>CM077078.1:153478130-155878130 GCA_039513925.1 Platanthera zijinensis | reverse complement strand
GTGGAGACTAGCCTAGTAGTGGAGATGCTCGCTCTACTGTCACCGTCCGACCACGACGGATAACGCTTGAGAGGTTAGCTACCTACTCAAAAAGTGGGAACTAAGAGTCTGTGTCGACACAGCAATTGCATGTACATGTTCATGGGTGAGTCATAGCATAGCATTCATTGCATCGCATTACATCACATTCACAAGATCCTCATCGTATAAGTTTGTATTGGCACTATTATACGATGAGTTACTTTTCTGTTGAGCCGATCCTCAACTTATATGTCTGTATGAGCATTCATATTAGTTCGGTTACTTTCTATTGTAGCCTTAGATTATTATACTGATGTAGTTGATAAAACTACTAGAGTAATGGTTATTAGTTTATTGTGTTGTTATACTATTACAATGTTTACTGATCACACTATGTTACCTGCTTGTACTTATGCTTAAATACTTTATATATAATATACCTTTGTCCATTTCTCCGCCCGGTGCCGAGGAGTCGTCGTGGGAGCGGATATGAAAGCCACTTAGTCTTTGTGACTAACGGTTGCTACGTCTTCCTTTTTTGGAGGAATCCCCGCAGGTAGAGCAGCCGTGGATTATGCTGCAGGCCAGTCAAGCCGGGACGACAGGGCCTAAAAGGATGGTGTCGTCGCTACCGTCGGTTACTGATGTGAGTGTGAGAGAGACTTGATGTAGCCCTTTTGGGCAAAATATTACTCGTACTTTGATAGTTTAGAAGCTTGATGTAGCTTCTATATTTGTTATATTTTTACTTATATACTTATGTGTGCATTTGACTTCTATTTTTATAACTCTGGTTGGGTTAGCATGTTGATATTGGTAAAGGCCGGCAGAATAGGTGTCTTGTAGAACAGGCTAGCCCGAGTGCTAGTGCTTCTGCAAGGCGGCTGTTCTGGGCATAAGACCCCTCTCGTGTCGTGGTCTGTGTTCTGGGAGGGGGTCTCACAAAATGTTTGTGTATTTTCATTGAGTTCATTTTAATTCTTGTAGGAGTTATTCTCCGAGATTATAGGAGATGTTCTCTGAGTTATTGTAGGACTGGTTTTACTCCGAGTTGTAGGAACGTTGTTCCGATTTGTAGGATTATTTTTCAATCCGAGACAATAGTGAAGTAGCTGAGTCTAGCATGGTGCTGGATTGGTGAGGTGAAGAGTGGACGTACCCAAGGTTGGGGAACCACTATAATTTTTGGTGTCGTCTGTAGTTTGCTTGTTTATTTTTTTCACATCTCTCATACAATTTTTTATTCTGCATAAAGACACAGAACTGAGCTATTCCCCCCCCCCCCTCTAGGTGATTTAGGTAGACAACTAGAAATTATCAATTGGTATCAGAGTGAGATTGTTCATCAAAAGGTTAAAACCTTGAACAAGATCTGCTCCTAGTTGTCATAAGAGTGTACAAGCATGGACAGAGTTAAGGATTTTGCAAAGCTACCCGTGTGCATTAAGGAAAACTTCCCCATGTGGAAAGAAAGTATGAAGTTATTCATGGAAGCAGTGGATCCAAGGATTTTCATGATAATGGAAGATGGCCCCTACATTCCTATGAAAGCCTCCACTATTGACTCCTCAAAGCTAGTACCAAAGAAACTGATAGATATAGATAAAGATGAGATTGCACTTGTCTCTCTAGACAAGAAAGCTACAAATATCATCGCAAGTGCAATCGATGATTCTATGCTATAAAATCTCATTCACTGCAAATCTGCCAAAGAGATGTGGCAGTCTCTGATCGTGTTGATGGAAGGCACCAAAGAAGTGAGGGACTATAGAAGATCCCTTTTGAACCAGAAGTACGAGGCCTTCAGGCAAGGCCCCAAAGAAACAATAGCAGACACCTTTGTAAAAAATTTCAAGATTGTCAATGGTCTGAGGAACTATGGTCGAGTCTTCACTGATGGACAACTAAACAATAAGCTCGTAAGATCCTTAACAATAGAATGGGACAACAAAATATGTGTCATAAGGGAGTTTGGAAAGCTAGCTGAGACTGATCCTCAGAACCTCTTTGGGAAGCTGATGTCATATGAGCTTCAAATAAATACAAGAAAAGCTGAAGAAGAGGGAAGCAGATCCTCATCGAAGGAGAAGTTTGTTTAACTGAAGGCAGACAGCTCAAGTAAGTTCAAAGTTGCATCTCATGCACCTGCACAGGAAGAAAGTGAAGAAGAAGACTCGGATCCAAGCTCCTTGGGCTCAGAGTTATCAGATGTAGAGTTCTCCTACTCTCTAGGCAGTTCAAAAAGTTTCTGAGTAAGATGAAGCAATGGAAAGGCAAAGATTTTTTCTCAAGAAGATCACATCATGATGGTGATCTTCATAAGAAAGGCTCAAGATGCCACGACAGGTATAACTCCAAACCGAACAAACATATTTCATCTAAGATTGCTTGTTATTGTTGTAATAAGCCAGGGCACGTAATTGCTGATTGCCCGCACAAGAAGAAAGAGGGTGGAAGAAGAGAAGAAAAGAAGTCTTCTTACAGTAAAAAGAAATCTGAAAGAAGCCTAGTATCAAAGAAGGCCAAGACTCTCAGTGATACTTACTCATCTGAGTCAGGAGAGGAAGAGGAAGCCTACTTTGGGCTAATGACATAGACAGATGAGGAAGAAAAACCCAAGTACACTAGGAAGGTAAATTCTCATACCCCTCTCTCAGAATCTGATGCTGCGAACCATAATCATAAGGACTGCTCCTCTGATGATTAGTTTGAACTCATGACTCAATACAAGGAGTTGATCATGGCTTACGACAAATGTCAAAGAGTAACGAGAACTCAAGCCAAGGAGATCAAATCTCTAAGGCTGAGGAGAGAACTCTGAGGGAGGAAGTCACAAGGATGGAATCACTCAGAAAGGAATTCCATGCTGAGATGGAAGAGTACAATAAAGCTCTCGAACACCTAAACCCTAAAGAGAAAATCATCGAGAAATTGGAAGAATAACTTACCGCTGAAAAGAAATTGGTTGAAAGTTTCTCCAAGCCCAAGACAGTCCTTCCACTTATTGCTGAATTCTCCGCTCAGGCTAAAGGAGATGGCTTATGCCATGAGGCTGCCCCTAGTAAATCTTCCAGGAGGAATAAAGCTCAAAGAAAAAATAAGGCTGCTAAGAAAGCTTTAGCAAAGGAGAAGGGGAAAGCTCCTCTAGATCAAACTTTGTTTAAGAATATAATCTTCCCAACAAATGTGTTTTGTTTTGATTCATCCTACAGTCATTTGGCCAGGCCAACTTATGTAGAGCCTAAGTCACGGTACCAAGGTTGGAATCGTCCCGAAAACTTTTGTGAAAGTGTACTCAAGTCACCTTATGAGTAAATCGAAATGAAATACTATGGCCATACATTCATGCCCATAATATTACGAGGGAACCTAAGTCCAAGCATGTTGTACCCAAGGAAAAGGAGGTGAAAAAGGCTTATGAGTGCCATCATCATGAGGCCTCTACCTCCAGATCAACTGCCCCTGCAAGACCACACGTTCAAAAGGTCAAGCAGGAGACTTGGAAAAGGTACAAAAGGTTTGATTGTTGGTATTGTGGCAAAGTTGGTAACTTTATAGTAGATTGTTGGTTTGATCCCAGAAGTTTCAAAACTTCTCTAGTTAATCATAATAGGTAGACCACTCATAATGTTAACACTTCTAGGGGGAGCATGCTGACACATAACCAAGGACCCAAACGCTTTTGGGTTCCTAAGGTAAAATGATTCTATTTTTGCAGGTATGTCCAAAGGCCAATAAATCTCCAATCTAGTGTTTGGATAGTGGATGATCTCGTCACATGACCGGGACAAGAAGCCTTCTTCCGAAGTACTCTCCTATTGTGAATGGGCCAAAGGTTATATTTGGAGGTTTTGATAGGTGAATCACAAAAGGCAACGGTATGATCACTAACGGTAGTATATCCTTCTCAGATGTTGTTTATGTTGAATGATTAGAACATAATCTTATGAGCATAAGCCAGCTCTGTGATAAAGGATACATAGTAGAATTTCATGCAAAAAAGTGCTTGATGAAATCGGTAGATAACTTAGAAATGATTCTATTAGACACTCGTAGTAGAAATATATTTTGTTTAAATTTTATTTGCATAGACTCCTCTACACCAATGTGCTTTTTGGTAAAATATAGTGCGTCTCTTAGTGACCAATGGCACAAGATATTAGCACATATAATTTACAAAACTATTAATAAATTAGTTTCCTTAATTTACTACGTGATGCACCAAACGTTAAGTGCGTTAAAGACAGACCTTGACACGCATGCATAAAAGGCAAGCAAATAAGGGATACCTTTAAAAGCATTATTGGAAAAGATTCTAATATGTATTTACACCAACTTCATATGGACTTGTTTGGTCCCCTACAAATTAGAAGTTTGGGAGATAAGGATTATACATTGGTTATTGTAGATGACTACTCTCGTTTTGCATGGGTGTTCTTTCTAAAACACAAGTCAGATACTTTTGACATTTTCACTAACTTTGTTAGGAAGATCCAGAATGAATACAACTGTTTGGTTGTCAAAATCAAAAGTGACAATGGAACGGAGTTCAAATATGGGGCCATGACAGAATTCTGTGAAAGCCTTGGTATCTTTCATGAGTTTTCCTCTTCACATACTCCTCAACAAAACGGAGTTGCTGAGAGAAGGAATAGAACACTCATAGAGGCTTGCAGAACCATGTTAAGTGATGTCTCACTACCAGAATACTTCTGGGCTGAAGCTTTCAACACTGCTTGTCACGTGCAAAATAAAGCACTCATAAATAAAAACCATGATAAAACACCTTACGAACTACTAAAGGGCAGGAAACCGACTATTTCATATTTTAGAATCTTTTGTAGTAAATGCTTTTTACTCAACAATGGGAAGTATCACACAACTTAATTCAGTGAAAGGAGTTTTGAAGGTATTTTCATAGGATAGAGTAGCCATAGTAAGGCATATAGGATTTTCAACAAGAAAACCCTGGTCGTAGAAGAATCTTTTAATGTTGTATTTGATGAGATAAGGTTGCTACAACGCAGCTCATCTAGTGTGTTTGTTGAAGATGCAGGTTCAAAACTAAAGAAATTGAGCTTTGATGAGCCTGTTAAAGAAAAAGACCAAGAATTCGTCACGATCACCACTCCAACCCTAATTGGAGAGGGTGATCACCATGATGAAGATGTCATTCAAGCTGATGAAGTCAATCCAGTGATAGAGGAAGCTCCAGATGCAAGGACCTTAGAGCTCGAACACTTGAAGGATCACCCAATTGATCAAATCATAGGAGACCATCGTGAAGGTGTCAGAACTCGTAGAGGTATAACTAATGAGAATTTGTATTTAAGTTTTCTCTCGTGGGTTGAACCAAAGAAGTTTGAGGAAGCAAACAAGGTTGCATCTTGGGTAATGGCAATGGAAGAAGAACTAAATCAGTTCAAACGTTGCAAAGTCTGGAAGCTTTACCAAGATTCAAAGGATTGAATGTGATTTGAAAAAAGTGGGTCTATCGGAAAAAGATGGATGAAGATGGAACCATAATCAAGAACAAAGCCAGGCTCATTGCCCAAGCGTATAGACAAGAAGAAGGGTGTTGGAACACCCTATTACTAATTTGGGTAAGGATCACTATGCTTGTCTTAGGAATCCCAGTTGACCTAGTTGTATAGTTGAAAAGGTCAACATTAGAATGAGTCTAGGTCTTAGAACCTAGGTTTGAAGCTGCCCCCAGAATCATTCCAAGATCAAGGTTGAAGAGCTTAGTCTAAGGCAATTTTCGTCGAGCTCAGGTCGACGAATCGTCGAACTCCGTTCGACGCTCTCTGAGCTCATCTTCAATAAATCGTCGTACTCCGGTCAACGATCGTCGAGCTCAGATCGACTATCTGCTTTTGTCTAGCTTCTGCTGAGTCGTCGAACTCCCCTCTACTATCTTCTAGCTCAGTTCGACGATCGTAGAGCTCAGATCGATGTTTTCTGTCTGCTTGTCCATTTGATCTCTGAGCTCAGTTCGACGATCGTAGAGCTCAGATCGACGTTTTCTTTGGAGAGATCGACGCTTTCAGGAATTCAAATGCTGCTGTTCTTTGGAATGTTTTTGAATATTATCAGCATTTATGTCAGAAGATCTCCCAGCCGTTTGTCTTTAATTCTGGAGCAAGTTTCAAAGAATTATTCAGAGAATGTTTGCTGGACTTTCCTCTAGAAGACAAGACTATTTTTGGAAGACATTTATGACTCCCAACGGCTAATTTTGGACAAGGAATCGTCAGAAAATTTATTATTCCTTTCTTCTGTGTTATTAAGTTTTTAGGGAATACACACAGAAGTGAACACACAGAATAGAATATACTGATAGCAGAAGAACAACAGAAGAACTGTGACTCAAAAATCTTCTTGCTGACTGAAAAGTGTTCACAATCTCATTACTCCAGACACCTCACCTTCAGCCTTCTTGCTGAAACCATCTTGTGCTGGAGATCAAAGTTTTGAAGACCTATCACCCTAGAGCAAAGCTTCTTTTCCTGAACCTTTCTACATCTCAGGGGGAGCTTTGACTTCATCAATCCACTTGTGCTTCTCTCATTTGATTGAGAACAGAGAAGACACCCTTCATTCTTATTTTTCTTTTCCTGCTGTAAAAGGGTTCTTGAACTCCCTTCAAAAGTTCTGTCTGGTTCTGAGAGCCTTGTCAAAACTCAGTGGTGGCAAGACACCTTATCAAAAAATCTAGTTTTGGTTTTTGGGCACCTTATCAAAAGCTCATTGGTGTCAGGACACCTGATCAACTCATCCTGAGTGGATTCCTACCAAGGGTGGTAGAAGAGTGGATGTACCCAGGTTTTTGGGGAACCACTATAATTCCTTGTGTCTTCTGGTTTGTTTGTGTGATTTGTTTGCTGTGTGCTGTGCTTTTTACTTCTTAGCTTTTAACATTTTTACTAGCACTCTACACTATATCATAAATTAAATTTTATATGTGCTGTTCATTTCAACTGTGAAAAATTATTTTAAAATACTCTATTCACCCCCCCCTCTAGAGTTGAGATAGATCTTAGCCTCACTTTCAATTGGTATCAGAGGCAGGTTGGTTGCTCATACAGGCTAACACCTGAACCAAAAGATCCTTGATAAGATCAATCTCTTAAGGGGATTATTTTCTCTACATCTTCTTTTTATTTAAAGATATGGCACATAACAAAGATTATGCAAGCACCAGACCACCAGTGTGCAACCTTTCTAAGTTTGCACTCTGGAAGGCAAGGATTAGATTATACATGAATTCTATTGATGAAGACATTTTCAATTCTGTCTTGACAGTTTGTCCAACTCCACCAGCAAGCTCAAGTTCAAATGCTGTCCCACCTCCTTCTGGAACAGATGCAGATATAAAGAAGTGGAAGACTGCAGATGCTAAGGCTATGAACATCTTAGCCCAAACAATGTCTGATGAAATCTTTCAGAAGGTAGCTGAATGCCACTCAGCCAAAGAAATCTGGGACAAACTCTCTGAAATTGTCTCAGGATCTGCTGATGAAAGGAAAGATAGAAGATCTCATCTGATAAGCCAATATGAGAACTTCAAAAAGGGAGAAGCTGAATCAGTGGCTGACATGTACAATAGACTAAGTCTAATTGTCAATGAGCTAAAAACCCTAGACAAAGAAATCTCACTGACTGAGCTAAATGACAAAATCCTGATGTGCTTCCCCAGCACTTGGGATTCAAGAATCTGCCCAATTAAGGATGCCAGAAGTTTGAATGAGATTACTACTGAAGCTCTCCTGGGCAAGCTCAAATCCTATGAGCTGCTCATTAAAAATAGAGAAGAAGAACAAAAGGCTATCTCTCCAGCTACAAGGAAAGAAAAGACCATAGCTTTCAAAGCTGTAGAAGAGGAGCCTGAAGATAAAGCTACAGGAAATGATGAGCTCATAAGTCTTCTGGCCAAAAGATTCTACAAGATGGCCAGAAAAGACTTCAGAAAGAAACCATACAAGGGTCATGATAAACCAAGGTATGATAAATCAAATAACACTAAAGAAATCATATGCTTTGGTTGCAGGAAACCAGGCCATATTGTGCCTGACTGTCCAGAAAACAAGAATAAGGACAAAAGGGAAAGAAGAGAAAGAAGAAAAGAAAAGGATTACAAGAAGAATAGCTCAGACAAAGCCTCCTCCAGCAAGAACAAACATACAAGAAAGGGCTTTGTTGCTGAAACATGGAGTGAGACTGAAGAGGAATCTGAAGCCTCATCCAGCTCCAGTGATGATGAGGATGATGTAGATGAAAAAGAATTTTGCATGATGGCTATCAATGCATCACAGCAAAACTCTGATGAAGAATCAGATTCAGATTCAGAAAGTCAACCAGATGAGGATCAGGTAATCAACTCTTTTGATTTTGATTCTGAAGACTTCAAAGATGAATTTAAGACACTGTGTCTAGATCTATTAAAATCTGAGAAGGAGATAATCTCTCTCAGGAATCAATTATCTGAGCATAGTGTCCTAAACTCAAAGAACCTCAAACTCTCTGAGGATTTAGAATGCTGTAGGGAGGAGATAGCTTCATTGAAGAATGAACTATCAAAGGCCAAAAAGTTTGAAGAATCCCTAAATGGGAGAAGTATCAGACTGATGGACATCACAAGCACAGTGAACTCTAGATTTAATAGCACACTGGGCTTGGGTGCTTCATCCAGCCAACCTATAATTCTGACAACTCCAATCAAGTTTGTCTCTGACAAAGGAAAGGGAGTAATAGAGTACCTAGGAAGAATGCAGATCTGTCAGAGAAGAACTCAGTTCAACAGATGGCGTCGAGCAGAGCTCGACGATCGTCGAACAGAGCTCGACGATCTAACTACAGATCGTCGACCTCAGCTCGACGATATCCAAACTCTGAATCTCAACATAATCGATCTTCGAACGGCGATCAACGATCTGACCCAAGATCGTCGACCTCAGTTCGACGATCGTCGAACAGAGTTCAGGCTTGTGAACACACCTTCAATGGCACATTCAGATTCAATCCTAGAAGCTCCACATCCCAAGGCTTTAATCCCTATACTGAATGGATAGTACCTCCTAGGAGATACCATCCTGAAGGTTATAAGGATCAACCTGGGATGTCCTTTATTTCAGAATTCAAGGGATATCAACCTAGGCCCAAGGTCAACTGGGTCAAAATCAAATAAGTTGTTTTTGTGTAGGTGAAGACCTATCCAGCATCAAACCATCAATGGTATCTGGATAGTGGTTGCTCAAAGCACATGACAGGGGACAAGGACAACTTCACTTCCTTCAAAGCCAAGCTTGGACCCAAAGTAATTTTTGGAGACTCAAGCTTTGGAACTACAAAAGGATATGGTGCAGTCAAAATTGGCCCAGTCACATTCAAGAAGGTGGCATATGTTGAAGGACTCAAGCACAACTTGATAAGTATCAGTCAATTGTGTGATGAAGGATATCAAGTAACCTTCAACAAAGCCATATGCAAAGTCAAGTCTGTGGACAACACAACTGTGTTGACAGGTAACAGAAGAGGTAACATCTACTTAGTGGATTTTCATTCACCAGTGGTAGATATTTGCCTATTTAATTCCATTTCAAAATCTAATGTGTTATGGCATAAGAGACTAGGACATATTAACCTTAGAACCATTGCTAAGCTATCTAAAGACAACCTTGTTAAAGGACTACCTTCTGGTCCCTACAAGAAGGAAGGACTTTGCAAGGCCTGTCAATTAGGCAAGCAAACTAAAAGTAGTTTTAAATCAATTAATAAGAGTGATTCACCTAGGATTTTGTACCTATTGCACATGGATCTCTTTGGACCCATATCTGTGCAAAGCCTAGGAGGGAAGTCCTATACTTTAGTGGTTGTAGATGACTTCTCAAGATTCACTTGGGTATTCTTTCTGAGGAAGAAGTCTGATAACTTCAAGTGTTTGACAGATTTTCTCAAATGCATTCAGATTGAGTTCAACACTCACATTGCCCTGATCAGAAGTGATCATGGGACAGAGTTTGATTCTCTTCTCATGCAAGAGTTCTGTCAGAGTGAAGGGATCAGGCACACTTTCTCAGCTCCTAGAACTCCTCAACAAAATGGGGTAGCTGAAAGGAAAAATAGAACACTCATTGAATCTGCAACTACATTATTGGCAGATGCTCACTTACCTCTGTCCTTTTGGGCTGAGGCAGTGAACACCTCCAACTATGTGTTGAACAGAAGCCTGATACACAAGCTGAAGGGCAAGACTCCTTATGAATTGCTCAAAGGGAAGAAACCTAAAATAGGCTATTTCAAAGTTTTTGGTTGCACTTGTTTTATTCATAATAATGACAAGAAATATCTAGCAAAATTCCAAGCTAAAGCTGATGAAGGAGTGTTTCTGGGATACTCCA
Organism: Platanthera zijinensis; assembly: GCA_039513925.1. NCBI lineage: Eukaryota > Viridiplantae > Streptophyta > Magnoliopsida > Asparagales > Orchidaceae > Platanthera > Platanthera zijinensis. The sequence continues at coordinate 155,867,709 of CM077078.1, read as the reverse complement.
TGATCAGCAAGGCCTATAGGGTTTATAATAAATCTTCCTGTAAAATTGAAGAATCTGTTCATATTATTTTTGATGAAGCTAACATGTCTTTCAAGGAGAAGAATGCTTCTACCATAGAACCTCTGCAGGTACATTCTCTAGCTGAAGACTTGAACAAACTGCAAGTTGCTGAAAAGAATGAGAGCAGTGATGATTAAGAAGAAGTTCAACATCTTGAAGAAAATCATCCTGAAGAGCCAGTTGCTGCTCCACTAGAGGAGACAACAACACAGGCTGGTGAACAATCAACACTCCCTGTTGACTTAGTAACAACAAGAGATCATCCAATCACCCAAGTAATTGGAGAGATCTCAGCTGGTGTGCAAACTAGAAGTTAGGTCAACCAAAACCTGATGCACACTTGCTTTCTATCTCAAATTGAGCCTCAATCCATTCAAGATGCAGAGCAAGATCCACACTGGATCATTGCAATGCAAGAGGAGTTGCATCAATTTGAAAGGAACAAGGTTTGGGAACTAGTGCCTAAGCCAAAGGATCATCCCATTGTTGGAACAAAGTGGGTATTCAGGAACAAGCTGGATGATCAAGGAGTTATAGTCAGAAACAAGGCAAGGCTAGTTGCTCAAGGGTACTCTCAACAAGAAGGAATAGACTATGATCAGACATTTGCACCAGTTGCAAGGCTGGAAGCCATCAGGATATTCCTAGCCTATGCTGCCCACAAAGGTTTCAAAGTGTATCAAATGGATGTAAAAAGTGCATTTCTCAATGGGGACATCAAAGAGGAAGTCTATGTTAGACAACCTCCAGGTTTTATCTCTCTAACTCACCCTGATTATGTTTACAAATTGCATAAAGCATTATATGGTCTCAAGCAAGCCCCTAGAGCATGGTATGAGACCCTAGCATGCTTTCTTCTGGAAAATGATTTTGTTAGGGGGAGAGTAGACCAAACTCTTTTTATTAGAACCCATAAGTCCCACACCCTGCTAGTGCAAATTTATGTAGATGACATTATTTTTGGTTCTACTGATTCAAAATTGTGCAAAAAGTTTTCCAAGCTTATGCACTCTAAATTTGAAATGAGTAGCATGGGTGAGCTATCCTTCTTCTTAGGACCGCAAGTCAAGCAACATGCTGAAGGCATATTTATTTCTCAAACCAAGTATGCAAAAGAGCTGGTTAAGAAATTTGGTATGTCTGATGCATCATGTATGAAAGCACCCATGCCCTCAAATGCTGTAATAGAAGCTGATGAACATGGGAAACCTGTTGATCAGACAACATATAGAGCAATAATTGGCTCTTTATTGTACCTTACAGCTAGTAGGCCTGATATAATGTTTGCCACATGTATTTGTGCTAGATTCCAAGTTAGCCCTAGAGAGTCACACTTAATCTTAGTTAAGAGAATTCTTAGGTATGTTAAAAGTTGTCCAAATCTAGGTCTCTGGTATCCAAAAGATTCAGCATTTGATTTAACTGGATTCTCAGATGCTGATTATGCTGGATGCAGAATAGACAGGAAAAGCACCAGTGGAACCTGTCAGTTCCTTGGTGATAGACTTGTCTCTTGGTTCTGTAAGAAACAAACATCTGTGTCAACTTCAACTGCTGAAGCTGAGTATATGGCTGCAGGCAGTTGCTGTTCACAAATATTGTGGATACAGAATCAGCTCTTAGACTATGGCTACAACTTAGAGAAGTCTAAAATTTTCTGTGACAATACTAGTGCTATCTCTATAGCACAAAATCCAGTCCTCCATAGTAGGACAAAACACATAGAAATTAGGCATCATTTTCTAAGAGATAATATAGAGAAAAATAAAATTGAAATTCAATATATTCCTACTGATTTGCAAAGGGGAGATATTTTCACCAAACCTTTGGATGAAAAGAAACACAGTTTCTTCCTAAATCAGTTAGGTATGTTAGATGGAGGAAGCCTTAATTAAATTACAAGATTTTGAAAAGCTAAAACAGACCAAGACTAGGTCAAAAATTTCCCTCTTTTTGTGTCTGTAGAATGAGTTTAGACTCTGAACTACGCTCGACGTTTTCCCCAAAATCGTCGAACAGAGATCGACGATTTTCCAAAAATCGTCGACCAGAGATCGACGCTTTTGCAGTCGTCGATCTGAGTTCAGAGCCCTCGCTAGAGCTAGGCTTTCTCTCCTTCTGATCAGAGGCCGTCGAGCTGAGCTCGACATTTTTCAACATCGTTGAACGAAGATCGACGATTTTGAAGACTCTTCAGATTCCCTCTGTAGCCCAAATCGTCGAGCTGAGCTCGACGTTTCGTCGAACTGAGCTTAACGATTTTCCTTTTTCGCGTCGAACCCTAATATAAAATCTTTCTTTCAGCCGTCGTTCTCCCTTTGCGCTTTCATACTCTGCAACTCTCTTTCTTTTCCCTCCAAATTCTCTACGCTTGGTCGTTTTTGGTTTTCTGTTGCAGGTGAATATGGCTGAATCGAGTGTTGTTTTTGCTAAGATGAAGTTCGACACAGGTTTTGACATCGACATAAACTCCTTCGACGGAAGCGACCAGCGCTTCAAGGACATCCTAAACTTATTCCGAGAACAACAGCTGACTCCAATAATGACTACAAGGATGAAGATCGCCTCAGAAGAGATAAAAGAGTGGTGTTTTACCGCAACAGACGAGTCTGAGAATTCTGTTGTCGGCACCATTAAGGGGACTCAGGTATTTCTATCCCCGGCTCTTCTAACAGAAGTCTTTCAACTCAGCACTGGAGAAGACTCCATTGAACTATCTGGAGAGGAGTTTGACACCATGCTGGATAGGATGGGTCACAATGCAGTAAACCCTAATAAGCTGCTGAAGAAAAATCTGGCAATCGAATTTCAATTCCTGGCTGATGTAGTTGGGAAGGTACTGTTGGCCAAGCATTCAGCCCAGGACACCATTTCCAGATATCAGTTCTGCCTAATGGGAGCCTTATTAGACAAGAAACACCTGGACTGGGGCTCCATCTTCTTCACTCTGATTAAGAAGAAGATCAACAAGAATGCAGTTAGTTATGGAAGAATCTTAGGGGTCTTTCTGCACAACAGGTGCCCTGACCTATTAACCTCCTCTGGCATGTTTATCAATGCATCCAAGAGGCTTTCCTGTGCCCTCTTCAGTAAATGGGACCGGCAGATTATAAACCCCTCCAGGGCTGCTGCAACACTTCATTCAGGCACAAGGACTATTTTAGTCACTCCTTCAGCAGAAGAGCTGCCTGCTTCCTCCCCTCTTCCAGCCATAACCACCCTAACCACCCAAATTGTCACCTCCTCACCAACAGTATCCACCATAATCATCTCATCCCCAATTACCATTTCCTCACCTATGCCATCCCCTCCTCTATCCACCTCAGAGGAATTCCATCCTCTCTTTTCCTATTCAACCTTCATCATTCCATCCTTCTCACTTACAGATGACTCCTTCATGGATGATTCACCCTCTACTCCTCCTGAGCCACCCTCCACTTCCTCCTTTCAACAACTGCTCCATGACATTCTCTCTCAACCCTCCTTCACACCATCTCGTACTTCCCCTATCTCCACCTCAACCTCCTCTATCTCCATTATTCCATCTTCTGAACCAACCATTCCCTCTCCACCTTTCTCCACAATTTCAGTTTCAGCCACCATCCTTCCATCTACTTTTGCCTCTACCTCTGCTCAAGCCCCACTTGAGCATGTAGATATTCCTATTTTGGCAGACAGGCTGTATGAGTTGCTAGCTCCCAAGCTGACATCTCTACTGGAGTCTTCCCTGGCTCCACTCCTAAAGCAAGTACAGGAGCTGTCTACCAAGATTGCCTTCCTTTCCTCCTCCCTGGCTATCCCATCTTCTGTGTGTCTTGATTCATCTTTCTCTGAACCAAGGCAGGGGGAGATGGCTTATGAAGAAGTGGTTGTGCCAGCTGCTGATATTATGTCTGCTCTAGCTCTAGCTCTTGGATGTGCTTTTGCACTGAATCTGCAGAGGCTGCTATCTATATTTGATACAGTCCATTTCAGTTGTCTGCCTGCAATTCCTGCTGAAGATTTGTCTAAGGCCATTGTGCCTATAGCTACCTGTGATCTAAGCCATATTGATTCCTACATCAAATCCTGGAAGGCTGTGGATATCTCTGATGCTGATACTAAGGCCACTGTGCCTCTTTCAATTGTTACTAAGGCCACTGTGCCTCCTTTTGTTGAAATTGCTGCTGATGCTACTGCTGACATAGAAATGATTCCAGCAACTGATGCTGATGAAACTGCTTCTGCCTGCTCTGTTGTTTCTCCCTCTCCTCCTGCTCCTGATGTTTCTGCAAAACTTAAAGCTCAAGAAGAGCTTATCAGAAGAATTGATGATCTGTATGATCAACATCAAAGTTCTGAGAGTGACCAATACAGGACTGATTCTGATGATTCTGCTAGAACTATTGCCAAGAAGAGAAAAGCCAGAAGTAAAGCAATGATGTCAGTCCCTCCTGCCAAAGCCAAAGACTCAAATGATATTCCATACTACATCCTGCATGACTGCCCAATCTCTGAGCCTTGGATGCAATATTCCAAAAATCAACTGAAAGCTATGAAGAAGAAGAGGAAGCTTGACAAATATGAAAAGGGTTCTTCTCAATATCAGCCTCCTCCTCCTCCTCCTCCTCCAGATTCAGGCTCAGGTTCAGCCCCTCAAGCTCCAGTCTCCAGACACAGCTCTTCCCAGTATTATCAAAGATCATATCAAAGGGGACAGCATCAAAAAGGATATCAACCCAGAAGGGGTAATTACAGAGGAAATCAAAGAGAAAAAAGATTCTATCAAAGGGAAGGACAAGGTCTCCCTGACCCTTCTTCAGGTCCTTTTCCTTACAAGCTGAAAGACACTATTGTTTCCAGGACTCCTTCTACTGTTTCTGAAATCATCAACAGATATGAACCTCCCATTCCTTTTGAAGACCCTGAGAACAACCCTGTATCCTGGACAGCCAGAATGAAAGAATTGGCTGCCCTTGATCAAATAAAAAAGGCCAGAGAACAAGGAAAGGATACTTCAAACATAACTACCTTATCAGAGCAGAGAAAGAAAGAACTGGAAAGATATGCATCAAGGAAATTCTTCAATCCAGAAGATTATATGAAGCTGCACCCAGAGGCTGTTGTTCCAAGGCCCAAATCTCAAACTTCTCTAGGTGCAGAGGATGACAGAAGGTCAAAGAAAGAAAGTCAGAATCCAAATAGAGAAATTTTATTTAAAAAGGGATCTGAAAGGAAGTGAACTGTGTAAGCTAAACAATTCATCCACCTTTGGACATCTGCTGATATTTATCTGTGATCTGCTTTACTGCTATATATCTTCTCTGCATTTTGTATTTGCTTATGTATTGTTGTATGCTTTTCATTTCCTATGATTATCTGTAAATAGTAATCCTAACCCAAATAGGGGGAGATTGTTGGAACACCCTATTACTAATTTGGGTAAGGATCACTATGCTTGTCTTAGGAATCCCAGTTGACCTAGTTGTATAGTTGAAAAGGTCAACATTAGAATGAGTCTAGGTCTTAGAACCTAGGTTTGAAGCTGCCCCCAGGATCATTCCAAGATCAAGGTTGAAGAGCTTAGTCTAAGGCAATTTTCGTCGAGCTCAGGTCGACGAATCGTCGAACTCCGTTCGACGCTCTCTGAGCTCATCTTTAATAAATCGTCGTACTCCGGTCGACGATCGTCGAGCTCAGATCGACTATCTGCTTTTGTCTAGCTTCTGCTGAGTCGTCGAACTCCCCTCTACTATCTTCTAGCTCAGTTCGACGATCGTAGAGCTCAGATCGACGTTTTCTGTCTGCTTGTCCATTTGATCTCTGAGCTCAGTTCGACGATCGTAGAGCTCAGATCGACGTTTTCTTTGGAGAGATCGACGCTTTCAGGAATTCAAATGCTGCTGTTCTTTGGAATGTTTTTGAATATTATCAGCATTTATGTCAGAAGATCTCCCAGCCGTTTGTCTTTAATTCTGGAGCAAGTTTCAAAGAATTATTCAGAGAATGTTTGCTGGACTTTCCTCTAGAAGACAAGACTATTTTTGGAAGACATTTATGACTCCCAACGGCTAATTTTGGACAAGGAATCGTCAGAAAATTTATTATTCCTTTCTTCTGTGTTATTAAGTTTTTAGGGAATACACACAGAAGTGAACACACAGAATAAAATATACTGATAGCAGAAGAACAACAGAAGAACTGTGACTCAAAAATCTTCTTGCTGACTGAAAAGTGTTCACAATCTCATTACTCCAGACACCTCACCTTCAGCCTTCTTGCTGAAACCATCTTGTGCTGGAGATCAAAGTTTTGAAGACCTATCACCCTAGAGCAAAGCTTCTTTTCCTGAACCTTTCTACATCTCAGGGGGAGCTTTGACTTCATCAATCCACTTGTGCTTCTCTCATTTGATTGAGAACAGAGAAGACACCCTTCATTCTTATTTTTCTTTTCCTGCTGTAAAAGGGTTCTTGAACTCCCTTCAAAAGTTCTGTCTGGTTCTGAGAGCCTTGTCAAAACTCAGTGGTGGCAAGACACCTTATCAAAAAATCTAGTTTTGGTTTTTGGGCACCTTATCAAAAGCTCATTGGTGTCAGGACACCTGATCAACTCATCCTGAGTGGATTCCTACCAAGGGTGGTAGAAGAGTGGATGTACCCAGGTTTTTGGGGAACCACTATAATTCGTTGTGTCTTCTGGTTTGTTTGTGTGATTTGTTTGCTGTGTGCTGTGCTTTTTACTTTTTAGCTTTTAACATTTTTACTAGCACTCTACACTATATCATAAATTAAATTTTATATGTGCTGTTCATTTCAACTGTGAAAAATTATTTTAAAATACTTTATTCACCCCCCCTCTAGAGTTGAGATAGATCTTAGCCTCACTTTCAAAGGGATCGACTTCGATCAGACATATGCTCCAGTAGCAAGACTGGAGGCAATCAGGTTGTTCCTCGCATATGCTGCACTCAAAGGCTTCATTGTCTACCAAATGGATGTGAAGTCAGCCTTCCTTAATGGTGATATAAAGGAAGAAGTGTATGTGGAAAAACCTCTAAGTTTTGTTAATCCTGAACATCCTAATTTTGTTTATGTATTATTTAAAGTGCTATATAGTTTGAAACAAGCTCTACGAGCTATGTATGAAACGCAGTCTACCTTTCTTCTTGAGAACAAGTTCACAAGGGGAAAGATAGATAAGACATTTTTTCTTAGGTAAGTAAAAGGCAATATTTTGCTAGTGCAAATCTTTGTCGATGACATTATTTTTTGTTCTACTGACGACAACCTTTGTAAGAAGTTTTCCAAACTTATGCAAGGTAAGTTTAAAATGAGCAGTATGGGGAGCTAAAGTATTTCTTGGGAATTCAGGTGAAATAATCTGAGGATAGAATTTTCATCTTTCAGACGAAGTTCACCAAAGAGTTGGTCAAGAAATTTTGAATGGAGAATGCAACCTCTATGAGAATTCCAATGGGTTCAGCTATGTATCTAAATAAGGATGAGAAAGGGGAACCTTTTGATGAAACCAAGTACAGAAGCATAATTGGATCCTTGCTTTACCTTACTTCTCGTAGGCCAAAAATCATGTTTTCAACATGTGTGTGTGCTAGATATCAGGTGAACTCTATGATATCTCATTACACTACTGCAAAGAGGATTTTAAGATACCTTAAGGGAACACCAAATCTTGGCTTATGGTACCCAAGAAGCAGTGATAGCGAGCTAATTAGATTTTTAGATGAAGATTTTGCAGGTAGTAAAGATGATAGAAAGAGCACTTTCGGGACATGCCAATTCCTTGGAAGGAGACTCATCTCATGGAGCAGCAAGAAGCAAAACTGTGTCGCAATCTCAACGGCCGAGTCAGAATACATTTCTGTCAGCAATTGTTGTGCACAATTACTCTGGATCAAGAATCAACTTGAAGACTATAACTTGAAGGTCAAGAACATCCCACTGATGTGTGACTCCTCCAGTACAATTGCAATAGCCAACAACCCAATCTCTCACAGACGGACAAAGCACATAGAGCTGAGGTACCATTTCATCAGGGAGTATGTGGAGAATGGAGACATAATCTCCAGTATGTTCTAACTGACAGGCAGGTTGCACACATTTTCACGAAGCCACTTGACGAGACCAAGTTCTCATTCTTTAAAACAGAACTTGGCATTCTCAATAAGGAAGGATGAAGAAAAGGACCTCATAGTAAGTTCAAGAATCGGGTTACTCTTAAAAAATCAAGAAAATTCTAAGTATGAACTTCATTTCTCGAGAAGAATGCTTATTACTCGAGTACTTAATCTACTACTCGAGAACCACAGCTTCTTCCTGAGAACAATTACTCGAGTACTTCACTTATTCTCGAGAACTTCAGGCTTACCTCTCGAAAAGAATGCCTCTACTCGAGAGAAGGATATCTTCTTCTCGAGAAAATATATGCCCCCTCTCGAGAAATGATATGGCTCTCGAGAAGTCTTTTGCGGATTTTTCCTCCAAGTTCAAATTTTTGATATTCGCACCCAGGCACCTCAACCACCATACTTCAGGTATTTTACTTTTATTATTTCCTTAATCATCAAGATTTAGGGTTTATATAAATAGAAAAAGTCCAGAAAAATCCAAATTTCCGAATTTCAAAACCCTTCTCTCGAGAAAACCTTTCGGCTTCTTCGTCTCCACTGATTCTCTTACCAACTACCCTGCTTCTCCTCTCGACGGCCAGCAGTCCATTCAGTTCTTCAATCAATGGCTCCTTCATCTAAGTTAGGCATCGGTAGTGAACTTATCTCAATCGGAATCGCTGAAATTTCAGATGACTTCAGAAACATCCTCATCCTGTTCGACATCGCTGGTTTATCATTCGTTCTTCAACATCCTTGCAAAGTACTTATATCTGATGTGGAAGAGTTTTTCCAAAATGCCAAGGTCAATAGAAATGGAAAACTTCTGAAAACCAAGGTACGAGACATCAAGATAAAAATGACTTCTACCTCTATTTCTAAATTTCTGCAGCTACCGTTGATTGATGAGGAAGACTACCTAGAAGGCACAGATTATAACAAGGCTTTCAACTTATGTGGCCTTCCCGACTCCACCATCACTGTTCGTAGATAGAACTTAAATCTAGAGAGCAAACTTCTTACAGATATCCTGGGAAAAGTCTTCTCTGCTGCACCAGTTCCATATGCTACATTACCATTGAATTCTTTGATATGATGAAATCAGTGATCTGCGAAAGAAATTCCAATGGGGAATGATGATTTTTGACAAAATCAAAAAAAGTATAAGAAGCCCCAACTATGGGAGAATCCTGTCTCTATATTTAAATCAGTTGAAGCCAGATTTTTTTAACTTAGCTAAAGGCATGGCCATTCATAAAATGAAGAAGGTTTCCATCACCTCCATCAAGAGATGGTAAATCAAGCTTTAAAGGCCAGTCCAAGCCCCTCGAGCTCCAAAGGAAGTGTTAGATGAAGTCAGGACTCCATCTCCTCTCTCTTATAGAATAACTGACTCATCTGATCTAGTTATTGAGGGAGAGCCTGCTCCATCTACATAAGTGACAGTGCAATCCACTTCAGTTCCAGATCCAGCTCCAGCCCTATCTGATTTCAAGGCTCCAGACTCTACTCCACCAGCTGTTGAACAGTTAGTCATAGAAGAAGTCACAACTCCATCTGCTGTTGCAAAGAACACTTCTACTCAACCAGATGACTCAGGTCTTATTGATGTTGACCAGCCTGATCAAGTATTTCTGACTGATGCCTAGGTAGAAGAACAAGTTATATCTACATAAGCTGATATCAACAGGATGATAGAGGAACTCACCTCTAAAGAATCTCCCTTCCCTCTGCCTGAAGATAAATCCTCTCAACCAGCACCATCTATTCAAGAACATTCTTCTGAACTAGAATCCTCTAACTATCAATCTCCTATTGAGGATGTATAAGATGGAGAGACATTTTTTATTTATGATGATAAAGAACTATCTCTTGAAGCAGTTGAACCTCCTCTCCAAAGCCTATATTTCACCATTCCCACTTTCGTAAGTGATGATGCTGAAGATGTAATACCATCTATTAGAATAAAAAATTCCACATCTACTGTGCTCATTGAAGAAGTAGCTCCCTAGATAGCTCCTATCCTACCTCCTCCACCTCCTCCAGCTATAGCAACTACTGAAGATTCCCTTCTGGGTAAGATTGAGCTTCTATTAGCCCAGCAAAGAACATACTTTGATGACTCTCTTAAAGTTGTCACTAGCAAAATAACTGCTCAATAGAAAGAGATGAGCAGAGGCTTTGTTGAAATACAGCATAATACTGATTCCCTCAAACACCTGTTCAATATAGGTGGGAAAGCCTTAGATCACACCATTACTAGCATTGGTCACGTCATGGACCAATCAGTCACTTTGGCAAATAATTAGATTCAATTAGAAAAGAATGTTGAAGGGCACAACTTCAAGACATGTGAAGAAGTTAGAAAGTTCAAAGAGGAAGCTATAAGCACCCTATCTATAGAAGTCAGAAAGGGGGATAAAATGGTAAAGGAATATCTAGAAAAATCTGATGGAAACATGAAAACTCTTTGGGAAACAATACTGTAAGGGATAAATATTGATGCCCTAAACCAAATTGCTGGTGTTAAATTTCACAAATATAATACAGTAGTGTGGATGCATAACCAGATATTCCCTAAATTTCAAGTAGATCAAAATGTTGGTCCTTTTCCTCATCTAAATCCTATTGCTCAGCAACCTTCTACCCAGATGCCCTCATTCTCTCCTAGACCTGAAGACTTTGAAGCCCTTCCTATAATGTATTCTCAAGTTTGGTCAGAATAAGAGATGCCTCAAATTCCTCCTCTAGAAATTCCAGCTCATAAGAAAAGGAAATATGGTGACGATGCTTCTGCTAGCCGGTCCACTCATAATCTAGAAGCTGAAAGGAGAAGAGCTCAAGAATTTGCTGAAGTATGGAGCCCAACCTTCAAGTCAATAATTCTTGACACTCTAAAAGTTGTTATTGATTTTAATGAAAATAGAAATGATCATTACTGCTCCCATGAATGGGACTTATATGAGAAATCTATTACTAAGAGGAGATTATATGACAGAGAATATGGCAAGAACAATCCCAAGGCTTCTCCCAAACCTGCCAAGTACTACCCTAAACCATACAAATATCAGAAGAGGCAGCAAGAGAAGAATGATTGGCAGCATCAACAGTAGAGCAAGTAGAAATTCAAGATGATCAGTAGATTCCAATATGAGATTTTGTGGAATAGGACTTTTTCTTGGACTTTGTCTATATATATATATTAATCTTTAAATTTTAATGATCTAAAATTTTCTATTGCATAGCATTTCTTTTACGATTCTATTTATTAGTTATTTGTTTATCTTGATGTAATTCACATTAGTGTAGAGGGTTCTGACTTCTACAAATAGGGGGAGATTGTTGGGTATTGCATCCACAATAACTCAAATTTGTATGAAGTCACCCTTGAACTAAGATGAATTAAGTTTGTATTTGATTCCTTATTCAAGTGTTTACAGGTTATAATTACCAAGTGTAGACCAATGTAAGTTTACAATGGGTCATAAAACACAGGACCATACAATGTAATCCCTCATTGTGTGATCAATGGTGTTGACTCGCATATAACCTCTCTATTGGGACACACTTCAGTTTCAAAGTACTAAAGTTAAGGGAGAAAGACTAGATGATAAATTCCTTGAAGAAAATTATTTTTCAGGATGACAAAATTTTTCTAAGTGTTTTACTCGAGAAAGGCTTATAGGTACTCGAGTAGAATTGAAGTAATTTCTCGAGTTATCTCAGCCAGGTTTTCGAGTAGCAGTAGTTGTTCTCGAAAAGGCTTAGTATAGTTCTCAATAAAGCCATGCAGTACTCGAGTATGACTCGTCTCTTTCTCGAGTTAAATCAAAACTCAGCTCAGAATTTTTCTAAGTCCTTTTCTTAAGAAGGTAAATGCTATTTTTCGAGAAGACCTAAGTTAGTTCTCGAGAAGGCCAAAGTAGTTCTCGAGAACCAGATGTTCTTTCTCGGGAGACAGAAACATTCTTCTCAAGTTAGCTTCTTGTTCTCGAGTAACAAAATCTCTTTCTCAAGAAAAGTCTTTTGTTTCTCGAGAAACCAGAATTCTTTTTCTCTACTTTCCTTAAGTAATTCTTCTCGAGAAATAGAAATCTGTTCTCGAGAAACAAACACCTCTTCTCGAGTAATACCTATCTCTCTCGAGAACTGGAGTTCAGAATTCTGAAATTTCGCTAAGTGCCAGACGGATTCGATTTCAAATGTAATTAAATCTTAATTGGTCCACGTGGAAGGTAATTAATGAAATCAGACCGTTAGGTTAAGCCTGTAACGTCCCAATTCGCGCTAGGCCCCTTGATTGCGTATTTGAGTCAAGGGGCTGAGGTGAGCCCAATGGGGGTGTGGGTGAACAGGTGCGAACGTATGGGAAATGAGGAAAACAAGGCAAAACGGTGATTTTGGCCGACACGGGTATGGACACGGCCGTGTCCATACCCGTGTGCCTCATGCCAATATTAGGCTTCCAGTCAGAGAGGTACACGGGTATTGGGACACGGGCGTGTCCCTACCCGTGTGCTGAGGACACGGGTCGAGACACGGCCGTGTCTCTACCCGTGTGCCGCAACCCTGACCCAGCGGAAAGATGTTCTGGGATGAACACGGCCCTAAACATGGCAGGCGACACGGCCGTGTCACCTGAACACGGGTAGGAACACGGCCGTGTGCCTACCCGTGTCTGCGGTGTATAAAAAGGAAAAAGTTGTGAAACCCTAGCATTTCATCCCCTTTTCAGCCCCAAAACTTCTGAGAGGAAGAGAGCTTGCTGGAGGAGGGGAAAGGAGCTTGCCGGAGCCATCCTTGGAGGAATCGAAACGCCGCCGCCGTCAAGGGAAAAACAATGCCGTCGCGAAGGAGTGCGAGGCTCATGGCCGGCCATGGTGGTACCGCTGGACTTGAGGTGAGCTTCCTCCCCTCTCCCTTGGTGCTAGATCTATAGTTATTTTAGGAGAGACATCGACTCCATAGAGTCTTGATGGTGAGGAGGAGAGTTCTTAGGATAAGCCATGCCTAGGTTTTCTAGGCTTAGTCTCCCTCAACCTTCTCATCATTCAAAGTGGAGATGAGAGGGGTTTTCGTTGAGGGTTTGGCTTTGAAAGGAGAAATAAGGTTGGGTGTGATTTCTGGAGAAGTTTATGCGAGGTCGTTGCAAGGAAGAAGATGAACGGATGCCGTTCATCTCGCCTTAAGATGCGTGCAGAAATCTGATTTCTGCACGCGGCGACCTTCGTGGCCAATTTCAGAGGTGTTCTGGCCATATTTGGGTGATCGACTCAACACGAAAGTCGTAGCCCTTGAAATTATCTTTCCAACGAGTGGTTGCTCGTTTCCAGGCGATACTCGTAGCCACGGGAAAGCTGGTTCGAGTCCGCTGCGTTCGGGAAATTCCTGTACAGGAAACTGTTTCCTGTACGTATTCGAGTTGAATTTCTGGTATGTTGCGACCAGATCTGGGCGATCGACTCAACACGAAAGTCGTAGACCTTGCAAATACCTTTCCAACGAGGGGTTGTGCATTGTGATCGGATTCCTGTAGCTCCGGGAATCCCAGTTTTAGTATTGGGCTATCCTATGTTAATGCACTTGTTAATTTATAATGTTAGCACTCTTGCAATGGTTGTGATTTGCTCATTTGTTATCTTGCTCCCATATATCTATAATGTTGTTGTTACTATAATTAAGCATGGTTACTCATTTGGTTGTGTATTAGGGAATAACCATGTAATGGTAGAGAAATGGATTGGATGGGAAGGCTAGATATTAAGAGTTGAGATTGGTAAATAATATATTTATATAGTTTGGTGTTGAACATATCTATTATGCGTAGTGTTGAGGTGAATTCATTGAATAGGTGGGCGTGAATATGATGAACACTATGTGAAGAGTATTTTGTAACCGTAATCCGAGCCCAAGGGGTTTATTAACAACCGATGCTTAGAGTTGAAGCCTCCCTACGAGTAGCATCGAGTGAGTTGTTTTGGGGCATGTGATGTGCGACGATTCATCGTGTCGCGATGTTGAGATAATGACTATGGCAGGTCTACGGGTTCGCCAGTCGTCACACCGATGGGAGCCAATGGGTAGACCTTGGGCGGTAGGGTTAGATACTTGGTGTCCATAACCCGAGATCTCCTCCGCGCCATGAGAACGGTTGGGCTTGCACCTCGTGCGTTTCTGAGGTTCCATCCGGTTCGAAATCAAAGGCCAGGTTGGGCTGTGTTCTTGGTGCACATTTACCCAAGACCCCTTCTGAGTCGTAGTACGCATGTGAGCTCCGCTGTTGTGTTCTTAGCGTTGAGGCGTACGAGGGCCTAGGATGGGTAGTGTGATACCACCTAGTAGTGGAGACGCCCGCTCCACTGTCGCCGTCTGGCCACGACGGACGACGCCTGAGAGGTTAGCTACCTGCTCGAAAAGTGGGAACTTCAAGTCTGTGTCGACATAGCAACTTGCATGTGCGTGCGCATGATTTGGTCATAGCATAACATTCATATCATGTCATTCATGGCATACACAAGATCCTCATCGTATAAGTTTGTATGGGCACTCTTATACGATGAGTTACTTTACTGTTAACCCGATCCTTAACTTATAAGTTTGTATGGGCACTCTTATAAGTTGAGTTACTATTCTGATTAATTATACCTGTTGTCATATATTATTGATATTTGTAGAACTGCTAGTTGTGTAGCGTGGTTTATACTCCACCATATTTACAGTCACCTGCTTGTTTACTTGCTTATATATATATATATTATACCTTTGTTCCTTTCTCCGCCCGGTGCCGAGGAGTCGCCGGGGGAGCAGATGTGAAGCCACTTAGTCTTATGACTAACGGTTGCTACGTCTTCCTTTTTAGGAGGAAACCCCGCAGGTAGAGCAGCAACGGACTATGCAGCAGGACAGCCAGGCCCGGACGATAGGACCTGAGGTGGTGGTGCCATCGGCACCATCAGTGACAGTCGTGAGTGTTTTCATGTAGCCGTTTGGCAAAACATTTCTAGACTCTTGTTCTTTTGTACAAGCCTGTTGTGCTTGTTATCTTCCGCTCTTTTGGACTTAAACTTAGCTGTGAATTGAACTGCTTTACTTTTCTGTTATGGTTGGGTTGGCATAGTTTATGTGATATGGATTGTAGCCGGCGGAATAGGCGTCTTATGGTAAAGGCTAACCCGTGTGTTAGTGCTACCGCAAGGCGGCTATTTTGGGCATAAGACTCCCCTCGTGCCGTGTGTTGTGTTCCAGGAGGGGGGGTCTTACAAATGGTATCAGACTTAGCCGATCTTCAACTAGAGCAGTCAGGTAACAATGGGCCACTCCCATTCGATTAGTCGGTTTGGGGACAAACCGACTTAGCGGAAGCAGTGGTGTGCCCATATGTAATTCACACTAAGTTGTCCAACTTTGACATTAGTTTTATCCAACCTGACCCTAGTTTGTACCTTGCGTATAGGTCCCAGCGCAGGTGGAGCCGGTTGGGGGCACTCCTACCCCTTCCTTCCCTTCACAATTCCAGCAGTCGGAACTGGGACAAACGCTGTCAGCCATATTGGATGCATTTAAAGCCCAACAAGCTCCGGTGCAACAACAAGCGCCAGGCTCCAACTGGTTGAGCACCTTCCGTGCCCTGTCCCCTCCTGCCTATCTTGGGACAGAATCGCCGGTGCGCACCGAGGAATGGCTTGATACCGTGCAGGAATTGATGGCTGACATAAGATGTCCGAACAGCATGGCGATGACATTGGTAGTGACGCTACTAGAGCTGCACGCCAAAAGGTGGTGGAAGTCCCTCATGGGCTCCACCTTCCAAGGGCGGTTGTACACGGACATCAGTTGGAACGAGTTCACCGAGGCTTTTCTAGATCACTTCATCCCTTCTTCTGCTCGGGATGGACTTGAAGAAAAATTTCTGCAGCTGAAGCAGGGATCGAAATCGGTAACGGAGTACCAGAGGGAGTTCCAACACCTCGCTAGGTTTGCCGATTCCTATGATTTGGACGATAGAGGCTACGCGAAGCGCTTCTACAAAGGGTTGAGGGACCCCCTGAGGCAGGCCCTTTTGTTTATAGCCGATGGAAGCCTGGCAGAAATCATCGACATGGCAAAGAGACTGGAGGCGGATCACATGGGATGTGGCAAGAGACCTGCAGAAGGAGTAATTGAAGTCGGCCCTAGTAATAGAAGGCGGAATGATCATGGCAGAGGAAGGGGAAACCACAGAGGCGGTCGGTGGGTCAACCGGAACTATCGGGTGGAGTACCCAATTCCGCAATTACCTCCACCACCGCAGCAGCAACATTATCAACAACCTGGGGGCCGACGTGAGGTGATATGTTTTGAGTGCAACCAACCGGGGCATGTCCGACGAGTTTGCCCGCGACTGATCGGGGATGCTCCTATTGCTCCCCCTCTAGTAGCTCCACGGGGGCGAGGGCACATGCGTGGCCGAGGAAGAGGACCACCAGGGAGAAATCAAGGACATGCACGGGAGCATGTATTCGCATTGGATATGACTCAGGAGAGAAATCCGCAGGAAGTCATCACCGGTACGTGCAAAATTTATTAATATTATATGACTTGTTAGATTTACGATACAAATGATACGCGCAATTTTGAATAGTGATTACCTTTTTGGAACCTAGGCATTGTCATGGTTAGCGGGAGACCCGCCTTTACGTTATTTGACACGGGTGCGTCTCACTCGTTCATTTCGGCGGACTTCGTGAAGGACTTGGAGGGAGTGCAACACTTCACGGGCACTACTCAAAGGGTGCGCCTTCCGGACGGCTCTGAGATGACGTCGTCAGCAAGTTGCGACTTCGACACCCTTATTGGAGGAAAGTTCTTTGAAACTCCGGCTACAGTGTTAAGAATCCCGGAGTTCGATCTCATCCTGGGCATGAAGTGGTTGGACTGGCACCACGCCAGGATCAATTGTGCGGAGAAGCAAGTTATATTGAGGCATGAAGACTCGGAAGTCATCTTCCAAGGTATTAAATTCGCACCCCGTAAATTATTATCTTCAATCCAAGTTATGAAATCTCATATGGAAGGGGACGAGGTCTATGTAATTTGCTTCGAGTTGAAGAAATTGACATTAGAGGTCAAGGATGTGCGGGTGGTGCGAGAATTTCCCGAGGTATTTCCCGAGAAATTGCCGGGACTACCCCCGCATAGGGAAGTGGACTTCCAAATCAAGCTAATTCCGGGTGCCAAGCCCGTCTCGCGAGCTCCATACCGAATGGCTCCGAAGGAACTTGCAGAGTTTAGAGTCCAGCTTCAGGAATTGGTGGAAGCAGGGTTCGTTCGCCCAAGCTCGTCGCCTTGGGGAGCGCCCGTTTTGTTCGTCAAAAAGAAGGATGGCACCCTGCGGTTATGTATTGATTATCGAGAGTTGAACCGGTTAACGGTGCGGAACACCTATCCCCTACCGCGCATTGATGAATTATTTGATCAATTGGTGTGATCGTATTGGTTCTCCAAGTTAGATCTGCGTTCGGGATATTATCAGCTGAGGATACAAGAAGATGACATTCAGAAGACGGCGTTCAGTTCGAGATATGGTTTGTATGAATTCACCGTGATGCCGTTTGGGCTCACAAACGCCCTTTCCGCCTTTATGAGCTTGATGAACAAGGTGTTCAGCCCTTATTTGGACATCTTTGTCATCGTGTTCATCGATGATATCCTAGTCTACTCCAAGACCGAAGCGGAACACGCCGAACATCTAACTTTAGTGCTGAGGAAGCTAAAGGAGCACACTTTGTTTGCCAAGTTCAGCAAATGCGAGTTTTGGCTTCGAGAGGTCGCGTTCTTGGGCCATGTGATTAGTGGGGCGGGGCTAGCTGTAGATCCGGCCAAGGTGCGGGCCGTGAAGGAGTGGTCGCCATTGAAGTCAGCGGCCGACATACGGAGCTTTCTTGGACTTGCCGGGTACTATCGCAAGTTCGTGAAAGGCTTCTCGAAGATCGCCCTTCCCCTTACTACGCTGACCAAGAAGGGTGTGCCGTTTGAATGGACACCCCAGTGCGAAGCTGCATTCCAAGAGTTGAAGGACAGATTGACGACTGCACCCATCCTAGCTCTTCCATCTGGGAAGGAGGGCTTTCAAGTTTACACGGATGCGTCGTATCAAGGGATGGGAGCTGTGTTGATGCAGAATGGGCAGGTGATCGCTTATGCTTCAAGACAGTTGAAGAAGCATGAAGCCAGCTACCCGGTGCATGATCTAGAGTTGGGAGCGGTGGTATTCGCCTTGAAGATTTGGAGGCATTATTTATATGGCGTCCACTGCGAGATCTACTCGGATCACAAAAATCTGAAGTACGTTCACACCCAAAAGGAGTTAAACTTGAGACAGCGGCGGTGGTTGGAGTTCTTGTGCGACTATGAATTCACCTTGAACTACCACCCCGGGAAGGTTAATTCCGTAGCTGATGCCTTGAGCCGAAAGGCACCGGGAACGAGCACGGAATCCCGCTTGATGAGGATGGAGTTAATCCAGACACTGCAAGAGATGGAAGTCACTTTGGTCTTTAAGAATCAATCGGAAGAGTATACCGAATATTTGGCCGCGATGAGTATAGTTTGCAACATACGAGACCGAATCCGGACGGAACAAAAGAAGGACGCAGCTTTAACCCCGGCTTTCAAGTCAATGGAGGATGGGACTACGGAAGAATACTCCCTAAAAGACGGCCTCGTCCATTTTCGTGGCCGGCTTTACATCCCCGAAGGTGACAACATTCGGGAGGATATTTTAAAGGAGGCCCATTGCTCCAAGTACTCGGTGCACCCAGGGATCGCGAAGATGTACACCGATTTGAGAAAGACGATGTGTTGGCCGGGCATGAAGAGGGATGTCAAGTACTTTGCTACTCATTGTGTGGCCTGCCAAATGGTGAAGGCGGAATGCAGAAGCCCCGGTGGAATGCTACAGTCGTTGCCCATCCCCGAATGGAAATTTGAGGACATCTCCATGGACTTCGTCCACGGGTTACCTCGCTCGCGCTCGGGGAATGATTCTGTGTGGGTGATAGTTGACCGGTTGACCAAGGTAGCCCGATTTATCCCAATGAAGAAGGAGGCGCAGGTGGGCGTCCTAGTGCGTCTCTTTGTGGAGCAATTTGTGCGGTACCATGGTGTGCAGAAGACGATCGTCTCCGATCGGGATGGTCGGTTTACTTCAAGAGAATGGAGGGTTGTACAGGCTTATTTGGGCTCGCGCCTCGCCTTTAGCACAGCCTTTCACCCTCAAACGGACGGGCAGTCTGAACGAACCATCCGAACATTGGAGGACCTTCTGAGGTTGTGTGTGCTAGATAAAGGAGAACCATGGGAGAGACTCTTACCTCTCGTGGAGTTCTCTTATAATAACAGTCATCAAGCCAGTATTGGAATGGCACCTCATGAAGCTTTGTATGGAAGGAGGTGTAGAACACCCTTGTCCTGTGTGCAAGACGAAGATCCGAAGACATTGGGAAATGAGTATATTGATGACACAGACGCGGTGGTTAGGTTGATCCGGGATCGAATGCTAGAGGCTCAAAGCCGACAGGCGAAATATTACAACGCAAGGCACCGTATGGTGGAGTTTCAATTGGGTGATAAGGTGTTCCTGAAGATTCGACCGATGCACGGAGTGTCGCGGGTACGTGGAGTCAAGAAGCTCAGCCCAAGGTATGTCGGGCCCTATGTTGTAGTGGAAAGGATTGGCCCTCTGGCCTATCGATTGGAGTTACCACCGGAGCTGGAGAACCTTCACGACGTGTTCCATGTATCGTCGCTTCGGAAGGCTTTGCTGCGGCCTGAACAGTATATCCCCACGGCGGATGGTGCCGTGGCGTCTGATAGGTCTGTGCGACTGGAGCCGGTGCGGATCGTTGATAACGAGACAAGAACCTTGCGCCACAAAAGTGTTCCCTTGGTGAAAGTGCTATGGTCTAATCATGGGAAGGAGGAGTTCACATGGGAGCCAAGGGATTTGATGCAAGGGCGCTACCTGGAATTATTTACCCCAGGTAAAAAATTTTATTTGAAAGCATAGTTCCCTTTTATGTGTTTCACTCCCATAGCCTTACCCTGATTTCGGGGACGAAATCTTTTATTTTGTTTATAGGATTTGTAACGTCCCAATTCGCGCTAGGCCCCTTGATTGCGTATTTGAGTCAAGGGGGTTGAGGTGAGCCCAATGGGGGTGTGGGTGAATAGGTGCGAACGTATGGGAAATGAGGAAAACAAGGCAAAACGGTAATTTTGGCCGACACGGGTATGGACACGGCCGTGTCCATACCCGTGTGCCTCATGCCAATATTAGGCTTCCAGTCAGAGAGGTACACGGGTATTGGGACACGGGCGTGTCCCTACCCGTGTGCTAAGGACACGGGTCGAGACACGGCCGTGTCTCTACCCGTGTGCCGCAACCCTCACCCGGCGGAAAGATGTTCTGGGATGAACACGGTCCTAAACACGGCAGGCGACACGGCCGTGTCACCTGAACACGGGTAGGAACACGGCTGTGTGCCTACCCGTGTCTGCGGTGTATAAAAAGGAAAAAGTTGTGAAACCCTAGCATTTCATCCCCTTTTCAGCCCCAAAACTTCTGAGAGGAAGATAGCTTGCTGGAGGAGGGGAAAGGAGCTTGCCGGAGCCATCCTTGGAGGAATCGAAACGCCGCCGCCGTCAAGGGAAAAACAATGCCGCCGCGAAGGAGTGCAAGGCTCATGGCCGGCCATGGTGGTACCGCTGGACTTGAGGTGAGCTTCCTCCCCTCTCCCTTGGTGCTAGATCTATAGTTATTTTAGGAGAGACATCGACTCCATAGAGTCTTGATGGTGAGGAGGAGAGTTCTTAGGATAAGCCATGCCTAGGTTTTCTAGGCTTAGTCTCCCTCAACCTTCTCATCATTCAAAGTGGAGATGAGAGGGGTTTTCGTTGAGGGTTTGGCTTTGAAAGGAGAAATAAGGTTGGGTGTGATTTCTGGAGAAGTTTATGCGAGGTCGTTGCAAGGAAGAAGATGAACGGATGCCGTTCATCTCGCCTTAAGATGCGTGCAGAAATCTGATTTCTGCACGCGGCGACCTTCGTGGCCAATTTCAGAGGTGTTCTGGCCAGATCTGGGTGATCGACTCAACACGAAAGTCGTAGCCCTTGAAATTACCTTTCCAACGAGTGGTTGCTCGTTTCCATGTGATACCCGTAGCCACGAGAAAGCTGGTTCGAGTCCGCTGCGTACGGGAAATTCATGTACAGGAAACTGTTTCCTGTACGTATTCGAGATGAATTTCTGGTATGTTGCGACAAGATCTGGGCGATCGACTCAACACGAAAGTCGTAGCTCTTGCGAATACCTTTCCAACGAGGGGTTGTGCATTGTGATCGGATTCCTGTAGCTCCGGGAATCCCAGTTTTAGTATTGGGCTATCCTATGTTAATGCACTTGTTAATTTATAATGTTAGCACTCTTGCAATGGTTGTGATTTGCTCATTTGTTATCTTGCTCCCATATATCTATAATGTTGTTGTTACTATAATTTAGCATGGTTACTCATTTGGTTGTGTATTAGGGAATAACCATGTAATGGTAGAGAAATGGATTGGATGGGAAGGCTAGATATTAAGAGTTGAGATTGGTAAAGAATATATTTATACAGTTTGGTGTTGAACATATCTATTATGCGTAGTGTTGAGGTGAATTCATTGAATAGGTGGGCGTGAATATGATGAACACTATGTGAAGAGTATTTTGTAACCGTAATCCGAGCCCAAGGGGTTTATTAACAACCGATGCTTAGAGTTGAAGCCTCCCTACGGGTAGCATCGAGTGAGTTGTTTTGGGGCATGTGATGTGCGACGATTCATCGTGTCGCGATGTTGAGATAATGACTGTGGCAGGTCTACGGGTTCGCCAGTCGTCACACCGATGGGAGCCAATGGGTAGACCTTGGGCGGTAGGGTTAGATACTTGGTGTCCATAACCCGAGATCTCCTCCGCGCCATGAGAACGGTTGGGCTTGCACCTCGTGCGTTTCCGAGTTCCATCCGGTTCGAAATCAAAGGCCAGGTTGGGCTGTGTTCTTGGTGCACATTTACCCAAGACCCCTTCTGAGCCGTAGTACGCATGTGAGCTCCGCTGTTGTGTTCTTAGCGTTGAGGCGTACGAGGGCCTAGGATGGGTAGTGTGAAACCACCTAGTAGTGGAGACGCCCGCTCCACTGTCGCCGTCTGGCCACGACGGACGACGCCTGAGAGGTTAGCTACCTGCTCGAAAAGTGGGAACTTCAAGTCTGTGTCGACATAGCAACTTGCATGTGCGTGCGCATGATTCGGTCATAGCATAACATTCATATCATGTCATTCATTGCATACACAAGATCCTCATCATATAAGTTTGTATGGACACTCTTATACGATGAGTTACTTTACTGTTAACCCGATCCTTAACTTATAAGTTTGTATGGGCACTCTTATAAGTTGAGTTACTATTCTGATTAATTATACCTGCTGTCATATATTATTGATATTTGTAGAACTGCTAGTTGTGTAGCGTGGTTTATACTCCACCATATTTACAGTCACCTGCTTGTTTACTTGCTTATATATATATATATTGTACCTTTGTTCCTTTCTCCGCCCGGTGCCGAGGAGTCGTCGGGGGAGCGGATGTGAAGCCACTTAGTCTTATGACTAACGGTTGCTACGTCTTCCTTTTTAGGAGGAAACCCCGCAGGTAGAGCAGCAACGGACTATGCAGCAGGACAGCCAGGCCCGGACGATAGGACCTGAGGTGGTGGTGCCATCGGCACCGTCAGTGACAGTCGTGAGTGTTTTCATGTAGCCGTTTGGCAAAACATTTCTAGACTCTTGTTCTTTTGTACAAGCCTGTTGTGCTTGTTATCTTCCGCTCTTTTGGACTTAAACTTAGCTGTGAATTGAACTGCTTTACTTTTCTGTTATGGTTGGGTTGGCATAGTTTATGTGATATGGATTGTAGCCGGCGGAATAGGCGTCTTATGGTAAAGGCTAACCCGTGTGTTAGTGCTACCGCAAGGCGGCTATTTCGGGCATAAGACTCCCCTCGTGCCGTGTGTTGTGTTCCGGGAGGGGGGTCTTACAAAGCCTATAAAAGGTCTTATCAGAATCAACAAACCCTAAGAAGATTATTACATATTTCTGATTCATGTTTCTACTTCCAAATCGAGAAACACCGCCGAATAGACGTGTTCTTCATCGCTGATCTTCTCGATCCAGAGATTCAGATAAGAAGGATTTAATCGATCAAGCTTTTCATGTTCTACAAATCTTCTCCTTGATCGTGGTAATCCTACGTTCTCAAATCCAAGAATCTCTAAATTCTTTCTCGACTTTTCTGATAGAGCTTCACGATTTCTCAAGAAGGAAGAAATTGAGATTGAGCAAGATCTGTGAAAAAAATTTGTGTATTTTCATTGTGAATTCATTTTTATTCTTGTAGGAGTTATTCTCCGAGATTGTAGGAGTTGTTCACCGAGTTGTTATAGGAGTTGTTTTACTCCGAGTTGTAGGAACGTTGTTCCAAGTGGTAGGATTGTTTTTCAATCCGAGACAATAGTGAAGTAGCCGAGTCTAGCGTGGTGCTGGATTGGTGAGGTGAAGAGTGGATGTACCCAAGGTTGGGGAACCACTATAATTTTTGGTGTCGTTTGTGGTTTGCTTGTTTATTTTCCGCGCATCTCTCGTTTAATTTTTTATTCCACATAAAGACGCAGAACTCACCTATTCACCCCTTTTTTAGTGATTTAGGTAGATAACTAGAAATTATCATCATGACTATATTATTATGATAAATTTGCATGGAATTCTTACTTATATATTTTTGATTAATGAATATGCAGTTCTTTCATAAATATCTTATAATCACAAGTTTTGCCTACTATTGTTTTACTAAGGATCTCTAAATTAGTTAATGTTAATCATAATGTTTACCTTATTAATGATTAATAAAGCTTTTGTTGTTAATCATATTATTACATTGTTAATGATTGATAATTAACCAGTACTATTGGTTAATCAATCATAGTGTTAAGCCATCTCATCTAGGGGGAGTTTTCTTATGCTAGGATGGCTAGTTGTCATGATAATGTCTCATCAAGCATATCATGATATTGTTTGTGTTGATGCATCTTAGCATGAATGGGTGTTCTGCCTTCTTCAAATAGGGGGTGATTGTTGGGAATTATGCCCTCCAATTTTCCTAAGGATTTGAAGAGGCATCACCAATCGTGTTAAGCGGCATAATGTATTTGATGTGGTCTTAAGTTCATGCATGCTAGTTGTCCTTGATTGGACAGGTAAACAAAAATAATAAGCTGAAAGTCAAAAAATTTGACTAAGACAAAAGCATCGAGTCAGCTGAGATAGCTGAAAAGAAGGTCTCAGCATAATCGCTGAGACAACTGAGTAGCTCAATGCAAACCGTTGAGAGAAGTGTTAGTCTCAGCACAACTGCTGAGACAGGAGACAATCTTAATTGTGAAGAAGAAAGCGTTGAGACCGTTGAGAAGGAACCGCTGAGACAAAGCCAGCAGAATTTCACTAAGCCTAGAAGCGAGGTCAACAAGTCAAAGTATTTCATGCCATTGCGAGAAAGCTACAGTAGAGCGCCTGATGACAACTATTTACATCACTAGAAGTCAACAACTCAAATTATTTCATGACATTGTAGGAAAGCTACAGTAGCATCAGATGCTACTGTTTGTCTTTTTCTAGGGGAGGTGGCACTCACTATCCATGGCTGGGCCGACACTCAAATAGTGTCGTTGATTCAAATCAATAGATATAAAAAGGGAAAATTGAATCGAGAAGATAGGGGATTAGGGTTTCGGAAAATAGAGGCGGCTGGACTTCATCTTCTCCGACGAGCTTGAAAGCCAAATCCAGCAGTGAAAGTCGGCAGGAAGAGAAAGATAGTTGAAGCTTTTCTAGTTCAGCAAGTTCTTTCTTTGTAGAATAACTTGGCTGATTCATCTAATTAGAAAGAAGATATAGTTGTGTGAAGTGAAAGATAGTTGAAGCTTTTCCAGTTCAGCAAGTTTTTTCTGTACAGAACAAGTTGGCTGATTAATCTAATCAGCAATAAGAGATAGTTGTGTGAAGAGAAAGATAGCTGAAGCTTTTCACGTTCAGCAAGTTTGTTCTTTACAGAACAAGTTGGCTGATTCATCTAATCAACAAGAAGAGATAACTATGTGAAGGGCCATCAGCCTTCAATAGCAGATAACTATTCTTCAGTGCAGCAGAAAAGCAGTTAGATGTAGAAGATGACTAATTCCTTCTACAATTAGAGGGCTAGACTGATACCTGCTTAGTCCAGCAAGGTAGACTCTGAGATTTATCTCTGAGTTAGTGTTTTAATTTATTTCAATTTTGGGATTAATTTCCGGTAGGATTCAGGTTGTCTGAATCTGAGCAGTAAGGCATTTTATGCCTGAGTTGGAGGTGGCTAATTAGTCACTGAGGTAGGTGCCCTGCTGGGGTACTGAGGTAGGATCCAAGTGTGGATCTGAGAGTAGGGCTGTCCTCCCAGCCTGATTAGTAGGGCCTAGTGCCTGAGGTAGGGTATTGTTGAGTCACTGAGCTATAGGTGACAAGTGTGTCATTGAGTTGAAGGTCTTGGAGGAGACTGAGTGTAGGGCCTTTTGGACTAAGGTAGGTGACAAGTGTGTCACTGAGCTATAGGTGCCTGGAAGGGCACTAAGGTTGGTACCTGGAAGGGTACTGAGCTGTAGGAGTGTTGCAGCACTCTGAGAGTAGGGACTTTTGCCTGAAGTTGTAAGGCTAAAAAGCCTTAGTTGTAGGCCTTAGAGATAAAGCTGAGGTAGGTGGTTTGAGGACCACTGAGTTGTATAAGATCTACAGGGATCTAAGGTAGGGACCTTTGTGGTTCTGAGGCAGGGTTCTGAAGAGAACCTGAGTGTATGGCTAAGGGCCTGAGGTGTAAGCTCTGAGGAGCTATTTGGAGGAGTTTGGTCCTTGTCTAAAATAAGTTAGAAAGGTAGGAAGGAAAGTGGATGACCCAATTGGGGAACCACTATAAATATTTGTGTGTTTTGCTGTATTGTTTGCTCTTCTTTTATATTGCAGGTACTAAGGTAAAGCTCTTAGATCACCTTAGAAAGAAAGTAAAAGAAAGCTAAACTCTTAGTAAGAAACAACAAAAAGACTTAAGAATTTTCAAAGACCTATTCACCCCCCCCCCCCTTTAGGTTAGTAGCTAACCTTGAATTAATAACTTTCACTGCTAGCAAAGCTACAGTCCGCACACCCTGAGCCCGCAACTAGAGCAAGACCATGGCTTCAACCATTCCGATCTCCAAAGCTCTAATCCAGTCTGCAACCCTGACTCAGCAACTCTGCGGATAAACATCCTATCCACCCGGTTACCTCAGGTAACAAGCCAATTGCAAAACCACTGGCTGACCTGGCTATTCACCAATCCAATCTATATAGACTGCACGGTCAGACTGTACGGTCAGACCGCCCAGACAATTACAACTGTCTGCTCAGTCCACGCGGACAGTCTGCCTGGCTACAACTTTCACTTCAAAAAAATCAACATATCTAGTGCCCAAGCTGCGTAAGAATCTAGTATTGTTAGGTAGATTGGACTTAGAAGGATACAACTGGGAGGACAAGCGTGGAGTTCTAATAGTGATGAGAGGGCGCACTATACTCATGCAAGCTATACAATACAGTAGACTATATTGGCTGATGGGGACCACAGTGCGAGGTGGCGAGCCCATGATTTCTACGACCGACAATGTTGATAGTTGAGGTGGGTCAGGGGATCTTCCTTCTGGTAGTCTGACTAGGCAAGTCAAATTCACCGATCTAGTTGTGTTGCAAGTAAGAGGTTGAGCTCAAGCAGGGATGAGTTGATTTGAGCAGGTTGGTTGATGCCTCATGCTTTGTGATGTAGTCCCGTCCTAAAAGATCCTACACGGATGGCGATTTGACGACTCTTGCTACGTTCAACGCCCTCTTTTTCGCACACTAACGAAATGCAACAAACACAATGGATTTTATTTATCTCTCGCGCTAACTCACGGTTAGTCGAACCGCAAGTGGATCGGAGAATGGCTATAGGCCAAAATCCTCTCCGGCTAAAACGAACAATATTGGTTCCGACGAGCTTGGAGTTGTACCAAAATAGATCCACCAAAGAAATCACGATTCGAAAGTCGTAGGATCTATCCCAACTAAAAAAAGAGCGAGGATCGCCAATCCTCTCGGGAGTTATTGGAAAACAAAAAAAAATCACAAATCTATTATGCGTAATACCGCGAAAATTAAGGCTTCGAAAATCCACGCAAAAATCGTCCACCACTAGAACTATCAAAGAGGGAAAATCTCTTGAGTAGGAATTTCGTTACAATTCTCAGAGTCGTAGATCCGAGATTTTTTTGGATCCACAAGGAATAATCGCTCTTCCCTCCAAATCCACGGGAGGCACACCACGGATGAAGAACTCGCCCGTCTTCCCCGCTTCACATCGTGGAAGTTTACCCAAGCCTTTCTTTCTTGCACTTGTATCTTCTCCTCCAAGGTTGGCCAAAAAAATCTTTGAGATGTTGGCTAGAAACGTGGATGAGAGGATTTAGTAAGGAAGAGAGATGAGGGAAGAAAAGAGAATGAGAGGAGAGAGGGGGCAGCCAAGAGCTAGAAGGAGGGGAAGACACCCCTTGGGCGGCGGCAATGAGAGAGGGAGGGGGAGATAGGAAATTAGGTTTTGGAAGATTCTTGGTTGAGTTCAATATTTTATCTAAATGACAATAAGAGTGTTGGCCTTATATAAGGCTTACATCCAAGGGGCTATTAGCAGCCAATATTTAGTGGCTAAACGCACACCGCAAGTTCAAAATGACAGAAATAAAATAGTTTAACACAAACCACATAAATGGATAAATGCATACCATAAACTAGCAAGATAAAGTAAATTTAAATCTTCTTGTGTGGGCGAAGATGGTAGCCATGACCGCTATGGCGCCACAATTCATTAGCCGGTGGATCATCATCATCATCTTCTGCCACTACCCCATGATTACCAAGTGCGCCATGGACGTCATCTTCATCACCAAGTTGGTTGTCATGGTGGCCGTCGTCAACAATCCTCCCCCGCTCAAAAGGACTCATCACCGATGAGTGGGCGGGAAGGTAACGACGTAAGAGATCCACATCTAGAAGATCCACCTCTGAGGCAGAGAGCCAAGAGTCGTCTGAAGCAGGACGACCACACCACCTGACCAAAAAACTGTAAATGTCACCGTCGGGAGTGGGAAACACTACATCTTGCAAAATCCTGTCATGGCAAGAAATCGGTCCGGGGGAACCTTGGAAATGCGTTAGGCAAAGAAGAAAAATAGGTTTCATCATCAATAGGCAACATACCTCCCGGAGAATCCGAAGGAGAGAGCGATCCAGAAATAATCTCACCCCCCCCCACCCCATTAGACGGTATAGTGGAAATATTAAATGGAGAGACAGAAAGTTCAGGAGGTGGAGCGACATAAAGCGTTAAATCTGAAATGTTAAAAATAGGGGAGATTCCCCAATCAGCGGGTAACTTTAATAAATATGCATTTTTGCCTACCTTCTTTAAAACCCGAAAAGGACCGGCTCTCTTATTCGCCAATTTCTTTATGGTTCCCGAAGGCATCCGTTCAGGGATAAGACGAACCATTACCAAATCACCAATATTAAAGTGGACTGCTCGCCTATGTACGTTAGAATTCAATTGATAAATAGCATATTGTTTGGCTAACGTCTCGCTAATGTGCTTATGGAGAGTGTGAACGTGCGAGTCGAAGTCCTATGCAAATTGACTGGATTTAAAAGATGGTGGTAACGGAACCAAGTCAAGAGGCATGAGCGCCTTATATCCATGCACGATCTCATTTGGAGATAAACCGGTGGACCTATTCTTAGAATTATTGTAAGCTAATTGAGCATGAGGAAGAATAAGGTCCCACGTACCTTTATGACCACCCACTAGGCAACAGTAACCCACCCAAGCTTCGGTTAACCACTTCCGTCTGCCCATCTGTTTGGGGATGATAGGCCGATGAAAACATAAGTCTCGTACCCAAAAGCTTCCAAAGTGTTTTCCAGAAATAGCTAGTAAATTTAACGTCCCTATCTGTCACTATCATTTTGGGGACACCCCGATGTGCCACGACCTCCTTGAAGTACAACTTAGCAACATGTGATGCATCGTTGGTGTTATGACAAGCGATAAAGTAAGCCATTTTGGAAAATCTATCCACTACGACCAGAATGGAATCGTGTCGCCTAAATGTCAGGGGTAGGCCCAATATGAAGTCCATGCTAACGTCCTCCCATGGAACAGACGGAATCGGAAGTGTTGTGTAAAGACCAGCGTTGGTCATGTTACCTTTCGCTAATTAACATACACGACAACTCCCTACGATTTTATTGACCATTGGTTTGAGGTCCGATAAAAAGAATTTGTCCTCTACTAGTGTTATAGTTTTATCTCGACTGAAATGTCCACCTAACCCTCCACTATGTTACTTACATATAATAAAATGGTGTAATGAAGAGTGGGAAATACATAATTGCGTATGCTTAAATAGATAACCGTCACGGATGTAGTATGCAGAGATAGTAGAAGGGGTATTGTCCTGAGCGGCTAAGTATATATCCTTAAAATCTGGGCATTGAACATATTCATCCTTAATTCTTTCAAATCCTATGACAGATACTTCCATTGTAGATAGTAATAGGGTGACTCGACTAAGAGCGTCTGCCACACGTTTTAACGTACCGTTAAGGTGCTTCATAATGAATGTGTACTCCTGAAGGTAGGAGACCCATTTGGCGTGCCGAGAGCTGATTTTATTTTGGAAGTTTACAAATTTTAGCGCCTCATGATCTGATTAGATTACAAATTCTTTCGATATAAGATAGTGTCGCCAATGTTGGAGACAACGTATCACGGCATAGAACTCGCGATCATAATTGGAATAATTTAACTTTGGGCCAGCAAGTTTTTCTCTAAAGTAACCTATCGGATGTCCCTCCTGACTTAAAACTCCTCTGATTCATATCCCAGATGCGTCACATGATAATTCAAACACCTTGCTAAAATCCGGCAACCGTAGTAGTGGGGCCTCGGACATCCGTTCCTTAATAGTTTGAAACGCGCTAGTTGTCGCTTTAGTCCAAATAAAATCACCCTTCTTCATGCATTCAATGATTGGTGCCATGATACTACTAAAATTTTGAATGAACCTTCAATAAAATGTGGCCAATCCATGAAAACTTCTAACCTTCCGAATATTTTTTGGATCCAGCCACTCTCTAATAACTTGGACCTTTTTAGGGTCAACATGAATACATTCGAAACTCACTATGTATCCTAGAAACTCTACGGAAGTCACACCAAATGCGCACTTTTTAAGATTAATAAATAAATTTTCTTGGCGCAATGTTGTAATGATTGTCTTTAAATGTGTTTCATGGTCCATCTGCGAGAGGCTAAATACCAATATATCATCGAAGTATACTACTACAAATTTACCCATGTATGGTTTAAATACTTGGGTCATCAATCGCGAGAAAGTACTCGGTCCGTTGGTGAGCCCCTCTCCAAGAACCAACCACTCATAGTGCCCATCCTTGCATTTAAATGTCATTTTCCATTCATCTCCTTCCCGTATCCTTATTTAGTGGTAACAACTTTTAAGATCCAACTTTGAAAATATGGTGGCTCCGGATAACATATCTAATAAGTCGTCCAAATGGGAAATGGGAAACCTATATTTGATAGTAATTTTATTTATGGCCCGATAGTCAACACACAATCTCCAAGACTTATCTTTATTTGGGACCAAAAGGGCGGGGATGGCACATGGACTCGTACTATGGCGAATAAATCCCTTTGCTAATAAATTTGTAATTAAAGTTTGTAACTCATTATGTACGGAGGGATTGAGCCGATAATGTGGAAGATTAGGCAATGATGAGCCCTGGACAAAATCAATCTCATGTTGAATTTCCCTTATAGGTGGAAACTTAGATGGTAAGTCCACCGAATAGACGTCTTTATACTCTTCCAATAGTGTTCGCAGAGATAACGGTGGGTTCTCTAAAGAGGGTGAATCTTCCTTATCTTGTAGACATACTAAAGCATAGATGACGCCATCCAAGAAGGTCTCACATTCTAACTCCTTCATACATATCAAGCTTATAGTTTTCTTTTCTGCTGGCACAATTGTGTCTTTGGAGGCAATCGACGGATCCTTAGGCAGTGTGGGTTTTAATACAATGGTCTTACCATTAAAATTGAACTCGTAGGTGTTGGCTTGTCTGGGTTCACGTCATAATCATAAAGCCACGGGCGTCCTAGTAGTACATGACAATCATCCATGGGGATGACGTCGTACCACACCTTATCGATATAGAACTTCACCGTAAGTGGCACTAAACATCGCTTAGAGACCACGATAGACATTTTGTTTACCCACGCTATTTAATATTGATGGGGGTGCGGTTCAGTTACTAAATGCATACGAGTGATGGCGTTCTTCGAAATGACATTCATGCAACTACCGTTATTTATTATTAATTTGCACCACTTTTCACCGCTTTTAAAATTCAACGAAAAGGCGTTCGTCTGATTATACTCATCAAAAGCATGCGGTATGGCCAGAATACACCTCATAACCATCATATAAGAATCATCTTCAATATCACTCGACTCGGCATCAGATTAATCACTGGCTTCATAAACGATCTCGACGGGCTCAGACGTGGAGTCTTATAGTGTTAGTGGTTTACTTTTAGTGGGGCACTCACTAAAGTAGTTCCCTTGGATCCCGCAAGAATAACATGTGGCATTAGTCTTACTAATCTGTCCTATCGGAACTCTCTCACCGGTGGGATTTCAGTTGTTCCTAGCAGTAATGACTATGGAATTCGAATCAGTCGATCGAAACTCTTTCTTGTCCCGCATGGAGGACGAAGGTGGGGGTCATAAAATGGACTTTCCCTTCTGGAATGCTCATCCCTTGGACTTGTAGGCATTGTGCTTTTCTATATCCAAGGCAGCATTGAATGTCGTGTTAATGTCCGTAAGACCATAACGCAGGAGCTTGCCTTGGATGTTCGGGTTGAGTCACTTACGAAATCGAGAGAGTGTGACTTCGGGCATTTCTCGGACGTCACAACACACCATCATATCTTTAAGGAGTCCCATGTACTCTGCTACCGATTTGCCCCCCTAATGATGGGTGGTTAACTCATCGAACATTTGGGTTCGGTGATACGCAAGGACATATTGGTCAGTTAGGAGTGCTTTCATGGCAGCCCACCCAATTGAGGGTACTCCATTCACGGTACCTAATCGCCTCTCTTCGTTCAACCAGAACGTTTTGGCCCTACCCAGAAGTTTCATCCGTGCAACCCACACCTTCTCACCGTCCGTCAGGTTGTGCCAATTAAAATAGCACTCGATCTCCATGATCCAGTCTAGAAATACTTGGGGTTCACCCATGCCATCGTATGATGGTGGATCAATCTTAATGTCCCTAGTTACATCGAACTCATAAGGGGATCGAGGCACTTGCTCATCATCCTGATCATGAGGTTGGTTTTGTCTTTCATCTCGTTGGTTGGAGGCCTGGGGTTGGGGACCCGATCGATTTATCTCAACATCGTGATTTCGAGGCGTCGCTTGATTTAAAGCCAGGCCTTGTATTAATTGGGTGAGTGCATCAAACCTAATATTAAACTCTTCCCGAAGCTCCGTGATCGTTGCTGGAGAATGCTCATCATCATGGTCGTCTGCCATATTTGAAGTGGATGGGGGATACTCCGTGCCAATCCTAGTGCGCATGAACAACAGGAGAAATGGTGGTTTTGACCAGATTAATTTTATAAAGTTGGATTTTTTTAACACTTATCGACTAGGCGAACGAAAATACTTTTCAGACTTTTGTTCTTAAAAAAATAAGGATAGTTCTCGGGAATTTTTTTGTAATTTTCTACAGAATTTTTTTTTGGTTTTTACTAATTGCATACCAGATTTTAGAAATTTCAGGTTTATGTTGTTTATTACGAATCATGCACAACCAGGTGAGAGTCAAAAACCCTACGACAGAATGATTTAAGGATAGTGTCGATTGAGAAATCAACACAACCTCCCTTTGATGCCAAATTTAATGTAGTCCCGTCCTAAAAGATCCTACACGGACGACGATTTGACAATTCCCGCTACGTTCAACGCCCTCTTTTCCTCACACTAATGAAATGCAGCAAACACAATGGATTTTATTTATCTCTCACGCTAACTTACGGGTAGCCGAACCGCAAGTGGATAGGAGAATGGCTATAGGACAAAATCCTCTCCGACTAAAAGGAATAATATTAGTTCCTACGAGCTTGGAGTTGTACCAAAATAGATCTGCAAAAGAAATCATGATTCGAAAGTCGTAGGATCTATCCCAACTAAAGAAAGAGCGAGGATCGCCAATCCACTCGGGAGTTATCCGAAAACAAAATGAAAATCACAAATCTATTATAAGTAATACCGCGAAAAATTAAGGCTTCTAAAATCCACGCAAAAATCGTCCACCACTAGAATAATCAAAGAGGGAAAATCTCTTGAGTAGGAATTTCATTACCCCTCTCAGAGACGTAGATCCGAGATTTTTTTGGATCCACAAGGAATAATCGCTCTTCCCTCCAAATCCGCGGGAAGCGCACCACGGATGAAGAACTCGCCCGTCTTCCCCGCTTCATGACGTGGAAGTTCACCCAAGCCTTTCTTTCTTGCACTTGTATCTTCTCCTCCAAGGTTGGCAAAATAATCTTTGAGATGTTGGCTAGAAACGTGGATGAGAGGATTTAGTAAGGAAGAGAGATGAGGGAAGAAAAGAGAATGAGAAGAGAGAGAGAGGGGGCAACCAAGAGCTAGAAGGAGGGGAAGACACCCCTTGGGCGGCGTCAATGAGAGATGGAGAGGGAGATAGGAAATTAGGTTTTGGAAGATTCTTGGTTGATTTAAATATTTTGTCTAAAGGACAATAAGAGTTTTGGCCTTATATAAGGCTTACATCCAAGGGGCTATAAGCAGCCAATATTTAGTGGCTAAACGCACACCATAAGTTCAAAATGACAGAAATAAAATAGTTTAATACAAACCACATAAATGGATAAATGCAGACCATAAATGAGCAAGATAAAGTAAATTTAAATCTTGTTGCGTGAGCGAAGATTGTAGCCGTGACCGCAATGGCGCCGCAAGTATTTGGTCGGTGGATCATCATCATCATCTTCTGCCACTACCCCATGATCACCAAGTGCGCCATGGACGTCATATTCATCACCAAGTTGTCCATCGTGGTGGCCGTCGCCATCACTTTCAGGTGGTGTTATGTGCATTTTGGTGCTTTCTACAGATGCTCAGTGCAGTTCAGTGCTTCGTGCAGACGGTGCATGCTTCGTGTAAATGCTTAGTGTTGTTTGGTGTTTGATGAAAAATATGATATTTTTGAAATTCAAACCAAGGTGGTGATTATTGAGTTGATTTGATCTTTCAAACCCATGTGTATCAGGAAACCCATAAACCGTTGATGTTGAATCTCCAAGCTGCTGATATTGACTTTCCAAGCCGTCAATGTTGACTCTCCAAGCCGCCCATGTGTATCACATGCTAGGAAACTTCTAGGAAAGTGGCCTAGGCAAATGAAATGACTATATAAAGGATTGGGATATGGCTTGGATGGGCACACCATCGGTTCTCATTTTGGAGAAAGAGGCCTTTGAAGGTGGATTCATGAGGAAGAAGAAGACGAGGATGCGGCGGGTTGTAGTGAGTGTTGCAAGATTGTAGTGGGGCAAGCAGTGTAGTGAGCTGCGAGCTTACGTGCGAGATTGGCATTATTTCGCGTTGACTTCTCTGGTGGTCGCGGTGGTGGTTGGTCGTCTGACGATGACGAAGCATTGCTGGAGCGAACCTTGTGCATCCTTTTAAGGATTACAATCCAAGATCATTTTCCACCCGTGGATTAAGTTAATCCATCTTATCTTCCGTGCACTTGAAATGGATTGGTATTTTTTGCCTCCTCTATTTGTAGTTTTGATTAATTATCGTGCAATGAATTTTTCTCTTGATTATATCGGGTTCTTCGTACCCTTACGATTATTGTGACTGTCCGGGAGATTGTGTGAAATCCCAACAGCTAGGACATTGCACTACGAGACACGACTCAAAAGTATGAGTTAGTACAAAAATGAAAAGCCGAAAGAAATGGGAAAAATCCAAAGCGTAAGGAGCCCACCCGTGCAACAAACATGAAACACACTCACGATATTTCGCACGCAACAGTGTCGCATTTGGCCGCGCACTGGGTAACCTCCAGACGACCCGCACACACATGCAATCGATTGTGTCACGTACGTCCCGGGGCCCAACCACACGCATCATGTGAACCCGTGTGCAAGAGCCATGCGCATACGACTACCCATGGATGGCCACGCAACCGAGGTCTACTAGGCGTGCGGCATAGGCCAGTATGCATGTGGACGCGCAATCCTAGCACCGATCCCTTCGTCCCAAGCAAACCTTCGCGTTGACTTCGTTCGGGTGGGCAACTCCCGACTCTGCTTACTCGCTCGCTCGCACCCGCAATAAAGGAAGAGTGTATGTGCGCGCAGGGGAGACTAATGAATTTATAATTCGGGCTCAGGACCCATAATGGAAATCACACTTTAAGGGGTAAAGATATGCTGCCATATCTCTTCTTAAAATCGAAAATATTTCTGATACAAATCAAAACAAGAAATCTCATAAATATGACAGTGAATATCCATCACAATTGTACTGAATCTCAGGATTTAATACAAGATCTTATCATTTTACGTCACGAATAATTCGTGCAGAGCTGAAATTAATGTAAATGATTGAATAAGAAATTGCTGACTCAATCATCAATTCGTTCGCAACAAAATTGTTGGGCTCCACGTTTGTAAATTACGACCCATGAAAATTG
This sequence comes from Platanthera zijinensis, assembly GCA_039513925.1. Classification (NCBI taxonomy): domain Eukaryota; kingdom Viridiplantae; phylum Streptophyta; class Magnoliopsida; order Asparagales; family Orchidaceae; genus Platanthera; species Platanthera zijinensis. The sequence goes on along the minus strand of CM077078.1, from coordinate 155,831,493 downwards.
AGGGAGGGATTGGGTGAATATTTGATGGGTTTCTCTACAATTTGTCCAAGTTGTGGTGGTTTGGACTTTAGCCAAATCACCCAACCAAGCTAAGGAAACAAAGCAAGATGCCCGCGTGGGGCACGCTCGTCAAGTACACCCGAACAAACATAAGCCATTTATGCTCGCACGCACGCGTCTGCTCCAACGCACTTGGCCCACATTGTGTGTTGGTCTGCGTGCCCAAGCATGACAACCTTAATCGTGCTCGCTTGCGGCAACCACGTGCGTTCTAGCTTACAGCAATGATGGCGACGATGGCCCACAACATATTGAATACGACAACGACATGCTTACGGTCCCGGAATATATTAAAGACGGCGACAGCGTGCTTACGGATGACCAAGTGGAGCGTCGCCATAATAGCCGTCCTGAACGCAAACCAATATATTAATAATTAATAATAATTATTAATAAATTATTATTAATTATTAATTCTCTTTTTTTGTTTTGTTTTATTATTATTTTATTTTGCATTGTTATTTCATTTTCATGTCATGTGTAATATCATGGTTAGGTGTACAACCATGGTTATGTTTTTTTTATTTTTGGGCTGCATGTAGCCAAGTCTTGGATGTAGCCTATATATAGGCATGTATCTTTCATATTGAGGATTATTGAATGAAGGAAAAAATTAACCCGAACTTTTAGAAGTTCTCCTCCTCTTCCTCTTGGAAAATTTCGGCCACCCCGTTCTTCTCCCTCTCTCCTAACCGCCCCTCCTCTTCCTCTTCTTTTCTCCTTCTAACAACCCCAACCCTTCCCTCCTTTCAACATCAAGATCGGCTACCACCACCCTCCCCTTCATAAAGTCGGCCACAAACATCTTTGCAAAAACTGGCCACCAACATCTCCAACCCATGCCGACCACCTACACCATCATCAAACCCGAGCCCCCCCCCCCATCTTGACCCAACAAAAGTCAGCCATCCTTCAACCTAATCGCCTCCCTCCACCCTAACTTAAGGGTTCGGCCCTATACCAAAACCCTAGCCGCCAACCACCACCATCCACCCCTCCAAAGAATTCGGCCACCTTCATTATAAAAACCCTCCACCTTTTTTCTCTCTACCATATATAAATATATTATCATTCAAGAGGGTGTCTCGTTGTGGATTTCTAACTCCGACGTGACGCAACAAAGGCGGACAAGTTTCTCTCCAACTAGCGTGACTCTGGCGGAGCCGTTGAAGAACGACCCAAGCCGAAAAAATGGAATCATCCATTCCAGTTAGGTAACAAAAATATTTCCACTCTTGTGTGTTTCTCTTCCTAGATTAATGTGTGTGGTGGATTTTCTTAGCGTTAACTTGGATAGCAATGAAAACATCATGGTTAACTTTATTTGTTTGTAGCTTCTTCTTTATTTCATTTTTCATTCGAAAAGATTTGACGAACCATCGTTTTCTTTTATTGGGAGAGATCTACCCTTTTCGAATCGTATTTTATTCGATAGATCTCTTTTGGTACAACACCGCTCGTTCGGACCGTGTAGGTCGCTTTAGCTAGAAAGAACATTGGCCTATTGCCGTTGTTCGATCATAATTGGTTTGGCTACCCGTACGCTAGTATAAAATTGATGACATTAATTACGTGGTGCTGTGTAGATCGAGTGTGCGAGTGTAGAATTTGGTTCGTAGAGGGATATACGTGTGCGTCTGTAGATATATTTCAGTGTCAACGTGCAAGCCTGCATCAATTTGGTATCAGAGGGAGGTTCATGTAAATTTCCTAATTGGCACACTCCCCCTCTTATTTAGCACGTTAACACGCACTTTGTATGTACGTCTTTTTTCCAAAATTAAAAAAAAAAAATTTATGGTCTGCCAATTGCGGCCTATCTTTTTGTTTTTTAGCAAAATTCACAAAAAATTTTTTTTTAAAAAAATCTCGTTGTTATTTCCTGCAAGAAAATAAAAATATATATATATTTTTTATCCTAGTATTAGGCGGGAAAAATTCGTTCTTTCAAACATCTTAGTGGGCCAAAGCTTTCTCCTTGCTTGTGCACAAAAAAATCCGGATCGAGTTTTCTCTCCGGTTCTCACTGAAAAGGCATTCGATGTTAATGTTTCCAATCGTTCCCAGGCTTATATGCACACTAAGATTTTCACCTATGATGGTTATGGGGATCCAAGGTATTTTAGAGACCGGCTTAAGTTGGTAGAATCCTATTTTGATTATAAGAAATTGGGCGACTACCAAAAGGTTAATGTAGTCTGAGAACAGTTAAGAGGTACAGCCCGTGTGTTTTGGCTGAATGAATAGCGTGGAGCTGGTAGCTATCCATATGCTTGGCCCCACATGCGAAGAATACTCTCGGAGAAGTTTGATTCCCCCTACCGCCTTACTACTAGCCCGACATCTGCTATCCAGTATAGTTATGGCACCATATCCAAACCTGACCTTAGGAGTGACCTATTCCCTCAGGAAAGATCCTTTCCCCAGGCTGGTAGAGTTACACATATCACCCTTGCACCCACCTATATAGGAAAGGAAATAGTGAGGTCCCCTTTCCCGAGTTCGGTACATGTGACTACTAGGACTGTCATGAGCCCGCGGGGTGAGAGTAGTCCTATCTGTGGGGGCAGACAAATGATTATGACATGTGAGTCTAACGGCGTATTTTACCATGGCTCTATTTAGCATCCTACACCGATTATGCCCGTAGACCCTTTTGAGTCTCCCTCTGAATTGCCTGATCTAGTCATTGACTCCCTTGATGAGTCTGAGCTAGTGTCTAGGACTAAGCCCACCACTGAGGACGAGGCTGATTTCGCTGACGCTTTTTAGTGATGTTAAGGAGATTGGTTATCCTAGTGACCTTGATGAGGATTTATCCCCTGAGGAATCATATCCACTCCCTTTCGATGAAATTTCTGATGCATCTACCGTGATTATCATGGAGTCTTCCGTAGACCCAGTGTTGGTAGATGTCTCATTGGTGTTGGAAGAGTCACCTTGGGATGGATGTTTATCTTGGGATGATCTTAGTGATGCACATCCGGGAGATAGTTCATTGATATTATCGTCTTTGCTTGAGGTTCAAGCTAATTTAGATTCTCCCAAGGATTCGATTTGCCCAATCCTCTATCCTGATTTTGACGATGTACCTACATCATGAGAAGATCTGGCTAGCGAGGGAAGTGTTGTATTGGAAGATTTGCCTTGTGTGGGAAAGTTATTTTTTGATGACGTTAGCGCTGAGGACCTGAAAGGCATTTCCTTGATGTTTTCTCCTTTGCGTGAAGCCCAATATGGATTAGAAATTGTGTCGGGTTCAATTTTGCCTACTTCTGAGACAGTTACTGATTTTGATTTCGATGAAGTATCTAGTGGGTTGGAAGACATTTTGGCGGAGTTGGTAGAGTCATCCTGTGATGAATGTTTATCTGAGAGTGAGTTAGGTGATGACGATCCGGTTGAGTTTTCTGTGAGGACGAATCTACTGTTTGATCTTCCTTTTGATTTTGATTAATGACACCCGTAGGAATTTTCTTGGATGTTAAATCCGTATTTTGACGGTTAGTATGACTTAGCTCCTCCTCCGGAATCGACCATACTTACTCTCCCTCCGGTTGACTTGACTCGATTAGATGACTTGCTAGGACTCGAGATAGTTCTTTTTAGTCCGAGACATATTGATGTACCCATTTTGGCAACCGTTACTGCTTCTGAATTGGATGATGTTAATTATAAAATTAGAACTGCGACTTTGATGCCTACGAAAATCATCTTTGATTTTAAAGCTCCCGTACCCCCGGATTTTACCCCGTTACCCTCCGTTTTTGAGATAAGTCACATAGCGTATGGCTTCACACCGCACGGTAGCGAGATATTTAGGCGCACTTGTAATAAAATACTCTATATAGTTGCGACTTATGATTATTTATATGCGTGTTGCTCGCCGAATGAGATCGTGCATGGATTTAAAGCACAAGTGCCTTTTGACTTTATTTAATTTCCACTGTCTGATAATCTAAGTCAACTCGCACTAGTTGATGCCTCTCATGTTAAAAAATTATATAAGCATAGTTGATGGCCCATGAGCAGACTCTTATTTGGGTGGTTGGTTCGATGAGTCGACCGTCGCGGACAGGCTAGAAAATCGAAGTTTCTAACGAAAGGAGGCAAGTGTACCAATCACATGTAGTACTCGATATTCGAGAGAATACCGAGTTCGTTTATTCTCGGGGTCGGGTTGATTATTCCTACTCCTCCAGGAGGACTATTATTTTACTGAAAGTAAGGTGGATTTTTTTTTGTCACTAAAGCGGAAAGAAAAGTAAGCTGAAAATCACTTAAATTATTTGATGACGGGTTAACACTCGGCATCGAATCGGATTAAGACTATAATAATTCTTAATAATTATTGAACTTAATTTTCAAATTAATAAAAGGCAACTTGGCTGTGGAGGTTCCAGAAATATGAGCACACCTATCTCTAAGTAATATCGCTCACCTTAACATTATGACTATTAGACCGAACATTAGTCCGACAAAGGATTCCTCTTAATGCACGCTTTACACTAAGAACCCCGCTATTGGGTGGGGAACCAAATCTGGTAGAACTATGTGTCTCCTCTCTCGAGGGTATGTACGTAATTCTATTTACCCAAGGGGGATCGGTCCCTACGCACGGCCTCTCGGCAAGCTAGCATATGGATAACGAAAATAAAGCCCACACATCGATATGTGGTCCTACGCGTCGTTAACCTTAAGTCCTAAAATTAAAGTGAAAATAAAGAACTTTAATTATTTCAAATCAATTTATGTCCCAATGCTCTTCGATGCCAATGGCTAATAATGATTAGCCACTCATCGGTATGGGGACGGCTTTATAATTTTGTTGAGGCGCGAGTTCGAAACAAAACGCTAAAGGATTATAAAAAGAAGACATAAAATAACAAACATTTAGAAAAAAAACAGGAAAGCTAACTAAAATGAGAACTCACGCACACTTCAAAACAATAAATAAAATAGAGTAAAGACAAGTCGTACTCGAATGAGTAGGCGGGAAATGAAAACATGCCATTTAACTCTTAACAAGTAGGTGAAAATAAATGCATGTACAAGTTCTACTCAAATGAGTAGATGGTAAATTACAAGTCCTACTCGAATGAGTAGGCGGGAAATGAAAACACGTCATTTAACTCTTAATGAGTAGGCGGAAATAAATGTGCACACGCACACACTCTACATGAATTCAAAGAAAGCAATAAGATTTATCCTACACACACACTCTCTACATAATTGAAGAAAGCGATAAAATAAAGCATGAAAAAATATCTCATAAACTCACACACTCTACATAATTGAAGTAAGCATTAAAAAATTATTCTCATACACTCACACACACAACATGAAATTTAAAAGAACAAAATGAAAACCTAACTCATACACTCACACACACAAATTGAAGACAAAATCAAAGTTGCCTAAAAATAAAAAAACAACTACTTTTTTATACTTAGGAATTGTTAAAAACACATAAAAAGATGAAATAAAAATAAAAAGAGCAAAAGTTTTTGGAAATTAAAGTTAAAACCAAAGTAGTTTAAAAATAAAAATTATAACTTTTTCATTCTTAAGAGTTCATAAAAGTGGATAAAAAGTTATAATAAAATTTAAAAGAACAAAAAGATTTACAACCTAAACAAAAACTTTGTTAAAAGAAAATCTAAATCACTTTTAAAACCTCTTTTACAAATTCATAAGGATTAAGAAGATATACTTTTAACGTAACATAAAGCTTGAAGAAAAACTATCTTAATAACATTTCATTTTTGAAATAAAAAATATAATAAAATCTAACATAACAACTAATTAAAAGCATGAAAAAAAATTAACTAGTTAAACTCATACACACACACACTTTTCATAAAGAGAAATACTAAGAAAAACATGAGAATAAAAATAAGAACAAAGTGGGCACACATGTTCATTCCAAAACCAATTAAGGAGAGAAGAGCTAACATGTTTTTATTAATGAAAAAGAACTATTACAAAGCTAAGACAAACATCAAAAGAGAGGGAGAAAGTTCTCCTTACATGACAATGGAATACACCAAGCAGCGCACAAAACACACTAAACTTTGGCTCAAAAAAGTTAACCCTTGGACCTTACAGAAATTTTTTATTTATAGACAAAATTTCAGCCGTGACACGCCCTAGTCACGGGCGTGACATGGGGCGTGTCGGGGGGACGTAACTAGACAGCTGGGTGGAGGAAGTCAATTTGATCTTTGCTGGCTGGAGGTGTTGACTGTCGACATCCATACGGGTGTGTAGGGATGGACACGGGCGTGACAGCTGGTGGGAGGCATTGAGTGTCGAGTAGATGGTATTGAGTGTCGACTGGATGAAGGCGTTGAGTGGCGTTGAGTGTGTTTTGTCTCGACGGTGTTAAGTGGTTTGACACAGGCATGTCGAGTCTTTGGACACGGGTGTGTCCTGCTCTGGTTGATGAGGGAAGAACGTCATGCGTCGGGTTAAGGTCAACGATTGTCGAGGGCGTGACACGGGCGTTTTGGTCATGGGATACGGGTGTGTCAGGTCCTCTTTTTGATCATTTCTGGAAAATTCTAGAAAATCAAAATTAATCTAAGATAGAAAATAATTTACAAAAAGAAACATATTTATAAACAAAAAATAACTAAAAATTATAAATAATAACTAAAACGATATAAATAAAGTGCTAAAATATGTGTATATTTATAACTCATCAAATACCCCCAGACTTAAGCTTTTGCTATTACAGAGAAAAAGTTTGAGGTGAACTTATAAGGAATAAAAAAACTCTAAGTTTAGCTACCGCTTAATTAATTATAAGAGAGATCTAAATAAACATACGGGGGTGTAAGAGTTAAGTCCTAAAATTATGTAGATTATTTAAATAGGGCAAAAGTTTTGGCCAAAAGACTTCTTGATGTAATCAAATAGAAAGCAATAATTATAATGGTTAGATTAAAAAAATAGTTTGGAATTATATGAACTTTAGCTTAGAAGAGTTTTACGGGAAATAATGCAATTTACAAATTATGCTCTCAAAAAGATTTTTGAATTAGTTCTAGAGTCGTGAAATTGGCTAAAAGGGTTTGGAGGTTTATGAAGTGGCTTGGATTTTGAGGCGAGGTAATTTTTTCTCGAACCTCCATTTTTTTCTTTTTGGATTATTAGGAAAATGAATTCTTATTTTCCTAATATGATTTTTTTTCCAACTTCATAAAATTAACCCAATCTATAGGTGTAGGAGTAATGAATTTTAACCTCTTACTCCATAACATATAATCTTTTTAAATTATTGGGTACCTATGTTTACGGAATGAAATCTTATTCTCATTGACATAGAATCTTTTAAGGGTACAATTTGTACCATGCTAAGCAAGACATGATAAATAAGGGGAGAAAAGAAGACTAGAATTTTAATAAAAAAAAATTTGAGAGCAACCTTTATAAATTGTACGTTCCAAATTTTCAGAAAGCTAAAAGTAAACATAATTTAATTCTATAGTAATTACTTTCTAACATAATACACGTGCTACTATCAATGAAAAATTAGAAGTAGTGCCTAAAACAAGTTCGTTATTTTTAACAAAGCATAATGAATTCTTTAAAACTTAACCCTGGCTATTTAAATTTTTGAATCAATAATTAACAAACGAATAGTGAACAAAGAATTAATAAAATTCACATATAAATAAACTCAAAACAAAATTTTTGGATAGCAAGAAAATTAAGAATGGTATATTTGATTTATTTGTTTTATAAACTATTTTTTTGAATTTTTGAGGTTATTATCTTTTTTTGTATTTTTGTATTTATTTCTTTAATATATATATATACTAAAGAAAGGAAAATGTGAAAATAAAATTTTATTTAGATTTTAAATTTTTGCGAATTTTTTTTGTATTTTTAACATTTTTATTGTATTTACAAAAATTGGGAGAAAAAGAGAATTTATTCACAAGAATGATAGAGAAAAGGAAGGGGGAGAGAGAAGAGTATTTACAAATAATATTTACATGAATTTATTTACAAAAAATATTTACAAAGTAAAATTAAATATTTTTGGCATTTTTGTTTTATAATTTTCTTATTTGTTTTTGTTTTGGAAATAGAAGTGCAAATAAAAGAAGTGCAGAAAAGAAAACTGGAAAAGCATGAAAACACCCCCATACTTTGTTCCAACATTGTCCCCAATATTGTAAGATAAGTATGCGGAATGAAAAAATGATAAATGCTATATATACAAAAAAGAAAGAGGGAGGGTAGAAACGTCTCTGATACGTGTTTAGGGAAGCCCATTTAGAAACCCTACATTTATTAGAAAAAGTAGCAAATATAATAAATAAAGAGCGAAAAAGATAGACGTGGGGTGCCTCCTAGGAGCGCTTTGTTTATAGTCGTGTATCTTGACTATTTTGGCGGGTTATATATCGAGGAGGGTTATGGTTTCGTTATGCTCGATCACTGGATCGCCCGCTATGTATGACTTTAACCAATGACCATTTACTTTAAACGAACCTCTTTCCGAGTGAGAGATGAGTACGACCTCATATGGAAAAACTTCTTCAACTTTGAAGGGACCAGACCAACGAGATCTATGTTTTCCCGGAAAAAGTCTAAGACATGAATTATAAAGAAGGACAAGATCGCCCGAAGAAAAAAAATTCGGGGACTTGATTTTTCGATCGTGATATGGCTTAGAACGCTCCTTATAGAACTTATTGCTCTCGTAAGCATTCGCACGCCATTCATCGAGCTCATTTAGTTGTAGTTTTCTATTTTGAGTGGCTAAGTTAGCGTCGAGGTTTAAGAGTTTTAAAGTCCAAAGAGCGCGATGTTCTAGTTCTACGAGTAAATGGTACGCTTTGTCATAGACTAATCGAAATGGAGTACAACCGATAGTGGTTTTTTATGCCGTACGATACGCCCATAATGCGTCGTCAAGTTTAACGGACCAATCTTTCCTATTTAGTGAAACGGTTTTTTTCTAATATACGCTTAATCTTTTGATTTACTACCTCGACTTGGCCACTTGTTTGTGGGTGGTAGGGGATGGCAAGTTTGTGTGTGAATCCGTATTTAGCTAACGTCTTAGCCATAAGAGCGTTATAGAAATGTGTTCCCATATCACTAATAAATGTGAGAGGCATGCCGAAGCGAGAAAATAGTTTTTTAAGAAATGTAACGACGACTCGCGCATCTTTGGTGGGGAAAGCTTGCGCTTTGGTTCACTTTAATACGTACTTGACCGCCACTAATATATACATATTTTTGAAAGAATGAAGTAGGGGGCCAACAAAATCTATGCCCCATAAATCGAACTTGCATTCTAAAAATAAATTTTTTGGCATCTCGTCGCGACGAGAGATGTTACCCGACCGCTGACAGCTATCACATGCGCGCACAAAATTATAAGTGTCTTTGAAGAGAGTGGGCCAAAAGTAGCCCGCCTCTAGCGCCTTCTGAGCGGTCTAGTTGGCTTGTAAATGCCCACCAGCTGGACCCTCGTGGCAGTGCCTAAGAATTTTCAAGCACTCTACACCCACAACGCATCTTCGGACCACATGGCCCGCGCAGATACGAAAAAGAAATGGGTCCTCCCAAAAGAAATTTTTCAAGTCAGAAAAGAATTTCTTATTTTGATGACTTGAAAATCCTTTTGGAAGCACCCGCGCTACTAAGTAATTTGCTAAATATGTGAACCAAGGCAAAGATGACGATGAATTTTGAATGGCTAGGAGGCATTCCTCGGGGAATCTATCATTTATTTCAGATTCGACGAGCGCTTTTGCACCCGGATTTTCTAAACGGGAGAGGTGGTCTGCAGCTAGATTTTTTGCGCCCTTCTTATCCCGGATCTCCAAATCAAACTCTTGTAGGAGGAGAATCCATTTTAGAAGGTGGGGCTTCACATCATTTTTAGCTAATAAATATTTAAGGGTGGAGCGATCGATAAATACGGTAACTTTAGATAATGTTAAATACGAGCGAAACTTATCGAAAGCAAAAATGACGGCTAAGAGTTCCTTTTTCGTCGTCGTTTAATTTACTTGTGCGGAAGTGAGCGTCTTGCTAGCATAATAAATTGGATGAAAATGTTTTTTACGCGTTGGCCAAGAACGGTGCCTATGGCAATATCACTAGCATCACACATAATTTCAAACGGAATGGACCAATTAGGGTCCACTAAAATTGGTGAGGTGATAAGTTTTTGTTTTATTAAATTAAAGGCGGACTCGCATTCACTACTAAAGATGAAACATGATTCCTTTTCCAAGAGGTGAGTTAGCGGCTTTGTTATTTTTGAAAAGTCTTGAATAAATCTTCGGTAAAAGCCTGCAAGGCCTAAGAAACTCCAAATAGATTTTACGTTTGTTGGTTGTGGAAGTTTTTCTATGATTTCTACCTTGGCCTTATCCACCTCCATCCCCTTAATCAAAATCTTATGATCGAGGATCAAACCTCCTCGGACAATAAAGTTACATTTTTCTCAATTTAGAACAAGGCTTGTGTCCTCGCACCGTTAGAGGAAACAATCTAAATTTTGAAGGCAATCGGGAAAAGAGCGTCCGAAAATAGAAATGTCATCCATAAAGACTTCCATAATGTCTTCTACTAACTCACCAATTATCACTAACATACATATTTGGAATGTAGTCGGTGCATTGCATAGTCCAAATGGCATTCTTCGGTATGCGAAGGTGCCAAACGGGAAAATAAAATTTGTTTTCTCTTGGTCATCAGGGGAAATAGGGATTTGGAAAAACCCTGATAAACCATCAAGAAAACAATAATATGGATGACCAGATAAACGCTCTAAAATCTTGTCCAGAAATGATAGTGGGAAATGGTCCTTGCGGGTGGCATCATTAAGTTTACGATAATCGATGCACACATGCCAACCCGTAATAGTACGAGTTTTGACGAGCTCATTATGCTCATTCGCCACTACGGTTAGGCCGCCCTTCTTCGGCATGACATGCACGGGACTAACCCATGCACTGTCCGAAATAGGGTAGATAATCCCCGCATCTAACAACTTAATGATCTCAGCCTTAACCACGTCTTTCATGTTTGGATAAAGACGTCGATGCGGCTGAATTGTTTTGCGGCAATTATCATTAAGAAATATCTTATGGGTGAAAAAAATGAGGGGTTAATCCCCTTTAAGTCAGATATTTATCACGCAATTGCGTGGCGATGTTTAAGTAAAACTTCCAATAAATAGGAAGTCTCTGAATCACTCAAGTCCGAATAAATAATAACGGGAAGCGTATCGCCTTTTCCCAAAAAAGCGTATTTGAGTGATTCGGGTAAGGGTTTAAGATCTAGGGTGGGCGGTTCTTCTAGCGAGGTTTTAATTCCTATGTCTTTCTTACTAATTAGTTCGAAAGGCAAGTCTATAGAGTTATCCTCATCGCAATAAAAAATTTCGAGCGTATAAATATCGTCGTTTAAAAATACGGACTCGAAAACGGGAGAAGAACGATCTCCAAAAAAAAGTATCTAAAGAATAGCAGAAATCGTCACTCGATGACAAATTGTCCATCAAGGGATTAATAGAGAAAGTAACTTGATCATCTCCTACCCGAAGGAGAAGATGACCATTACTAACATCTATTAGTACGCGGGAGGTGGCGAGAAAAGGGCGACCAAGTATTATTGGTACCTCGGCATCCTATTCTATGTCTAAGATGACGAAGTCTACCGAAATGATAAACTTGTCAACTAGGACAAGGACTTCATCCACTACCCCGATAGGGAACTTAACCGAGCGATCTTCTAATTGGATGTGTATATTCGTAGGACTAGGAGTACCCAAACCTAAACGTTGAAAGAGCGAGAACGACATCAGATTAATGCTAGCCCCTAAATCAGCTAAGGAGTATTTTACTAATATATTGCCAAAATAGCACGGGATGAGAATCCATCTCGGGTCATTTTGTTTTGTGGGCAATTTATTAGTAAGAGCCGCCGAGCAGACAGCGTTGAGAGAAATATGTGAAATATCCTGATGATGAAAAATTTAACGTAAGTTTTTAATATAAAAATCTAAATAATCTACTATAAATATATTTATATTGTTAATTTTATCCGCTAAATCATATTTTTTATAATTCTATCCTAACCATGCCTATTTTACTATGTTTTCTGCGCGTAGCGAACTTCGGGGCCGCTTTGGGGCATGTTACAGCAAGATTCATATCTTGGTTTGAACATGAAAGTTGTAGCTCTCGTAAATACCTTTCAAACGGATGGTTACACGCCTTCATTGGATTCACGTACATTCGGAAATCCCCAGTTGAAGTTGCTGTCAAATAGATTTCCTGCATCGAATTTCGGGGCCGCTTTCGGGCATGTTACAGTCAGATTCAGATCTTGGTCTGAACACGAAAGTTGTAGACCTCGGAAAGACATTTCCAACAGATGGATACATGAATTCATCGGATTTACGTAGATTCGGGAATGCCCGGTCAAAGTTGATGTCCAGCAGATTTCTTGCATGTATGATTCACGGGTTTGAGCAAGAACCGAGGATCCCGGGACAAATTGCATTATAAATTCTAAGAGAACATGCCATCTGATATATTGTGCCAAACTAAATAACGAGTGCAGTCATGCCACCATGTTGTGAACTATATTTAAGAAGGGAATGAAGCCCCAATGGTCCGATGAGATATTTTCATGAAAAGTGTGAAAGAGGCTTGCCACCTTTGACTATATATTCAACATGTGTTCTTAAAGAAAGCTTCTTGGAAAGAGAGAAAGCTAGCCAACTTTTATCATGCTTTTCATGACAAGTGTGATAGAGGCTAGCCACCTTTGAATTTTTAACCAACATGTGATTTTTGACAAAGGGATGCTTCATGGAAACTTCATCCTCATGCCAAATTCAAACTCTACCCCCTTTGTTTTGGCCCTATAAATAGGCATGAAGGAAGGGGGGAAAGTATCATCCTTCCTACTTCATTTTGAGCATTGTAGAGAGCCTTTGGAGTTTGTTTGTAGAATATTTTAGTTTAATATTTTCATGCTTTAATGTTCTTGTAATTTCCTTTATCATACATGTAATCTTCTTGCAAACTCTCCTTATAATTTATTTTTTTTAATCTTTTGAAACTTCTTTTCAATAAGAAATAAATTAGTTTGTTATTCCCTTTCACTCTTTCTCTTTCTTTTTATGCATATTCTTACCATGATTTTCATTTCCTATATTATGAGTAACTAAACTTTGTTTAGTACTTGATCGAAATGATCTGAGGAATGAAATGATCTCTTTTTATTAATCAATATCTTCTCTTTCTCATTGAATAAATGTTTAAGATTTACCCTTGATTAATTTATAGAGAGGTCATATCATCGATATATGATTTTCTCTTCTATTTCCATACTTTAGTAGCCGAAAGGATCATGCATATGGATTGATCACTCACGGGTAAAGGGAGTTGAATGCAATCCTTGAAAGAGGATGACATAAATTTTCCGGATTGGAATCAAATCCAATAGAAGGGTCCACCACATAAAGCGAGTTTTAGTGGTTTCAATTATATAACGAAAGTTCGGTTGATCAACCTAAACTCAGTTGAGCGTAGCCTTGAAAGAGGTGCGTTCATATTCTGGGAACCTCCACGGTCAAAGCACCTTCGTTAAAGAGAATTAGGGATTTATCTATTTTTTTGTCATTTTCATTCCAAGATGATTCAAGATCAAGTACTAACCTTTTAAATTATTTCTTAATCATCCTCTTTTATTGTATAACAGTTCTCTTATTTGCAAACCAAATCAAAGTATCTAATTGATAAAATAACAGAAATCTCTTTGAAGTAGAAGTAATCGATGCGCCTTGGTTCTAATATGACCTTGATAAAGCGATAAGGTACACTTGCCTTTATTGAATATAGATTCGGAGAACATCATCTTTATCTTCATCTTCTCTCTTTCATAAAACACCTCCAGGATTTTCTCCATCAAGTTTTTGGCGTCGTTGCCGGGGACTTCCGTTGATATTTCAAAAAAAAAGATAACTGTTAATTTTATCATTTTTCCTTTTTTTTCTAAAATATATATATATCTTAATAATATACCTAAAATCGCCTAAAAAGAACAAAAAGGAAAAAAATTCCATTATTTATTTTTAAACTCATCTTTAATCATTTGTCTTTTTTTTCTTCTAGTATATGACCCGAGCAAGTTCTTAAAATAATCTTGAATAACATTTTGATCCAGAAATTGAGCGCACCTTTAGGCGATGCCATCAATCTCGTGGACAGTATTTACCATTTATTTTCGAAGAATCTATCAGAGATACTAATATAGCAACTATGGATGACCCCAATCCTACTGAAGCCCAGCAACGGACCATGTCCTATTATGCACGGCCGAACATGGAAGGGACATAATCTAGTATTGTTCTCCTTACTATAGCTAATAATAATTTTGAGATCAAGTCTAGCATCATCCAAATGGTACAATAATCGGTTTCTTTTGATGGTTTACCAGATGAAGATCCAAATAAACATCTTTCAATTTTTCTTGAAATCTGTGATACCTTCAAAATCAATGACGTTACTGATGACGCCATTCGATTATGACTATTTCCCTTTTCTTTGTGGTCAAAGGCCAAGCAGTGGTTAGGCTCTCTTCCTATAGGATCTATCACTACATGGGCCGAAATGGCGGAAAAATTCATGACTAAATATTTTCCTCCTACAAAGACTGCCAAATTATGTACTGATATCTCTTCATTTATGCAAATCGACTCGGAGACTCTCTACGATACATGGGAGCGCTTCAAGGAGCTTTTGCGTGGATGTCCTCACCATGCACTTCCTACTTGGCCACAAGTACAAATTTTTTATAATGGCATAAATTTCCAAACAAGGAAAATGATTGATGCAGCCGCTGGCGGTACTCTCAATCATAAAACCCCAGAGGCCGCTCAAGAGCTTTTGGAGGAAATGGCCATGAATGCCTATCAGTGGAATGTGCCCCGAGCGCGCCCTAGCAAGCCGGCAGGACTTTATGAAGTTGATATGACAGCTAATTTAGCTTTACAACTTGAACGTTTAAGCAAGCAAGTGGCAGAGATGTCTGCTTCCTCTGCCACTCCTTCTTGGGCTAATAATAATAATACTTTTATTGAAGAACAGGTTGATTTCATGGGGAATCTTACTCGGCCTTCCTTTAACCCGAACAGCGCTACGTATAAAGATGCTTACAATCCGAGTTATAGGAACCACCCGAATTTCTCATGGAGCAACCAAGGTAATGCTCAGCACCCACCTAATATGAACCCACCTGGTTTTCTTCAACCACCACCAAAGCCCTCTTCGCTTGAAGAGGAATTTTCTAAATATGTTGCCTCAAACAAATCCAATATCTGAAATCTCACCGGATCTATAAAGAACTTAGAGAATCAAATTGGCCAGCTTGCCAAAATGATTGTCGAGCGCCCGTATGGAGCTTTGCCGAGAAACACTGAGACGAATCCAAGGGAGAATGCAAATGCCATCAACCTTCGCAGTGGAAAGGAGATAACCTCTCCAAGTAGGATTGAACCTGAGGTAACTATTTCTATTTTACCCCCTCCAGTTTTATTTTCTAATTCTCCGAATGCTTCAAAATCTCCTCTTATTTCTACTTCTGCACTCCCTTATCCATCTAAAATTAAAAATGAGCGAGTAGAGGAGCAATACAAAATTTTTTTAGAAATTTTAAAACAAATTCATATAAATGTTCCCTTCTGCGTGGCAATCTCTCAAATGCCTAAATACGTGAAATATCTCAAGGAGTTACTCTCCAATAAAAAGAAACTTGAAGATATCTCATGTGTTTCTCTCAATGCAGAATGCTCAACAGCTTTATTAAATAAATTTCCTCAAAAATTGAATGATCCGGGATGGTTTTCTATCTCGTGCCTCTTTGGCAATGTTTTAGTAAAGCATGCCCTCGCAGACCTAGGTGCTAGCATAAATCTAAGTCCTTACTCTTTGTTTAAGAAATTGGGATTAGGAGAACCAATCCTAAAAAAAATAAGTATACAACTAGCATATCGTTCTGTTAAGTATCCATTAGGGGTAGTGTAAGACGTGTTAGTCAAGGTTGACAAGTTCATCTTTTCGATGGACTTTTTCATTCTTGACATCGAAGAGGATGCTGAAGTACCACTAATACTCGGCCACCCCTTCCTTGCCACCTCTCGCGCAATAATAGATGTGAGTAACGGAAAGCTCCTCCTTCGTGTTGGAGACGATGAAGTTACTTTCAATATCAACCCCTCAATGCGCAATTCTCTTTCAAATGATGATTCTTGTTACCATCTAGATACATCATTTGAAGAAAATTTTTCTTCATTTTCATATGATGTAGAACAATCTGAATTATTTTGTTTTAAGGAATTATCTCGTTCTTCGCCTCCTGAGCCAATTGGCTTTGAGAGTATTAAAATTATGACTTCTTACGAAGTACCACCCACTCTTGAGCTTAAGCAACTTCCAAAGCACCTAAGATATGTCTTTTAAGAAAAAGACTCTAAATTGTCGGTCATCGTTTCTTCTACTTTATGTGATTCGAAAATTTCTGATTTAATTCAAATATTAAATAGGCATCGCCGAGCCATAGTTTGGCCATTATCTGATATTAAAGGGATAAGCCCCTCCTTCTGCACACACAAAATATTACTCGAAGATAATTCTCGCGATAGTGTACAGCCTCAGTGACGACTTAATCCCAACATGAAAGACGTCGTTAAGGCTGAAGTAATTAAACTGTTAGATGTGGGAATTATCTACCTAATTTCGAATAGCCCATGGGTTAGCCTTGTGCAAGTAGTACCAAAGAAAGGCGGTATGACAGTAGTGGTTAATGAGAATAATGAACTAATTCTAACTCGTATTGTTACGGGTTGGCGGATGTGCATCGACTATCGAAAATTAAATGATGTCACCCGAAAAGAACACTTTCCCTTACCATTCATTGATCAAATTTTAGAACGTATTTTCGGTCACTCCTACTATTGCTTTCTTGAAGGTTTATCGGGATATTTCCAAATCCCAATCTCACCCGAGAACCAAGAGAAAACAACCTTCACTTATCCCTTCAGCACCTTCGCTTATAGAAGGATGGCTTTTGGCCTTTGCAATGCACCAGCTACATTCCAAAGATGTATGTTGCCAATCTTTGATGAATTGGTTGAGTACGTGATGGAAGTCTTCATGGATGACTTTTCCATATTCGGAAATTCTTCTAAATCATGCTTAACTAATCTGGATCGTGTTCTTCAATGTTGCGAAGATACGAATCTAACCCTAAATTGGGAAAAATGTCATTTCATGGTCCGAGAGGGGTTGGTCCTCGGTCATAAAATTTCAGTTAAAGGGATTGAGGTTGATAAGGCCAAGATCGAGGTGATTGAGAAACTTCCCCCTCCCACAAATGTAAAATCTATTAGAATTTTCCTTGGTCACGCAGATTTTTATCGATAGTTTATACAAAAAATTTCCAAAATTACAAAGTCGTTAACGCCCTTGTTAGAAAAAGTATAACATCCCATTTCCAACTAGACCCCTAAGATTGGTTTTGGGTCATGACTAGATCATGATAAAACCCTAGGAAGCTAAAAAGGGCCAGGTAATCAAAGGCCAAGGTGAGAATCACTTTGGTCTGCCAATGGCACAACCTCATCACCAAACCTAGGGATTGACCTTAGGGCTTCTCCAGGACTCCATGACCCCACCACAACATCACTAGCCTATTAGAGGGTCCACTAGTGCCTTAAGGGTCCGTTAGAATCGACCCAAAATGGCCAATTTGACCTAGGACCACCGAAGGCCTAAATTGGGCAAGGTGTCCTAACTAAGGGCAGTTGGCCTCAAATGTGCCCAACCAACCCTGCCTATGCCTTCCAAGACCTAAAGTGGTGTCAATGGGTCACCAAGGACACATTGGGTTTAGTCCTAAGGGCCAAGATGACCCAAGTCAACACTAGCCCGAAAGTGGTCAAAGTGCCCTTACCAAAGGTCATATGACCCTCAAGTTTCCCAGTAGGTTCTGTCCCACCCCACCTAAGCCTTAGGGAAGACTAATGGATCACCAGGGATCCCTAGGGGCAACCCTAAAGGTCAAAAGGACCAAAGTCAACCCAAGCCTACTTTGGGTCAACCTAGCCCAAATGAGCTAGCATAAGCTCAAGCCCCCTCATATAGCTTCATTAGGAATATTATGTGTTTGTGTGGGCTGCCAATAGACCGCAAGGTTTACCAAGTCAACTTGGTGACAAGGAGAGAGAGAGGAGATCCATTTCCATGGCTATGGAGGAGAGAGAAAAAGAGAGAATGAAGGGGCAAGTCAAACCCGGCCAAGGGAGGCCAAAGGCCACCCTTAATGGCTGGATTCAACTCCCCTGGGGATGGGGAGAAGTTTCCAGCCATTTCTGGTCCACCAAGGGTCTGATTCAGCCCCCTCCTCCTAACCTGAGCCCAAGCTTTCAATGGCATTAATGGCCATTGAACTTTTGGCCTCTCCCCTCCTCAACTAAACCTTTAAACACCACAAGTGGCCTAAGAGGAACATTTCCTTACCTTTTACTGAAGATTTTGAGCCCTCCCACTGTACTGTTGCAGAAGTTGAGAGGCGCCACCATCAGAAATGGCTTCCCGATTATCGTCGCGCCTTCAGGCCGCCGGCAAGGTCCTCCTCTCCTTATCTCATGGGTAGATCATAAGAATGCTTAGGTTCAAGGTTTGGGATCAATTGAGCCCGAACCAAATCTTCATTTTCATGGTTTTGGGCCGAAAATATTCCTTGCAGAATCGCCGGAATCCACCCCTCCGGCGGCTGCGCCGCCGCCAGTCGATGCCACCTCCTCAACGGAGGTGTTGGTGGCGGTGGCTGGCCGGGGACGTGGTTGGATGGTCGGCTGTGGAGGTTTGAAGTTGGCCCAGGTGTATGCAATCGGGATCGTTGGCTGGAGGTAGACGATGATCCTGGGCCGCAGGATCCATGCAAAGATTCGTGTTGCATTAGACTTCAAACTATAGGATTATATATTTTCATTTTATTTCATTCTGTCACACTTTTTGTATTTAATGTCTTTAATTTTTAAAAATACTTAGAGGCAATTTTAGAGGAAATGGTCTACATAGAAATTGTAGCCTGATGAGTCTAGTTTACTGCAAAATTAGTTTGGACCACTTTGGGTGCCGAGTTTGACAAGGGCACTCAATTTGGTGGGGTCTATACATATGGTTGGACAGAAATTGAAATGGCAGCCCACTCCTCATCTTTGGTCCAAATGACCTTAAATTTTGGTAGGGAGTCACCCTATACCTTATCTAAACCCTGCCCAAAAATGGAAATTTTGGGAACAATTTTTCCATAGTGTTGTAAATAATTTAATTTCTCTAGGGTAAATTAATTTAGGGGTCAAATAAACTCCAAACTCATCCAAATTTTGGTGGATGATGCATATTATTAACCTCTGGTTAAAATTTTATGACATTTGGAGGTGGATTGAATTGGAAGCTTGCAAACCGTAGTCTTCCTATAATAAGGGTAATTTGGTCCAAATGCTCTTTTGGTGTTTAAGTGGTCCAATCACCTCAACAGAGGCCTATTTTTGGGCCACTAATTTTATATGGCTTGTAACACCCTCCTATTAGATTTGGGGTGGTTTGGGGTTGGGTAGCCCTAGGGACCTAGGGTAGGCCCCCTTCATGGAGATTTCCAAGGTTTGAAGGTCATGGGGTCAAATGACCTTGGAATGACTTGACACTTGGTGTAAGGGATCATAGGGTAGCTATGGCCCTCTGTTTTAAATTTTAGTGAGTTTGGAAGCCTTTGACCCCCTCAAAACCCTAACCTTAGCTTAGGGCACTCACCACATAGTGATAGAAAATGTCACTAAAACTCACTGAACAGTGATGAGACTTAGGTAGAGTAGTGTTTAAAGCTAGAACAAGCTCTGGAGATTTTGTTATGAATTTAGGATTATTATTTTGGATACTTCATTAACAATCTAGTAGTTTGTATTAATTGCTTAGAAATTTATCATGAAGTAACTACTTGCTGGAAATTGTTGAAATTTAGCCAGAGGACTTTTTATTATGTTTTAAAGCTCTGTGAATTTTTATGGGATTTTTGGAAGACTATTTCTAAGGGTTGCTTCATTAAGTATTATTTCCATGAAAACTGAATTAAATTTATTTTTGTGTCTAGCAAGTCTGTAAAATTATGATTTTTGTACAATGACCCTTTCTGTACCATATCAAGATTCTGTAAATTTTATATAATTTTTTGATGAATAATTTTGGTACTTCCTTCTTTACATATGATTAAGGGAATTATTTTTGATAAAATAATTAGAGGTCCAAAAGTTTCTGGATAATTATGGAAATTGGTATCTAGTATTAAATCACTTTTATTTAGAGATCAAAATTTTTAGGCGGCCATTACTTGAGTAGATCATATAGTTCATGTTCAAAATTGCCCATGGCCAAACATTTTGGGAAAAAGCAATAAATATCAAATTAATTAGAAAAATTATGAATCTCTGATTTTAGACTAAACTTGTTTTGGTAGATATCCGGTAAATTTTATATAAGGATTGGAAGACAATCCGGTGTACCTCATTCACACATCTCGTATAGTATAGGGTGGTCTGCATATAATAACTACGAAAACTGAACTAGAGTGTTAGTAAAATTCAAGTGTTGGAATCCTTAGTAGGTTGCTGGTTTGGGTGAATAAAGGATTTCATTATTGGAAGACAGTATTAGAAGAGTGTGAGGTTGACGAGTGTAGGTGGTGTTCGGGACCGACGAAAGATCGTCTTATCCCGTGGAGTGGGAAGGTCAAAATCACCATAGGATAGATCTAGCATAATATGAAATGGGAATGGGTAAGGGAGCAACCAATAACAATAAGTGCCTTGCGAAAGGGAACGATGAGCTTCAGCTACCATCATAGTTCCTATTGCCCTTTGAGAACCCTTCGCGGGGTATATCGGGGGCAGTCCTGGGCTAACGTAAACTGTAGGAGTGATAAACCATAAAGAGCAACTAGAATAATTAGGAATTCACTTTCACTCTCCTTGATGTCTCGGAATGCTAGGTTGGTTCATGAGGGCTGATTCCCTGGGGGTTTTGGAGATGGGCAGGTAGGCCCGGTGAGCTTTGGCTCGGTGAGAATCGTATTAATATTGCATGTGCATAAGTTAAAAGGTGGTGGGACCTCGATGTTAGTGGTCGATGCACCGACGCTAATACGCTTGCTCGGTAAGTGTGGTTAGCACTTCGCCAACAAAAGTCCGGT
Source organism: Platanthera zijinensis (assembly GCA_039513925.1). Classification (NCBI taxonomy): domain Eukaryota; kingdom Viridiplantae; phylum Streptophyta; class Magnoliopsida; order Asparagales; family Orchidaceae; genus Platanthera; species Platanthera zijinensis. Next base: position 155,810,136 of record CM077078.1, on the reverse strand, counting down.
GCGCTAGCCGGCAAGAGTACGCAGGAGTCCGCTTCGTGCACCAAGCGTTGAGGAGTACGATAGGTCTGACCGGTAGTGCTTTACTGGTTTAGAGGTGGGCGAGGCCCAACCCACAGCTTCTGTGTGCCACTACGGAGGTATCCTGGGAGGTGAGGCTCCAGAAAGGGGGAACTAAAGGTCTGTGTACACAAAGTCAAGTGGGTGAGTTGCACTTGCATGATCGTATCATTCCCATTTGCATGTCATAACATAATCATTGCATATAACCCCTATCACCTATTGTGTAAGTGGTTTGGGACGCTTACACAATAGGACTTGCAAAATGACCCCTTTGTGTATAAGCTTGTGTGGGCAAGTTTATAAATTAAGGTCAAATTCTTCATATATATATTGTTGTTAATAACCGACACCCCATCGTATAAATTGGTATGGGACTCTTTATACGATGGGAGCCCTGTAGAAGATCCCTTAGCTTATGCATTTCTACACATAGTTAAGGTTACTTTTTATACTTTACTCTACTGCCACAAATACTATAAAATTGCTAGTATAGGTCTGCTGCCATCTATTTCTTATTTACTTTCCACCTTCAAGTCCTCCCCTTTCTTCCTCTCCGCTCGGTGCCTAGGGGCCATGGGGGAAGGGATGGGGGATGATAGGGCTGAGTCTTATAGACTAACGTTTTTGAACCACATCATTTAGGGGATCTTGGAGCCCAGCATGGAGGAGCGCCCCGGAGGTCGGACCGTATGGAGATAGGGCCCTTATTTTCAGTACTTTTAGATTTTGTGGACTCTCCATTCGTGGAGATTTTATTACTCTAATGTGATTTTATTATGGACATTCAGTTAGAGTTTTTACCTCTCTTGTGTGTACTCTACTTTTGTTGCTTTTCTGCGAACGAATCGGCCGGCAGAATCGGCGTTTCGCGGTGATGACCCTTCAGGCCGTGAAGGTGTCACTGCAAAGCGGCGATTCTGGGCCTAATACCATGGTGTTTTAAAAAAAAGGGGGTCTTACAAGTTGTATCAGAGGAACCTCGATCAGAAAATTACCAGTCCACAAATCCCTGGGTCACCCCCACGCAGGTTTAGTTTGAGGACAAACTAAGAAGCGGAAGCGTGGTGTGCCCATGTGGGGAATCACATATAATTGTCCATTGCAAATTAGGCTTGAGTCAATTGCTTACATATGGTTTTTGATATGCAGCCTCCAACACAGCCTACACCACAGGGCGGATTCTAGCAGACTCCGAATATTGCACCACCTCCCCCAGTCCCCACTCCATTCCTACAGTCGGAGATGGGGCAGACTTTAACAGCCATTCTGGAGGCTTTTAGGGCTCAGCAGGTTCCTATCCCGCAGCCAAACCTGGGGGCCAACTGGCTGAGCATCTTCCGAGGACTCTCTCCCCCATCCTACTTAGGGATAGAGTCAGCTGTCCAAACAGAAGAATAGCTAGACATTATGTACGAGATGTTGACCGGGATATAGTGCCCCTGGGAGGAGAGAGTGCCATTGGTGGTCTCTTGCTTGGAGTCTCACACCAAGAGATGGTGGAAGACGTCGCTGGACATGACTTTTCTGGATATGGAGATTGTAGAGATTACTTGGGAGGAGTTCAGGGCCGCGTTACTGGAGCATTTTGTTCCACAGTCCGCTAAGGTTGAGCTGGAGGACAGGTTCCTGTAGCTGAAGAAGGGCAATAAGACAAGGGTAGAGTACCACCGGGAGTTCAACCATTTAGCCCAATTTGCGGACTCCTATCAGCTGGATGAGGCAGGATACATCATGTAACGTCCCAATTTGCGCTAGGCCCCTTGATTGCGTATTTATGTCTAGGGGGCTGTGGTGAGCCCAATGGGGGTGTGGGTGAACAGGTGCGAACGTATGGGAAATGAGGAAAACAAGGCAAAACGGTGATTTTGGCCGACACGGGTATGGACACGGCCGTGTCCATACCCGTGTGCCTCATGCCAAGCTTATACCAGTCAGAGAGGTACACGGGTATTGGGACACGGGCGTGTCCCTACCCGTGTGCTGAGGACACAGGTCGAGACATGGCCGTGTCTCTACCCGTGTGCCGCAATCCCGACATGGCAGAAAGATGTTCTGGGATGAACACGGCCCTAAACACGGCAGGCGACACGGCCGTGTCGCCTGAACACGGGTAGGAACACGGTCGTGTGCCTACCCGTGTCTGCGGTGTATAAAAAGGAAAAAGTTGTGAAACCCTAGCATTTCATCCCCTTTCTTCAGCCCCGAAATTTCTGAGGGAGTTCTCTTGGGTGGAGGAGGAAGAGCCTTGCCGGAGCCATCCTTGGAGGAAGATTGTCGGGCCATCCTTGGCGGAAACGAGATGCCGCTACGAAGGAGTGCGAGGCTCATGGCCGGCCATGGTGGTACCGCTGGACTTGAGGTGAGCTTCCTCCCCTCTCCCTTGGTGTTAGATCTATAGTTATTTTAGGAGAGACATCGACTCCATAGTGTCTTGATGGAGAGGAGGAGAGTCCTTAGGATAAGCCATGCCTAGGTTTTCTAGGCTTAGTCTCCCTCAACCTTCTCATCATTCAAAGTGGAGATGAGAGGGGTTTTCGTTGAGGGTTTGGCTTTGAAAGGAGAAATAAGGTTGGGTGTGAATTCTGGAGGAGTTTATGCGAGGTCGTTGCAAGGAAGAAGATGAACGGATGCCGTTCATCTCGCCTTAAGATGCGTGCAGAAATCTGATTTCTGCACGCGGCGACCTTCGTGGCCAATTTCAGAGGTGTTCTGGCCAAATATGGGTGATCGACTCAACACGAAAGTCGTAGCCCTTGAAATTACCTTTCCAACGAGTGGTTGCACGTTTCCATGCGATACCCGTAGCCACGGGAAAGCTGGTTCGAGTCCGTTGCATTCGAGAAAATTCCTGTACAGGAAACTGTTTCCTGTACGTATTCGAGTTGAATTTCTGATATGTTGCGACCAGATCTGGGCGATCAACTCAACATGAAAGTCGTATCCCTCGCGAATACCATTCCAACGAGGGGTTGTGCATTGTGATCGGATTCCTGTAGCTCCGGAAATCCCAGTTTTAGTATTGGGCTATCCTATGTTAATGCACTTGTTAATTTATAATGTTAGCACTCTTGCAATGGTTGTGATTTGCTCATTTGTTATCTTGCTCCCATAAATCTATAATGTTGTTGTTACTATAATTTAGCATGGTTACTCATTTGGTTGTGTATTAGGGAATAACCATGTAATGGTAGAGAAATGGATTGGATGGGAAGGCTAGATATTAAGAGTTGAGATTGGTAAAGAATATATTTATACAGTTTGGTGTTGAACATATCTATTATGCGTAGTGTTGAGGTGAATTCATTGAATAGGTGGGCGTGAATATGATGAACACTATGTGAAGAGTATTTTGTAACCGTAATCCGAGCCCAAGGGGTTTATTAACAACCGATGCTTAGAGTTGAAGCCTCCCTACGGGTAGCATCGAGTGAGTTGTTTTGGGGCATGCGGTGTGCGACTATTCATCGTGTCGCGATATTGAGATAATGACTGTGGCAGGTCTACGGGTTCGCCAGTCGTCACACCGATGGGAGCCAATGGGTAGACCTTGGGCGGTAGGGTTAGATACTTGGTGTCCATAACCCGAGATCTCCTCCGCGCCATGAGAACGGTTGGGCTTGCACCTCGTGCGTTTCCGAGGTTCCATCCGGTTCGAAATCAAAGGCCAGGTTGGGCTGTGTTCTTGGTGCACATTTACCCAAGAACCCTTCTGAGCCGTAGTACGCATGTGAGCTCCGCTGTTGTGTTTTTAGCGTTGAGGCGTACGGGGGCCTAGGATAGGTAGTGTGATACCACCTAGTAGTGGAGACGCCCGCTCCACTGTCGCCGTCTGGCCACGACGGACGACGCCTGAGAGGTTAGCTAGCTGCTCGAAAAGTGGGAACTTCAAGTCTGTGTCGACATAGCAACTTGCATGTACGTGCGCATGATTCGGTCATAACATAACATTCATATCATGTCGTTCATTGCATACACAAGATCCTCATCGTATAAGTTTGTATGGGCACTCTTATACGATGAGTTACTTTACTGTTAAGCCGATCCTTAACTTATAAGTTTGTATGAGCACTCTTATAAGTTAAGTTACTATTCTGATTACTTATACCTACTGTCATGTATATAGATATTTGTAGAACTGCTAGTTGTGTAGCGTAGTTTGTACTCCACCATATTTACAGTCACCTGCTTGTTTACTTGCTTATTTATATACATATTGTACCTTTGTTCCTTTCTCCGCCCGGTGCCGAGGAGTCGCCGGGGGAGCGGATGTGAAGCCACTTAGTCATATGACTAACGGTTGCTACGTCTTCCTTTTTAGGAGGAAACCCCGCAGGTAGAGCAGCAGCGGACTATGCAGCAGGACAGCCAGGCCCGGACGATAGGACCTGAGGTGGTGGTGCCATCGGCACCGTCAGTGACAGTCCTGAGTGTTTTCATGTAGCCGTTTGGCAAAACATTTCTAGACTCTTGTTCTTTTGTACAAGCCTGTTGTGCTTGTTATCTTCCGCTCTTTTGGACTTAAACTTAGCTGTGAATTGAACTGCTTTACTTTCCTGTTATGGTTGGGTTGGCATAATTGTTATGATATGGATTGTAGCCGGCGGAATAGGCGTCTTATGGTAAAGGCTAACCCGTGTGTTAGTGCTACCGCAAGGCGGCTATTTTGGGCATAAGACTCCCCTCGTGCCGTGTGTTGTGTTCCGGGAGGGGGGTCTTACACATCAAGAGGTTCTATAAGGGCATGCGGGAGGACTTGAGGGAGGCCCTACTGTTCGTATCTGATGGGCCAATACCTCGTATGTTAGAGATGGCAAAGAGGATAAAGGCTGATTGGCAAGCAACTCGGGGCCGGAAATGGCCAGCGGAGGATCAGGGTCGAGGAGCAAGGAACGATCAGAGATGAGCCCGTATCACAGATGGGATAAGGGTTGAGGACCAGCCTCATTAGGAGGCAAGACAGGAAACAAGGGAGCCAGTGGTGGTGGCTCCACCACCTCTTCAGACACGGGAGGGCTAGAGACCTGGGGGAATGGCATATCCCCCGCCAAAGTGCTTCCACTGCCATCAGATTGGGCACATCCGCAGAAATTGCCCTATGAGAGGGGCACCCCCACCAGCTCCACCGGCTGCCAAGCCAGTGAAGTATTTTGGAGGTCGTGGTCGTGGCCGAGGACGTGGATATCAGGGGGGAGATCATAGACAAGAAAGGGAGCAGGTGTATGCCTTGGACCTTGCGTAGCCTCGGAACCCAGAGCAGGTCATAGTAGGTACGCCAAGATGTTTAATTGTTTAAAAAGAATTCCCCCTTTCTCAGTTGGCAAATTTGTAGAACTGCACTAGATAGAATAAATAGGAAAGAAAAACTTATTATAGAATCCTAAGATATTTAACCACCCCAGGTATAGTCTTCATCAGTGGCAAGCCTGCCTGCATGCTTTTCGATACCAGAGCTTCTCACTCCTTCGTGTCGGAGACATTCTTAGAAGGATTGGAAGGCGTGGAGCGATTCACGGGATCGGAGATGAGGGTGCGACTACCCGATGGATATGAACTCCTTACCTCGGACCACTATAACATGGAGGTAGAAATCGGTGGAAAGGCGTTTGAGGCTCCAGCGATGCTTTTGAAGTTGACGGACTACGACTTGATCCTAGGCATGGTATGGCTGTACTGGAACATGGCCCAAATTGATTGCCAAGCAAAGAGGATATCCGTGAGGCACGGGGACTCTTTCATTGTCATCAAAGGTATAAGACCTGCCTCTCGTATACTCTTATCTTCAGTACAGACCGTTAAGGCCCATCTGTAGGGAGAGGAGGTTTATCAATTTTTATTTGAGATGGCGGAGGTCAAGGAGTCTGTGACAGACATCCCGGTGGTGCGAGATTTTACTGACGTCTTTCCAGAGAAACTGCTAGGAATACCTCCGCATCGAGAGCAGGACTTCTAAATACATCTTGTGTCAGGTGCCAAACGGGCATCTAGGGCCCCTTACCGGATGGCCCCAAAATAGTTGACAGAGTTCCGAAGTCAGTTGCAGGAACTAGTAGAGGCAGGGTTTGTCCGGCCAAGCTCTTCACCGTGGGGAGCCCCGGTGCTATTCGTCAAGAAGAAGGACGGAAGTCTCCGCTTGTATATTGATTATCGAGCGCTGAATAGACTGACGGTCTGGAATACATACCCGCTACCACGGATTGACGATTTGTTCGATCAACTGGAAGGAGCGTTTTTCTTCTCGAAACTATACTTGAGGTCAGGTTATTACCAGCTATGGATTCGAGAGGAGGACATTCCGAAGACCGCCTTCAGTAGTAGATACTGACTGTTTGAGTTTACAGTGATGCCCTTCGGGGTCACAAATGCGCCGTCAGCATTTACAAGCCTCATGAACAGGGTATTCGAGGAGTATTTGGATGTATTTGTCATCGTATTTATTGACAACATCCTCATCTACTCAAGGACGAAGAAGGAGCATACACGATACCTGACTTTGACTCTAGAGAGGATACAGGAGCACCAGCTATATGCAAAGTTCAGCAAATGCCAGTTTTGGTTAAAGGAGGTGACCTTCTTAGGTCATATTATCAGAGGTGCTGGGTTAGTAATAGACCCAGCCAAGATTCGGGCAGTGCAGGATTGGCCACTGTTGAAGAAAGTCACAGATGTACGGAGCTTCCTGGGACTTGCCGGATATTATTGGAAGTTCGTTGAAGGATTCTCCCCGATTGCACTCCCTCTTACATCCCTGACAAAGAAGGAATCCCCTTTTGTTTGTACGCCACAGTGCGAGGCGGCCTTTGTGGAGTTGAAAGGTCGGCTTACCTCGACTCCCATTCTCGCTCTTCCGTCGGGAAGGGAGGGATTCCAGGTGTACACGGATGTCTCCTACCAGGGGATGGGTGCCGTTTTGATGCAAGAACGGGCACGTAATAGCCTACGCCTCCCGATAGCTGAAGATACATGAGAAGAACTATCTGGTGCATGATCTGGAGATGGGTGCAATGATCTTTGCTCTGAAGATTTGGCGATACTACCTCTACGGAGTTCCCTATGACATCTTATCTGATCATAAGAATTTGAGATATATGGACACGCAGAAGGAACTCAACATCAGACAGAGATGTTGGGTGGAGTTCCTGTCAGATTTCTAGTACACCATGCACTACCATCCCGGGATGGAGACCGTGGTGGTAGATGCTTTGAGCCGGAGAGGAGATACCTCAGGGAAGGGACCACATCTGATGTCCATGGAGCTAGTCCGGTCTTTCAGAGTTATACAGATATACCTAGTGTTCGAGAATGATTCAGAACAATATATGGAGTATCTAGCATCGATGTTTGCCACAGATGATATTCAGGACCGCATCCGGGACGGACAGAGGACAGATTCATGGGAAGAACCGATATTCCAAGCCTTGGAGGAGGGTTCGACGAAAGATTATTCACTGAGAGATGGATTGATATATTTTAAAGGTAGGGTCTATATACCCGCAAGAGGCAAGATTCGGTAGGACATCTTGGCGGAGGCACATTGTAGTAGATATTCTATACACCCGGGGATCACCAAGATGACGGCAGACTTGAAGAAGACAATGTTTTGGCCAGGGATGAAGAAGGAAATTACATATTTCGTGACTCATTGTGAGGCAGGCCAGCTAGTGAAGGCGGAGTGCAGGAACCCCGCAGGATTGCTACAGCCACTTCCGGTGCCGGAGTGGAAATTTGAGAACATCGCGATGGATTTCATTCATGGACTCCCCCGATCACTGGTGGGCCAAAACCTGAACAGGCAAGTGTACCTGCCGAATTGTAGTACCAAGGTCGTATTTAAACACGGGGTTGTCAATTACTGCTACTCACGCTCGAACTATTATCCTACCGGAAAATTGTTGGGATTTGAGAATTTTTAAAGGTAAAATAAAAGATAATTTTTTTGATGAAAAACTAATAATAAAAAGCTAGCACCCGATCAGTGAATCACCATGAAATGATATAAGAGAGAAAAAAGACATTGTTTTAATTTTGCAAATCATACTCGACCGTGACGGATCCGAAAATGAGAAAAAATCTCGTTAGAGCATTAGGTCTCCTAACTTATAGACTCTTTGATCGAAATATCTTTACAAACCAAAGAAGCCTAAAGTTGCATTATCGAGGTGATCCGCACTATTGGATTTGACTCCAATCCGGAGGATTTACGTCATCCTATCTCTAGGATTGCGTGCAACTCCTTCCTTCTTTGAGTGGTCTTTCAAATCATGAGTCTCTCGACTACTATGAAATGAGAACAAGGTCTACTACCGTATACCAGAAATACGGAGTCAACACAAAATAAATCAAAGAAGGATCGAGCATGAAATAACAAAAATAAAACTAAGAAAGAAAATAAACTCTCATCTCACTTCATGGATCCTCACGATCGAATGCTACAAGAAAATTAGCTACGCATATTGGAAAAGAGAACGACAATAATAAGAGAAGAAAATTTCATTAATAACAATAAAAAGAGAAGTTCATAATGCTTGAACAAAATGATATTAAAAACTCTTAAACAAAAATGAAATTACAACTAGGCAACTAGGAAATAAAATTACAAAAGCTCTCTTGACTTGTACTCTCCACTTGCTCTTTCCAAAAGCCAACCTCCAAAACATGAGACCATGAGCTCCTTTTATAGATGGGAAGGGAGGATTCTAGAATGAAGAGGAGGGGAAGGGACACAAGAGGGGGGCCGACCATATGATGGGAAGGATTCATGCATTTCATTCAATGAAGGGGAGAGAGAAAGGGAAGGTTCATGTATTTTTTGAAAATAAAAATATAAAATGAAGAGGGGGAATGGATGAGCCTTAAATGAGCATGAGAGAGAGAGAGAAAGGAGGGGTGAATGGATGATAAAAAGAAATAAATGAAAAGGAGAAGAGAGTGGTCGGCCATGTATTTGGAAATATGCATGCATGTAATAAATGGAGAGAGAGGAAGAGAGAATGAATGAGGTGGCAAGGAGGTGAATAGTGGCTGGCCACATGCATGGGAATATTCATGCAAGACAATAAATGGAGGGGGGCTGCTTCAATGAGGAGAGGGTCGACCACAAGCCTTTAAGTGGGCTGGATGCATGTAGTGGGCTCGGCTAGGACAAGAGCTACTCCAACATAGGCTCGGGCTAGGCTTGGACTGCATGGGGCTTGTGTTGAGGGGCTGCACCAAGTATAGAGGCTCGGGTTGCTTGCTGGAGTGGGCTGCTACAAGAGGTGGAGGGAGGGGGGTCGGGCTGCACCATGGAGGGCTCGGGTAGGGCTGCTACAAGAGGTGGGCTGCACCAAGTAGGCTTGTAGGCTACTCCAATTATTGTATGGGGGTCGGGCTGCTTGATGAGCTTCACTAATGTAGGCTTGGTGTTGAAGTGGGTTGAACCTACAAAAAAGATAAAAACACACATTAGTTAATTGTTTATAATATAACATTAATGAAAATACATAACATATCATAAATTATAATAACATAACATAACAGAAATATTGGTTATTTAAACTAAACTTAACAAACATAACATAATTATATATATATTCAAAATAAAACACAAGTTAAACATAGAACATAAACATCATAAAATTAAACATAGAAATGCATAAAACAAATAATTAAACTAGGAATTTATACTTTATGAAATGACATTAAAACATGAAATAACAAGCATGAAATATAAATAAACTTAGACTTTTAGGCTACTAAATTACCCCAAAAATGATGACTAAAACTAGTCTTCAAATTCCCTAATGCTTAGACATTTGCTTGCCCTCAAGCAAATAGAAATAAAGAACTAGGGAAAAACAAAAGACATATATTTTATTTTAGGTTCCATAGTTAAGAAAAGCAAAATATGAAAAATTAAACCATCCTAATTTCCATGTTATCAACTAGTGGGGTGAGAAGTGCACAATAGAGAACTTGATAGTGGAGACCTAAAAATCTCATTAAAACATAAGAAGAGCTTACACATTTCTAAATCTTAAAACAAAGCATCCAAAATAAATAAAAATAAGGAAAACAAAAGTAGAGGTTCTAAATAAACGACGCATTAACAAACTACTAGGTTGCTAGATAAAAATTAACCCTAAAACACCTCAAGGTAACCTCCAAAGAAATCCATCAATGATGGTGGCCATAGGCTTGTACGTTCACACTTTCTCCACTACACGAATTTACGTTCTAAAGATCAATAGGACTTAAAATAGGCGTTAAGACTTGGCTTAGGTAAATATTTAGGAACTGAAAACAAGGATAAACATGAGGGCTTAAACACTAAACCAAGGTGAGCTCAAAAATATATAAAAAAACGTGATAACAAAATGAGCAATGACAAGCAAGTCATTTCTCCAATTCAAACTACAAAATAAGGCCATGATTTTTTTCTTTTTATAAATTTGGCCAAACATAAACTTTTTTTTTCCTTTTTGATTTTTGTTTTTTTTTTGTTTTTTTTTTCATTTGATAACATCTTGATACTAACATAGATTTCATAAAAGAGAGCTCCAAAAATAGGCTTTACAATGTCCTTTTCATTTCAAAGATAATACCCCTTCACAAAAATATTTTTTAAGCTCAAGGTTTTAGTGTGAAAATAGGAACGGCATTTTGGCTTTGGTGAAAATAGTGAAATGAGAGGTGGAGCTGAAAACAAAGAAAAACATGGAAAAGGCACAAAATTGTTTTGCAATGGTAATGTTTTTGGTGGGCAAGAAAAGCTCAAACTAGTCAAATGGTGGCCTAAATCATTTCTAAAGAACGTAAAAACGACGCAAATGTTTCGAAAGTAGCTTGGGACAAGTTCTAGACACCAAGAAAGACTACCCCGCAAATGCAAAAGAGCTAATATTACCTAGCAACCATTCGTAAGCAACTAACCGAATAAAAAGACATAACTACAAATTGTTAACTTATAACATAAAAAACTGATGCCTATATTTAAGAAAGAGAAACTAGTAGAACTAAACTATGTTAAAATGATAAGTTTAGAAAACATTTTCAAAGAAATCTATATAGAACTACAAAAACCGCACGGGCCTACACATCATTAGAAGAAACATAAAAATAAAGATAGAAATAATTTTCGATTTTGATTTTCAAATAGATTTTAGCACAATTTTTTGATTGTTTTGTTTATTCTAATTTTTTTTTTGGGTTTTGTATATTCTAATTTTTTTTCTGATTTTTTTTGATGAAAAAAAAACAATACTATAACTATACTAATTTTAAAACACATTTTTTTTTGAGAAAGAAAGAAGAAAGAAAGAAACTAGACCCCCCCCCCCCCCCCGCCCCCCATACTTAAATTCTTCATTGCCCTCAATGAAGGAAACAAAAAGAAAAAGAGAAGGGGACTGAGAAGAAGAGAAGAAGAAAATGCAGTAAGTAAAGTAAAAAAAACAGGACTTCCCCGGGTTTGTGAGATGAAGGCGGATGTCGCTCCCCCATTATTGCTTTTTAGCACACTTGATCGTCAGCAGGTTTGACTTGATCCATTTTGAAATCAGCAACGTTGGAGCGGCGATCATGAACTTGTAATTAATGTGCCTCCAGTAGGAAGAGCAAAATAAAAACATAAAATAGAGTCCGTGGGCAGGTGCCCAAAAGTGTTCTTTATTACAACAATCCAAATAAAAGTTTCATAATAATAAAAAGAAGTCCAAAAGAAAAATGTCCATAACAAAATAAAAATTTTAAGAGTCCAGAATAAGATTCTCCTTTGTGGGAGACACAGAATCATTAGAAAAATATAAATTAAGTCTATGCCCATTTACTTTAAATTCACCCTTATCCGGGTGCGAGAGTAGCATAGTTCTATAAGAAAAAACGTCCTTAACCGTAAATGGTCCAGACCATCTTGATTTTAGTTTACCAGGGAAGAGACGTAAACGCTAATTAAAAAGAAGAACCTGATCGCCCGGTTTAAACGTTTTAGGATGGCGCAGGTTCTTATCGTGATACAATTTCGTGCGTTCTTTATAAATTTTATTATTTTCGTAAGCGTACGCTCTCCATTGACCGAGTTCATTCAACTGATTTTTTCTATACTCGCCGACCGAGTGCAGATCGAAATTAAAAAACTTTAAGGCCCAATACGCATGGTGCTCTACTTCTACCGGAAGATGACACGATTTTCCTCAGACTAATCGGAAAGAAGTACAACCGATGGCGGTCTTGTACGCTGTCTGATAGGCCTAAAGAGCATCATCTAATTTTAGGGACCAGTCCTTACGAGAAGTAGAAATAGTTTTTTCCAAAATTCTTTTAAGTTCTCGATTAACTACCTCGACCTGACCGTTAGTTTGGGGGTGGTAAGCGGTGGATAATTTATACGTAACGCCATATTTAGTTAAAGCTTTAGCGAGTTGAGCGTTGCAAAAATGACTTCCCCTATCACTAACGATCGCTCGAGGAAAACCAAAACGAGAAAATAATTTTTTAAGAAAAACAACTACAACGCGAGCATCATTATTTGGTAAAGCTTGGGCCTCCGCCCACCTAGAGACGTAATCTACGGCGACTAAAATATATTTATTTCCTAAACTTGAGGGAAATGGGCCAACGAAGTCTATGCCCCATAAATCAAAAACTTCGCACTCGAGAAAATAGTTTTGTTCAATTTCATTTTTATTAGAAATATTTCCAGTCCACTGGCATCGATCACATCCGACCACAAAGATTTGTGCATCTTTAAATATGCTTGGCCAATAGAAGCCAGCACTAAGTACTTTGTGTGCGGTGCGGTTGGCTTGAAAGTGCCCGTGAGTCGGACCCTCATGAACATGTTTTAAGATTTGTTGAACCTCTTCTCGGGAAACACATCTTCTTACAACCTGATCCGCACAAATGCGAAATAGAAATGGATCCTCCCAAAAATAATACTTCAACTCAGAAAAGAATTTCTTCTTTTGGTGAGAAGAGTATTCTTTTGGAAGGACCCGGGCCACAAGATAATTTGCCAGATCAGCAAACCAGGGGGTAGAAGAAGAAATATTTAAAAGACGCTCATCCGGATAAGAGTCATTAATAAAAGTTTCATTTAAAATATCAAGGTTGGGATTTTCAAGACGAGAAAGATGATCAGCTGCTAGGTTTTCCGCTCCTTTCTTATCCCGAATCTCCAAGTCGAATTCTTGAAGTAAAAGGATCAAACGAATAAGACGCGGCTTGGCATCCGGTTTAGAAAGGAGGTACTTCAAATCGGAATGATCCGTGAAAACAATAACTTTAGAAAGAGTAACATACGGTCGGAATTTATCAAAAGCAAAAATAACCGCTAAGAGTTCTTTCTCCGTCGTGGTGTAATTTTCTTGAGCAGAAGTTAGAGTTTTACTAGCATAGAAAATCGGATGAAAGTTCTTAGCAATTCGTTGACCTAGAACCGCACCTACCGCATGATTACTCGCATCGCACATTATTTCGAACGGTAAATCCCAAACTGGGGCGATCATAATAGGAGCATTTATAAGTTTTGATTTAATTAATTCAAATGCCGCGAGACCAAATTCATTAAAAATGAAAGGAGTGTCTTTTTCGAGAAGGTGGGTGAGAGGCTTAGTGATTTTTGAAAAGTCTTTATTAAATCTTCGATAAAATCCCGCATGCCCTAAAAAACTTCTAATTGCTTTAATATTTGTAGGTGGCGGTAACTTTTCAATTATTTCAATTTTTGCCTTGTCCACTTCAATTCCCTTAGCGGAAATTTTGTGGCCAAGGACTAAGCCTTCTCGTACCATAAAGTGGCACTTCTCCCAATTGAAATCTAGATTCATTTCTTCGCAGCATTTTAAAACTTTTCCTAGATTCTTTAAACATAATTCAAATGAGTCACCAAAAACTGAGAAGTCGTCCATAAAAACTTCCATAATGTTTTTTACATATTTATCGAAGATGGCAAGCATACACCACTGAAAGGTAGCGGGCGCGTTACATAAATCGAAAGGCATTCTACGATCATAAAAGTTCTGAAGGGGCAAGTGAATGTTGTCTTCTCTTGGTCATCGGGTGCAATAGGGATTTTGAATTATCCCGAAAGACCGTCGAGAAAACAATAAAAACTATGCCCAGATAAGCGTTCTAAAATTTGATCGATAAAGGGGAGGGGGAAGTGATCTTTACGAGTGACATCATTTAATTTACGGTAGTCGATGCACATCCTCCATCCCGTTACCGTCCTAGTTGGAATTAGATCGTTATTTTCGTTTGTTACTACCATGACCCCACCCTTCTTAGGAACAACCTGGACCGGACTTACCCACTGACTATCGGAAATAGGATAAATTATCCCCTCATCTAGTAACTTAAGAACCTCACCCTTCAAAACCTCTTTCATGTTAGGATTAAGATGACGTTGAGGTTGTACCACTCCCTTAGAGTTATTTTCAAAGAATATTTTGTGGGTGCAAAAGGAAGGGCTAATGCCAGGAATATCAGAAATTTGCCACGCTATAGCTCGATGATGCTTTTGTAGTAGTTCGATCAATTGATCATTTTTGGATTGAGAAAGCAAAGCAAAGATTATAACGGGCAATTTAGAATTCTGTTCAAGAAAGGCATATTTGAGATGTTCGGGAAGGGGTTTAAGCTCTAAGTTGGGTGGTTCATCGTAAGAGTTCTTTAAAACTTTTTCATTTTCAAAAACAATATTTTCATAATATTTTTTCCTAAACACTTGTTCATTTGCATAGTTGGCTTGTGCGGACATAGCCGTGTCTTCAAAAACATTTATAGAGAAGTCAGAAAAAGAGGAATAAAAATCATTAGAAGAAATATTTGAGAGAAAAAGAGAGGAGTCTTCATTTAAAACATCGAGGAAAAAACATGAATCGTCATTTTTTAAAGAATTTTTCATTGATTGGTTTATTGAAAACGTCACCTCATCATCTCCCACGCGAAGCAAAAGTTTTCCATTACACACATAGATGACCGCACGAGAGCTGGCTAGGAAGGGACGACCAAGGATAAGAGGGACCTCGATGTGCTCTTCAATATCGAGAATGACAAAATCCACCGGGAAGATGAATTTGTCGACCTTCACTAACACATCCTCAATGATACCTAACGGATACTTAATTGACCTATCAGCTAACTGGATACTCATTCTTGTAGGGCTAAGAGTGCCCAATCCTAACTTCTTGAATAAAGAAAAAGGCATTAAATTGATGCTCGCTCCAAGATCTGCTAATGCATGTTTTACAAAAAGGTCGCCAAAAACACAAGGAATTGAAAAACTACCCGGGTCATTTTTTTTTTGGAAGATTTGAGTTTTTAATGATCGCCGAGCACTCTTCATTTAACGTTACATGCGATAAATTTTCTAATTTCTTCTTGTTCGTTAATAAGTCTTTAAGATATTTGGCATACTTAGGCATTTGACTAATTGCTTCGTGAAATGGCAAATTAATATGAATTTGTTTTAATATTTCAAGAAAGCGTTGATATTGATTATCTAGTTTTTCTTTCCTAAGTCGTGTCGGATAAGGAGGTGGCAGAAATTCCTTTACAACAACCGGAGCATCATTTTGAACGTCATCTTTTTCTTTTCAAAATCAGAAAAAACAGAGATATCTTTTTCTTTTTCAAAAGTAGATTTTTCATTTTCCAAAGGGATAATTGTTTCCAAAGCAGGAGGGACAAACACCTTTGGCTCTTCCCTTGTGGTGGGCTCGTTAATAACCATACCGCTCCGAAGGGCAATCGCATTTGTGTGCTCCCTTAGGTTAGGTTCAGTGTTCGAGGGAAGAGTTCCAGGTGGTCTCTCGGAAAAAGCCTTGGCGAGTTGGTCGACCTGATTTTCTAAACTTTTCACTAACCTAGTTAGACTTCTAATATTGGCTTCGTTCGAACTTATATATTTAGAAAGGATCTCTTCCAAGGGGGAAGGTTTTTGAATGTTTTGGTTTTATTGTGGTGGTTGTGGTGGTGTAAAATCGTGCGGTGGGCGTACGACGTTATCATTATTACTCTAAGAAAAATTAGGATGGTTACGCCATCCAGGGTGATAAGAATTAGAAGAAGAATTTAAACCAGGAGGAGAAGAAAAATTCAAAAAAAGTGAAAAATTGTTTGCAGAATTATTCTGAGTAGGCCTGGGTATGTTCCCCAGATAATCCACCTGTTCGGCAGCAGTAGCATTTTCATATACCTTAGTAGCGGACGCAGCAGTCATCTCCGAAATCTTCTTGTTCAGCATTTCCACTTGCATCGTCAGTTGCGTCACCGAATCCACTTCGTAGATACCTGCAGGTTTAGATGGGCAAGACCTAGACGAATTCCACTGATAAGTGTTCATCGTCATGTCATCGATAAGCTTAAGAGCTGCTTCCGGAGTTTTGCGGTCCAAAGAACCAGCGGAAGCGGCATCTATCATTTGCATAGTTTCTTTATTTAGCCCATTGTAAAATGTATGGACCTGTAACCATACAGGCAGAGCATGATGTGGGCATCTTCTCAAAAGTTCCTTGAACCTCTCTCATGTGTCATAGAGGGTCTCAGAATCAATTTGAGAATAAGAAGTTATATCATTTCTTAGCTTAGCTGTTTTGGCAGGGGGAAGTATCGAGAGAGAAATTTTTCAGTTAAAATGTTCCAAGTAGTCATTGATCCTCTTGGAAGAGAACTCAACCACTGTTTGGCTTTAGTTATTAAGGAGAATGGGAAGAGTCTTAGCCTTATAGCATCGTCTGAAACACCATTAATTTTAAAGGTGTCACATATTTCAAGAAAATTGGCAATGTGCAAGTTCGGATCTTCATCTAGTAATCCATCTAACTGTACATATTACTGCACCATTTGTATGATTCTAGGCTTAAGCTCGAAGTTATTGTTCGCAATCACAGGTCGAACAATACTTGTTTCGGTCCCTTCCAAGTTGGGTCGAGCATAATCGGACATGCTCCTTTGCTGAGCCAAACCTGGGTTAGGGTCTCCCATTGTAGAATTAAAATTACAATCCCCGTATGAATCCTCAACCACTGTTTGAGAAGTGGAAGCCCCGAATCATAGTTGTCTCTGAATGGAGCGTTCGATTTCCGGGTCCAAATAAACAAGTAGCGACGGATTCGTGCAGGTCATGCACTAGAAAAGAAAACGAAGGAGAATGGAAATGAAAACTTGAAAAAAGAAAAAAAAAGAAAGGTTTTTTTTTTGAAAATATTTTTATACGGATTGGCTCTCGAACTTCCCAAGAGCTACCCGGTGAAGGGTTCGCAAGGTATTAGGTAAAATGGTGGCGCTTAAAGCCCCTTACCCTTTTCGAGAGAATTTAGGTTGGGTAGAAAGAAGATGATGTGAGTTGATTATGATAATAAAATAAATTTTTTTTTTATTTTTTGCAGGAGTAATAGCAAAAGCGTTTTCAAAATTTTGAAGAAGAAAATCTCCGGCAACGGCGCCAAAAACTTGGTGGGCCAAAACCCGAACAGGCAAGTGTACCTGTCGAATTGTAGTACCA
This sequence comes from Platanthera zijinensis, assembly GCA_039513925.1. NCBI lineage: Eukaryota > Viridiplantae > Streptophyta > Magnoliopsida > Asparagales > Orchidaceae > Platanthera > Platanthera zijinensis. The sequence continues at coordinate 155,792,594 of CM077078.1, read as the reverse complement.
AGGTCGTATTTAAACACGGGGTTGTCAATTACTGCTACTCACACTCGAACTATTATCCTACTGAAAAATTGTTGGGATTTGAGAATTTTTAAAGGTAAAATAAAAGATAATTTTTTTGACGAAAAACTAATAAAAAAAAGCTAGCACCCGATCAGTGAATCACCATGAAATGATATAAGAGAGAAAAAAGACATAGTTTTAATTTTGCAAATCATACTCGACCGTGACGGATCCGAAAATGAGAAAAAATCTCGCTAGAGCATTAAGTCTCCTAACTTATAGACTCTTTGATCGAAATCTCTTTACAAACCAAAGAAGCCTAAAGTTGCATTATCGAGGTGATCCACACTATTGGATTTGACTCCAATCTGAAGGATTTACGTCGTCCTATCTCTAGGATTGCGTGCAACTCCTTCCTTCTTTGAGTGGTCTTTCAAATCATGAGTCTCTCGACTACTATGAAATGAAAACAAGGTCTACTACCGTATACCGGAAATACGGAGTCGACACAAAATAAATCAATGAAGGATCGAGCATGAAATAACAATAATAAAACTAAGAAAGAAAATAAACTCTCATCTCACTTCATGGATCCTCACGATCGAATGCTACAAGAAAATTAGCTACGCATATTGGAAAAGAGAACGACAATAATAAGAGAAGAAAATTTAATTAATAATAATAAAAAGAGAAGTTCACAATGCTTGAACAAAATGATATTAAAAAATCTTAAACAAAAATGAAATTATAACTAGGCAACTAGGAAATAAAATTACAAAAGCTCTCTTGACTTGTACTCTCCACTTGCTCTTTCCAAAAGCCAACCTCAAAAACATGAGACCATGGGCTCCTTTTATAGATGGGAAGGGAGGATTCTAGAATGAAGAGGAGGGGAAGGGACACAAGGGGGGGCCGGCCACATGATGGGAAGGATTCATGCATTTCATTCAATGAAGGGGAGAGAGAAAGGGAAGGTTCATGTATTTTATGAAAATAAAAATATAAAATGAAGAGGGGGAATGGATGAGCCTTAAATGAGCATAAGAGAGAGAAAGGAGGGGTGAATGGATGATAAAAAGAAATAAAAGAAAAGGAGAAGAGAGTGGTCGACCATGTATTTGGAAATATGCATGCATGTAATAAATGGAGGGAGAGGAAGAGAGAATGAATGAGGTGGCAAGGAGGTGAATAGTGGCCCGCCACTTGCATGGGAATATTCATGCATGGCAATAAATGGAGGGGGGCTGCTTCAATGAGGAGAGGGCCGGACACAAGCCTTGAAGTGGGTTGGCTGCATGTAGTGGGCTCGGCTAGGACAAGAGCTGCTCCAACATAGGCTCGGGTTGGGCTTGGAATGCATGGGGCTTGTGTTGAGGGGCTGCACCAAGTATAGAGGCTCGGGTTGCTTGCTGGAGTGAGCTACTAAAGGAGGTGGAGGGAGGGGGGCCGGACTACACCATGGAGGGCTCGGGTAGGGCTGCTCTAAGAGGTGGGCTGCACCAAGTAGGCTTGTAGGCTGCTCCAATTATTGTATGGGGGCCGGGCTGCTTGATGAGCTTCACCAATGTAGGCTTGGTGATGAAGTGGGCTGAACCTACAAAAAAGATAAACACACATTAGTTAATTGTTTATAACATAACATTAATGAAAATACATAACATATCATAAATTATAATAACATAACATAATATTGGTTATTTAAACTAAACTTAACAAACATAACATAATATAATAATATTTATATTCAAAATAAAACACAAGTTAAACATAGAACATAAACATCATAAAATTAAACATAGAAATGCATAAAACAAATAATTAAACTAGGAATTTACACTTTATGAAATGACATTAAAACATGAAATAACAAGCATGAAATATAAATAAACTTAGACTTTAGGCTACTAAATTATCCCAAAAACGATGACTAAAACTAGTCATCAATCACGGATGGGAAACGATTTGATTTGGGTCATCGTCGATCGGCTGACGAAGGTGGCCAGATTCATTCTGATCAGAAAAGATGACTCGGTTGGGTTACTGGTGCGGAGATTCGTAGAGCAGTTCATTCGTTACCACGGGGTGCCCAGGACATTCATGTCGGATCGGGATGGTCAGTTCACATCCAGGGAGTGGATATCCATGCAGACTTACTTAGGCACGCGACTGACCTTTAACACAGCTTTTCATCCCCAGATGGATGGGCAGACGGAACACACCAACCGGACATTGGAGGACCTCCTAAGGCTATGCATTTTGGATTGAAACGTACCTTGGGATAAGCTTTTACCACTAGTCGAGTTCACCTATAACAACAGCTACCAGTCCAGCAAAAGGATGGCTCCTTATGAAGCCTTGTACGGAAGGATATGCAGGACTCTGCTTTCATGGATTCAGGATGAGGATCCGAAGGTGTTGGGAATGGATTTTTTCGAATACACCGAGGCTCAGGTAAGACTGATACGGGATAGAATGCTGTAAGCACAAAGCCGACAGGCTAAATACTACGATGCCCGACACCGTCAGGTAGAGTTTCAGGTGGGAGACCAGGTTTTCTTGAAGATTCGGCCCATACACGGAGTTTCATGGGTGCATGGTCGGAAGAAGAAGCTCAGCCCTAGGTATATGGGCCCTTACAGGATCCTGGAGGGGGTCGGGCCCCTAGCTTACAGGCTGGAGTTACCACCGAAATTGGCAGGCTTACACGACGTGTTCCACATATCTTCACTTAGGAGGGCTCTACTACGCCCGGAGCAGTAGATTTCGAACACGGATGGGACGGTAGCTTCAGACCGATCAGTTCAATTGGAGCTAGTTCAGATCGATGATAGAGGAGTACGGATCTTGCGTCGCAAGAAGGTTCCGTTAGACAAAGTCCTGTGGAGGAACCATGACCAGGAGGAGCATACCTGGGAACCGCAGGACCTAGCGTGACAAAAGTATCAAGAGCTGTTAAGTCAGGTATACCTCACAGGATGTTCGATTTACCTTCCTGTTTTTAACTAGTAGGACTGGAGTTTCAAGAGTAGGGGCTAATCTTTTGTTTATTGGGGTCTAGACTTTGCCAATTGGGCGAAAAAGTCATAGATTTGAGCTTCCCTTTAAACCACACATAGCAAACATGGCGTCATGATGTAATCTTTCACTTCTCATGCGATGTTACAAGCTTCTTTTTCTTCGAAGGAGTCCCTATAGGCTTAACCTTGATTTTGGGGATGAAATCTTTGTTTTGTTTATTAGGATTTATAACATCTCATTTCAAACTAGACCCCTAAGAATGGTTTTGGGTCATGACTAGGTCATGACAAAACCCTAGGAAGCTAAAAAGGGTCTGGTAATCAAAGGCCATGGTGAGAATCACTTTGGTATGCCAATGGCACAACCTCATCACCAAACCTAGGGATTGACCTTAGGGCTTTACCAAGACTCCATGACCCCACCACAACATCACTAGCCTATTAGAGGGTCCACTAGTGCCTTAAGGGTCCATTAGAATCGACCCAAAATGGCCAATTTGACCTAGGACCACCAAAGGCCTAAATTGGGCAAGGTGTCCTAACTAAGGGCAGTTGGCCTCAAATGTGCCCAACCAACCCTTCCCAGGCCTTCTTAGGCATAAAGTGGTGTAGATGGGTCACCAAGGACACATTGGGTTCAGTCCTAGGGGCCAAGATGACCCAAGTCAACTCTAGCCCCAAGTGGTCAAAGTGTCATTAACAAGGGTCATATGACCCTCAAGGTGCCTAATAGGTCCTATCCAACCCCACCTAAGCCTTAGGGAAGACTAAAGGATCACCAGAGACCCATTAGGGGCAACCCTAAAGGTCAAAAGGACCAAATTCAACCCAAGCCTACTTTGGGTCAACCTATCCTAAATGAGCTAGCAAAAGCTCAAGCACCCTCATATAGCTTCATTAGGAATATTATGTGTATGTGTGGTCTGCCAATAGACCCCAAGGTTGACCAAGTAAACCTGGTGACTAGGAGAGAGAGAAGCTCCATTTCCATGGTTATGGAGGAGAGAGAAAAAGAGAGAATGAAGGGGCAAGTCAAACCCTGCCAAGGGAGGCAAAAGGCCACCCTTAATGGCTGGATTTAACTCCCCTGGGGAAGGGGAGAAGTTTCCAGCCATTTACCGGCCACCAAGGGGCTGATTTAGCCCCCTCCCCCAAACCCGAGCCCAAGCTTTCAATGTCATTAATTGCCATTGAAGTTTTGTCCTCTCCCCTCCTCAACTGAACCTTTAAACACCACCAGTGGCCCAAGAGGAAGATTTCCAGACCTTTTACTGAAGATTTCGATCCCTCCCACTATACTGTTACAGAAGTCGAGCGGCTCCACCATCAGAAATGGTTTCCCGACGATCGGCGTGCCTTCAAGACTCCGACAAGGTCCTCCTCCTCTCCTAGTCTCATGGGTAGATCATAGGAATGCTTAGGTTCAAGGTTCAGTCTCAATTGAGCACGAACAAAATCTTGATTTTCATGGTTTCGGGCCGAAAAACTTCCTTGCTGAACTGCCGGAATCCGCCCCTCCGGCGGCTGCGCCGCCGCCAGTCGATAGCCACCACCTCAACAGAGGTGTTGGTGGCGGTGGCTGGGCGGGGATGTGGCCAGATGGTAGGCTATGGAGGTTTGAAGTTGGCCCAGGCACACGCAATCGGGATCATTGGCTGGAGGTAGATGATGAACGAGGGCCATAGGATCCGTGCCAAGATACGTGCCGCTTTAGATTTCAAACTATGGGATTATATTTTTTTATTTTATTTCATTCTGTCACACTTTTTGTATTTAATGTCTTTAATTTGTAAAAATACTTAGAGGCAATTTCAAAGGAAATAGTCTGCATAGAAATTGTAGCCTGATGAGTCTAGTTTACTGTAAAATTAGTTTGGACCAATTTGGGTGCCTGGTTTGACCAGGGCACTCATTTTAGTGGGGTATATATATATGGTTGGATATAAATTGAAATTGCTGCCCACACCTCATCTTTGGTCCAAATGACCTGAAATTTTGGTAGGGAGACACCCTAGACCATATCTAGACCCTGCCCAAAAATGGGATATTTTGGGAACAATTTTTCTATAGTTTTGTAAATAATTTAATTTCTCTAGGGTAAATTAATTTAGGGGTCAAATAAACTCCAAACTCATACAAATTTTGGTGGATGATGCATGGGGTAAATACTAACCTCCAGTTAAAATTTTATGACATTTAGAGGTGGTTTGAATTGGAAGCTTGCAAACCCTAGTCTTGTCATAATAAGGGTAATTTTGTCCAAATGCTCTTTTGGTGTTTAAGTGGTCCAATCACCTCAAAAGAGGCCTATTTTTGGACCACTGATTTTATATTGCTTTTAACACCCTGCTATTGGATTTGGGGTGGTTTGGGGTTGGGTAGCCCAAGGTACAGAGGGTAGGCCCCCTTTCTTGAGATTTCTAGGGTTTGAAGGTTATGAGGTCAAATGACCTTGGAATGACTTGACACTTGGTGGAAGGGATCATAGGGTAGCTATGGCCCTCTGTTTGAAATTTTAGTGAGTTTGGAAGCCTTTGACCCCCTCAAAACCCTTACCCGAGGTTAGGGCACTCACCTCATAGTGATAGAAAATGTAACTAAAACTCACTGAATAGTGATGAGACTTGGGTAGAGTAGTGTTTAAAGACAGAGCAAGCTCTAGAGATTTTTTTCTGAATTTAGGATTATTATTTTGGATACTTCATTAACAATCTAGTAGTTTGTATTAATTTCTTAGAAATTTATAATGAAGTAACTACTTGCTGGAAATTGATGAAATTGAGCCATAGGACTTTTTATTATGTTTTAAAGCTCTGTGAATTTTTATGGGATTTTTAGAAGATTATTTTTAATGGTTTCTTCATAGTATTGTTTCCATAAAAACATAATAAAATTTATTTTGGTGTCTAGCAAGTCTGTAAAATTATGATTTTTGCACAATGACCCTTTCTATACCATATCTAGATTCTGTAAATTTTATATAATTTTCTGATGAATAATTTTGGTACTTACTTCTTTATATATGATTAAGGGAATTATTTTGGATAAAATAATTAGAGGTCCAAAAGTTTCTGGAAAATTATGGTAATTAGTATCTAGTATTATATCACTGTTAATTTGAGATCAAAATTTTTGGGTGGTCATTAATTGAGTAGATCATATAGTTCATGTTCAAAATTGCCCATGGCCAAACATTTGGGAAAAATCAATAAATATCAAATTAATTAGAAAAATTATGAATCTCTGATTTTAGACTAAACTTGTTTTGGTAGACCTCCGGTAATTTTTATAGAAGGTTTGGAAGACAATCTGGTGTACCTCATACACACCTCTCATATAGTATAGGGTGGTCTGCATATAGTAACTACGGAAACTGAACTAGAGTGTTAGTGAAATTCAAGTGTTGGAATCCTTAGTAGGTTTCTGGTTTGGGTGAATAAAGGAGTTCATTATTGGAAGACAGGATTAGAAGAGTGTGAGGTTGACGAGTGTAGGTGGTGATCGGGACCGACAAAAGATCATCTTATCCCGTGGAGTGGGAAGGTCAAAATCACCCTAGGATAGATCTAGCGTAATATGAAATTGGAATGGGTAAGGGAAGCAACCAATAACAATAAGTGCCTTGCGAAAGGGAACGATGGGCTTCAGCTACCGTCATAGTTCCTAGTGCCCTTTGATAACCCTTCACGGGGTATACCAGGTGCAGTCCTGGGCTAACGTAAACTGTAGGAGTGATAAACCATAAAGAGAAACTAGCATAATTAGGAATTCACTTTCACTCGCCTTGATGTCTCGGAATGCTAGGTTGGTTCATGAGGGCTGATGCCCTGGGAGTTTTGGAGATGGGCAGGTTGGCCCGGTGAGCTTTGGCTCGGTGGGAAACGTATTAATATTGCATGTGCATAAGTTATAAGTTGGTGGGCCCTCGGTGTTAGTGGTCGATGCACGGACGCTAATACGGTTGCTCGGCAAGTGTGGTTAGCACTTCGCCAACAGAAGTCTGGTGCGCCATCCGGCAAGAGTACGTAGGAGTCCGCTTCGTACACCAAGCGTTAAGGCGTATGATAGGTCTGACTAATAGTGCTTTCCTGGTTTAGAGGTTGGCAAGGCCCAACCCACCACTTCCGTCTGCCACTACGGAGGTATCCTAGGAGGTGAGGCTCCATAAAGGGGGAACTAAAGGTCTGTGTACACAGAGTCGGGTGGGTGAGTTGCACTTGCATGATCGTATCATACCCACTTGCATGTCATAACATAATCATTGTATATAACTCTTGTCACCTATTGTGTAAGTGGTATGGGACGCTTACACAATAGGACTTCCAAAACGACCACTTGGTCTATAAGCTTGCGTGGGCAAGTTTATAAATTAAGGTAAAATTCTTCATATATATATTGATATTAATAACCGACACCCCATCGTATAAATTGGTATGGGACTCTTTATATGATGGGAGCCCTGTAGAAGATCCCTTGGCTTATGCATTTCCGCACATAAGTTTCAGCTACTTTTCATACTTTACTCTACTGCCACAAATACTATAAAATTACTAGTATAGGTCCGCTGCCATATGTTTCTTGTTTACTCTCCACCTTCAAGTCCTCCCTTTCTTCCTCTCTGCTCTGTGCCTATGGCCCATGGGGGAAGGGGTGGGGGATGATAGGGCTTAGTCTTATACACTAACGGTTTTCGGACCACATCATTTAAAGGATCGTGGAGCCCAAGATGGAGGAGGAGCCGCGGAGGTCGGCCCGTTTGGAGATATGGTTGTCTTGCTCAGGAGTTAAGACAGCTGGGACTGTGAGTCCCTGATTCCAGTAGTGATTTATTTTGCTTCCTCTTGAGTGACTATGTAGTGAGGATTTGATGTATCGGAATTAAGCCCTTATTTTCAGTACTTTGAGATTTTGTGGACTCTCCCTTCGTGGAGATTTTATTACTCTGATGTGATTTTATTGCGGACATTCGGTTAGAGTTTTTACCTCTCTTGTGTGTACTCTACATTTGTTGCTTTTTTGCGATCGAATCGACCGGACGAATCGGCGTTTCGCAGTGATGACCCTTCAGGGCGTGAAGGTGTCACCGCAAAGCGGCGGTTATAGGCCTAAGACCCCGGTGTTTTATAAAAAAAGGTGCAGTGTTAGGCCAACGGGTGAACAAGTATTTTCACCCAGTTTATTACGCAAGCAAGACACTCACATCCGCACAGGCCAATTACTCCACTACAGAGAAAGAACTTCTCGCAATTGTTTTTGCGTTTGATAAGTTTAGGTCTTATATTACTCTCTCTAAAGTCATTGTGTTTACTGATCATTCTGCCCTTAGGTACCTACTAAACAAGGCAGATGCCAAGCCCCGATTATTAAGATGGATCCTCCTACTACAAGAATTTGACTTGGAGATCCGGGACAAGAAAGGAGCGGAGAACTTGGCAGCTGATCATCTCTCCCGCTTAGAAACCCCCGCTGCAGATATGCTGGCGGAAGCCGACATTGATGATAAATTCCCTGAAGAGCGCCTCCTCGCCATTGAAAAATTAATGAATTCTTCTACCCCTTGGTTTGTGGATTTGGCCAACTATCTAGTGGCTCGGGTCCTGCCAAAAGGTTTTTTAAGTCAACAAAAGAAGAAATTATTTTCCGACGTGAAGAACTACTTTTGGGAGGACCCATTATTATTTCGTATCTGCGCAGATCAAGTGGTAAGAAGATGTGTATCGAGCAAGGAATGCTTGCAAATATTGCGGCACTTCCATGAAGGACCAACCGGCGGACATTATCAAGCAAGCTGGACCGCAAGGAAGTGCTGGAGGCCGGTTTCTACTTGCCCTCGATCTTTAAGGATACTCACTCTTTTGTAAGTGGATGCAACAGCTGCCAAAGGTCAGGTAACATATCTCGCAGAGACGAAATGCCACAAAACTCCTTTTTGGAGTGTGAAATTTTCGATTTATGGGGTATCGATTTCGTAGGTCCTCTCCCTCCCTCATTTAATAATAAATATATTCTTGTTGTGGTCGACTATGTGTCGAGGTGGGCAGAAGCACAAGCTCTCCCGACCAATAATGCAAGAGTCATCGTCAAATTTTTAAAGAAATTATTCTCTCATTTTGGCACACCTCGCTTTATAGTTAGTGATAGAGGCACACACTTTTGCAATAGCTAGTTTGCTAAAATTTTAGCAAAATATGGCGTTACACACAAACCCTCCACCGTTTATCACCCACAGACTAGTGGCCAAGTAGAGGTGGTGAACCGCGAGCTCAAGCGAATTTTGGAGAACACTATCTCTTTTAATAGGAAGGACTGGTCATTGAAGCTCGATGATGCTCTATGGGCTTATCAAACGGTATACAAGACCGCCATCGGTTGTACACCATACCGATTAGTCAACGGCAAAGCGCAGCACCTTCCAGTTGAGTTAGAGCACCGTGCCTATTGGGCGCTGAAATTTCTCAATCTTGATTATACTTTGGCATCCGATCAAAGAAAATTCCAACTGAATTAACTAGATGAATGGCGTGCGAACGCCTATGAAAATAATAAATTTTATAAGGAGCGCTCAAAGTTCTACCATGATAAAAATATGAAAATTCCTAAAAGTTTTTCACCGGGGGATCTACTCCTTCTTTACAACTCACGCCTTCGCCTTTTTCCTGGTAAATTGAAATTGTGATGGTCCGGCCCCTTTGTCATCAAATAGGTTTGGCCATATGGGACAGTTCTTATTTCCCACCCGGAACTCGGCTCCTTTAAAGTAAATGGCCACCGGCTAAAATTTTAATTTTCTAATGATACTTTGGTCACCAATATTGAGACCCTCTCCATATAATCTTCCATGCCAATTAGTCAAGCTATGCGACGGTAAATAAAGCGCTTTTGGGAGGCACCCCAAACTTTATCTTCTTATTATTGTTTTCTTTGTTTTAACATGTTTTTGCAGGTTTCCATCTAGCCTCCTCAATTTCACCATCAGGGATGTCCTCTTTCCTCACTTCTTCTATTGCATTTTTATTGCTTCATACTTGGTTTTAAACATTGGGGACAATGTTTAACTTTAAGTATGGGGGTATAATTCCTTAATTAATAAAAATTTTAAAAATATATATATATTCTAAAAATTCAAAAAATACATATATTTCTTTCCTTTGTCTTTTATAAAATAATTTTAGTATAATTAATAATTTGAGTTAATCTTTGCTAAATCATTTAATACCCCATGACTTTGCATTTTCTTGTTTTTAATCATTTATGTACTTGTTTAGTTGAAATAAAGAAAATAAAATTTCATTTTTTCTATGTTTCATGAGTAATATGTTGACTCATGTAGTGTTCCTAATTAAGGTAACATGTTATTTTTGAAAAACTTCTTAAATATTTGCACTTTTTCATAGCCATTTTTTATGTTTTTCACTTTTATAAAATTACCATCCCTTATTTTCTCTTTTTAAAATCTTTGAAATGATTGATTAGTGTTTAGTATAGTAAATGCGAACAAATCTAAGATGCTTATTATCTTCATTTTTCATGAAAAGTCAATTATCTTTATTTTATATCTAGAATTTACGTCTCTTGAATTTTTTATACCTTGCTTTAAGTGGACTTAAGAGCATGAAGATGATATAGGTAACTTTTTGATTAGTTTGAGTTTTTGCACCCTAAACCTTAAATTCCTAACCATTGCTAGCCACGTTGTGCTTTTTTCCATTTTCTTTTTACAAGCCCCACTTATTTTTCGCCAGAGCCATATAGCTTACCCATGTTGCACACTTAATACTTTTTTAGCTTTATGTCACTTGTGTGTACTATATTTTGTGAAAATGGTGGAGATTTGTATTATATCTCAATTGTTGTGAAAGAAAAAAAGGGGAAAAACTCACTTGATTCAAAAAAAGAAAGAAGATATGATATATATATGCAAAAAAAGGATTATGAATGACATTTTAACCCCAACTTTTTATTGCAAAATTACTTGAGGTGTCAAAATTTTCTTTTCTAGCAACAAGTTCTTTACAAAGCTCTTCTTTTTGTTTTAAGTGTGCTTTACCCTTCACGTTTATCTTTTGAACTCCACACCCAAGGAACCTAAGACAAAACGTTACGCCTAACGAAAGTCCTTTTGATTCATGCTTCCAAGGTTTACCTTTAGTACGGTAGTGAGAAAGTAAATTGAGTAAGTTCTAGGTAGTAGTATTGATCTTTGAATTAGATTGATTTAACTATAAAATGACTCTTAGATTTTAGTAGCAACTCAATATCCTTTTCGTTTACCACATTACTTAATTTTTAGTTTTGCTTGAAAACATGGGATGATTTATTTTTGTATGCTAGTGAAAATTGTAAAATTTTGTGCCAAGACTAAGTAAAAATGGTTTGTTTTTTTTTATAATTCCTCTACCTTAATTTCGCATCATACTCATGTTTGGCATAGCCAATTTTTTTGGTTGGTTTATTTTATTTCTCCAAACTCATATGTCTTTGCTTGAGGACAAACAAAATAATAAGTTTGGGGGAATTTGATGATGCATAATTTTAACTAAGTTATTAATATAAAAATCTAAATAATCTAATTTAAATATATTTATATTGTTAATTTTATCCGCTAAATCGTATTTTTTATAATTCTATCCTAACCATGCCTATTTTACTATGTTTTCTGTGCGCAGCGAACTTCGGGGCCGCTTTCGGGCATGTTACAGCCAGATTCATATCTTGGTCTAAACACAAAAGTTGTAGCCCTCGGAAATACCTTTCCAACGAATAGTTACATACCTTCATATGATTCACGTAGGTTCTAGAATCCCCGGTTGAAGTTGCTGTCCAGCAGATTTTCTGCATCAAACTTCGGGGCCGCTTTCGGGCATGTTACAGCCAGATTCAGATCTTGGGCTGAACACGAAAGTTGTAGCCCTCAAAAAGACCTTTCCAACAAATGGTTACATGCCTTCATCAGATTGACATAGATTCAGGAATCCCCGGTCGAAGTTGTTGTCTAGCAGATTTCCTACATGTATGATTCACGGGTTTGAGCAAGAACCGAGGATCCCGGGACAAATTGCATTATAAATTCTAAGAGAACATGCCATCAGTTATATTGTGCCAAACTAAATATTGAGTGCAGTCATGCCACCATGTTGTAAACTATATTCAAGAAGGGAATGAAGCCCCAATGGTCCGATGAGATATTTTCATGACAAGTGTGAAAGAGGCTAGCCACCTTTGACTATATATTCAACATGTGTTCTTAATGAAAGCTTCTTGGAAAGAGAGAAAGCTAGCCAACTTTTATCATGCTTTTCATGACAAGTGTAAAAGAGGCTAGCCACCTTTGAATTTTAAACCAACATGTTCTTTTTGACCAAGAGATGTTTCATGGAAACTTCATCCTCATGCCAAATTCCAACTCTACCCCCTTGGTTTTGGCCCTATAAATAGGCATGAAGGAAGGGGGGAAAGTATCATCCTTCCTACTTCATTTTGAGCATTGTAGAGAGCCTTTGGAGTTGTTTGTAGAATATTTTAGTTTAATATTTTCATGTTTTAATGTTCTTGTAATCTTCTTGCAAACTCTCTTTATAATGTATTTTTTTGAATCTTTTGTAACTTCTTTTCAATAAGAAATAAATTAGTTTGTTATTCCCTTTCCCTCTTTCTCTTTCTTTTTATGCATATTCTTATCATGATTTTCATTTCCTATATTATGAGTAACTAAACTTTGTTTAGTACTTGATCGAAATGATCCGAGGAATGAAATGATCTCTTTTCTTAATCAATATCTTCTCTTTCTCATTGAACAAATGTTTAGGATTTACCCTTGATTAATTTATAGAGAGGTCATATCATCGATATATGATTTTCTCTTCTGTTTCCATACTCTAGTAGCCGAAAGGATCATCCGAATGGATTGATCACTCACAGGTAAAGGGAGTTGAATGCAATCCTTGAAAGAGGACGACGTAAATTTCCCGGATTGGAGTCAAATCCAATAGAGGGGTTCACCACATAAAGCAAGTTTTAGGAGTTTAATTATAGAATGAAAGTTCGATTGATCAACCTAAACTCAGTTGGGCATAGCCTTGAAAGAGGTGCGTTCATATTCTAGGAACCTCCAAGGTCCAAGCACCGTCGTTAAAGAAAATTAGGGATTTATCTATTTTTGGTCATTTTCATTCCAAGGTGATTCAAGATCAAGTTCTAATCTTTTAAATTATTGCTTAATCATCCTCTTTTATTGTATAACTGTTCTCTTATTTGCAAACCAAATCAAAGTATCTAATTGATAAAATAACAGAAATCTCTTTGAAGTAGAAGTAATCGATGCGCCTTAGTTCTAATACGACCTTGATAATATATCCTATGTTATAAGCGATAAGGTACACTTGCCTTTATCGAATATAGATTCGTAGAACATCATCTTCATCTTCATCTTCTCACTTTCATAAAACACCTCCGGGATTTTCTCCATCATATCCTCTAATTTACATTTATTAGAAAGTAATTCTTTTAAAAACTTCGCATATTTGGGCATTTGCGAGATAGCCTTGCAAAAAAGAACATTAATGTGAATTTGTTTTAATAATAAAATAAATTTTTCGTATTGCGCATCCTTACGCTCGTTACTTAACTTGTGCGAATACGACAAGGGCGTATTAAAAATAATTTTTTCATTTAAATTCGGTAAAGGTAACGTAGATGAAGAAGAGGGAAGAGGGGTCGGAGGAGAGATATGTACCTGAGGATCGATCCATTTTGGATCGACCACCTCCTTAAAACTATGGAGGGTTATAGCGGTTAGGTTTTCCCGTAGGTTGGGCTCCGTATTCCCTGGAAGCGCCCCGTGCGCGCGTTCCGACATGAGTCGCACCAATTGTCCAACCTATAAATCTAAATTTTTTAGTGATTCGGTGATGTTTCGGATATTGGACTCGTTTGACACGACATATTTATTAAAATTTTCCTCCACTAGAAAAGGATTCGGAGGAGGAGGCGGAAACGCGGGCGCAAAGGAAACAGGTGGGCGATGCGCTTTGTTCGGGTTGCTCCATGAAAAATTTTGGTGGTTCCTCCAACCCAGATTATAGTTATTACTATAAGGATTATTTTGGGGGAAGGAGGGACAAACCGGATTTCCCATGTAGTCCACGAACTCATCAGCTACGCAAATGTTAGAGGGGGGAAGATTATTATTATTAAAATTACAACTAGCCCATGGAGAAGTGGTGGAGGAAGCAGACATCTCTGCCACCTGCTTTGTTAACCTTTCAATTTGAAGGGCTAACAAAGCCGTGGAATACACTTCAAAAACACCAGCCGCTTGCTTTGGGCGTGCCCGCGGGACGTTCCACGGATAGGCGTTAGTAGCCGTCTCTTCAAATAAAGCCTAGGCGGCCTCATGGTTCTTATTATTAAGGGTACCCCCGACAGCCGCGTCAATCATTTGACGTGCCTGGAAATTAAGGCCATTATAAATAATTTGTACCTGCAACCACGCTGGCAGCGCATGGTGCGAGCACCGGCGGAGGAAATCCTTAAAGCGCTCCCAAGTATCATAAAGAGACTCAGAGTCGTTTTGAATGAACGACGAAATGTCCGCCCGTAATTTTGCAGTTTTTGCGGGCGGGAAATACTTCGTCGGGAAATGTTCCGGCAACTCAGCCTAGGTCATGATACATCCTCGCAGGAGGGAAATTAACCACACCTTAGCTTTGGACTTGAGAGAGAAGGGAAATAAGCGTAGAAGAATGGCGACATAAGTGATGCCATTAATTTTGAACGTGTCACAAATCTCCAAAAAGTTGGACAAGTGGGCATTAGGGTCCTCATCCGACAGTCCATCGAACTGTACGGAGTTTTGGATCATTTGGATTACACTTGACTTTATTTTAAAATTGTTATTCTCCACCATAGGGCGAATAACACTCGACCCAGTATCGTCCAAATTTGGTCGGGTGTAGTAAGACATTGTACGCTCCGCGGACACATTTGGAACATGGTCGGCCATAAAAATAGCTGGGGGTTCTCCGATAGATACTTCGGGTTCTAAAGTGTGATCTTGGCGTTGAGATCGAAAGCGCGCATGGGTGCGGTTGATCTCCGGATCAAAATAAAAGGATTCAGAATCCGAAGGTTGACCACGGGTCATACGCCCTAAAAAATAAAAACAGAAATAAAGATAATTAAAACAAGGGGGGATTTTTTTCTTGTTGTTTTTAAGTAAAAAAAAAATTTGGTTTTTGTTTTTTGTATATGAAAATAAAGTAAAAATAATAGAATCCCGGATTCGAAATAACAACGAGAGAATCCCCCAGCAACGGCGCCAAAAACTTGATGGCCCGCGAGCAGACACTTATTTGGGTGGTTGGTTCGATGAGTCGGCCGTCGCGGACAGGCTAGAAAATCGAAATTTCTAACAAAAGGAGGCAAGTGCACCTATCGCATGTAGTACTCGATATTTGGGGGAATACCGAGGTTGTATTGTTCTCGGGGTCGGGTTGATTATTCCTACACCTCCAGGAGGACAATTATTTTCCTGAAAGTAAGGTGGATTTTTGTTTGTCACTAAAGCGGAAAGAAAAGTAAGCTGAAAATCACTTAAATTATTCGATGACGGGTTAACGCTCGGCTCCGAATCGGATTAAGACTAAAATAATTCTTAATAATTATTGAACTTAATTTTCAAATTAATAAAAGGCAACTTGGCCATGGAGGTTCCAGAAATATGAGCATACCTATCTCTAGGTAATATCGCTCACCTGAACATTAAGACTATTCGACCGAACGTTAGTCCGACGATGGTTTCCTCTTAATGCCCGCTTTACGCTAACAACCCCGCTATTGGGTGGGGAACCCAATCTGGTAGAACTACGCTTCTCCTCTCTCGAGGGTGTACGCAATTCTATTTACCCAAGGGGGATCGGTCCATACGCACGGCCTCTTGACTAGCTAGCGTATGGATAACAGAAATAGAGCCCACACATCGATTGTTGAAACCGAAAATCGGTCTCTTGTGGAGTTCACCCTTAGGGAAGGGGTGGTCGTGCACCTACTTCGCTCCTGCAAGAAAAACAACCAAGGAAAGAAAGAGCAAAGGACTAGACCAAGGGCCCGATGCGGAGGTCCCACCACAAACCCGGAAGAACGCTGAGCGCTTCACCTCCTTGGCCAAATGTCGGGCTAAGGTACCTCAGAAAGCGCTATAAGACTGGGAGATAAGTAAGCACGCATTCTGAGGTACCCCTTAGGTCCTATTTAAAGATTTTCGAAAATGATCTGCTAATAACTAACCTCTGTTGGCCTGAAATTACTGAAAGCCCCTTGGGCTGGCCTGCCAACAGTCGAACTCCGCTGTTCCAGCTGCCTAAGGGCAGACCTGCAGGGGCAAAATGGCTAGGATTTTCCCCAATTGGGGACTTGGTGAGTAGCCCTCGAATGCCTCTACCCAGTAGGAGGCGTGGGTCGGGGCTGGCTCGCCTAGGGGATACGAGTTGGAGGTGGCCCGCCTGGGAAGGCGCGAGCCGAGGGTGGCCCGCCTAAGGGAGTCGGGTCGAGGCTGACCTACGTGGACGACCCTTGGAGGCCGACCCGCCTAGAAGAGGCGGGCCGGGGCTGACCCTCCTGGGAAACCATTGGAGGTCGACCCGCCTAGGAGAGGCGGGTCAGGGCTGTCCCGTCTGGTTGCCCGAGTCCCTTCGACGAACACGGGGTTGTACATAATCCCCGCCCTTTGCAAGCTTTGCAAAAGGCTCGGAAAGAAACATCCAACCCCACATGTTCGGCGAACTTCCTACTGAGCTGGAGGGAATCTTTTTGGTAGGGGCCCACCTTCACCTATAAATAAGCTGTCAGGCCTCTAGGATGACTCCTCTTCTTTTCCCTCTTCGATGATCTATAGTCGGAATATGCCTATGTCTGAGGAGATGCGGGCTCGCTTGGCGGCTGTGATGGAGGGTGCCCGGGATTCGGCTCTCGAAGCTGCCCCATGCCTGGTGCGCGGGTCTCCTGGCCCCCTTTTCAAGCCAAAGAAAGCAAAGGTCGTCTGGAAGTCTCTGGTGCCTGATGACCTCGCCTCCAGCTCAGCTTGCGGTGTCGAGGTCATCCTAGAGGTATATACGTTTCTCATGTTTGATCCACCGCCCTGCTTCGTGATTTTTCCTTTCCCTTTTATTGGAGATGCCTCGGGGAGATATGGCAAATGAGGGAGAACCTGGGAGCTCCTCCCTAGTGGCGGTCGATCGGGCCGCTAGTCCTTTGCCATAGATACCTATTCCCCCTGCGGCGCCGCCGTCGCCAAGGCCCCGCAGCCTGGGGAAACCCTTCGTTACTCTTGGAGGGGAACCCTTCCAAGGTCGACCGGGCACCTCTAGGCCTACTGATAGTGCGGGAGATGTACCGAAACCAGGTAAATCCTCTAGTTTTTTGCCTGCTTACCATCATCGCTCCTTCTGACCATATCTCTGCAGGCTATAATGCAATCTCTTCTTCCGACGCCGAGATGAGCGGAGGGTACTCGCCTCCTCCCGACACAGACAGCATCTCGGAATACCTGGGAGACCCACTTGATGCCGAGAAGATGAAGAAGCAAGTAAAGCAACTGTTCCAAAAGGACACACTGCTTCTACGGGAGGTCTTTGACAGAGTAGGAAAGGACATGGCCGAGACGGAGGAGCAACTCGCGACTTTGGAGGGAGCGAGATGTCCATCTGATGAGGACGAGGCAACCTCTCCGGGTGTACATATTTTGCGAGATGAGGGGCGACTCAGGCGTGCCTCGGAGCAGATTGATCGGGCCCAGCGGGAGCTGTCGGCGGTCCGCAGTATCACTACCCTCGTGTACCGCCTCGAACAAGCACAGGAAGGGGAGGCAGGTAGAAGTCGATCCTGCATTAAATCTTTCCCTTCCCCTCGCAGGTTGTGATCCGCTGGGTCCGAATCTCCTTCGCATTTAGCGGTCAAAATGCTCAGGGCGCTAACTTATTTTCCTCAGACAGTGAACATTTGTAATAATTCAGGACCACTCTCGCCTGTCATGAGCGAGTATTTGTTACGATTTTCTTTTGAATGTGTAGACGCTTCGATCTCCGAGGGAGGTGTGGGCGAGATGCTCTGGCTCGGCTGGGTGTCCTTCAGGCGGGTTCGGCCTTGCTGGATCGCCTCGCCTAGCCATTATTATTTAGTACTGGTGAAGGCGAGCTGGCCGCTCGCAGGTCGCGTGACAGGTGACTCGCGCGCAGTTCGGAGTCGGCCCGTATTGTCGCCGCACTTCTATCATGCGGGCGCGAGTGCGGGCGTTTTGTGGCTGACTGACTTGTTGACGAGGACCCGGATTGGGTTCGGAATTAATAAAGCCAGGGCTATATTTCTATCTACACTCTTCCCGCCAAAAAGACCATTTTCCCGCCCTTTTTCATTCTATAAATAGGCCCTGCCGAACCTTCCTCATCTACTACATTTAAGACTTCCTCCTTCCCCTAGCTTTTGCGAGAAATCCCATGTCCCGCTCGGTAAGACTTCTACAGGATGGGAGGTGGCAGTGGCGAGGCGGAGGGGAGGAGCAAGTGTGCTTGGACCTTCTCCGAGCACGATTTCCACCTCGCCGTCCTTATGGAGAGAGAGTTTATAGATACAATCGGCCACTTTGTCCCGCCCGATTTCGAGGCGAGGCGGCCCAGGAAGGAGGAACGGATAAACGAACTCTTCGCTTACGAGCTCGCGTTCCCCACGGCCCACTTTGAGGCTGGCCTCTGGCTACCCTTATGGCCGGAAGTCCACCAGATCTTCAAGTACTATGGGGTGGTCCCCGGGAAGATGACCACAAACTCCATTGCAGTGATCGTCGGGTTCGCCTGCTTCCTGCGAGAGGAGAAGGTCGAGTTCAGCCTCGCGGTATTCCGCAAGCTGTTCACTTTCCTGGCGAATAAAGACAGAACTGCCTGCTTCGCCAGCAGCCATGTGAAGCTGCGGGAGACCGTCAACAAGAGCCACAACTGGCTCAAGAAGTTCATTTTCATCAAGGGGGACTTCGTGTAACGGCCTCCCCAACACCATGCTCACAAGGATGGCCGCCGGCACCCCCAGCAGCACGCTCGAAAGGGTTCAGCCTAACCAGGTCTGCAGACCATGAACCCCAACCCCTCTCCGCGCCTGTTTTTCAGCAGCGGGAGGTTGTTGCCACTGGAGATCGAACCCAGGACCTTGATAAGAGACACTTTACCACATCTCTCATCACCAACTGAGCTGCACATGCACCCCAACCCCTCTCCGCGCCTGTTTTTTAGCAGCGGTAGGATGTTGCCACTGGGGATCGAACCCAGGACCTTGATACCTCTACCTCTTCTGCAATTTTCTTCACTTTTTGTAACGGCCTCCCCAACACCATGCTCGCAAGGATGGCCGCCGACACCTCCAGCACCACGCTCGAAAGGGTTCAGCCTAACCAGGTCTGTAGACAATGCACCCCAACCCCTCTCCGCGCCTGTTTTTCAGTAGCGGTAGGTTGTTGCCACTGGGGATCGAACCCAGGACCTTCATAAGGGACTCTTTACCACATCTCTCATCACCAACTGAGCTGCAACAAAACTTCAATGGCCATTATTGGTCCATTAAAGCTTGGGTCGGCCATGGTGGAAGGGGGCTGAAACGGCTCAATCCAGCCAAGCTAACGGCTGGAAACTCCTCCTCTTCCCTAGAGGAGTTGGATCCAGCCGTAAAAGGGGGAGAGGGAAAAGCAATGGCATCAAATGCCATTGATGGCCATGAAGGCAAGCTCTCGGCCATGGCCGTAACCGCAATCTTTGCAAAACCGTCAGTCCACATGTCAAGCTTGACTGGTCAACTTAATTTAAGTAAGACTTATTAGGTCTTAATAGGAGAAAACGGCCCACTCCCTAGACCGGCCCGATTCAGCTGAACCAGCACCCAGCCAAAACAAATCTGCCAAAAAAGACTAAGTAAAATGGCGTTGAGTGAGCTCTGCTCACTCAATGCCATCCTTGCTACGGCGTTGAGTGAGCTCTGCTCACTCAACGCCATCCCAGATACGGCGTTGAGTGAGCTCTGCTCACTCAACGCCATCCAGAGTGGCCTCCCAGACTATGGCGTTTAGTGAGCTCAGCACACTCAATGCCATCCGGATTATGGCGTTGAGTGAGCTCTGCTCACTCAACGTTATCCAGAATATGCCCTTTTTAAACGATGGCATTGAGTGAGCTTAGCTCACTCAATGCCGTCCAGATTATGGCGTTCAGTGAGCTCTGCTCACTCAATGCCATCCAGACAACACCAAATGGCGTTGAGTGCGGTCAGTGCACTCAACGCCGTTCAACTTATGGCATTGAGTGCACTCAACGCACTCAATGCCATCCCGCCTGACAGATTACGGCATTGAGTGAGCTAAGCTCACTCAATGCCATCCAGTCTACGGCGTTGAGTGAGCTCAGCTCACTCAACGCCAACAAGATGACACCAGATGGCGTTGAGTGCAGTCTGTGCACTCAACGCCGTCTAGCTTATGGCATTGAGTGAGATAAGCTCACTCAACGCCATCCAGACTACGGCATTGAGTGAGCTTAGCTCACTCAATGTAATTCCAAGGTCACGGGCATGTCAAGCCCATGTTGAAATTTCTGAGCTCGCCGATCGTCTTTCTGAGGTCGACGATCGTCAAAGGGGTCATGCCCTAGGTCACGGGCGTGACAGGTCGGTCACGGGCATGACCACCCCTTAACTCGAAATCTTGGTCGATAAACTTCAATTCTTGGGTTTCCTAGGGTTCTGTTATGACAAAACCACTTCCAGGGGTCTAGTTGGAAATGGGATGTTACACTTCGGCAACGTTCCCTTCTCGCCCGTCCAACTCAGCGAGGCGAGCTACCGCCCCACCGACCCTGGGGGGCCATGAAGCGGGGTAATTCGGGTTCTTCGCTGGGAAGAACTTCAAGGTGGCCTACCTCCGCCGAAACCTAGACGACCTCATCCCCGTCCCGCCCGGTGAGGGTAAGCGATTCGCCCCTCTACTCACTTTTAGTTCCGTCGAATATTTTCTAAGTTTAATGCTTTTGCAGGCGAGCACGACATCCCTCTCCATCCGCCTTATGAGAGCGTGCGACTCACTGTCGGCGAGCTTGCCCGAGCCGAAGCGGCTGCTGCCGCCCATCGCGAGCTCTCAACCCCTGCTCTCGTGAAGCGATCCAGCCGCGAGCGGTCTCAGGACCCACCACTGCCCAAGAAATCGAAGAAGATGGGTGGCTCACCTCCCCCGGCTCGCGATAAGTGTAAGGACCCTGCGAGCCAACTGTCTGCCATTCTCGCCCCCTCGGCCTCTCCGGCCGTCAGATCTTCTGGCGGAGAGGTGGGCACGTCGCAGCTGCTGGTGGAGGTTCTGCCCGCTGGGAAGGCAATCCCCCGGGGGCACTGTAACTTTGGTTACGGGGAGGGACCCGCGGACGAGTCCGAAGTCCCTCTGCTTCAGTGGGAAAAAGAGACCAACCTGGTCTACATCTCCTCATTTTTGCTGAGCTGGTTGGAGGACGACTCTAGCAGCGGGGATGCTTATAATCTCGCCTCGACGTCTATGGGCGAGAGGACGTCGCCGTTTACGACGAGGAGGCAACGCGAGTGCTGATCTATGAAAGCGCTCGGGCCCAGTTTCGCAGCCTAGAGCTGGCTCATATGGTCGGCCGGCGGTGCCTTTGGCTTGACAAGAGCGCCCCGTCCCTCCACAAGTTAGTCGATGAGAAGAAGGCGGCTCGCCGACTCGCTCAGAAAGAGGCGGGTGAACTGCGAAAGCGGGCCGAAGCGGCTGAGGCCGCTCTCGCTCAGTACCTAGGTGGAGCAGTAGGTTTCTCGACTCGCCTTAACCTTTCCTCCCTCCCGCATAACTTAACTCGGTTGTTCTCATTTTCACAAGACGCGGTGACTGCCAGCCGGCTGGGCACTGAGGTCGCAACCCTCCAACAGGAGAAGCAGGCGCTTTAGAAGAGAGTGGACGCATTGGAGGCTGCAGCGGCCACCCCGCTGCCATCTACAAGCGGCTGCCAGCTCGCTCATTACAGCGATCATGAGATCAAAGTGATGATGTAGAAGAATGCGGCCAGCGCGGCGAAATACACTTTCTAGATGCTGCAGAGGGCCAACCTTATCAAGGACGACGGTGCCAAGCTCCTGGCAAGCAAGGTGGTACCGGAGCTGTTCCTTCCGATACCATAGCCGGGTGACGGTCCCTACCACCCTATATAAGGGCTCACCGCTCAAGGCTCGCCTCGTCGGGAGCTTGCATTTGTCCCACTTTTGTCGCGGTAGTGACACGGGCCAGAGCCCAGTTCTTGTAATAGTTTTTTCTCTTTTGGATTTCGCCAATGTACAAAATTATTTTTTGATCTGAAACGTGAATATCTTTGTTTCTCACATTCGCCTATTGATTCTCTCACTGATTTCTTTTATCCTTGAATGTTCTCTTGGACGTTGCAGCGGTGAGCGAGCGAGTGAGGTCGTCCGCTCGATTTAGATTCTGAACTTAGGCTTAGGAGCGAAGAGTAAGTTGGATAGTCGCGATGCGAGGGTGTAACACCCCGAAACTCAAAAGAGGGATGGGTGATGTTTTAAGCCCAGTCTGGGTTTTGGAGCATGCAACAAGGGCGTGTCACAGGCGTGTTCGGCCACGGGTCATGTGGTCGACGTTTTGACGATTGGCGGTCGTTGAGAAGTTGAACACAGCCTGGGACACGGGCGTGTCCCAGGGCGTGTCACTTTGGGCAGTTTTATGAGTCATGCACACGGGCCATGACACGGGCCCAGACACGGGCGTGTCACATGCGACACGGGCGTGTCGGGTGCCGTGTCACAGGCCGTGTCTTCTCGGGTTGGGAAAGCTGGTCGATTGCACACGGGGGGGCATGACACGGGTCTCGACACGGGCGTGTCGGAGGCCGTGTCGAATGCCGTGTGCTAGTTTTCGAGTCGGTCGAGACGGAGAATGGGTGACACGGCCAGGCACACGTCTGTGTTGCAACCCGTGTTCGGCCCAATTTTTATAATTTCAGGCCTAATCGTGGTCGTTCGTTTCCTTGGCTTTGGATCCAATGGTTGGGGGCTATTACTAGGGTATTTTAGCCGGGAATTAGGGTGGAATACCCCATTTTCTTTTGGGCATTCTCTCTCTAAGGGTTTAGAGAGAAGGGAGGGCAAGGAAGAGGTTGGAGACCAAGATCCGGCCGCCGGTGGAGCGTCGGAGCTCCGAATCGCGATCCGAGTCCAGATTCGCGGAGGTGTTGTCGTTGCAGTGCTTTCCAACCGCATAGTTTTTCATGGCGTCGTGAAAGAACACAAGGGTAATGATTTCTCATCCTTGGGCATGTGACGCCCTTTTT
This sequence comes from Platanthera zijinensis, assembly GCA_039513925.1. Taxonomy (NCBI): domain Eukaryota; kingdom Viridiplantae; phylum Streptophyta; class Magnoliopsida; order Asparagales; family Orchidaceae; genus Platanthera; species Platanthera zijinensis. The sequence continues at coordinate 155,769,214 of CM077078.1, read as the reverse complement.
CCCTTTGCATAGGAAGCCCTCTCTCGCGAGTGAGCGAAGAGTTGGAGCGTTCCTTGGGATAGATATGTAAAGTCCCCCTTGTATAGAGTCCGTATGCAAAAACGGGCATAGGCATTGTGTGTGAAGCCTATCCGGACATGTAGAGCCGGATCAGTGATGTTGCATTGCATATGAACCGGGGAAGACTCCGGGTGTTTGGGCGTTTTCAGGTTTTCTACGTGGTAGATTGCAGCAGGGAGCCTTGGAGATTAACTCTAAGGTGCACCCGGAAAACTAGGCAAAAGCGGGTTTTGCCAACATGGTGGTCGGGGAGCCAACGTGAACATAACTGGGTTATGTGATTATTGTGGTGGAAACGGGACTCAGTGAGTCTTGACCTGCGCATATGGCTTAAATTGCCGTTGTGATATGAGCACGGGTCAGGCGGAACCGTACCCGATCTATGTCGTTCGGTGGAACCGTTGGCATGGATGAGGGTCTTCGGCAGTCTATGGCTTAAATTGTCGTGACCAAGGCCAAGAAAACAAAATGCTCATATGGTTGGCCGTCCAAGGGGCGGTTGTGGAACGGGAACGTCTATGGCTTGAATTGACGTGACATTGGCCGGTTCGCCGTGAATGTGCCCTATGTGCACGAGGTGTGTGGTCGTGCGAGCCTACGCCTGTGTTGAAGTGTGTTTACACTATATTGATGCTATACAAATAAAGTGCAGGGAAAGAGCATCGCCGCCCCGATTACGGGGGCGGGATCGTTATAATTTGGTCAGCATAGCTGACCGTTGCTTTTGTTTACCACCGGGCAGTGGATTGTGGCTTGCAGGTGCTGCGGAGCCGAGCGGGAAATAGTGGGCTAAAGCCCATGTTGCGGTGCTGGACCTCGAAGGCCTACCTTTCTATATGTTTTCCGTTTATCTCATGTATGGCCGGCCTGCGAGCCGAAGTATGAAAGACACTCTTGTTGAGAGAACTATTGTAAGGCCATAAGGCCGGTACTTTTGTATTAATCATTCCTATTTTATCTAGTAGAGGACATTCATGTTTGGCAGAGTTCTTTTATTTGTGCAACTTAAGAAATTGCTTCCGCTAGAATGACTCTGTGTAGGACGTTGGTGATTGGTTGTATGGTTTCAATGCGTAACCAACCGGTTTGTCCGTAGTATATGGTATCGGGCCCGGCCGTACCTACTGTTATATGCTATGCGATGGATAGGGGTGTTACAAATTGGTATCAGACTACTGGTTTCGGTCAAACTTAAATGAATTCGTGGACGAATTCACTTTAAGGGGTGGTGAGCACATGTGTGTGCGTCATCATTATAACATGAAAAGAACTCATGAATGTCAACTTAGGAATGAAAATACACATGTTTGAGGACCCTGCGTGTTCCTATAATGGCAGTTTACAATAGTTTTTGGTCGCTTATCTGTGTTTTGCACGATTATAGGTGACCAGAAGTGGTGCTGGGCCGTCAAAACGGCCAGGTTCTGAGGCAAGCAGTGCGCCAAGTGAAGCGCCTGCAACACCTCCGTCTGTCGAGACCATTAGATTGGTGGCAGAAGCTGTCTTTGCTATGATTAATGCACAACCTGCAAGACAGGTGCAGCAGCCTGCTCCTGCAGAGGAGCAAGTGCCGCTCCAAGCGGCGGAGCCTAGAAGGGTTTAGCAGGTGGCGGTGGAGCTGGAGTTGCCTCGAAGAGCAATTGAAAGACAGTTGAAGCATGTGATGGGCTTCTGGTGTCTACTAATCGTGAAGAAAATAAAAGCAACCGAACTAGCAATCCATCTAGGCAAGTATACCTATCGAATTGTAGCTAGGGGACACAAGTGTCGTATTGAAATCCGGGTAGTGCTGAATACACTTACTCACACGAAGACTATTATTTTATCAAAGGAAAATCTTGAGGGCTAAAAAGGAACTTGCAATTAAGAAAGGAAATATAGTTAATCGCTAGAAAGAGAACCACTGCATTAAGTTAAAGAACTATTAGAGGCGATTACGATAAAGTGTTAAAGAACTACGACAAAGGGATGGAAATGTACTCGATCAAGAATCACCTCGGCCAGAGTAATAAAGAAATGCGATAAAAGCCTAAACTTAATAGGGAAGAGTTTCTTGACCGTGGAGGTTCCTTAAGCTTAAACACGCTTCTCTCGAAGTCGTGTCCGACTGAGTTTAGGAAGGTCCGACTGACTTTCGTCTGAATCAGAGGCCTAAAGCTCGCTTTACGCGGTGAACCCCACTATTAGATTTTACTCCAATCCGGGGGATTTGAATGTCTGCCTCTCTCGAGGGGTGCATACAAATCCCTTTCCTCTTGAGTGCTCACTTCAAACTATCGGCCTTTCGGCTTGCCAAGTATGAAAGCTAAGGCGGAGAGTATACATCGATGATATATCTCCATCCCAAAAGAATTCAAGAGCAATTCAAGATTAAACCCCTAAAAAGGAAAGGTAAAATTAAAGCATCATAACTTAATCACTCAAACCTCAGATCATCAAGATCGAGTACAAGGAGGATTTAGTTATTCATGGTATAGAAAATGAAGATCATATTAATAGTATGGAAAATAACACCGAGTAGAAGGGAAAGAGAATAGCGAACTATTTTATTTCGTAATGTGGAGGAATCACAAGTAGGGCACACAGATACTATAAGAACACATTCTACAATGATTACAAATGTTATAAAAAGGAAGTACAGAAATGCGAAAAAGGCTTGCATGAAAAGAAACTCAATTACTTGAAGTAAAAAAGGAAGAGACAAGCTTAAGACATAAACACTAAAATAGCAGCACTTCTTCTTCTCTAATCTCTCTCCACCCCCCCCCCCCCCCCAAAACACTAGAAGATGATCCCTATTTATAGAATTTTTTCGGGCTGGGTCACGCCCTATAACACGCCCATGGAGGGCGTGACCATAGGGCGTGTCTGATTCGGTGCGACATCTGGAGCGTTGGCATTTAATTCTGGCGTGGTTGTTGAGTTACACGCCCATCGAACACGCCCCTGGAGGGCGTGACCATGGGGCGTGTCGGATTCGGTGCGTTGAAATTGAGCTCGGTACTGACTTCTCGGGACTTGGCGGGTCACGCCTGTCAGACACGCCCCTGGAGGGCATGTCAGTGGGCGTGTCAGTGGGCATGTCAGTGGGCGTGACAGCTAGTTTCTGGTGGAGATTGACTTCGGACCGGCGGCTTCATTCCACTAGGTTACACGCCCTTGGTACACGCCCTAGGAGGGCGTGACCATGGGGCGTGTAACAGCAAAACTTGTAAAATCCTGCAAAAATAAGGGAAGATGTTAGTGACAATAATATATACAAAAAAAGGTCAAAATATAAGCATACAAGACATGCTTCGTAAATTGAAAGCTAGAAAATACCATTACGAAACGGACTATCAGCATACAACAACATAAAATTATAATAATACTTAGAAATTTAAGCTACTAAATTACCCAAAAAAGGATGACTAAAAAGTAGTCATCAAACACCCCCATGCTTAGACATTTGCTTTCCCTCAAGCAAATAAAAAATGAAAACTAGGGAAGGAAATAGAAAATAAACAAAGCTAATTTAGGTTTCATAATTAAGAAAAACAAAACATGGAAAATTAAACTATCCTAGTATTCATATTATCAACTAGTGGGGTGAGAAGTGCACAATAGAAGATTTGAAAGGGAAAGCCTAAAAATCTCATTAAAACATAAGAGAAGTCTACTAATTTCTAAATCTTAAAAACAAGGCATCCAAAATAAATGAAAATAAGGAAAACAAAAGTAGAAGTTCTAAATAAACGGCGCATTAACAAACTACTAGGTTGCTAGATAAACATTAACCCTAAAACACTCCAAGATAACCTCCAAAGAAATCCATCAATGATGGTGGCCATAGGCTTGTACGTTCACACTTTCTCCACTACGCGAAATTAAGTTCTAAGATCATTAGGACTTCTACTAGGCATTAAACTTGGCTTAGGTAAATAATTAGGAAGTGGATTCAAAGGTAAACATGAAGGTTTTAGGCACTAAACCAAGATGAGCTCAAAAATAACCAAAAACATAAAAATTGAGAAATAACAAGTATGTCATTTCTCCAATATGAAACTACAAAAACAAGACCATGAAAATTTTTCTTTTCTAAACTTGGCCAACCATAAACTTTTTGCATTCATTTTTTCTTTTTGATTTGGTAATGATATTTTTTTTCTCACTTTTTGAATAACAATCGATAAGGGAACTCCAAAAATAAGCTTTATAATTGTCCTTTTCATTTCCAAAATAATATAATACCCCTCCCACAAAAATAATTTTTAAGCTCAAGGTTATAGTGCAAAAATTAGGACGGGCATTTGGCTTTGGTGAACAAGATGAAATGAAAGGTGGAGCTAAAAACAATGAAAATAAGGAAAAGGCCCAAAATTGTTTTGCAAGGGTTATGTTTTCGGTGGGCAAGAAAAGCTTAAACTATTCAAATGGTGGCCTAAATCATTTCTAAAGAACATAAAAACGGCGCAAATGCTTCGAGAGTAGCTTGGTACAAGTTCTAGACACCAAGAAAGACTACCCCGCAAATGAAAAAGAACTAATGATACCTAGCAACCATTCGTAAGTAACTAACCGAATAAAAAGACATAACTACGTATTGCTAGCTTATAACTTAAAAACCGGATGCCTATATTTTAAAAAAAAGAAACTAGTAGAACTAAACTATGTTAAAATGATAGGTTTAGAAAACCATTTTCAAAGTAATCTATATAGAACTACAAAAACCGCATGGGCCTACACTTCACTAGAAGCAACATGAAAATAAAGATAGAAAATAATTTTAGGTTTTGTTTTTCAAATCGATTTTAAGCACAAAAATTTTTTGATCTTTTTGTTTTTTCTAATTTTTTGGGTTTTATATTTTATAGTTTTTTTTTTGGATTTTTAGATTTAGACGACATAAAAAAAATAATTTTTTTTTTTTAAATAAGAAACAGAAAGAAAGGCAAAAAGAAACTAGACCCCCCCATGCTTAAATTCTTCATTGCCCTCAATGAAGAAAACATAAAGAAAAAGAAGGGGACTGAGAAGAAGAGAAAAAGAAAAATGCAGAAAAATAAATAAGGAAAAGGAACAGGACTTCCCCGGGTTCGTGAGATGAAGGCGGATGTCGCTCCCCCATGCTTGCTTTTTGGAGTACTTGATCGTCAGCAGGTATGACCTGATCCATCTGATATCAGCAACGGTGGAGCGGCGACCACGATCATGGACTTGATGTGCCTCCGGTAGGAAGAGCAAAAATAAAAGCAAAAAGAAATAGAGTCCATGGGTAGATTGCCCGATAATGTTTTTATTATTACAACCATTCAAATAAAAGAGTATAATAATAAGAAGTCCAAAAATAAAAGTAAACATGTCCATCACAGAAGAAAAAAAATGTCCATCAGAAATAATAATAACTAAGAATCAAAAAGAAGATTCTCCTTTGCAGGAGTCACAGAATCATTAGAGAAGTAGCGTTTGAGTCTATGGCCATTAACTTTGAAGTCCCCCTTATCGGGGTGTGAAAGTAGCACAGTGCCGTAAGGAAAAACATCCTTGACCGTGAATGGTCCGGACCATCGAGATTTAAGCTTTCCCGGGAAGAGACGTAAACGTGAATTAAAAAGAAGAACCTGATCGCCGGGTGTAAACGTTTTAGGGTGGCGCAGGTTCTTATCGTGATATAATTTTGTGCGTTCTTTATAAATTCGATTATTTTCATATGCATACGCTCTCCACTCATCGAGTTCATTTAATTGATGTTTTCTATGCTCGCCTACCGAATGCGGATCGAAATTGAAAAACTTTAATGCCCAATACGCTCGGTGCTCTACTTCTACCGGAAGGTGACACGACTTTCCATAGACCAATCGGAAAGGAGTACAACCGATGGCGGTCTTGTACGCTGTCCGATAAGCCCAAAGAGCATCGTCTAATTTTAGGGACCAATCCTTACGAGAAGTAGAAACAGTTTTTTCCAAAATTCTTTTTAGTTCGCGATTGACTACCTCGACCTGACCGTTAGTTTGGGGGTGATAAGCAGTTGACAATTTATGCGTGACACCATATTTTGTTAATGCTTTAGTGAGTTGGGTGTTGCAAAAATGGCTTCCCCTATCACTAACGATCGCTCGAGGGAATCCAAAGCGAGAAAACAATTTTTTTAGAAAATTGATAACAACACGAGCATCATTATTGGCAGAGCTTGGGCCTCTGCCCATCTAGAAACGTAATCTACCGCTACTAAAATATATTTATTACCTAAACTTGAAGGAAACGGGCCAACAAAGTCGATGCCCCACAAATCAAAAACCTCGCACTCGAGAAAATAGTTTTGTTCCATTTCATTTTTATGTGAGAGATTTCCAGTCCGCTGGCATCGATCACATCCACCCACAAAGGTTTGTGCATCTTTAAATATGCTTGGCCAATAGAAGCCAGCACTAAGAACTTTGTGGGCGGTGCGGTTTGCTTGATAATGCCCGCCAGTCGGACCTTCATGAACATGTTTTAAAATTTGGTGACCCTCTTCCTGCGAAACGCATCTCCTTACCACCTGGTCCGCACAAAGGCGAAATAGAAATGGGTCTTCCCAAAAATAATACTTCAACTCCGAAAAGAATTTCTTCTTTTGGTGAGTGGAGTATTCTTTTGGAAGGACCCAGGCCACAAGATAATTGGCCAGATCGGCAAACCAGGGGGTAGGAGATGAGGAAATATTAAAAAGGCGTTCATCCGGAAAAGAGTCATTTATAGAAGTTTCATTTAAAAAATCAAGTTTGGGATTTTCAAGATGCGAGAGATGATCAGCTGCTAAGTTTTCCGCTCCTTTCTTATCCCGAATCTCCAAGTCGAATTCTTGAAGTAAGAGGATCCAACGGATAAGACGCGGCTTGGCATCCGGTTTAGAAAGGAGGTATTTCAAAGCGGAGTGATCCGTGAAAACAATAACTTTAGAAAGAGTGATATACGGTCGGAATTTATCAAAAGCGAAAATAACTGCTAAGAGCTCTTTCTCCGTCGTAGTGTAGTTTTCTTGCGCAGAAGTGAGAGTTTTACTAGCGTAGAAAATCGGATGAAAGTTCTTATCAATTCGTTGACCTAAAACTGCACCTACCGCATGATTACTCGCATCACACATAATTTCGAATGGTAAATCCCAAACTGGGGCGATCATAATAGGGGCGTTTATAAGTTTTGATTTTATTAATTCAAAGGCCTCGAGACAAGATTTATCAACAATAAAAGGAGTGTCTTTTTCGAGCAAGTGGGTGAGAGGTTTAGTGATTTTTGAAAAGTCTTTAATAAATCTACGATAAAAACCCGCATGACCTAAAAAACTTCTAATCGCTTTAACGGTTGTGGGTGGCGGCAGCTTTTCAATTATTTCAATTTTTGCCTTGTCCACTTCAATCCCCCTAGCGGAAATGTTGTGGCCAAGGACTAAACCCTCACGTAACATAAAGTGGCACTTCTCCCAATTTAAGACTAAATTTGTCTCCTCGCAGCGTTTTAAAACTTTTCCTAAATTTTCTAAACATAATTCGAAAGAGTCGCCAAAAACGGAAAAGTCGTCCATAAAAACTTCCATAATATTTTCTACATATTTATCAAAAATGGCAAGCATACACCGCTGAAAGGTGGCGGGTGCGTTGCACAATCCGAAAGGCATTCTACGATAAGCAAAGGTTCCGAAGGGGCAAGTGAATGTCGTCTTCTCTTGGTCCTCGGGTGCGATAGGGATTTGAAAGTATCCCGAGAGACCATCGAGGAAGCAATAAAAATTGTGCCCGGACAAACGTTCTAGAATTTGATCGATAAAGGGGAGGGGAAGTGATCTTTTCGAGTGGCATCGTTTAGTTTACGGTAATCGATGCACATCCTCCATCCTGTTATCGTCCTAGTTGGAACTAGATCGTTGTTTTCGTTTGGCACTACCGTGATCCCACCCTTCTTAGGGACAACCTGAACTGGACTTACCCACTGACTATCGGAAATAGGATAGATTATCCCGGCATCTAATAACTTAAGCACCTCTCCCTTCACAACCTCTTTCATTTTTGGATTAAGACGACGTTGTGGTTGGACTACACCCTTAGGATTATTGTCAAAAAATATTTTGTGCGTGCAGAAAGAGGGGCTTATGCCAGGAATATCACAAATTTGCCATGCTATGGCTCGGCGATGCTTTTGTAGTAGGTCGATCAACTGATCGTTTTCGGATTGGGAAAGAAAAGCCGAGATTATAACGGGCAATTTTGAATCTTTTGCAAGAAAGGCATATTTAAGATGTTCGGGAAGGGGTTTGAGTTCTAAGTTGGGTGGTTCCTCATAAGAATTTTTTAAGACTTTTTCATTTTCAAAAATAAGTTTTTCATAGTTTTTCCTACCAAAAATAGACTCATTTTCAAAATTTTCTTGTATTGACATCACCGTACTTTCAAAAACATTTGAAGAAATTTCAGAAAAGGAAGAGGAAAATTCATTAGAGGAGATGTTAGAAAGGGGAAGGGAAGAATCTTCATTTAAAACATCGATAAAGAAGCATGAGTCATCATTTTGTAAAGAATTTTTCATCGAGTTATTAATAGAAAATGTGACCTCATCATCCCCCACTCGCAAAAACAACTTTCCATTACTAACGTCAATAACTGATCGAGAGGTGGCGAGAAAAGGTCGTCCAAGGATAAGAGGAACCTCGACGTCCTCTTCAATATCAAGAATGACAAAATCCACCGGGAAGATGAATTTGTCGACCTTTACTAACACGTCCTCAACGATACCTAGTGGATACTTTATTGACCTATCGGCTAACTGAATACTCATGCGCGTCGGGCTGAGAATGCCTAAACCTAGCTTTTTAAATAAGGAAAAAGGCATCAAATTGATGCTCGCTCCTAGATCCGCTAGCGCATGTTTAACGAATAAATCACCGAAGACGCAAGGAATTGAAAAGCTACCCGGGTCATTTATCTTTTTCGGAAGATTTGAATTTTTAATGACTGCCGAGCATTCTTCATTCAATGTTACATGAGAAAGATTTTCCAATTTCTTTTTGTTCGTTAATAAATCTTTAAGATATTTAGCGTACTTAGGCATTTGGCTAATCGCTTCATGAAATGGCAAATTAATATGAATTTGTTTAAATATTTCAAGAAAGCGTTGATATTGATTATCTAGTTTTTCTTGCCTAAGTCTAGCCAGATAAGGAGGTGGCGGGAATTCATTTATAATAATCGGAGCATCATTTTGAACATCATTTTTGTCTTTTTCAGAATTAGAAATAATAGAGCTATCCTTTTCTTTTTCAAAAATAGATTTGTCTTTTTCAAGATCTAAGTTATCATTTTCCGTGGGGGTAAGAACAGGAGGGATACTCACCCTTGGCTCTTCCCTTGTGGTGGGCTCGTTAACAACTTTACCGCTCCGAAGGGAAATCGCATTTGCGTGCTCCCTTGGGTTAGGCTCAGTGTTCGAGGGAAGAGTTCCAGGTGGTCTCTAGGAAAAGGCCTTGGCGAGTTGGCCAACTTGATTTTCTAAGTTTTTCATGGATCCTGTTAAATTTCTAATAGTGGCATCGTTCGAGCTTATATATTTAGCGAGAATCTCTTCCAAAGGGGAAGGTTTTTGAAAATTTTGTTGCGGTGGTGGTGGCGGTGTGAAATCGTGCGGTGGGCGTATTACGTTAGCATTATTACTCCAAGAAAAATTAGGATGGTTACGCCATCCGGGATGATAAGTGTTCGACGAAGCAGAAAAACCAGGGGGAGAAGAAAAATTCGAAAAAGCAGAAAAATTATTTGCAGAGATATTTTGAGCAGGCCTGGGTATGTTCCCCAGATAATCCACCTGCTCGGCAGCAGCAGCATTTTCATATACCTTAGCGGTGGAGGGAGCAGTCATCTCCGAGATCTTCTTGTTGAGCATTTCCACTTGCATCGCCAGTTGCGTCACCGAATCCACTTCATAGATACCTGCAGGTTTAGATGGGCAAGACCTGGACGAATTCCACTGATAAGTGTTCATCGCCATGTCATCGATAAGCTCAAGAGCGGCTTCCGGAGTTTTGCGGTCTAAAGAACCAGCGGAAGCGGCATCTATCATTTGCTTAGTCACTTGGTTTAGCCCATTATAGAATGTCTGAACCTGCAACCATACAGGCAGAGCATGATGTGGGCATCTTCTCAAAAGTTCTTTGAACCTCTCCCAAGTGTCATAGAGGGTTTCAGAATCAATTTGAGAATATGAAGTTATATCATTTCGAAACTTAGCAGTTTTGGCGGGGGGAAAATAACGAGAAAGAAATTTTTCAGTTAAAATGTTCCAAGTAGTGATTGATCCTCTTGGAAGAGAACTCAACCACTGTTTGGCTTTAGTCCTTAAGGAGAATGGGAAGAGTCTTAGCCTTATCGCATCGTCCGAGACACCATTAATCTTGAAGGTGTCACAGATTTCAAGAAAATTAGCAATATGCAAGTTCGGATCTTCATCTTGCGATCCGTCGAACTGTACATATTGCTGCACCATTTGAATGATGCTAGGCTTAAGCTCGAAGTTATTGTTCGCAATAGCGGGACGAACTATGCTAGATTCTGTACCCTCCAGGTTTGGTCTTGCATAATGGGACATAGTCCTTTGCACGACTTCCTCTTGGTTGGGTCTTTGCAAGACTTCCTCTTGGTTGGGATTGTCCATTCTTAAGGTAGAATATGAATCGGAATGTTCGACCGGTATTTGAAGAGTCGGGCCTTGAAATCGCAATCTTCTCCGAAGAGTACGCTCGATTTCGTGGTCCAAGTCCAAAATAACCGACGGACTTCCCCGGGTCATGCACTGGAAGAAGAAAGAGAGAAGTATTGTTTATTATTATTAATATTTTGTTGTTTTTTTTTTTAAGTATATATATATATATTTTTTTTAGCTCCCAAACTTCCCAAGGACTACCCGATGAAGGGTTCGCAAGGTACTAGACAAGATAGCGGCACTTAAAACCGCATTGCCCTTTTTGAGAGGATTTTGTTGGTGTAGGAAACTTGTGATGTGGGTATCTATTGAAAATGATTATATTTATTATTATTATTACTATTTTTTTTAAAGCGATTTTTTTTTTCTTTTTGGTTTGCAATAAGGAAGATAAAAGTAATAGATTCGTGTTTTCAATATATCAACAAGAGCTGATTCCCCGGCAACGGCGCCAAAAACTTGGTGTCTACTAATCGTGAAGAAAATAAAAGCAACCGAACTAGCAATCCATCTAGGCAAGTATACCTATCGAATTGTAGCTAGGGGACACAAGTGTCGTATTGAAATCCGGGTACTGCTGAATACACTTACTCACACGAAGACTATTATTTTATCAAAGGAAAATCTTGAGGGCTAAAAAGGAACTTGCAATTAAGAAAGGAAATATAGTTAATCGCTAGAAAGAGAACCACTGCATTAAGTTAAAGAACTATTAGAGGCGATTACGATAAAGTGTTAAAGAACTACGACAAAGGGATGGAAATGTACTCGATCAAGAATCACCTCGGCCAGAGTAATAAAGAAATGCGATAAAAGCCTAAACTTAATAGGGAAGAGTTTCTTGACCGTGGAGGTTCCTTAAGCTTAAACATGCTTCTCTCGAAGTCGTGTCCGACTGAGTTTAGGAAGGTCCGACCGACTTTCGTCTGAATCAGAGGCCTAAAGCTCGCTTTACGCGGTGAACCCCACTATTAGATTTTACTCCAATCCGGGGGATTTGAATGTCTGCCTCTCTCGAGGGGTGCATACAAATCCCTTTCCTCTTGAGTGCTCACTTCAAACTATCGGCCTTTCGGCTTGTCAAGTATGAAAGCTAAGGCGGAGAGTATACATCGATGATATATCTCCATCCCAAAAGAATTCAAGAGCAATTCAAGATTAAACCCCTAAAAAGGAAAGGTAAAATTAAAGCATCATAACTTAATCACTCAAACCTCAGATCATCAAGATCGAGTACAAGGAGGATTTAGTTATTCATGGTATAGAAAATGAAGATCATATTAAAAGTATGGAAAATAACACCGAGTAGAAGGGAAAGAGAATAGCGAACTATTTTATTTCGTAATGTGGAGGAATCACAAGTAGGGCACACAGATACTATAAGAACACATTCTACAATGATTACAAATGTTGTAAAAAGGAAGTACAGAAATGCGAAAAAGGCTTGCATGAAAAGAAACTCAATTACTTGAAGTAAAAAAGGAAGAGACAAGCTTAAGACATAAACACTAAAATAGCAGCACTTCATCTTCTCTAATCTCTCTCCACCCCCCCCCCCAAACACTAGAAGATGATCCCTATTTATAGAATTTTTTCGGGCTGGGTCACGCCCTATGACACGCCCATGGAGGGCGTGACCATAGGGCGTGTCTGATTCGGTGCGACATCTGGAGCGTTGGCATTTAATTCTGGCGTGGTTGTTGAGTTACACGCCCATCGAACACGCCCCTGGAGGGCGTGACCATGGGGCGTGTCGGATTCGGTGCGTTGAAATTGAGCTCGGTACTGACTTCTCGGGACTTGGCGGGTCACGCCTGTCAGACACGACCTTGGAGGGCGTGTCAGTGGGCGTGTCAGTGGGCGTGTCAGTGGGCGTGACAGCTAGTTTCTGGTGGAGATTGACTTCGGACCGGCGGCTTCATTCCACTAGGTTACACGCCCTTGGTACACGCCCTAGGAGGGCGTGACCATGGGGCGTGTAACAGCAAAACTTGTAAAATCCTGCAAAAATAAGGGAAGATGTTAGTGACAATAATATATACAAAAAAAGGTCAAAATATAAGCATACAAGACATGCTTCGTAAATTGAAAGCTAGAAAATACCATTACGAAACGGACTATCAGCATACAACAACATAAAATTATAATAATACTTAGAAATTTAAGCTACTAAATTACCCAAAAAAGGATGACTAAAAAGTAGTCATCAGCTTCCATCCACCGGTGTTCACGGGAGCGGAAACCCCGACCCAGGCTGAGGATTGGCTCTCAAGAGTCAATAGGGTCATGACAACGACAGAAATGGAAGAGTGGCAAAAGACTACAATAGCGACGTTCCTTTTGGATGGAGACGCAAGGTTATGGTGGGAAGGCCTAGAGCTACACCAGTTGAGGGGAAGGCCATTGGCCGAAGTTCCTATGGCGGAGTTTGCAAGATTGTTCATGGCTCAATACCTCCCCTCAGCGCAGAGGATCGCATTGGAGAACGAGTTCCAAAAGTTGGTGCAAGGAGATAGCACTATAGACGAGTACCTCAACGAGTTTACTCGGTTGGGGAGATATGCTAGCACTACCTTTGCCAATGAGGAGCGAAAGACTAACCGCTTCTATGAAGGGTTAATAGATGAGCTGAGGTTGCTACTGTCAGGGCCCATGGCGCAGGGTTTCCAAACCTTGGTCAACTCGGCCCGGTCCTTGGAGAAGTACATGAGAAATGTGCAAGCTAAGAAGGAATTTGGTGGGAAGAAATCAGAGTTCAAGGCGCCGACTACGTCGAAGTCGGGCTATCGAAGATTCTACAAGAAGGCTAGGACGTCAGGTCCAGCTTCTTCTACAGGTTCCTCGGGGGAAACTACCAACCGAACCTCGGGCGCTTGTTTCACGTGTGGAAAGACGGGGCACTTTGCCCGCGATTGCTGGAGCGGACGCCCAAAGTCTGAGAGAAAACAAGGTGCTACTTACGAAGAAAAGGGCAAGGCAGTGGAGTCAACCGCGTCCCACTATTCTCCGACTCAGCCTAGAGTTTACAACTTGGGCCAGCAGGAGGCCATTAAACAAGCTGACGTGGTGACAGGTACGAGTTAATTTATGGCAAGTTAACTTTAACTACTGTTATCTATTGCTTGTTAGCCTAATATTGTTTGCATAGGCTTTGTTTTGATTAGCGATAGTCCGGCACGGGCACTGTTCAATATGGGAGCTTCACACTCCTTGTCCTAAAATTTTATATCGCGCATCGGAGTCCCTTCTTCGATGGCGAAGGACAAGTTGGATGTGCTGCTACCGAATGGGTGCTCGATGCATGCGGACAGGTTGTGCGCCGTAAAGGTTCACATAGGGAGCCAAGAGTTCGATTTGCTAGCGTCATTGCTGCCGCTGGTAGAGTTCGACATTATCTTTGGGATGGATTGGCTTTCGGAGCAGAAGGCTTGGATTGATTGCGACCGGAAGGAGGTCAAGCTGGGTGTTGGGCGGGATACATCATTCGAGGGACTCAAGGGGTCGAGCAAGACGCTGATGTCTGCTCTTCAGGTGGTAAAGGCAGTTCGTTTTGGTGCAGAGCTGTTCTTCGCAATAGTGGGGGCTGTAGAGCAAAAGTCCACGTTGGATAGCATCCCCGTGGTTTGTGAATACCCCGATGTGTTCCCGGATAGTCTTCCCGGAGCCCCACCGCAGCGGGAGATTGATTTCACCATCGAGCTCGCGCCGAGGGCCAAACCGGTGTCACATGCTCCGTATAGGTTGGCACCTAAGGAGATGGCAGAGTTGAAAGTTCAGCTAGAGGAGCTGATGGAGCAAGTTTATGTGCGTCCAAGCTCGTCGCCTTGGAGCGCACCGGTCCTCTTCGTTAAGAAGAAGGACGGGAGTATGCGGTTGTGTATCGACTACAGAGAGTTGAACAAGCTGACGGAGAAGAACAAGTACCCGATCCCGAGGATCGATTATCTGTTCGATCAGTTAGTCGGATCGTCGGTATATTCTAAGTTGGACTTGAAGTCGGGGTACTATCAGTTGAGGATAAGGGAATGTGATATCCCGAAGACGGCGTTCAGCACAAGGTATGGGCATTTCGAGTTCACGGTCATGCCGTTTGGACTAACGAATGGGCCATCAGTGTTTATGGACTTGATGAACAGGACGTTCCGAGATTTCCTGGATCGCTTTGTGATCATCTTCATCGACGATATATTGGTGTACTCGCAGTGCGAAGAAGATCACTTCAAGCACTTGCATCTGGTGTTGGATACTTTGAGGAGGAATGAGTTGTATGCGAAATTCTCCAAATGCGAGTTCTGGCTACCCTCAGTAGCATTCCTTGGTCACATTGTCAGTGGAGAAGGTATAGCGGTGGATCCGGCAAAGATCGTTGCGATACGGGAGTGTCCTGCGTTGTCATCTATCGCGGAAGTCCGTAGTTTTCGTGGGCTTGCCGGATATTACAAGCGCTTCTCGCGGATAGCGCTACCTCTCACGAAGTTGACAAGGAAAGATCAGAGATTCTTGTGGATGCAGGAGTGTGTGCAAGCTTTTGAGGAGCTGAAGAGACGGTTGACCACGGCGCCAGTGCTTAGTTCGCCGAGTGGGACCGAGGGCTTCGAGGTGTATAGTGACGCCTCAGGTAGTGGTTTGGGTTGCGTGTTGTTGCAGCATGGGAGCGTCATAGCTTATGGATCGCGTCAGCTAAAAGTGCATGAAAGGAACTATCCGGTCCACAACTTGGAGTTGGCGGCCGTGATATTTGCACTTAAGCTGTGGAGGCACTACCTATACGGCATAAGGGTCGATATATATACCGATCACAAGAGCCAGAAGTACCTATTGGATCAGAAGGATCTTAACATGAGGCAGAGGAGGTGGATGGAGTTCCTGGGGGACTACACCTTCAAGATTCATTATGTACACGGGAAGGGCAATGCAGTTGCACATGCATTGAGTCGCAGGGCTCCCGCCCAAGCCAACTGGTTGTCGGTGCATGATGAGCGGCCAGTACGGGAGTTGGAGGAGCTTGAGATCTGTTGCGTTGACAAGCAGACGAGCGCCAAAGCAATGTTGAACTGGACAGAAGTTCAGTATGACCTGGCTGACCGGGTTCGGCAGGCATTGGAGTTAGTTGACTCCATAAAGGAGTTTATGGAGGTAGCGTTGGATGGGTCAAATTCCTAATTTTCAGTGGAAGATGGGTTGTTAAGGAAGGATCATCGGTTGTGCGTCCCAAGCGGGAGTAACCTACGGGCGGAGTTGATCTACGAGGCTCATCATACCAAGTACTCAATCCACCCAGGGAGTACAAAGATGTACCGTGACCTCAAGAAGCTGTTTTGGTGGCCGGGGCTCAAGAAAGATGTAGCGTTGTTTGTGGAGAAATGCCAAACGTGCGCCTTAGTGAAGGCGGAGTGCCAAAAGCCAGGAGGATTTCTGAAGTCCTTGCCTATATCGGAGTGGAAGTTCGACGACATATCTATGGACTTTGTGCATGGGTTGCCAAGGTCGCAGAAGGGGAACGACGCCATCTGGGTGATCGTAGATCGGTTAACTAAGGTGTCGCATTTCATTCCGCATAGGAAGGAAGACTCGGTGGAGAAGTTGGCAAAGCTATATGTGGACAATATAGTTCGACTGCATGGTGTGCCTCGCAGCATTGTGAGTGATCGCGATGGGCGTTTCATGTCCAATGATTGGAGGTTGGTGCAGCAGATGCTGGGGACAAAGTTGAAGTTCAGCACAGCCTTCCATCCGCAGACGGATGGACAGACTGAGAGAGTCAATAGAACGATGGAGGACATGCTACGCATGTGTGTTCTAGACTTCGGGAGGCATTGGGAGGAGCCCCTTTATTTGGTGGACTTCGCGTATAACAATAGCTACCAGGCGAGTATCTAGATGGAGCCTTTTGAGGCCCTGTATGGTAGAAAATGTCGCACGCCATTGTCTTGGTTAGAAACGGGTGAGGCAAGGTTGTACAAGAAGTAGGAGGTGGAGAGTGCTACCTCGTTGGTGCGGATCATTCGGGAGTGCTTGTTGATCGCTCAGGACAGGCAGGCGAAGTATTACAATGCCAAGCACCGGAATGTGGAGTTCGCGGTAGGCGATTGGGTATACTTGAAAGTGAAGCCGTTCAAGGGGGTTTCGCGGGTGAGACGCTTGAAGAAGCTGAGCCAAAGATACCTTGGACCTTTTAAGGTTCTGGAGCGAGTCGGCGAAGCTGCATACCGTTTGAAGCTATCGGTGGAGTTCAGTGCGCTACACGATGTGTTCCACATCTCTATATTGCGGAAGGCGGTGCAAGAGCCTTCGCTAGTGATCGCAGTGGATCAAGTTTCGGTGGACGAAGGGTTGACGACTAGGGTCAAGCCCGTTTGTATTGAAGACTCTGATGTCAAGAGGCTCCGTAACAAGGAGATCCAGATGGTTAAGGTCCGGTGGGATAATTGTGGTCGGGAGGAGCTCTCTTAGGAAAAGGAGCAAACTATGCTGGAGGAGTACCCGGAGTTATTCCGCTCAGGTACCGTTAAAAGCATTAAGTTTCTGTTGTTTTCCTTCAGTAAATTTCGTGGGCGAAATTCTTTTAAGGGGAGAGAGTTGTAACACCCCGAAACTCAAAAGTGGGACGGGTGACGTTTTAAGCCCAGTCTGGGATTTGGAGCATGCGACACGGGCGTGTCACGGGCATGACACGGGCGTGTTACGGGCGTGTTCGGCCACGGGTCATGTGGTCGACGTTTTGACGATCGGCGGTCGTCGAGAAGTTGAACACGGCCTGGGACACGGGCGTGTCCCAGGGCGTGTCACTTTGGGCAGTTTTCTGAGTCATGCACACGGGCCATGGCACGGACCCAGACACGGGCGTGTCACATGCGACACGGGCGTGTCGGGTGCCGTGTCACAGGCTGTGTCCTTCTCGAGTTGGGAAAGCTGGCCGATTGCATACGGGGGGCGTGACACGGGCATGTCACATGTGACACGGGCGTATCGGAGGCCGTGTCGAATGCCGTGTACTGGTTTTCGAGTCGGTCGAGACGGCGAATGGGTGACACGGCAAGGCACACGGCCGTGTTGCAACCCGTGTTCGGCCCAGTTTTTGTAATTTCAGGCCTAATCGTGGACGTTCGTTTCCTTGGCTTTGGATCCAACGGTTGGGGGATGTTACTGGGGTATTTTAGCCGGGAATTAGGGTGGAATACCCCATTTTCTTTTGGTCATTCTCTCTCTAAGGGTTTAGAGAGAAGCGAGAGCAAGGAAGAGGTTGGAGACCAAGATCTGGCCGCCGGTGGAGCGTCGGAGCTCCGAATCGCGATCCGAGTCCAGATTCGCGGAGGTGACGCCGTTGCGGTGCTTTCCAACCGCATAGTTTTTCATGGCGTCGCGAAAGAACGCAAGGGTAACGATTTCTCATCCTTGGGCATGTGAAGCCCTTTTTCCCTTTGCATAGGAAGCCCTCTCTCGCGAGTGAGCGAAGAGTTAGAGCGTTCCTTGGGGTAGATATGTAAAGTCCCCCTTGTATAGAGTCCGTATGCGAAAACGGGCATAGGCATTGTGTGTGAAGCCTATCAGGACATGTAGAGCCGGATCGGTGATGTTGCATTGCATATGAACCGGGGAAGACTCCGGGTGTTTGGGCGTTTTCAGGTTTTCTACGTGGTAGATTGCAGTAGGGAGCCTTGGAGATTAACTCCAAGGTGCACCCGAAAAACTGGGCAAAAGCTGGTTTTGCCAACATGGTGGCCGGAGAGCCAACGTGAACATAACCGGGTTATGTGATTATTGTGGTGGAAACGGGACTCGGTGAGTCTTGACCTGCGCATATGGCTTAAATTTCCGTTGCGATATGAGCATGGGTCAGGCGGAACCGTACCCGATCTATGTCGTTCGGTGGAACCGTTGGCATGGATGAGGGTCTTCGGCGGTCTATGGCTTAAATTGTCGTGACCAAGGCCAAGATGACAAAATGCTCATATGGTTGGTTGTCCAAGGGGCGGTGGTGGAACGGGAACGTCTATGTCTTGAATTGACGTGACGTTGGCCGGTTCGCCGTGAATGTGCCATGTGTGCACGAGGTGTGTGGCCGTGCGAGCCTACGCCTGTGTTGAAGTGTGTTTACACTATATTGATGTTATACTAATAAAGTGCAGGGAAAGAGCATCGCAACCTCGATTACGGGGGCAGGATTGTTATAATTTGGTCAGCATAGCTGACCGTTGCTTTTGTTTACCATCGGGCGGTGGATTGTGGCTTGCAGGTACTGTGGAGCCGAGCGGCAAATAGCGGGCTAAAGCCCATGTTGCGGTGCTGGCCCTCGAATGCCTACCTTTCTTTATGTTTTCCGTTTATCTCATGTATGGCCGGCCTGCGTGCCAAAGTATGAAAGACACTCTTGTTGAGAGAACAATTGTAAGGCCATAAGGCCGGTACTTTTGTATTAATCATTCCTATTTTATCTAGTAGTGGGCATTCGTGCTTGGCAGGGTTTTTTTATATGTGCAACTTAAGAAATTGCTTCCGCTAGAATGACTCTGTGTAGGACGTTGGTGATTGGTTGTATGGTTTCAACGCGTAACCAACCGGTCTGTCCGTAGTATATGGCTTCGGGCCCCGACCGGACCTACTGCTATATGCTATGCGACGGATAGGGGTGTTATAGAGGGAGCGACTCGCCTACCCCATCCGGGCTCGCTACCCCATTCACGTCATTGGGTGGGCGAGAAAACCCTGGCGTGCGTTTGGACTTTGTGCGGGCAGGCTTTCTGGGTGCCTTAGCGCAGCCGAGTTGTCGCCGCCTGGACCCCTTCCCTATGGCCCGCCGATCTCTAGATCGGGCCGGCTTTCTTGGCTCGCAATCGTGCCGAGATCCCTTCGTCGGCCCGTCGATCCATTCGTGCCGAGGGAGGCTATCTCCTTCCCTTATACGCTGCTTTTGCCAAGGTCCCCTGCCCACGTCAGTCAGTGGGGGTCTCAGCGGGGCTCCCGGGGTCTGCTCAGGGTTTGGGATGGACTCCTCTGAGTGACATCCAACCCTGCCAGCTTGATGGGAGCCTGGCAGCGGGATCTGTTTTGGATCTATGGCAGACTCCTCCGAGTGAACTTCCAGCCCTGCCAGCTTGATGGGAGCCTGGCAGCGGGATCTGCTCAGGGTCTAAGGAAAACTCCTCCGAGTGACATCCAGCCCTGTCAGCTTGATTGGAGTGATAGTTTTACTTTCAAGACCACTTAAACACCTAGAGGGGGGTGAATAGGTTCTAATACTTGTTTTAACTCAAGGCAGAATATAACTACAGTTCTTTGAATAAATCAGATATTACTATAGCTAACACAGCACAGAAATCATAGTCAGACGCACATCACAGATTGCACATAGATTTATAGTTGTTCCCCAAGGTCTGGGTACATCCACTTTCCCCCTTCACCTTTCTAGCAGTATGCTAGAGTCGGCCTAACTTCTTCCTTTAGCTCAGAATCCAGAAGAATTCCTACAACTCAGAACCCTATAAGGTTCCTACAACTCAGGCTAACAAGCCCTACCTCAGCCTTGCCACAAGGCCTACAACTCAGAGAATACCTTCTCCTACAACTCAGGCCTAAACAGCCCTACCTCAGCCTTATAACAAGGCCTACAACTCAGAGAATACCTTCTCCTACAACTCAGGCATAAACAGCCCTACCACTCAGAGAATAAAACTCCTACACTCAGCCTTTATAAAATAGGCTTACAACTCAGATCTATGAATAGATCCTATAGAAATTGATAAGGAATTTTGTAATCTCTTACCCCTGTTGAGATAGAAGGGATAAGAACTTTCTTGATCAGCTTCTTGAAGAGGCTGATGGCTGAAGTAAACTTGATCTTAGCTTTCTTCAAATCTTTTTGAATCTGAACTTAGTTGGGTTGATTTTCTTTGAATATAACTGACTGGCAGCTTCCTTCTTAGACTTCATAAATAGATCTGAATCTTCTTGACAGATTAGTTCAGTATCTGCTTCTTGAGAGACCTGTGAATGTCTCCTTCTTGACTTCAAATAGCTGGACCTCTCTCTATACAAACCTATTGAAGATACTTCTGAATTCTTGATTGAATTCAACTTAGACAGAATTTGAATAGTAAACTACTTCAGAACGTATTCTTAGATCTTCTCACGAAGATCTTCATCTTTATTACTCTTACTTTCTTGATCAGAGATCAGTCTCTAATTGTGTTAGTTGTGACAATACTTCTTCCTTTCTTATGTGTATATTTTTCTTCTTCTGAATCCATCTATTTATAGACTTCATCGATGGTAACCGGCTGATCCGGTTTATAACTAACTTTTGACAAGTCTGACAGCTTCAGAAAACATGTTGTAACTCACAGCTGTCAAGTCTCCAAACAGATCTATAGCCTTTGTCTTTTTCAGCAAAGTGTCGAGTCTGTCTGTCATAAAGTGTCGAGACCATTTGTCAATATGTGTCGACACAAGTGACTTAAGTGTCGACACAGCCTTTGGTGATGTCGACATAGCTTCCATGATGTCGACACAGCTTCTTGACACTACATCTTGAGAATATGTCGACACTGATTATTTGTGTCGACACAAACACTTCACCATTCATCAGCAATCAACTTGGTCTAGACTCAGCTGTGTGTCGACACAAGTCCTATGTGTCGACACAATTGATGTAGACTCGGAACATAGCGTGTGTCGACACTGCCTCTTGGTGTTGACAAAGTTGTTGTCGACTCTGCCTCTGTGTGTCGACACAGCCTCCCGGTGTCGACACAGTCGATGTCGACTATAATATTCTGTGTGTCGACACTGCCTCCCGGTATCGACACAAACTCACTGAAGTGTCGACACAGCCATTTCCAAGTGTCGACACAATCTTACTGATGTGTCGACACAGCTTTCTCAGGTGTCGACATATGGACTTAGAATATTTTTCCTGCATTCTAGCATATTTTTAACCTACACATATAAACTCAAAATTATATCAAATACACCTTGATGTATATCATTGAGCTAAGTGAGGCTTCTCCAAATCAGGTACACATTTTATAATGTACCTAACAATCTCCCCCTATTTGGATAAGTCATAACCCTTTAGCCAATGATATACACCACTTAGAAAATAAACCTGATGATGTATATAAGCATTATATTACAGGGTACTATAACAAAACACATTCCATTGTTACATCATAGAATAAAGATGTAAAAGAGAATGATCACAAAATAATGTTTAGTATATTAACTCAAAAATGTTTGTTACAAGTTGTTTACATTGATTTCTTTAACAAACTAACAATTACGTAGTTCTTGAACAAAAACTAATAAAGCTAAGACTAAGGCTGGACTGTCTCCTTGATGACAATCCCTTTGCCAGATTTAATCTGAGCCTGCACAATAGGTTCTTTATCTTTAATAGGCTTCTTGCCTTTCAACTCAGCTTTCTTTTGTGCATCAGCCTTGATCCTTTGCCTTTCAAAATAATGAAAAGGCTTGGGGAAATACTTGCTAGGCTCCTGAGCATCAGGAGGTAGCTTCCCACTCTTAGCCTTTCTCCTGTGTTGAAGTATGGCTTCTTGTCTAGCCTCATACTTTTGCCATTCTTGCTCATTGTACCATTTACCCCTTTCATGTACTTGATCTTTTACAGCCTTCCAGGCAGTTAAAATGATATTCCTTGAAGTGGGGCTCCACTGCTCAAAGTCAGGTCTTAGTTCTGCCTGCACTTTGAATCTCTTCTTTCATAACTGAGCATCTTGTTGAGCTTTGATAACAGTATCTGGCATATCAACCTTTTCAATAATCACATTTGTAATTGGTTGTGGAGGGTTGTACATTGACTCAACTTGTTGATGTACCATTTCAATATCTGCAGGAGGGTAAATGACTTGGGCAACCTCAGGTTGATCACCTTCAAGTAGAATCTGTTGCACCCCTGACTCAGCCATATAATCATCATCACACAAGGGTGGATATCCCAGAGTGGCTCTTATGCTGTTAGTTACCCATTTGGCATTATCAGATCCAGCATAGACTAACACCCTCTCCCCCTTTATGAATTCTCTGGTCATATGATCTCTTAAGTCCTCTTTCTGAAATCTTATTTGCCCATCCAGGTAATTGATTCAATCTTTAAAGAATGTCTTTAGCTTTTGAAGCTTGTCACTAATTAAATACTCAGATAAAGTGATGGCAGTTTTAACTGAATCTAGGGAAGCCTGTAGCTTCTTATCATATTCTTCTATTTCTTTAGCCCTAGCAGTTGTCATTCCAGTAATAGCATTTGTTAACTCAGTGACTATCTCATTGTGAGATTCAGTCAGATTGTCATTCATTATTATTTGATTTTCAAGGACATAGCCATGTTTGACTGCAATCTCATCCACTGGCTTCTTTATTTCTTCTTGTTGCTTGGCAAGAAATACCACAGCATTGCCTCCCTTGTGGAAGCAATCTGCCATCTCCTTTTTATTCTGATAAACTTCAAATCTGATAGATTTTATATCTTGTGCCAGATCAAATTGAAGAGCCTTTTGGCTTTCATCCACATATTTTTCTAGAAGCAATCTCTGCTCATCCTTTTTGACTTGTAAATCCACCAAAAGTTTGTTGTAATCAATTCCAGGTGCTTATTGGGAAGAAGTAGCTTATAAAGCCTGCTTATAGCTTTGACTTCTCCTCTTAAAGACCATTAATTTTCTCTTCTTTGCCTCCCAATCTTCTTCATGCTCAGATTCTGAAGAACTGTTAATATTAACCCTCTCTTGAGGAGTGGAAGAAATTTCTTTCTCAGCTACTTGTTGCTCTTCCTCTATATCAACCTGCTCCCCCTCAACCCTTACTTGCTCCCCCTCAAATCTTAGGGTCTCCATTTTATCTACTTCTCCTCCAAGATCAGGAAACAGCTCTTCAAGAGTGAATTCTTATTGTGTGAGAGCAGGAGATTGTACTTTCTCAACAGCAGTAGCAACTCAAGAAATATCTAGATCAGTTTGAGAAACAATGTCCTCTGATAAATTGATTCTTTCTTCCCCTTGTACCTATTCAGACTCTGGCTCCCCCTGCAAATTTGCATTCTCAGCATTTTCCAGGACTTGTATACTTTCTAGCTCCCCCTGCACTTGTGCAATAACTGGCTCCCCCTGCACATGTGCAGATATAGTATCTTCCTGGACTTGTGCATCTTCAGGACCATACTCTTGCCTTTCCACATCAGGCATTTCTTTAGAAAGAACTCTATCCCATCTTGAGAATAATCTTATGTCCATTCTCCTCATGTGGTTTATCTTTGATCCAGGAATCTATTGCATTACCTTTGGAATTATTCTAGCTAGGTACAGACTCATGATCCTAGCCAAGTTTGGCTTCTTGATTCCTTCTTTAATCTTATCAAACAGTACTGCAGACCAATTTGTTTGAATCTTAAAGATCACCCAAGTCATCAGGTTGAACATATAGGCTGATATCCTATCATGGCCACCTGGTTTGCATAAGATCACTTTTCCTACAATTTCAGACAGGAATTTCCCCTGAGGATTCATGCCCTTCCTATTGATGGCTGATCCTATTTTTATGGTTTGATCCAATCCACACCATTGAAGGCCTCCCCGGTCCTTGAGGCTGGAACCTCTTCCTCATCTTGTATTTTAGGAATATGGAGAATCTTGCTCAACCTTTTCTGAGATAGCTTGACTTTTTCTCCATGAACAGTGGATTTGATCTTCAAGCCAGTTGAGTCCATTGATGCAGCAGTATAGAACTCAAATACTTCCTTCTTCCATATCTTACTAGGTTCAAAGACAAGATATTCTAATCCGTTTTCTATCAGAAGTGAAATGACCTGTTTGATCTCTGAGTCGGCATCGACGAATGCATGCCTAACCAACTCATATCCTTCATTGATGTTGTCTTCAACCTTGGGCGCCATTGGAATGAAGAGAAATCTTGATTGGAGAGGAGAGAGATTGTCGACACAAGGTGTTTGTTTCGAAACCCTTGTGAGCGTGTCGACAGAATAAGTTCTTGACCTATTTATACCCTTCTAATCAAAGAAGATCAAAAGGAGGGCAAAAACTGTCTAAAAGTGTAGACACTGTTGGAATGTGTCGACACAAACTTCTTTTGTCTCGACCACGGCGCTGACTACTATGTGTCGACACCAATTGATGATATGTCGACACAGGAGATACTTAGTAGTTCATCAGAAATTCTGTGCCGACTCTTATTATAAGTGTCTACATAAAATTTGTAAGTGTCGACACCATTACTCTGGTTGTGTTGACACTACATTTCTGGATGTGTCGACTCTTGGTCCCTTAGGTGTCGACACATTTTCTCTGTGTCGACACAATTTTACTTAGCCAATTTTTGGTAAACTAACCTATGGTCAGCATTCCTAATTCAATTTTAAATCTATTGAATTTAGTTTCATCCAGAGGCTTAGTACATACATCTGCAATTTGAAAATCAGTTTTAACAAATTCTAATGAGATGTTTTCTTTTTCTACATGTTCTCTAAGAAAATGGTATTTTATCTCTATATGCTTAGTCCTACTATGTGAAACAGGATTGTTTGCAATAGAAATGGCACTTTTAGAATCACACAATAAAGGTGTTCTACTTACTTGAATACCATAGTCCCTTAGCTGATGTTGAATCCACAACAGCTGTGCACAGCAACTTCCTGCTGCCACATATTTAGACTCAGCTGTGGATATTGCCACACTAGTCTGCTTCTTACTGCTCCAAGATATCAATCTTCCTCCCAGGAATTGGCATGTACCTGTAGTACTTTTTCTATCTTCTCTACAGCCTGCAAAATCTGCATCTGAATAACCTGTTAGTAGAAAATCTCCATTCCTAGGGTACTAAAGGCCTAGATTAGGTGTGCCCTTTAGATATCTCAAAATCCTATTGACTGCAGTATAATGTCATTCTTTAGGGCATGCTTGGTACCTAGCACAGACACATGTTGCATACATAATATCTGGTCTACTAACAGTGAGATATAATAGAGAGCCAATTATTCCTCTATACAAAGACTCATCTACAGGTTTATCTGCATCATCTTTGTATATAGGCATACTTGT
Source organism: Platanthera zijinensis (assembly GCA_039513925.1). Taxonomy (NCBI): domain Eukaryota; kingdom Viridiplantae; phylum Streptophyta; class Magnoliopsida; order Asparagales; family Orchidaceae; genus Platanthera; species Platanthera zijinensis. The sequence continues at coordinate 155,743,379 of CM077078.1, read as the reverse complement.
TCCCATAGGAGTTCTCATGGTGGAGGATGATTCCATACCATACTTCTTAATTAACTCCTTAGTGAACTTAGACTGGGATATGGACAATCCATCATCAGTCTATCTTACTTGGAGTCCCAAGAAGAACTTAAGTTCCCCCATACTGCTCATTTCAAACTTCCCTTGCATAAGTTTGGCAAACTTCTTGCAAAGGTTGTTCTCTGTAGACCCAAAGATTATGTCATCTACATAGATCTGAACTAAGATTATCTTCCCTTTAGATTTCCTTAGGAATAGAGTTTTGTCTATTTTACCTCTTGAGAATTTATTCTCAATAAGGAAAGTAGACAGGGTTTCATACCAAGCCCTTGGGGCTTGCTTTAACCCATACAATGCTTTCCTAAGTCTATAGACATAACCAGGTTTAAGAGAATCTACAAAACTTGATGGCTGCTCTACATAGACTTCTTCTTTTAGATCACCATTCAGGAATGCTGATTTCACATCCATTTGATATACCTTAAAGCCTTGATATGCTGCATAGGCAAGGAACATTCTGATTGCTTCCAGTCTTGCTACTGGGGCAAATGTTTGATCAAAGTCTATTCCCTCTTCCTGGTTGTATCCTTTTGCAACCAATCTTGCTTTATTCTTTACAATAACTCCATTCTCATCCAACTTGTTCCTAAAAATCCACTTTGTACCAATGATGTGGTGGTCTTTTGGTTTAGGAACCAAATCCCAGACCTTGTATCTTATAAACTTATTAAGCTCCTCTTGCATAGCATTAATCCAGTGTTGGTCTTGGATAGCTTCTTCAAATTTCTTTGGCTCTAGTTGAGATAGAAAACTTGAGTGCAGGACTATATTCAAATTTCTACTTCATGTTTACATTCCATGTCTTAGATCACCAATTATCTGATTTGCTGGATGATCCTTTAGATGTCTTACAGCTAGAGGTAGACTTCCTTCTGGCTGAACACCTCCAGTTTCTTCATTATGCTGCACCTCTTGGTTGTCATCAGCTTCTAGAGAGTCTTGTACTCCCCCTGGACAGTAGCCATCATTTTCCAATACTTCATCTACAGTTGAGCCTTCTGCAATGGAAAGCTTGTCCATTCAATTGCTTATACCTGTTTGACTGCATGAACTACAAGGCAACTCACTGTTGATTAATCTTGTTTCATCAAATACAACATGTACAGATTTTTCTACAACCTGAGTAAACAAGTTGTAGACTCTATAAGCCTTATTATTATTGTTGTACCCAACAAATATCCCATCTTGGGATTTGGCAGCAAACTTAGTTAAATAACACTTGGCATTGTTAAGGATATAACACTTGCAACCAAAGATCCTAAAATAGGAGAAATTTGGTTTTCTACCTTTCATAATCTCATAGGGAGTCTTTTTGTCGAACTTAGTGATAGAAGCCCTGTTGAGTACTTGACATGCAGTGTTTACTGCCTCAGCCCAGAAATATTCTGGGAGAGAAGTGTCACTCAATAGAGTTCTACCAGCTTCAATCAATGTCCTATTCTTTCTTTCAGCAATACCATTTTGCTGAGGTGTTCTAGGTGAGGAGAATTCTTGAAAAATCCCAAACTCTTAACACAATCTTGTCATACTTTCAGATTGAAATTCAGTGCCATGGTCACTTCTGATTTTGACCACTGTACTGTCCAGTTCATTCTGAATTTGTTTGACAAAACTGTGTAAAATACTTGTGGTTTCAGATTTCTGTCTTAAAAAGAACACCCAGGAATATCTAGAATAGTCATCTACAACCACAAAAGTCCAGACCTTCCTACCTAGACTATGAACTGGCATAGGACCAAAAAGATCCATATGTAAGAGGTATAGACACCTCACTGAATCCTTGTTTTTCAAGGCTATGAAAGGAGTATTTTGTCTGCTTGCCCTTTTAACAAGCTGAACATATCCCTTCCTTTATACACTTAACTTGAGGACCATTCCTCACTAACTCTTTACTAAAGAGTTGGCCAATTGTCTTGTAGTTAAGATGAGCCAGCCTCTTGTGCCATTTGACACAATGAGATGCTTTCTCATCAGCTACAAGACAAATAGGAGAACCTTTGTTCTCACATCCAAAATCAAGACAATAAACATTTCTCTTTCTATATCCTGTCAAAATGATCTTTTGATCACTTGACCTTTTGATATGGCATCCATTTTTAACAAATAATATGTCATATCCTAGATCACTTAGCTGACTTATGCTTATCAGGTTATGTTTCAAACCTTTTACATAAGCCACTTGAGTGATGGTAATTTGGTTTGAAGAAATGTTACCAAATCCTTTGATGATTCCTCTTTTAGATCCACCAAAGATTACTTTAGGCACATCCTTGATAGATGTGTACTCCTTCAGCAGCCCCTTTGTTCTAGTCATGTGCCTGGAACATCCACTGTCCAAGTACTATATAGGGGCATGGCAACTTGGATTTTCCTGCAATACAGAATTACTTTCCCTTAGAACCCAAGTAAGTCTTGGGTCCTAGGTTCAAGTTAGCACCATTCATATTAAAACTACCAGCAACTCTTCTAACTGGTAGACTGTTGTTCTTCTTGACACTTATGTTATGCCAGCAGTCTAAGGCAAAATGGCCTATCTTACCACAGCACCAACATTCATACTTGTTGTATCTAGGTCTAGATAAATTTTTGACAGAAGAATTTATGTTCTGTGCTGGTACTGCTACAGCTACACCCACTGATTTCTTATAACTATGGGGTTTATGAACATGGGCTGACTTATTGGCATTACCACCCTTGTTATTCAGAACATCAGTCTTATTATGACCATGAACGGTTTCAAGATCATACTTGTTAGAAGGCTCATACACCTTTCTAAAAACTACAGGGACTTTAAAGTTCAATGGCTGAACAGAGGCTTTGCTCTTTCTCTTGAAATGGGCAGCCCTGGTGTTACCTTTATAGCCTATTCCAGCCTTACCTTTTTGAGCCACAAACTCATCTATTAAGGGTAAGACTGATTTTTGCTTAGAGTAACTAGCCACCAAATCTTTCTCTACTTGAAGTCTTACTTCTAGAGCTTTAATTAGATCATTTTTATATGTGATTGTACCCATCTGAAGAACAGTAATAGTTTTAAGCTTGGAAACCTCATTCATTTGTTGATCCAATTCTTTCTCTAAACTAGATGCAGTCATCTTAAGATCTGCAATTTCCTTAGCCTGATTTTTGGCCAGGTTTTTGCTTTTCTTAAGTGCCTGTAATAAGTCCCCATATTCATCTATTAACTGATGAATATCTCCTTAAGATTCTGATTTATTCTCATCACTTGATGAAGATGAATCTGACTCTGAACCAGTACTGTAATCAGAAATTCTAGAATTAATTTGTACCTTACTTGGACTAGGCTGATCCTGGCACTTGTTGTCTTCTAATTCAGCCATCAGTCCCATGCACTGATGGTCTTCTTGTTCATAGATGGAGTCCAGTAATTGCATAAACTCCTTTTCTTCATTAGCTGCATACAGTCCAATGTATGCTTTAGCTTCAGATTCTTACTCTGAGGAGGATTGATCTGTAAGACTCTTCTCCTTCTTAGCAACAAAGGATTTCTCTTTCTTGCCCTTTTATTGAGTCTTCTTTTTGTCTGCTGACTCCTTCCTCTTTTATGGACACTCAGCCACCACATGCCCAGACCTATTGCAGCAATAGCAAACAATTTTTGATGTTGTAGCTTTGCTGGGCTTAGACATGCTCCTTTCCTTTCTTGATGATTTTCTCTTTTGATAGTAGTCATCAACTGGCTGTGATGTGGAGGGCCTTAACTTCTACTGCTTCTTCTTCAAGAAACTCTTAAACTGTCTTGTAAAGGCAGCAAAATCTGTATCTGAATCACTGCTATCTGAGTTCTTATTGTCTGAATTCTCTGAGATAACTTCAGCAACTTCCTTAGGAGGTGATGGAGACATCCTCCTGCTCTTTCTAGTGGCTTCAACCTTGAAGGCCACTGACTTTTCTCTATGCTCTCCTTTTGTATTTCTTTCTTCCTCCTTCCTAGCCATTAGTTGCATTTCATATGATAGCAACTTTCTAAATAAGGTTGGAGGAGAAATGTCTGCTAGTTTGGCCACTTCTCTAATGGCACAAATTTTGGTATCCCAATCCTTTGTCAAGGATCTTAGGAATTTGTCATTCAGCTCATAAGTACTGAAGACCCTTCCATAGGACATCAGTTCATTCACTATCCTGTAGAATTTCTTGTAGTATTCAGATATGCTATCAGACTTCCCTTGTCTAAAACTCTCATATTCTTGATTGAGCATAGACATTCTGTCTTGTCTAACTTCTTCAAAACCCTCCATGTAGACAATCAAAGTGTCCCACATTTCCTTAGAGGTTTTGCAGTGAATCAAATTTTGGAAAGTAGAATCATCTATGACACTCACTATGATATTCTGAGCTCTTTTATCCATAGTTGCCAATATAATCTCATCCTTGGTCATTTCAGAAAAATCTTTAGGAGTTCTTTGATTTGCATCTAGAACAGACACATTCATTGGGATATATGGACCTTCTTTTACTGTGATATATATCCTTGGGTCAGAGGCCTCCATAAACAACCTAACCCTTTCTTTCCAGATTCCAAAAATCTCTTTCCTGCAGATGGGTAATTTCATTGACCCTAATTCCTTGTGATTCTCTCCAGAACCCATTTTCTTGATTCTTGATTCTGTCTTAGGGATCTAACTCAGACTGTTAAGTCTTTCTTTGAGTAACCTCCCTCTGATACAACTTGATAGTTTTACTTTCAAAACCACCTAAACACCTAGAGGGGGGTGAATAGGTTCTAATACTTATTTTAACTCAAGGCAGAATATAACTACAGTTCTTTGAATAAATCAGATATTACTATAGCTAATACAGCAAAGCAATCACAATCATACACACATCACAGATTGCACACAGATTTATAGTGGTTCCCCAAGGTCTGGGTACATCCACTTTCCCCCTTCACCTATCTAGCAGTATGCTAGAGTCGGCCTAACTTCTTCCTTTAGCTCAGAATCCAGAAGGATTCCTACAACTCAGAACCCTATAAGGTTCCTACAACTCAAGCTAACAAGCCCTACCTCAGCCTTGCCACAAGGCCTACAACTCAGAGAATACCTTCTCCTACAACTCAGGCCTAAACAGCCCTACCTCAGCCTTTCCACAAGGCCTACAACTCAGAGAATACCTTCTCCTACAACTCAGGCATAAACAGCCCTACCACTCAGAGAATAAATCTCCTACACTCAGCCTTTATAAAATAGGCTTACAACTCAGATCTATGAATAGATCCTAAGGAAATTGATAAGGAATTTTGTAATCTCTTACCCCTGTTGAGAGATAAGGGATAAGAACTTTCTTGATCAGCTTCTTGAAGAGGCTGATGGTTGAAATCAACTTGAACTTAGCTTTCTTCAAAGCTTTTTGAATCTGAACTTAGTTGGGTTGATTTCCTTTGAATATAATTGACTGGCAGCTTCCTTCTTAGACTTCAGAAATAGATCTGAATCTTCTTGACAGATTAGTTCAGTATCTGCTTCTTGAGAGACCTGTGAATGTCTCCTTCTTGACTTCAAATAGCTGGACCTCTCTCTATCCAAACCTCTTGAAGATACTTCTGAATTCTTGATTGAATTCAACGTAGACAGAATCTGAATAGTAAACTACTTCAGAACGTCTTCTTAGATCTTCTCACGAAGATCTTATTCTTTGTTACTTGTACATTCTTGATCCGAGATCAATCTCTAATTGTGTTAGTTGTGACAATACTTTTTCCTTTCTTATGTGTATATTTTTCTTCTTCTGAATCCATCTATTTATAGACTTCATCCATGGTAATCGGCTAATCCGGTTTATAACTAACTTCTGACAAGTCTGACAGCTTCAGAAAATATGTTGTAACTCACAGCTGTCAAGTCTTCAAACAGATCTTGAGCCTTTGTCTTTGTCAGCAAAGCGTCGAGTCTGTATGTCATAATGTGTCGAGAGCATCTGTCAATATGTGTCGACACAAGTGACTTAAGTGTCTACACAGCCTTTGGTGATGTCGACATAGCTGCCTTGATGTCGACACAGCTTCTTGAAACTGCATCTTGAGAATGTGTCGACTCTGATTATTTGTGTCGACACAAACACTTCACCATTCATCAGCAATCAACTTGGTCTAGACTCAGCTGTGTGTCAACACAAGTCCTGTGTCTCGACACAGTTGATGTAGACTCAGAACATAGCGTGTGTCGACACTACCTCCAGGTGTCGACACAGTTGTTGCCGACTCTGCCTCTGTGTGTCGACACAGCCTCCCGGTGTCGACACAGTCGATGTCGACTATAATCTTCTGTGTGTCGACACAGCCTCCCGGTGTTGACACAAACTCACTGAAGTGTCGACACAGCCATTTCCAAGTGTCGAAACAATCTTACTGAAGTGTCGACACAGCTTCCTCAGGTGTCGACATATGGACTTAGAATATTTTTCCTGCATTCTAGCACATTCTTAACCTGCACATATAAACTCAAAATAACATTATATACACCTTGATGTATATCATTGAGCTAAGTGAGGCTTCTCCAAATTAGGTACACATTTTCCAATGTAACCAACAGGGAGCCTGGCAGCGCGATCTGCTCGGGGTCTAAGGCAGAGTCCTCCGAGTTACTTCCAGTCCTGCCAGCTTGGTGGGAGCCTGGTAGCGGGATCTGCTCGGGGTCTAAGGAAGACTCCTCCGAGTGACTTCCAGCCCGGCAAGATTGATGAGAGCCTCGCAGCGGGATCTGCTCGGGGTCTAAGGCAGACTCCTCCGAGTGACTTCCAGCCCTGCCAGCTTGATGGGAGCCTGGCAGCGGTATCTGCTCGGGGTCTAAGGAAGACTCCTCCGAGTGACATCCAGCCCTGCCAGCTTGATGGGAGCCTGGCAGCGGGATCTACTCGGGGTCTAAGGCAGACTCCTCCGAGTGACATCCAGCCCTGCCAGCTTGATGGGAGCCTTATAGCGGGATCTACTCGGGGTCTAAGGCAGACAGCTCTGAGTGACTTTCTATCCTGTCAGCTTGATGGGAGCCTGGTAGCGGGATCTGCTCGGGGTCTAAGGCAGACTCCTCCGAGTGACATCTAGCCCTGCCAACTTGATGGGAGCCTATGAAAGTGCGGAAGGGAGATCTACCTTCACTCTAGAGGGGGGGTGAATAGAGTATTTTAAAATAATTTTTAGTTTAAAAGAAATAAGGCAGATTAAGATTTAATTTATATATAAGTGTATATGTGCTTGCTATGAAACAAAGATAAAATAAAAACTAAAGAAACACACAGCACAAAGCAAAGATAAGCACACAGTAAACTAGACGACACAAGGAGCTATAGTGGTTCCCCAACAACTTGGGTACGTCCACTCTTCTACCACCCTTGGTAGGAATCCACTCAGGAAGAGTTGATCAGGTGTCCTGACACCAAAGAGCTTTTGATAAGGTGCTCAAAAACCAAAACTAGATTTTTTGATCAGGTGTCTTGCCACCACTGAGTTTTGACAAGGCTCTCAGAACCACACTCAAAACTTTTGAAGGGAGTCTTGATAACCCTTTTATAGCAGGAAAGTAAAAAAGTAAAGAGGTTGATGCTGTCTTCTCTGTTCTCAAATCAAATGAGAGAAGCACTAGTGGATATGATGAAGATGTCAAAGCTCCCCCTGAGATTAGCAGTAGGTTCAGGAGTAGAAGCTTTGCACAGGGTGATAGGCCTTCAATGAGACTTCTCCAGCAAATGATGATTTCAGCAAGGCTGAAATGTGAGTTGTCTGGAGACTTGAATGATGAAGCCTTTTAGCACTTGAAGCAGATCTTTTAGTCACAGAAGATGAAAACTTGATTAGAGAATTTTTGTTGTTCTTCTTCTGTAATGCAATTCTTGTGTCTCTTGGTATTGGTGTTGAATGATTTGTCTTCTTGTGTCTCTCTTTTCTTCAGCCGAATATCTCCAAGAGAACTGAGAGAATAATAATGAATTCTTGACTTGAATGGCCGAATAAACAGTCTTGAATGATTTCCAAAAACATCATTTGTCTCTAGGGAAAGTCCATTAGCAATATTCCATTTTTACCTTCCTTGACATTTGCATCAGATAGCTTGAAACGGCTAGGAAATCTTTTGCCATTAATGCAGCAATTAACTCTGAAATAATTTGAAATAATTTCATAACTGATATTGACTTGATAGCAGAAAACGTCGACCTCATCAAGAAATAGTCGATCTGAGATCGACTATCGTCGACCAGAGCTCAGAGTTAATGAATTTGGACTGGAATAGAAATAGTCGATCTAACTAAGGCAGAAATAGTCAATCTGGCTAAGGCAGAAATAGTCGATCTGGACTAAGGCAGAAATAGTCGATCTTCTCTTGGCAGAAATTGTCGACCATCACTTAGACAGAAATAGTCGACCTTAAGCTTAGCAGAAATAGTCGACCTAAGCTTGACGTTAAATCGTCGATCTAAGATCAGCAACAGAGCGTCGATCTAAGCTTGACGACAAAGCGTCGATCTAAGCTTGACGACAAAGCGTCGATCAAAGCTCAACAACAGAGCGTCGATCTAAGCGTGACGACAAAGCGTCGATCTAAGCTTGACGACAAAGCGTCGATCTAAGCTCAGCGACAGAGCGTCGATCTAAGCTTGACGACAAAGAAATAGCTGAAGGCCGGGCGCTGATCCAAGCTCGACGATCGTCGGACTGAAGCTCGACGATAGTCGACCTGAGCTCGACTATTTTTAACATTTGTCTCAGCTTTGATTCCTGATCTTGAATGGTCCTGGGGGCAGCTTCAAACCTAAGTTCTAAGCCCTAGACACATTCTAACTTGACCTTTTCAACTATACAACTAGGTCAAACAGATATCCTAAATACATAGTGATCCTTGCCCAAATTAGTAATAGGGTGTTCCAACAATCTCCCCCTATTTGGGTTAGGATTACTATTTACAGGACTTATAATAAAATACAACATCAATTGCAATCAAGCAACAAAAATTAAAGCAACAAACAGCATAGCAGCAATCTGATAGAACCTCAGCAAGAGATTTAAGAAATGAATGAGCCATCTGCATACAAAAATCATTCCTTTTTACTTCCTTTCTTGAACAGAATTTCCCTGTTGGGATTGAGGAATTCCTTCTTTGATCTCCTGTCATCTTCTGCACCTAAGGACGTTTGAGCTTTTGCTCTGGGAACCACAGCCTCGGGATGCAGCTTCATATAATCTACAGGATCAAAGAATTTCCTTGAAGAATACCTTTCCAACTCTGCTTCATAAGGCATCTCCCCCTGGCTTGATGCAGATGGAGCTGGATCAAGGCACCTAAATGAAGGATTGGCCTGCGGAGAAGAGAGAGCAGAGAGTCTAGAGGATAGCTCCTAAATGGACTTCTGGAGTGGAGCCAAGGAGGTCTCCAGCAAAGCCACTAGCTTGGGAGACAGTAGCTCATATAGCCTATCGGCCAGACTCAGGAGATCCACTTGCTCATGAGAGACTTGAGTAGAGGTGAATGAAGATGTGGCTGTGACTGAAGGAGTGGCTGCACGACTTGAAGATGAGAAAGGAGGGATGGATGGCTGGGATATAGGGATGGTGGATATGGATGGTATAGGAATGGAGGTTGATGGTAAGAAAGAGGGTTGATCCAAAATGTCATACAACAATTGTTGGTAAGAAGAGGAGGATGGAGGATCAAGAGAGGAGGAGGGAGAATCATCCATGAAGGAATCATCCAGAATGGAAGAGTCAATTGATGGATAATAGAAAAGAGGGTGGAATGATTCTGAAATGGTGGCTGGAGGAGATGAAGAAGGTAATGAAGTGGTGATGGGGGAGGAGATGATAGGCTGAATGGGAGAAGAGGAAAGCAATGAAGAGACAAGAGGAGGAGGAGAAATAGGAGAAGAGGAGGAGGCAGGCAATCCATCAAGAGATGCTGTAGGGGAAGAGACTGATAAAGTCCTTGTGCCTGAAGCAATTGTTACAGCAGCAGCCCTGCTGGGTCTAAGGATCTGCCTGTCCCACTTGCTGAATAGGTCACAGGATAGCCTCTTTGAAGCATTTATGTGCATCCCAGTTGAAATCAGCAATTCTGGGCACCTGGAGTGCAGAAATACTCCTAAAATACTTCCAAAATTCACAGAAGACTTGTTAATCTTCTTCTTGATTGAGTCAAAAACGATTGTTCCCCAATCCACTTTCTTCCTGTCAACAAATGCACCCATCAAGTTCAACTGATACTTCGTGATTGTATCATGCGCCGAGTGCTTTTTCAAAAGCACTTTTCCCGCAATGTCGGCGAGAAATAGAAACTCAATAGCCAAATCCTTCTTCAATAACCTGTTAGGGTTCGCGGTAGAATAACCCATTCTTTCTAACAACGAATTAGCTTCCTCTCTAGACAAAGCGAAGGAATCATTTCCAGAACTGAGAGCGAACACTTCCGTCAGGAGATTTGGGGATAGCAGTACCTTCATTCCGCTGATTGTTCCGATAACAGTAGTCTCATTCTCAACTGTTGCTGAAAACACCCATTCTTTAATCTCATTTGCTGCAATCTTAATTCTGGTTGACATCAACCGCACTAGCTGCTGGTCGCGGCAAAGATTCAGAATGTCCTTGAAGCGCTGATCGCTGCCGTCGAAAGAGTCCATGTCGATGTCAAATCCTGTATCAAACTTCATTTTGGAGAGAATAGCGACTGTCGCTGCCATCTATACCTGCAAAAGTTCAACAAACAAGACGAAGTGTAGAGAGTTTTGGAGGGAAGAAGAAAATTTGCTGAGAGAATGAAGGCGTAAGCGACGAATGGCGGACGAAAAATGATTTTATATTAAGGTTTGACACGGAAAAGGAAATACCGTCAAACTCCGTTTGAAGTTTTCGGCTGACGGGGAAACTGAAGAGTCTTTAATGACGTTGAACTCCGTTCAACGCTATTAAATAGCGTCGAGCTCAGCTCGATGGCGACTAATCAGAAGATAGATAGACGCGCTATCTGAAAGCGATGAACTCAGGTCAACGTTTTTGGACAACGTTGAACTCCGGTCGACGCTTTAGGAAAAAGCGTCGAGCTCCGTTCGATGTTTTTTGGAAAAACGTCGAGCGCAGTTCAAAGACAAAATCTAGCCTACAGACACTAGAAAATATGATTTTTTAGCCTAGTCTTGGTCTGTTTTTAGCTTTTGAAATCTTGGGATTTAATTTAAACTTCCTCCATCTAGCATTCCTAACTGATTCAGGAAGAAGGTATGCTCCTTTTCATCCAATGGTTTGGTGAAAATATCTTCCCTTTGCAAATCAGTTGGGATATATTGAAGTTCAATTTTATTTTTCTCTATATTATCCCTTAAAAAGTGATGTCTAATCTCTATATGTTTTGTCCTACTATGAAGGACTGGATTTTGTGCTATAGAGATAGCACTAGTATTATCACACAAAAATTTAGACTTCTCTAAGTTGTAGCCATAGTCTATGAACTGATTTTGTATCCACAATATTTGTGAACAGCAACTACCTGCAATCATATATTCAGCTTCAGCAGTTGAGGTTGACACAGATGTTTGCTTCTTACAAAACCAGGAGACAAGTCTGTCAACAAGGAACTGACAAGTTCCACTAGTGCTTTTCCTGTCTACTCTGCATCCAGCATAATCAGCATCTGAAAATCCAGTTAATTCAAATCCTGAGTCTTTTGGATACCAGAGTCCTAGATTTGGACAACTTTTTACATATCTAAGAATCCTTTTAACTAGAGTTAGGTGTGACTCTCTAGGGCTTACTTGTAATCTAGCACATATGCATGTAGCAAACATTATATCTGGTCTACTAGCTGTAAGGTACAATAGAGAGCCAATCATTGTTCTATATGTTGTCTGATCAACATGTTTTCCATGCTCATCAGCATCCAATACAGCATTGGTAGGCATGGGTGTTTTCATACAGGATGCCTCAGACATACCAAATTTCTTAACCAATTCTTTAGCATACTTGGTTTGGGAAATAAATATGCCTTCAGCATGTTGTTTTACTTGCAATCCTAAGAAGAAGGAGAGCTCACCCATGCTACTCATTTCAAATTTGGAATGCATCAGGTTGGAAAACCTTCTGCACAAATTTGAATCAGTAGATCCAAATATGATATCATCTACATAAATTTGTACTAGTAGGGTATGGGACTTATGGGTTCTAATAAAAAGAGTTTGGTCTACTCTACCCCTTATAAAATCATTTTCCAGAAGAAAGCATGCTAGAGTCTCATACCAAGCTCTAGGAGCTTGCTTGAGACCATATAATGCTTTATGCAATTTGAAAACATGATCAGGATGAGTTAGAGAGATAAAACCTGGAGGTTGTCTAACATAGACTTCCTATTTGATGTCTCCATTGAGAAATGCACTCTTCACATCCATCTGGTAGACCTTGAATCCCTTGTGAGCAGCATAAGCTAGGAATATTCTAATGGCCTCTAACCTTGCAACTGGTGCAAAGGTCTGGTCATAGTCAATTCCTTCTTGTTGAGAGTAGCCTTGAGCAACTAGCCTTGCCTTATTTTTGACAATAACTCCTTGATCATCCAGCTTGTTTCTGAACACTCACTTTGTTCCAACAATAGAGTGATCCTTTGGCTTAGGCACTAGTTCCCAAACTTTATTCCTTTCAAATTGATGCAACTCCTCTTGTATTGCAATGATCTAGTGTGGATCTTGCTCTGCATCTTGAATGGATTGAGCCTCAACTTGAGATAGGAAGCAAGTGTGCATCAGGTTTTGGTTGACCTGATTTCGGGTTTGCACACCAGCTGAGACATCTCCAATCACTTGGGAGATTGGATGATCTCTTGATGTTACTAAATCAACAGGGGGTGTTGATTGTTCACCAACCTGTGTTGTTGTTTCCTCTTGTGGAATAACAACTGGCTCTTCAAGATGATTTTCTTCAAGAGGTTGAACTTCTTCTTCATCATCACTGCTCTCATTCTTTTGCTGAATAGGTTGAGTGGCTGTATCCTCTTCTTTAACCTGTAATCTGTCCATACTTTCTGAAATAGAGTGTACCTGCAAAGGTTCTATGGTAGAAGTAGACTTCTCCTTATAACACATGTTAGTCTCATCAAAAGTAACATGAACAGATTCTTCAATTTTACAAGAAGATTTACTATATACCCTATAGGCCTTGCTGATCATGGAGTATCCCAAAAACACTCCTTCATCAGCTTTAGCTTGGAATATTGCTAAATACTTCTTATCATTATTATGAATATAACAAGTACAGGCAAAAATTTTAAAATAATCTACTTTAGGTTTCTTCTCTTTGAGCAATTCATAGGGAGTCTTACCCTTCAGTTTATGTATTAAACTTCTATTTAACACATAGTTCGAGGTGTTCATTGCCTTAGCCCAAAAGGATAGAGGTAGGTGAGCATCTGTCAACAATGTAGTAGCAGATTCAATTAGGGTTCTATTTTTCCTTTCAGCTACCCCATTTTGTTGAGGAGTTCTAGGAGCTGAGAAAGTGTGCCTGATCCCTTCACTTTGACAGAACTCTTGAATAAGAAGAGAATTAAACTCTGTCCCATGATCACTTCTGATCAGGGCAATGTGAGTGTTGAACTCAATCTGTATACATTTGAGAAACTCTGTCAAACACTTAAAGTTATCAGACTTCTTCCTCAGAAAGAATACCCAAGTGAATCTAGAGAAGTCGTCTACAATCACTAAAGCATAAGATTTCCCTCCTAAGCTTTGTACTGTAATGGGTCCAAAAAGGTCCATGCGTAACAGATACAAAATCCTAGGTGAATCACTCTTATTAAGTGACTTAAAGCTATTTTTAGTTTGCTTGCCTAATTGACAAGCCCTGCAGAGTCCTTCCTTCTTGTAGGGGCCAGAAGGTAGTCCTCTAACAAGGTTGTCCTTGGAGAGCCTAGCAATGGTTCTAAGGTTTAGATGTCCCAATATCTTATACCATAAAACATTTGGCTTAGATATGGAATTGAATAAACAAATATCTACTTTAGATGAAAGAAAATCTACTAAGTAAATGTTACCTTTCCTTTTACCTGTTAACACAGTTGTGTTATCCTCTGACTTGATCTTGCACAGGGATTTGTTGAAAGTCACCTTGTATCCTTCATCACATAGCTAACTGATGCTTATCAGGTTGTGCTTCAGTCCTTCTACATATGCCACCTTCTTGAAAGTGACTGAGCCTATCTGAGCAGCATCATATCCTTTGGTTTGGCCAAAATTTGAATCACCAAAAATCACTTTGGGTCCAAGTTTGGTTATGAAGGATGGTAGGTTCTCCCTATTCCCTGTCATGTGCTTTGAGCACCCACTATCCAGATACCATTGTTGGTTAGATATTGGATAGGTCTTCACCTGCACATAAACAGTTTACATATTTTTGACCCAGTTTACCTTGGGCCTAGGTTGATAGCCTTTAAATTCGGAAATAAAAGACATCCCAGGTTGACTCTTATAACCTTCAGGATGATATCTCCTAGGAGGTACTATCCATTCGGTATAAGGGTTAAAACATTGGGATGAAGGACCTCTAGGATTTACTTTAGATTTGCCTCTGAAGTCATGTTCAATGCTCTGAACTCTGCTCGAAGATCGTCGAGCTGAGGTCGACGTTCCTGGGTAGGATTGTCGAGCTCCGTTCAAAGATCGCCTGTACTGAAGTTCAGAGTCCAGACTGCATTGAGCTGAGTTCGACGCTTCAGCTAGATGCCGTCGAGCTCTGTTCGAAGTTTGCCTGTACTGGAAATCAGAGTCCATAAGGCGTTGAACTGAGTTCGACGTTTCAGCCCGATGCCGTCGAGCTCCGTTCGAAGGTCGTCGACCTCCGCTCGACGCTTTTTGTTGAACTGAAATTTTCTTTGGCAGATCAGCATTCTTCCTAGCTACCTCTACTACTCCCTTCCCTTTATCAGAGATAAATTTGATTGGAGTTGTTAATACTGTAGGTTGGCTGGATGAAGCACCCAAGCCCAGTGTACTATTGAATCTAGAGTTCACTGTGCTTGTGATGTCTATTAGTCTGATACTTCTTCCATTGAGGGATTCTTCAAACTTTTTGGCTTTTGACAGTTCACTTTTCAGTGCAACTATCTCCTCCTTACAGCATTCCAACTCCTCAGAGAGTTTGAGGTTACTTGAGTTTAGGACACTGTATTCAGATAATTGATTTCTGGGAGAGATTATCTCTTTCTCAGATTTTAGTAAATCTAAACACAATGTCTTAAATTCAATTTTAAAGTCCTCAGAATTGAAATCAAAAGAATTAATTACCTGGTCCTCTTTGGTTCCAGTTTCAGCTTCAGCTTCTGAATCAGATTCTGGTTCTACATCTGAGTTTTGCTGAGAGACATTGATAGCCATCATGCAGAATTCCTTTTCATCAGCATCATCCTCATCATCACTGGAGCTGGATGAAGTTTCAGAATCATCTTCAGTTTCACTCCATGTCTCAGCAACAAATCCTTTCCTTGTGTTCTTATTCTTGCTGGAGGATGCTTTATCTGAGCTGTTCTTCTTGAAATCCTTTTCTTTTCTTCTTTCTCTTCTTTCCTTCTTGTCCTTATTCTTGTTTTCTGGACAGTCAGGCACAATGTGGTCTGGTTTCCTACAAGCAAAGCATATAATTTCTTTGTTATTATTTGACTTATCATACCTTGGCTTATCATGTCCTTTGTATGGCCTTTTTTTGAAGTCTTTTCTGGCCAGTTTGTAAAATCTTTTGGCCAGTAGGCTGACCAACTCCTCATTGCCTGTGAGCTTTTCTTCAGGCTGATCCTCAATAGCTTTGAAAGCTATTGACTTCTCTTTCTTTGAGGCTGGTGAGGCAGCCTTTTGTTCTTCTTCTTTGTTTTTGATGAGCAGCTCATAAGATTTGAGCTTGCCTAGGAGAGCTTCAGTAGTGATTTCACTTAGACTTCTGGCATCTTTAATTGGCCAGATTCTTGAATCCCAAGTGCTGGGGAAGCACATTAGGATTTTATCATTCAGCTCAATCAATGAGATTTCTTTATCCAAAGTCTTCAGCTCATTGACAATCAGACTCAATCTGTTGTACATATCTGCTACTGACTCAGTCTCTCCTTTCATAAAGTTCTCATATTGGGTTATGAGGTGAGATCTTCTGTCTTTTCTTTCATCAGCAGATCCTGAGACAATATCTGAAAGTTTGTCCCATATTTCTTTAGCTGAGTTGCATTCAGCTACCTTCTGAAAAATCTCATCAGACATTGTCTGGGCTAAGATGTTTATAGCCTTGACATCTGCAGTCTTCCACTTCTTTATATCTGCATCTGTTCCTGAAGGAGGAGGAACAACATTTGTGCTTGAGCTTTCTGGTGGACTTGGACAAACTGTCAAAACAGAATTAAAAATATCTTCGTCAATAGAATTCATGTATAATTTAATCCTTGCCTTCCAAAGTACAAACTTTGAAAGATTGCACACTGGAGGTCTGGTGCTAGCATAGTCTTTATTCTGTGTCATGGTTTTGAATAAAAATAAATATAATACAACTAATAACAAGCCTCTATAGAAGGTTGATCTTTTTTAGAGATCTTTTGGTTCAGGTGTTAGCCTGTACAACCAATCTAGTGAAGATTTAGTTATTGGACAACCAACCTGGCTCTGATACCAATTGAAAGTGCGGAAGAGAGATCTACCTTCACTCTAGAGGGGGGATGAATAGAGTATTTTAAAATAATTTTCAGTTTAAAAGAAATAATGTAGATTAAGATTTAATTTATATATAAGTGTATATGTGCTTGCTATGAAACAAAGATAAAATAAAAACTAAAGAAACACACAGCACAAAGCAAAGATAAACACACAGCAAACCAGACGACACAAGGAGCTATAGTGGTTCCCCAACAACTTTGGTACATCCACTCTTCTACCACCCTTGGTAGGAATCCACTCAGGAAGAGTTGATCAGGTGTCCTGACACCAAAGAGCTTTTGATAAGGTGCTCAAAAACCAAAACTAGATTTTTTGATCAGGTGTCTTGCCACCACTGAGTTTTGACAAGGCTCTCATAACCACACTCAAAACTTTTGAAGGGAGTCTTGATAACCCTTTTACAGCAGGAAAGTAAAAAGTAAAGAGGTTGATGCTGTCTTCTCTGTTCTCAAATCAAATGAGAGAAGCACTAGTGGATATGATGAAGATGTCAAAGCTCCCCCTGAGATTAGCAGTAGGTTCAGGAGTAGAAGCTTTACACAGGGTAATAGGCCTTCAATGAGACTTCTCCAGCAAATGATGATTTCAGCAAGGCTGAAATGTGAGTTGTCTGGAGACTTGAATGATGAAGCCTTTTAGCACTTGAAGCAGATCTTTTAGTCACAGAAGATGAAAACTTGATTAGAGAATTTTTGTTGTTCTTCTTCTGTAATGCAATTCTTGTGTCTCTTGGTGTTGGTGTTGAATGATCTGTCTTCTTGTGTCTCTCTTTTCTTCAGCCGAATATCTCCAAGAGAACTGAGAGAATAATAATGAATTCTTGACTTGAATGGCCGAATAAACAGTCTTGAATGATTTCCAAAAACATCATTTGTCTCTAGGGAAAGTCCATTAGTAATATTCCATTTTTACCTTCCTTGACATTTGCATCAGATAGCTTGAAATGGCTAGGAAATCTTTTGCCATTAATGCAGCAATTAACTCTGAAAGAATTTGAAATAATTTCATAACTGATATTGACTTGATAGCAGAAAATGTCGACCTCATCAAGAAATAGTCGATCTGAGATCGACTATCGTCGACCAGAGCTCAGAGTTAATGAATTTGGACAGGAACAGAAATAGTCGATCTGACTAAGGCAGAAATAGTCGATCTGGCTAAGGCAGAAATAGTCGATCTGGACTAAGGCAGAAATAATCGATCTTCTCTTGGGAGAAATCGTCGACCTTCTCTTAGACAGAAATAGTCGACCTTAAGCTTAGCAGAAATAGTCGACCTAAGCTTGACAACAAAGCGTCGATCTAAGCTCAGCAACAGAGCGCCGATCTATGCTTGACGACAAAGCGTCGATCTAAGCTTGATGACAAAGCGTCGATCTAAGCTCAGCAATAGAGCGTCGATCTAAGCTTAACGACAAAGCGTCGATCTAAGCTTGACGACAAAGCGTCGATCTAGACTCAGCGACAGACCGTCGATCTAAGCTTGACGACAAAGAAATAGCTGAAGGCCGGGCGCTGATCCAAGCTCGAAGATCGTCGGACTGAAGCTCGATGATAGTCGACCTGAGCTCGACTATTTTTAACATTTATCTCAGCTTTGATTCCTGATCTTAAATGGTCCTGGGGGCAGCTTCAAACCTAAGTTCTAAGCCCTAGACACATTCTAACTTGACCTTTTCAACTATACAACTAGGTCAAACAGATATCCTAAATACATAGTGATCCTTTCCCAAATTAGTAATAGGGTGTTCCAACAGCCTAGCAGCGGGATCTGCTCGGGGTATAAGGCAGACTCCTCTGAGTGACATCCAGCTCTACCATCTTGATGGGAGCCTGGCAGCGGGATCTACTCGGGGTCTAAGGAAGACTCCTCTGACTGACTTCCAATCATGCCAGCTTAATTGGAGCCTGGCAGTGGGATCTTCTCAGGGCCTAAGGCAGACTCCTCTGAGTGATATCCAACCCTGCTAGCTTGATGGGAGCCTGACAGCGGGATCTACTCGGGGTCTAAGGCAGACTCCTCCGAGTGACATCTAGCCCTTCCATCTTGGTGGGAGCTTGAAAGAGGGATCTGCTCGGGGTCTAAGGCAGACTCCTCCGAGCGACATCCAGCCCTGCCAGCTTGATGGGAGCCTAGCAGCGGGATCTGCTCGGGGTCTAAGGCAGACTCCTCCGAGTGATATCCAGCCCTGCCAGCTTGATGGGACCCTGTCAGCAGGATCTAGGGGTCTAAGGCAGACTCGTCCGAGTGATATCCATCCATGCAAGCTTGATGGGAGCCTGGCAGCGGGATCTACTTGGGGGTTTGGGGCGGACTCGCATTTGTGCTTTTCATCGTCAGGGCACAAGTTTGTCAACAGAAGCTTTATTAGAAACTGAAACGACATTTACATGACTCATGGGAAAAAACATTTTAAGTCATTACCACTCCAGGTGAGACTTAGGGTCTCTCGCCCTCCACATTCCGGAGGCGGTACCCTCCCGACTTCAATGCCTCCTGTACAATGTATGGTCCCTCCCAGTTGGGATTGAGCTTCCCCACGGTGGCTGACCTCCCCGCGACATCCACTTTTCTTAAGACCAGGTTCCCTTCCGCAAATTGTTTGACCTTGACATGCTTGTCAAAGTATTTGACCATTCTTCTCTTCGCTTCCTCTTTCCTGACGGCAGAGAGGTCTCTCAGCTCCTAAACCATGTCGAGTGAGAGTCGCATCTCCTCCTTATTCTCGGCCCTCCATTCCTCTCTACCTTCTTCGGCCTCGACCACCAGAGGGGTTCGGACCTCGAACTCTATTGGAAGTATCGCCTCGCACCCATGGGAGCATTTAAAAGGAGTCTCTCCTATCGCCGTATTGGGTGTGGTTCTAAGGTCCCAGAGGACCAATGGGAGCTGCTCCACCCATCCTCCTCTCAAATTCTCTACCTTCTTTTTGAGTAGGTTAGCAATGATCTTGTTCACCGCCTCTACCTGCCCGTTGCTCCTGGGGTGATGAATCGAGACGAACCTAAGATCGATCCCGAGCTGTCCGCAGAAGCTAATGAACTCGGCGTTGGCGAACTGAGGGCCATTGTCTGTGATAATAGCCTGAGGAAACTTGTGACGGCAGATAATCTCCACCCATACGAAGTTCCTGATGACCTGGGAGGTTACCTTAACCAACGCCTTAACTTCCAGCCACTTAGAGAAATAATCAATCATCACGAGCAGGAACCTTCTCTGGCCGTTGTCCTGGGGGAAGGGCCCAACCAAGTCCATTCCCCATATTGCAAATGGTCAGGGGGCTGTGATACTCCTGAGGCGTTGGGCCGGTTGTAGCTAGAGGTAAGCAAACAGTTGGCACTTATGACACTACTTCGTGAACTTCGCCACGTCTCGGCTCAGGGTCGGCCAAAAATATCACTGCATGATGATCTGACCTTCCAAGGTTCGACTCCAAGAATGTCTTCCGCACTCCACAGAGTGAATTTCCTCCAAAATCCTCGGGACCTTCCTCTCGGCCACGTAGCGTGCCAACATCCCGGAGAGGGTCTTTCGGTATAGCTGGCCGTTTCGCATGATATTGTATGCCGACTTTTACTTGAGCCTCTTCTTGTCCATCCCCTCAGGATACTCCCCAGTGGACAAGTACGTTGAGAAGGGTTCCATCCACGAGGGGTGTTATTCCACCTCCATCAGCTCCCCTTCTTCAATGGATGGGCGGAAGAGATCTGTGAGGGTACCCCCCACTCGGGGGCCATGCTTGGCCAGCTGATCTACCTGCTCGCTCTCTTCCTTGGGCACGTGTCGAATGGAAAAAGTCTGGAAGGTGTCGATGACTCCCTTTACCTTTTCCAAGTAGAGTTGTAGAGTCGGCTCCCTCGCCTCGAACTCCCCGTTAATCTGGGAAGCCACCACCATGGAGTCAGTGAGGACCTCCACATCATTAACCCCTAGTTCAATGGCCAAGCGCTGACCCGAAATCACGGCTTTGTACTCGGCTTGATTGTTGGTTAGTGGGAAATGTATCACCACTGTCTGTTCGATCCTCATTTCCTGGATGCTTTCCAAGATGACCCCTGCCCCAAGGGAATGCCTCCCTGAGGCACCGTCCACCATGACCTTCAAAGGCACTGGGCGAGTGAGTTACCCCTCCGCCACCTCGATTACATAGTCTATCAGGAAGTCGACCATAGCTTGGGCCTTGATCGAGAGGCGGGGAACGAAGGATATGTCGAACTCTCTCAATTCCACCGACCACTTAGTATATCAGCCCGAATGCTCCACCCCCTCGAAGATGTTGCGGAGGGGATGGTCAGTCACAACTCGGATCGAATGTGCCTGTAAATAGGGTCGGAGCTTCTGGGCCGAGATGATTAGAGCGAAGGCCAGATTCTTCAAAATGGGATAGCGGAGCCCGGCCTTCCTCAATACCCTACTCACATAAAAAATCGGGAGCTGTTTCCTCCCCACTTCCAGAACTAAAATAGAGCTTAAGGCCTCCGCCCCGACCCCTAAGTACAAGAACAGGTCCTCCCCCTCCTTTGGCCCCTGGAGCAGGGGGCTTGAGTCAGCTGCTTCTTCAAGTCCTGGAATGCCTCCTCGCATTCCGAGGTCAATTCGAACTTCCAAACTCCTCTCAAGGTTTTGAAGAAGAGAGAGACTTCTCCCCGGCCCGGGAGAGGAATCTGCTCAACCCTAACAGCTTCCTTGTCAACCATTGCACCTCCTTGGAATTCTGAGGCGACCCCAGCTCCATAATCGCTCAAACCTTGTCGGGATTGGGTTCTACCCCAACGGGGGTGAGAAGGTGGCCCAGAAATTTGCCCTTGCTTGCCCCGAATACGCACTTCAAGGGATTCACCCTCATCTTGTACTTACGCAGGGTGGCGAAGGTTTCCTCCAGATCCTGGTGGTGAAAGTCTCCATCTCAACTCTTGATCATGAGGTCATCGACATACACTTCCAAGTTTCTTCCCATCTACTCTCGGAAGACCCTATCCATCATTTTTTGATAGGTCGCCCCTGCGTTCTTTATCCCGAAGGGCATCATCTTATAGAAGTAGCACCCATCCCCAGTGATTAAGGAGACATCCTTGATGTCAGTAGGGTGCATCCTGATCTGGTGATAACCTGAAAATGCATCTAAAAAACTTATTACAGGGAAGCCAACAGCTGAGTCAACCAGCACGTCGATCCGAGGCAAGGGGTAAAAATCCTTAGGGCATGATTTATTAAGAAGAGAAAAATCAACACACATACACCACCGCCCATCTCCTTTTTTAACCATTACAACATTGGAGACCCAGTCGGGGTATTGGATCTCAGATACGAAACCGGCCTTAAGGAGCTTGGCCACCTCCTCTCGAATCGGCTCGGCCAACCTGTCCGCTATGGGCCTCTTCTTTTGTTGGACGGGGCGAGCCTACGGATCCAGGTTGAGGCGGTGGCAGGCCATGTCGGTGTCAATCCCGGGCATCTCTGCAGCGCTCCAAACGAAGATGTCCACGTTCTTATGAATGCACTCAAGCATCTTGCCTTGGGCCTCCGGGGTCAGCCCCCCGCTGACGCAAACCTTCTCCACCTTGCCTCCGAGGGTGAGAACCTCCATCTCAACCACCTCTTCGGCCGCCTCCAGGAGAGGTCGCTCCCCCCATTCCTCAGCATCCTCTCCTCCTGGGGCGAGGGCCTCTTCCTCGACTTCCTCCATGGCCATTGCCTCGGCCGGCTCCCAAACATTCTTCATCTCCTTTTTCTAGGCGCAACCCTCCTCCACCTCCATCTCTTCTGGGCCGAACCCCTGCTCTGCCTCCTCCATCCTCCGCCCCATCTCTTCAGCACCCTCCTGCCATGAGATGGAGTTTACGGTGATGACATAGCATTCCCTTGCCATCTTAGGGTCTCCGCGGACCCGAACCTGGACCCCCTCAACATTGAACTTTAGGCATTGGTGGAAGGACGAGGGGATGCAGCGGAAGGCGCTGACAAGGGGCCTCCCGAAGATAGCACTGTAGCTTCTATGGGAGTCCATAATGACGAACTTGCTGTTGCGGGACTGCCCTCCCAGAGAGACTTAGAGTCCTACCCATTTTTCGACTTCCTTCCTCTCCCCCGAGAAGCGAAACAGGGGCCCATCAGAGGCCAACACCTTCCTGGCCTCCACCTTCATCGCGTCAAACGCCTTCTTGAAGATGACGTTGACTGAGCTCCCGTTGTCGATGAGGATCCGAGAGACGGTGAAATCCTCGATGGCCGTCTGGATGACCAGCTCATCGCAAAGGGGGTCTTCGTGACCTGGCATGTCCTTGACCGTGAAGGTGATTCTTTCTTCCGGGGCGGGGCCTGGGATGTGGAACCGACGCTCCGTCGATACATGGTGTGGAGGCTCGCTTTACGGGAACCCTCGATCCTCTCCCCCCCCATGGATTGCTCTGATCCCTCCCCGGGTTCCCATATCTGTCCGGTCTTCGCACCCGTCCTCCTCTGCCTGAGGCGGGACCTCCTCAATCTACAACCCTTGGCGGTCTTGCCGCTGCTGCTGCTCCATATTTCCTCTCATCTCGAGGAACTCCGGGCACGTAGCTATGGCATGCCCTTCCTCCCGATGGAAGTCATAGTAGGGTAAGTCCACCCTAACCTCCCTTCTCCTCCTCCATACGGCTCTTCTCCTCTCCCCCATGGCTACGGCCATAGCCTCCTCTTGATCGAGGAGGGAGGCCTCTAGCCCTGCCTCCCACCTGGAAGGTTGAACTGGCACTGGCCTCCTTGGCGGTTGTACCCTCCGTGGAACCCTCTCCTCTCCCCCTGCTCCTACCATTTGGGCCTCCACCCTAACCGCTGATTCGGCTCCTCGCACCCCCACTTGGGCTGCTGTTGTGGCTGCTCCCTCTGCTGGGGCTCAGCTCTTCTTTCCTCCTGTCTTCTGCCTCTTCTGGGCCTCTCCTCCTTCGTAGCCCACCTAGCTAACCTCCGGGCAAACTCCGGGTTCGATGCCTCCCTGTCGACTTCTCTTGTCGCCCTCTCCATCAACTCCTCATAGGATAGGGGGGGAATCCTCTTAAACTCCATTCGAAAGAAACCCTGCTGTAGCCCCAGGGTGAAGGTCGTCATCATAGTATGACCCGACATCTCCTTAACCTGGGTGACCTCCTCCTGGAAGCGATCGGCGTAGCTCCCCAGGTTCTCATTCACCCCCTGTTTGATGCGGAATAGGGACTCTAACTCCCTCTTCCTCTTCTTCGAGGTCGTTAACCTTAGTATAAACCCCCGACGGAGGCCCTCGAAGTATTAGATGGAACTGGCCGGCAGCTGGTGAAACCACTCCCTGGCCTTCTCCTTCAGAGTGATGGCAAAGAGCCTGCATTTGAAGCCATCCGACATCTGTCAGATCGAGACCGCATTCTCAAAACATTGGACGTGCTCGACCGGTTCTCACTTCCTAGTGTAGTAGGACATGTCAGGCTCCGTGAACCCATCTAGGACTGGGGCAGAGGAGACCAGCTCGCTGAAGGGACTCTCTCCCCCCCACCGGGCGAGCCGGAGGGTCTCGCGCTCCCAACTTGACAAATCTGTCTCCGCCTCCCAAGCCCGGGAAAAGCCCTCGCCTAGGGAGCTTGGCACCCTGGCCTTCCTCGGCGACTTCCTTCCCCGCTCGCCGGGCGGGAGCGGCCTCGGCGAGTACCGGATCCACGAGAACTGGGATAACTTGAGTCGAGCACTCGACACACGCGCCGAGTGCAAATCAAACCAGGTCGAGTACCTCTTTCCTGAAGTCCTCGAACATTCCCATCGTCGCGAGAGGGGGAGGGGGTGGCGAGTCGGTCCTGTCCGATCTTTGCCCTTCTCCTCCAATCATTGAGCTCGCTGAAGGTTTTCTATGCTGACCACTCTCCATGCTCACCGCACAAAAATTTTGAAACCGAAAATCGGTCTCTTGTGGAGTTCACCCTTGGGGAAGGGGTGGTCGCGCACCTACTTCGCTCCTGCAAGAAAAATAACCAAGGAAAGAAAGAGCAAAGGACTAGACCAAGGGCCCGGCGCGGAGGTCCCACCACAAACTCAGAAGATCACTGAGTGCTTCCCCTCCTTAGCCAAATACCAGGCTAAGGTACCTCAGAAAGCGCTAGAAGACTGAGAGATAAGTAAGCCCTCCTTCTTAGGTATCCCTTGGGTCCTATTTATAGATTTCCGACAACGATCTGCTAATAACTAACCTCTGTTGGCCTGAAATGATTGAAAGCCCTTGGGCTGGCCTGCCAACAACCGAACTCCGTTGTTCTAGCTGGCTAAGGGTAGACCTGTAGGGGCAAAATGGCAAGGAGTTTCCCCAATTGGGGGCTGGGCGAGTAGCCCTCCAATGCCTCTACCCGGCAAGAGGTGCGGGCCGGGGCTGGCTCTCCTAGGGGACGCGAGTTGGAGGCGGCCCGCTAGGGAAGGCGCGAGACGGGGGAGGCCCACCTAGGAGAGGCGGGCTAGGGATGACCCGCCTGGGCGACCCTTGGAGGCCGACCGTCCTAGGAGAGGCGGGCCGGGGCTGACCTGCCTGGGCGACCCTTGGAGGCCGACCTGCCTAAGAGAGGCGGATCGGGGCTGACCCGCCTGGTTGCCCAAGTCCCTTCGGCGAACACGGGGTTATACATCGATATGTGATCCTATGCATCATTAACCCGGGGCAAACCTTAAGTCCTAAAATTTAAGTGAAAATAAAGAACTTTAATTATTTCAAATCATTTTATATGTCCCAATGTTCTTCGATGTCAAGGGCTAATAACGATTAACCACTCATTGGTATGGGGACGGCTTTATAATTTTGATGAGACGCGAGTTCGAAACTAAACGCTAAAGGATTATAAAAAGAAGACATAAAATAACAAACATTTAGAAAATAAACAGGAAAGCTAACTAAAATGAGAACTCACGCACACTTCAAAACCATAAATAAAATAGAGTAAAGACAAGTCCTACTAGAATGAGTAGGCGGGAAATGAAAATACATCATTTAACTTTTAACGAGTAGGCGAAAATAAATGCATGTACATGTTCTACTCAAATGAGTAGACGGTAAATGACAAGTCCTACTCGAATGAGTAGGCGGGAAATGAAAACACGTCATTTAACTCTTAACGAGTAGGCGAAAATAAATGCGCACGCACACACTCTATATGAATTGAAAGAAAGCAATAAGATTTACCCCAACACACACATACTCTACATAATTAAAGAAAGCGATAAAATAAAGCATGAAAAATTATCTCATAAACTCACACACTCTACATAATTGAAGTAAGCATTACAAAATTATTCTCATACACGCACACACACAACATGAAATTTAAAAGAACAAAATGAAAATCTAACTCCTACACACACACACAAATTAAAGACAAAATCAAAGTTGCCTAAAAATAAAAATAACTACTTTTTATACTTAGGATTTGTTAAAAACACAAAAAAAGATGAAATAAAAATAAAAAGAACAATTTTTTTTTTGGAAATTAAAGTTAAAACCAAAGTTGTTTAAAAATTAAAATTATAACTTTTTCATTTTTAAGAATTCATAAAAGTAGATAAAAAGTGATACTAAAATTTAAAAGAACAAAAACATTTACAACCTAAACAAAAACTATGTTAAAAGAAAATCAAAATCACTTTTAAAACCTCTTTTACAAATTCATAGGGATGAAGAAGATATACTTTTAATGTAGCATAAAGCTTGAAGAAAAACTATCCAAATAACATTTCATTTTTGAAGTAAAAACTATAATAAAATCAAACATAACAACTAATTAAAACCATGAAAAAACATTTAACTAGTTAAACTCATACACACACACACTTTTCATAAAGAGAAATACTAAGAAAAACATGAGAATAAAAAGAAGAACAAAGTGGGCACACAAGTTCATTACAAAACCAATTAAGGAGAGAAAAGCTAACATGTTTTTCTTAATGAAAAGAAACTATTACAAAGCTAAGACAAACATAAAAAGAAGGGGAGAAAGTTCTCCTTACATGGCAATGGAATACACCAAGCAGCCCACAAAACACGCTAAACTTTGGCTCAAAAAAGTTAACCCTTGGACCATACAGCAGTTTTTTATTTATAGACAAAATTTCAGGCATGACACGCCCTAGTCACGGGAGTGATAGGGGGTGTGTCGGGGGGGGGGCGTGACTAGACAGTTGTGTACAACCCCGTATTCGCGATGGGAGGACCCGAAGCAAGGCATAAGGCATGCTAGTAAGTTTTTAGCGTTGGAGCCCCTTCGAGGGGCGGGGGCGGCGAGTAGGCAGACACCCGTCCCGGCATGATAGGCGTGAGGGCAGGCGGGGCGAGACCGGCCCGGGGCCGGGTTCTCGCCCCTGCCTCGCGGCTGGGCGAGGGCAGGCGGGGCAAGACCAGCCCGGGGCCGGGTTCTCGCCCTTACCTCGCGGCTGGGCGAGGGCAGGCGTGGCGAGACCGGCCCGGGGCCGGGTTCTCGCCCCTGCCTCGCGGCTGGGCGAGGGCAGGCGGGGCGAGACCGGCCCGGGGCCGGGTTCTCGCCCCTGCCTCGCGGCTGGGCGAGGGCAGGCGGGGCGAGACCGGCCCGGGGCCGGGTTCTCGCCCCCGCCTCGTGGCTAGGCGAGGGCAGGCGGGGCGAGACCGGCCCGGGGCCGGGTTCTCGCCCCTGCCTCGCGGCTAGGCGAGGGCAGACGGGGCGAGACCGGCCCGGGGCCGGGTTCTCGCCCCTGCCTCGCGGCTCGGCGAGGACAGGCAGGGCGAGACCGGCCCGGGGCCGGGTTCTCGCCCCTGCCTCGCGGCTAGGATAGGGCAGGCGGGGCGAGACCGGCCCGGGGCCGGGTTCTCGCCCATGCCTCGCGGCTAGGCGAGGGCAGGCGGGGCGAGACCGGCCAGGTTCTCGCCCCTGCCTCACGGCCTTGCGGTCAGGCCGGGCGAAACCGACCAGGGGGGCCGGAGGGCGTGACCTCTCATGCTTCTACCGTTTTACTCCCGAGGTGGATTTTCCTTTTTTGCCCCCCGGTGTGGAGGTTTTCTATTGGCTGGAGGCATTTTTGCCCCAGGGGCGTTTTGGTCATTTTACCCCCAAGACTTGGAAAAACTATAAATAGACCCTTAGGGGTGCCTTGGAGAGCACTTGTCATTCTTTCCTTAGCCACTATTTTCTCTTTGGCTTTCCTCCAAGGCACCTAGCTCAAGCATTGGCTAGGGAGGGGTAGACCTCAAAGGTCTTCTGGGTGTGAGGTGGGACCTCCACGCTAGAGCCAAGGGTCAGTTCATAGCTTCCTAAGTCTTCGGTCCGTGATGTTCTTCCGAGCATAGTAGGTGTGAGGTCACCCCTTTCCCCAAGGGTCGAACTCCACAGAAGTCAATTTTGGCCTCGGTCATTTTTGGCTTCAATAGTTTTGGTGCGGTGAGCGTGGAGAGTGACCAGCACAGAAAATCTCAGGTGAGTGTCATGGACGGAGATCAGGGAGGTGGTGATGATCTCGGCGAGCTCCCAAACTCATGACCCTTTGTGGGAAGGGAGGAGTTCATGGCATCCATTCAAGGCATCATGGGGATGCTGCGGAGTTTGGCTCCTCGGGGTGGCAGCTCCACTCCAACCCCCCAAGAGCTAGCTCCACCCCCTCTCGATGAGTCGACCCCTAGGGGTCCAGGAGAGACCACCCCAGCAGGGGGAGAAGTAAGTGTGCCAGATAAGAGGCCTGGGAATGAGCGGATGGTAGAAGGGGTTGAGCGAGACCTCCCAGGCCGGGAGCTGTTCCCTAGCCCGGCGAGAGCTAGCCCTCCAGGCGAGCAGGTCGCGCGAGTGGAGGTGGCGAGAGCTCCCCTTAGGGGGTCACCCTTTAGTGAGTTGATCATCTCAGCTCCCGTTCCCGAGGGGTTCAGAGAGCCAGACATGGCTTACTATACCGGGAAGGATGACCCCGTCCAGCATCTGCAATGGTTCGAGGATGCCGTCTCCATCAGGCCGATGACGGATGCCTTCAAGTGTTGCCTCTTTGCGATCACCTTGAAAGAGAAGGTGAGGGACTGGTTCCATCAACTCCCTCCGAGGTCCATCTTCGGGTTTGAAGACTTGAGCCGGAGCTTTCAGCTTCGCTTCTCCACCTCCAAGAAGAGGAAGAAGGGTCCTGAGTCCCTCTTCCTGTTAAAGCAAAGGGCCAAGGAGTCGCTGGCTCACTACGTTGACAGGTTCCAGGAGGAGGTCCTTGACATCCAAGTGGTGCCAGGGTATGCCCTCCAGATGGCGTTCACGGTATGATTGTGCGAAGGGTTCTTCAAGATGAGCTTGACTCGGAAGGCCCCCCTTTCCTTCGAGGAGCTGATGGAAAGGGCGGCAGAGGAGATAGCCATGGAGGCAGCCAACCCAGCCTTTGTAAAGAAGTTGGCAAAGTTGACAGAGGTGGAGTCGAAGGAGCAGGGTGGCTCAAGGCATCATGAAGGGAGAAGGAGAGAGGAGCATAGAGCTCAAGGGTTCCTGAGATAGGAGGGTCTGGAGCCAGGCTGGAGGCAGCAGGGAGGACCTGCCTATGGTCCAGGAAGGGCTCTCATCCAAGATGGAGGGAACTTTCATGGGGGACAAGGAAGGTTCAACTTCCAGAGGCAAGCCCCAAGACAACTCCTACCCCCACCCCAGCAAGCGATGGCGATTGGCCGAAGGGATAGGAGGAATCGCAAGGGGAGAGGGGGAGGCAGGGTAGAGTTGTCGTACTGTGACTTCCACCAGGTTGAAGGTCACGCCACGGCTACCTGCCCCGAGTTCCTGGAGGTGAGAGGGGCGAGAGGTCCTGCCCAGCAACCGCCGCCGGAGCGGATTGAAGTTCTACCCCAAGGAGGGGGTGAGGATGTGTGCGAGGACCGGGTCGATGTAGGACCCCGAGGTGGTATAGCTGTGATCCACGGGGGGGTGCGGATCGAAGCCGCTCGGAAGGCAAGTCTCCATGTGATGTATCGGCGGAGTGTTGCCTCGACATCCCAGACCCCTCCCCCGGAGGAAAGGGTCACCTTCTCATCAAAGGACATGCCAGAGCATGAGGATCCCTTCTGCGACGCCCTGGTCATCCAAGCAGCCGTCGAAGGCTTCACCGTCTCCCGGATTTTGATTGATAACGGAAGCTCGGTCAATGTCATTTTCAAGAAGGCGTTCGAGGGGATGAAGGTGGAGCCAAGGAGGATAGTGGCGTCGGATGGACCTCTGTTCGGATTCTCAGGGGAGAGGAAGGAGGTGGAAGGTGGAGTCGGACTCCAGGTGAAGTTGGGAGGGACCTCAAGGAACTGCAGGTTCGTCATTGTTGACGCTCCAAGCAGCTACAACGCCATCTTCGGAAGGCCCCTCATCAGCGCCTTCCGGTGCGTGCCCTCATCCTTCCACCAGTGCCTCAAGTTCAACTCAGATGGTATCCAGGTCAGGATCAAGGGAGACTCCAGGATGGCGAGGCAGTGCTACGTCACGGCAGTCAACACCATCTCTTGGTTGGCTAAGGCGGAGGAGATGGAGGAGATCATGGAGAGCCTGAGCAGGATTGAGGTATCCAGCGGGATAGAACCTGATGGCGACCACCATGCCCAGGCCCCCTGAAGAAGCCTCGTCTCGGTGGCGTCATGTATCTTGTTTTTCTTTATGTTGTAATGAGTCCAACCTCCGACCGGTAGGGTTGGGGGGGTCATGTAACCCAGCTATTTTCCCCTTTTGAGGATGTTGAATTTTGGCAGAGTTCGGATGACATGCCCCGTCCCTAATTCCCTTAGCTCCGAGATGATTCCGCTGCCAGGCTCTCACTAGCTGGTGGGTTCAGGTTGATCTCTCGTGGGAGCCAAGTCCCTTAGCTCCGAGATGATTCCGCTGCCAGGCTCTCACTAGCTGCTGGGTTCAGGTTGATCTCTCGTGGGAGCTAAGTCCTTTTGCTCCGAGATGATTCCGCTGCCAGGCTCTCACTAGCTGGTGGGTTCAGGTTGATCTCTCGTGGGAGCTAAGTCCTTTTGCTCCGAGATAATTCCGCTGCCAGGCTCTCACTAGCTGGTGGGTTCAGGTTGATCTCTCGTAGGAGCTAAGTCCCTTTGCTCCGAGATGATTCCGCTGTCAGGCTCTCACTAGCTGGTGGGTTCAGGTTGATCTCTCGTGGGAGCCAAGTCCCTTAGCTCCGAGATGATTCCGCTGCCAAGCTCTCACTAGCTGGTGGGTTCAGGTTGATCTCTCGTGGGAGCTAAGTCCTTTTGCTCCGAGATGATTCCGCTGCCAGGCTCTCACTAGCTGGTGGGTTCAGGTTGATCTCTCGTGGGAGCCAAGTCCCTTAGCTCCGAGATGATTCCGCTGCCAGGCTCTCACTAGCTGGTGGGTTTAGGTTGATCTCTCATGGGAGCTAAGTCCTTTTGCTCCGAGATGATTCCGCTGCCAGGCTCTCACTAGCTGGTGGGTTCAGGTTGATCTCTCGTGGGAGCTAAGTCCTTTTGCTCCGAGATGATTCCGCTGTCAGGCTCTCA
Source organism: Platanthera zijinensis (assembly GCA_039513925.1). NCBI lineage: Eukaryota > Viridiplantae > Streptophyta > Magnoliopsida > Asparagales > Orchidaceae > Platanthera > Platanthera zijinensis. The sequence continues at coordinate 155,712,172 of CM077078.1, read as the reverse complement.
CTAGCTGGTGGGTTCAGGTTGATCTCTCGTGGGAGCCAAGTCCCTTAGCTCCGAGATGATTCCACTGCCAGGCTCTCACTAGCTGGTGGTTTCAGGTTGATCTCTCGTGGGAGCTAAGTCCTTTTGCTCCGAGATGATTCCGCTACCAGGCTCTCACTAGCTGGTGGGTTCAGGTTGATCTCTCGTGGGAGCTAAGTCCTTTTGCTCCGAGATGATTCCGCTGTCTGGCTCTCACTAGCTGGCGGGTTCAGGTTGATCTCTCGTGGAGGTTGTCCTTTTACCCTGAGGAGGTCTCGCCACCCAAGCTCTCATCAGCTGGCATGGCAGGTTGACCCCCCCAGGAGGCTAAGCGTTTTTACCGTGAGGGGGTCTCGCCACCCAGGCTCTCATCAGCTGGTATGGCAGGTTGACCCCCCAGGAGGTTAGATCTTTTTACCCTGAGGGGGTATCGCCACCCAGGCTCTCATCAGCTGGCATGGCAGGTTGACCCCTCAGAAGAGGCCTCAGTCTTTCGATACCGCGAGAGTAAGCTTCACTCAGCGAATACGTTGGGTTGGATGTTTCTTTCCGAGCTTGTACCAACCTCGAAAAGAGCGGGGATTATGTACAACCCCGTATTCGCGACGGGAGGACCCGAAGCAAGGTATAAGGCATGCTAGTAAGTTTTAAGCGTTGGAGCCCCTTCGGGGGGCGGGGGCGGCGAGTAGGCAGACACCCGTCCCGGCATGATAGGCGTGAGGGCAGGCGGGGCGAGACCGGCCCGGGGCCGGGTTCTCGCCCCTGCCTCGCGGCTGGGCGAGGGCAGGCGGGGCGAGACCGGCCCGGGGCCGGGTTCTCGCCCCTGCCTCGTGGCTAGGCGAGGGCAGGCGGGGCGAGACCGGCCCGGGGCTGGGTTCTCGCCCCTGCCTCGTGGCTAGGCGAGGGCAGGTGGGAGAGACCGGCCCGGGGCTGGGTTCTCGTCCCTGCCTCGCGGCTAGGCGAGGGCAGGCGGGGCGAGACCGGCCCGGGGCCGAGTTCTCGCCCCTGCCTCGCGGCAAGGCGAGGGCAGGCGGGGCGAGACCGGCCAGGTTCTCGCCCCTGCCTCGCGGCCTCGCGTTCAGGCCGGGCGAAACCGACCAGGGGGGGGGGCCGGAGGGCGTGACCTCTCATGCTTTTACCGTTTTACTCCCGAGGTGGATATTCCCTTTTTGCCCCCCGGTGTGGAGGTTTTCTATTGGCTGGAGGCATTTTTGCCCCAGGGGCGTTTTGGTCATTTTACCCCCAAGACTTGGAAAAACTATAAATAGACCCTTAGGGGTGCCTTGGAGAGCACTTGTCATTCTTTCCTTAGCCACTATTTTCTCTTTGGCTTTCCTCGAAGGCACCTAGCTCAAGCATTGGCTAGGGAGGGGGAGACCTCAAAGGTCTTCTGGGTGTGAGGTGGGACCTCCACGCTAGAGCCAAGGGTCAGTTCATAGCTTCCTAAGTCTTCGGTCCGTGACGTTCTTCCGAGCATAGTAGGTGTGAGGTCACCCCTTTCCCCAAGGGTCGAACTCCACAGAAGTCAATTTTGGCCTCGGTCATTTTTGGCTTCAACAAGCTGGGTGGAGGAAGTCAATTTGATCTTTGCTGGCTGGAGGCGTTGACTGCCGACATCGACACGAGCGTGTCGGGATGGACACAGGCGTTATAGCTGGCGGGAGGTGTTGAGTGTCGAGTAGATGGCGTTGAGTGTTGACTGGATGAAGGCGTTGAGTGGCGTTTAGTGTGTTCTGTCTCGATTGCGTTGTGTGGCATGACACGGGCGTGTCGTGTCTTCGGACACCGGCGTGTCCTGCTCTGGTTGATGAGGGCCGAACATCGTGCGTCGGGTTGAGGTCAACGATCGTCGAGGGCGTGACACGGGCGTGTCGGTCATGGGACACGGGCGTGTCAGGTCCTTTTTTTGATCATTTCTGGAAAATTTCAGAAAATCAAAATTAAGCTAAGTTAGAAAATAGTTTACAAAAAGAAACATATTTATAAACAAAAAATAACTAAAAACTACAAATAAGAACTAAAACGATATAAATAAAGTACTAAAATACGCGTATATTTACAACTCATCAACAGTAGTGAATCGCTAGCTAAACAAATTATATTTTATCAATTTCACGCTAGTTTACATAGAAGACCGTCTCACTATATGATTTGCGATTTAGTTTTGGTGTATCTCGTCCCTGAACGGTTGCCTTCGAGCACTATAGAAAGTTTGCGAGTTGGCCAGTTTGGCCTTTTTCGGATATTAATGAAATTAGGAAAATACACATATCATTTGAAGCTTTCCATTGATTGGGGTATTACTCATATTTTTAATGTTTCTAATTTAACGCTATATGTTTCTCTACCACTTGAATTATTTGCCTGTCCGTTTGGGTCCACTTTATTTTCTTATGGTTTGGGTAGTGAGCTTGTGCCTGTGTCATTCTCTTCATCGGTCTTCACTGGAGGTATGTTGGTTGTTGATGTAGAAATTTATTTTCCTTTATTGTCTAATGCTTTTCCAAGGTTCCCCAGGACCATCTTTTTGCATGACAGGATACTCCAGGTTGAAGTGCTCTCCTTTTTATGTGGTGATGTTTGCCACTCCTTGATTCGATGGCATGATCGTCCGGCCTCTGATGACATTTGGCTTACTAGATCGGAGGTAGCTCTTTTGGATGTTGCTCTCCCGCGCTGGTGCATTCAGCCCAACTCATCGATGATGAGTACTTTTGAGCGGGGGAGGATTGATGGCAACGACAACCCGCAACATATTGAAGACGGCGATGACATGCTTACAGACCCGCAATATATTTAAGACGGCGACGGCGTGCTTACGGATGACCATGTGGAGCATCGCCATAATAGCCGTCCTGAACGCAAACTAACATATTAATAATTAATAATAATTATTAATAAATTATTATTAATTATTAATTATTAATTCTCTTTTATGTTTTGTTTTATTATTATTTTATTTTGCATTGTTATTTCATTTTCATGTCATGTGTAATATCATGGTTAGGTGTACAATCATGGGTTATGTTTCTTTTTATTTTTGGGCTGCATGTAGCCAAGTCTTGGATGTAGCCTATATATATGCATGTATCTTTCATATTGAGGATTATTGAATGAAAGAAAAATAAACCCTAACATTCAGAAGTTCTCCTCCTCTTCCTCTTTGCAAATTTCGGCAACCCCTTCTTCTCCCTCTCTCCTAGCCGCCCCTCCTCTTCCTCTCCTTTTCTCCTTCTAACAACCCCAACCCTTCCCTCCTTGCAACATCAAGATCGGCCACCATCACCCTCACGTTCATAAAGTCGGCCACCAACCTCTTTACAAAAACAGGCCACCAACATCTCCAACCCAAGCTGACCATCTACACCACCATCAAACCCGAGCCCCCATCTTGACCAACAAAAGTCAGCCATCCTTCAACCTAGTCGCCTCCCTCCACCCTAACTCAAGGGTCGACCCTATTCCCAAACCCTAGCCGCCAACCACCACCATCCACCCCTCCAAAGAATTCGACCACCTTCATTATAACAAACCCTCCACCTTTTCTCTCTCTACCACATATAAATATATTATCATTCAAGAGGGTGTCTCATTGTGGATTTCTAACTCCGGCGTGACGCGACGAAGACGGACAAGTTTCTCTCCAACCGGCGTGACTCCGGCGGAGCCGTTGAAGAACGATCCACGCCGAGAAACCGAAATCATCCATTCCGGTTGGGTAACGAAAATATTTTCACTCTTGTGTGTTTCTCTTCTTAGATTAAGTTGTGTGGTGGATTTTCTTAGCGTTAACTTGGATAACATTGAAAACATCGTGGTTCTCTTTTATATTTTGTAGCTTCTTCTTCATTTCATTTTCTTTCGAAAAGGTTTGGCGAACCTTCGTTTTCTTTTGTTGGGAGAGATCTACCCTTTCCGAATTGAATTTTATTCCGTAGATCTCTTTTGGTACAACACCGCTCGTTCGGACCGTGTAGGTCCCTTTAGCCGGAAAGAATATTGGCCTATAGCCCTTGTTTGATCCTAATTGGTTTGGCTACTCGTACACTAGTATAAAATTGATGACATTAATTACGTGGTGCTGTGTAGATCGAGTGTGCGAGTGTAGAATTTGGTTCGTAGAGGGAAATACGTGTGCGCCCGTAGATATATTTCGGTGTCAACGTGCAAGCATGCATCAAGCAACCCCGCGCGTGCTCACTTACAGCAACCACGCGCGTGCTCGCATGCGGAATCGCGTGCATTCTCCCTTGTGGCAATGCACATGCATGCTCACCTGGGGAAACCACCCATGTGCTCGCTTGCCACAACCTAGTGTGTGCTCGCTTGTGGCAAGCTTGCACATCAACCACAGACAACAACAGTTCCCAGCGTGTGCGGCCCCGGCGCCCGCACGCGGTGCTCCAATGTCCTTTTCTCGTGTTTCCTACATTCCGTCTTGGAGGCCTCCCCCCGCCGCCATCCGCCAAAAAAACTACCCGGCATCCTGGACTACGCGTACCGCCCGGGGACACTTTCGTCCTTTTCTAGAAAATAGTGATCTAGGTGACCAAAATCGCGCAGCAATATTCACCTAATCAAATTACAGCCGAGTGCAATTACCAGCATGTCCCACATAAAAAGCTATTATAGGAGATGCATGCCTTCATTTGAAGGAGTAAATTTTAGGTGTGTTTCTCCCACCAAAAATTAGGGTGGGGCGCGCCTCAAACCGTTGAAACTTGCAAAAATAACGGTTTTGATCGAAATACTGACAATATTAACAATACTAATAGTATTTTTTCAATACTGCAGTATTTCCCGAAAACAACTCAACCTTAGAATTTTGAATCATACGACCGTATTTAATTCGATCCTCACCTAAAACTAAGTAGGAGAAACACACTTAAATTTTTTTCCATTTGAAGACACAATCAAAGAGAGAAGACAAGGCTCTTAAATTTTCACGCGAAGATTCACCACCATACTCGCTCTGTCGTTCAAAGTTCTCTCTGTTCACTCCATAGAACGCTCCAGAGAATACTCCTAAGAACGCTTGTTCGAGTGCTAAAGAAGGCTTCGTTTGTTTCGGCGTTTTCGCCTGGCGTTTGGAGCAAACGCTGCCGGACGGCGGGTAGACAAACGGGACGCCGGCGGCGTTTGCTCCGTTTGCAACCGCCGCAAGAAGAAAAAGCCTCGCAAACGTCGTTTTTCCAACCCCTCCTCCCCCCTCCGGTTCCAACTCTCCATTTCAACCGCCGGGAGCAAACGCCACCGCCGTACCAAATGAAGCCAAAGACTTGTAATCCATTTCTTCTTGAAGATTTGTACTTCATTTCTTCTGGAAGAACTTGTAAACGGACCAGTGGTCTGTCACTCCTCTCGAATTTCTAACTCATGTAACCGTAAGGCGGGATGTTACAGTAATCACCTATAAAATAGTGGAATTTTGCTAGCAGTGGTGCTTTTCTCTTTTCAGTTTTTTCACGAAGCACACCTTGACGTCATTGCTGTAGTTTCTCTCTTTAATTATTTGCGAGCTTTACTCACTCTCGAGCTAAACAATTCAAATCTTACGGACTGAAAGAGCGCTACTCATATCGCAAAAGAGTTCTCCAAGAGTTTTACTCTTTCTCGTTAAATAGAAGACTGTATATTGCTCTATATTTTAAATTATTAAAAAAATTTCACAATTTTGGGTTCCACTGGTGTAACAGATTGGCGATGCTTTATTTTTGTTTTGTTTTGTTCACCATCATGAAAGCAACTCGGCTAGTCAGCATGTTTCCTTGGACGGAGCCAAAGGCATATATTGATCGGTATTTTCCCATCACCAACTACCTGCTTAATTCCCAAAAAGTTGAAGTTTCCTCTGCATAACCTGCATAAAAATTAAATAAATAAAATAAGTTTTTCTTTTTGTGGCATTGAACTCATTGTTTATTTAGTTAGGTGTTTTGCGACAATTACAACTAATTTTAAATTATTTGAATTCATAGAGAGAGAGAGGGGAAGACCGCCAGTAATCGTGTAATATATGATCTCCCAAAAATACCCTTTTTCCACGTTATATTTACATTTAAAGTTTAATTAAAGTGGGTTATTCAAAATAATACCTATCAAAATAGAGAAAAAAAAGTTTTGGTGGCTCCCTAGACATATTTTTATGCTCTAAATCACTTATTCGATTTCAATTATTTTTTAAAAAATAAATTATAAAATATTAATGTTTTTATTTTTATGCTTATTTTAAGTACCGTATTACGCATATTCCATTCATAACTGAAAAAACTATAGTTGTAATTTCATGAATTATGATTGTATCATGACATTGTAGATGCATGAAGTTATGCCCGTAATATTTTTAATTATGATCGTAATATGAGTAATATGTTACTTAAAATGAGCGTAAAAACATGAAAATTAATATTCTGTATTTTTTTGAAAAAAACTATAAGTTATAAAAATTAATGTGAAGCATAAAAGTACGCCTAACATGCATAGAGATATTCACGCTAGCACCAGAAATTTTTCCAAAATAGAAGACGGTGCAAAAATCTAACCCAATAATCAGTCAAAGAAGACGGTAATAAAGGCAATAATAAATTTGTAAAGAAAGTTATGAAGTATTAGGTAAAGGGCCATAAAGGTTATTAAACAGCTGTAAAAACTTGATATCCATTATAAGCGATCAAATAAAAAAAGCTGTCGACGTCTATTTTGTGGGAAATGTTTGGACCCAACTACCCTAGCCAATATGATATCTAAAATATCTCTATGATACTTGAGACATCATATTTGTATTAGAGAAATCTATAAGATTGATGAGGTCATCATAAATTATATAGGGAAAATAGGGCGCCGGTAGCCCATCACCTAAGATCCCCACTAATTTGAGGGGATCATGAGGCTTACTACCATGAACGTGATCGGCGCGCCTCATCCCCCACACGGCTCGCGCACAAACCGTCCACGAGAGTTCAACAAGGTCGGCTGCCGCCTCAATCTTCGGCGGCAGACTACCGCAAGTCCAGAAGGCCCCGGCTGGCGAATGCCGCCACCTCCCGCAGCGGCGAGACTGTGCCCGCAAGGGGTTGCCGCACCCCGCGGTCGCACGCCCTCCCCTGCGACCGCTTCTCACGGCCGCGGGGCTGCACCCGCGAAGGGCGGTCGCGCCCGCCGCCGCGGGGCCGCAACCGCAAGGAGCGGTCGCGCCCCCGACTTCTTTCTCTCCCTCCGCGGCCGGCCGTTCCACAAACCACGGCTCCTCCTACTCCTCCGCCGGTGGCCGTCCGCCGCTAAGTTGGTCGCCCATTCATGACGGGCCATTGCCACCGTCCGATCATCCTGTCACGATCACCGTCATCCGTTACGTGGTAACTGTTGGGTCTTTTTTATACGACACAACACTTGTGCGAAGCGGAAATAGAACAAGAAAAGTTCATAGAATTCGGATCTGACGATATACATTGATCAAAAAGGTGCAGCAAATAAAATAAATTTCCTTTGCGGGATTGAGTATATACTCAACGTAGATGCTCCAGAAGATCTGTCGATCACATACCGGCTAGAGTCCTTAGTGAAGAATTGTGTCTGCACCTCTATAGATGATTCACACGAACGGGAGAACCCGTAGATTCTTGTCAAGCATGTTCTAGGTCGAAAGAGAGCACTCCGCGTCTTCACAGACTGCTAGGTCTGTTACAGAAGTAGCGACGACACTTGCCGGAATCGGGCTTAGCGACGGCGACGGGATCGGCGAAGGCGGAAACAGTTTTCGTCGCCGAATTAGGTCTCGGGTTTTCGCACAGTGCTGCTTGTGTGCTTAGGCAGAATGATTAGTTATTTGTGAAACCCTAAAACCTTCTATTTATACCCAAAGGAATAAACAGAACAACTCATCGCTACTCGCAGACCCAAGACATGGAATACAGAATTTTGACCACACAACCCTTGTCTCGACGAATCATCGAGTATCCATAACATATTCGACGAATAGTCGAGTATCCTTAAGATACACGACGAACTCAACGTCAGCCATCCCGAATCAACATTTGACTCGACGAAGGCGTTCAGTGAACTCAACGCACTCAGTGCCTAAGGCTAGATTTGTTGAATCAACCTTTGACTCGACGAAGGAATTGAGTGAACTTAACGCCTAAGTGCTAGACTCACTGAATCAACACATTGGCTCGACGAATCGTTGAGTAAACACAACACACTCAACGCCACCATTCGTCGAGTCAACACTTGACTCGACAAAAGCGTTGAGTGGTCTTAACGCACTCAATGCTTTCAAAGCCCGGTTGAGCTAAGTCATATCCACTCATCATATGAGTAAAGAAAAACTGATCCAATCTTTCAATTTCTTCAAACATTCTTATGTGCGACCCTGATAGGCCAATATTGCGTTGGCAGTGAAGCTACAAACTTGATCACTTCCAGATCATAATGGTAACACAAACAGTCTCCCATTTGATCTTGAAAGTATCAAGCAAAAGCTTCACAAACAATGAGCGGCATCTAACAATGCATCATTGCTTCCTAAGAAATAAGTATTTAGAACTCAAAATCCATTGTGACCAATGTATCAGTGTTGTCATGTCCCTTCGTCCCTTGCATCTGGATAAAACTAGAGGTATAGATCGTGTCAACCTCGTAATTGTTCAATCCCAGTTTCCTGATCTAGAATGGACTTCTAGAAATTGGTGAGTCCCAATATCATATATTGACTCAGCCAAGCATGGTAATGCATTTCTCAGTCTCATTCCATCAAGAGTGCTCATGGATGCAACTCTTGTTATATAGGAGGACAAATCCCATCTCTGCTCACACGCAAACACCTAAATGATTCGTAACGTACCCAACACCCACCTCCTCACTCTATGAATGCTGTTACCTTAGCTCAAAGGACCACAAATACCATTGTCACTTGAGCCATGCTTTTGACACACTCATATAACTATCTACAAAGTATTCTCATGGTGGGTCTGTCCAATACAACTTGTTCACTAATAAGTACCCATGTGATGACTTGATACTACAATATCATGACCTGTGATGATCGGTCATCAGTCAACACACATGTTAATCTTAATGTATCATCATCGCCCTTAGCTTCTAAGATGATATGCTGACCAGGGACTATTTAAGAATGAAGCTTCTAATAACATAAGCTCTAACATTCAAGTCGCTACTTGACTCCTTTGGAAGTAAACATTCTAAGGGCATTTATTACGTTAAATTAATCTATCACAATAAAATGAATTCACATAACAAAAGAAATTGCCAAAATATATAAATGAAATGTATACAGTACTCTATTCATTAAATGAATTATTACAGCCAACAGATATACAATCCATAAAACTCTTACTAGAGTTGATCATTCAGGTATCTAGTACCCATTGATCTAACATGACTATCATATTTTCTCTATGCGAGAGGCTTTGTTAGTGGATCTGCAATATTCTCCTCAGTCGGCACTCTACATATGCTCACATCTCCTCGATCGACCATCTGTCAAATTAGATGGAACCGCCGAAGTATGTGCTTGGAGCGCTGATGGGGTCTAGGTTCCGAAGCAAGTGCAATTGCACCATTGTTGTCACAGTAGAGAACTACGAGACAAACAATGCTAGGAAATACATCTAACTCGCCGATGAATTTCATAATCCAAAAAGTCTCCTTTGCTGCATATGCTGCAACGATATACTCGGCCTCAGTTGTAGAATCGACAACTTGATCCTGCTTGGAACTCTTCCAGCTAACAACACCTCCATTTAGGCAAAATATGAACCCTGGTTGAGACTTTGAGACGTCCCTATCAGTTTGGAAGCTAGTATCTGTGTAACCCTTTACAACGAGCACACCCAATTCGCAACGAACAAACGATACAGATTCGTTCTCTCACGTTCCAATTCTACGGTAGCACCAACTAAAACGCAGCACACCCGATTCGCAATAATATTAACCAAATGCTTACGCACGGGTTCACTATAACCTTAGAGATCAAATAGAAACTATGAGCCAATATTCTCTCAATCGAAAAGGACCGACCCGATCCGTTCGAGCGTGTGTTGTACCAAAAGAGATCCACCAAAAATAAATGATTCGGAAAATAGTAGATCTCTCCCAACAAAATGAAAACGAGGTCCGCCAATCCTAATGAATTATAGATCAAAGAAAACAACAAATTCGTTTCTATCAAAGCCACGATGAAATCAAATTTCGCAATCAACACCAAAGTAAAATCACCACAAGATCTATCAAAGAGGGAATCACACAAGAGTAGTAATTTTTGTTACCCCAATCGGAATAGATGATTCCGATTAAAAGTGGTTCGCTCTTCTAAGGTTCCGCCGGAATTACGCCAAACAGAGAGAAACTCGTCCGTCTTCCTTGCTTCACGCCGGAGAAAGTTTGTCGTCATCGGAGTGTTTCTCCTTGGTCGAAGTCACCCAAGGAGGGGAAAAGGATGTTGGCCGAATTCTTCAAGGGGAGGAGTTCTTTGATTTGTTGCTCGTAGTTGAGAGGAGAAAGGATTTTGTGGATAAGAAGAGAGGAGGGAGGAGAGGGGGAGAAGAAGATGGCTTAACCACAATGGAAGGGCAAAGGAGGCCGGCGGCCAAAGAGGGAAGCAAGAGAGGAGGGGGAATCTTGTTGGAACCCTAGTTTGGATTTGGGCAAGGAATACTATTAGGATGCTTTTAAATTGACCCAAAATGTATAGTCAGGGTCATAGGATTATTTCTAGGTTTGCCTCAAAAGAACCCAACAGAATTGCTGAAAGAATTCCAGAGGAAATCCAGTTTGTCAAAGGCAAAAAATCAGTTCGACGATAGTCGAACTCAGCTCGACGAACGTCGAACCCAGGTCGACGAAACTCAGAGTTCAAACTCTGAGTTGAGCTCGACGAAATCCGAGCTCCGGTCGACGATCGCTGAACTCAAAGACAGAATCTCAGCTCAACGCAAAGATTATTCAGGTCGACGATCTCTGAGCTGAGGTCGACGAATAGCACTGAGGTCGACGAAATCTGTGCAGTCTTACAGGCAGATTTTGGCAGTTGGCAAATTTTATTAAGGCATTTAATATCTCTCAGAGTTAATGCTTTTAGCCGTTCAACAACAACAGTTAATGTGATTAATTCCCCATGCATCTTTCTCTCTCTCGGGAATGCCTCAGCCATTTCAAGATAGAATTAATTCAAACATTTGAATTACGGTAAGGGGGAATATATACGGTTTTGGAAGTTTACAGGATAGACAACAAGAATAGAGGAAGTGACTGACAATAACAAAATAGTAATTAGAATAGAGATTCTGAAGAACACAACAGCTTTCTATCATATAGTATTCTTCAACATTTGCTCCAGGCTTTCAAGAGACACAAGTCTATATCAGTCTAAAAAGTTTGCTGGAGATCAACATCAATCTGAAGGCCTACACCCTGAAGCAAAGCTTCCTTCTTTCCTGAACATATCAACATCTCAGGGGGAGCTTTGACACCATCAAGGATCCACAAAGTCTTCTCAAGTTGCTATTTGAGAAAGAGAAGACTAACATCACTTTCTCTTTCACCCGCACTGTAAAGGGTTATTATCTCCCTTCAAAAGTGATTCCTGGTTGCAGGTCTCCTAACCAAAAGACTTGAGGTTTGGTTTTTGAGCACCTAATCAAAAGCTCATTGGTGGCAGTCACCTAATCAAAAACCTGAGTGGATTCCTACCAGGGTGGTAGAAGAGTGGATGTACCAAGGTTGGGGAACCACTATAAATTTCCTTGTGCCATCTGGATTGCTTGTTTTCTTTCTTTTTATTTGTGCTGTGACAATTTATTTATTAACACTAATTTAGAATAAATTAAGATCTATCCCTCAACTTTCAATTGGTATAAGAGGAGGTTCATTAGGTTGTACAGGCTAACACTTGAACCAAAACGATCTGATAGATCGTTTTAAGAGTTTATCATGGCACAAAATGAAGAATGTTCAAGCACTGGACCTCCTATGTGCAATCTAGATAAGCTTGCACTATGGAAGACAAGGATTAGGCTTTTTATGAACTCTATTTATGAAGAAATTTTCAATTCCATTTTGACAGGTCCTTATCAACCATTGGAAATAACAAGCATGAATATTGTTCCATCATCTCAATGGACAGAAGCCCAGAAAAGGCTAAAGATGGCTGATGCACAAGTAATGAACATTCTTGCTCAATCAATGTCTGATGACATTTTTCAAGAAATTGCTGAATGCTCCTCAGCAAAGGATATGTGGGACTCCCTCACAGCAATGGTTGCTGGATCAGCTAAAAAGAGAAAACTTGATGCTGGATCATGGAGTGACTCTAACTCTGAAGCTTCATCCTGTACAATTGAAGATGAATAAGAGTTAAGAGCAAGAGAGTTCTGTCTGATGACAATCAATGCCTCATGCAGTAATGCTGAAAAAGAATCTGAATCAGAATGTGAATCAGAAGAGGATGAGGTAATCTCTTTCTTTGATTTTTCTTCATATCAATTCAAAGAATATTTTAAAATCCTCTGTAAAGATTTAATTCTATCTGAGAAAGAAATAAAATTTCTTAGAGAAAAATTAAAGATTGCTACTTCTGAAAACATGAAACTCAATGAAGAATTATCAATTGCTTCAGAACAAATAGCATCATTAAAATAAGTTAAAGATAAAGAAGAATTAATAAATTTTCAGAAAATTTTTTCTCAACATAATTCGTCGAACCAAGCTCGACGAAAACAACACCATTCGTCAAACTCAGCTCGACGAACAATAAACAAAGATTTCTTGTCAGGAAACTTTGATTGACGAAATAAATATCCTTTGTCGAACTGAGATCGACGAACGTCGAACTCAGATCGACGAAAATATCTCAATTTGTCGAACTCAAAATCTTATAACAAGAATTTTTGTATCTTTTCAAATTATAATCAGATTCAAAATCCTAAAAATCCTTTTTCCCAGTGGTATATCCCTTCTAGGAAATTTCATCCATTAGGTTACAAAGATCAACCTGAATATTATTTTATTTCATATTATTATGAAAAGAACCAGGATCCAAGGTAATCTGGGTCTAGAACTTCTAACCTCTTATTTTAGGAAAAGACCCTTCAGAGCAGGGGTAATTGTATAGGGGGAGACTGCTTTAAAGGATACATCAGCAGGAGTTTCAGTTAGTCAGAAATAAGGGGAATGATTTCAAGGAATTTGTTGAATACAGCTGGAGCAACATATCTGAAATATGCTCAGTTAAAGACAAGCAAGAAAAGCTACAGAGCCTATCAGAAGTTTTTCATATTTATATTTCAAAACTTTGTTGTTGTATATTTTATTTCTCAAAGCACAAATTTTAAAATTTGCTTTGTTTTCCTTTTATGTAAATAGTATCCTCACCCAAATAGGGGGAGATCGTTGGAACCCTAGTTTGGATTTTGGCAAGGAATACTATTAGGATGCTTTTAAATTGACCCAAAATGTATAGTCAGGGTCATATGATTATTTCTAGGTTTGCCTCAAAAGAACCCAACATAATTGCTGAAAGAATTCCAGAGGAAATGCAGTTTGTCAAAGGCAGAAAATCAGTTCGACGATAGTCGAACTCAGCTCGACGAACGTCGAACCCAGGTCGACGAAACTCAGAGTTCAAACTCTAAGTTGAGCTCGATGAACTCCGAGCTCCGGTCGACGATCACTGAACTCAAAGACAAAATCTCAGCCCAATGCAAAGATTATTCAGGTGGACGATCTCTGAGCTGAGGTCGACGAATAGCACTGAGGTCGATGAAATCTGTGCAGTCTTACAGACAGATTTTGACAGTTGGCAGATTTTATTAAGGCATTTAATATCTCTCAGAGTTAATGTTTTTAGCCGTTCAACAACAGTAGTTAATGTGATTAATTCCCCAGGCATCTTTCTCTCTCTCAGGAATGCCTCAGCCGTTTCAAGATAAAATTATTTCAAACATTTGAATTACGGCAAGGGGGAATATATACGGTTTTGGAAGTTTGCAGGATAGACAACAAGAATAGAGGAAGTGACTGACAACAACAAAATAATAATTAGAATAGAGATTTTGAAGAACACAACAACTTTCTATCATATAGTGTTCTTCATCATTTCGGAGGCTTTCAAGAGACACAAATCTATATCAGTATAGAAAGTTTGATGGAGATCAACATCAATCTGAAGGCCTACACCCTGAAGCAAAACTTCCTTATTTCTTGAACAGATCAACATCTCAGGGGGAGCTTTGACACCATCAAGGATCCACAAAGTCTTCTACAGTTGCTATTTGAGAAAGAGAAGACTAACATCACTTTCTCTCTCACCCCTACTATAAAGGGTTGTCATCTCCCTTCAAAAGTGATTCTTGGTTGCAAGTCTCCTAACCAAAAGACTTGAGGTTTGGTTTTTGAGCACCTGATCAAAAGCTCATTGGTGGCAATCACCTGATCAAAAACCTGAGTGGATTCCTACCACGGTGGTAGAAGAGTGGATGTACCCAGGTTGGGGACCACTATACATTTCCTTGTGTCGTCTGGATTGCTTTCTTTCTTTCTTTTTATTTGTGCTGTGACAATTTATTTCTTAACTCTAATTTAGAATAAATTAAGATCTATCCCTCAACTTTTAAATCTCAAATTCAGATTTTATGTTTCAAATTTTCATCTATCCTCCTCTTTTCATTAGCATAATATGAATATATATATATAGTTCTTACAAACCAAATCATGGCCACCAATCATGAGATCTAATCTAGGCCATCCACACCAAATAAAAAAAATATGAATTAAAATTACAAGAATTAAAATACTGGAATTAATTACAGGAATTTAAAAATGCTGAAATAAAACTGTCATGAATTGTGGCAGAGACTTGACGCGATGTTGGTGGAGGATGTCGCGACAAACTTCAACTCTTAATTGCAGGAATTATAAATACTGAAATAAAACTTTTATGAACTATGACGGAGACTTGATGCGACATTGGCAGAGGATGTTGCGGCGTTGGTGGAGGATGTTACGGCGTTGGTGGAGGATGTCGCAACAAACTTCAACTCTTCAAGCTCGGTAAACATTTTGCGGCAACATCCATCAACGTCTTCAAAAGTCAAGTGGTGATGGAAGTCAGAATAATGTGTCGAGTCAGCGTCGCCACCGAACCGGTCACGAACAACACCACGAACAAAAGGCGGGACATCGTCGCCACCGAACAAGTCATGAACAACACAACAAACAAAAGGCGGGATATCATCGCCATCATCCACCCACTCAAAATTACTCATCACCGATGAGTGGTCCGGGAGGGGAAAATAGTCGAAGACAATAGCAAGAGGGGGAAAATCTGGCCCCAAAATCCAAGTCAGAGTAGAGTGGTCATCCCACATCAAATAACACCTATCAGGCAAAAAGAAGGTCTTGGGGAACCTTGGAAAAGCATTATTCAAAGAAGGAGAAAAAGTTTCAACATCAACATTCAACATACCTCCAGTGGAAACCGTAAGAGAGAGCGATCCAGGACCCAGCTCACCCCTCAACACATTAAAAAACATAGTGGATGGAATAAACGGAGAGGCAGATAATTTAAGTGGTGGATAAACATAAGGCGTTAAATCCGAAACATTGAAAATGGGGGATATACCCCAATCAGTGAGTATCTCCAAAAGATATGCATTTTCTCCTAACCTCTTTAAAATTCGGAAAGGGCCGGCTCACCGATTTGCTAACTTTTTTATGGAGCCCGAAGGCAACCGTTCAGGGATGAGACGCACCAAGACTAAATCATTAATATTAAAGTGAGATGCTCTCCTACGTACATTAGCATGAGATTTATGAAATGCATATGGGGCGACTAATGTTTCATGAATGTGCTTATGTAAATTATGAACATGAAGAGCAATTTCTTGTGCAAACTCATTTGATTTATACGTTGGAGGTAACATAACTAAATTAGGTTGCACCGGTACTAAATGGTTTAATCGATTTAATTAAAATTTAAATTTTAGCGGACGCAAACCAATGGGCACACCCGTCACGAAATCTGAAGCGGACATAATAGACGACCTCATCGTAAATGTATAATCAAAGAATTGATAATTCATAGGAAGTCTGGAGGATACAGAACTACAAAAACTAGTGATGAGACCGAATACGAAATCTAACAACTCAGTAATACCTATCTTATGAGACATATCCAATGGAGGGGTTACTAACGTAGAGAACACCAAATGGCTTGGACTAGTTATAACAAATTTGTGTCCTAAAATATGTGCTAGTCGGGTCAATGGAGCGGGAGGGAGGGTCGGTAAAATCACACCAGGGAGAGAATCAAAATCATCTTGAACTTCATGATACAGAGACAGCATCGAAGGATGCTCATCTGGGTCTACACAAATAACGTCTTCCAAAAGTACAACTACCTCGCCATAAAATTCTTCCAACATACTGGATACATCTTCCAAATCAGAATCAGTAAAGGTCTCAGAAATGGGCAAAATCAAACCCGACAAAATTTCTAATTCATATTGAGTTTCAGGCAATGGTGATAACATCAAAGAAATATCTTTCGGATTCTCAGCGCTAAAGTCATCCAAAAATAACCTTACCTCATAAGGTAAATCTTCTAACACCGTAGGTACATCTACTAACTTAGAATCATCGGAATATTCCTCAGCTACCATAGGTGACGGATGTAACACCCCAAAAATCATAAGATGGAGTCAGGCTGGGTGACACAGCCTAGGACACGGGCGTGTCCCAGGGCGTGTACAGTGCACACGGCCTGGGACACGGGAGTGTCCCAGGGCGTGTCCTTTTCTATAGGCATCGACTCGAGTTCTCGAGAACTGATCGTCGATAGGCGACACGGCCTTGGACACAGGCGTGTCCCAGGGTGAGTCCTGCTCGGGTGAATACCGAGTGGCGTTGAGTGGCATTTAGTGTGGAACACGGCCTGTGACACAGGCGTGTCATAGGGGAGTGTTGGGCATACGACCATGGACATGGGCGTGTGCCTTAGCCATGTGCTTCTCGGGTGATTTAGGCTTGTGTTACAAAGGGTGACATGACCAGTCACACGGCCGTGTAAAAGTTGGCACGGGCGTGTCTGCCCTATTACACGGGTGTGTAGAGCCCGTGTTCTTATTCAATTTGAGTCGGTTCATCCACTGCTTGGGGGACACGGCTTGGGACACGGGCGTATCACAGGCCGTGCCAAGTCAAATTTGGAATTTTGGGCAAATCTTGGCTATCCAATTATTTTTATTTGGATCCAATGGCCCAGGTCCTTTCCTGCAGTGATAAGGCTGAGTGTTAGCCTCTTCTCTCATTCTTATCAAGAGAGAAAAAGAGAGAGCTTGGAGGAAGGAGAAGGAGGAGAAGAGCAAGGCTTTGGTGGTGCTCCCGCGGTCTGATTCGAGATCTAAGGCTAGTTTAGTGGAGGCAAAGCTGCTGTGGTGCTTTCCAACCGGCCAGATTTTCGATGGCTCCCAAGAGATCGTCAAGGGTAACGATCTTCCTTCTTGGACATGTGAAGTCCTTCTTTATGCATGAGTAAGGAATCCTCTCCATAAAAAGGTGGAATGAGTGAGTGATTCCGGTGGGTTGATAGTTGCTATCCCCTGCTGAGTCTGCATATAGACCCGAAAAAGTGTACTACGGGATAGGCATGTTGTGTGAAGCCCATCTGGACATGTTGGTCTGGATTGGTGATGTTGGTTTACGCACCGGAGAAGACTCCGCATATACTTGTGCGGTTAGTGGGATCATTGGATTATGCCTGTGAAGGGAAGTAGCAGGAAGTACTGGAATATGGAACTCCAGGAAAATGCCCTTGTGATGTTTGTGCTGTGGCTACGATGTAGCCAGTCCTTGATGGACGATGAAGCCAGTCCTAGTTGGACAGTGTGGCTATTGTGGCGCCAGTCCTTGGCGGACGTTACGGCGATTGGGAGCTGCGAGCTCTAAAAGGCCTCGTGCCGAACAAGAAAGGTGAAGCTGACCCACGCCTTTTATTATAGCCGCAAGTACGATATGCTTGGTGATGGCAAGGCGATTTTGAGCAACGGGGGGGGGGGGGGGGGGGTGGATCTGTACCTTCGTTATGCTGGCTATACAAGGAAGTGCCAAAACATTGGGCTTTCGTCAGTAGCATAATGAGATTCTTAGGCCAGCGCGCCATTAAGACTAAATGCTCAATGGTGTTGATCCCGGTTCGCTGGTGTACCCAAAAGTTTGCCTGAGAGCACAGATCAGGCCGGGTGGCTGACGGTTGTGATGGATTACTTGTGCGTGATAGCACAATATGTATATTATCTGTCAAGTGATGTATTGCTTTGCAGGGAAGGAATGCCTCTACCCCGGGAAAGGGGTAGGATTATTATAAATTGGTAAACTGAATGCTGAGCATTGCCTTGTTTGCCACCTTCTGGGTGGATTGTCCCTGTGTAGGTGCTGGAGAGCCAGGCGGAAAATGAAGGGCTGATGCCCTTGCTGTTGCTGTTGCCTCTCTTGTTGTTGTTGCTAGCCATTGAAGGATAGCTTTTGTATTTTCTTTTATTCATATATGGTCGGCCTGCGCGCCGATGTCTGTAATCCATACTGTTTAAAGAGGAACTGTAAGGCCTTAAGGCCAAACTGTAGTATTTGATATCCCCTCATTTGAGTGGTTGTATATAATGTTGGTTTATATATATCTAGTGGATATTCCTGCTATGAGTTCAGCTATTCCGCTAGCATGCTCTGTGTTAGGATGCGTTGATGGTATTGTCCTGTGACCTCACCGTCTGTTGGTAGCATATAGTGTGGGGCCCCGACCGGACCTTCTATTATATGTTATTTAACGGGTGGAGTCATTAAATTTTTGTATCAGCTTGTCTCAGTCTTCCTCTTTCGAAATCGTGGTCGAATTCTTTTGTGGGGGTGGCGAGCACGTGTTTGTGCGAACCGCTGTAATGCTAGTGAACTCTGGAATATCCACTAAGAAATGCAAATAAACTTGTTTGTGGAATCTGTGCGTTCCTACTTTGTTATTATTGCTTGCTTATTATCGCTAATGTGTGTCTTGTCCACCCATAGGTGACTCGTAGTGGTGCTGGACAATCTGAGCCCTAGCGATCTGATGAGAGTGCGACACCAGCTGAGGTGACAACACCTCCTCCATCTGCGGAAACTGTTCGATTAGTTGTTGAGGCTCTATTTGCGATGATTCGGCAGACCGGGAAGGCGCTGCCAGTAGTTGTACCAGATCGTGTTGGTGTCCGACCCGAACCGGTTGTGGCTTTGGATCCGCGAGCAGCTGAACGACAATTGAAGCAATTTATAAGCTTCAATCCACCTACGTTCACGAGACTGGGATCCCCAACACAGGCAGAGGACTAGTTATCGTGAGTAAAACGTTTTTTGACGGCGATCAGGACGGAGGAAACTCAAAAGGTCACTTTGGCCACCTTCTTGTTAGAAGGAGAGGCGAGGTTATGGTGGGATGAGGTTGAGTTACACCATTTGGCGGGCAGGCAATTGACTCAAGTATCGATTGAGGAGTTCTCTCGTATGTTTTTGGCTAAACATCTTCCAGCAGCACAACACATTGCTATGGAGAACGAGTTCCAGCGGCTAACGCAAGGAGAGACTAGCGTTGATGCGTACCTACATGAATTTACAAGATTGGGACGGTATGCAGGTACAATCTTCGCCGATGAACAAAGGAAAACAAATCGGTTCTATGAAGGATTGCGGGACGAGTTGAGGTACCTGCTTTCTAGTTCCGTGAACCAGGGATTTCAGGCTTTAGTTAATACGGCGGGTGCGCTGGAAAAGGACATGAAGCGGGTGAAAGGAAGGAAGGACTTGGCTGTGGCAAAGCTTGAATTCAAAGCACCCCGCTCTAGCAAATCATACTACAAGAAGAAGTGGGGCAAGAGATCCAAGCCTTCGGGGAAAACTTCTGTGACGGTTACATTAGGAGCAACGTCGAGGCCTAAGTCTCGTACATGCTTTCCCTGTGGCAAAGTGGGGCATTTAGCCCGTGATTGTCGGGTTGCTCAACCCAAAGGAGAAAAGAAGACGGGTGCATCTTATGCTGAGAAGGGCGAAGTAGTGGTTGATTCCTCTGCATCACAGGCATAGCCCAGAGTCTACAATCTTGGCCAATAGGAGGCTATCAAGAAAGTGACGTCGTCATAGTTATGAGTTAAGTTAATGCTTGTTGTATTGATTGCATATTTTGTATGTAGCTTGTGCATGATGTGTGAGCTACAGACTTTGTCCTGATTTGGAACAATCCGACGAGAGACCTGTTTGATATGGGTGCTTCGTATTCTTTTATGTTTAAGGACTTCGTAACTCGAGTTAGAGTACAGAGTCATGCGACGACAGATGGTGTAAAGGTGCTATTACCGAATAGTTGTATCATGCTTACGGATAGGACTTGCGATATGGACGTGCATATAGGAAATCAAGATTTCAGATTGAGAGCATCCGTACTGCCGCTATCAGAGTTTGATGTGATCCTTGGCATGGACTGGCTCTCGGAGCAGCGTGCCTTGATTGATTGCACTTCCAAGGAGATCACACTGGGCCAGAATACCAAACTTGAGACGAAGTTCGCTGGTATGCGAGGAGTAGGCGGGACCTTGTTGTCTGCACTCCAAGTAGTCAATGCTGTTCGGAAGGGCACAGAGTTATTATTCACGCTTATTCAGGTTGTTGAGCCAAAGGCCAGTGTAAGTGAAGTTCTGATTGTGTCGGAGTTTGCAGATGTATTTCCTTAGGATCTTCCTAGGTACCACCCCAGCGGGAGATTGACTTCGCAATCTAGTTGGTGTCTGGTGCAAAACCTGTGGCCCGTTCACCATATCGCGTTGCGCCAAAGTAAATGGCTGAACTTAAAGTCCAATTGTAAGAATTTTTAGAGCAGGGATACATACGCCAAAGTATGTCACCTTGGAGCGCGCCTGTTCTATTTGTGAAAAAGAAAGACCGTAGTTTGCGTTTGTGTATTGACTACCGCGAATTGAATAAGCTGACGGAAAAGAACAAATATCTGATTCCACGGATCGATTACCTATTTGATCAGCTAGTGGGGTCAACCGTCTATTCAAAGTTGGATTTGAAATCGGGATATTATCAATTGCGGATTAAGGAAGGCGATATTCCTAAGACAGCATTTGGGACACGCTATGGTCATTATGAATTCACGGTGATGCCGTTAGGCTTATGTAATGCGCCTTCGGTATTCATGGATCTAATGCACCTGACGTTTCGAGAGTACTTGGATTTATTCATAATTGTGTTTATTGATGATATTCTTGTGTACTCTTAGTCGGGAGATAATCATGCAAACCATTTGTGGTTGGTGTTGCATACCCTGCGGAGGAATAAGATGTATGCTAAGTTCTCAAAGTGTGAGTTCTGGCTATCATTAGTGGCTTTTCTAGGCCATGTGGTAAGTGTAGAGGGCATAACAGTAGATCCGGCAAAGATAAGTGCCATACGGGATTGGCCACTGATGTCTTCAGTGGCCGAAGTCAGGATCTTTCTTGGCCTGGCAGGCTACTATAGACCGTTTGTAGAAAACTTCTCACGGATTGCTTTACCTCTGACCACGTTGACGAGAAAAGATCAGAAGTTTGTTTTGACACCGGAGTGCATGCGAGTTTTGAAGAGCTGAAGAGTCGTTTGACCACGGTGCCTGTGTTGACATCGCCATGTGGTACAGACAGCTATGAGATCTATAGTGATGCTTCAGGTAGCGGCTTAGGCTGCTTTCTTCTGCAATTTGGTAAAGTGATTGCTTATGGCTCACGCCAGCTAAATGTGCATGAACAGAATTACCCCGTCCACGATTTAGAGTTGGCGGAGGTAATCTTTGCGCTAAAGTTGTGGTGACACTATCTTTATGACGTTAAATTAGATATCTATACAGATCACAAGAGCCTAAAGTATTTGTTAGATCAGAAGGATCTGAATATGCGACAACGGAGGTGGATGGAGTTCCTTGGGGACTACACTTTCGATATTCACTATACTCCTGGGAAGTGAAATGTGGTCGCTGATGCTTTGAGTCGTAGGACGCCAGTACGGGCAAACTGGTTGCATAGGCATGATGTGTGGCTAATCCAGGAGATGGAAGCATTAGAGATATCTTGTGTTGACAAGGATGCTACGACTGATGCATGCTTGAACTGGACGGAGGTACAATATGACCTTACGGACAGAGTTCGGCGAGCAACAGAGCATGATGAAAGTCTCCAATGCTATGAAAAGGATAGTCCTAGTGACCAATTCTCCTGGGATGATGGATTATTGCGAAAAGATGGTCGAGTGTGCGTCCCAAGTATGGGGAAGTTGAGAGAAGTGTTGATGTACGGAGCGCATTTTGCCAAGTGATAATACGTTTTGTAGCCTAAACTATTATCGTATTTTATATTTTATATTGTACAAATTTTGTCTATTATTAGTTTGTTTTTATCCTTTTTATGTAAATTTTATTGCCACTAACTTTTTCCTGTCTTTTTGCAGGTTTTCAGAAAAATTGCCAAAATGGCCTGTCACGCCCCCCTGTCACGCCCTCCCTGGGCGTGACCTTGGGCGTGTCACCCGATCCCGAGGACACCTGCTGGAAGGGACAGATAACGGCCAAAACCGCTGTCACGCCCCCCTGTCACGCCCTCCCTGGGCGTGTCACCGGGCGTGACATGGGCGTGTCGCCCTCTGCCGCAAAGCCTGCCGCCGCATTAAATGTCGTTCCGTCTCAGCACGCAAATAGTACTGTCACGCCCCATGTCACGCCCGTGACATGGGCGTGACACCCTCCTTTTTCGGCGACTGACGGATTTCCGACCAATGATTTGGACATGACATGCCTGTCACGCCCCCCTGTCACGGGCGTGACCTAGGGCGTGACCACCGACGTACCGAAGCAATCATCCCTCCCGCCAGAATCCAGAGCCCGAGGTCAAATCCGTACCTGTCACGCCCCCTGACACGCCCCCCCTAGGGCGTGTCGGAGGGCGTGACCAACCCGAGAAAAAATCTATAAATTGAGCCCCCCTCCCCCCATTTCAGCAAGCTTTGGTTGAGTGGGGGAGGTGCTGCCCCTTTGTTTCTTGATCTTTTTCATGCTTTCTCTCTCTCTCTCTCCCCCTCTCTTTGTACTTTTTGGTTAACCCTAGTTTAATCATAGTTTGTGCTAGCTTTTAATGTAATTTTCTTCTTGCTTAGTGCTTAATGTAGGGCTAGAATAGGGTTTAATTTTCATGCACTTGTAACTTTAATTTTCAATAGTGTAACTTGCCCTTTTTATTAATAAAAGTGTTTTTTTTTTAGTTTGTGTTCTTCTTATGCTTTTCTACTCATCTTCCCCCTTCACTCCATTATGATTAACTAATCCTCCTTGTACTCGATCTTGATGATCCGAGGTTAGAGCGATTATGTTATGATGTTTTAATTAATCTTTTCTTTTTAGGTTAGGGCCTTGAATTACTCTTGATTTATCACGGGTCGGAGGTATATTTTCGATATATACTCTCCGCCTTTGCTTTCATTCTGGGCTAGCCGAGAGGCCGAAAGAATGAAGTGAGCATTCAAGAGTAAAGGGAGTTGTACGCACCCCTCGAGAGAGGCAGACGTCCAAATCTCCCGGATTGGAGTAAAATCCAATAGTGGGGTTCACCGCGTAAAGCGAGTTTTAGGCCTCCGATTTAGACGAGAGTCGGTCGGACCTTCCTAAACTCAGTTGGGCACGACTTCGAGAGAAGCGTGTTCAAGCTTTAGGAACCTCCACGGTCAAGGACCCTTATCCTATTAAGTTTAGATTTTTATCGCACTTTCTTAATCGTCTTTAGCCGAGGTGAATCTCGATCGGGCGCATTTCCATTTCATATTGTTCTACCTTTTGTAGTAATCTCATATATTGTGCTCTTTTATTAACTGCAGTAGTTTCCGTTCTAGCTTAGTTGTTTACTTAATAGCCCTCTTAATTGCAGTGTTCCTTTTTCTAGAATAGCTTTACTTTCTCCCCTGCACTTAGATTTTCTAAAACCCTAGTTTTTCCGTCGATAAGATAATAGCGTTCGTGTGAGTAAGCTTAGCCAACAGTTCCCGGATCTTAATACGACACTTGTGTCCCCTTGCTACAATTCGATAGGTATACTTGCCTCATCGGGTTGCTAGTTCGGTTGCGTTTATTTCTTCGAACCCTAGCGCGCAACAAGTTTTTGGCGCCGTTGCCGGGGAGCCAACTTCCGTTGATATTTTGAAAACACGAACCTATTAATTTTATCTCTTCTCTTTCTCATCCCCTTTCTTTAAAGTTTTAAAAAAAAAAAAATCAAAAAAAAATTATCACCGCTCTTAATAGAAACCAACCTCACAATTTTTCTACGCCACCTAATTCTCTCGAAAAGGGCAAAGGGCTTTAAGCGCCACTGTCTTGTCTAGTACCTTGCGAACCCTTCACGGGGTAGTCCTTGGGAAGTTCGGGAGTTAATCTATTAAAAAAAAAAAAATCTATTTCAAAAAGAAAAAAAAAATTTTAATTTAATTTTCTAAATCTAGTTTTTCTTTCTAGTCTATCCTTTTTTTCTTTCTCTTCTTCTTTTCTGTTCTTTTAGTGCATGACCCGCGGGAGTCCGTCGGTTATTTTGGACTTGGACCACGAAATTGAGCGTACTCTTCGGAGAAGATCGCGATTTCAAGGTCCTACTATCCAAGTGCCGGTTGAGGACTCCGAGTCATTTAATACTTTAAGAATGGAAGAACCCAACGTAGATGAGGCCGTGCAAAGGACTATGTCCTATTATGCACGACCGAACCTCGAGGGAACAGAATCGAGTATAGTCCGCCCTACTATAGCAAACAATAACTTTGAACTAAAGCCTAGCATAATTCAAATGGTGCAGCAATATGTGCAATTTGACGGACTTCAAGATGAAGATCCGAACGCACATATAGCTAGCTTTCTTGAAATTTGCGACACCTTCAAGATAAATGGTGTCACAAATGATGCAATCAGGCTAAGACTCTTCCCCTTCTCTCTAAGAACTAAAGCTAAGCAGTGGCTTAACACACTTCCGAAAAATAGCATAACCACTTGGAATGAATTAACTGAAAAATTTTTGGCGAAGTATTTTCCGCCAGCTAAAACTGCAAAACTTAGGAACGACATCTCTGCCTTCGGACAAATAGACTCTGAAACCCTTTACGAAACCTGGGAGAGATTTAAAGAATTATTAAGACGATGCCCACATCACGCGCTGCCTGTATGGTTACAAGTGCAGACGTTTTATAACGGGCTAAATCAAAGCACGAAGCAAATGATAGACGCAGCTTCTGGCGGTACTTTAAATCATAAGACCCCGGAAGCCGCTCTTGAGCTTTTTGAGGATATGGCCATGAACACTTATCAGTGGAATGTGCCTAGGTCCCGCCCGAACAAGCCTGCAGGTATCTATGAAGTGGACAACGTCTCCCAGCTCGCTCTGCAAGTAGAAATCCTAAGCAAAAAAATCACGGAGATGACTGCTGCCTCCGCCCCTCAGGTATGGGAATCTGCAACCCCTACTCCAGAACATTTAGATTATGTTAATAATTTGCCTAGAACTGCTTTTAATAATTTTTCTGCTGCGAATTTTCATCCGCCTGGTTTTAATTTTCCGAATAGTTATAACCCCGCTTTAAGAAATCACCCGAACTTTTCATGGAGTAATCCATCGAATGCGATGCGCCCACCTCCGCAAAATGATTTTTCTGCACAACCACCACCACCACCACTTCTTCAAAATTACCCAAAACCTCCAAGCTTGGAGGAATTACTTTCTAAATATATAACCACAAATGACGCCACTATAAGAACGTTAACCGGAAGCGTAAAAAGTCTAGAAAATCAGGTAGGACAGCTCGCGAAAATAATTTCTGAGCGACCCGCAGGGTCTCTTCCTTCCAATACCGAACCCAACCCGAGAGAGCAAGCGAAAGCTATAACTCTTCGGAGTGGGAAGCAAGTCTCCGGTATGGTAAGTGAAGAGCCCGAGGCAAGCTCCGCTCCTGCTTTTAAAAATCAAAGCTCCGCTCCTGCTTTTAAAAATCAAAGCTCTGCTCCGCTTACACCCTCTGCTGAAGAAGTAATCACCTCCACTTTAGAAAATAATCTCACTCCACCACCCATCTTCAAAAATAATTTAACTCCTCCATACCCCTCTGAACTTAATAGACAACGTCAAGATGATCAGTACTCCCGCTTCTTAGAAATCTTCAAACAAATCCACATTAATCTTCCCTTCCACGAGGCTATTTCGCAAATGCCGAAATACGCCAAATATCTTAAAGACCTCCTCACAAACAAGAAGAAGTTAGAGAATCTTTCGCACGTCACGCTTAACGCCGAGTGCTCCGCCGTTTTAACAAACGGTTTGCCGAAGAAAATCAGTGACCCGGGTAGTTTCTCTATCCCGTGTGTCTTCGGTGATCTCTTTGTTAAACACGCGTTAGCCGACTTAGGCGCAAGTATAAACCTGATGCCCTTTTCGTTGTTCAAAAAGTTAGGGATTGGTAGCCTTAACCCCACGCGTATGAGTATCCAGCTAGCCGATAGATCCGTCAAGTACCCGTTAGGAATAGTGGAGGACGTTCTAGTGAAAGTCGACAAGTTCATCTTCCCGGTGGACATTGTCATTTTGGACATCGAAGAAGACGTCGAGGTTCCCCTGATCCTTGGCCGACCCTTCCTTGCCACCTCCCGAGCCATCATTGACGTAAGCAATGGTAAGCTCTTTCTTCGAGTAGGCGACGACGAAGTCACATTTCCGATCACCCCTTCGATGAAGAACACCTTAGCGAACGATGACTCATGTTTTTTCATAGACGCCGTGAGTGATGATTCTTCCTACTGCCTCGCCGACTTTGAAAAAGAATTTTCTACTTTTTGCTCCTCTTCTCTTACAACAGAATCACTGCAAGGAAGTGATGAATCTTCTTATTGTCTTTCTGAGTTTGAAAAAGAGTTTTCTGATTTTTGTTCTTCCTCTTTTCTTACCACTGAATCTGCACAAGAAGCCGTCTTGGCTGCTAGCCCCACCCCTTATTACGTTCCTTATAAAAAAGTTTATGAAGATATTATTTTTGAAAAAGAAAGAATCTCAAAATCCTCTTATGAAGAACCCCCTACCCTAGAACTTAAAGAACTTCCCGAACACCTTAAGTATGCTTTCTTAGAAAAAGACTCCAAGTTACCAGTTATCGTTTCGGCCTACCTCACGGATACGCAGAACGATAAACTTCTTCTAGTTCTACGTAAGCATCGCCGGGCTATTGCTTGGCAAATTTCTGATATCAAGGGCATAAGCCCATCTTTCTGTACACATAAAATTTTAATGGAAGATAATTCGCGTAACTCTATCCAACCTCAGCGCCGTATAAACCCGAATATGAAAGAAGTAGTTAAGGGCGAGGTTATGAAACTATTAGACGCAGGAATTATCTACCCTATATCAGACAGTAAGTGGGTTAGCCCCGTTCAGGTAGTTCCAAAAAAGGGAGGGATAACCGTAGTTAGTAATGAGAATAATGAATTAATCCCGACACGGACGGTGACGGGTTGGCGTATGTGCATAGATTACCGTAAGTTAAATGACGCCACCCGTAAGGACCACTTTCCTCTACCGTTTATCGACCAGATTTTAGAACGTCTCTCCGGCCATAGCTTTTATTGTTTTCTCGATGGCCTCTCGGGGTACTTTCAAATACCCATCTCTCCCGAGGACCAAGAGAAAACTACGTTTACTTGTCCCTTCGGCACCTTCGCGTACCGGAGAATGCCGTTTGGATTATGCAATGCGCCGGCTACATTCCAACGATGTATGCTCGCAATATTTGACAAGTACGTAGAAAGCATTATGGAGGTATTCATGGACGATTTCTCCGTGTTCGGCGATACCTTCGATAGATGTTTAGAAAACCTCGAAAAAGTCTTAGAACGATGCGAAGAAACTAACCTTGCCCTAAATTGGGAAAAATGCCATTTTATGGTGAGGGAAGGGTTAGTTTTGGGTCATAAAATTTCTGCTAAAGGTATTGAGGTAGACGTTGCCAAGATAGAAGTTATTGAGAAGTTGCCGCCACCTACAAACATAAAAGCTATAAGAAGTTTCCTAGGCCACGCTGGTTTTTATCGTCGTTTTATAAAGGACTTCTCCAAGATCACTAAGCCCCTCACCCATCTCTTAGAAAAAGACGCTCCATTCATTTTTGATGACTCTTGTAATTCTGCCTTTGAATCAATTAAAGAAAAGTTAATTAACGCACCAATTATGATAGCTCCGGTGTGGGACCTTCCCTTCGAGATTATGTGCGATGCGAGTAGTTTTGCGGTGGGAGCCGTATTAGGTCAACGCATATCTAAGAACTTCCACCCCATCTATTACGCTAGTAAAACCCTCACATCTGCACAAGAAAATTACACCACAACCGAGAAGGAGCTCTTAGCCGTAGTATTTGCGTTTGATAAATTTCGCCCTTACATTACACTTTCAAAAATCATTGTTTTTACGGACCACTCGGCCCTCAAGTACCTTCTTGCCAAAACGGATGCCAAGCCTCGCTTGATTCGCTGGGTCTTACTCCTCCAGGAGTTTGACTTAGAGATCCGTGATAAGCGAGGAGCCGAGAACTTGGCCGCCGACCATTTATCAAGATTAGATAACCCCTTTATAGAAAAATTAAATGAAAAATCTTTTAATGACTATTTTCCTGATGAGAAGCTGCTTTTAGTTAATACATCTACTTCTCCTTGGTTCGCGCACATCGCCAACTATCTAGTGGCCCGGGTGCTCCCAAAAGAGTTCTCCTCTCAGCAGAAGAAGAAATTCTTTTCTGAGCTGAAGAACTACTTTTGGGAAGACCCGCATCTTTTCAAAATTTGTGCGGATCAAGTGATAAGGAGATGTGTTTCTTTTGATGAAGGAATTGATATTCTAAAACATTTGCATGAAGGTCCGACAGGTGGGCACTATCAAGCTGCTCGCACCGCTCATAAGGTGCTTTGCGCGGGTTTTTACTGGCCTAGCCTGTTTAAAGACGCGCAAGCCTTTGTGAGCAGGTGTGATAGTTGCCAACGGTCGGGCAATATTTCTAATAAAAATGAAATGCCGCAAAATTATTTCTTAGAGTGCGAAATTTTCGACCTCTGGGGAATTGATTTTGTTGGCCCCCTTCCTTCTAGCTTCGGAAACAAATATATTTTAGTTGCTGTTGATTATGTTTCACGATGGGCTGAAGCCCAAGCTCTTCCTACGAACGACTCCCGAGTTGTAGTCATGTTTTTAAAAAAATTATTTTCTAGATTCGGTACGCCACGCGCAATCGTTAGCGATAGGGGTTCCCATTTCTGTAACGCGCAATTTTCAAAAATCCTTACTAAATACGGCGTTACGCATAAACTGTCCACTGCCTACCACCCCCAAACTAACGGTCAAGTCGAAGTAGTAAATAGAGAAATAAAAAGAATATTAGAAAAGACTGTTTCAACTTCTAGAAAAGACTGGTCAACCAAACTTGACGATGCTCTATGGGCCTACCGAACAGCGTACAAAACCGCCCTCGGATGTACGCCGTATCGGCTGGTCTATGGAAAATCGTGCCATCTGCCCGTGGAGTTAGAACACCGCGCCTTTTGGGCCTTAAAATTTTTAAACTTCGATCCCCACTCAGTCGGTGACCTTCGAAAATTTCAACTAAATGAACTCGATGAGTGGCGCTCTTATGCTTATGAAAATAATAAACTTTATAAAGAGCGGACGAAGCGTTTACACGATAAACACTTAAGGCACCCTAAAAACTTTAAGCCGGGCGACCAAGTCCTGTTATATAACAGTCGTTTACGTTTATTTCCGGGCAAATTAAAATCTCGCTGGTCTGGCCCATTTTCTGTTTTAGAAGTATTTCCTTATGGAACTGTTTTAATTTCTCACCCTGATAAGGGTAATTTCAAAGTGAATGGTCAGCGTCTTAAACTGTATTTCTCTGGTGATGATGATGTCAGTCCAGACACTATTAAGTTTCTGCTTCACGAACTTTAATCTTGAAATTTTTATTTTATTTTTTGCCAAAAACAATTTTATTTCGGGACAATAATATTTTTGGACAATATTATTTTTGATGCGTCGAGCTCAACGACGCTTTAACCAAAGGGCGCTCTTGGGAGGCAACCCAAGTTATCTTTTTCTGTTTTCTTTATTTTACAATTTTTGCCTCGGACGGCTCCGACAAGCTGAAGCTTCTGCGATCGCCTGCTCCAACATTGCTGAATCCATCACAAAGTCCAAAGAAGACATTCGGGGATCGACATCACTCAGCTTTCGCAGCAAATAAATCCGGGGAAGTACCTGTATTTCAATTCTGTCTTTTCAATTCTGCACTTTATTTTTCTCTCCTTCTCCAATCCCCTTCTTTAGCCATTGAGGACAATGTCTGTTTTAAGCTTGGGGGAGGATTTCCTCCTTCATTTTTGCTTAGTGTAAATAATTTCCTTTTTTGTAAATAGTTCTATAAAAAAAAAAAAATGAATATCTTAAAATTCCAAAAAAGAGAGAATACCTTAAAATTCAAAAAAAAGAGAAAAATTTTCCAAAATCCAAAAAAAAGAGAATATTTCTCAAAATAAAAAATATATATGTATTTTTGAATAGTTTAGACATTTTGGTATTTCAATAGTACCCCTAGTTTTTAGTTTTGTTTTACTCAAAATCTCCTATAAACAACTTAGTTAATTATAATATTTCTAATCGTCCTTTTTAATTATGTTTCACAAGTAAAATGTTGGCCATGCTGTGTTTCTAATTCACGGTAGCACGTTAAGGTGAAATATTTTTCTAAAACTCGCATTTCTATTATGGTTTTTTGTTGTTTATTTCCTTTACTTTCTCAAAAAAATTCATCATCCACTATTTTCTTTCTCGTTTTTGAATAACTTTTGTAAAGTCAACTTTTGAATAACGTAGTAGATGTGAACGATCCAAGTCACCTATTATTTCTATTTTCAAGTTAATTTCATCAATCTTCTTTTATTATCTAGGACTCGCTTTTTGAAAATTTTTCAAACCTTTGTTTTAAATAAATTCAAAAGCGTGAAAATGATTTAGGCCATTTTTGTTTTCGTTTGAGCTTTCCTGCCAACCTAAAATATCTTTTACCACTAGTTAGCCGTTTTTGAGCCTTTTTCCGATTTCATTTGATAGCTCCTCTCTTCATTTCAGTTTCACCAAAGCCAAAATTTCCAACCTATCGAATCGCACTAGCCTTTTTGAGTTTCATAAATTATTTTGACGATTTTTGATAGGGTATTTTGTGATTTTTGTGGAGAAAGGTTTTCGAAAAAAAAGAGGAAGTATGTTCAAAAGTGATGTTTATTTTTGTTTGGCCAACTCAAAAAGGAAAATAAAAATATTTGTGGCCTTTGTTTTGAAAAAAGAAAAAAAAAATGAAAAATGAAAAATGAAAAAGAAAAAGAAAAAGAAAAAAAATGTGTACATATTTTTATGAAAGTTTTTGAAACTCTTTGTTTTGGTTTAGTGTGATTTTAAACCTTCACGTTTATCTTTGAATTCCACTCCTAATCATTTTCCTAAACCAAACGTTTCTGTCCTATTTAAGTCCTTTTGATTCACGCTTTTTGTTTTTTATTTAACAACTAAGAAAAGAAAAACAGTAAATCAGTTTTGGTTTTAGATTTAAACCTAGATTTTTGATAATTAAATTGATATAATTATAATGCGTTGCTTGGATCTAGTAACAACTCAATGCGTGTTTTTCATTTTTGTTGCTTTACTTAAGTCCATTTAAAAAAATCTCGTTAAAATTTTGGATGATTTGTTTTTATTAAGTAAAGTTTATAAAAGTTTTACCATACCTAAATAATTGTTTTAGACTTACATTTCACCTTTTCCCTACTAAGAATTTCGCATAGTACTTGTGTAGGCATAATTAGAAGTTTTTGATTAGTCCTTTTTATAAATATCTAGTTTTTATATTTTTGCTTGGGGACAAGCAAAGCTTAAGCTTGGGGGAATTTGATAATACGTTTTGTAGCCTAAACTATTATCGTATTTTATATTTTATATTGTACAAATTTTGTCTATTATTAGTTTGTTTTTATCCTTTTTATGTAAATTTTATTGCCACTAACTTTTTCCTGTCTTTTTGCAGGTTTTCAGAAAAATTGCCAAAATGGCCTGTCACGCCCCCCTGTCACGCCCTCCCTGGGCGTGACCTTGGGCGTGTCACCCGATCCCGAGGACACCTGCTGGAAGGGACAGATAACGGCCAAAACCGCTGTCACGCCCCCCTGTCACGCCCTCCCTGGGCGTGTCACCGGGCGTGACATGGGCGTGTCGCCCTCTGCCGCAAAGCCTGCCGCCGCATTAAATGTCGTTCCGTCTCAGCACGCAAATAGTACTGTCACGCCCCATGTCACGCCCGTGACATGGGCGTGACACCCTCCTTTTTCGGCGACTGACGGATTTCCGACCAATGATTTGGACATGACATGCCTGTCACGCCCCCCTGTCACGGGCGTGACCTAGGGCGTGACCACCGACGTACCGAAGCAATCATCCCTCCCGCCAGAATCCAGAGCCCGAGGTCAAATCCGTACCTGTCACGCCCCCTGACACGCCCCCCCTAGGGCGTGTCGGAGGGCGTGACCAACCCGAGAAAAAATCTATAAATTGAGCCCCCCTCCCCCCATTTCAGCAAGCTTTGGTTGAGTGGGGGAGGTGCTGCCCCTTTGTTTCTTGATCTTTTTCATGCTTTCTCTCTCTCTCTCTCCCCCTCTCTTTGTACTTTTTGGTTAACCCTAGTTTAATCATAGTTTGTGCTAGCTTTTAATGTAATTTTCTTCTTGCTTAGTGCTTAATGTAGGGCTAGAATAGGGTTTAATTTTCATGCACTTGTAACTTTAATTTTCAATAGTGTAACTTGCCCTTTTTATTAATAAAAGTGTTTTTTTTTTAGTTTGTGTTCTTCTTATGCTTTTCTACTCATCTTC
The DNA here is from genome assembly GCA_039513925.1 of Platanthera zijinensis. Taxonomy (NCBI): domain Eukaryota; kingdom Viridiplantae; phylum Streptophyta; class Magnoliopsida; order Asparagales; family Orchidaceae; genus Platanthera; species Platanthera zijinensis. The sequence goes on along the minus strand of CM077078.1, from coordinate 155,679,120 downwards.
CCCCCTTCACTCCATTATGATTAACTAATCCTCCTTGTACTCGATCTTGATGATCCGAGGTTAGAGCGATTATGTTATGATGTTTTAATTAATCTTTTCTTTTTAGGTTAGGGCCTTGAATTACTCTTGATTTATCACGGGTCGGAGGTATATTTTCGATATATACTCTCCGCCTTTGCTTTCATTCTGGGCTAGCCGAGAGGCCGAAAGAATGAAGTGAGCATTCAAGAGTAAAGGGAGTTGTACGCACCCCTCGAGAGAGGCAGACGTCCAAATCTCCCGGATTGGAGTAAAATCCAATAGTGGGGTTCACCGCGTAAAGCGAGTTTTAGGCCTCCGATTTAGACGAGAGTCGGTCGGACCTTCCTAAACTCAGTTGGGCACGACTTCGAGAGAAGCGTGTTCAAGCTTTAGGAACCTCCACGGTCAAGGACCCTTATCCTATTAAGTTTAGATTTTTATCGCACTTTCTTAATCGTCTTTAGCCGAGGTGAATCTCGATCGGGCGCATTTCCATTTCATATTGTTCTACCTTTTGTAGTAATCTCATATATTGTGCTCTTTTATTAACTGCAGTAGTTTCCGTTCTAGCTTAGTTGTTTACTTAATAGCCCTCTTAATTGCAGTGTTCCTTTTTCTAGAATAGCTTTACTTTCTCCCCTGCACTTAGATTTTCTAAAACCCTAGTTTTTCCGTCGATAAGATAATAGCGTTCGTGTGAGTAAGCTTAGCCAACAGTTCCCGGATCTTAATACGACACTTGTGTCCCCTTGCTACAATTCGATAGGTATACTTGCCTCATCGGGTTGCTAGTTCGGTTGCGTTTATTTCTTCGAACCCTAGCGCGCAACACCAAGTACTCAATTCACCCTGGGAGCACAAAAATGTACAGAGACATGAAAAAGTTATTCTGGTGGCCTGGACAAAAGAAAGACATAACACGTTATGTGGCAGAATATCACACTTGTGCTTTAGTAAAAGCGGAATGCAAAAAGCCTGGTGGTTTCCTTAAGTCGTTACCGATTTCGGAGTGGAAGTTTGATGATATTTCAATGGATTTCGTGCATGGGTTGCCGAGATCTCAACGCGGTCATGACTCTATCTGGGTGATTGTAGACCAGTTGATAAAAGTGGCTCACTTCCTTCCAAACAAGAGAGATGATTCAGTGGAAGTCTTAGCTAAGCTCTATGTAGAATAGATTGTTCGACTACACGGTGTTCCTCGGAGCATTATTAGGGATTGTGATGGGCGATTCACCTCAACTGATTGGAGGCTAGTTCATCAAATGTTGGGCACAAAATTAGCATTCAGTACGACCTTTCATCCCCAAATGGATGGACAGACTGAGCGAACCAACAGGACAATGGATGATATGCTTCGTATGTGCGCCCTAGATTTCGGTAAGAAACGGGAAGAGTACATTTATTTTGTTGAATTTGCCTATAATAACAGCTACCAAGCGAGCATCGGTATGACACCATTTGAGGCTCTATATGGTCGTAAATGTCATACACCATTAGCTTGGGCAGAGGTAGGCGAATCCAAGCTAAATGGGTGAGGAAGTCGAAAAAGCTACCTCAATAATACGCTCTATTCGGGAGAGGCTATTAATAGCCCAATATTGACAAGCAAAGTACTACAATGCCAAGCATCGGAATGTGGAGTTCGCGGTCGGCGATTGGGTCTATTTGAAGATCAAACCCTTTCAAAGGCGTATCTCTGATTCAGCGGTTGAAAAAGCAAAGTCCCAGATACCTTGGTCTGTTTTAAGTAGTGGAGCGAGTCGGGGAAGCTGCTTATTGGCTAGCATTTTCAACAGAGTTGAGTGGATTGCATGATGTCTTCCACATCTCAGTACTTTGCAAAGCCGTCAAGGATCCAGCTCAAATAGTTGAGAATGATCGTCTATCGTTCGATTATAGGCTAACGACGAAGGTTAGACCCATTCGAATCGAGGATTGAGCCGAGAAACAATTGCGGAATAAGATAATCGGGATGGTCAAAGTCCGGTGGGACAATTATGGCCGTGAGGAGCTAACATGGGAGCGTGAGCAGACCATGCAAGCTGAGTTTCCCGAACTTTTTGTATAAACTGTTGACCGTGTACATTTTGTTATAACAGCTCTTTTAACGTTATAGCTTTGTAATTCCAGTTTATTTGTTGAGTATAAATTTTGGTACGAAATTTATCTTAAGGGGGGAGGATTGTAACACCCCAAAAATCTTAAGATGGAGTCAGGCTGGGTGACACGGCCTGGGACACAAGCGTGTCCCAAGGCGTGTCTAGTGCACACGGCCTGATATACAGGCGTGTCCAAGGGCGTGTACTTTTCTGTAGGCGTCGACTCAAGTTCTCGAGAACTGATCATCCAGAGGTGACATGGCCTGGGACATGGGCGAGTTCTAGGGCGTGTCCTACTCGGGTGAATACCAAGTGGCGTTGAGTGCGTTGAGTTGCGCTGAGAGGAATGGCGTTGAGTGGCATTGAGTGTGGAACACGGCCTGTGACACGGGCGTGTCACAGGGGAGTGTTGGGCACACGACCATGGACACGGGCGAGTGCCTTAGCCGTGTGCTTCTCGGGTGATTTGGGCTTGTGTTACAAATGGTGACACGGCCAGTCACACAGCCGTGTCAAAGTTGACACGGGCGTGTCTGCTCTATGACACAGGCGTGTGGAGCCCGTGTTATGGTTCAATTTGAGTCAGTTCGTCCACCGCTTGGGGCACACGGCCTGGGACACGGGCGTATCGCAGGCCGTGTCAAGTCAAATTTGGAATTTTGGGCAGATCTTGGCCATCTAATTATTTCTATTTGGATCCAATGGCCCAGGTCCTTTCCTTTAGTGATAAGGCTGATTGTTAGCCTCTTCTCTCATTCTTATCAAGAGAGAAAAAGAGAGAGCTTGGAGGAAGAAGTAGGAGGAGAATAGCAAGGCTTTGGTGGCGCTCCCGCTGTCCGATTCGAGATTCGAGGCTAGTTTAGTGGAGGCAAAGCTGCCGTGGTGCTTTCCAACCGGCCAGATTTTCGATGGCTCCCAAGAGATCGTCAAGGGTAACGATCTTCCTTCTTGGACATGTGAAGTACTTCTTAATGCATGAGTAAGGAATCCTCTCTACCAAAAGGTGGAATGAGTGAGTGATTCCGGTGGGTTGATAGTTGTTATCCCCTATTGAGTCTGCATATAGACCCGTAAAAGTATAGTACGGGATAGGCATGCTGTGTGAAGCTGTTGCGCGCTAGGGTTCGAAGAAAATAAACACAATCGAACTAGCAATCCAATGAGGCAAGTATACCTATCGAATTGTAGCTAGGAGACACAAGTATCGTATTGAAATCCTGGAACTGTTCAGTATGCTTACTCACACGAAGACTATTATCTTATCGACGGAAAAACTAGGGTATTGAGAAAATAAGGGCAACTAAAGAAAATAAAGTTAAAGCTAGAAAGAGAGCTGTTACAGTTAATCAAAGAGCCTAAGAAAATCGATTACTACGAAAGGTTGAAAATATGAAATGGAAATGCACTCGATCAAGAATCACCTCGGCTAAAGACGATTAAGAAAATGCGATAAAAAAAATCTAAACTTAATAGGATAAAGGTCCTTGACCGTGGAGGTTCCTAAAGCTTGAACACGCTTCTATCGAAGTCGTGCCCAACTGAGTTTAGGAAGGTCCGACCGACTCTCTTCTAAATCGGAGGCCTAAAACTCGCTTTACGCGGTGAACCCCACTATTGGATTTTACTCCAATCCGGGAGATTTGGACGTCTGCCTCTCTCGAGGGGTGCGTATAACTCCCTTTACTCTTGAATGCTCACTTCATTCTATCGGCCTCTCGGCTAGCCCAGAATGAAAGCAAAGGTGGAGGGTATATATCGATAATATACCTCCAACCCATGATTAATCAAGAGTAATTCAAGGCCCTAACCTAAAAAGAAAAGATTAATTAAAGCATCATAACTTAATCGCTCTAACCTCGGATCATCAAGATCGAGTACAAGGAGGATTAGTTAATCATAATGGAGTGGAGGAGGGGGGATGAGTAGTAAAGCATATAAAAGGAACACTAGTAAAGGAAGAGCACTTATATTAATTAAAAGGAGCAAGTTACACTAATGAAATTGAAATTACAAGTGCATGAATTAAAGTCCTATTCTAGCCCTATATTAAGCAATAAGAAAAAGCAAGATTACAACAAAAGCTAAGGCAAACTAAAAACTAAACTATGGTTAAACAAAAATTACAAAGAGAGAGAGAGAGAGAGAGAGAGAGAGAGAGAAAAGCATAAAAAAGATCAAGAAACAAAAGGGCAGCACCTCCCCCACTCAACCAAAGCTTGCTGAAATGGAAGGGGGGGGCCCTGAATTTACAGGAAAAAATCTCGGGTTGGTAACGCCCTCCGACACGCCCTAGGGGGGCGTGTCCGGGGGCGTGACATGTACGAAGTTGACCTCAGGCTCTGGATTCTGGCGGGAGGGATGATTGCTTCTATACATCGGTTGACACGCCCTAGGTCATGCCCGTGTAGGTGGGGCGTGACACTCACGTCATGTCAAAATCATTGGTTGGAAATCCGTCAGTCGTCGGAAAAGTTGATGTCACGCCCCATGTCACGCCCGTGACGGGGGGCGTGACAGTACTGTTGCGTGCTGTGGCGGAACCTGCATTCAATGCGGTGGCAGGCTTTGCGGCAGATGGCGACACGCCCTTGGTCACGCCCGGTGACACGCCCGGGGAGGGCGTGTCAAGGGGGCGTGACAGCCGTTTTGTTCATTTTTTTGTCCCTTCCAGCAGGAGTCCTCGGGATCGGGTGACACGCCCTAGGTCACGCCCAGGGAGGGCGTGACAGGGGGGCGTGTCGGGTCATTTTTGACCAATTTTCTAAAAACCTGCAAAAGAACAAGAAAATGTTAGTGGCAATAATATTTACAAAAAAGGATAAAAGATAAACTAAAAATACATGATTTGTACATTATAAACTAGAAAAATACGATAATAGTTTAGGCTACAAAACATATTATCAAATTCCCCCAAGCTTAAGCTTTGCTTGTCCCCAAGCAAAAATATAAAAACTAGATATTTATAAAAAGACTAATCAAAATGTTTTAATTATGCCTACACAAGTACTATGCGAAATTCTGAGTAGGGAAAAGGTGAAATGTAAGTCTAAAACAATTATTTAGGTATGGTAAAACTTTTATAAACTTTACTTAATAAAAACAAATTATCCAAAATTTTAACGAAATTTTTTAAATAGACTTAAGCAAAGCAACGAAAATGAAAAACACGCATTGAGTTGTTACTAGATCCAGCAACGCATTATAATTATATCAATTTAATTAACAAAAATCTAGGTTTAAATCCAAAACTAAAGCTGATTTACTTTTCTTCTTTTCTTAGTTGTTAAATAAAAATCAAAAAGCGTGAATCAAAAGGACTTAAATAAGACAAAAACGTTTGGTTTAGGAATATGATTAGGAGTGGAATTCAAAGATAAACGTGAAGGTTTAAAATCACACTAAACCAAATCAAAGAGTTTCAAAAACTTTCATAAAAAAATATATATGTATTTTTTCTTTTTCTTCTTTTTTCCATTTTTTTTCTTTTTTCAAAACAAAGGCCATAAATATTTTTATTTTCCTTTTGAATTGGCCAAATAGAAATAAACATAACTTTTGAGCATACTTTTTTTTTAAAAACCTTTCTCCCACAAAAATCACAAAATATCCTATCAAAATTGTCAAAATAATTTATGAAACTCAAAAAGGCTAGTGTGATTCGATGGGTTGGAAATTTTGGCTTTGGTGAAAATGAAATGAAGGGAGGAACTATCAAATGAAATCGGAAAAAAGGCTCAAAAACGGCTAACTAGTGGTAAAAGTTTTTAGGTTGACAGGAAAGCTCAAACGAAAACAAAAACAGCCTAAATAATTTTCACGCTTTTGAATTTATTTAAAACAAAGGTTTGAAAAATTTCAAAAAGCGAGTCCTAGATAATAAAAGAAGATTGATGAAATTAACTTGAAAATAGAGATAATAGGTGACTTGGATCGTTCACATCTACTACGTTATTCAAAAGTTGACTTTACAAAAATTATTCAAAAACGAAAAATAAAATAGTGGATGATGAATTTTTGAGAAAGTAAAGGAAATAAAAAACAAAAAACCATAATAGAAATGCGAGTTTTAGAAAAATATTTCACCTTAACATCCTACCGTTAATTAGAAACACAGCATGACCAACATTTTACTTGTGAAACATAATTAAAAAGGATGATTAGAAATATTATAATTAACTCGTTGTTTATAAAAAATTTTGGGTAAAACAAAAACAAAAAACTAGGGGTACTATTGAAATAACAAAATGTCAAAACTATTCAAAAACACATTTTTTTTTATTTTGTGAAATATTCTCTTTTTTTTGGATTTTGGAAAAAAATTTCTCTTTTTTTTTGGAATTTTAAGATATTCTTTTTTTTTTATTTTGGAAATTTTTAAAATATATACAAAAAGAAAATTTTTTACCCTAACTAAAAATGAAGGAGGAGGTCCTCCCCCAAGCTTAAAATAGACATTGTCCTCAATGGCTAAAGAAGGGGATTGGAGAAGAAGAGAAAAGTAAAGTACAGAATTGAAAGACAGAATTGAAAGACAGGTACTTCCCCGGATTTATTCGCTGCGAAAGCTGAGTGATGCCGCTCCCCCGAATGTCTTCTTTGGACTTCGTGATGTATTCGGCAACGTTGGAGCAGGCGATCGCAGAAGCTTCAGCTTGTTGGAGCCGTCCGAGGCCAAAAATTGTAAAATAAAATAAACAAAAAAAGATAACTTGGGTTGCCTCCCAAGAGAGCCCTTTGGTTAAAGCGTCGTTGAGCCCGATGCATCAAATTAATAATATTGTCCAAAAATATAGTTGTCCAGAAATAAAATTATTTTTAGAAAAAATTAAAAGTTAAAAGTTAAAGTTCGTGAAGCAGAAACTTAATAATGTTTGGACTGACATCATCATCACCAGAAAAGTAGAGTTTAAGACGCTGACCATTCACTTTGAAATTACCCTTATCAGGGTGAGAAATTAAAACAGTTCCATAAGGAAATACTTCTAAAACAGAAAACGGGCCAGACCAGCGAGATTTTAATTTGCTCGGAAATAAATGTAAACGAGAATTATATAAAAGGACCTGGTCGCCCGGCTTAAAGTTTTTAGGGTGACTTAAGTGTTTATCGTGTAAACGCTTCGTCCGCTCTTTATAAAGTTTATTATTTTCATAAGCATAAGAGCGCCACTCATCGAGTTCATTTAGTTGAAATTTTCGAAGGTCACCGACTGAGTGGGGATCGAAGTTTAAAAATTTTAAGGCCCAAAAGGCACGGTGTTCTAACTCTACGAGCAGATGGCACGATTTTCCATAGACCAGCCGATACAGCATACATCCGAGGGCGGTTTTGTACGCTATTCGGTAGGCCCATAGAGCATCGTCAAGTTTGGCTGACCAGTCTTTCTTAGAAGTTGAAACAGTCATTTCTAATATTCTTTTTATTTCTCTATTAACTACTTCGACTTGTCCGTTAGTTTAGGGGTGGTAGGCAGTGGAAATCTTATGCGTAACACCGTATTTGGTAAGGATTTTTGAAAATTGTGCGTTACAGAAATGGGAACCCCTATCGCTAACGATTGCGCGAGGCGTACCGAATCTGGAAAATAATTTTTTTAAAAACGTGACTACAAATCGGGAGTCGTTCGTAGGAAGAGCTTGGGCCTCAGCTCATCGTGAAACATAATCAACAGCAACTAAAATATATTTGTTTCCGAAGCTAGAAGGAAGGGAGCCAACAAAATCAATTCCCCAAAGGTCGAAAATTTCGCACTCTAAGAAATAATTTTGCGGCATTTCATTTTTATCAGAAATGTTGCCCGACCGTTGGCAACTATCACACCTACTCACAAAGGCTTGCGCGTCTTTAAATAGGCAAGTGATAATATATTTTATAGCCTAAACTATTATCGTATTTTTCTAGTTTATAATGTACAAATCATGTCTTTTTAGTTTATCTTTTATCCTTTTTATGTAAATATTATTGCCACTAACATTTTCTTGTTCTTTTGCAGGTTTTCAGAAAATTGGTCAAAAATGACCTGACACGCCCCCCTATCACGCCCTCCCTGGGCATGACCTAGGGCGTGTCACCCGATCCCGAGGACTTTTGTTGGAAGGGACAGGAAAACGAACAAAACTACTGTCATGCCCCCCTAACACGACCTCCTCGGGCGCGTCTCCAGGCGTGACCAAGGGCGTGTATCCCTCTGCCGCAAAACCTGCCGCCGCATTGAATGCAGGTTCCGCCATAGCACGCAACAGTACTGTCACGCCCCCCGTCACGGGCGTGACCTGGGGCGTGACTTCAACTTTTCCGACGACTGACGGATTTTCGACCAATGATTTCGACCCGACGTACGTGTCACGCCCCACCTACACGGGCGTGACCTAGGGCGTGTCAACCAACGTACAGAAGCAATCATCCCTCCCGCCAGAATCCAGAGCCCGAGGTCAACTTCGTACATATCACGCCCCCTGACACACCCCCCCTAGGGCGTGTCGTAGGGCGTGACCAACCCGAGAATTTTTCCTATAAATTCAGACCCCCCTTCCATTTCAGCAAGCTTTGGTTGAGAGGGGGAGGTGCTGCCCCTTTGGTTCTTGATCTTTTTTATGCTTTTCTCTCTCTCTCTCTCTCTCTTTTTGTAATTTTTGTTTAACCATAGTTTAGTTTTTAGTTTGCCTTAGCTTTTGTTGTAATCTTGCTTTTTCTTATTGCTTAATATAGGGCTAGAATAGGACTTTAATTCATGCACTTGTAATTTCAATTTCATTAGTGTAACTTGCTCCTTTTAATTAATATAAGTGCTCTTCCTTTACTAGTGTTCCTTTTATATGCTTTACTACTCATTCCCCCCTCCTCCACTCCATTATGATTAACTAATCCTCCTTGTACTCGATCTTGATGATCCGAGGTTAGAGCGATTAAGTTATGATGTTTTAATTAATCTTTTCTTTTTAGGTTTGGGCCTTGAATTACTCTTGATTAATCATGGGTTGGAGGTATATTATCGATATATACTCTCCACCTTTGCTTTCATTTTGGGCTAGCCGAGAGGCCGATAGAATGAAGTGAGCATTCAAGAGTAAAGGGAGTTGTATGCACCCCTCGAGAGAGGCAGACGTCCAAATCTCCCGGATTGGAGTAAAATCCAATAGTGGGGTTCACCGCGTAAAGCGAGTTTTGGGCCTCCGATTTAGACGAGAGTCGGTTGGACCTTCCTAAACTCAGTTGGGCACGACTTTGAGAGAAGCGTGTTCAAGCTTTAGGAACCTCCACGATTAAGGACCTTTATCCTATTAAGTTTAGATTTTTATCGCGTTTTCTTAATCGTCTTTAGCCGAGGTGATTTTTGATCGAGTGCATTTCCATTTCATATTTTCAACCTTTCGTAGTAATCACCTATATTGTGCTCTTTAATTAACTGCAGTAGTTTCCTTTCTAGCATAGTTCTTTACTTAATAGCACTTTACTTAATTGCGGTAGTTCTCTTTCTAGTATAGCTTTACTTCCTTCCTTGCAATTAGATTTTCTAAAATTCTAGTTTTTCCGTCGATAAGATAATAGTTTTTGTGTGAGTAAGCATACTCAATAGTTCCCGGATTTCAATACGACACTTGTGTCCCCTAGCTACAATTCGATAGGTATACTTGCCTCATTGGGTTGCTAGTTCGGTTGTGTTTATTTTCTTCGAACCCTAGCGCGTAACAGCTAGGCAAGTAAAAACCCGCGCAAAGCACCTTGTGAGCGGTGCGAGCAGCTTGATAGTGCCCACCTATCGGACCTTCATGTAAATGCTTTAGAATATCGATTCCTTCTTCAAAAGAAACACATCTACTTATCACTTGATCCACATAGATTCTGAAAAGATGCGGGTCTTCCCAAAAGTAGTTCTTCAGCTTAGAAAAGAATTTCTTCTTTTGCTGAGAGGAGAACTCTTTTGGGAGCACCCGGGCAACTAGATAGTTGGCGATGTGCGCGAACCAAGGAGAAGTAGATGTGTTAACTAAAAGCAGCTTCTCATCAGGAAAATAATCATTGATGGTTAAAACTCGCGGCGCCCCGCGGGTATGGGTGCTTGGTTTATTTATTAAAAGGAAAAGCGGTGGTTATGTTTATTTGAAAGAAAGACGGGGCGCGCGGATTTATTTTATATAAAAAAGGGTTTTAGACCGAGTTTTAACGAGAGGGAGACAAGTGCACCTATCGCGTGTAGTACAGGATATTCCGGTGTGGTGGAATATCGGGGTCGTATTGTTCTCGAGGCCGGCTTAACTATTTCTACTCTTTCCCTGAAAGCCTATTATTCTACCGATAATATTTTAGGTTAATTATATAAAAAAGGAAATGGCATAAAAATTATATAATGCATAATAATATTGAAGCATGAAATAAATAAAGCAGTAAATTAAGTGCAGAATGCCGATGACCATATTAGCGTGACTATAAAAGAAGAGAACTGAACTAAAACAAACTTTTAATAAAAAAGAAATCCTAAATTTCAAATTAATTAAGGCGGAGACTCGACCGTGGAGGTTCCACAAAAATGAGCACACCTATCTCTAGGTAATATCGCTCACCTGAACGCTAAGACTATTCGACCGATCACTAGATCGACGAAGGATTCCTCTTAACGCCCGCATTACGCTAAGATCCCCGCTATTGGGTGGGGAACCCAATCCGGTAGAGTCACGCACCTCCTCTCTCGAGGGTTAGCGCGAACCTCTCTTTACCCAAGGGTGATCGGTCCATATGTGCGGCCTCTCAGCGTTGCGTATGGATAACGGAAATAGTGCGCGCACATCGATATGCGGTCCTATGCGTCGTTAACCCGGGCCAAACCTTAAGAAATTTAATTAAACTGAAAAACAGGACCTTTAATTATTTAAAGCTACTTTATCTGTCCCAATGCTCTTCGATATTGAGGGCTAAGGGCGGTTAGCCACTCATCGGAATGGGGACACTTACACTAGAAAGAAATAAAGAAAGCTGTAAAGAAAGCAGTAAGAAAGCAGTAAAGAAAGCTGAAAATTGCAAGTCCTACTCAAACGAGTAGGATTGAAGATAACAGTAAATGCGAATCCTGGCTCAAATGAGTGGGCGGGGGTAAATTAATCTTATACACGCACACACTCTACAGAAATTAAAATCACACACACACACTCTACAGAAAAGTAAACACACACACACACACACAAAGTTTTCATACTCAAGTGAGTAGGAAGAAAATGAAAGCAATAAAAAGACAAGTCCCACTCAAACGAGTGGGCGGAAAATGAAAGCAAAGTGCCATTTAACTCTTAACGAGTAGGCAGAAATAAATGCATACGCACACACTCTATAGAAATTGAAATAAAGTAATAAAATCTAACTCATACACGCACGCACACTTGCAAAAATAAGAAAAACAAAGTTGCTGAAAAATTAAAACAACTTAATTTTTACCGCTAGAATGCGATAGAAATGCATAAAAAGTGAAAAAAAAAATTAACCGGAGCGAAAAGTTTTGCAAATAAATGCAAAAGTGATGTGCTCGAAAAATTAAAACAACTGCATTTCTACCGCTGGAATGCGGTAGAAATGCATAAAAAGTGAAAATAAAAATTAAAGGGACTAAAAAGGTTTGAAATTAAAGTTAAAAACAAAGTGAGCGAAGAATTATAACGACAATATTTTCATTCTTATGTTTTTATAAAACCTCCAAAAAATGAGAATAAAACTAAAAAAAGAACGAAAAGTTTTACAATCCTAAGAGCCTAAGTTAAAGAAAAATAAAAACAACACATTTTTAGGTCATTTTATAAAGTTTTAAGAATGAAAATAGGATAAAAAAAAGGAAAAGCTAAAGCTAAACAGGTGCGGAATATGAAAATAAAACGGGCATTACAACAGCTAGAAAGTGCGATAAAATCCTAAATCTAACTAAGTTATAAGGCTAAAAATGACGTAAAAGATAAAATGCACAAAAAAGAAAATGAAAAATCACTAAAGAAGGGCACTTCCAAATGAACATGCATGCTTTGCAAAGAGAGAAAATTACATATTTCATTAAAATAAAAAGAGATTACAACAAACCTAGAATGAAAAAGCTAATACAAACTAAGGGAGGGGGGAGAAAAATCTCTTACATAAGCTTGGAATTCACTTGGGCAGCACCTCCCCTAAGTAAAGTGGCCAAAAAGGTAGACCAGAAAAGCTTCCTGGAAGCTTTTATTTATAGGCAAAAAATCGGGTGTGACACGCCCTAGGTCACGGGCATGACATTGGGGCGTGTCACTACTGTACATGAGCTGATCATGTGATTTGACTGGGAAGTTGACTTCAGTTGAAAATGTGGCGGTCACGCCCCAGGTCATGGGCATGACAGGTATCAGTCACGGGCGTGACAGGGAGGTGGATCTGGGGATTTGATGGGAGCTTTGACTTAGGGGCGGTCCACATGGCGGACACGGGCGTGACACAATTGTCACGGGCGTGTAAGTGGGGCGTGACCTTGACAGCTAGCAGCTCGATGTCGCAACGTTGATAGTTGACGAAGCATTGAGTGTCGACATCGACACGGGCGTGACTGGTCTTGGACACGGGCGTGACTTATGGCATTGAGTGATGAACAGTGAAATCGTTGAGTGTCGACTACCTGAAGGCATTGAGTGCCTGAAACGCCCGTGTCGGGCATGGTCACGGGCGTGACAGGTCAAATTTTGAATTTTTCTGAAAAAATTCAAAAAACTAAAATAAATTAAGTTAGTATAAAATTTACAAAAAAGAAGCATTTTATTAAAGAAAATAAACTAAAAAAGAAAAAAATAAATAAAAATGACTTAAATAAAATACAAAAATATAGGTATATTTACAACTCTTCAAATACCCCCATACTTAAGCTTTTGCTATTCCAGAGCAAAAGTTGGAGATAAACCTATAAGGAATAAAAAAGAATCCTAAATTTAACTAATGCTTAATTAATTGTAAGAAAGATCGAAATGAATTTCCGGGGTTTCGGAATTAAATCTTAACCTATGAAAATGTTAAAATAGAGGAACCGTTTCAAAAAAAAAAATACTTCTAAATGGAAAAAAAATATAAAGCGAAAATTATTTTTGTTAGTTTTACAAAAATGGATTGGAATTATCGAAAAAACTTTAGCTAAAAAGAAATTGATAGGAAATAATTCAATTTAAAAATTATGCTCTCAAAAAGTTTTAGATTAATTCTAGAATCATGAAAATTGGCTAAGTGGATTGACAGATATGAAGAAGGCTTTTATTTTTGAGGCGAGTTAATTTTTTTCTCGAACCTCCATAATAATTTTTTTTGAATAATTAGGAAAATGAAATCTTATTTTCCTAACATTAAAATTTTTCTTCATTAATAAAATAGACTCAATGTATATGTATAGGAGTAATGAATTTTATCCTCTTACTGCGTAACATATAATCTTTTTAAAATATTGGGTGCCTATGTTTACGGGACGAAATCTTATCCCCATTGACATAAGATCTTTTTAAGGGTGAGTGGAGAATCATGCCAATTAAGGTATGAAAAAAAGTGGAAGGGAAGAATTTATAAAAGAAAACTAGAGTTTAATAAAAAATTTCGAGAGCAACCTTTTTAATTTGAACGTTCCTACGTTTCTAAAAGCATAAGTAGAAATAATATAAAATCCATAAATGTTATTTTCTAACATAAAAACTTGCTTTTATTCAAAAAATTAGAAGTGATAGTGAGAAAAACAAGTTCCCTATAATAAGAAAAAGCCATACAAAATTCTTTAAAATCTTAACCCCAGAAATTTAAGTCTATCGAGCTACAATTAATAAACGAATAGTAAATAAAGAATTAATTAAAATTCGCTTATAAATAAACTCGAAACGATTATTTTGGAGAGCAAAGAGGTTAAGAAAAAAGAGATTCGAATTATTTAATTCAAGAATTTTTTTTTTGATTTTTCTGAGTTTTTCTAATTTTTTTTTATATTTTGGGGTTATTTTCATTTTTTTGGATTTTTATTTAAAGGTTATACTGATTTTTATGTTTTTTTGTGTTTTTTTGTGAGTTATACTAATTTTTTTTGAATTTTTTATTTACAGAATTATTTACAGGAAGAGAGAGTTTATTTTTACAAGATAAGAAAGAAAAGGGGAAAGAGATGAGAATATTTATAAAATATTTACAAAGTCAAAAATGAAACATCATTGCCCGCGAAAAGACTCTTATTTGTGGTTGGTTCTATGAGTCGAACGTCGCGGAGCGATGTTTAAATTTTTCGGGGTTTTCAATTTTTTATAAATAAAAACATGATAAAAAATATTTTTAGTTTTAAATTTTTGCAATTTGTTTGGATTTTTGTTACGTGCAGGAAATAAAAAGACAGAAAATAGGAAACACTCTCATACTTAAGTCCAACATTGTCACCAATGTTGCACTAAGTATGAGGAACGATATATTTAAAAACAGATATGTACAAAAAGTAAAAACAGGGGTTTAGAAATTTTCCCTAAACCGCGTTCGGGGAAACCCGTAAATTATTGACCGTGCAAAAATTAAAGTAAAAGCAGAAAAAAAAACAGAAAAATGGAAAATATAAGTTCGGCGAAAAGTGTGCGGGTGATAGGGGGCGCGAGGGCTAAGTGAGTGTGATAAATGTGCGACGGATACGCGATCCCGTAGCGCTCACAGTAGTGAAGCGCGCCGAAACGACAAAATAAATACATAATTAAAAAAAATGTTTTAATTTTTTTTTTAAGTTTATGTTTTTTTTATTTGATTTTGGTTTTTTGGTTGAAAATAAAAATAAAATGAAAAAAGAAAATAAGTTAAAGGCAAAATAAAATAAAAAAGAAAGAGATATTATTATTATTATTATTTTCATTTTTTTGATTTCTAGGTTTTCAAATTTTTAGGTTTTTAAGTTTTTATGTTTTTATGTTTTTTTTAAGTTTTAGATTTTTTTTAAGTTATTAGGTTTTTTTTGATTTTTTAAAGTTTTAAGTTTTCTGATTTTTTTTAAGTTTTTAGTTTTTTTAGTTTTAAAGTCTTTAATTTTTTTGAATTTTTTGATTTTTAAAGTGTTTATTACTTTTAATGTATATTGATATTATTATTATAATTAATATAATTTTTTTTGGTGGGCATTTTTTTTGTAAGTAGAAATAAATGATAAAATTAATAGGTTTCAGGAATTCAAAATAGTAAATCGAGATTTTCCCCGGTAACGGTGCTAAAAACTTGATGGTTAAAACTCGCAGCGCCTCGCGGGTATGGGTCCCACGTTTATTTATTAAAAGGAAAAGCGGTGGTTATGTTTATTTGAAAGAAAGGCGGGGCGCGCGGATTTATTTTATATAAAAAAAGGTTTTAGACCGAGTTTTAACGAGAGGGAGACAAGTGCACCTATCGCGTGTAGTACAGGATATTCCGGTGTGGTGGAATATCGGGGTCATATTATTCTCGGGCCGGCTTAGCTATTTCTACTCTTTCCCTGAAAGCCTATTATTCTACTGATAATATTTTAGGTTGATTATATAAAAAAGGAAATGACATAAAAATTATATAATGCATAATAATATTGAAGCATGTAATAAATAAAGCAGTAAATTAAGTGCAGAATGCCGATGACCATATTAGCATGACTATAAAAGAAGAGAACTGAACTAAAACAAACTTTTAATAAAAAAGAGATCCTAAATTTCAAATTAATTAAGGCGGAGACTCGACCGTGGAGGTTCCACAAAAATGAGCACACCTATCTCTAGGTAATATCGCTCACCTGAATGCTAAGACTATTCGACCGATCGCTAGACCGACGAAGGATTCCTCTTAACGCCCGCATTACGCTAAGATCCCCGCTATTGGGTGGGGAACCCAATCCGGTAGAGTCACGCGCCTCCTCTCTCGAGGGTTAGCGCGGAGCTCTCTTTACCCAAGGGTGATCGGTCCATATGTGCGGCCTCTCGGCGTTGCGTATGGATAACGGAAATAGAGCCCGCACATCGATATGCGGTCCTATGCGTCGTTAACCCGGGGCAAACCTTAAGAAATTTAATTAAACTAAAAAATAGGACCTTTAATTATTTAAAGCTACTTTATCTATCCCAATGCTCTTTGATATTGAGGGCTAAGGGCGGTTAGCCACTCTTCGGAATGGAGACACTTACACTAGAAAGCAATAAAGAAAGTTGTGAAGAAAGCAGTAAGAAAGCAGTAAAGAAAGCTGAAAATTGCAAGTCCTACTCAAACGAGTAGGACTGAAGAAAGCAGTAAATGCGAATCCCGGCTCAAATGAGTGGGCGGGAGTAAATTAATCTCATACACGCACACACTCTATAGAAATTAAAATCACACACACGCACTCTACAGAAAAGTAAACACACACACACACACACAAAGTTTTCCTACTCAAGTGAGTAGGAAGAAAATGAAAGCAGTAAAAAGACAAGTCCCACTCAAATGAGTGGGCGGAAAATGAAAGCAGAGCGCCATTTAACTCTTAACGATTAGGCGGAAATAAATGCATACGCACATACTCTACAGAAATTGAAATAAAGCAATAAAATCTAACTTATATACGCACGCACACTTTCAAAAATAAGAAAAACAAAGTTGCTGAAAAATTAAAACAACTGCATTTCTATCGCTAGAATGCGGTAGAAATGCATAAAAAGTGAAAATAAAAATTAACCGGAGCGAAAAGTTTTGCAAATAAACGCAAAAGTGAAGTGCTCAAAAAATTAAAACAACTGCATTTCTACCGCTGGAATGCGGTAGAAATGCATAAAAAGTGAAAATAAAAATTAAAGGGACTAAAAAGTTTTGAAATTAAAGTTAAAAACAAAGTGTGCGAAGAATTATAACGACAATATTTTAATTCTTATGTTTTTATAAAACCTCCAAAAAATGAGAATAAAACTAAAAAAAGAACGAAAAGTTTTACAATCCTAAGAGCCTAAGTTAAAGAAAAATAAAAACAATACATTTTTAGGTGATTTTATAAAGTTTTAAGAATGAAAATAGGATAAAAAAAGGAAAAGCTAAAGCTAAACAGGTGCGGAATATGAAAATAAAACGGGCATTACATCGGCTAGAAAGTGCGATAAAATCCTAAATCTAACTAAGTTATAAGGCTAAAAATGACGTAAAAGATAAAATGCACAAAAAAGATAACGAAAAATCACTTAAGAAGGGCGCTTCCAAATAAACATTCATGCTTTGCAAAGAGAGAAAATTACATATTTCATTAAAATAAAAAGAGATTACAAAAAAACCTAGAATGAAAAAGGTAATACAAACTAAGGGAGGGGGGAGAAAAATCTCTTACATAAGCATGGAATTCACTTGGGCAGCACCTCCCCAAAGTAAAGTGGCCAAAAAGGTGGACCAGAAAAGCTTCCTGGAAGCTTTTATTTATAGGCAAAAAATCGGGGTTGACACGCCCTAGGTCACGGGCGTGACATTGGGGCGTGTCACTACTATACATGAGCGGATCGGGTGATTTGACTTGGAAGTTGACTTTAGTTGAAAACGTGGCGGTCACGCCCATGGTCAGGGGCGTGACAGGTATCAGTCACGAGCGTGACTAGGGCGTGACTAGGGCGGTGAATCTGGGGATTTGACGGGAGCTTTGACTTGGGGGTGGTCCACGTGGCGGACACGGGCGTGACACAATTGTCACGGGCGTGTAAGTGGGGCGCTGAGGTTGAATAGAGTTACGCGAATTATCTTCTATTAATTGACGGGCGCTGAGGTTGAATAGAGTTACTGTCCGATATAGGGTAGATAATTCCTACATCTAATAATTTCATAACCTCACCCTTAACTACTTCTTTCATATTCGGGTTTATACGGCGCTGAGGTTGAATAGAGTTACGCGAATTATCTTCCATTAAAATTTTATGGGTACAGAAAGATGGGCTTATGCCCTTGATATCAGAAATTTGCCAAGCAATAGCCCGGCGATGCTTACGTAGAACTAGAAGAAGTTTATCATTTTTCGTATCCGTGAGGTTGGCCGAAACGATAACTGGTAACTTGGAATCTTTTTCTAAGAAAGCATACTTAAGGGGTTTAGGAAGTTCTTTAAGTTCTAGGGTAGGGGGTTCTTCATAAGAGGATTTAGAGATTCATTCTTTTTCAAAAATAATATCTTCATAAACTTTTTTATAAGGAACGTAATAAGGTGTGGGGCTAGCAGCCAAGACGGCTTCTTGTAGCGATTCAGTGGGAAGAAAAGAGGAAGAAAAAAAAAATCAGAAAATTCTTTTTCAAACTCAGAAAGACAATCAGAAGATTCATCACTTCCCTGTAGCGATTCAGCGGGAAGAGAATAAGAAAAACAAAAATCAGAAAGATCTTTTTCAAAGTCGGAGAGGCAGTAGGAAGATTCATCACTCACGGCGTCTACGAAAAAACATGTGTCATCATTTGCTAGGGTGTTCTTCATCGAAGGTGTGATAGAAAAAGTGACTTTGTCGTCGCCTACTCGAAGGAAGAGCTTACCATTGCTTACATAAATGATGGCTCTGGAGGTGGCAAGGAAGGGTCGGCCAAGGATCAGGGGAACCTCGACGTCTTCTTCGATGTCCAAAATGACAAAGTCCACCGGGAAGATGAACTTGTCGACTTTCACTAGATCGTCCTACACTATTCCTAACAGGTACTTAACGGATCTATCGGCTAGCTGGATACTCATACGCATGGGGTTAAGGCTACCAATCCCTCACTTTTTAAACAACGAAAAGGGCATCAGGTTTATACTCACGCCTAAGTCGTCTAACACGTGTTTAACAAAAAGATCATCGAAGACACACGGGATAGAGAAACTACCCGGGTCACTGATTTTCTTCGGCAAACCGTTTGTTAAAACAGCGGAGCACTCGGCGTTTAGCGTGACGTGCAAAAGATTCTCTAACATCTTCTTGTTTGTGAGGAGGTCCTTAAGATACTTGGCGTATTTCGGCATCTGCATAATAGCCTCGTGGAAGGGAAGATTAATGTGGATTTGCTTGAAGATCTCTAAGAAGCGGGAGTACTGATCATCTTGACGTTGTCTATTAAGTTTGGAGGGGTATGGAGGAGTTGAATTATTTTTGAAGATGGGTGGTGGAGTGTTATTTTTTTCTAAAACAGGGGTGATAACTTCTTCAACAGAGGGTGGAATTTTTAAAACGGGAGCGGAGCTTTGATTTTTAAAGGTGAGAGCGGAGCTTGCCTCGGGCTCTTCACTTACCATACCGGAGACTTGCTTCCCACTCCGAAGAGTTATAGCTTTCGCTTGCTCTCTCGGGTTGGGTTTGGTATTGGAAGGAAGAGACCCTCCGGGTCGCTCAGAAATTATTTTCGCGAGCTGTCCTACCTGATTTTCTATACTTTTTACGCTTCCGGTTAAAGTTCTTATAGTAGCGTCATTTGTGGTGATATATTTAGAAAGTAATTCCTCCAAGATTGGAGGTTTTGGATAATTTTTAAGAGGTGGTGGTGGTGGTGGTGCAGAAAAATCATTTTGCGGTGGTGGGCGCATCGCATTCGATGGATTACTCCATGAAAAGTTCGGATGATTTCTTAAAGCAGGGTTATAATTATTCGGAAAATTAAAACCAGGAGGATGAAAATTCGCAGTAGAAAAATTATTAAAAGATGTTCTAGGCATATTACTAACATAATCTAAATGTTCTGGAGTTGGGGTTGCAGATTCCCATACATGAGGGGCAGAGGCAGCAGTCATCTCCGTGATTTTTTTGCTTAGGATTTCTACTTGCAGAGCGAGCTGGGAGACGTTATCCACTTCATAAATACCTGCAGGCTTGTTCGGGTGGGACCTAAGCACATTCCACTGATAAGTGTTCATGGCCATGTCCTCAAAAAGCTCAAGAGCGGCTTCCGGGGTCTTATGATTTAAAGTACCGCCAGAAGCTGTGTCTATCATTTGCTTCGTGCTTTGATTTAGCCCGTTATAGAACGTCTGCACTTGTAACCATACAGGCAGCGCGTGATGTGGGCATCATATTAATAATTCTTTAAATCTCTCCCAAGTTTCATATAGGGTTTCAGAGTCTATTTGTCCGAAGGCAGAGATGTCGTTCCTAAGTTTTGCATTTTTAGCTGGCGGAAAGTACTTCGCCAAAAATTTTTCAGTTAATTCATTCCTGGTGGTTATGCTATTTTTAGGTAGAGTGTTAAGCCACTGCTTAGCTTTAGTTCTTAAAGAGAAGGGGAAGAGTCTTAGCCTGATTGCATCATTTGTGACACCATTTATCTTGAAGGTGTCGCAAATTTCAAGAAAGCTAGCTATATGTGCGTTCGGATCTTCATCTTGAAGTCCGTCAAATTGCACATATTGCTGCACCAAGGAATACCCCGTGAAGGGTTCGCAAGGTACTAGACAAGATAGTGGCGCTTAAAGCCCTTTGCCCTTTTCGAGAGAATTAGGTGGCGTAGAAAAATTGTGAAGTTGGTTACTATTAAGAGCGGTGATAAATTTTTTTGATTTTTAAAACTTTAAAGAAAAGGATTAAAAAGAGAAAAGATAAAATTAATAGGTTCATGTTTTCAATATATCAACGAAAGTTGGATCCCCGGCAACGGCGCCAAAAACATGTTGCGCGCTAGGGTTCGAAGAAAATTAACGCAACCGAACTAGCAATCAAATGAGGCAAGTATACCCATCAAATTGTACTAGGGGACATAAGTGTCGTATTGAAATCCGGGAACTGTATAGTATGCTTACTCACACGAAGACTATTATCTTATTGACGGAAAAACTAGGGTTTTGAGAAAATAAGTGCAACTAAAGAAAATAAAGCTAAAGCTAGAAAGAGAGCTGTTACAGTTAATCAAAGAGCCTAAGAAAATCGATTACTACGAAAGGTTGAAAATATGAAATAGAAATGCACTCGATCAAGAATCACCTCGGCTAAAGACGATTAAGAAAATGCGATAAAAAAATCTAAACTTAATAGGATAAAGGTCCTTGACCGTGGAGGTTCCTAAAGCTTGAACACGCTTCTCTCGAAGTCTTGCCCAACTGAGTATAGGAAGGTCCGACCGACTCTCGTCTAAATCGGAGGCCTAAAACTCGCTTTACGCGGTGAACCCCACTATTGGATTTTACACCAATCCGGGAGATTTGGACGTCTGCCTCTCTCGAGGGGTGCGTACAACTCCCTTTACTCTTGAATGCTCAATTCATTCTATTGGCCTCTCGGCTAGCCCAGAATGAAAGCAAAGGTGGAGGGTATATATCGATAAAATACCTCCAACCCATGATTAATCAAGAGTAATTCAAGGCCCTAACCTAAAAAGAAAAGATTAATTAAAACATCATAACTTAATCGCTCTAACCTCGGATCATCAAGATCGAGTACAAGGAGGATTAGTTAATCATAATGGAGTGGAGGAGGGGGGGGGGATGAGTAGTAAAGCATATAAAAGGAACACTAGTAAAGGAAGAGCACTTATTTTAATTAATAAAAGGAGCAAGTTAAACTAATGAAATTGAAATTACAAGTGCATGAATTAAAGTCCTATTCTAGCCCTATACTAAGCAATAAGAAAAAGCAAAATTACAACAAAAGATAAGGCAAACTAAAAACTAAACTATGGTTAAACAAAAATTTTAAAGAGAGAGAAAGAGAGAGAAAAGCATAAAAAAGATCAAGAAACAAAGGGGCAGCACCTCCCCCACTCAACCAAAGCTTGCTGAAATGGAAGGGGGGCCCTGAATTTATAGGAAAAAAATCTCGGGTTGGTTACGCCCTCCGACACGCCCTAGGGTGGGGGGGGGGGGGGCGTGACATATCCGAAGTTGACCTCGGCCTCTGGATTTTGGCGGGAGGGATGATTGCTTCTGTACGTCGGTTGACACGCCCTATGTCACGCCCATGTAGGTGGGGCGTGACACTCACGTCATATCGAAATCAATGGTCGGAAATCCGTCAGTCGTCGGAAAAGTTGATGTTACGCCCCATGTCACGCCCGTGACGGGGGGCGTGACAGTACTATTGCGTGCTGTGGCGGAACCTGCATTCAATGTGGCGGCAGTCTTTGTGGCAGAGGGTGACACGCCCTTGGTCACGCCTGGCGACACGCCCGGGGAGGCGTGTCAAGGGGCGTGACACCCATTTTGTTCGTTTTTCTGTCCCATCCAACAGGAGTCCTCGGGATTGGGTGACACGCCCTAGGTCATGCCCAGGGAGGGCATGACAGGGGGGCGTGTCAGGTCATTTTTGACCAATTTTCTGAAAACCTGCAAAAGAACAAGAAAATGTTAGTGGCAATAATATTTACAAAAAAAGGATAAAAGATAAACTAAAAAGACATGATTTGTACATTATAAATTAGAAAAATACGATAATAGTTTAGACTACAAAACGTATTATCAGAAGCCCATCTGGACATGTTTGTCTAGATTGGTGATGTTGCATTTATGCACCGGAGAAGACTCCGCGTATACTCGTGTGGTTAGTTGGGTCGTTGGGTTATGCCCGTGAAGGGGAGTAGCAGGAAGTACTGGAATGTGGAACTCCAGGTAAATTCCCTTGTGCTGTTTGTGCTGTGGCTATAATGTAGCCAGTCCTTGATGGACGATGAAGCCAGTCCTAGTTGGACAGTGTGGCTATTGTGACGCCAGTCCTTGGCGGACGTTACGGCGATTGGGAGCTGCGAGCTCTAAAAGTCCTCGTGCCGAACAAGAAAGGTGAAGCTGACCCGCGTCTTTTATTATAGCCGCAAGTACGATGTGCTTGGTGATGACAAGACGATTTTGAGCAATGGGGGGTGGTGGATCTGTACCTACGTTATGTTGGCTGTACAAGGAAGTGTCAAGGCATTGGGCTTTCGTCAGTAGCATAATGAGAGTCTTAGGCCTGCGTGCCATTAAGACTAATTGCTCAATGGTGTTGATCCCGGTTCGCCGGTGTACCCAAAAGTGTTCCTGAGAGCACAGATCGTCGGGTCGGGTGGCCGACAGTTGTGATGGATTGTCTTGTGCCTGAGAGCACAATATGTATATTTTCTGTCAAGTGCTGTATTGCTCTGCAGCGAAGGAATGCCTCTGCCCTGGGAAAGGGGTAGGATTGTTATAAATTGGTCAGCTCAATGCTGAGCGTTGCCTTGTTTGCCACCTTCTGGGTGGATTGTCCCTGTGCAGGTGCTGGAGAGCTGAGCGGAAAATGAAGGGTTGATGCCCCTGCTGTTGTTGTTGCCGCTCTTGCTGTTGCTGCTAGCCCTTGAAGGATAGCTTTTGTATTTTCTTTTATTCATGTATGGCCGGTCTACGCACCGAAGTCTGTAATCCATACTGTTTAAAGAGGAACTGTAAGGCCTTAAGGCCAAACTATAGTATTTGCTATCCCCTCATTTGATTGGTTGTATATAATGTTGGTTTATATATATCTAGTGGATATTTCTGCTATGAGTTCAGCTATTCTGCTAGCATGCTCTGTGTTAGGATGCGTTGATGTTATTGTCCTTTGACCTCACCGTCTGTTGGTAGCATATAGTGTGGGGCCCCGACCGGACCTTCTATTATATGTTATTTAACGGGTGGAGTCGTTAAAACGGATTTGGTATAAAGTCGAGGGTAGATATAGTAATCTAATGGGGTGGTACTTCAGAGGGGAGTTCCTCTTCCATTTCACTGGGGTAACCAAAATCCTCATCGTCACTAAGCTCGTTAGTTAAATCGGCTTCGCCCTCAATGGTGGGCTCAGTCCTAGACACTGCCACAGACTCATCAAAAGAGTCAACGATTAGATCAGACAGCTCATGGGGAGACTTAAATAGGACTACAGGTATATTCGGAATAGGATGCACAATAGAGCCAAGATCAGATATGCCACTTAACTCACATGTCATAATCGTCTGTCTGCTCCTACAGATAGGACTACTCTCACCCTGTGGGCTCATGACAGTCCTAGCAGTCACTTGTACACAACTAGGGATAGGGGACCTCACCTTTTCCTTTCCTCTATTGGTGGGTGCAGGTATGCTATGGGTAGCTCTACCAACCTGGGGAAAGGGTCTATTCTGAGGGAATTTGTCACTCCTATCATCAGATACAGGTCTAGTGCCCTAGTGTGATGTAGCCACTACATCGAACATCCACGCAGGAACGTACTGATAGGTGAGGAGGCTCTTCATAATCGGCCAAACTATAGGAGACCCAATACGTCTTTCCTCATTGAACCATAAAGTCTGGGCTCGACACACTAAATGCTTGCTCGCCACAGGGACCTTGTGGAGGTCCCACAGTCAAAGATACTCAAAATAGCATTCTATCCCAACAACCCAGTTAAGGAAGATCTGAGGACCTCCCAACCCATCGTAGGTGGGTGAAACGCTCCTAGACGACATATAAATTTCAACCTCTTTTTCAGGGTAACAATCCAGATGATGTTGGGGTTCCTAAGGGGTGGTGGTGTCGCTTGGTAATCCATTAGTTCTGCAAGCAAAACCTTAATCTCATCCATTACAGGTGAATGGACTGGTTTCCTAATGTTCTTCATGGAACCAAAAGATTTTAATCGGGGAACATTTACGTCATGGGTCATACTTGATGTGGTGGGGAGAGTATAATCTTCCCGTGCCTAATGTGCGTGCAAGTGGACAAAAAGAAAAACAGTTTTTTTTGTTTTTTTAGGCAAACTTGGCCCTGACTAGAAGGAATTTTATAAAAGATATATTTTTTTTCTCCTAATAATAACTTCATAAAATATTTTTTTTTAATTTCTTACTAAGAAAATGATGGAGATTTTCCAGATTTTTTTTTTGAATTTTGAAGAAAACTGAGAATTTTACGCCGCTATTAGCATACAAGAAAAAAAAATTCTTTTTTTTGTTAATTTGAACAACGAAACGTGCTAGACACGTGTGTGTCGGTGTACAAATAAAAGGGGGAGGGTGCTAATTATGAAATTGACGTGAACCTCCCTCTGATACCTAATTGATGTAGCCTACGTCTCCCGACGAACCGCAACGGACAAATGACACCGATTCGTTCTCTCACGTTCTAATTCTACGCTCGCACCAACTAAAACGCAGCACACCCGATTCACAATAATATTAACCAAATGCTAACGCACGGGTTGTTACACCCTTAGAGATCAAATAGAAGATATGAGCCAATATTCTCTCAAGCAAAAAGGACCGACCAGATCCTTTCGAGCGTGTGTTGTACTAAAAGAGATCCAATGAAAATAAACGATTCGGAAATGGTAGGCCTCTCCCAACAAAAAGAAAACGAGGCACGCCAATCCTCATGAATTTAAATAGATCAAAGAAAACAACAAATTCATTTGGATCAAAGTCTCTATGAAATCAAACTTCGCAATCAACGCCAAAGTAAAACCACCACAAGATCTATCTAAGATGGAATCACAAAAGAGTAGTAATTTTCATCACCCCAATTAGAATAGATGATTCCGATGAAATGTGGTTCTCTCTTCTACGGTTCTGCAGGAATTACGCCGAACGGAGAGAAATTCGTCTGCCTTCCTTGTTTTACGCCGGAGAAGGTTCGTCATCGCCGGAGTTGTTGTCCTAGGCCAAAATCACCCAAGAAGGGGAAAAGGATGTTGGCCGAATTCTTCATGGGGAGGAGTTCTTTGATTTATTGCTCGTAGTGGAGAGGAGAAAGGATTTTGTGTAGAAGAAGAGAGGAGGGAGGAGAGGGGGAGAAGAAGATGGCCGAACCACAAGGGAAGGGGGAAGGAGGCTGGCGACCAAAGAGGGAAGCAAGAGAGGAGGGGGGGGGGAATCTCAAATTCAGATTTTAGGTTTTCAAATTTTCATCTATCCTCCTCTTTTCATTAGCATAATATAAATAAATATATATATATAGTTCTTACAAATTAAATCATGGGTACCCATCATGAGATCTAATCTAGGCACCCCACACCAAATAAAAAAATCTGAATTAAAATTACAAGAATTAAAATGCTGGAATTAATTGCAGGAATTTAAAAATGCTGAAATTTAACTTTCATGAACTGTGGCGGAGACTTGACGCGGTGTTTGCGGAGGATGTCGTGACAAACTTCAACTCTTAATTGCAGTACTTTTAAATGCTGAAATAAAACTTTCATGAACTGTGGCGGAGAATTGACACGGCATCAGCGGAGGATGTCGCAACGTTGGCGGAGGATATCGCGACATTGGCGGAGGATGTCGCGATAAACTTCAACTCTTCAAGCTTGGCAAATATTTCGCGGCAACGTCCATCAACTTCTTCAAAAGTCAAGTGGCAATGGCAGTCAGAATAATGTGTCGAGTCGGTGTCGCCACCGAACCGGTCATGAACAACACCACGAAAAAAAGGAGGGACATCGTCGCCACTGAACCGGTCACGAACAACACCACGAACAAAAGGCGGGACATCGTCTCCATCAACAATGGTCCTTAAAGAGACTCGCACCATGAGACACGGGTAAAAATCCTTTCTTAGACCCAAGCATGTTGAGTCGTTTCAACACCTTATCAATGTATGCACTTTAGGTCAAACCCAGCAACTTCTTTGATCTATCTTTATAGATCTTAATACCAAGTATATAAGTCGCTTCGCCCAAGTATTTCATAGAAAAGCAGTTCCCTAGCTTGTTCTTAACAACTTGTAAGGTGGGTTTGTCATTCCTGATCAGTAGTATGTCATCTACATACAATATAAGGAAGACAACAATGCTCCCACTAAATCTTTTATAAAACATGATTTATCTTCGTTATTGATAAAACCAAACTCTTTATATTTTCATCAAAATGAAGATTCGAACTTAGAGAAGCATGCTTTAATCCATAAATAGATCTCTGCAGCTTGCATATTTTAGTGGCTTCACCTGGAGATACAAAACACTCGGGTAGTGTCATATACACTTCCTCAAGGAGGTTTCCATTAAGGAAAGCTGTTTTGACATCCATCTTCCAGATCTCATAATCATAATATGCAGCAATAGCAAGCAGAATTCTGATGGACTTAACCATGATAACATGAGAAAAGGTCTCATTATAGTCAATACAATGAATTTTCTTGAAACTCTTAGCCACCAGTCGCCATTTGAATGTCTGTACATTCCCATCCATGTCAGTCTTCTTCTTGAAGACCCAATTTCACCCTATGGGCCGTACCCCTTCAGGTGGTTCCACGAAGTTCCCAACTTGGTTTTCATACATGGTGTCCATTTCAGATTTCATAGCCTCAAGCTACTTCTCGGACTCCGGTCAACTCATAACCTCTTAGTAGGTTGCAGGCTAATCACTATGATCTATAAGCAACACATTACATATTTGAGACACAAGAAATCCATATCTCTCAGGCTCAAACCTTGGTCTACCAGATCTATGTGGACCTTGTGTTTCCTGAGCAGGCTCTCCAACTACAATAACTTGAAGTCCTGTCTCAGGTTCCAATTCAAGTTCATTCACAGTTTGTGGTTTTTGAACTTCTTCAAGTTCTACCCTGGTAGTCTTTCCACTCAAGAACTCTTTCTCAAGAAAGACACCAGTCCTTGCGACAAATAATTTGCCCTCGGACGGTAGGTAGAAATAGTTCCCTTTTGTTTCTTTAGGATACCCCACAAGATAACACTTATCTGATTTGGGTTCCAGCTTGTCAGGCATTTGACATCTTACATAAGCCTCACAACCCCAAATCTTAATGAACGACATACTAGGATGCTTCCCAGTCCATATCTCATTTGGCGTCTTCAAAACCGCTTTCGTTGGAGCATGATTTAGTGTAAAAGCAGCAGTTTCTAAAGCAAAACCCCAAAAGGAAACATGCAGATCTGCATGACTCATCATAGACTGTACCATGTCTAACAGAGTATGATTCCTCCACTCAAACACACCATTATGCTGTGGTGTTCTAGGTGGATTGAGCTGTGATATAATACCACACTCTTTCAGATGATCACGAAAATCATGACTTAGGTATTCGCCCCCTGAATTAGATCAGTGTGCTTTAACCTTCTTACCCAACTAGTTCTCTACTTCGTTCTTAAACTCTTTGAACTTTTCAAAGGTCTCGCATTTTCACTTCAAAATATACACGTATCTGTATCTACTGAAATCATTAGTAAATGTAATAAAGTAGAAATACCTACCTCTAGCTTTTGGGTACATTGAGAAATGTGTACCTGATTTGGAGAAGCTCTTTCAACTCAATGATATACACAAAATTATATTTGATGTATGTTAAGTTTATTTGTACAGGAAAAATAAACTAAGTACAAAAGTGTCAAGACACAAGATAAGTGTCGACACCTTTTTAAAAGTTGTGATGAGACAAGAAATCAAGCTATGTCGACACTCAGGACTAGTGTCGACACCCTTATTCAAGTAGTATCAAGACTGGATGCAAGTTATGTCGACACCCAGGACTTGGGTCGACACCGTGAAACAAGAAAGCAACTGTGAAGATATATAGGAGTAGTGTTGACATACTTTACAAAAGTTATATCGAGACTGAATGAAAGCTTTGTCGATACCCAGGACTTGGGTCGACACCTTCAGACAAAAAAATCATCTGTGTCGACACTCAGGACTAGTGTCAACACATTTCACATAAGTTGTGTCGAGATAAGAAGCCAGCAGTGTTGACACTCACAGATTGGTGTCAACATCGCTATAAGAGAAGTGTCGACACCCAGGACTTCTGTCGACACAATCAAAGTACAGAAGAGTCAACACCTTGATGCAGAAGTTCTCAAGATAGAGTTTTCTTATAAGTCTAAAATTCAAAGCCTGATGTTTTGACAACTATCAGAACTGTAAGATGTCAGTGGATTAACCGGGGTAGCAGGTCAATCTTGCCAAGACATATATAAGGAGATCAACTTGATAGAAACATTGTAATAACTCTCATTCTTCTCATCAAGGCTTTCAGAACAATTCTGTAGAATTCTGAAGGTGGAGAGGAGGCAGATCGAGGATCAACTTCTAACTTCTCCAACCAAGTTCAACCCTAACTTCTCCTTCAAGAAGCTTTGAAAAAGCTAAGAAGGGTTGGATCATTTTCTTCACAGCAAGGATTAAGGGAGAAGTTTACTCATCAAGATCTGATCAAGAAGAAGTCACCAATCTCTTTCTTTTTGGGTGACATTTCAAAACACAAATTTTTTTTGATATTTTAATTTTGTATGATTTTTTTGTAGATCTAAGGGTAGGAGATAAATTTCCCTGTGTTGTAAGCCTAAATTATAAAGGCTGAGGTAGGACTGTGTGCCTGAGGTAAGAGAAGTTGCAATTTTTCTAAGCTACAGGTACTGGAAGGTTCTGAGGTTGTAGGGCAAGAGTTTGCCTAAGGAGTAGGAGTGGAGGTGCACTCTGAGATAGTATTCTTGGAGAGTAATCTGAGTTATAGGATCTTGAAGATCTGAGGTAGGACATTGCTTTGTCTTAGTTGTAAGAACCAGCTGGGTTCTGAGGTGTAAGATCTGAGGATCTAAGGAAAAGAAAGAAGAAGTTTGGCCGAATCTAGTTCATTACTAAATAGGAGAAGGGGGAAAGTGGATGTACCCATAAATTGGGGAACCACTATAAAATTATTGTGTGTTGTGCTGTGAATTATGCTATGACTGCTTATTTAAATATATGTTGTAATCAGTAGATAATCTGTGTACTTGAATGCTGTGGCTATATAGATAAACATACTAAGAAATTTCTGTAATTTAAAGTAGTCAAGATTTGAATTGGACCTATTCACCCCCTAGGTCACTCACTATCCTAAACAAACACTTTACAATTCGTATCAGAGGGAAGGTTCACTTTGAAGGCATAACAATCTAGTGAGAATCTTAAGGATTAACAGAGATCAAATCATGGCTCAAAGAGAAAACAATTTAATTAAACTCCCAGTTTGCTCTAAAGAAAACTTTGGGATTTGGAAGGAAATAGTTAGAAAATTCATGGAGGCTATAGATCCAAGAATATACATCACTGTATTGGAGGGACCTTTCATACCTATGAAAGTGTCTGTTCTTGATGCCAACATAAGGACACCTAAGACCTATATGGAGATGGACAAGGATGAGATAATTTTGGCCTCTATGGACAAGAGGGCCCAGAATATAATTGTCAGTGCTATAGATGACTCCACATTCCAAAATTGATTCATTGCAAAACATCCAAAGAAATGTGGGAATCATTGATTGTATATATGGAATGCACTGATGAGGTTAGAGATGACAGAAAATCTTTATTAAACTAGCAGTATGAAGCCTTCAGGCAAGACAAGAAAGACACAATGACAGAGAGCTTTGAGAAATTTTTCAGAATAGTGAACAACCTGAGAACATATGGCAGGAAGTTCACCAATTATGAACTCAATGAAAAGTTCTTGAGGTCCTTGAATAAAGAATTGGACATCAAGATTTGTGATATTAGAGAAATGGGCAACTTAGCCAATATAGAATCGCAGGTTCTATTTGGCAAGCTGCTATCTCATAAGCTACAACTGAATCTCAGGAAGACTTAAGAAGACTAAGCAAGAGCACTCAACAGAAAAAATTCTTTGGTCCTAAAGGCTGAGACATCCAAAAAAGTCAGGGAGAGATCTTCTCCCTCAGAAAGACATGATGCAGTCTGAGAATGCACAAAATCTTCCTCATCAGGAGGAGACATGACTGAAGAAGAACTATCACTCTTCTCAAGAAAGTTCTTCTTGGGACAGGTATGGTTCTTCTCAGAATAAACACATTAAGAATAATCTTGTTTGTTATTGTTGTAACAGGCAAGAGCATGTCATTGCTGACTGCCCAGTAAAAAGGAAGGCGTAAAAGTTTGAAAATTGGAGGAATGGACAGCATAAGAAGTTTGACAAAAACCTCTTGGCCAAGAAGCAGCCCACTCTTTCAGATAGTGAGACAGATTCATCTGAACCAGAAGAGGAGACACTTTTGGGTTTAATGGCCATTAAGGAGGCCAATAGAAGAAGAACCACACTGTCATCCAGTGATAGTGAATATTATACAGATCTAGGGCTGATGACCCTAGTAGAAGAAGAAAATTAGGATTATTTAAATCCTGCTAAGGTAAAACCTCTTACTACTAGTTTTGACTCAGGCTCTAGAATAACATCAGAGAATGAATCATGTTCACATTCTTCTAATAATAGTGAACATGGATCACTTTCTGAAGCGTATTTCAACACACTCATTGACAGATATGGGAAGTTGTTGAAGGCTTTGATAACAAGCAAATAACTAGTTAAGGAACAAGCAAAAGAACTAGAGTGTTCGAGAGCAGTACCTCTACAGTTGGAGAGGGCAAACATTAAGTTGGACCTTAAAAAACTGAAGCTCATATACTTAACTAATAAATATATAGTCAGACTGAGATTATTGTAGAATAGGCTAAGATTGTCAAGGACTTGGAAGCAAAGCTTCTTCAGGAAAGACATCTCTTGAAACAGTTCTCAATACCTAAGTCTGTGCTACCTATTATTGATATATTTTCTGCACCATTTAGAAGTGGTGTAGGATATTCTGAAGACTATATGATCAATAAGAAATCTTAACCTAAGGGTAAAGCCCCTATGGATCTAGCTAAGAAACCAACCAATCATCTAACTTCTAACATATGCAAGGGATCATGTGTTCCTGGACATATGAGTTCTGAGTGCACCACCAGCAAGGTCAATAAAGAGCCTTGTTAGAAAGGACAAAAATCTAATGGCAATAAGGCACTCAAACTACCACAAGGAGTTATCAATCCAAGGAGCCAATGAACTCTTGGATCTAGTCACAATGCACATCACTTAAACCTGAAAGGTTAGGGTCTCAATGTTGTTAAAACCAAAAAATCGGTCTCTGTGCAGTTCACCCTTGAGGAAGGGGTGATCACACACTTACTTCTCTCTCACAGGCAAAATAACTAAGGGAAAAGAACAGGGAACATACCCAAGGTGTAACACCTCCATCCGTCACATGGAATATAACAGAGGGTCCAGCCGGGGCCCCATACCATATTTCACAGATAGACAGCGGAATCACATATGAATATCAAAATTACTATCTACTCGCATCTTAACTTAGAGCATTCTAGCGGAAGATTTTAACTTGCAAGAACTCTTCATATTGAATATACACTAAATATATAAAAAAACACATATATATATATCACCAGGAATGTATACAAATACACAAACGCTCACGGCCTCAAGGACTTACATATTTCTCTTAACAGATGTGGTTTCATGCATCGGCATGCAGGCCGGCAACACATGCAAATATAATTCTTTGCACGGCCTTCAAAGGCATACAAGCAGCAAGGGCTTTAGCCCGCTCAATCCAATTCAGCCCGTCAGCACCTGGATATGGACATCCACCCCAAAGGTGATAAACAAAGCAACAGTCAACATTCAGCTGACCAATTATAAAGACATTACCCCTTACCCGGGGCAGTGGTTCCTTCCCTGCATGCATCTCAGTCACAACATATATATTTATATATCACAATAAGTGCTCTCATGCACAATATCATAACAAACACCAGCCTTAGTGCCAGTTGCTCCGTGCACTCAGGACACGCTTACGATGTACTGAATTATCCATGGTACCACCACCGATTAGAGGTTCTTAACATATTGTCTATGGTGTATTAGTCTACTATAACACACATACTGGATACCCCCTTGCCCATCCCAATCAGAGGTGTTAACCTCACAACAACAAATGAGCATTCTATATCGACCCACCACAGTAGTGTAATAACCCAGGATTTGGCATGCAGCCCCCCATTATATTGCCACTAATCGATCACTCATAATGCAGGTACAGGTCAGCACTTTCCTGTTGCTCAACTCGTCAATAACGCACATCTTGACGTGAGACAGCTTTCCATTTCCTGTTCAACACGCAGCTCACTCAGAGCCCCTTTCCTTCAGCTCACAGCTCACTCAGAGCATATAGTTCACGCAGCGTACACGATACAAGGAGCTCACGCAGAGCTTCCTGGGTATTTTGGAAGTACTAACAATTCATAGGCATCCTCCCAAATTTCGTAAACTACTCGTTTCATACACAGAGTCTTCTCCGGTTCGAAATATCAACATCACCAATCCAGACCAACTGTGCGGATGGGCTTCACACAGCTTGCCTATTCCGTACTACACATTTCCAGATCTAAATGTAGACTCAACCGGGGATATCAACTATCTACCCACTGGAATCACTTATGCTTTCCACCTTTTGGTGGAGAATTCCAAGCACATGCATAAAGGAGGACTTCACTTGTCCAAAAAGGAGATCGTTACCCTTGAAGATCTCTTTGGAGCCATGAAAAACGAGCCGGATGAAAAGCACCGCAATGACCTTGCCTCCACAGATCTGGACTCGGCTCGTGATTCGGGGCTTTGAAGCTCCACCGACGCCCGGATTCCTCCTCCACCTCCTTCCTTGCTCTCCCCACTCTCTAACTCCTTAGAAAGAGAAAGGCTCAAGATGAATGAGAGTTTATCCTTCAACTCTCGGCCATATAATAGCAGGAAGATCTCTGGACCGTTGGATCCTTATTGAAGGAAATGAACGGCCACGAATCGCCCTGAAACTCAATTTCTTTGGCTCAACATGGCTTGTGACATGCCCGTGTCACAGGCTGTGTGCCTTAAGAGGCAAAGAAACTGACTCTTCCAGACCAGGACACGACCCTATGACACACCAATGTCACAGGCCGTTGATGCGTAAAAATCGTCTCACGGACTACAATCCGAATAGGCAAGTGTACCTATCATTTTATAGTATAGTGATATAAATAAATCAAGGTCATATAAAAACTCGTGGCAGGCAAGTACTATTACTCACAACGATTCTATTATCCTACCGAATGATTGATGATTTTTGAAAATAAAATAAAATAAACTTAATTAAAAGAGGACAAATAAACTATTGCAAACGAGTGCTCGATCGACGATTCACTTTGAAATAAAATAACAGAATAAATTAGTTTAATATTTGTAAATCTATTAAGACCGTGACGAATCCGATATTAGGAAGTAATCTCGCTAGAGCATTAAATCCCCTAACTTATAGACATTTTGACCGAAATCTCTTTCAAGTCAAAAGGCCTAAAGCCGCATTATGGAAGTGACCCGCACTATTGGATTTTCCTCCAATCCGGAGGATTTACGTCATCCTATCTCTAGGGTTGCGTGCAACTCCATCCTTCTTTGAGTGATCTTTCACATTCACGAGCCTCTTGGCTACTCAAATATGAGATCGGAATCTACTACCGTATACTAGCAATACGGAGTCGATACGAAAGAAATCAAGGAAGGATCAAAAATAGAAAAATACAAATGCAAACATAAAATAAAAGGTGCGTTATTTAATAGCAAAGCTTATCGCGATCGGGCACAAAAAAAAAGTTAGCTACGCATAATTGAGGAAGAAAACAAAAGAAAAGAAAATTGCATTATCATTAAACTAGGAATAAGAGTACATAAAAAGATGAAAAATACTACACTATTGCTTGGAGAAATGAAATAAAACAACAAGAAAATAAATTCTTGAAATGGAAGCTTGCTCTCTAACTCTCTACATTAGCATTCTAAAAACTGCAACAAAAACTTCTTTAAACCAAAAACTACTTAGCAATTCAAGAGGGAAAGGGGTTCCTTTTATAGGAGAAGGAGAAGGTTCTAGATGGAAATGAAGAGGGGGAAGCCAAGGGGGGTGGCCGGCCACATGCTTGGAGAGGGTTCATGCATGGCTATAAATGAGTGGAGAGAGGAGGTATGGATGCATTATATTGTATTAAAGGGAATGACATAGAAAATATAAAATGGAGAGGGGGAATGAATGTGAAATAAAAAGAAATAAAATAGAGGGGGAAAGAGAGTGGAGAGTGGCCGGCCATGTGCATGGGGAGATGTTCATGCATGCATTAAATGAGGGAGAGGAGAGAAAATAACAAAAGGAGAGAGAGGGAGTCCGGCCACATGAGGGAAAATACATGCATGTAATACATTTAATGATGGAGAGAGAGGGAGAATATTCAATGTATATGGAGAGGGAAGAAGGTGGCCGGCCAAACATAGGGGGATGAATGTATGCATGTAAATAATGAGGAGAATATAATTAAAAAGGAGAGGCATGATGTGGTCGGCCAATGCAAAGGCAAAATGGGCTTGCTAGTGTGGGCTTTATGTGGGGCTCGGGTAGGGGGCTGTTTGGTAGGCTTTATGGGCTCGGGTAGGGCTTGGTTAGCTTGTAGGGGCTGCTCTAATAGTGGCCGGGCTGCTCCAAGTTGAAGGGTCCTTAAGTGGGCTTGAGTAGGGCTCGGGTTTTATAGTTGGGCTGCACCAATAGTGGCCGGGCTGCTCCAAGTTGAGGAGTGCTGCTCGGGTTGCTTCATTTATGGAGTGGCCGGGCTGCATCTAGATGAGTAGGGCTTGGACTTGTGCTTGGGCTGCACCTACAAACAAATAGAATATAACATAATATTAGTTAAATAACATAGCAAACATAAATAAAGTAACACAAACATAAGATAACAATAACAAAGACATAAAATAACAAAACATCATAACCAACAAACATAACATACAATATTAAAACAACATAAAATAAAAACATTAAAACGTTAAAATTAAAACATTAACATAAAACATAGCATTAATTATAATTACTAAACATAATATAATCTAATACATATAGTAGCATAATACATATAATAAGATTATATTGATTTTATATCAAAACATAAAATAACTATAATAAAACTAGGATTTTATAAAAAGACATTAAAACATGAAATGGCAAGCATAAATTATAAATAAACTTAGGCATTTAGGCTACTAAATTACCCATAAAACGATGACTAAAACAAGTCATCAGCCGTGTGCTAGACACGTATTCGAACATGCCCGTGTCTAGACCATGTTTATGAACTCTCACAAACCTGGCCAAACACAGAAAAGGACACGAGCATTGACACGCCCGTGTCATAGGCCATGTGCCCAACTCGACTTGACTCTCGAGGATCGTCGAGTGCATTTTGTCGAGATCACTCATTAGACACGGACATGGACACGCCCGTGTCATAGGCCATGTGCCCCACTCGAGGCCCACTCGAGACCCACTCGAGACCCACTCGAGTACACAAAGTAGGACACGGCCTTGGACACACCCATGTCCCTGGCTGTGTTGCTCAACCTACAAAGCCCACTCATAAATAAGATTTTTGGGTGTTACACAAGGGCTCAGCGTGGAGGACCCACACACACCCAGAAAATCATAGAGTACTTCCCCTCCCTATCCATATGTCGAGCTAAGGATACCTCAGAAAGGGCAAGAAGACCGAGGCACAAGTAAGCATGCCTTCTGAGGTACCCCCTGGGTCTATTTATAAATTTCTGAAAACAGCCTACAAATAGCGAACCTCCACTATTCTATATAGCTATGTGCATCCCAACTAGTTCTGCCAATAGCATAACTCTGCTATTCCAATAGGATATAGACAGGCCAGCGGGGGTAAAATAGTAAAAATACACCACATGAGACTGGACGAGCGGCCCTATGGAGCCTCTGCTCGCCAGGGGTGGCGAGTGCTCGATGGAGGTGGCACATGCCACCTCTGCCTGCCTCGGGGGAGTGTGGGCCTGGCCTACCCCACTCTCTCGCTACACGCCGAAGCCCCAGAGCGAGTGTGAGATGACCCGCTCCACTCGCCCGCTGCTCGCGGGGCCCCTGGGGTGAGTGCGAGCCGACCCGCTCCACTCACCCCTCCAACGATTCAACCCCCTTTAGGCGAGCTAGGCTGCTGTTCTTTGGCCAATTTAGCTTTTGTCGACCACTACTCGCCGAATATGGGGTTGTACACAATCCCCGCTCTTTGCGAGGTTGGTGCAAACACGGAAAGAAACATCCAACCCCGCAATATGCGACGAGTGCAACAGGAGCCAGAGAATCTTTTAGTGGGATCCACCAGCGACAATATATATAGGTCCGCATACCTAGGCGACCTTTGCCATTCCCTCTTACTTGAGCCTTGATAAGATGCCTCTCTTCAAAGAACTTCAAGAGAAGCTCAGCCACGCCCGTGAGCTCAACGCCACTCGCGCTGACGCATTAGTCAGCCTGCCTCCCATCACTACAGCGCGCGAGCCTCCGAAATCCATTCCTGCCAAGAAGGCCAAGTCCATTCCGAAGGATGCTGAATCCATCTACCGTAACATGGAGACTACCTTGGCTCCCGGGCTCACCTCCTATAAATCGGCTACCGACCTCAAGGGGAAAGTAGTCGTCAACATTCCCGCCGACCTCAAGAATCACCAATCCAATGCCAAGACCTCCATACCGTGAGTCCACACCTCGCATGATAGCTCGCGGCCTCAGACTCCCCACGACACTCGCCTGCAAAGTAAATCCCCCCTTTTGGACCACGGGGCTGGATTTGCTAAAAATCAGATAGCCAGTTCGCATCCCTTCTCAATAGCCTACAGATACTCCTACACTCGCGAGGAAAAGAGCCGAGGACATCCTGATCCCCAGCTTCAATCTCATCTCCCCGGGAGTCCACCCCCCAGGTTGTGGCAAGAACCTGGCCGTGCCTCCTCCGCACACCTTCCAAGAGCTACCGAGCTCATTTCGTTAGCTCCGTTTTCTCTAGAATATTTTGGCTTGGTCTCTTTGCTGCTCGCACCCCCTTTCCCCCAAAGTTGATTATTTTTTTGTAGGGCTCCCTACTCCATCTGAGGTTGAAGGGTCTTCAGAAAAGGCTCTCCACTCTCCACCCCCTGAGCCTGGGATGGAGAGCTTCTTGGATGACTCGCTAGATCCTGCCGAGCTGAGGAGACAAGTAGTAGAGGTACTGAAGAAGCAGGACACCGCCCTTCACCAACTTCGAGCGCACAATGCATACAGCGAGCAGAGGCTGCATACACTAGAGTAGGATTATGTGTTGCTCCCAGATATGATGGAGAAAGGATCGGCGAGCGAGATGATGTCCCCCACCCCAATTATAGAGAGAGTTGATTAACACCTGCAGACTCACGAAAGGGACTTGAACCTGGTCCGCGAGTTCCTCAACCCGCGCCGACCTCCGGGGATGGGTGCACAAGGACGGGGTAGATGGAAATGGCACCCTAGCCGAGCCTACTGGCCCTCGCCCTTCAGCTCCCGGCTCGCGTGGGTTGGCTCAACTTTCCTTTGCTTGCGATGAACTTCTTTTTCGGGGCTTCGAATGTCCCTGTTTGTAATAACTTAATAATTTTTTAGATCTAAATTCTATTTGAAATAACAGGATGTACTTATCTACGCTTAGCTCGCGTTAGGATAGGCGAGACCATCAGTTAGCGAGTTTGGATCAGCGAGTTGGTGCTGGCGAGCAAGACCGACTGGTCAGCTCAGCCATAAATCCAGTTTTCTATAAATAAGCCCCCTCTCCGACCCCCTGGCTATCGCCTTAATTGTATTCGTACCCCCATTACTACTCCGCTCGCAACCTGCTCTCGCATCCCCTCCTTCACTTTCTCTCGCACTCCAACTTTTAACAGATATGGGAAAGACACGAACCGACGCCGAAGGGCTCTCCAAGTGTGCTTGGAAATTTGCCGAGTACCTATTCTTTGACGGGAACACCAACGAGCGCGAGCTCGCCACCTTAAAGACCGAATACTTGCCCCCCGACTATGAGGCGCGCAGGTCCAGGGAGGGAGAGGCCATCAATACCTTCTACCAGGATGAGCATTCCTTCAACATCTCACATTTTGAGGTGTTGTTGTGCCTCCCCCTCTATTCAAAAATCCGCCAGATCCTCAAATACTTCGACGCGGTGCCCGCGCAGCGGAACCCGAACACGATCGTTATGATGGTCGTGTTTTCATGTCACCTCCGCCACGAGCGGATTGAATTCAACCTCTCCATCTTCCGCAAGCTCTTCACTTACCGTGCGACCAACAATGGGGTCGCCTACCAGATGGGCTCGCACATCAAGGTTCGCGAGACCGCGAACAAAAATCACAACTGGGTATCCAAGATCATCTTCATATGGGTGACCTGGGCAACATACCCTTCTCCCCCATCAAAAGAGCGAGGAGGTATATCGACCTCCAACACTATCCGATGATGACATAGAGCTGCTCAGGTTCTTCTTGGAGAAGGACTTCGAGGTCGCCTTCCTTCGAAGTGGCCACGACTTGCTTCCCTCTGTCCTCCCTCGCGAAGGTATACTCTTTTTTCCATACTGCCGGCTCGCTTACAACCATCAATTTTTTAAATATAAGTCTTTCTTTGAAGGGGAGCGATCAATTCTCGAGCATCTGCTCCATGAGGAATCGGGAATTAGCCTGGACGCTGTTGCGCGCTAGGGTTCGAAGAAAATAAACGCAACCGAACTAGCAACCCAATGAGGCAAGTATACCTATCAAATTGTAGCTAAGGGACAAAAGTGTCGTATTGAAATCCGGGAACTGTTGGCTATGCTTACTCACACGAATGCTATTATCTTATCGACGGAAAAATTAGGGCTTAGAGAACCTAATTGAGATTAAGGAAATAAAACTAATGCTAGAAAGAGAGCTAATGCAATTAAGTAAAGTGCTATTAAGTAAAAAGATTACGACAGAAGGTTGAAACTATGAAATGGAAATGCACTCGATCAAGAATCACCTCGGCTAAAGATGATTAAGAAAATATGATAAAAATCTAAACTTAATAGGGTAAAGGTCCTTGACCGTGGAGGTTCCTAAAGCTTGAACACGATTCTCTCGAAGTCGTGCCCAACTGAGTTTAGGAAGGTCCGACCGACTCTCGTCTAAATCGGAGGCCTAAAACTCGCTTTACGCGGTGAACCCCACTATTGGATTTTACTCCAATCCGGGAGATTTGGACGTCTGCCTCTCTCGAGGGGTGCGTACAACTCCCTTTACTCTTGAATGCTCACTTCATTCTATCGGCCTCTCGGCTAGCCCAGAATGAAAGCAAAGGTGGAGAGTATATATCGATAATATACCTCCAACCCATGATTAATCAAGAATAATTCAAGGCCCTAACCTAAAAAGAAAAGATTAATTAAAACATCGAAACTTAATCGCTCTAACCTCGGATCATCAAGATCGAGTACAAGGAGGATTAGTTAATCATAATGGAGTGGAGGAGGGGGGATGACTAGTAACGCATATAAAAGGAACACTAGCTAAACAAAGAACACTTTTATAAATGAAAAGGGGCAAGTTACACTATTGAAAAAGAAATTACAAGTGCATGAAAATGAAATCCTATTCTAGCCCTACAATTAGCACTAAGCAACACTAAAGATTACAAAGAAAGCATAAACAAGTAAAGATTAAACTAGGGCTAAAATAAAATTACAAAGAGAGAGAGAGAGAGAGAGAGAGAGAGAGAGAGAGAGAGAGAGAAAGCATGAAAAAGATCAAGAACCAAAGGGGCAGCACCTCCCCTACTCAACCAAAGCTTGCTGAAATGAAGAGGGGGGTCTCAATTTATAGATTTTTTTCACGGGTTGGTCACGCCGTCCGACACGCCCTAGGGGGGTATGTCAGGTGGCGTGACAGTACTATGTTTACCTCGGGCTCTGGACTCTGGCGGGAAGGATCATTGCTTCGGTACGTCGGTCGACACGCCCATGGTCACGCCTGTGTAGGGGGGGCGTGACACGTACGTCGCGTCAAAATCATTGGTCGAAAATCCGTCAGTCGTCGGAAAAGTTGATGTCACGCCCCAGGTCACGCCCGTGACGTGGGGCATGATAGTACTGTTGCGTGCTGTGGTGTAACCTGCATTCTATGCGGCGGCAGGCTTTGCGACAGAGGGCGACACGCCCTTGGTCACACCTGGAGACACGGCCGGGGAGGGCGTGTTAGGGGGGCGTGACAGCGTTTTTTTTCGTTTTCCTGTCCCTTCCAACAAAATTCCTCGGGATCGGGTAACACGCCCTAGGTCACGCCTAGGGAGGGCGTGACAGGGGGCGTGTCAGGTCATTTTTTACCAATTTTCTGAAAACCTGCAAAAGGTCAAGAAAATGTTAGTGGCAATAATATTTACATAAACATGATAAAAATAAACTAATAATAGACATGATTTGTACAATATAAAATAGAAAATACGATAATAGTTTAGGCTACAAAACGTATTATCAAATTCCCCCAAGCTTAAGCTTTGCTTGTCCCC
This sequence comes from Platanthera zijinensis, assembly GCA_039513925.1. NCBI lineage: Eukaryota > Viridiplantae > Streptophyta > Magnoliopsida > Asparagales > Orchidaceae > Platanthera > Platanthera zijinensis. The sequence continues at coordinate 155,637,907 of CM077078.1, read as the reverse complement.
AAGCAAAAATATAAAAACTAGATATTTATAAAAAGGACTAATCAAAAAGTTTTAATTATGCCTACACAAGTACTATGCGAAATTCTGAGTAGGGAAAAGGTGAAATGTAAGTTTAAAACAATTATTTAGGTATGGTAAAACTTTTATAAACTTTACTCAATAAAAACAAATCATCCAAAATTTTAACGAGATTTTTTAAATAAACTTAAGCAAAGCAACGAAAATGAAAAACACGCATTGAGTTGTTACTAGATCCAAGCAACGCATTATAATTATATCAATTTAATTAACAAAAATCTAGGTTTAAATCCAAAACTAAAACTGATTTACTTTTTTCTTTTCTTAGTTGTTAAATAAAAATCAAAAAACGTGAATCAAAAGGACTTAAATAGGACAAAAATGTTTGGTTTAGGAATATGATTAGGAGTGGAATTCAAAGATAAATGTGAAGGTTTAAAATCACACTAAACCAAAGCAAAGAGTTTCAAAAACTTTCATAAAAATATATATACACATTTTTTTTCTTTTTCTTCTTTTTTCCATTTTTTTTCTTTTTTTCAAAACAAAGGCCATAAATATTTTTATTTTCCTTTTGAATTGGCCAAACAGAAATAAACATCACTTTTGAGCATACTTTTTTTCAAAAACCTTTCTCCCACAAAAATCACCAAATATCCTATCAAAATCGTCAAAATAATTTATGAAACTCAAAAAGGCTAGTGTGATTTGATAGGTTGGAAATTTTGGCTTTGGTGAAACTGAAATGAAGGGAGGAGCTATCAAATGAAATCAGAAAAAGGCTCAAAAACGGCTAACTAGTGGTAAAAGTTTTTAGGTTGGCAGGAAAGCTCAAACGAAAACAAAAATGGTCTAAATCATTTTCATGCTTTTGAATTTATTTAAAACAAAGGTTTGAAAATTTTCAAAAAGCGAGTCCTAGATAATAAAAGAAGATTGATGAAATTAACTTGAAAATAGAAATAATAGGTGACTTGGATCGTTCACATCTACTACGCTATTCAAAAGTTGACTTTACAAAAATTATTCAAAAAAGAAAAAAAGAAAATAGTGGATGATGAATTTTTGAGAAAGTAAAGGAAATAAAAAACAAAAAACCCTAATAGAAATGCGAGTTTTAGAAAAATATTTCACCTTAACATGCTACCGTGAATTAGAAACACAACATGGCCAACATTTTACTTGTGAAATATAATTAAAAAAGAATGATTAGAAATATTATAATTAACTACGTTGTTTATAGAAAATTTTGAGTAAAACAAAAACAAAAACTAGGGGTACTATTGAAATACCAAAATGTCTAAACTATTCAAAAACACATATATATATATTTTAATTTTGTTAAATAATCTCTCTTTTTTTTGGATTTTGGAAATTTTTTCTCTTTTTTTTTGGAATTTTAAGATATTCATTTTTTTGTGAAATATTTAAAATATATACAAAGAGAAAAATTTGTACGCTAAGCAAAAATGAAGGAGGAAGTACTCCCCCAAGCTTAAAATGGACATTGTCCTCAATGGCTAAAGAAGGGGATTGGAGAAGGAGAGAAAAATAAAGTACAGAATTGAAAGACAGAATTGAAAGATAAGATTGAAAGACAGGTACTTCCCCGGATTTATTTGCTGCGAAAGCTGAGTGATGCCGCTCCTCCGAATTTCTTCTTTGGACTTCGTGATGGATTCAGTAATGTTGGAGCAGGCGATCGCAGAAGCTTCAGCTTGTCGGAGCCGTCCAAGGCCAAAAATTGTAAAATAAAGAAAACAGAAAAAGATAACTTGGGTTGCCTCCCAAGAGCGCCCTTTGTTTAAAGCGTCGTTGAGCTCAACGCATCAAAAAAATAATATTGTCCAAAAATATTATTGTCCAGAAATAAAAATGTTTTTAACAAAAATTAAGAGTTCAAAGTTAGAGTTCGTGAAGCAAAAACTTAATAATGTTTGGACTGACATCATCATCACCAGAGAAATACAGTTTAAGATGCTGACCATTCACTTTGAAATTACCCTTATCAGTGTGAGAAATAAAAACAGTTCCATAAGGAAATACTTTTAAAACAGAAAACGAGCTAGACCAGCGAGATTTTAATTTGCCCGGAAATAAACGTAAACGAGAATTATATAAAAGGACTTGGTCGCCCGGCTTAAAGTTTTTAGGGTACCTTCAGTGTTTATCATGTAAACACTTCGTCCGCTCTTTATAAAGTTTATTATTTTCATAAGCATAAGAGCGCCACTCATCGAGTTCATTTAGATGAAATTTTCAAAGGTCACCGACTGAGTGGGGATTGAAGTTAAAAAATTTTAAGGCCCAAAAGGCGCAGTGTTCTAACTCTACGGGCAAATGACACGATTTTCCATAGACCAGTCGATACGGCGTACATCCGAGGGTGGTTTTGTACGCTGTTCGGTAGGACCATAGAGCATCGTTAAGTTTGGCTGACCAGTCTTTCCTAGAAGTTGAAACAGTCTTTTTTAATATTCTTTTTATTTCTCTATTAACTACTTCGACATGCCCGTTAGTTTGGGGGTGGTAGGCAGTGGAAAGCTTATGCGTAACGCCGTACTTGGTAAGGATTTTTGAAAATTGTGCGTTACAGAAATGGGAACCCCTATCACTAACGATTGCGCGAGGCGTATCGAATCTAGAAAATAATTTTTTTAAAAACATGACTACAACTCGGGAGTCGTTCGTAGGAAGAGCTTGGGCCTCAGCCCATCGTGAAACATAATCAACAACAACTAAAATATATTTGTATCCGAAGCTAGAAGGAAGGGGGCCAACAAAATCAATTCCCTAGAGGTCGAAAATTTCGCACTCTAAGAAATAATTTTGCGGCATTTCATTTTTATTAGAAATGTTGTCCGACCGTTTGCAACTATCACACCTGCTCACAAAGACTTGCACATCTTTAAACAGGCTAGGCCAATAAAAACCCGCACAAAGAACCTTGTGAGCGGTGCGAGCAGCTTGATAAAGCCCACCTGTCGGACCTTCATGCAAATGCTTTAGAATATCAATTCCTTCATCATAAGAAACACATCTCCTTATCACTTGATCCACACAAATTCTGAAAAGATGCGGGTCTTCCCAAAAGTAGTTCTTCAGCTCAGAAAAGAATTTCTTCTTTTGCTGAGAGGAGAACTCTTTTGGGAGCACCCGAGCCACTAGATAGTTGGCGATGTGCGCGAACCAAGGAGAAGTAGATGTGTTAACTAAAAGCAGCTTCTCATCAGGAAAATAATCATTAAAAGATTTTTCATTTAATTTTTCTATAAAGGGGTTATCTAATCTGGATAGATGGTCGGCGGCCAAGTTCTCGGCTCCTCGCTTATCACGGATCTCTAAGTCAAACTCCTGGAGGTGTAAGACCCAACGAATCAAACGAGGCTTGGCATCCATTTTGGCAAGAAGGTACTTGAGGGACGAGGGGTCCGTAAAAATAATGATTTTTGTAAGTGTAATGTAAGGGCAGAATTTATCAAATGCGAATACTACAGCTAAAAGCTCCTTCTCGGTTATGGTGTAATTTTCTTGTGCAGATGTGAGGATTTTACTAGCGTAATAGATGGGGTGGAAGTTTTTAGATATGCGTTTACCTAATACGGCTCCCACCGCAAAACTACTCGCATCGCACATAATCTCGAAAGGAAGGTCCCACACCGGAGCTATCATAATCGGTGCGTTAATTAACTTTTCCTTAATTAATTCGAAGGAAGAAAGGCAAGAGTCATCAAAAATGAATGGAGCGTCTTTTTCTAAGAGATGGGTGAGGGGCTTTGTGATTTTGGAGAAGTCCTTTATAAAACGACGATAAAAGCCAGCGTGGACTAGAAAACTTCTTATAGCTTTTATGTTCGTAGGCGGCGGCAGCTTCTCGATAACTTCTATCTTGGCAACGTCTACCTCAATACCCTTAGCAGAAATTTTATGACCCAAAACTAACCCTTCCCTCACCATAAAATGGCATTCTTCCCAATTTAGGGCAAGGTTAGTTTCTTCGCATCGTTCTAAGACTTTTTCGAGGTTGTCTAAACATCTATCGAAGGAATCGCCGAGCACGGAGAAATCGTCCATGAATACCTCCATAATGCTTTCTACGTACTTGTCAAATGTTGCGAGCATACATCGCTGGAATGTAGCTGGCGCATTGCACAATCCAAACGGCATTCTTCGGTAAGCAAAGATGCTGAAGGGACAAGTAAACGTAGTTTTCTCTTGGTCCTCGGGAGAGATGGGTATTTGAAAGTACCCCGAGAGGCCATCGAGAAAAAAATAAAAGCTATGGATGGATAATCGTTCTAAAATCTGATCGATAAACGGTAAAGGAAAGTTGTCCTTGTGGGTGGCGTCATTTAACTTACGGTAATCTATACACATACGCCAACCCGTCACCGTCCGTGTCGGGATTAGTTTATTATTCTCATTACTAACTACGTTTATCCCTCCCTTCTTTGGAACTACCTGAACGGGGCTAACCCACTTTCTGTCCGATATAGGGTAGATAATTCCTGCGTCTAATAATTTCATAACCTCACCCTTAACTACTTCTTTCATATTCTGGTTTATACGGCGTTGAGGTTGAATAGAGTTACGCGAATTATCTTCCATTAAAATTTTATGGGTACAAAAAGATGGGCTTATTCCCTTGATATCAGAAATTTGCCAAGCAATAGCCCGATGATGCTTACGTAGAACTAGAAGAAGTTTATCATTTTGCGTATTCGTGAGGTAGGCCGAAACGATAACTAGTAACTTGGAATCTTTCTCTAAGAAAGCATACTTAAGGTGTTCAGGAAGTTCTTTAAGTTCTAGGGTAGGGGGTTCTTCATAAGAGGATTTAGAGATTCTATCTTTTTCAAAAATTATATCTTCATAAACTTTTTTATAAGGAACGTAATAAGGGGTGGGGCTACCAGCCAAGAAGGCTTCTTGCAGCGATTAAGAGGAAGAACAAAAATCTGAAAATTCTTTTTCAAACTCAGAAAGACAATCAGAAGATTCATCACTTCCCTGCAGCGATTCAGCGGGAAGAGAAGAAGAAAAACAAAAACCAGAAAGTTCTTTTTCAAAGTCAGAGAGGCAGTAGGAAGATTCATCACTCACGGCGTCTACGAAAAAACATGAGTCATCATTTTGCTAGGGTGTTCTTCATCGAAGGTGTGATAGAAAAAGTGACTTCGTCGTTGCCTACTCGAAGGAAGAGCTTACCATTGCTTACATCAATGATGGCTCTGGAGGTGGCAAGGAAGGGTCGGCCAAGGATCAGGGGAACCTCGACGTCTTCTTCGATGTCCAAAATAACAAAGTCCACTGGGAAGATGAACTTGTCGACTTTCACTAGAACGTCCTCCACTATTCTTAACGGGTACTTGACGGATCTATCGGGTAGCTGGATACTCATACGTGTGGGGTTAAGGCTACCAATCCCTAACTTTTTAAATAATGAAAAGGGCATCAGGTTTATACTCGCGCCTAAGTCGGCTAACGCGTGTTTAACAAGAAGATCACCGAAGACACACGGGATAGGGAAACTACCCGGGTCACTGATTTTCCTCGGCAAACCGTTTGTTAAAACAGCAGAGCACTCGGCATTTAGCGCTACGTGCGAAAGATTCTCTAGCTTCTTCTTGTTGGTGAGGAGGTCCTTAAGATACTTGGCGTATTTCGACATCTGCGAAATAGTCTCGTGGAAGGGAAGATTAATGTGGATTTGCTTGAAGATCTCTAAGAAGCGGGAGTACTGATCATCTTGACGTTGTCTATTAAGTTCAGAGGGGTATGGAGGAGTTGAATTATTTTTTAAGATGGGTGGTGGAGTGAGATTATTTTCTAAAATAGGGGTGATAACTTCTTCAGCAGAGGGTGGAAGCGGAGCGGAGCTTTGATTTTTAAAGGCAGGAGCGGAGCTTTGATTTTTTAAGGCGGGAGCGGAGCTTGCCTCGGGCTCTTCACTTACCATACCGGAGACTTGCTTCCCACTCCGAAGAGTTATAGCTTTCGCTTGCTCTCTCGGGTTGGGTTCGGTATTGGAAGGAAGAGACCCTGCGGGTCGCTCAGAAATTATTTTCGCGAGCTGTCCTACCTGATTTTCTAGACTTTTTACGCTTCCGGTTAAAGTTCTTATAGTAACGTCATTTGTGGTGATATATTTAGAAAGTAATTCCTCCAAGATAGGAGGTTTTGGATAATTTTGAAGAGGTGGTGGTGGTGCAGAAAAATCATTTTGCGGTGGTGGGCGCATCGCATTCAATGGATTACTCCATGAAAAGTTCGGATGATTTCTTAAAGCAGGGTTATAACTATTCGAAAAATTAAAACCAGGAGGATGAAAATTCACAGCAGAAAAATTATTAAAAGCATTTCTAGGCATATTATTAACATAATCTAAATATTCTTGAGTAGGGGTTGCAAATTCCCATACCTGAGGGGTGGAGGCTGTAGTCATCTCCGTGATTTTTTTGCTTAGGATTTCTACTTGTAGAGCGAGCTGGGAGACGTTGTCCACTTCATATATACTTGCAGGCTTGTTCGGGCGGGACCTAGGCACATTCCACTGATAAGTGTTCATGGCCATGTCCTCAAAAAGCTCAAGAGCTGCTTCCGGGGTCTTATGATTTAAAGTACCGCCAGAAGTTGCGTCTATCATTTGCTTCGTGCTTTGATTTAGCCCGTTATAAAACGTCTGCACTTGTAACCATACTGGCAGCGCATGATGTGGGCATCGTCTTAATAATTCTTTAAATCTCTCCCAGGTTTCATATAGGGTTTCAGAGTCTATTTTTCCGAAGACAGAGATGTCGTTCCTAAGTTTTGCAGTTTTAGCTGGCGGAAAATACTTCGCCAAAAATTTTCCAGTTAATTCATTCCAAGTGGTTATGCTATTTTTAAGAAGTATGTTAAGCCACTGCTTAGCTTTAGTTCTTAAAGAGAAGGGGAAGAGTCTTAGCCTGATTGCATCATTTGTGACACCATTTATCTTGAAGGTGTCATAAATTTCAAGAAAGCTAGCTATATGTGCGTTCAGATCTTCATCTTGAAGTCCATCAAATTGCACATATTGCTACACCATTTGAATTATGCTAGGCTTTAATTCGAAGTTATTGTTTGCTATAACAGGGCAGACTATACTTGATTCTGTTCCCTCGAGATTTGGTTGTGCATAATAGGACATAGTCCTTTGCACGGCCTCATCTACGTTGGGTTCTTCCATTCTTAAAGTAGCAAATGACTCGGAGTCCTCAACCGGCACTTGGATAATAGGACCTTGAAATCGTGATCTTCTCCGAAGAGTACGCTCAATTTCGTGGTCCAATTCCAAAATAACCGACGGACTCCCGCGGGTCATGCACTAAAAGAACAGAAAAGAAGAAGAGAAAGAGAAAAAGGATAAACTAGAAAAAAAACTAGATTAGAAATTTTTTTCTTTTTGGAATAGATTTTTTTTTATATAGATTAACTACCGAACATCCCAAGGACTACCACGTGAAGGGTTCGCAAGGTACTAGACAAGATAGTGGCGTTTAAAGACCTTTGCCCTTTTCGAGAGAATTAGGTGGCGCAGAAAAATTGTGAAGTTGGTTACTATTAAGAGCCGTGATAAATTTTTTTTTATTTTTAAAACTTTAAAGGAAGAGGATGAGAAAGAGAAAAGATAAAATTAATAGGTTCGTGTTTTCAATATATCAACGAAAGTTGGATCCCCGGCAACGGCGCCAAAAGCTTGTTGCGCGCTAGGGTTCGAAGAAAATAAATGCAACCGAACTAGCAACCCAATGAGGCAAGTATACCTATCGAATTGTAGCTAGAGGACACAAGTGTCGTATTGAAATCCGGGAACTGTTGGCTATGCTTACTCACACAAACGCTATTATCTTATCGACGGAAAAATTAGGTCTTAGAGAATCTAATTGAGATTAAGGAAATAAAACTAATGCAAGAAAGAGAGCTAATGCAATTAAGTAAAGTGCTAGTAAGTAAAAAGATTATGATAGAAGGTTGAAACTATGAAATGGAAATGCACTCGATCAAGAATCACCTCGGCTAAAGACGATTAAGAAAATGCGATAAAAATCTAAACTTAATAGGGTAAGGGTCCTTGACCGTGGAGGTTCCTAAAGATTGAACACGATTCTCTCGAAGTCGTGCCCAACTGAGTTTAGGAAGGTCCGACCGACTCTCGTCTAAATCAGAGGCCTAAAACTCGGTTTACGCGGTGAACCCCACTATTGGATTTTACTCCAATCCGGGAGATTTGGACGTCTGCCTCTCTCGAGGGGTGCGTACAACTCCCTTTACTCTTGAATGCTCACTTAATTCTATCGGTCTCTCGGCTAGCCCAGAATGAAAGTAAAGGTGGAGAGTATATATCGATAATATACCTCCAACCCATGATTAATCAAGAATAATTCAAGGACCTAACCTAAAAAGAAAAGATTAATTAAAACATCATAACTTATTCGCTCTAACCTCAGATCATCAAGATCGAGTACAAGGAGGATTAGTTAATCATAATGGAGTGGAGGAGGGGGGATGAGTAATAACGCATATAAAAGGAACACTAGCTAAATAAAGAACACTTTTATTAATGAAAAGGGGCAAGTTACACTATTGAAAAAGAAATTACAAGTGCATGAAAATGAAATCCTATTCTAGCCCTACAATTAGCACTAAGCAACACTAAAGATTACAAAGAAAGCATAAACAAGTAAAGATTAAACTAGGGTTAAAATAAAATTACAAAGAGAGAGAGAGAGAGAGAGAGAGAGAGAGAGAGAGAGAGAGAAAGCATGAAAAAGATCAAGAACCAAAGGGGCAGCACCTCCCCTACTCAACCAAAGCTTGCTGAAATGAAGAGGGGGTCTCAATTTATAGATTTTTTTCACGGGTTGGTCACGCCCTCTGACACGCCCTAGGGGGGAGCGTGTCAGGGGGCGTGACAGTACTATCTTGACCTCGGGCTCTGGAATCTGGCGGGAAAGATCATTGCTTCGGTACGTCGGTCAACACGCCTATGGTCACGCCCGTGTATGGGGTGCGTGACACGTACGTCGCGTTGAAATCATTGGTCGGAAATCCGTCAGTCATCGGAAAAGTTGATGTCATGCCCCAGGTCACGCCCGTGACGTGGGGCGTGACAGTACTGTTGCGTGCTGTGGCGGAACCTGCATTCAATGCGGCGGCAGGCTTTGCGGCAGAGGGCGACATGCCCTTGGTCATGCCTGGAGACACGGCCGGGGAGGGCGTGTCAGGGGGGCGTGACAGCGGTTTTGTTCGTTTTCCTATCCCTTCCAAAAAAAGTCCTCGGGATCGGGTGACACGCCCTAGGTCACGCCCAGGGAGGGCGTGATAGGGGGGCGTGTCAGGTCATTTTTGACCAATTTTTTGAAAATCTGCAAAAGGTCAAGAAAATGTTAGTGGCAATAATATTTACATAAAAATGATAAAAAATAAACTAATAATAGACATGATTTGTACAATATAAAATATAAAATATGATAATAGTTTAGGTTACAAAACGTATTATCAGACGCGCTCACGCGCGAGTGGGCTACAGCGTGTTGGAACCGATGTTTTGTAAGACCCCATTTTTTTCATTTTAAACACCGGGGTCTTAGGCTCAGAACCACCCCTTTGCAGTGACACCTTCATGCCCTAGTAGGCCGTCACTACAAAGCGCCGATCCTGCCGGCCAAATCAATCATAACCGTAGCAAGGAAATAGAAAACAACCTGTCCACAGAGATCACATATATAGAAATAAAAGTCTCCACGAAGGGAGTGTCGTAGAATAATATATGAGAGTACTAAAATACGGGCTTATGCCCGGTACATCATGTCCTCACTACAGATCACTCATGCGGAAGCAAAAACATAACATCTACTCAAGGTCGAGTCTCACGGTCCCAGCTGTATGAAATCCGGAGCTAGACTGCCCTATCTCCAATCGGGCCGACCTCCGGGGCTGCTCCTCCATGCTGGGCTCCACGATCCCTTAAATGATATGGTCTGAAAACCGTTAGTCTATAAGACTAAGGCCTATCATCCCCCACCCCTTCCCCCATGGACCCTAGGCACCGAGCGGAGAGGAAGAAAGGGGAGGACTTAAAGGTGGAGTGTAATCAAAAGAATCACATGCCAACGGAACTAATCTAGCAATTCAATAATAAATAATGGCAATAAGACCAAATATGAAAAGTAACCTTCACTTATGTAAGAACACATAAGCCAAGGGATCTTCTGAAAGGCTCCCATCGTATAAAAAGTCTCAAACCAATTTATACGTTGGGGTGTCGGTAATCAAACATCAGTATATATACATATCAAAATTGACCTTAATTTATAAACTTGCCCATACAAGCTTATAGACCAAGGGGTCATTTTATAAGTCCTAATGTATAAGAGTCCCATTCCACTTATACCTTAGGTGTCAGGGGTTAAATGAATCGATTATGCTATGATATGCTAGTGTGTATGATGGATCATGTAAGTGCAACACACACACCCGACTCTATGCACACAGACCTTTAGTTCCCCCTTTTTGGAGCGGTAACCTCCAAGGATACCTCCGTAGTGGAGAATGGAAGTGGTGGGTTGGGCCTCGCCCACCTCTAAACGAGTAAAGCACTACCGGTCAGACCTATCATACGCCTCAATGCTTGGTGCACGAAGCAGACTCCTGCGTACTCTTGCCGGTTAGCGCACCAGACTTCTATTGGCGAAGTGCTAACCACACTTGCCGAGTCAGTGTATTGGCATCGGTGCATCGACCCTCCAATACCGAAGACCCACCACCTTAATTTTCTTTCCTTTTATGCACATGCAAATTTAATGTATTCAATAAAAAAACAAAAACCGAGTCGAAGCTCCCCGGACTAAAATGTCTGTCTCAAACAATCGAGCCGAAACTCCCCGGACCAAAACGTCCGTCACTTAACTAATCGAGCAGAAGCTCCCCAGACCATTCCGTCCGTCTCTTAACAAATCGAGCTGAAGCTCCCAACAATCTTCCTGTGCTAACAGTGTTTGTGAAATGTGAGACCCTAATTACTAGGTTACTCTTTTAAGTTTATTAATACAGTTTACGTTAACCCAGGACTGCCCCCGGTATACCCCGTGAAGGGCTCTCAAAGGGCACTAGGATCTATGATGGTAGCTGAAGCCCATCGTTCCCTTTCGCAAGGCACTTATTGTTATTGGTTGATTCCCTTTACCCATTCCCTTCTCATATTACGATAGACTAACCTAGTGTGATTTTTAACCTTCCTCTCTTCGGGAAAGACGATCTTTCGTCGAACCCGAGCACCTCTTAACTCTAGCAAACACCACTTCTCACTAACCTTCCTATCCTTATATGGTGAACACTTTCACATCCATCCAATTCAGCAGATTAACTAACTCCAACGTTGTGCCCCATCATATCCTATGACTCTTAACACAAATTGCTAATTGTAGACTATCCTATGCTTTATGTCGAACCAGATAGGAAATTATCCAATACTCATCCAAATGCCCTAACTTATTTACTAGAGGTATAACATGATATAATTAGCCTATAATCAGAAAATTATAATTTTTCCTAATTTATCTAGCATTTAATTAATTTCTTCAAAAATTCAAAGGGCTACCAGTTTGAGCATGAACTACCCTAAGTACTCATGAAAGATGTCCAACAAAATTATTATAAATATTATGTAATCTCAATATGATAAATCCAAAGTATCACATTTTTTCTATCATCAAAAGGGTACTAAAACTATTTTAGCAATATTTTCTATCTTTCGTTATTTATGAATCAAATACAGAAAATATCCATCCAAAAATTATTAATTAATTATACTACGCAAATACAACCTTAAAAATAGCATTGGCCAAGTTTTATAAATTTTCAGCAATTTTTAATCTATGAATAAATTAATTATCAAAAATCTCCACAAGGTGGACTTTTAAAGAAAGTGCCGTAACTAAAATTCGAAAAATCATGAATAAATGTTTAGAAGCATATAATGGACTAAAAGTCTCAATTCCTTAGCCTCATAATTTTTCAACAGCAATATCATTCATAATTAATTTTTAAACCATAAATCCCTTTTTAACATTTTTGAATAAAGTACTAGATTTCCTCAACTAAAAATTATACAAAAATTAAGGAGCAACCATTCTGACCTAAAACATATACTTCCAAGATTTCATGGGGTTTTAATGAACAGAAAGATCTAAATAATTAAAACATCAATTAGGGCTATAGCAAACTTTACAAATGAAGTGCTAGAAAAAAACATCATAAAATTCCAGTAAAATTGCTATAGGTTCTAACAATACATAAACTCACTGTACCCAAGTTTCACAGCTTTTAGATAATATGTAGTGACTGATTTTACTTATTTGAGATTTTACCCTAAAACTATGGTTAGAGTTTTGAGGTATCTACCTATCTTCGAATCCTCCGAGATTCCATCCAGATGATTTATATTATGCTAACGTCGACTCTAATGAATTTCAAGGCTATACGTAGGCATTTGCCCCAATGTCTTTCACAACCCTCAAAACCCTCCCTTTAGGGTTTGAGTTTGGATCCTAAGGTAAATCAGCCCTAAACCACACCATTTTATCCAAGTGGGTTAAAATAACCCTTCTAAGTCAGTGGTCAAAATATTAGCCTCTGTTGAGGTGATTTCACCGTTCAAACCTCTTTAGTGCATTTTTTTCTCAAAAATGCCTCATTAATGCTTAGTTAAGGATAGGTGATTTCCTACGCAAAACTCATCCAAATGTGTTACAATTTTGTACAGAGCTAGGTTTTATAGCCAGGGACCACTCACGAATATTTGGGAGGGTTTGGAGGTCATTTGACCACTTAAAATAAATTACTCTAACTTTATTAAATTAAAACAAAAACCTTAGACAAAGTATCTCCAAAAAGTCCAATTTTTGGACAGTCTCTAGGTACGGCTAAGTGTAACCCCCTGCCAAAATTTCAGATCATTTGGACAAGGTACGAAGAGTGGGCATTCATTTTAGTTTCTGCCCAACTCTAGGTACAACCCCCACTAAAACGGGTGCTGCGGTCAAACCACTTACCCAAACGAGTTGAAATTTATTTTAAATTAATATAAACTCGAAGGGATACAACTTTTGTGACTGGCCATTTTTCCTAAATCGGCCTCTAAGTGCCTTGTTTTGCAGCATCAAAATGCGCTCATTTAATGTATCTTCTCCTTATATACTATATACATAATTAATATATTAGAAAAATGTTTTTACGATGGCTATCGGTCGGCGGTGGTTTGGCCGCCGGAGGTGGAGGTCTCCGGTGGACCCGAATATATATTTTTCATGGGTTTTACATGAAAACGCGAGATAGGCCCGGCTCCGTTGAGCACGAACTTCTTTTCTAAGATCCTAAGATCGACCCATAAAAGAAGAAGTAGAGGAGGACCTTGTTCGCGGTTTGGAGGCGAGATGAACGTCGGGTTACCATGGTGCGGTGGTGACGTTGCCGAACTTCTCCTACAGCAAGAACAACAACACTAATCTGTTTGGTCAAGAGTGTAAACTTCTCATCTTGCTCTAAGGGGGCTTTTATAGATCACCAAGTGGGGATGGGAAAGGGTAAAGAATTTAAGGTCATGAAGGCGAAATTCGGCCATGGCATATCCCTTGTATTCAGCCACCTATAGGCTGATGAAAACCCTTGGTCTCCTCTAAATAATGAGGGGAGGATGAATCAAGGCTTTGGAATCAATTTGAGAGGAACTCTTGCTCTCCCATGGCCATTAATGGCTTTCTCTCCCCTCTTTCTCTCTCTTCCTTATGGGACAAATTAAATTCAGCCACTTTATGGCTGGTTATGGTTATTAAACTCCTCAAAACTTATGAGGAAGAATATATTCAGCCCTTGGAATCAAATGGAGAGGCCTTTGGTCTCCCTTGGCAATGAATGGCCCCTTTAAACCACTTTCTCTCTCCTCCATTAAAGGGTAAAATGGAGTTTTCTCTCTCCTAGTTATCAAGGCCGAATTTGTTCATCTCCCTATCCTATTGGTAGCCCACTAATTCATACTATTAATTAATTAGGAGGTGGTTAGCCCAAATGGAAAAGGGCTTGAGCTTGGGTTAGCCCATTTAGGCTAATTTGACCTTTTTCAAGGATGGAGTTGACCTTGGTCAAATTGACCATTTAGATTGACCCAAATGGGTCCTTGGTGACCCATTGACTTCCCCTAAGGTATAGGTAGGGTTGGGTATGGTTGAATTGGCACCTTGGAGGTCACTTGACTCTTAGTAAGGGCACTTTGACCACTTTGGGGCTAGAGTTGACTTGGGTCAACTTAGCCTCTTGGGTTGTCCCCAATGGGTCCTTGGTGACCCATTGACCTTACTTAAGGTCTAGTAAGACTTAGGTAGGGTTGTTTGGGCATATTAGGGGCACATTTCCCTTAGTTAGGGCACCTTGCCCAATTTAGGCCTATGGTGGTCTTAGGTCAATTTGACCACTTTGGGTTGATTTCAATGGACCCTTAGGGCTCTAATGGACCTTACAATAGTTTAAGGATATTGTTGTTGGGTCATGGAGTCATGGTGAAGCCCTATAGTCATCCTAAACTAGTGTTTAGAATTCTACTATTTGCAGACCATGGTGATCTCCACCTTCATGCCTAAGCTCACTTGGTCTTCTTGGGCTTCTTAGGGTTTTGTCATGACCTAGTCATGACAAAACCACTCCTAGGGGTATAGCTGAAAATGGGATGTTACAAATCCCAATAAATAAAAACAAAAATTTTGTCCTCGAAATTCAAGTTAGGCCTGCGGGGTTTCTACTAAGGGTAACTGCTTGTAACATCCCATAGGAAGTTGAATGTATACTTTACCCTGAGAGATCCGGGTACCTCTACTACATTAGATTCAATGGCTCTCAGGTATGCTCCTCCTTCCCTTGGTTCGTCTAAGAGACCTTGACTAGTGGGACCTTCTTGTGCCGCAAGGCCCGCACCGCTGTGTCATCTATCCTGACCGGCTCATCTTATTACCGATTGATCAAAATCTGTCGAGCCATCTATGCCAAGAACCTACTGTTCCGGCCGTAGTAGAGCCATCCTTAGAAAGGATACATGGAATACATCGTGCAAACCCGCTAACTCCAGCGGTAGCTCCAGCCTGTAAGCCAATGGGCCGATCTGCTCCCGGATCCTATAACACCCCATATTCCATGGACTGAGCTTCTTCTTACCACGTACCCGCAAGACTCCTTGCACCAGACATATATTAAGGAATCATGGTCTCCATCTTGAGACTCTACTTGGAAATGTCACGCATCGTAATATTTGGCTGGTCTGCTCTGGGCCTCCAACATCCTATCATAAATTAGTCACACCTAGGTGTCGGGGTTCTTCATAAATTTCGAGTCGAGTGCCTTTGGATCCTCGTCCTAGATCCATGATAGTGGAATCCTGTACCGCTGTACGAGGGTGGAGAGCTGTGTTAAATGTTGGCTAAGAGTCCAGATAAGCCTCGACTGACATTTTCTCCTTGGACGTACACTATCCATCCTGATTTGACATGATCACCTTAAGCATACCATGATAACAAACTTCTACTACCAAACTTAAAGAAATAACCATGGGAGTTTTCTTCCGGGTCGGGGCTACCCTAGCTTCCTCGGCCAGTCTATCCTCGATGTTCCCTTTATAATTATGCCCGGAGTGGGGATGAAGAATCCTGTGTATGAAAATCCCTAATTATACCCTCGAACATCTACTCCAACTTGGTAAGTGGTTGTAATAGTTCCCCAAAAACTCTTTCGCATAGCCAACATCAACTGACAGACATTAGCGGGCATCACCAAACCCATGACACCTTTCTTCACGCCGGGGGTACATGTTCTGAGATACACCATACTTCTGATGATACAACATAGCGATTAAATTTTTACTTTCTCAGATATCCTGAATCTTGTTATCCATCATCTAATTTTACATGATAATAGTTAATCCTCGAAATTACTGTGTCTTATTACCATGTCATTATCTTGGTAATGCTACAGGTCAACATTCCAAACATGTTTTTACAAAATCTTATCTTCATCCGAATAATGTCGAATTATATCGACTTCAACCTCACTATGCTTGTTACGCTGCATTCTCTAAATTAGGTCTAAGGAAACCTCAAGTCAATACTAATTTGCCCAATAAACAAAGGACAAGTCCCCGATAAACAAAAGTTAAGCCCCCAATAAACAAAAGATAAGCCCCTACCTACCTTGGGCTAAGTATCTTTGATATTACCATGCAATATCAGTCCTAGCTTGGTGCACAATCCCTAAGGCATCAATCTTCGACTTGGGGTTCCACCCTGAAACTCGTCAATATACTCTACTTTAAAATCTATGAGTCACATTTACGACGACCTTATCGGGGTCAAAATGTTCCAAATCCAAAATGGGTTTCTTTCGAACTTTAATTCCTATCCGACCCTCAGTGTTTATCTCGGTGGTTGCCTCCATGTCATTTTGTTACTGGTACGGGGGTCGAGATAAAATGACTTCTGCCATTCTGCTAATAGATCATTGGCCTCAATTATCCTTAAGGCCGTCCTACTAGTTTAAGTAATTCTTGATTGGGATAGTAGGGACACCTGAGTTTACGTCTTAGGTAATCATTCTCGTGCTAAACTCCTCCTTTATTCTCTTTAGGTATCTCCTTACCTTAACCAAGTTCATACCCAAGGTCCATTTTGAACTAGAGCATACTATAAGTCATCATGGTTAGTCGTAAGTCCTAGTGGGTTGAGTCTAACTCATTGGTTAGAGAATTATAAGATGAGATCTTCGCAGTCGGAGGTGCTCCCTGCTTGGGGCAGGGTTTGTCGTAGGCTACAAAGAAGAATTCTAATTAAGGATGAAGTTGAATTTTACATGTGATTTCCCTTATGGGCACACCACTGCTTCTGCTGCTAGTTTGTACTCAAACAAAGCTAGCGCGGGAGTGACCCGGGGTTAGTTGACTTCTACTTTTTTGATCGAGGGTTCCTCTGTTACCACTTATGAGACCCCATTTTTTCTTTTTAAACACCGGGGTCTTAGGCCCAGAACCACCCCTTTGTGGTAACACCTTCACGCCCTAGAAGGCCGTCACTACAAAGCGTCGATCCTGCCGGCCCAATCGATCATAACTGTAGAATGGAAATAGAGAACAACCAGTCAACATGGATGACATATATAGAAATAACAGTCTCCACGAAGGGAGTGTCCACAGAATAATATATCAGAGTAATAAAATACGGGCTTATGCCCGGTACATCATGTCCTCACTACAGATCACTCATGCGGAAGCAAAAATAGAAAATCTACTCAAGGTCGAGACTCACAGTCCCAGCAATATATACTCCAGAGCTAGACTGCCCTATCTCCAAATGGGCCGACCTATGGGGCTGCTCCTCCATGCTGGGCTACACGATCCCCTAAAAGATGTGGTCCAAAAACTGTTAGTCTATAAGACTAAGTCCTATCATCCCCCACCCCTTCCCCCATAGCCCCTAGGCACCGAGCAGAGAGGAAGAAAGGGGAGGACTAGAAGGTGGAGAGTAATCAAAAGAATCAGGTGGAAGCGGAACTAATCTAGCAATTCTATAATAAATAATGGCAATAAGACGAAATATGAAATGTAACATTCACTTATGTGAGAACACATAAGCCAAGGGGTCTTCTACAAGGCTCCCATCGTATAAAAAGTCCCATACCAACTTATACAATGGGGTGTCGGTTATCAAACAGCAGTATATATATATATATATATATATATATATATATATAAATTGACCTTAATTTATAAACTTGCCCACACAAGCTTATAAACCAAGGGTTCGTTTTGTAAGTCCTAATGTATAAGCATCCCATTCCACTTATACCTTAGGTGTTAGGGGTTAAATAAGTCGAATATGCTCTGACATGCTAGTGGGTATGATGGATCAAGCAAGTGCAACACACATACCCGACTCTGTGCACACAGATCTTTAGTTCCACCTTTCTGGAGTCGTAACCTCCCAGGTTTCTCCGTAGTGGAAGACGGAAGTGGTGGGTTGGGCCTCACCCACCTCTAAACCAGTAAAACACTAACGGTCAGACCTAATATATGCCTCAACGCTTGGTGCACGAAGCAGACTCCTGCGTACTCTTGTCGGTTAGCGCACCAGACTTCTATTGGCGAAGTGCTAACCACACTTGCCGAGTCAGTGTATTGGCGTCGGTGCATCGACCCTCCAATACCGAAGACCCACCACCTTAATTTTCTTTCCTTTTATGCACATGCAAATTTAATGTATTCAATAAAAAAACAAAAATCGAGCCGAAGCTCCCCGGACTAAAACATTCGTCTCAAACAATCGAGCCGAAACTCCCCGGAACAAAATGTCCGTCTCTTAACTAATCGAGCTGAAGCTCCCTAGACCATTCTGTCTGTCTCTTAACTAATCGAGCCGAAGCTCCTAACAATCTTCCAGTGCTAACAGTGTTTGTGAAATGTGAGACCCTAATTACTAGGTTACACTTTTCAGTTTGTTAATACAGTTTACGTTAACCCAGGACTGACCCCGGTATACCCCGTGAAGGGCTCTCAAAGGGCACTAGGAACTATGATGGTAGCTGAAGCCCATCATTCCCTTTCACAAGGCACTTATTGTTATTGGTTGATTCCCTTTCCCCATTCCCTTCTCATATTACGATAGACTAACCTAGTGTGATTTTTAACCTTCCTCTCGGGAAAGACGATCTTTCATCGAACCCGAGCACCTCTTAACTCTAGCCAACACCACTTCTCACTAACCTTCCCATCCTTATATGGTGAACACTTTCACATCCATCCAATTCAGTAGATTAACTAACTCCAACGCTGTGCCCCATCATATCCTATGACTGTTAACACAAATTGCTAATTGCAGACTATCCTATGCTTTATGTCGAACCAGATAGGAAATGATCCAATACTCATCCAAATGCCCTAACTTATTTACTGGAGGTATAACATGATATAATTAGCCTATAATCAGAAAATTATAATTTTTCCTAATTTATCTGGCATTTAATTAATTTCTTCAAAAATTCCAAGGGCTACCGGTTGGAACATAAACTAACCTAAGTACTCATGCAAGATGTCCAACAAAATTATTATAAATATTATGTTATCTCAATATAGTAAATCCAAAGTATCACAATTTTTCTATCATCAAAAGGGCACTAAAACTATTTTAGCAATATTTTCTATCTTTCGTTATTTATGAATCAAGTAAAGGGAATATCAATCCAAAAATTATTAATTAATTATACTATGCAGATACAACCTCAAAAATAGCATTGGCCAATTTTCATAATTTTTCAGCAAGTATTAATCTCTGAATAAATTAATTATCAAAAATCTCCATAAGGTGGACTTGTAAACAAAGGGCCGTAACTAAAATTTTAAAAATCATTAATAAATGTTTACACACATATAATGGCCTTAAAGTCTCAATTCCTAACCCTCATAATTTTTCAACAGTAATATCATCCATAATTAATTTTTAAACCATAAAACCCCTTTTTAACATTTGTGAATGAAGTACTAGATTTACTCAACTAAAAATTATACAAAAATTTAGGAGGAACCATTATTACCTAAAACATTAACTTCAAAGATTTCATGGGGTTTCAATGAACAAAAAGATCTAAATAATTAAAACATCAATTAGGGCTATAACAAACTTTACAAATGAAGTGCTAGAAATAAACATCATAAAATTCCAGTAAAATTGCTATAGGTTCTACCCATTCCAAAACTCACTCTACCCGAGTTTCATAGCTTTTAGATAATGTTTAGTGACTGATTTTACTTATTTGAGATTTTACCCTAAAACTATGGTTAGGGTTTTGAGGTATCTACCTATCTTCAAATCCTCCAAGATTCCATACAGATGATTTATATAATGCTAACGTCGACTCTACTAAATTTCAAGGCAATACAACGGCATTTGCCCCCATGTCCTTCACAACCCTCAAAACCCTCCCTTTAGGGTTTGAGTTTGGATCTTAGGGTAAATCAATCCTAAACCACACCATTTTCTCCAAGTGGGTTATAATAACCCTTCTAATTCAGTGGTCAAAATATCAGCCTCTGTTGAGGTTATTTGACCGTTCCAACCTCTTAGTGCACTTTTTACTCAAAAATGCCTCATTAATGCCTAGTTAAGGATATGTGATTTACTCCCCAAAACTCATTCAAATGTGTTGCAATTTTGTTCAGAGCTAGGTTTTATATCCAGGGACCACTAACCAAAATTTCAGAGGGTTTGGAGGTCATTTGACCACTTAAATAAATTACTCTAACTTTATTAAATTAAAACAAAAAGCTTAGGCAAAGTATCTTCAAAAATTCCCATTTTGGGATAGCCTCTATGTATGTCTAAGGGTAACTCCCTTCCCAAAGTTCAGGTCGTTTGGACAAGGGACGAAGAGTGGGCATTCATTTTAGTTTCTGCCCAACTCTAGGTACAACCCCCACTAAAATGAGTGCTGCGGTCAAACAACTTACCCAAACGAGTTGAAATTAATTTTAAATTAATCTAAACTCGAAGGGATACAACTTTTGTGACTGGCCATTTTTCGTAAATCGGCCTCTAAATGCCTCGTTTTGTAGCATCAAAATGCACCCATTTAATGTATCTTCTCCTTATATACTATATACATAATTTTTATATTATAAAAATGTTTCTACGATGGCTATCGGTCGACAGTGGTTTGGCCGCCGGAGGTGGAGGATTCCGGTGGATCCTAAAATATATTTTTCATGGTTTTTCCATGAAAACGCGAGATAGGTCCGGCTCCGTTGAGCACAGACTTCTTTTCTAAGATCCTAAGATCTACCCATAAAAGAAGAAGTAGAGGAGGACCTTGTCCGCGGTTTGGAGGCGAGATGAATGTCGTGTTGCCATGACACGGTGGTGGCATTGCCGAACTTCTCCTACAGCAAGAACAACAACCCTATCCTTTTGGTCAAGAGTGTAAACTTCTCATCTTGCTCTAAGGGGGCTTTTATAGATTACCAAGTAGGGAGGGGAAAGGGTAAAACATTTAAGGCCTTGAAGGTGAAATTCGGCCATGGAATATCCCTTGTATTCAGCCACCTAGAGGCTGATGAAAACCTTTGGCCTCCTCTAAATAATGAGGGGAATATGAATCAAGGCTTTGGAATCAATTGGAGAGGAACTCTTGCTGTCCCATGGCCATTAATGGCTTTCTCTCCCCTCTTTCTCTCTCTTCCTTATGGGAGAAATTTTATTTAGCCACTTTATGACTGGTTATGGTTATTAAACTCCTCAAAACTGATGAGAGAGAATATATTCAGCCCTTGGAATCAAATGGAGAGGCCCTTGGTCTCCCCTGGCCATGAATGACCCCTTTAAACCACTTTCTCTCTCCATTAAAATGTAAAATGGAGTTTTCTCTCTCCTAGTCATCAAGGCCAAATTTGTTCATCTCTCTAGCCTTTTGGCAGCCCACTAATTCATACTATTAATTAATTAGGAGGTGGTTAGCCCAAATGGAAAAGGGCTTGAGCTTGGGTTAGCCCATTTAGGCTAATTTGACCTATTTCAAGGATTGAGTTGACCTTGGTCAAATTGACCATTTTGGTTGACCCCAATTGGTCCTTGGTGACCCATTGGCTTCCCCTAAGGTCTAGGTAGGGTTGGGTATGGTTGAATTGGTACCTTGGAGGTCACTTGACCCTTAGTAAGGGCACTTTGACCACTTTGGGGCTAGAGTTGACTTGGGTCAACTTAGCCTCTTGGGTTGTCCCCAATGGGTCCTTGGTGACCATTGACCTCACTTAAGGTCTAGGAAGACTTAGGTAGGGTTGGTTGGGCATATTAGGGGCACATTGCCCTTAGTTAGGGCACCTTGCCCAATTTAGGCCTATGGTGGTCTTAGGTCAATTTGACCACTTTGGGTTGATTTCAATGGACCCTTAAGGCTCTAATGGACCTTCCAATAGTTTAGGAATATTGTGGTGGGGTCATGGAGTCATGGTGAATCCCTATGGTCATCCTAAACTAGTGTTTAGAATTCTACTATTTTCAGACCATGGTGATCTCCACCTTCATGCCTAAGCTCACTTGGTGTTCTTGGGCTTCTTAGGGTTTCTTCATGACCTAGTCAAGACAAAACCACTCCTAGGGGTCTAGCTGCAAATGAGATGTTACATGTTTCATAATCCCTGTGTTTGAAAATATCAACTCCCAAGCTATAATTGATCATGACTTGTGTTGATAGAGTGTGCAGGTTGACTGGTGCAATCTAAGAAGAAGAAGTCTCATATGGAAACTAACGTCGAGCAGTAGAAGTTACCACCGAGCGGTAGCTGTTAATTAATTGGACAGAGTTCTCGGGAACTTACCGCTCCGTTCTAGTCCTACCGCCCGCGCTAACGCAAGGAATTATTTTGGCCAGTGTCTTGGGAAACAACAACTAAGTGGTAGTGCTTTCCGCGCAGCGCTAGCCTCTCGACGAATGCAGGATTTCTCGAGTAACTGTTCTACTGCCAAGCGATAGGTGGTACTGCACCGCGCTAGCCGTTTTTCGAGAAGGAGTGGTCGACTACTAATCTACCACATGACGCTATCTTCTAACGCGGGGCGCTAGCTCTTTTAAAAGGAAAAATATTTATTTTGAAATATTATTTCAAATTTGGATGACAGCTGGCAAAACAAGTGCGCAAACCTACTGTTGGGCGGTAGTCTTACCGCCGACGGTAGCCTATTTTCATGAAGACGTAAAAAAGGCCGCCTCGATTTATATGCCTTGCGAACAAAGAAGAAAATAGACAGAAGCTCCTGCACTCTAGGGTTCGGCCGCTCTCTTTGTGCTCCGTTTCAATAAGGTCTCCATCGAAGAAGAAGAAATTCGTTTCGCTACCATTCGTGAACGAGGAACTTTGGCGATCCAAGGACTACAACGACTACGAGGAGTTATTTGGTTGCAAGCATACAAAGAAAAGGAAGAAATATGTTCTCTAGAATTAATTTTGTCTAATTAATTCACAACCCGAATTTCCTCATCAATACAATTATATCAGAGTAGGGGAAAATATGCGCCGTGATGCCATGACATGAAGGGGATAACTACAGACGCTCAGGCAAAACTCCAGACTCTAATGTTTAACAGAAAATCATAATTTATTATGATTGAAATCCAATTAAGTTAAATGGTCGTATCCCGCGGCACAGTGGATCAATTAGTCCACAAGTAAAATATATTTATATGCTGCGGAAAATACCTTTGTTAAGGTGATTTGGCATCCTTCATGAGCGTAAACGTCCCCGAAGGACAACTTATGAAATGCAGGACTCTAAATTTAGTATAATATGAAAATAGTCTTTACGTTACTTTGGAAAATAGTACTTTAGGTTTAGAAATATGGAATATATAAAGTATATATAGTAATGCTTTTATGAGTTAAAATACCTAACATGAATCCTAACATAAAGCATTCCCAGAGAGCAAGTAAACAACCTTCATAAAGACAAAAATAAAAGTTTAAGTCACATAGTTAGCATCACCAAAGAAAACCATCAGTGGGCATCAACAACATGACACAAACCCACTGGTGAGTATGCATGTCTATACAGAAGGATATAAGAAAAGATCTATCTCACAAAGATGAAGAAGAGGAATCTCAACAACCTAGGAGATCACTAGCAATCCCCCAAAAGAAAACTAGCCGCTCAACCGGAACCATGTAGAGGGGGGGGGGGTGAATAGGTGAGATGCGCATCTAATGCGGAGTAAAAAATATTTAGCGACTAGAACAAATAAGTAAGCAAGCAATCACACAGACTATAAGAGATTTATAGTGGTTCCCCGATCTTAGGTACATCAACTTTCCTCACCAAGCTAGTAAATCACTAGACTCGGCTACTCCATAATCTCGGATTACGAACCAATTCTGCACCTCGGAACCACGTTCCTACAAAACTCGATCCAAACGGATCTACACTCGGAAGATAAAAAACTTTCTACCACTCGGAGCACAACGCTCCTACACTCGGAGAATAAACACTTACAAGATTTATAAATAGAGATTGAAAATACAAACAGAAATCTTCTCAGATCTGAAACAATATGTCTCTAGGTCTTCTTCTTGAATCGTTTCGGTTCTTTTAGAATTTGTAGAAGAAGATCCTATGAAAATCTGAACTTAGAGAACTTGAATCTACTCGATCAAGGAGAGAAAATAGATTCCTTAATCAGCAGATCTTCTAGATCGAGTACAGAGAGATCGATCTTGACGTGAGCGTCGGCTTCAGATGTCGTTCTTGATAAAAGGTCGGCCGAACCGGAGATTTAGGAAAGTACGAAATCCGCTCTTAAGAGATTCTTCTATTCCTTTTCTTCTTAGGGTTGTGTCTTAGTGAAAAGACTTTATATAGGATTACCCTTAACGGCTAGAAAAGATATTAATCACGACATGTGGACCAATCACGTCGAGGTATTTGAAATTTCGGCCGTTCTGGACTTAGAACAAAAATTTCTGAAAAATCATCTTAGCTCTCGAGAAGTGGCTATAGTTCTCGAGAACTAGGATCTGAGTTCTCGAGAACTGTCAAGACTTCTCGGGAACTAAATTCTTTAGAAAGGATTTGGACTTCTCGAGAACACAAGGTTTTGTTCTCGATAACTAATTGACTTCTCGAGAACTTGACATAGAAAAACTTCAGAACTTCTCGAGAACAAGCACTTAGAACATTTTTCTGAACTTCTCGAGAACAAAGAGGAAGACTTCTCGAGAACTGAGGGAGGACTTCTCGAGAACTAAATAAGACTTCTCGAGAACTTAACTTAGAAAAATTTCTGCGGCAAATCCTGACTTATCCAAGAAATTAAGCTGGCAATTCTCGAGAACAAATAAGACTTCTCGAGAACTATACCTTAGGCTTCTCGAAAACTAACCAAGACTTCTCGAGAACAAAGAGGACTTCTCGAGAACTATAACTTAGAAAATTTCTTCAATCTATCCAGACTTTTCATGAACTAAGTAGTTAAGATTCTCGAGAACTATGAGAGCTTCTCGAGAACTAAACTACAATTCTCGAGAACTCTGAGGCTGCTTCTTGAGAACTTGACTTAGTTAATTTTCAAGACTTTTTAGAGAATGTTTTCTTCTGGTACTGTCTTCATCCCATGCTCCCAATGTTTGAACCTGAAGTGTATCCCAATTGAGAGGCTACACATGAGTCAACACTTTGGATCACACAGTGAGGGATTACACTGTATGGTCCTATGTTCCTGACCCACTATAGATTGACATTGGTCTACACTTAGCACTGAGAATCTGCAAACATTCAACTAGAACAAGGATATCAAATACAACTTAATTCATCTTAGGTCAAGGGTGACTTCATGCAAATCTGGGTTATTGTGGATGCAATACCCAACAATCTCCCCCTATTTGTAGAAGTCAGAACCCTCTATACTAAGGTGAATTATCATAATAAAGAAAGAATTGGAAGAAAGGAAATTGAATATAAATGCAAAGACAGATTAATTAAAGACACAATATGCAAAACTAGGAATTGTATATATAAGTAATATTTTAGAATCAATCAACATCCATTTCCTCAAAATTCTCAAAACAGAACATCATGAATTAATCTTTGCTTTGCTGTTGTCTGTCTTGCTTTTCCTGCTTCCTCCTCTGATAACTGAAAGGCTTAGGGTAGTACCTTGGGGGCTTGGGAGGAGCTTAAGGATTATTCTTTCTCTATTCTCTATCATAAATCCTCCTTTTGGTCATGGACTTTTCATATGATTCCCACTCATCAGAGATGTAGTGAAGATGTCTATTCTCATTAAAGTCCATGACTAGTTTAAGAGTTTCAAGAATTAGAGCTTTGGAAGTAGGGCTCCAAACTTCAGCAAATTCCATTGCTTTTCTTCTATCTGCCTATGGCTGGGGAACAGATTTGCTAGCAGAAGGACTTTCCCCATACTTCCTTTTCTTTGGGATGTGAACCTCTGGTAGATCTTGAGGGATAATATCATCCCAAACTTGAGAATAGAAAGCTGGAGGAGGTGCCTGATCTTCTGGTCTAGGGGAGAATGTAGGCATATGAGGTTGAGGCACTTGGCTGGACTCACCTTGAGCAAGAGTATATAAGTGATCAGGAATAATGTTGGGGTCATCCTGAAAGTCTGGGAAGATCTGGTTATACATCTAGATAGCTGTATCATATGTATGAAATTTTACTGATTGAATCTATTCTAAGACATCCTTATTGATTGCATTTAGTTTCTCATCCCAGATAGTTTTGGCATTTGCAGTAAGCTTTTCTACCTATTCTTTCACTATGGTCTCCCCCTTTCTGATTTCTACAGATAGCTGGTCTATGGAGTCTTCTTTGAAAGTACCAACTTCATTGCATACCTTCATGACATTCTCTTCAGCTCTCTTGTCCAACTGAATTTGATTGTTTTCCAGGGTGATACATTGGTCCATGACTTGACCAATGCTTATGATGGTGTGATCTATGGCTTTTCCTCCAATTCTGAATAATCCTTTGAGAGAATCAGTGTTGGCTTGAATTTTTGCAAAGCCTCTGCTCATTTCCTTCTCAAGTGCAGTTACCTGATCTTTGACAGTCTGAAGAGATTCAACAAAATATTTCCTCTGATTAGCTAACATTTCTTCAATCTTTGACAGAATATCTGAATTTGCAATTACAGTAGCAGTAGCAGGGGTGGTAGAATCAATCCGAGGTGGTGGAGGAGCTTTCCATGGGGGGATTTCTTCCAGTATAATAGAGCTCTGGGCTCTTACAGTATGAGATACTATATCTTCCTCCTCATCAACAAATCTAGGAAGGGAGAAATCAAGATTCCTGAGAGGGGCTTCCACCTCCTCAGGGGCTTGCACATCCTCTTCAGATAGAAGGATGGTTTGTAGTGGAGTTGAATCTTTTCTTGGAGAGGGAGAAGGAGTAGCTTGGGGTGAGGGATCTCTAGATGGGTCTTCAAGGAGATCTTTGGAAAGAGGGGAAGGAGGTTCTTCTTAAGTAAGCTCTTCTATCATCTTATCTATAACTTCATTTATGTCTTTGAGAATTTATTGGGCTAGAACATCTGATAGGTTTGGCACTGGAGAGACTGCCACAGAGCTCCTGACTGGAGATATCACTGGGCTTCTTATAGAAGATCTTGCTGGAGGAGTAGGAATTTTGATATCTGAGGAAGAGATTGCATGCTCCCCCTCAGTTGCTGCACCAGATGGTTCAACAACATGATGTAGAGGAGGAGATGGGGTCCTCACCTCTGAGACAGAAGCTCCAACTTCTTTAGCTATCTGCCTTGGGTTCTTCAGCTTTAACTCCCATCTCTTGATGGAGGCAAGGAAATCTTCTTAAGGTGATAAAATGTTTTACCTTTGGAGTTTTGAAGGTAATAGGATTAATCTCTCGCAAAATCAAAGAGACTATCCTTGCAAATTTGGGAGCTTGGATGCTATCCCTGATCAACTCAAACACCATCATGCCAAACTGAAACTTCTTCCTTGAGATAATGGCTGTCATTACTCCAAATAAATCATTAGTAATGAAACTAATTGATCATGTTTTGCACCAAAGGATTTTTTCAATAATGTCTACAAGAAATTTCCCTACATCAATGAACAGGTTTCTCCTGAAGGAGTGAAATTCCTCAGATACTCCACAGAAGGAGTAGGTTCTGTCATAGTCTTACAAAGTTAGGTCATCTTCCTCATCTACAACGGGCAATCTCAGAAGCTGGGAAACTCTTGTCTTGTTCAACTTGGTCTTGATCCCTTTGACTTGATTTTTTAGAATCTTACCATTAATTTTTACCGTAGCATTCTTGAAGAACTCCTCGACATCAGGAAAAAGAATCTTGCAGGGTTCTGTAAAAATGAACATGAGGCCGGCTGTTTCGAGAAGAATGAGAAGGTTCAGAAAATCGTCTGAAATCTCTGCAATTCCTGCGACTACCAGTTCGCTGTTGACTCCAATCTTGGAAACCTGCGCCATGATAGCAGGTGGTGGTGACAGACTTAGCTCGAGACTGCGGTGGAGACAGAGTTCTCTTATGGTGGAAGATGAAGAGTTTGAGAGAATGATTTTGAAATGGCAGTTGATTAAAGATTTCTAAAATATTATATATATATATATAAAACCCTAGTAATGCTAATTATGAATCTAATTAACCTCTGATTAGGACAGAAATCAAGAGTTTTTCAAAATAGAAGAGTTAGCAGAAATCGTCAAAATGACGGGCCATTTCTCGAGAGACAACTTTAGTTCCCGAGAAGTGGCAGATAGTTCTCGAGAAGCGAGGATGGTTCTCGAGAACTGGCAGATAGTTCTCGAGAAGCAAGCTCTTAGTTCTTGAGAACTGGCAGATAATTCTCGAGAAGAAAGCTTCTTAGTTCTCGAGAACTGGCAGTTAGTTCTTGAGAGGCAATCTTTAGTTCTCGAGAACTAGCCGATAGTTCTCGGGAAGTAAGTATTGTTATCGAGAGATATCCTTCTAGATGAGAAATTCTGACCTTTTTGGAGATTCCTCGATTCTTGAGCCTTTGAACTGATCACCTTCGCCTAATCTTCCTTGTTCAGCAGCCCAAGTTCAGATTTGAAGAAATTGAACTTGGTCTCATCCAGTGGCTTTGTGAAAATATCTGCTACCTGCCAATCAGTTGGCACGTACTGCAGATCCACATCCCCTTGCTCCACATGCTCCTGGATGAAGTTGTATCTCAGCTCGATGTGCTTTGTCCGGCTATGTGAGACTGGGTTTTTTGCGATTACAATTGCACCGGAGGAGTCACAGAACAATGGAATGTCCTTTACCTTCATATTGTAATCCTCTAGCTGGTTCTTTAGCCAGAGCAATTGTGCACAACAACTACCGGCAGAAATGTATTCTGACTCGGCCGTTGAGATTGCGACAACGTTTTGCTTTTTGCTGCTCCAAGAGAAAAGCCTTCTTCCTAGGAATTGGCAAGTCCCAAAAGTGCTTTTCCTGTCGTCTTTGTTTCCTTCAAAATCTGCATCTGAAAATCCAATCAGTTCACTTTCATTACTTCTTGGGTACCATAAGCCAAGATTTGGTGTACCTTTAAGGTATATCAAAATTTGCTTCGCAGCAATATAGTGAGATTCCTTAGAGTTCACCTGAATTCTAGCGCATACACAGGTTGAGAAAATTATATCTGGTCTACTTGCGGTAAGGTAGAGCAAGGACACAATTATGCTTTTGTACTTGGTTTCATCAAAAGGTTTCCCTTTTTCATCCTTGTCCAGAGACATAGCTGAGGCCATTGGAGTCCTCATAGAGGTTGCATTCTCCATTCCGAATTTCTTAAGTAGCTCTTTGGTGAACTTGGTCTGTGAGATGAAAATTCCATCCTCAGATTGTTTCACCTGAATCCCTAAGAAATACTTCAGCTCTCCCATACTGCTCATTTCAAACATCTCATGCATAAGTTTAGAAAAATTCTTGAAGAGGTTGCAATCCGTAGATCCAAAAATGATGTCATCGACATAGATTTGCACTAGCAAAATCTTGCTATTTATTTCCCTAAGAAATAATGTCTTGTCTATCTTTCCTTTTGTGAACTTGTTCTCAAGAAGAAAGCTAGACAACGTCTCATACCAAGCTCAAAGAGCTTGTTTAAGACCATATAATGCTTTTTGCAGTAAATACACATGATTAGGAAAAGTTGAGTCAACAAAACCTGGCGGTTGCTCTACATACACTTCTTACTTTATGTCACCATATAGGAAGGCAGATTTTACATCCATCTGATAGACGGTAAAGCCCTTAAGTGCAGCATAAGCAAGGAATAACCTGATCGCCTCCAGTCTTTCCACTAGAGTATACGTTTGATCGAAGTCGATTCCTTCTTCTTGACGATAGCCCTTGGCAACGAGTCTGGCTTTGTTCTTTATAATAGTTCCATCTTCGTCCATCTTGTTCCGGTAGACCCATTTTGTCCCGATGACGTTCTTACTCTTCGGTCTAGGAACAAGTGTCCAAACTTTGCAATGTTTGAACTGATTTAACTCTTCTTCCATGGATAGGATCAATGATGCATCCGATTTTGCTTCATTGAACTTCTTAGGGTCAACCTGTGATAGAAAACTTAAGAATAAATTATCGTTAGTTGTACCTCTCCGAGTTCTGACACCATCCCGGGGATCTCCTATGATCTTGTCCAAGGGATGATCCTTCAGGTGTCTGAGCTCTAGAGTCCTTGCATCTGGGATCTCTTCAGACACTGGAGTTGCATCCTCAGATGGGATGAATTCTTCATCTTGATCATCTACCTCTCCAATCAGGATTGTAGAGGTGATATTGATGAACTTTTCGTCTTTATCTTCAGTAGGTTCATCCATGCTGAGTTCCTTTATCTTTGTACCTGCATCTTCAATGAGCACACTAGAAGAGTTGCTTTGCAACAAACTCATCTCATCAAATACAATGTGTATTGATTCTTCTACCACCAGAGTTTTTCTATTAAATACTCTATATGCCTTACTATGGCTACTATAACTTACAAAAATACCTTCAAAGCTTTTCTCGCTAAACTTGGTAGTGTGATACTTGCCGTTGTTAAGTATGAAGCACTTACAACCAAAGATTCTAAAATATGAAATGGTTGGTTTCCTGCCTTTTAGAGGTTCGTAAGGAGTCTTATCATGGTTCTTGTTGATGAGTGCTCGATTTTGCACGTGACAAGTGGTGTTGACGACTTCAGCACAGAAGTATTCTGGAAGTGAGGCATCACTCAACATAGTCCGGTAAGCCTCTATGAGTGTTCTGTTCCTTCTCTCATCTACTCCATTTTGATGTGGAGTGCGAGGAGAGGAAAACTCATGAAAGATACCTTGACTTTCACAGAATTTTGTCATGGCCCCAGACTTGAATTCCGTTCCATTGTCACTTTTGATTTTGACTACGAAGCAGTTGTATTCATTCGGGACTTGCCTAACAAAATTAGTGAAAATATTGAAGGTATCTGACTTGTGTTTCAAAAAGAACACCCACGCAAAGCGCGAGTAATCATCCATAATAACCAACGTATATTGCTTACCTCCCAAACTTCTAACTTGCAGTGGACCGAACAAGTCCATATGAAGAAGCTGTAAGCTTCTATTAGAGTCCTTGCCTATAATGCTTTTAAATGAACTCCTTGTTTGCTGGCCTTTTATACAGGCATGACAAGGGCTATCCTTAACGTACTTGACATTAGGGGCATCACGTACTAAGTTCTGAGAGAATAGTTTATTAATAGTTTTGATATTAATATATGCTAATCTCTTGTGACATTGGTCAGCAAGAGATGCACTACTTTTTGCTAAAAGACAGACTGGTGTAGAGGAGTCAATATAAATGAAATTTAAATAGAAGATATTTCTGCTTCGAGTGCCTGATAAAAAATTTTCCATGTTGTCAACCGATTTTATCAAACACTTGTCAGCATGGAATTCAACCACGTATCCTTCGTCGCATAGTTGGCTTATGCTGATGAGATTGTGTTTCAATCCTTCAACATAGGCTATATCCGAAAAGGATACATTACCGTTAGTAATCATTCTATAGCCATTGGTAATTCCTTGGTCTGAACCTCTAAAGATGACCTTTTATCCGTTCAACACCGGTGAAAAGTTCTGGAGTAGGCTCCTTGTCCCGGTCATATGCCGAGAACATCCATTGTCCAAATACCAGATTGGCATTTTAATGGCCTTTGTACATACCTGCAATTATAATCACTTAGCCTTAGGAACCCAAACATGTTTGGGTCCTTAGTCTCGAGTTAGAATACTCTCCCTATGAGGATTAGCCTCATGAGTGGTCATTCTCACGTTGCTAACTTGAGGAGTTGCAACATTTTTAGGATTGAACCAACAATCTATGGCAAAGTGACCAACTCTACCACAACACCAATAGTAGAATCTGTTGTATCTTTGCCTTATAATCTCCTGCTTGACCTTCTTGAGAGGAGGTCCAGCAGGGGTAGCGTCCTTGGAGGAAGAAGCTTCATGATGCTGGCAACTACATGAAGTCTTCTCCTTCATAGGCTTTTCAATAACAGATTTTACCTTTGGTTCCTTCTTGATGTTATGACCATGAGCATAAGGTCCATAGCTTTGAAGTTGAATCTCTTCATAAGGTGCCTTGAAGACACTCTCTCCAAAGTCACGAGGGTGAGTCCAACCTTGGTATCTTGACTTAGGCTTCTCTGGGATCGGCCTAGTCAAGTGTCCATAGGTGGACTCAAAGTCGAATTCATTCGCAGGAAAGATAACTTTCTTGAACGAGACTGGCTCCAAAGGAGCTTTCCCTTTTTCCTCGGCCAAGGCCTTCTTGGCATCCTTATTCTTTCTCTTGGCCTTCCTTCTCCTAGAGGATTTACTAGGAGCACCTTTGTGGCCTAGACCAGCACCCTTGCCCTTAGCTGAGAATTCAGCAATCAGAGGAAGTAAAGTCTTATGCTATGCTTAGAGAAACCTTCTACAAGTTTCTTTTCAGCTGAGAGTTGTTCTTCAAATTCCTTGATGATTTTCTCCTTAAGGTCAAGGTGCTCAAGAGCCTTGTTATATTCTTCAATAGATTTTTTGAAGTCTTCCTTAAGAGAGTCAGTCTTAGAGACTTCTTCTCTTAAGGCGCTCTTTGTAGCTTTTCGAGACTTTATCTCTTTAGCTTGAGATTTCACGACTCGACGACATTTGCCGTAAGCCTCGAGTAACTCCTTATATTGTTCCATGAGTTCAGATTCATCCTCAGAGTGATAGCCCTCTTGCTCATTATCATCATCAGATTCTGAAAGTGGGGTGTGAGATTTTACCTCCCCAGTGAACTGGGGGACTTGTTCATCATCAGTTAGAGCCATTAGCCCAATGTAGGCTTCTTCCTCTTTTGCACTCGACTCAGATGAGTCAGAGTCACTGAGGGTTTTGCCCTTCTTGGCCAACAGGCTCTTTTCAGTCCTCTTTTTACTGTAGGACTTCTTCTCCTCTCTTTTGCCACCCTCTTTCTTCTTGTGGGGACAATCCGCAATGACGTGACCTGGCTTATTACAACAATAACAAACAATGTCAGTCGAATAATGTTTATTCGGTTTAGAACCATACCTGTCGTGGCTGCTTGAGCCTTTTCTATGGCGGTCACCATCATTGTGTGATCTTCTATAGGAGTCATCCTTGCCTTTCCATTGCTTCTTCTTGCTCAAGAATTTCTTGAACTGCCTTGAGAGTAGAGAGAACTCTCCATCAGATAGCTTTGAGCCAGAGGAGCTTGGCTCAGATTATTCTTCTTCATCAGCTTCAGGAGCTGGGGTAGGAGAGCTAGCCTTTGTCTTCCTTGAGCTATCTGCCTTCAAAGCGACAGACTTCTCCTTGGATGCATACCTGCTCATCTTTTCTTTAGCTTTTCTTGAGTTGATTTGGAGCTCGTAATACATAAGCTTTCCGAATAGATTCTGCGGGTCTGTCTTGGCTAACCTTCCAAACTCCTGAATGGCGCATACCTTATTATCCCATTCCTTGGTCAGGGATCTTAAGAATTTGTCATTCAGTTCCCCATTTATGAAGACTCGACCATAAACTCTTAGGCCATTTACTATCTTGAAAAAGTTCACAAAGGTATCAATTATTGCTTCCTTGTGACAATGCTTGAAGGCTTCATACTTCTGATTTAGAAGGAATCTCCGATCATCCCTAACTTCTTCAGTGCCTTCCATAAGAGTCACCAGGGATTGCCACATCTCCTTGGCAGACTGGCAATGAATCAGATTTTGCAGCATCGAGTCATCGACTGCACTTTCTATAATATTTTTTGCTTTCTTGTCCAGAGAGACAAGTGCAATCTCATCCTTATCCAAGTCCATCAACTTCTTTGGGACTTGTCTGGTTGGATCTATTGTAGATGCAATCATAGGAACATATAGACCTTCTTCAACAATCATGAAGATCCGAGGGTCCACTGCTTCCATGAAGAGTTTAACTCTTTCCTTCCACATAGGAAAATTGTTCTTGGTGCATATAGGGAGCTTAGAAAAATCCTTGGTCTTACTCATGCTTGATACTTCTCTAAAGACAACTTGGGAAGGATCAGATCAAGGTGTTATCCTTTTAACGATAGACCTCCCTCTGATACCAATTAAAAGATGTAAGTTGTCTACCTAAATAAACTAGAGGGGGGGGGGGCTGAATAGGTGAGATGTGCATTTAATGCGGAGTAAAACAAAATTTAGTGACTAGCACAAATATGTAAGCAAGCAATCACACAGATGACAAGAGATTTATAGTGGTTCCCCGATCTTGGGTACGTCCACTTTCCTCACCGATCTAGCAAATCACTAGACTCAGCTACTCCACTATCTCGGATTGCAAACCAATCCTACACCTCGGAACCACGTTCCTACAAAACTCGATCCAAATGGATCTACACTCGGAAGATAAAAAACTTCTTACCACTCAGAGCACAACTCTCCTACACTCGGAGAATAATCTCCTACAAGATTTACAAATAGAGATTGAAAATACAAACAGAAATCTTCTCAAATCTGAAATAATATGTCTCTAGGTCTTCTTCTTGAATCGTTACGGCTCTTTCAGAATTTGTAGAAGAAGATCCTTTGAAAATCTAACCTGAGAGAACTTGAATCTACTCGATCAAGGAGAGAAAACCGATTCCTTAATCAGCAGATCTTCTAGATCGAGTGCAGAGAGATCGATCTTGACGTGAGCGGCAGCTTCAGATGTCGTTCTTGAGAAAAAGTCGGCCGAACCACAAATTTAGGAAAGTACGGAATCTGCTCTTAAGAGATTCTTCTTTTTCTTTTCTTCTTAGGGTTGTGTCATAGTGAAAAGACTTTATATAGGATTACCGTTATCGGCTAGAAAAGACATTAATCACGACACGTGGACCAATCACGTCGAGGTATTTGAAATTTCGGCCATTCTGGACTTAGAACAAAAATTTCTTGAAAATCAACTTAGCTCTCGAGAAGTGGCTATAGTTCTCGAGAACTAGGATCTTAGTTCTCGAGAACTGTCAAGACTTCTCAGGAACTAAATTCTTTCGAAAGGATTTGGATTTCTCGAGAACACAAGGTTTAGTTCTCGAGAACTAATTAACTTCTCAAGAACTTGACTTAGAAAAACTTCAGAACTTCTCGAGAACAAGCACTTAGAAAATTTTTCTGAACTTCTCGAGAACAAAGCGGAAGACTTCTCGAGAACTGAGGGAGGACTTCTCGAGAACTAAATAAGACTTCTCGAGAACTTAACTTAGAAAATTTCTGAGGCAAATCCTGACTTATCCAAGAAATTTAGCTGGCAGTTCTTGAGAACTGAAGCCAAGCTTCTCGAGAACCAATAAGACCTCTCAAGAACTATACTTTAGGCTTCTCGAAAATTGACCAAGACTTCTTGAGAACAAAGAGGACTTCTCGAGAACTATAACTTAGAAAATTTCTTGAATCTATCAAGACTTTTCATGAACTAAGTAGTTAAGCTTCTCGAGTACTATGAGTGCTTCTCGAGAACTAAACAACACTTCTCGAGAACTCTGAGGCCGCTTCTCGAGAACTTGACTTAGATAATTTTCAAGACTTTTTAGAGAATGTTTTCTTCTGGTCCTGTCTTCATCCCATGCTCCCAATGTTTGAACATGAAGTGTATCCCAATTTAGAGGCTACACATGAGTCAACACTTTGGATCACACAGAGAGGGATTACACTGTATGGTCCTGTGTTCCCGACCCACTGTATACTGACATTGGTCTACACTTAGCACTGAGAATCTGCAAACATTCAACTAGAACAAGGATATCAAATACAACTTAATTCATCTTAGTTCAAGGGTGACTTCATGCAAATCTGGGTTATTGTGGATGCAATACCCAACAAGTATGCATGTCTATACAGAAGGATACAAGAAAAGATCTACCTCACAAAGATGAAGAAGAGGAATCTCAACAACCCCTGAGATCACTAGCAATCCCCCAAAATAAAACTAGCCGCTCAACTGGCTACTGCTCTTAACCCGGGGCATTCAAAGAAAGAACACCTCAATAAGAATATAATCAAATAGAAATGGAGCATTAGATCATAAGCAATAAAAAGCAAGGGGTTTACCAAACCCTTACAATAGAATGTTATCAAACTCAGCAAAAGGAAAAAAATGAGATAGCAAAAGTAAGATACTGTCCAAGGAATAATCAAAGCGCACCAAGTGTGAGAAATTAGCAACATTCCTTGCTAAAAACCTACAACCACAACAAGGCAAATATATGCCAAAAATAGTAATTTTAAAAAGGGAAAGGAACTAACAGTCCTAACTTGTGAATTATTAGCAATGGTAAAACCATGGATCTGGGTTGGTGACCGAAAACAGCTCTCATCCAAAAAACCAGATCCAAATAACTCTGGGGCCACCGGTGCAGCCTTGGTGTCCAACACACCGGCCCAAACCGGGGCTAAATCAGTGGTGGCCACGGCTCTACACCCAAACATCCCTATCAAGAAAACCAGACTAACCACCTACCATAATTCATGATTGGGCCTTCAAAACTAGCCAAAAACATCACCAAACCGAAATAAAACCCACACTAACAAACTCGGGAGAAAACACCAGCCTAAGGAAAAAGCGTCGAGTCAACTCGACACCGCGTTGACTGAGTACCACTCACTCAATGCCAAACACTAAGCAGGGAAGGCGTCGAGTTTACTTGACGCCGCATTGAGTGAGCTCCACTCACTGAATGCCAAAAGACTTGGCCGTTAAAGAAATCTCTCATTGGACGACGACGTTGAGTGAGTTCATCTCACTCAATGCTGTCAATGCTAAACAGCCAATGACATTGAGTG
This sequence comes from Platanthera zijinensis, assembly GCA_039513925.1. NCBI lineage: Eukaryota > Viridiplantae > Streptophyta > Magnoliopsida > Asparagales > Orchidaceae > Platanthera > Platanthera zijinensis. The sequence goes on along the minus strand of CM077078.1, from coordinate 155,600,988 downwards.
AGTTCACCACACTTAATTCTTTTGACTTAGAACATCTGCCTGACTAGACGGCGTTGAGTGAGCTCAACTCACTAAATGCAAAAAGACTTCGAAAAACTACCTGACAAGATGGCGTTGAGTGAGCTCAACTCACTCAACGCCAAAAGACTTAGAAAATCTGCCTGATGAGACGGCGTTGAGTGAGCTCAACTCACTCAACACCAAAAGACTTAGAAAAACTATCAAGGCTGACGACATTGAGTGAGCTTACCTCACTCAATGCTATCAACGCTTTTTACTTAGTCTCCAGACCGAAAAGCTAGGCATTGAGTGTATTCACCACACTCAACACTTTTATACTTAGGCTAGAAACTGACTACTACCTCAGCTTACACTCAACGCCTAAGACTACACTCGACGCCTACAGACAGAACCTGGAAGAAAAGGCTATATTATCTAAACTGAGGGGGATAAATAACAGCAACGACCAAAATATTAGAAAATTCTCTTCTTACATAAACTATCTGGAAGTAAAACCTGCTAATACTAACTATACTGACACTAACTATACCTATCAAGCCAAAACCAGACCCAATCAGACATTTTCTCTTAAAAAACTTGGACTAGCTGGAGTTTTTCTACCCTAACAGCAAGTTAGCTATAACCAAAATCTACAACACACAAAGGATCTAAACAAAAGAGGAATAAAATAAATAAGAAACAGAGAATCAATCTTGCCAAGGATGAAAGAGCATCACTTGCCTCAATCTTCAGGAAAGGCTCGGCCAGCTCCACTCCTTCTCTCGGATCACGCAGCAAGAACACTTAGCCAAGAAATCTGAAGATTTAAAGAGGAAGAAAGGGTCAAACCAAAATCCTTGACCTCTAGAAAGACCATGAAACTCAAAAAACTTACCCTAGGGACGAAGATCTAGGCGAGAGCAGCCTAAATCCACCCTCAAACAGGAATTTTGAGCTCCCCAGCTCAAGAAATCGGCGGCCGAAACTTGGGGTTGACCGTCTCCCGTCTCTTTCCTCTGGAATCTAGCTGCCGGGTTTGGGGAAGAGGAATAGGGTTTCTAAAAAAAGAATGCTATTTATAATATCAATTATAATACTATTATAATAACAACCACTATATAAACTATTATAAATAATATATTAACACTCAGTCACACTCAACCACTATTATAATAAAAAAAATAAATATAATAATATATTATATTAATTACTTAATAAAACATCAGAACGATGTGAAAACCAAAAGATCTCGGAATTTTACGAAATTCACACCGTAGTTAAACACCCACGCTATGAATCTAGTGGCAAAGTCAGAATCGTCATCCGACAAACAAAACTTGGGCTAACACTTCCCGAAGCTAAAACACAAGCATTCCCGAAGAGGCTCCACCGAGTCACAAAAAAAGACTCCGGCTTGCTAGGGAATCTTGCAACATGCTACAACCTAGCCACTCAGGAAAAACTTAAGAGCTAAAACCCTGCTCTAATAACGGCACAACCAAACATGCGTCAACATAATACCAAATAAAGGTTAAATAATCACAGAAAAACCGGGGGCGTTATAGTTACTCCCCTTAAAAGAAAGTTTCGCCCCAAAACTTTACGCACAACACTACTACTATAGAAGGGAAATAACAAACCAAGAGTTATACAGAAGAATACATACCAAGCGAACTCAGGAAAACAGATGAGGGTGAGCCTCCCTCATAGCCGACTCCAATTCCCAAGTTGCGCTTTCCACTTCCTACTTTCTCCACAAAAATTTAACCATTGGAATGATCTTCCTTCGCAACAAACGATCTTGAGTATCCAAAATGCGGACAGGCATCTCAACATAAGAAAGATTTGGCTCTAACTGAGGCACATAATTCAAAACTTGCCTGCCGCTTAGCACACACTTCCGCAGTTGGATTACGTGAAAAACATCGTGCACGCCAGGAAAGTTTCTAGGTAAATCTAGCCTATAATCTGACACACCAATCCATTCAACAATCATAAACGGTCTCACATACCTTGGGTACAACTTCCGGTTCTTACCATACCTCTTGAATCCAACCATCGGGGAAACTTTAAGAAATACCAAGTCCCCTACAACAAACTCCAAATCAGATCTACGTTTGTTGAAGTTCTTCTCATATCATACATGGGATATCCGAAGCTTCTCTTGAATAAGCTTCACAGCAACTTCCATTTATTCAAGTGAGTCCGTACCCAACAAAGATCTCTCGCCAACCTCAGTCCAAAATAGGGGAGTTCTGCAGCGTCTCCCATAAATGATTCAACCTTCCAAAATCTAGTGCACTGCAATACCTCCAAGGAGATGTGGGACACCCTAGTTGTGTTCATGGAGGGTTCAAAGGAGGTGAGGGATGACAGAAAATCCATGCTCAACCAGGAGTATGAGGCCTTTAGACAAGGAAAGTATGATGGCATTGTAGAGTACTTTGAGAGATTCTTCAGAATAGTGAATGAAATGAAAACATATGGAAGGGTCTTCAACACCTATGAACTGAATGACAAATTTCTCAGATCCCTCATAAAGGATTGGGACACAAAGATTTGTGCCATTAGGGAAATGGACAAGTTATCTGAAACTCCTCCTCCAACCCTGTTTGGAAAGCTGCTGTCATGTGAGATGTAGCTTACTGCAAGAAAGGAAGAAGAGAAGAGCAGTAAGTCACAGGCCAAGGAGAAATCTGTGGCCTTCAAAGCTGATGCACCAAGTAGGAGCAGAAGGAAGAACTCTCCACTCAAGAGAATTACTGGGTCAGATTCTGAGAGCTCAAAGATAAGTACCTCAGACATCAATATGTTTGATGAGGGCTTTGCTGCCTTCTCCAGGCAGGTTCGGAAATTCATAAAGAAGGAGCATAAGAGGAACAACATGTAACATACCATTTCCTATTAGATCCCTTAACTTAGATTGGGTTTGGACATGTGGTGGGGGCATGGGTTTAGGCTAGGTTTGCCCCAGGGAGTTAGGGTGTAGTCACATAGGACCCACTATAGGGCCCAAGTTAACTCAAGTCAAACTAGCCAAAATTTGGATCTTAGCTACACATTGGCCCCACCACTATACCCTTAACCCTAATAATAGTTTAAGTGAACCATAAGCCATGTCATTGGGTCACCTATTGACCCAAGTCAACCCAAAACTTAAATTATTCAAACTCACACCTAAAGACCCAATTAGTCCAAGTAGGGCACCACCATGGCCAAACCCAAGTTGGGTGGTACCATTTGGTCCATGACCATCAAGTGGGGTCAGCCAACTCACCATGTTGACCAAGTCAACCTAAAAAGTCAACAAGTAAACATAGGGCTTAAAGAATGGAAATGATATGAGCCAAGCCCTTTCCTAATGGACTAAGCCCATGGCTCAGGGACGATGACCAGCCCAAGATATCAATGACACCCCCTAAACTCTAAAATTAGGATAGAGAATACATGCATGGGGGTAGTTTAGGAATTTTAGAGAAAAAGAGGAGAGAGAAGAGAGGGAAAGATGGGATGGAGGCCATGTGGCCCTCCTTCCCTCTTCCCAAGCTCATGGCTGAGCTTCCAAGGCTCTTTTCAGCAGGAATTAAGGGGTGGTGGCCACTTGGCGGCTAGGAGGAGATCCCAATGTTCATGGTCGGCCACCCCCTTAATCAAAACTCCTCACCCAACCACTCCCAGCCAAATATAAGCCCACCATCACCTCCAAGAGGTTGAAACTATTGGAGTTCGATAGCTGTAGCAAAGCTTTTGCTGGAGAAATGAAGAATCGGTCTAGATCGCCGGAGTAAGCATCGACCATGGCTCACATCCACCATACTGGCCGCCAAGCCTCACTACTGGTTCGTTTCGCCTCACCTCACCCCGTGCTAGCATTCTAGATCACTTAGGAAAGACATTAGGCTCAATTGATCCCGATACAAAGAGAGCTTGTGTGAATTTTTTTGAGTTTTTCTTCTAGATCGGGATTGCCGGAGAAGCCGCCTCTGACAGCCTCACCGTCGGGAAACGCTAGCCACCACCTCAATGGAGGTGGTGGCGATAATCACTAGTGGTTGCGCCAGCCCAGATGGCCGGAATAAGCCAGTAAACTTGGCCCAGGATGGATCTAACTCAGCTATTGGCTGATTGGGGACAATTGCCAGGAGCCGTCCGATCAGATATATTAAATCTATATTGCATTAATTTATGAATAGTGTTATTATTGTCACACTTTTACAATGTTCTTGCATGATAATTATAGGCCTATTAGATGCACATTCAGAGGTATCTATCAACATAAAAAATGTAGGCCATGACCTTACCATTAAAATGACACCCTAAAGATAGAATTTAGTATAGTAGAACTCCTTGTAGGACCATTTTACCATGACTGGTCCTAGGCTAGGGCTAATCTTAAAATTAATACCCAAGCCAAACCATAAGTTCTAATGACCTAAGATTTTGGTCATGCTTGGGATTAGGTTAAACCTAGGCTTTGACCAAAAATGAGAATTTTTGGTCTGACTTTTGCTATAGTATTTGGTGAAATACTAATATTTAAATTAAGTGTATTTTGGGGATATATGACTCCAATTTCTCCCAAATTTTGGTGGCATGTCCATTAGGTCAATATAAAACCATTGTAGAAATTTCAGGTCACTTTTACCTCTGCATGCTTGAGAAATTTAAAATTTTGGGTGCCTATAGTAAAAGTAGAAAATGGGAAGTTAGCCTATTTGGACAATTGAATGTCCATGAAACTCTTTACAGAGGCTTATAGGGATGATATATACCTCCCATATGAAGTTTGGGATTTTGGAGATAAAAAATCCCATTATTTGGAATTATTGGAAAATATGCCTAGATAGGAAATAAATTTGAATCTAGGGCATATGACTTTATTAAATTCTAGAATTTAGTCACAAGCTTTAGTAAGACATATCTCACCTCTAGAAAATTTATGGTACTGTTAGGTAATGTTAACTTGGATTTTAAGTAAAATTTACCATTTTGCCCAATATGGAAATTAATTAAAAATAAGGGAAATTATTGTTTAAATATTATGGAAAAATTTGCAGTACTTTAATTATTTTATCTAATCCCTGTTAAATTATTTGAGAATATTTGAATGTATATATAGGCTCGAAATCCTAATAATGGAATTTTGGTAATATTGATCATATGAACATATGTTAGTTCAAATCATTATTTAAGAGATTGTAAATCTGCATTTAGTTTTCTTATATCATTATGGAGCTCCGGTAATATTTCTATAATTTCTGATTGTATAAATACTGTACTTCATTTGGAAAGTATACAATTTGTGATTTTAATGTTAAATGGATATTAAATGAAAATTCACATGGGAAAATTATAAAACCTGGTAGGAAGTAAAATTTAACCTCATGGAACATCTGATAAATTTCTTAGGTAGGCTGAACCATTATAGATAGTACATCATGTGCAAGGTGACCCAGGTCACTCAATTAAAGAATTAATTTAGGCCCTTTATTCCTTAGAAAAATTATGAAACCTAGGATGGTCAACATCTTACATCATAAAAAACCATGATAAATAATTAGGGGTAGTTGGCCCAATAGTTTAGAAGTCATGTCATACGGGTCAAAATTAGGTCATGGGTGTGCTTAGCATGAATATTATATAGTACTAGGACCCACATGGGATAAGGTTGTTGGTTGAGTTGGAATCTATGTTTGGAAGATAAACCTTGGTTTGTGTCCAATAGGTCACTTCTTGATAACGAGTGGTAGAGTGCAAAATCCCAAGGATAATAACTAAAACGGAGATCGGCGGAAGACCGTCGCTCTCCCAATAACATCTAAAGTTATTAGGTTTGTCCCAGAGTAACAATGAGAGTTTGGTATGGTTAATAGGTAGACATTAAAAAAAGAAAATATCGTTGCTAAATGGAACTTTAGGCTTTCATCCCATCTTGGCTTCTAGTGCCCACGAGACCCCTTCATTGGGCATACCCAGGGAAATCCTGGGATTAACACTAAATTGCTAGGTATAACAAACATTAGATAAGAGTAGTCTAATAGGCTAGGAGAACTTGGTAACATTCTCACCCGTGAAGGGTTAGAGGGATTCAGGATTAAGATAATGATGTGACAATCTCATCCGTGAAGGGTTGGAGAGATTCAGGATTTTGATAATGATATGACAATCTAACCCATGAAGGTTTGGAGGGTTTTAGGACAGTTAATCCTGTGAGTTGGAGGCTTGAGATTTTAACATCAGGACGGGTTTGGTCCTGCGAGCTGGAGGCTTGAGTTGAGATACTTGGCATGTGAATAGAAATAAAACTAGTGGCAGGTCATGCGTTATTAAGCAAATCGTCACACTGATGGCAGTACAGTGACTCGGGTGAGGTGGGGTTTGAGGGGCCAGTAAATTATTTATACTGCGGTCTGGAGGACAATCCCCGAAAATGCACACCCGACCAAGAAAGTCTGGCAGTTGTCCAGCATTAGTACGCAGAGACTCTAGAGTGCATCTTGGATGCGTACGTAGGCATACGAAGGGTCTAGGCTTGGTAGTATGTATACCCGCCTAGGAAGAGGTAAAGCCCGTTCTGCTGTTGTCATAGCCACAATGGTGGTACTAGAGAGTGATGCTAGCTCCAAAAAGTGGGAAATAAAGGTTTGTGATCACAAAGTCGTGTGTGTGAGTTTCACTTATATGAATCTTAAAATGCATGCATAAATTCATTCATAACTAGGTCATACGCACCATAGATCCTTATCATATAAATTAGTATGAGCTCTTTTATATGATAAGTTATATTTGGAAACCTTAACTTATAAGTTTGTATGGGCATTCATATAAGTTAAGGTACTTCTGTGATGGTAGTTTAGTAGTAGTAGCATATTCTACTTGTCGTTCTTTACCCTATTTTACTTACAGTACCTTGTTAACTTACAACACCTTACTTACTTTCTGTATAGTTCTTCATACCTTACTTGTGCTATATAAATAGAACTGCTAGAGTAGAAATAGACTGATAATATATATACTTGGTAGTATTGCTCAACTGTCACCTGCTTCTTTTTATAGCCCTTGTTGTCTTCCGCTTTGTCTTCCCGCACGGTACCTTGGAGTGGCGGGGGCGAGGTGTGGAGGAAACAACTTAGTCTTTATGACTAACGATCGGTTGTGACCAAATCATTTTAGGAGCTCGAGGAGATGGAGTACCAGCACGACCAGCAGGATGAGGTGACAGGACGTGAGGAGCTGATACCCCCACAACTTACTACTACTACAGTAGTCCGTCGTCAGGTGGGACGAGTTTTTTGATGATAGTTTAGCTTTCGCTTTGTTGTCATTTTGAGAGACAGAGATTTGATATCATGTACAGGGCATAAGCCCTTTTCCTCTTTTATTGTACTCATTTTGGACTCTATTGTATTCCATTTTCATTATAAATGATAGTGTTGTGACTTATGGACTAGTTGTTTTACACACTGCTTTTATACTTCTATTTCTCAATTGGACGAACAGGTTATATGATCATACTAGCCGACAGGATCGGGGTCTTGCGGTGTCGACTAACCCGTGAATTAGTGTCACCGTTGTAAGACCCCCTTTTTTTTCTTTTTAGAACCACAGTGTCTTAGGCCCAGAACCACCGTTTTTAGGTTACACCTTCACGCCCGGGAAGGTCGTCACTACAAAGCGTCGATCATGCCGGCCAAAACGATCACAGAAAAGTAGCAAACGAGTAAAAGACAAGTCCACAAAAATCATTTATATAGTAAATATTCTCCACGAAGGGAGAGTCCACAGAAATAATAATAAAGGTATTTAAAATTGGGCTCATGCCCGGTACATCAATATCCTCACTACATATAACTCAGCACGGAAGAAAAAACTAAACATCTACTAACGATCGGGACTCATAGTCCTAGCTTTCTGAACTCCGATGCTAGACTGTCGCATCTCCAAGCGTGCCGACCTCTGGGGTTGCTCCTCCATGCTGGGCTCCACAGTCCCCTAAAATGATGTGGTTTGAAAATCGTTAATCTAAAATACTAAGTCCTATCATCCCCCACCCCTTGCCCCATGGTTCCAAGGCACCAAGCGGGGAGGAGGAAAGGAGAGGTAGTGAGTGTGGAGAATTAACCAAAGGTAGGTGGCGGCGGAACTAATCTAGCAGTTCTATAAGTATATGTGGAAGTAATATATGTATGAAAAACTAAACAAAAAATAAGTAACCTTATCATATTTGAAAACACATTAGCTAAGAGATCTTTTGCAAGGCTCCTATCGTATAAAGAGTCTCATTCCAATTATTATGATAGGGTGTCGGTTTTCTAGCAAGCATGTATATATCTACAGAATAAAAACCTTAACTTATAAGCACGCTCACGCGAGCTTATAAACCAAGGGGTCGTTTTGCAGGGCCTATTGTATTAAAAGTCTCATACCAATTTATACAATAGGTGTCAAGGGTTAAATGCAATGGTTATGCTATGACATGTAAGTATGTTATGATGTGAATCTTGCAAGTGCAACACACCAACTCGACTCTGTGCACACAGACCTTTAGATCCCCCTTTCTGGAGCCGAACCTCCCAGGATACCTCCGTAGTGGCAAACGGAAGCGGTGGGTTTGGCCTCGCCCACCTCTAAACTTGTAATAGCACTATTAGTCAGACCTATCGTATGCCTCGACTCTGGTGCATTAAGTGGAGCTCCTGCGTACTCTTTGCCGGCTGGTCCACCAGACTTAATTTGGCAAAGTGCTAAACCACACTTGCCGAGTCAACGTATTGGGGTCGGTGCATCGACCATCCAACACCAAAGACCCACCACCTTATAATTTATGCGCATGCAACCTTATGCATCCTCTACCGAGCCAAAGCTCCCCAGACCATCCCGTTCGTTACAAACAACAACCAACTCAAAGCTCGTCGGGCCAACCTGCCCATCACCAAAACCACCGAGCCTACTGCCCGAGTGACCCAACCTAACATCTCAAGACATAGAGGTGTGTGAAAGTGAATCCCTAGTTATACTAGTTACTCTTGAAGTTTATTATTCCTACAGTTTAGGTTAGCGCAGGACTGCCAAAGGCATACCCTGTGAAGGGCTCTCGAGGGCACTAAAACTACGATGGGATGAATCCCAAAGCTCCCATTTGCAAGTCACTTACTATTATTAGTTAATACCCGATCCCCGATCCCCTTTTAATATTATTCTTGATCTAACCCTAGAGTGTTTTGACTCTGTCCCTCTCTCTTTATAGGAAAGACGATCTTTCGTCGATCCCGAGCACCACCTAATCTTGGACAACTCTATAACCTACTCATCCTAACTTCCATTGGTATACTCTAATCCACTTTACTAAAATTAGTAAACCACAATCCCATCTCCCTACGACCATTCCCCATGTTAACACGATGTCCGCAGTTTTACTAAATGCAGACCACCTTATGCTATATGACGTGCATGATAGTAAGTACTCTAAATCCTCATCCAAACACACTAAGATAATTATAAGAGGCCTATCATGACATTTATAGCCCAAATCCAGAAACTTGGAATTTTCCTAATTTATCTAACATTTTATTTATTTCTCCTAAAAATCCAAATGCCCTAATTTGAATATGAAGTGGCCTTTACAGTCATGCAAAATGATCCATAACATTATGATAAATACTAGGCAGCTAATTAAGAGTAAATTCAACTCTCCAAAATTTTTGCAAGGTTTAAGACTCTGATCCATAATTTTAAATATAATCACATAGTTAACAGCTAAAGAAGCAAGTGCTATAAATAAGCTTCCAAAAATTATAAAAAAAATTCAAGCATAACAAAAATGACCTAAAACACTCCTGTCCAAGTTTCAAAATTTTCCAGTGAATAATGAACTCTAAAATTAATTTAGAATGTTTATCCTCTTCCGTAATTTAATGAAACAACTACTGAAAATATTCATCTAAAAATTATGATAAAATTTATTTATGAGCATACTGCCTAAACATCACTACTGAACAAGCTTCATAATTTTCTAATAAACATTGTGCTCTGAATCTAATATTGAACATATTTGCTTATTTAAAAGCTTGTGAAATAAGTACTGAAACTATGCATCCAAAAATTATATTAAAAATCAAGTGTGAGCATAATGACCTAAAACATTTTCTGCCCAATTTTCAGAATTTTCCAATGAACAATGAGATTATAATAAACAAAAGACTATCAAGGGAAATTCCATGTAATACAAAGGAGGTGCTAAATATATTTTCCAATATTCCCAATAAAATTACTAGAGGCTCATATTAACCCTATGACTACACTACCCAAGTTTCATAACTTTCATTAAAGTTTTGACAACCCATCATACCATTATGAAATTTGTGAACTAAACTAGGGTTAGGGTTTTGATGGGCTTAACTATCTTTAAATCCACTAATATTTCCACCAGAGGACTTTAAACATCATAGGGTCCTCTAAACAAAATTTCAAGTCCATACAAGGGCATTTGACCCCATTCTCTTCTCAAACACCCAAGGTCTAAACTTAGGGTTTGAACTTGGGTCCTAGGGAAACTCTACCCTAAACCACCCCATAACCCATATGATGGTGTTAAATGTCATGTCAAATCAGTGGCCCAAATTTCAACCTCTGTTGAGGTGGTTTGGCCACCCAAACCCACAAGGTGCACTTTTGACCTAAATACCCCTTTTAGGGCAAGGCTAGGGTTTGCTCATTTCCCAACTAAATCATCTATAAATGGAACAAAAATTTATACGGAACCTAAAAATACTCCCCAAGAACTCCCTCCAAAATTTGAGGGGTTTTTGAGGTGTTTAAGACACCTAATTTAATTATACATGACTTATTTAATTTTTTCAAAAACTATAAAAAAAGTATCTCAAAAAATTCCCATTTTTGGATAAGTCCTAGGTATAGGTTAGGGTGACTCCCTATCAAAATTTCAGATCATTTGGACATGGGATGAAGTGAGGGCACCCACTTTAGTTTCTATCTAACCCTATGTATAGACCCCACCAAAATTAGTACCTTGGTCAAACCAGGCACCCAAATTGGTTCAAACCAATTTTTAAAATAAATTACACCCCTAGGGCTACAATTTTAATGTTTATTACCGTTTCTATAGAAGACTCTAGGTATTTTTAATAAATTAAAACATTAAATACAAATTCTGTGACAAAAATGAAGTGATATCAATATATAACCTATAGTTTAAATATTATTCAGCACGAATTGTATGCATATCTAGTTACTCCTGGTCATCGTCTACCTCCAGCTGACAGACAGGATCATCCCGACCTGGAGCCACTTCCCGGCCTAATTCCCGGCCATCCGGCCACCTCCCTGGCCGGTCACCGCCACCACCACCTCCGTCGAGGTGGTGGCTATCGCCAGGCGGCGGCACAGCCGCCGGAGGGTCCTTTTCTGGCGATCCCGACAAGAGGAAATTTCCATAAAAACTAGGAAATTAAATACTTTGATCGGGATCAATTGAGAACGATCTTCATTCTATCTGAACCTTAAGATCTACACACTAAGTAAGGAGAGGAGGAGGACCTTTATGGTGGTCTGGAGTCGCACCAATCATCGGGTTGCCATGTTTGTGGTGGCGCCGCTTGGGTTACTGCAACTATATAGTGGAAGGGCTTGAATTCTTCAGGTAAATAGTGGGGAAAACTCCTCTCAGGCCATGATGGTGTTTAAAGCCTTAGTTAGGGAGGGGAGAGCCAAGTCATTAGTGACCATTAATGGCCATCGAAAGCTTGGCTCAGCCATGGTGGTTCTCCTCCCCTAGCCACTTCCATTGCCAGGAAAACCCTTGGACTCCTCTTAACTGACCAGGTGAGATGATTCCAGCAAGAGGAGAGGGCTCTTGGCCTTCCTAGCCATGAATGACCCCTCCATTCATTTTCTCTCTCCTCCATTAAAGGGGAAAAGTGAGGTTTCCTCTCTCTTATTAATCATGGCTGACTTTGTCAACTTTTTAGGCTATTTGTAACAAACTAATTCATATCATCACCTAATTGAGAGTTGGTTAGCCCAAATGAAAGAGGGCTTGAGCTTGGGTTAGCCCATTTGGGTTAAGTTGACCTAAACTCGACTTGGGTTGACCTTTGTCTTTTTGACCTTTTGGGTTGACCCCAATGGGTCCTTGGTGACCCATTAACCTCCCCTAGGGCCTCGGTAGGGCTGGGTAGGGTTATATTGGCACTTGGGGGTCACTTAACCCTTAGGAAGGGCACTTTGACAAAGTTAGGGTTAGAGTTGACTTTGGTCAATAAGACAATTTGAGTTGACCCAAAGGGGTCCTTGGTGGCCCCTTCCCTTAAGTCCTAGGAAGTATTATATAGGATTAACTTGCACACTGAAAGTCGCTTGCCCCTTAGTTAGGGCACTTTGACCACTTTAGGGCTAGGGATGACTTGGGTCAACTCAGGCTCTAGAGTTGACCCCATTGGATCTTTGGTGACCCATTGACCCCACTTTAGGTCTAGGATGGCCTTAGTAGGGTTGGTTGGGCTCATTAGGGGCACATTTCCCTTAATTAGGGCACCTTGCCCAATTTAGGCCTAAGATGGTCTTAGGTCAACTTGGCCACACTGGGTTGACTCCAATGGACACTTAGAGCCTTTCAATGGATTGGTGAGGTCATGGTGGGGCCTTGGATTCATGGTGAAGCCTTATGATCATCAGAAACGAGGGTTTAGGAATATACTATTTGCAGACCATAATGATCTCACCTATATTCCTAGGTCCACTTGGTCTTCTTGGGCTTCCTAGGGTTTTGTCATGACCTAGTCATGGCAAAACCAATCCCAGGGGGTCTAGTTGTCTTAGGGATCTTACAAATTCCAATACATAAATAAGAGGTTGTGAGGGATACCAAACTGAAGAGCTCTGGGTACTTTTGTTGCATCAGATCATGCGGCTCCCAGGTGTGCTCCTCCTGACCGTGATTCCTCCACAGGACCTTGATCAATGGAACCTTCTTATTGCACAAGACTCGTATCCTATTATCGTCAATCAGGATCGACTCCAAGTGAACTGACCGATTCGATGCTACCAGCCCATCCATGGCCGTAATATGCTGCTCCGGGCGTAATAGAGCCCTCCTAAGAGAGGATACGTGGAACATGTCGTGCAGACCTGCCAACTCCGGTGGCAGCTCTAGCGTATATACTAAGGGACCGATCCGCTCTAGGATCCTATAAGGCCCCATATATCTCGGGATGAGCTTCTTCTTCTGACCCCGCACCCGTGAAACTCCATGCATTTGTCGGATAATCAAGAATACCCGGTCCCACAACTGAAACTCCACCTGACAATGCCGAGTGTCGTAATACTTAGGCTGTCTACTCTGAGCCTCTAACATCTTGTCCTGTATCAGCCTCACCTGAGCCTCGGTGTCCACATCAAACTCTGAGCCAAAAGCCTTCAGATCCTCGTCCTGTATCCATGACAGCGGAGTCCTACACCTTCGTCCGTATAGGGCCTCATAAGGAGCCATCCCTATGATGGACTGGTAGCTGTTATTATATGAGAACTCGACCAGTGGAACCAACTTCTCCCAAGGCTCTCTATAATCCATAATGCATAGTTGCAGTAGATCTTCCAAGGTATGATTGGTGTATTTCGTCTATCCGTCATTCTGGGGATGAAAAGCTATACTTAATGTCAGTCGAGTGCCCAAGTAAGTTTGCACTGATCGCCACTCCCTGATTGTAAACCATCCATCCCAATCTGATACGATCGTCCTGTGTATGCCGTGATAATGGATGAACTGCTCCACAAACTTCCGAACCAGCACACCAACCAAGTCATCCTTTTTTATCGGGATAAATCTGGCTACTTTTGTCAGCTGGTTGACGATTACCCAGATCGAATCATTCCCCATCCACGATCAGTGAAACCCATGTATGAAGTCCATTGCGATATCATCGAACTTACACTATGACACCGGGAGTGGTTGCAGAAATCCTGCGGGGTTCCTGCACTCCGCCTTCACCAGCTTGCATGTCTCACAGTGGGTCATGAAGTAGGTGATATCCTTCTTCATGCCTGGCCAGCACATGGTATTCTTAAGATCCGCAGTCACCTTTGTAACTCCTTAGTATACCGAATACTGGCTGTAGTAGGCCTTCATCATGATATCCTCCCGGACCTAGCCTCCCTCTGGTATATAAACCCGTCCTTTGAAGCACACAAGGGCTATCCCTTAGTGTATAATCTCCAGGAGTGCCTACCTCCAAGGCCCGATATATCAGCTCCAGCTTGGCGTCTTGCCTCTACATATATCTGACTCGATCTCGAATGTCATCTATTGCGCTCATCGCTACTAAATACTCCTCATAAAGCTTGGGGTCATCAGACGACACCAGTGTGATGTGCATATCTTATAATCTCTGCACTAGATCCATGGACATAATCTAAGGCTCCTCTGCGGAGGTGGAGGCTCTCCGACTCAGCGCATTGGCTACCACGTTCGCCTTCCCTGGGTGGTAGTGCATCTTGTACTGGTAATCTGCTAGAAACTCCACCCATCTCTTTTTCCTGATATTCAGATCCTTCTGCGTGTCCACGTACTTCAAATTTGGTGTTTAAAGTATGTAACAGTGGACACCATACAGATGATGTTGCTACACTTTCAGAGCAAACATGACCGCTCCTATCTCTAAGTCATGATCAGGGTTATTTTGCTCATGCTTCTTCAGCTGGTGGGAAGCATAAGCAATCACGTGGCTTTTCTGCATCAGCACTGCACCCATGCCCTAATAGGAAGCATCAGTGTAAACTTAGAATCCTTCTTTCCCCGAAGGAAGGGCTAGGATAGGAGCCGAGGTGAGTCGATCCTTCCGCTCCTGGAAAGTCTTCTCGCACTGCAAGGTCCAGACAAAAGGCACATCCTTCCTTATCAGGGATGTGAGTGGGAGGGCAATTCGAGAGAATCACTCCACAAACTTCCGGTAATAATCGGCGAGTCCTAGAAAACTCCGCACGTCTATGGCCGAATTAAGCTATGGCCAATCCCAAACTGCTTGGATTTTAGCTGGGTCCACTACCAACCCGTCTCTACTGATAATATGGCTTAGGAAGTCCACCTCCTTCAACAAGAACTTGCACTTGCTAAACTTTGCATAAATGTGGTGCTTCCGCAGTCTCTATAGTGTCAGTGTCAGATGTCGTGTGTGCTCCTCCTCTTTCCTTAAGTAGGTGATGATGTCGTCAATAAATACGATGACGAACACATCCAGATAAGCATCGAACACCTGGTTCATGAGGCTCATGAACGCTGATGGTGCATTTGTGTGCCCGAAGGGCATCACAGTAAACTCGAACAACCCATACTTGCTACTGAAGATAGTCTTTGGAATGTCCTCCTCTTGGATCCGTAGGTGGTAGTAGCCTGACCTCAAATCTAGTTTTGAAAAGAAATGCGCCCCCTCCAACTTATCAAACAACTCAAATATCCTTGGTAGTGGATAGGTATTCTGGACTGTCAGTCTGTTAAGTGCCCGGTAGTCGGTGCACAATCTAAGTGTCCCATGCTTCTTCTTGACGAACAACACCGGGGCTCCCCGTGGTGAAGAGCTCGGCTGGACAAATCCGGCTTCCACTAGCTCCTGCAGCTGACTTTGACTCCCTCTCCTACCTACGGTTCCGCCCTGGTATCCACGTCCTCAGCCACGTCCTCATCCTCCTAACTGCTTACCAGGCGGGACAGCCTGTGGTGCTGATAGGGGTGCTCCCCTCATGTGGCAGCTTCTCCGAATATGCCCTACCTAACGATAGTTGTAGAACTCGGGCGGGGGATATACCATACCCTCGGGTCTCTGCATCTCCCGCAACTGGAGATGTTGAGGAGCCATAACCACCGGCTGCCTCGGCTCCTGTCTCACCTCTTGACAAGTTTGGTCCTCTGCTCTTCTCCCATCATCAATGCGACCCCTTCGCTGATCATTTCTGGATCCCCGACTCTAATCCTCCAGTGTCCTCTTCCGACCTCGAGTCGTGTGCCAATCTGCCTCAATCCTCTTTGCCATCTCTAATATCTGAGGTATAGGCCCATCAGATACGAACAATAGGGCCTCTCTCAGATCCTCTCGTAGGCCCTGGTAAAACCTCTTTGTGTATCCTACCTCATACAGCTGATAGGATTTTGCGAACCCGGCTAGATGATTGAACTCCCGGTGGTACTCCACCGCTGTCTTGTTGCCTTGCCTCTACTGTAGAAATCTATCTTCAAGCTCATCTCAGGCCGACTGCGGAACAAAATTCTCCAATACTGCGGCCCTAAACTCCTCCCAAGCAATCTCTGCAACCTCCCTATCAGCAAACGTCGTGTCCAGCAGTGTCTTCCACCATCTCTTGGCATGAGACTCCAAGCAAGAGACCACTAAAGGAACCCTCTCCTCCCATGGGCACCATATCCCGGTCAGCATCTTATATATGATTTCCAGCCACTACTCCGTCCAAACTGCCGACTCTATCCCCAAGTAAGACGGGGGAGAAAGTCCTCGAAAAATACTCAAGCAATTGGCCACCGGGTTTGGCTGCGGAGCCGGAACCTTCTAGGCCCTGAAAGCCTCCAGTATGGCTGTCAGAGTTTTCCCCATCGTCGACTGCAGGAATGGAGTGGGCACCGGGGGAGGTGGTGCAACATTCGGAGTCTACCGGACTCCATCCTGTGGTATAGGCTGTGCCGGGGGTTGCGTAACAAAATTCATTTGAAAGTAATCGACTCAAACCTAATTAAAAGTGGATAACTTACTTGTGATCCTCCATATGGGCACACCACTGCTTCCGCTGCTTAGTTTTTCCCCAAACTAAACTCGTGCGGAGGTTACCTAGGCTTTGTGGACTGCTATCTTTTCGATCGAGGTCTCCTCGGATACCACTTGTAAGACCCCCTTTTTTCTTTTTAGATCCACGGGGTCTTAGGACCAAAACCGCAATTTTGCGGTGACACCTTCACGCCCGGGAAGGTTGTCACTAAAAAGCGCCGATCTTGCCGGCCAAAATGATCACAGAAAAGTAGTAAAAGACTAAAAGACATGTCCACAACAATCACATATATAGTAAATAATCTCCACGAAGGGAGAGTCCACCGAAATAATAAC
This sequence comes from Platanthera zijinensis, assembly GCA_039513925.1. Lineage (NCBI taxonomy): Eukaryota > Viridiplantae > Streptophyta > Magnoliopsida > Asparagales > Orchidaceae > Platanthera > Platanthera zijinensis. The sequence continues at coordinate 155,583,871 of CM077078.1, read as the reverse complement.
AAAGGTAATGAAAATAGGGCTCATGCCCGGTACATCAATATCCTCACTACATATCACTCAGCACGGAAGCAAAAACTAAACATCTACTAACGATCGGGACTCACAGTCCCAGCTGTCTAAACTCCGGTGCTAGACTGTCCCATTTCCAAGCGTGCCAACCTCTAGGGTTGCTCCTCCATGCTGGGCTAAACGGTCCCCTAAAATGATGTGGTTAAAAAACCATTAGTCTAAAAGACTAAGTCCTATCATCCCCCACCCCATACCCCATAGTTCCAAGGCATCGAGTGGGGAGGAGGAAAGGAGAGATAATGAGGGTGGAGAATGAACAAAAGGCGGGTGATGGCGGAACTAATCTATCAGTTCAATTAGTATATGTGGCAGTAATATAGGTATGAAAAACTGAACAAGATATAAGTAACCTTATCTTATATGAAAACACATAAGATAAGGGATCTTTTGCAAGGCTCCTATCGTATAAAGAGTCCCATTCCAATTTATATGATAGAGTGTCGGTTTTCTAGCAAGCATGTATATATCTACAGAATAAAAACTTTTCTTATAAGCACGCTCATGCGAGCTTATAAACCATGGGGTAGTTTTGCAGGGCCTATTATATAAAAAGTCCCATACCAATTTATACAATAGGTGTTAAGGGTTGAATGCAATGGTTATGCTATAACATGCAAGTATGCTATGATGTGAATCATGCAAGTGCAACACACACACTCGACTCTGTGCTCACAGACCTTTAGTTCCCCCTTTCTGGAGCCGAACCTCTCAGGATACCTCCGTAGTGGAAAATGGAAGCAGTGGGTTGGGCCTCACCTACCTCTTATCCGGTAATAGCACTACCAATCAGACCTATCATACGCCTTGACGCTGGTGCACTAAGCAGAGATCCTGCCTACACTTTGCCGGCTAGTCCACCGAACTTAATTTGGCGAAGTGCTAAACCACACTTACCGAGTTAACGTATTGGCATCGGTGCATCGACCATCAAACACCGAAGACCCACCACCTTATAATTTATGCACATGCAACCTTATGTATCCGCTACCGAGCAAAAGCTCCCCAGACCATCCCCTTCGTCATAAACAACAACCGAGCCAAAGCTCGCCGGGCTAACCTGCCCATCACAAAAGCCAGCGAGACTACTGCCCGAGTGACCCAACCTAACATCCCAAGACATCGAGGTGTGTGAAAGTGAATCCCTAGTTATACTAGTTACTCTTGAAGTTTATTATTCCTGTAGTTTAGGTTTTCCCAGGACTGCCCAAGCATACCCCGTGAACGGCTCTCGAGGGCACTAAGAACTATGATGGGGTGAAGCTCAAAGCTCCCTTTCGCAAGGCACTTAGTGTTATTGGTTAATACCCGATCCCCTTTTAATATTATTCTGGATCTAACCCTAGAGTGTTTTGACTCTGTCCCTCTCTCTTCACAGGAAAGACAATCTTTCGTCGATCCCGAGCACCACCTAATCTTGGACAACTCTACAACCTACTCATCCCAACTTCCATTGGTATACTCCAATCCACTTTACTTAAATCTGTAAACAACAATCCCATCTCTTTACGACCATTCCCCATGTTAACACGATGTCCGCAGTTTTACTAAATACAGACCACCTTATGCTATATGACGTGCATGATAGGAGGTACTCTAAATCCTCATACAAACACCCTAAGATAATTATTGGAGGTCTATCATGATATTTACAGCCTAAATCCAGAAACTTGGAATTTTCCTAATTTATCTGACATTTTATTTATTTCTCCTAAAAATCCAAATGCCCTAGTTTGAATATGAAGTGGCCCTTACAGTCATGCAAAATGCTCCATAAAATTATGATAAATACTAGGCAGCTAATTAACCAAAAATTCAAGTCTCCATAATTTTTGAAAGGTTTAAGCCTCTGATCCATAATTTTAAATATAATCACATAGTTAACAGCTAAAGAAGTAAGTGTTGTAAATAAGTTTCTAAAAATTATACTATAATTCAAGCATATCTAAAATGCCCTAAAACACTCCTATCTAAGTTTCCAAATTTTCCAATGAATAATGAACTCTAACTTTAATTTAGCATGATAATCCTCTTCCATAATTCAATGAAACAACTACAAAAAATATTCATCTAAAAATTATGATAAAATTTTCTTATGAGCATACTGCTCTAATATCCATACTGAACAAGTTTCACAATTTTCTAACAAACATTGTGCTCTGAATCTAATATTGAACATATTTTCATATTTAAATACTTGTGAAGTAAGTACTTAAAATATGCATCCAAAAATATGATAAAAATCATGTATGAGCATAATGACCTAGAACTTCCTCTGCCTAATTTTTACAATTTTTCAATGAACAGTGAGATCATAATAAACAAAAGACTATCAAGGGCAATTCCATGTAATACAAAGGAGGTACTAAATATATTGTTCCAATATTCCAAATAAAATTACCAGAGGCTCATATTAACCCTATGACTACACTACCCAAGTTTCACAACTTTTCTTAAAGTTTTGACAACACATCATACCATTATGAAATTTGTGACTTAAACTATTGTGAGGGTTTTGAGGGGTTTAACTATCTCTAAATCCACTAATATTTCCACCAGAGGACTTTAACCACCATAGAGTCCTCTCCACCAAATTTCAAGTCCATACAAGGGAATTTGACCCCATGCCCTTCTCAAACCCCCAAGGTCCAAACTTAGGTTTTGAACTTGGGTCCTAGAAAAACTCTACCTAAACCACCCCATAACCCATATTAAGGTGTTAAATGTCATGTCAAATCAGTGGCCCAAATTACAACCTCTTTTGAGGTGGTTTGGCCACCCAAACCCACAAGGTGCACTTTTGACCTAAATACCCCTTTTAGGGCAAGGCTAGGGTTTGCTCATTTCTCAACTAAATCATCTCTAAATGTGGTGAAAATATATGTTGAGCCTAACAATACTCCCCAAGATCTCCCTACAAAATGTGAGGATTTTTTGAGGTGTTTAAGATACCTAATTAAATTATACATAACTTATTTAATTTTTCCAAAAACTATAGAAATATTATCTCCAAATTTTCCCATTTTCGGATAAGACCTAGGTATAGGTTAGGGAGACTGCATGTCCAAATTTCAGGTCATATACCCCACCAAAATGAGTGCCTTGGTCAAACAAGGCACCCAAATTGGTTCAAACCAATTTTAAAATACAGTATACCCCTAGAAATACAACATTAATGTTTACCACTTTTTCTGTAGGTGAACCTAGGTATTTTTAATAAATTAAAACATTAAATACAAATTCTGTGACAAAAATGAAATGATATGAATATATAACCTATAGTTTAAATATTATTCAGCACGAATCTTAATGCATATCCAGTGGCTCCTGGTAATCGTCTACCTCCAGCTAATGGCTAGGATCATCCCGACTAGGAGCCACTTCCATGCCTAATTCCCGACCATCCGACCACCTCCCTGGCCGGCCACCGCCGCCACCACCTCCGTCGAGGTGGTGGCTATAGCCTGGCGGCGGCAGAGCTGCCCGAGGGGCCTTTTCCGTCGATCCCGACAAGAGAAAATATAACTTCCCGATTCGAGCAAGGACCCTCATGCATGATTCTGAGACAGGAGAGATGACTTGGGCCTAGGGAGTGCAGGCGACAAGGCTTACACTATTGTGGAAAAGAGAAACTGGTCCAGAATTAGACACGGGTAGAGACACGAGCGTGTCCCTACCCGTGTGCGTCGAGTAGAACTCGAGACATGTCGAGTGGAACTAGAAAAGGCCTATCAAGAGAAGTACATGGGTAGAGACACGGGAGTGTTCCTACCCGTGTGCGTTGAGTGAAGATCAACGAATGTGTCCCGAGTAGGACACGGGTAGAGAAACGGGCGTGTACCTACCCGTGTGCATATTTCCAGCAAGCCGGCCGTATCTCCCGAGCAGGATACAGGTAAGAACTCGGCCATTCACATGGCCGTGTCCCGTGACACGGGCGCGTCCCTACCCGTGTCTGTGTCTACACGACGTTATAATCGTCGACGATGCTTCACCGAGCGGGACACGGGTAGGAACCCGGGCGTGTTCCTACCCGTGTTGGTCCTATTTATATAGGATTTGGCCGTTTTTCATCCTCTTCCCAAGCCTTATTTTCTATGGAGAAACTGCTGGAGGAGGGAAGGAGTTGCTTGAATCAACTATACTCCGTGAAGAACTGCCGCCGCCAAGGAGAAGAGGATGCCGCCATAAAGAGTCACGCGATCTATTGCCGGAAATAACGGAAATTCCGGAAATGATGTGAGTTTTTTTCTCTCTCCCATTATGCCCGATCTGTAGTTAATCGTAGGCGATATATCGACTAAAAAGATTCTTGATGTGTGAGATGGAGACTCCTAGGAGGAGGCCATACTAGGACTTTTGTTCTAGGGTTTAGTAATCTTCAACCACTCCTTCCTTCGATATGATGGTGGGAATGGTGAAGAGGAATGGCCTGATGAGGGTGAATAAGGGAGGAGGATTTCTAGGTGTAATTTGGGAAGATCTGCTAGAGGCGGAAGATGAACCGATGCCGTTCATTCCGCCTCAAAAATGCGTGCAGAAATCTGTGTTCTGAACGCAATAATCTTCATGGCCATTTTCATGTATGTCATGGTCAGATCTGGGCTTTCAACTAAATACAAAAGTCGTAGGCCTTGGAGAGATCTTTCTAACGAGTGGTTACACATCTTCAGGTGATGCCTTAAGCCATGGGAAATCCTGATCGAAATTGATGGCTGATAATGTAAACGTGTTGAAACTATAATGTGAATGTAGAAGTTTTAGAAGCCCCTTTTGAGTATGATACGGGCAAATCTGGGCTTCTGACTAAACACGAAAGTCGTAACCCTTGGAATACCTTTCCAACGATGGGTTACACATTTTCATCAGATTCTTGTAGCATCAGGAATCCTCGTTTGAAGCTCTACTCTCTATATAATTCCTGCATGCTTGGTTCTTTGTTAATATAAACCTAATTTAGTATTATTAGAGGAATTATGAACAGTTATCGTAAAGTTCGTGGTGAGCTGTTGGTTGATCCTTTATAATCAAATGATGACTTAAAACCTACTTGAATGAAATGGTTGGATGGTAGATCCCTAGGTGAACTAGTGAGTAGACAAGTTGGATTGTATAAACAACTAGATATGTCAATCAGTAATGTGAGCTGTGTGCTCGAAATGTTGGAAGAGGATTGAATATCGTGAGAGCATGGATATATGGAAGGGTTGATAGTGCGTGAATGTTTGCCGCACTTGATCGTTTGTGTTGATGAGGGAACCCTTGTGAGCTGTTGAGCTCGAGATGTGAAGTAGCATGCGGTGTGAGTCGACATGTGGTGTCTTAATCCTAAGTTAACGATAGTGTGGCAGTTCTACGGGCTCGCCAGTCGTCACATCGAAGGGAGTTGAAAGTTAGACCTTGGGCGGTTGAGCATGGTCCTCTGTGCTCATTTTCGGGGCTCCTTCCGTATCAAGTGAACGGTTTGGCTTGGTCCTCATTCTTTTTCCGAGGCTCCTTCTAGGTCACAACTTAGGCTAGTTCGGGGCTCGGTTCTCGGTTCACATCTACCCGAGACTCTTGCTGAGCCGTAGTACGCTTGTGAGCTCTGTTGATATATTCTTAGCATTGAGGCGTACAGAGGCCTAGGCTAGGTAGTGTGTATGCAGGCCTAGTAGTGGAGATGCTCGCTCTACTGTCACCGTCTTGCCACGACGGTTGGCGCCTGAGAGGTTAGCTACCTGCTCGAAAAGTAGGAACTTCAGAGTCTGTGCCAACACAACAATTTGCTTGTTCGTGTGCATGTTGAGTCATAGCATAACATTTATTGCATTACATTACATTGAGTAAACAAAATCTTCATCGTATAAGTTTGTATGGGCACTCTTATACGATGAGTTGCCTTTCTATTGAGCCGATCCTTAACTTATATGTCTGTATGGGCATTGATATAAGTTGAGTTACTTCCAGTTATAGCTTACATCCTCATACTCTATTGTAGATGTAAAACTGCTAGCTTAGAATGCTGATGGTACAGTTATAGTTTACTTTACTTCTACTTATGTCATATATATTACTTCATATGTTTGTACTACTACTTCATTAAATATATTATACCCTGATCCCTTCTCCGCCCGATGCCGATGAGTCGCTGGGGGAGCGGATGTGAAACCACTTAGTCTTTTTGACTTACGGTTGCTACGTCTTCCTTTTTTGGAGGAAAATCTGCTGGCGGAGTAGCAACAAGTAATACAACAGGACAGTCAGGCAAGGACGATAGGGCCTGAAGGGACGGTGTTATCGCTACCGCTAGTGATAGATGTGAGCCAAAGAGTGACTCTTGTTATAGCCCTTTTGGGCAAGACTACTCGTACTATGATAATTTAGAAGCTAGATGTAGCTTCTATATTTGTTATATCCGAACTTATATGCTTATGTGTGCATTTGACTTCTGTTTTTATTACTCTGGTTGGGTTGACATGATTGATATTGGTAAAGGCCGGCAAAATATGCGTCTTGTAGTACAGGCTAGCATGAGTGCTAGTGCTACCGCAAGGCAGCTGTTTTGGGCTTAAGACTCCCCTTTTGCCGTGTTCTGTGTTCCGGGAGGGGGGGGGGGTTTACAAATGGTATCAACTTGCTACGATCCTGAATTAGAGAAGTAATTCAATAATGGTGCCACCCCCATTCGATTAGTCAGTTTGGGGACAAAATGACTTAGTGGAAGCAGTGGTGTGCCCATATATAATTCACACTAAGTATCTCCAACTTTGACCTTTAGATTAGTGAAACTGTCCTTAGGTTTGTATTCTTCGTGTAGATCCCAATGCACGTTGATCCAGTGGGGGCACCCCCACCCCATCCGTACCCACACAATTTCAATAATCGTAACTAGGGAAGACGCTCACAACTATCCTGGATGCCTCCAGATCCCAACAAGCCCCCGTACAACAATAAGGTCCGGGCTCCAATTTGGTGAGAACTTTCCGATCTCTCTCCCCTCCTGCTTACCTTGGGATAGAGTCGGTAGAGTGTACAGAGGAATGGCTTGAGACCGTATAAGAACTGCTGGCAGGAATTAGATGCCCAAACAACATGGCTGTGACCCTGGTAGTGACACTCCTAGAACAACACTCCAAGAGTTGGTGGAAGTCCGTCATGGGCTCCACCTTTCAAGGGCGAGTGTATACAAAGATCAGTTGGAATGAGATCTCAGGAGCCTTCCAAGAGCAGTTTATCCCTTTGTCAACCCAAGATAAACTAGTGGAAAGGTTTCTGTAGCTGAAGAAGGGATCCAAGTCAGTGACGGAGTACTAGCGGGAGTTTCAGCATTTGGATAGATTTTTTGACTCCTATGAGTTGGACGACTTAGGATATGCTAAAAGATTCTACAAAGGCTTGCGAGACCCCTTGAGGCAAGCCCTTTTGTTAAAGCAGAATCCAGCCTGGCGGAAATAATTGATATGGCAAAGAGATTGATTGAGATGATGACCCTCAACATGATGAAGACGAAGACGGCGTGCTTATGAAAGATATTTCTCTGCCTAGATAAAGACTTGCGCCGTCATGATGACCATGTGGAGCGACGCCAAAACATCCGCCCGCGGCACAAACCAATATATTAATAATTAATACTAATTATTAATAAATTATTATTAATTATTAAGTCACTTTTTTATATTGGTTTTATTATTATTTTATTTTGCAATGTTATTTAATTTCATGTAATGTGTCATATCATGGTTATATGTAGAACCATGGTTTATGTTTTAGTTTTATATTTTTGGCTGCATGTAGCCTTAATGCTTGATATAGCCTATATATCAGCATGAGTTATTTTCATGATGCTTAGAGAATGAATAACAAAAAAACCCAAATCTTGTTTAAGATTTTCCCTCACCCCTCCTTGGCAAAATTCTACCACACTCCTCCTCTTCTTCATCTTGGCTGCTGACCACCCTTCCCCCTCCTTCCTCTACTTCAGCCCCTCCTTGCCTCCTCCTCCTTCCTCTATTGCTCTAACAAGCAGCCCTCTCTTTTTCACATCCAAAACTAACCCCATAACTCCCTCCTCAAGTTCGTCCATTAGCTTTCCATCTCCCCCAAAGTTGGCGACCACCACCCTCATTACCAACTCGAGTAGCCCCTCCAGGCAACCAAACTGACCCCCCATCATTGATAATACGTTTTGTAGCCTAAACTATTATCGTATTTTATATTTTATATTGTACAAATTATGTCTATTATTAGTTTATTTTTATCTTTTTTATGTAAATTTTATTGCCACTAACTTTTTTCTGTCTTTTTGCAGGTTTTCAGAAAAATTGCCAAAATGGGCTGTCATGCCCTCCCTGGGCGTGACCTAGGGCGTGTCACCCGATCCCGAGGACACCTGCTGGAAGGGACAGAAAACGGTCAAAACCGCTGTCACGCCCCCCTGTCACGCCCTCCCTGGGCGTGTCACTAGGCGTGACCAGGGGCGTGTCGCCCTCTGCCGCAAAGCTGTCGCCGCATTAAATGCCCTTCCGCCTCAGCACGCAAACAGTACTGTCACGCCCCATGTCACGCCCGTGACATGGGCGTGACACCTTCCTTTTTCGGCGACTGACGGATTTCCGACCAATGATTTGGACATGACATGCCTGTCACGCCCCCCTGTCACGGGCGTGACCTAGGGCGTGACCACCGACGTACCGAAGCAATCATCCCTCCTGCCAGAATCCAGAGCCCGAGGTCAAATCCATACCTGTCACGCCCCCTGACACGCCCCCCTAGGGCGTGTCAGAGGGCGTGACCAAACCGAGAAAAAATCTATAAATTGAGCCCCCCTCCTCCCCATTTCAGCAAGCTTTGGTTGAGTGGGGGAGGTGCTGCCCCTTTGTTTCTTGATCCTTTTTCATGCTTTCTCTCTCTCTCTCTCCCCCTCTCTTTGTACTTTTTGTTTAACCCTAGTTTAATCTTAGTTTGTTCTAGCTTTTATTGCAATTTCCTCCTTGCTTAGTGCTTAATGTAGGGCTAGAATAGGGTTTAATTTTCATGCACTTGTAACTTTAATTTTCAATAGTGTAACTTGCCCTTTTTATTAATAAAAGTGTTCTTGTTTAGCTTGTGTCCTTCTTATGCTTTTCTACTCATCTTCCCCCCTCTACTCCATTATGATTAACTAATCCTCCTTGTACTCGATCTTGATGATCCGAGGTTAGAGCGATTATGTTATGATGTTTTAATTAATCTTTTCTTTTTAGGTTAGGGCCTTGAATTACTCTTGATTTATCACGGGTCGGAGGTATATTTTCGATATATACTCTCCGCCTTTGCTTTCATTCTGGGCTAGCCGAGAGGCCGAAAGAATGAAGTGAGCATTCAAGAGTAAAGGGAGTTGTACGCACCCCTCGAGAGAGGCAGACGTCCAAATCTCCCGGATTGGAGTAAAATCCAATAGTGGGGTTCACCGCGTAAAGCGAGTTTTAGGCCTCCGATTTAGACGAGAGTCGGTCGGACCTTCCTAAACTCAGTTGGGCACGACTTCGAGAGAAGCGTGTTCAAGCTTTAGGAACCTCCACGGTCAAGGACCCTTATCCTATTAAGTTTAGATTTTTATCGCATTTTCTTAATCGTCTTTAGCCGAGGTGAATCTTGATCGGGTGCATTTCCATTTCATATTTTCTACCTTTCGTAGTAATCACCTGTCTTGTGCTCTTTAATTAACTGCAGTAGTTTCCTTTTAGCTTAGTTGTTTACTTAATAGCCCTCTTAATTGCAGTGTTTCTTTTTCTAGAATAGCTTTACTTTCTCCCCTGCACTTAGATTTTCTAAAACCCTAGTTTTTCCGTCGATAAGATAATAGCGTTCGTGTGAGTAAGCTTAGCCAACAGTTCCCGGATTTCAATACTACACTTGTGTCCCCTTGCTACAATTCGATAGGTATACTTGCCTCATCGGGTTGCTAGTTCGGTTGCGTTTATTTTCTTCGAACCCTAGCGCGCAATAAGTTTTTGGCGCCGTTGCCGGGGACCCAACTTCCGTTGATATTTTGAAAACACGAACCTATTAATTTTATCTCTTCTCTTTCTCATCCCCTTTCTTTAAAGTTTTAAAAAAATCAAAAAAATTTAATCACCGCTCTTAATAGAAACCAACCTCACAATTTTTCTACGCCACCTAATTCTCTCGAAAAGGGCAAAGGGCTTTAAGCGCCACTGTCTTGTCTAGTACCTTGCGAACCCTTCACGGGGTAGTCCTTGGGAAGTTCGGGAGTTAATTTATAAAAAAAAAATCTATTTCAAAAAGAAAAAAAAAAGTTTTAATTTAATTTTCTTAATCTAGTTTTTCTTTCTAGTTTATCCTTTTTCTCTTTCTCTTCTTCTTTTCTGTTCTTTTAGTGCATGACCCGCGGGAGTCCGTCGGTTATTTTGGACTTGGACCACGAAATTGAGCGTACTCTTCGGAGAAGATCGCGATTTCAAGGTCCTACTATCCAAGTGCCGGTTGAGGACTCCGAGTCATTTAATACTTTAAGAATGGAAGAACCCAACGTAGATGAGGCCGTGCAAAGGACTATGTCCTATTATGCACGACCGAACCTCGAGGGAACAGAATCGAGTATAGTCCGCCCTACTATAGCAAATAATAACTTTGAACTAAAGCCTAGCATAATTCAAATGGTGCAGCAATATGTGCAATTTGACGGACTTCAAGATGAAGATCCGAACGCACATATAGCTAGCTTTCTTGAAATTTGCGACACCTTCAAGATAAATGGTGTCACAAATGATGCGATCAGGCTAAGACTCTTCCCCTTCTCTCTAAGAACTAAAGCTAAGCAGTGGCTTAACACACTTCCGAAAAATAGCATAACCACTTGGAATGAATTAACTGAAAAATTTTTGGCAAAGTATTTTCCGCCCGCTAAAACTGCAAAACTTAGGAACGATATCTCTGCCTTCGGACAAATAGACTCTGAAACCCTTTACGAAACCTGGGAGAGATTTAAAGAATTATTAAGACGATGCCCACATCACGCGCTGCCTGTATGGTTACAAGTGCAGACGTTTTATAACGGGCTAAATCAAAGCACGAAGCAAATGATAGACGCAGCTTCTGGCGGTACTTTAAATCATAAGACCCCGGAAGCCGCTCTTGAGCTTTTTGAGGATATGGCCATGAACACTTATCAGTGGAATGTGCCTAGGTCCCGCCCGAACAAGCCTGCAGGTATCTATGAAGTGGACAACGTCTCCCAGCTCGCTCTGCAAGTAGAAATCCTAAGCAAAAAAATAACAGAGATGACTGCTGCCTCCGCCCCTCAGGTATGGGAATCTGCAACCCCTACTCCAGAACATATAGATTATGTTAATAATTTGCCTAGAACTGCTTTTAATAATTTTTCTGCTGCGAATTTTCATCCGCCTGGTTTTAATTTTCCGAATAGTTATAACCCCGCTTTAAGAAATCACCCGAACTTTTCATGGAGTAATCCATCGAATGCGATGCGCCCACCTCCGCAAAATGATTTTTCTGCACAACCACCACCACCACCACCACTTCTTCAAAATTACCCAAAACCTCCGAGCTTGGAGGAATTACTTTCTAAATATATCACCACAAATGATGCTACCATAAGAACTTTAACCGGAAGCGTAAAAAGTTTAGAAAATCAGGTAGGACAGCTCGCGAAAATAATTGCTGAGCGACCCGCAGGGTCTCTTCCTTCCAATACCGAACCCAACCCGAGAGAGCAAGCGAAAGCTATAACTCTTCGGAGTGGGAAGCAAGTCTCCGGTATGGTAAGTGAAGAGCCCGAGGCAAGCTCCGCTCTTGCTTTTAAAAATCAAAGCTCCGCTCCCGCTTTTAAAAATCAAAGCTCTGCTCCGCTTCCACCCTCTGCTGAAGAAGTAATCACCCCCACTTTAGAAAATAATCTCACTCCACCACCCATCTTCAAAAATAATTCAACTCCTCCATACCCCTCTGAACTTAATAGACAACGTCAAGATGATCAGTACTCCCGCTTCTTAGAAATCTTCAAACAAATCCACATTAATCTTCCCTTCCACGAGGCTATTTCGCAAATGCCGAAATACGCCAAATATCTTAAAGACCTCCTCACAAACAAGAAGAAGTTAGAGAATCTTTTGCACGTCAAGCTAAACGCAGAGTGCTCTGCCGTTTTAACAAACGGTTTGCTGAAGAAAATCAGTGACCCGGGTAGTTTCTCTATCCCGTGTGTCTTCGGTGATCTCTTTGTTAAACACGCGTTAGTCGACTTAGGCGCAAGTATAAACCTGATGCCCTTTTCATTGTTCAAAAAGTTAGGGATTGGTAGCCTTAACCCCACGCGTATGAGTATCCAGCTAGCCGATAGATCCGTCAAATATCCGTTAGGAATAGTGGAGGACGTTCTAGTGAAAGTCGACAAGTTCATCTTTTCGGTGGACTTTGTCATTTTGGACATCGAAGAAGACGTCGAGGTTCCCCTGATCCTTGGCCGACCCTTCCTTGCCACCTCCCGAGCCATCATTGACGTAAGCAATGGTAAGCTCTTTCTTCGAGTAGGCGACGACGAAGTCACATTTCCTATCACCCCTTCGATGAAGAACACCTTAGCGAACGATGACTCATGTTTTTTCATAGACGCCGTGAGTGATGATTCTTCCTACTGCCTCTCCGACTTTGAAAAAGAATTTTCTACTTTTTGCTCCTCTTCTCTTACAACAGAATCACTGCAAGGAAGTGATGAATCTTCTTATTGTCTTTCTGAGTTTGAAAAAGAGTTTTCTGATTTTTGTTCTTCCTCTTTTCTTACCACTGAATCTGTACAAGAAGCCGTCTTGGCTGCTTGCCCCACCCCTTATTACGTTCCTTATAAAAAAGTTTATGAAGATATTATTTTCGAAAAAGAAAGAATCTCAAAATCCTCTTATGAAGAACCCCCTACCCTAGAACTTAAAGAACTTCCCGAACACCTAAAGTATGCTTTCTTGGAAAAAGACTCCAAGTTACCAGTTATCGTTTCGGCCTACCTCACGGATACGCAGAACGATAAACTTCTTCTAGTTCTACGTAAGCATCGCCGGGCTATTGCTTGGCAAATTTCTGATATCAAGGGCATAAGCCCATCTTTCTGTACACATAAAATTTTAATGGAAGATAATTCGCGTAACTCTATCCAACCTCAGCGCCGTATAAACCCGAATATGAAAGAAGTAGTTAAGGGCGAGGTTATGAAACTATTAGACGCAGGAATTATCTACCCTATATCGGATAGTAAGTGGGTTAGCCCCGTTCAGGTAGTTCCAAAAAAGGGAGGGATAACCGTAGTTAGTAATGAGAATAATGAATTAATCCCGACACGGACGGTGACGGGTTGGCGTATGTGCATAGATTACCGTAAGTTAAATGACGCCACCCGTAAGGACCACTTTTCTCTACCGTTTATCGACCAGATTTTAGAACGTCTCTCCGGCCATAGCTTTTATTGTTTTCTCGATGGCCTCTCGGGGTACTTTCAAATACCCATCTCTCCCGAGGACCAAGAGAAAACTACGTTAACTTGTCCCTTCGGCACCTTCGCGTACCGAAGAATGCCGTTTGGATTATGCAATGCGCCGGCTACATTCCAACGATGTATGCTCGCAATATTTGACAAGTACGTAGAAAGCATTATGGAGGTATTCATGGACGATTTCTCCGTGTTCGGTGACTCCTTTGATAGATGTTTAGAAAACCTCGAAAAAGTCTTAGAACGATGCGAAGAAACTAACCTTGCCCTAAATTGGGAAAAATGCCATTTTATGGTGAGGGAAGGGTTAGTTTTGGGTCATAAAATTTCTGCTAAAGGTATTGAGGTAGACGTTGCCAAGATAGAAGTTATTGAGAAGTTGCCGCCACCTACAAACATAAAAGCTATAAGAAGTTTCCTAGGCCACGCTGGTTTTTATCGTCGTTTTATAAAGGACTTCTCCAAGATCACTAAGCCCCTCACCCATCTCTTAGAAAAAGACGATCCATTCATTTTTGATGACTCTTGTATTTCTGCCTTTGAATTAATTAAAGAAAAGTTAATTAACGCGCCGATTATGATAGCTCCGGTGTGGGACCTTCCTTTCGAGATTATGTGCGATGCGAGTAGTTTTGCGGTGGGAGCCGTATTAGGTCAACGCATATCTAAGAACTTACACCCCATCTATTACGCTAGTAAAACCCTCACATCTGCACAAGAAAATTACACCACAACCGAAAAAGAGCTCTTGGCTGTAGTATTTGCGTTTGATAAATTTCGCCCTAACATTACACTTTCAAAAATCATTGTTTTTACGGACCACTCGGCCCTCAAGTACCTTCTTGCCAAAACGGATGCCAAGCCTCGCTTGATTCGCTGGGTCTTACTCCTCCAGGAGTTTGACTTAGAGATCCGTGATAAGCGAGGAGCCGAGAACTTGGCCGCCGACCATTTATCAAGATTAGATAACCCCTTTATAGAAAAATTAAATGAAAAATCTTTTAATGACTATTTTCCTGATGAGAAGCTGCTTTTAGTTAATACATCTACTTCTCCTTGGTTCGCGCACATCGCCAACTATCTAGTGGCCCGGGTGCTCCCAAAAGAGTTCTCCTCTCAGCAAAAGAAGAAATTCTTTTCTGAGCTGAAGAACTACTTTTGGGAAGACCCGCATCTTTTCAAAATTTGTGCGGATCAAGTGATAAGGAGATGTGTTTCTTTTGATGAAGGAATTGATATTCTAAAACATTTGCATGAAGGTCCGACAGGTGGGCACTATCAAGCTGCTCGCACCGCTCATAAGGTGCTTTGCGCGGGTTTTTACTGGCCTAGCCTGTTTAAAGACGCGCAAGCCTTTGTGAGCAGGTGTGATAGTTGCCAACGGTCGGGCAATATTTCTAATAAAAATGAAATGCCGCAAAATTATTTCTTAGAGTGCGAAATTTTCGACCTCTGGGGAATTGATTTTGTTGGCCCCCTTCCTTCTAGCTTCGGAAACAAATATATTTTAGTTGCTGTTGATTATGTTTCACGATGGGCTGAAGCCCAAGCTCTTCCTACGAATGACTCCCGAGTTGTAGTCACGTTTTTAAAAAAATTATTTTCTAGATTCGGTACACCACGCGCAATCGTTAGCGATAGGGGTTCCCATTTCTGTAACGCGCAATTTTCAAAAATCCTTACTAAATACGGCGTTACGCATAAACTATCCACTGCCTACCACCCCCAAACTAACGGTCAAGTCGAAGTAGTAAATAGAGAAATAAAAAGAATATTAGAAAAGACTGTTTCAACTTCTAGAAAAGACTGGTCAGCCAAACTTGACGATGCTCTATGGGCCTACCGAACAGCGTACAAAACCGCCCTCGGATGTACGCCGTATCGGCTGGTCTATGGAAAATCGTGCCATCTGCCCGTAGAGTTAGAACACCGCGCCTTTTGGGCCTTAAAATTTTTAAACTTCGATCCCCACTCAGTCGGTGACCTTCGAAAATTTCAACTAAATGAACTCGACGAGTGGCGCTCTTATGCTTATGAAAATAATAAACTTTATAAAGAGCGGACGAAGTGTTTACACGATAAACACTTAGGCACCCTAAAAACTTTAAGCCGGGCGACCAAGTCCTTTTATATAATTCTCGTTTACGTTTATTTCCGGGCAAATTAAAATCTCGCTGGTCTGGCCCGTTTTCTGTTTTAGAAGTATTTCCTTATGGAACTGTTTTAATTTCTCACCCTGATAAGGGTAATTTCAAAGTGAATGGTCAGCGTCTTAAACTGTATTTCTCTGGTGATGATGATGTCAGTCCAAACACTATTAAGTTTCTGCTTCACGAACTTTAATCTTGAGCTTTTTATTTTTTGCTAAAAACAATTTTATTTCGGGACAACAATATTTTTGGACAATATTATTTTTGATGCGTCGAGCTCAACGACGCTTTAACCAAAGGGCGCTCTTGGGAGGCAACCCAAGTTATCTTTTTCTGTTTTCTTTATTTTACAATTTTTGCCTCGGACGGCTCCGACAAGCTGAAGCTTCTGCGATCGCCTGCTCCAACATTGCTGAATCCATCACAAAGTCCAAAGAAGACATTCGGGGAGCGGCATCACTCAGTTTTCGCAGCAAATAAATCCGGGGAAGTACCTGTATTTCTATTCTGTCTTTCAATTTTGTACTTTATTTTTCTCTCCTTCTCCAATCCCCTTCTTTAGCCATTGAGGACAATGTCTGTTTTAAGCTTGGGGGAGGATTTCCTCCTTCATTTTTGCGTAGTGTAAATAATCTTCTTTTTGTATATATTGTAAATATTTCCCAAAAAAAAAAAAAACAAAAAAATGAATATCTTAAAATTCCAAAAAAAAAAAGAGAAAAATTTTCCCAAAAAAAAAAAGAGAATATTTCTCAAAATAAAAAAAATATATATGTGTTTTTGAATAGTTTAGACATTTTTGTATTTCAATAGTACTCCTAGTTTTTAGTTTTGTTTTACTCAAAATCTCCTATAAACAACTTAGTTAATTATAATATTTCTAATCGTCCTTTTTAATTATGTTTCACAAGTAAAATGTTGGCCATGCTGTGTTTCTAATTCACGGTAGCATGTTAAGGTGAAATATTTTTCTAAAACTCGCATTTCTATTATGGTTTTTTGTTGTTTATTTCCTTTACTTTCTTAAAAATTCATCATCCACTATTTTCTTTTTCGTTTTTGAATAATTTTTGTAAAGTCAACTTTTGAATAACATAGTAGATGTGAACGATCCAAGTCACATATTATTTCTATTTTCAAGTTAATTTCATCAATCTTCTTTTATTATCTAGGACTCGCTTTTTGAAAATTTTTCAAAGCTTTGTTTTAAATAAATTCAAAAGCGTGAAAATGATTTAGGCCATTTTTGTTTTCGTTTGAGCTTTCCTGCCAACCTAAAAAAACTTTTACCACTAGTTAGCCGTTTTTGAGCCTTTTTCTGATTTCATTTGATAGCTCCTCCTTTCATTTCAGTTTCACCAAAGCCAAAATTTCCAACCTATCGAATCACACTAGCCTTTTTGAGTTTCATAAATTATTTTGACAATTTTGATAGGGAATTTTGTGATTTTTGTGGAAAAAGGTTTTCGAAAAAAAGAAAGAAGTATGTTCAAAAGTGATGTTTATTTTTTGTTTGGCCAACTCAAAAAGGAAAATAAGAATATTTATGGCCTTTGTTTTGAAAAAAGAAAAAAAATGGAAAAGAAAAAAATGAAAAAGAAAGAAAAAAAATGTGTATATATTTTTATGAAAATTTTTGAAACTCTTTGCTTTGGTTTAGTGTGATTTTAAAACCTTCACGTTTATCTTTGAATTCCACTCCTAATTATTTTCCTAAACCAAACGTTTCTGTCCTATTTAAGTCCTTTTGATTCACGCTTTTTAATTTTTTATTTAACAACTAAGAAAAGAAAAACAGTAAATCAGTTTTAGTTTTAGATTTAAACCTAGATTTTTGATAATTAAATTGATATAATTATAATACGTTGCTTGGATCTAGTAACAACTCAATGCGTGTTTTTCATTTTCGTTGCTTTACTTAAGTCCATTTAAAAAATCTCGTTAAAATTTTGGATGATTTGTTTTTATTAAGTAAAGTTTTTTAAAAGTTTTACCATACCTAAATAATTGTTTTAGACTTACATTTCACCTTTTCCCTACTAAGAATTTCGCATAGTACTTGTGTAGGCATAATTAGAACTTTTTGATTAGTCCTTTTTATAAATATCTAGTTTTTATATTTTTGCTTGGGGACAAGCAAAGCTTAAGCTTGGGGGAATTTGATAATACGTTTTGTAGCCTAAACTATTATCGTATTTTATATTTTATATTGTACAAATTATGTCTATTATTAGTTTATTTTTATCTTTTTTATGTAGATTTTATTGCCACTAACTTTTTCCTGTCTTTTTGCAGGTTTTCAGAAAAATTGCCAAAATGGGCTGTCACGCCCCCCTGTCACGCCCTCCCTGGGCGTGACCTAGGGTGTGTCACCCGATCCCGAGGACACCTGCTGGAAGGGACAGAAAACGGTCAAAATCGCTGTCACGCCCCCCTGTCACGCCCTCCCTGGGCGTGTCACTAGGCGTGACCAGGGGCGTGTCGCCCTCTGCCGCAAAGCTGCCGCCGCATTAAATGCCCTTCCGCCTCAGCACGCAAATAGTACTGTCACGCCCCATGTCACGCCCGTGACATGGGCGTGACACCTTCCTTTTTCGGCGACTGACGGATTTCCGACCAATGATTTGGACATGACATGCCTGTCACGCCCCCCTGTCACGGGCGTGACCTAGGGCGTGACCACCGACGTACCGAAGCAATCATCCCTCCCGCCAGAATCCAGAGCCAGAGGTCAAATCCGTACCTGTCACGCCCCCTGACACGCCCCCCTAGGGCGTGTCAGAGGGCGTGACCAAACCGAGAAAAAATCTATAAATTGAGCCCCCCTCCTCCCCATTTCAGCAAGCTTTGGTTGAGTGGGGGAGGTGCTGCCCCTTTGTTTCTTGATCCTTTTTCATGCTTTCTCTCTCTCTCTCTCCCCCTCTCTTTGTACTTTTTGTTTAACCCTAGTTTAATCTTAGTTTGTTCTAGCTTTTATTGCAATTTCCTCCTTGCTTAGTGCTTAATGTAGGGCTAGAATAGGGTTTAATTTTCATGCACTTGTAACTTTAATTTTCAATAGTGTAACTTGCCCTTTTTATTAATAAAAGTGTTCTTGTTTAGCTTGTGTCCTTCTTATGCTTTTCTACTCATCTTCCCCCCTCCACTCCATTATGATTAACTAATCCTCCTTGTACTCGATCTTGATGATCCGAGGTTAGAGCGATTATGTTATGATGTTTTAATTAATCTTTTCTTTTTAGGTTAGGGCCTTGAATTACTCTTGATTTATCACGGGTCGGAGGTATATTTTCGATATATACTCTCCGCCTTTGCTTTCATTCTGGGCTAGCCGAGAGGCCGAAAGAATGAAGTGAGCATTCAAGAGTAAAGGGAGTTGTACGCACCCCTCGAGAGAGGCAGACGTCCAAATCTCCCGGATTGGAGTAAAATCCAATAGTGGGGTTCACCGCGTAAAGCGAGTTTTAGGCCTCCGATTTAGACGAGAGTCGGTCGGACCTTCCTAAACTCAGTTGGGCATGACTTCGAGAGAAGCGTGTTCAAGCTTTAGGAACCTCCACGGTCAAGGACCCTTATCCTATTAAGTTTAGATTTTTATCGCATTTTC
Source organism: Platanthera zijinensis (assembly GCA_039513925.1). Taxonomy (NCBI): domain Eukaryota; kingdom Viridiplantae; phylum Streptophyta; class Magnoliopsida; order Asparagales; family Orchidaceae; genus Platanthera; species Platanthera zijinensis. The sequence continues at coordinate 155,564,568 of CM077078.1, read as the reverse complement.
TTAATCGTCTTTAGCCGAGGTGAATCTTGATCGGGTGCATTTCCATTTCATATTTTCTACCTTTCGTAGTAATCACCTGTCTTGTGCTCTTTAATTAACTGCAGTAGTTTCCTTTTAGCTTAGTTGTTTACTTAATAGCCCTCTTAATTGCAGTGTTTCTTTTTCTAGAATAGCTTTACTTTCTCCCCTGCACTTAGATTTTCTAAAACCCTAGTTTTTCCGTCGATAAGATAATAGCGTTCATGTGAGTAAGCTTAGCCAACAGTTCCCGGATTTCAATACGACACTTGTGTCCCCTTGCTACAATTCGATAGGTATACTTGCCTCATCGGGTTGCTAGTTCGGCTGCGTTTATTTTCTTCGAACCCTAGCGCGCAACAATCATCAACAAAACAGCCCCTTCTTCATCCTTACATAGCCGACCATCCCCTTTCCTTCAAAGAACCCGACCCCCAGCCATTAACCCAAATCAGCCCCCACCTTAAATAAATTGGCCAAGGAAAACTCCCCCCTTGGGATTCCTACTCCGGCGTGAAGCGACAAAGGTGGACAAGGTTTCTTATCCATCTGACGTGACTTCGGTGGAGCCTTTGAAGAAGCAATCCAAGTAGAGAGACATCGGAATCACCTATTCCGATTTGGGGTAACAAAAATAGTTCTACTCTTGTGTGTTTCTTTCCCTAGAAATATTCCTATGGTGGTTTATCTTTCGCGTTGAGTTTGATAGCATAAATCGGTCGTGGATTTCGTTTACACGCTTTGTAGTTCTCTTTATTTTTCATTTCATATTCGAGAAGGTTTGGCGAACCTCTTGAGACTTTTGTTTGGAGAGATCTACCCTTTCCGAATCGAAACTTTTTCGGTAGATCTCTTTTGGTACAACACCGCTCGTTCGGACCGTGTAGGTCCCTTTAGCCGGAAAGAACGTTGGCCTATAGCCCTTGTTCGATCCTAATCGGTTTGTTCACCCGTACGCTAGTATAAAATTGATTATCTTAATTACGTGGTGCTGCGTAGATCGAGTGTGCGAGTGTAGAATTTGGTTCGTAGAGGGATATTCGTGTGCGTCCGTAGATATATTTCGGTGTCAACGTGCAAGCCCGCATCAATTTGGTATCATTGGAAGGTTCACGTCAATTTCCTAATTGGCACCCCTCCCCCAACTAGTGGCATGTTAACACGCACATTGTATGCACGTTTGGAGTCAAAATAATCAAAAAATTTTATTTCTGGTCTGCAATAGCGGCTTAAATTTATTATTTTCAGCAAAAAAATCAAAAAAATAATAATTAATAATCTTCCTATTTTTTTCAGCAAGAAAATCTTTTTTATATAAATATTACCCTAGTGGTTAAGCGGGAACAATTCCAACAATCCTATTTTATTTGGGTCAGAAGAATTTCTCATTACATGTGCACAAATTCTGGATCGAGTTTACTCTCCAGTTATCACTATATGGCCTATGACATCAATGTTTCAGTAGAAAAATCATTAGTTTCCATTATGAACATTATAAAGCCATTCCATTGCCCGATAGTAGATGAGATTAAGGCGTTGATTGGCCAATTAAAGGCTAGCCAAGTAGCACCACTTCTCCAAAGACAACACCCTAGTTATCCTACTGATGGCACTAGTTCCATACCGATCTCTAGGAAAGAAGATAAACCAAACGCCTAGGCCAAGCAGCATATAACTGATGATTTGGCTACCCTTAAATTAGGGAATACGTCGGTCTCAGATTATATGCAACTCTTTAAGGATTTGACGGCTAGGAGCGGTGTGAACAAATTGCCTGAGGTCACCCTTTCTACGTTTCGTAGGGGGTTGAGCCCCTACATCCAGGGAAAGTTATTGCAATATGGTCACACCGATCTAGAGACCATCTTTTGCACGACATTGGAAATTGAGAAGCACCAAATTCCTAGGAGTAAAGTTCCCTCATGTCAGACGATTACTATATGTGAGTCTAGTGGAAAATCTGGTCTTGGCTCTATTGAGCGTCCTACCCCGATTATGCCCATAGACCATTTTGAGTCTCTCCCAAGTTGCCTGATTAAGTTGTTGACTCCCCTGATAAGTCTAAGGTCGTGCCGAGGACTGTGCCTGTCACTGAGGTCAAGGCTTATATTACTAACGATTATATTGACGTTGAAGAGATTGGTTACCCTAGTGACCTGGATGAGGATTTTTCCTCTGAGGAATCATCTCCTCTTCCCTTCGACGATGTTTCTGAGGCATCTCCCTTGAATATAATGGAGTCTTCAGTTGACCTAGTGTTGGTTTATGTTTCAGCAGTTTTGGAAGGGTAACCTTGGGATGATCTTAGTGATGCACCTCCGGGAGATAGTTCATTGATATTATCGTCGTTGCTTGAGGTTCAAGCTAATTTATATTCTCCCCGGGATTCGATTTGCCCAATCCTCTATCCTGATTTAGACGATGCACCAAATTTATGGGAAGATTTGGTTCGCGAAGGTTGTGTTGTTTTGGAAGCTTTTACCTGTGTAAGAGGGTTAATTTTGGATGACGGTAGCACAAAGGACCCGAAAGATAGTTCTTTGATGTTATCTCCTTTGCCTGAAGCAAAATGTGGATTAGAAATTTTGTCGGGTTCGATTTTGCCTATTATTGAGACCGTTATTGATCCTGATTTGGATGAAATATCAAGTGGGTTGGAAGACATTTTGGTTGAGTTGGTAGAGTCATCCTGTGATGAATGTTTATCTGAGAGTGAGTTAGGTGATGACGATCCAGCTGAGTTTTCTGTTAGGACGAATCCACATTTTGATCTTCCCGTTGATATTGATGGCTTATCGGAGGATTTTTCTTGGACGTTAAATCCGTGTTTTGACGGTGAGTATGACTTAGCTCCTCCTTCGGAATCGACCATGCCGACTCTCCCTCCGGTTCACTTGACTCGAATAGATGACTTATTAGGAAATGAGCTTGCCATTTTTAGTCCGAGACATATTAATGTGCCCATTTTGGAGACCTTTACTACTTCTGAATTGGATGACGTGTCCAGGGTGTTGGAAGAATATCCTAGTGAGAGAGTTTTACTTTTGGAAGACGTTATTGAAGTAGACCCAGATGAGCATCCCCTGATGCTAACTCCATCACGTGAAATTAAATTTGATCTTAACTCTCTCCCGGTTTTATCTTTATGGACTCTCCCTCCTGATCTATTGACCGGACTAGCGGACCCTTTAGGATATGAATTTGTTATGCCTGATCGGAGACATTTTATTATGCCACCCTTGCCGGCGCCTCCTTTGGACATGTCTCGAAGTGCGTTAATATATTTTGTGTTTGGTCATGATATAATAAGTACTAATTCTGTATCCTCCCGAATTCCTAAGAATAATCAAGTCTTTGATTATATGTTTATGATGAGGCCGTCTACTGTGCCACCTTATTTAGTTTTGTTGGTGCCTCCTAATTTAGTTCTGTTGGTGCCACCTGATGTAGTTCCGTTAGTGCCACCTGAATTAGTTCCATTAGTGTCACATGAATTAGTTCCGTTAACTCCAACTAATGAATCAAGTAATTTTGCGCTAGATTATGCTCTCCATGATCACATTTTACATAAGCACTTTAGTGAAGCGCTAGCCATACCCATTACGTCTTATCTAATTTATGCTAGCTTACATAAAAGAGCGTCTCACTATAAGGTGAATGATTTAGTTTTGGTGCGCCTCGTCCCAGAACGAGAGCCTTCAGGCACTTTAGAAAATTGGCGAGTTGGCAAGTTGGACCTTTGTCGGATATTAATGAAATTAGGAGAATTTTCATATCATTTGAAGTTATCCATTGATTAGGGCATTTCCCCTATTTTTGATGTTTCTGATTTAACGCCATATGATTCTTCACCACTTGAATTTTCTGTCTGTCTGTTTGGGTCCACTTTGTTCTCTTTTGGGTTGGGTAGTGAGGTTGTGCTTGGATTGCTATCTTCTTCGGTCTTCACTGGAGGTACGTTGGATGTTGATGTTGAATTTTGTTTTCCTTTATTGCCTAATGCATTTCCAAGGTTCCCCAGGAACATATTTTTGCATGACAGGATACTCCAGGTGGATGTGCTCTCCTTTTCTAGTGGTGTTGTTTGCCGCTTTGTGGTTCTTGTGGATGATGCTTCCCCGCACCGGTACATTCAGATCTACTCATTAGTGATTAGTACTTTTGAGCAAAGGAGGATTGATGGAGACGAAGGCCCTCAACATGATGAAGACGAAGACGGCGTGCTTACGGAAGATATTTCTCTACCTCTAGATAAATACTTGCGGCGCCGTGATGACCATATGGAGGGACGCCAAAACATCCGCACGCGGTGCAAACCAATATATTAATAATTAATAATAATTATTAATAAATAATTATTAATTATTAAGTCACTTTTTATGTTTGGTTTTATTATTATTTTATTTTGCAATGTTATTTAATTTCATGTAATGTGTCATATCATGGTTATGTGTAAAACCATGGTTTATGTGTGAATTTTATATTTTGAGCTGCATGTAGCCTTAATGCTTGATGTAGCCTATATATAGGCATGGATTATTTTCATGATGCTTAGAGAATGAATGATAAAAAAACCCCTAATATTGTTTAAGATTTTCCCTCCCCCCTCCTTGGCAAAATTCAGCCACACTCCTCTTCTTCCTCTTGGCCGCCGGCCACCCTTCCCCCTCTTTCCTCTACTTCAGCTCCTCTTAGACTCCTCCTCCTTCCTCTAGTGCTCTACCAAGCAGCCCTCTCTTTTCCACATCCAAAACCGACCCCATAACTCACTCCTAAAGTTCGGTCATTAGATTTCCATCTCCCCCAAAGCCGCCGGCCACCACCCTCACCACCAACCCGAGTAGCCCCTCCAGGCAATCAACCCGACCCCCCACCATCATCAAAAAAACAACCCCTTCTTCATCTTTCCATAGCCGACCATCCCCTTTCCTTCAAGGAACCCGACCCCCAGCAATTAACCAAAATCAGCCCCCACCTTAAATAAATCGGCCAAGGAAAACTCCCCCCTTGGGATTCCTACTCCGGCGTGAAGCGACAAAGGTGGACAAGATTTTTTCTCCCTCCGGCGTGACTCCGGTGGAGCCTTTGAAGAAGCGATCCAAGTAGAGATACATCAGAATCACCCATTCTGATTTGGGGTATCGAAAATAGTTCTACTCTTGTGTGTTTCTTTCCCTAGAAATATTCCTGTGGTGGTTTATCTTTCGTGTTAAGTTTGATAACATTAATCGGTCATGGATTTCGTTAACAAGCTTTGTAGTTCTCTTTATTTTTCATTTCATATTCGAGAAGGTTTGGCAAACCTCTTTAGACTTTTGTTGGGAGAGATCTACCCTTTCTGAATAAAAACTTTTTCGGTAGATCTCTTTTGTAAGACACCGCTCGTTCGGACCGTGTAGGTCCCTTTAGCCGGAAAGAACGTTGGCCTATAGACCTTGTTCGATCCTAATTGGTTTGGCTACCTGTATGCTAGTATAAAATTGATAACCTTAATTATGTGGTGCCGCGTAGATCGAGTGTGCGAGTGTAGAATTTTGTTCGTAGAGGGATATTCGTGTGCGTCCGTAGATATATTTCGGTATCAACGTGCAAGCCTTCATCAGAGACTGGAAGTAGACCACTTGGGAAGTGGTAAAAGACGTGCTGAAGGGGTGATGGAAGCTGGCCCAAGCAATAGAAGGAGACACAATTACGGAAGAGGAAGGGGATATCAGATAGGTGGCAGACACTTCCACCGAAATTATAGAGTGGAGCACCCGGTTCCACAGCCGCCAGTATTGCCTCAACCACCACAGCCTCAACAATTTCAGCAACTCGGTGTGCGGCAGGAGCGAGTATGCTTCGAATGCAACCAACTGGGCCACATTCGACGCTACTTCCCGCAACTGTTTGGAAATGCACCTTTTGCTCTCCCTCTGGCAGCTCCTCGATGGCGGGGGAACATACGTGGTCGAGGACGAGTACCACAAGGAGGAAACCCTGGGCCTGCTTGGAATCAGGTGTTTGCGCTTGACATGACACAGGAGTGGAACCCTCAGGAGGTGATTATAGGTATGATTATATATAATCATCTTATTTTCATTATTAATCTTAAGTTGCTTAAGATATACTAGACATCTAGCTTTGAGTATTGCTATTGGTACATTGGCACCGCGGTGGTCGGCGAGAAACCGACCTATACGTTATTCAATACTAGTGCCTCACACTCAATTGTGTTTGTGTACTGCATTAAAGACCTTGAAGGAGTGAGGCCCTTCACTGGTTTTGCTCGAAGAGTACGCCTTCCATACGGCTCTGAGATGACCGCAACCGCCAAGTGCGAATTGAAGATACTCATTGGGGGAAAGATCTTCAATACCCCTACCACAGTTTTGAGAATGCCAGATTTCCACCTCATTCTTAGCATGGCGTGGCTAGATTGACACTACACAAGAATTGATTTCACGGAGAAGCGAATCTACTTGAGGCATGGAGATACCAATGTAATCTTCCAAGGTATAGAATTCACACCACGTTTATTATTATCTTCGATTCAGACCTTGAAGGCTCACATGAGAGGGGATGAAGTCCACATGATATGTTTCGAATTGAAGGAGATAAAAATAGATATGAAGGACGTGCGGGTAGTGCGGGATTTTCCTGAGGTATTTCATGAGAAATTGCCAGGATTACCCCTGCATAGAGAAGTTGATTTTCAAATTAAGCTAATACTAGGAGCCAAGCCCGTCTCCAGGACCCCTTACCGGATGGCCCCTAAGGAACTTAAAGAGTTTAGAGTTCAGTTGCAAGAGTTGGTAGAATTAGGGTTTGTTTGCCCCAGCTGATCACCATGGGGAGCCCCTGTTCTATTCGTTAAGAAGATGGATGGAACCTTGCAATTATGTATAGACTATTGGGAGTTCAACCGACTGACGGTACGGAACACCTATCTTCTACCTCAGATCGATGAGTAGTTCGACCAATTGGTAGGAGCGCATTGGTTTTCAAAGTTGGATTTGCGTTCGGGGTATTATCAGTTGAGAAAATAGGAGCAGGTCATTTAGAAAATGGCCATTAGCACAAGGTACGGCTTCTACTAGTTCACTGTGATGCCGTTTGGGCTCACAAATGCCCCTTCAGCCGTCATGAGATTGATGAACAAAGTGTTCGAACCTTATTTAGATGTCTTCATCATCGTTTTCATCGATGATATTTTGGTCTACTCTAAGATGGAGGAAGAGCATGTCGAACATCTTACCTTGGTACTGAAGAAGCTAAAAGAGCACGCCTTATTTGCCAAGTTCAGCAAGTTCGAATTTTGGCTCCAAGAAGTTGCCTTCTTGGGCCTTGTGATCAGTGGGATGGGTTAGTTGTGGATCCGGCCAAAGTGCGTGTCATGAAGGAGTGGTCGCCCTTAAAGTAAGCGGCCGATGTGCGGAGCTTCCTTGGACGTGTCGGGTATTATTGTAAGTTTGTAAAAGGGTTCTTCAAGATTACCCTTCCTCTTACTATGCTGACAAAGAAGGGTGTGCTATATGAGTGGACACCCCAGTGTGAAGCAGCGTTTCAGGAACTGTAGGACCGACTTATGTCTATACCCATCCTAGCCCTTCCGTCCGGAAAGGAAGGATTTCAAGTTTACACTAATGCATCATATCAAGGTATGGGAGCAGTATTAATGCAGCACGAGAATGTGATCGCATGTTCTTCAAGATAGCTGAAGAAGCATGAAGTCAACTATCCGGTACATGATCTTGAATTAGGAGCAGTGGTGTTCACCTTGAATATTTTGAGACACTATCTATACGATGTCCACTGCGAAATCTTTTCAGATCACAAGAATCTGAAGTACGTCCATACCCAGAAGGAACTGAATTTGAGACAGCGGCGGTGGTTAGAGTTTTTGTGCAATTATTAATTCACCCTGAACTACCACCCCAGAAAAGTAATTTTCATAGCCAATGCTTTGAGCAGGAAGGTACCAGAAACAAGCCCGAGTCCCGGTTGATTGTATGGAGTTAGCTCAGATGCTTGAGGAGATGGAGATTACTCTAGTGTATAAGTGTTGGGTACACTAAAAGTATGTACCAGATTTGGAGAAGATTCATCCTAGTCAATGATATACATCAATATGTATTTGATGTATGTTTAAGTTTCCTTGTGCAAGGTTAAGGATTGGAAGAAAAATATTCTAAGTACAAGTGTCGACACTTGTGAATAATTGTGTCAACACACGTGACTTGTGTCGACACCAGCAGCAAAGCATTGTGTTGACACCTAAGAATTGTGTCGACACCAGAACCAGAAGTTGTGTCGACACCAGAAGCCAGATTTGTGTCGACACCCAGAAATTGTGTCGACACCCAGGAACTGTGTCGACACACAGAAGCTATGTCGACACCAAAGGTAGTAATTGTGTCGACACTTAAAGCAGGACTTATGTTGACACCAAAAGCAGGAATTATGTCGACACTTAATGCAGGACTTATGTCGACACCTGAGGCAAGGATTGTGTCGACACCTAAAGCAGAGGCTGTGTCGACACCCAGTAGTTATGTTGAGACCAAGAGCAGTTGTGTTAACACACTTGACTTGTGTCGACACTTACAAATAGAAGATGTGTCGAGAAGTAGAAGAATGCATGTGTCGATAATTGGAGTATTGTTTCAACATCATCAAGACTTGTGTCGACACTTTGCCTACTTGTGTCGACGCATAAGAAGCAGATTGCTTAGTGGATCATGCTGAGTTGTAGAATCTCTAAGGAATCAACTGTCATGACTGGTGGGTCAACAATTGTCATTACCAATAGGTCTGACACCTTTGTCAGAACTAATAGAAGGTTGTTACAAACCAGATCAGCCGGTAACCATGAGGAATCTTTATATAAAGGGCTGATCCTTAACAATCAAAAACAACTCAGTAAAGGCCAGAAAAGCAGTCAACTAAGAGAGAGAAGATTCACAACAAGAAAAGGGGAAACCCTTTAAAAAGCCAGATCTAGAACAGTCAGCAGAGAAGATTCAGATCTCATTTTGAATTCAAGGAAGGAGCTGATAGTGGATAAACTTCTACATCAAGAACAGTCCAACCTTATTTTTTTTCTATCAAGAAGATTTGAAACAGCTATGTCTGGTTGGGACTGATGATCAAGAACTGATCAAGAAGAACATCAATAGAAGGATCTATCTTGTAATATCTTTTGTATTTCTTTTATTATACAATTACTTGTAGGATATGTTGTAGAACTAAGCTGTTAGCCTATATTTATAAAGGCTGAGGTAGGGCTGTGAGCCTGAGTGGTATGACTTGCAAAAGTCTGAGTTGTAAGCCTAGAGATAAGGGCTGAGGTAGGGCTGTGGTCTGAGGTAGGATTTTGGGAAGGATCTGAGGTAGGACTTACAAAAGTATGAGGTGTAGGAACCATTCTGGTTCTGAGTTGTAGGATCTTTGGATCTGAGAAAGAGGAAAGAAGTTAGGCTGAATCCAGTACTCTACTGGATTGGCGAAGGGGGAAAGTGGACGTACCCATATCTTGGGGAACCACTATATATCTGGTGTTCTTTGTGCTGTGAATGTTCTGTGATGTGTTTTATTTTGTTTGTGGAAAGTAAGATCTGTTTAATGACCTAAAATATTAAAGGAAAAATTAGAACCTATTCACCCCGCCTCTAGGTGTTTAAGCTCTTGAATTAAGTCTTTTAAGTGGTATAAGAGGGGAGGTTCCTCAAGGATTGACTTAACAGTCTGAGTAATTCTCCTAGACAATTTTCAGAATTCAAGAATGGGTTCAAGTGAGAACAAAAAAGAGTTCGTATCAATGAAACTACCTATCTGCAAGAAGGAATGTTTTGGCATATTGAAGGAAAGGGTCAGATTGTTTATGGAAGCTTCTGATCCAAGAATTTACATCACAGTATAGGAAGGACCCTTCATTCCAATGAAGGTATCAGCACTGGATGCAAATATAAAGACTCCTAAGAGTTATTCAGAAATGACAAAGGATGAAATCATCCTAGCAACTCTAGTCAAAAGGGCACAAAATATCATTGTAAGTGTCATAGATGATGCCACCTTTCAGAATGTGGTGCATTGCAAAACCTCAAAAGAAATGTGGGACACTCTTATTGTCTACATAGAGGGAACAGAAGAAGTCAGAGAAGACATAAGATCTATGCTGAATCAGGAGTATGAAAGTTTTAGGCATGCCAAGAATGACAACATAACTGAATGCTACAAGAAATTCTTCAGGATTGTAAATGAGCTGATGACTTATGGAAGAGTGTTAAGCACTTATGAACTGAATGACAAATTTCTGAGATCTTTGACAAAGGATTAAGACACCAAGATTTGTGCCTTCAGAGAAGTGGCCAAGCTGGCATACACACCTCCTCCCACACTGTTTGGGAAGCTACTTTCATATGAAATGCAGCTTACAACCAGGAAGGAGGAAGAGAAGAGCAGCAGATCTGAATACAATGAAAAGTCAGTTGCCTTTAAAGCTGAAGGCCCAAGAAAGGGAAGGATAAAATCTCCTTCTCCTCCCAGAAGGAGTGCTGAGGCAGAAGAAGGGATTCTTGACAACACTTCATCAAACAGCCACACCTCAGATAAGGTCTTTGCAGCCTTCACAAGGCAGTTCCAAAGATTCATGAAGAAGAAGAAGTGGAGAACCAGACCTTCTTCATCCTTTTCAAAGGATGAGTACTACATGAAAAAGAAAACTCCTAAGGAAGACCGGTATGCTTCTAAACCTAGTAAACAATCAAATTCTAAGATTGTGTGCTATTGTTACAACAGGCAAGGTCATGTCATAGCAAACTGTCCAGACAAGTGGGCTGAATCAAAAGACAAGAAGAAGCAACAAATGAAGGGAAAGAAAGAAAAATCTTTTGTTACCTGATGGCCGCAGAACAGAGACCGACAGTGGTTGGTTCGAAATGGTCTGATTCCGCGGGCTGGTTAGAAGATCGAGTTTTCTAACGAAAGGAGGCAAGTGCACATATCGCAAGTAGCACTTGGTATTCGAGAGAATACCGAGGTCGTATTATTCTTGGGGGCGCGTTGATTATATCTACTCTTCTAGGAAGACTATTATCTTACTATCAGTTAGGTGAGATTTTTAGTTAATTAAGGCGGAAAGAAAAGAGAGCAGAATTTTACTTAGATTAATTGGATGATGGGTTAACGCTCGGCATCGAATCAGATTAAGACTAAAATAATTCTTAACAATTATTGAACTTAGTTTTTAAATTAATAAAAGGCACTTGGCCGTGGAGGTTTTATAGACATGAGCTCACCTGGGTTTAGGGATATCGCTCACCTGGACGCTAAGGCTATTCGACCGAATGTTAGTCCGATGAAGGATTCCCCTTAATGCCTGCATTATGCTAAGAACCCTGCTATTGGGTGGGGAACCATATCCGACAGAACTACGCTTCTCCTCTTTCGAGGGGGTGCACGCAGTTCCCTTTACCCAAGGGGGATCGGTCCATACGTGCAGCCTCTCGGCTTTGCGTATGGATAACGGAAATAGAGCCCACACATCGATTATGTTGTCCTATGCGTCGTTCACCCGTGGAAAACCTTAAGTCCTTAAATTAAAATAAAAATAAAGAACCTTAATTATTTTGAATCATTTTATATGTCCCAATACTCTTCGATGCCAAAGGCTAATGGAGATTAGCCACTCATCTGTACGGTGATGACTTTATAGTTTTTAGTGAAACGTGAGTTTGAATTTAAGTACTAAACAGTTATAAGAGAAAACATAAAAAAACAGGGCATTTAGATAAATTGAAAGAAAGCTAATTGATGCAAGCACTCACGCACACTTCAAAACCATAAATAAATTAAGTAAAGCAAGTCTTACTCGAATGAGTAGGCGGGAAATAAATGCAAGTACAAGGCCTACTCAAAACTGATTAGGCAGTAAATGACAAGTCCTACTCAAAACTGAGTAGGCAGAAAAAAATGCATAAATAAAAAGAAACTAAGTTATAAAAAATGAAAATTACAAATCCTACTCAAATGAGTAGAAGGAAAATTAAAAGACAAGTCCCACTCAAATGAGTGGGCGGGAAATGAAAGCAGAATGCCATTTAACTCTTAATGAGTAGGCGGAAATAGATGCGCACATGCACACACTCTACATAATTGAGAAAGCGATAAAATTGCGAGTCCAGGCTCAAATGAGCGGGCGGGAAAAATGAAAGCAATAAAATTATCACCTACACGCACGCACTCTACATAATTTAAGAAAGCAATAAAACAAAGCATGAAAGTTATTCTCATACACTCACACACACTAAGTAAAAACAAGAAAAACAATGTTACCCAAAAATTAAAACAACTTAATTTCTATTCTTAGGATATGGTAAAAACACATAAAAAGATGAAATAAAATTTAAAGAAGAAAAAGTTTTTTGAAAACAAAGTTAAAATCAAAGTTGTTGAAAAATTAAAATGTTTATTTTTTCATTCTTAGGATTCCATAAAAGTGATGAAAAAGTGAAAATAAAAATTAAAGGAACAAAAAGTTTTACAATCCTAAAACAAAGCTAAGTAAAAAAAACACTTCAAAACCTCTTTTACAATTTCATAGGAATGAAAATGTAAGACTTTAAAAAGTTTTCAATACAACTTTGATTTTGAAAAGAACACTTAAACAAAATTTTGTCATTATAACAATTCATTTTTAGACAAAAAGCTATAATTAAACCTAACATTATAACAAATTAAAAGTATGAAAAAGAAAGTACAAGTTAAACTAATTTATGATTTTCATAAAGAGATAGACTAGGTAAAACAAGAGGATAAAATGGAGAATAAAGTGGGCACACATGTTCATTCCAAAGCCAATTAAGAAGAGAAAAGTTAACATTTTTATTGAATGAAAATAACTATTACAAAGCTAATATAAAGCTAAGACTAAAGCAATACCAAACATAAAATGAAGGGGGGAGAAAGTTCTCCTTACATGGCTATGGAGTCCACAAGGGAAACCCACAAAACACACTAAAGATGGTCCAAAAAAAATAACAAGAGAGCATACAAAAACTTGGTATTTATAGGGAAAATTTCAGGTTTAGCACGCCCTACCACACAGGCGTGTCGGGGGGTGTGACGGGGGTGGCGTGTTTGACTTGGTGAAATATGGCAGCTGGCTTCGTTCTGGAAGGTTCTAGAAGTGATACGTGTCTGACACGGGCGTGACATGCTTATCACGGGCGTGATGGGGGGGGGGCGTGACTAGGCAGCAGGAAATCAGCTTGAGCTTTGCTGGCTGGAGGCATTGAGTGCCGACATCGACACGGGCATGACAGGCTCGGACACGGGCATGACATGATGGCGTTGAGTGTTGAACAATAAAATTGTTGAGTGTCGACTGGTGGAAGGCATTGAGTGCGTGACACGGGCGTGTCAGTCAATGGCACGGGCATGTCAGGTCAAATTTTGACTTTTTCCTAAAAAAATTCAGAAAACAAAAACAACTTAAGTTAGGATTGTTTTTATAAAAAGAAGCACATTTATTAAACAAAAAAAACAAAAAAAACAAAAATAAAGTAAAATGACTTAATAAAAATACTATTAAAGTAGGTATATTTACAACTCATCAAATACTCCCATACTTAAGCTTTTGCTATTCCAGAGCAAAAGTTTGAGGTGAACTTATAAGGAATAATAAAAAACTCCAAGTTCTGCTACCGCTTAAATTAATTATCAGAGAGATCTAAATAAATATACGGGGTATAAGAGTTAAGTACTAAAATTATGTAGATGATTTAAACAGGGAAAAAAGTTTTGTCCAAAAGACTTCTTGATGTAATCAAATAGAAAGTAATAATTGTATTGGTTAGATTAACAAAAATAGTTTGGAATTATATGAACTTTAGCTTATAGGAGTTTTACCGGAAATAATGCAATTTATGAATTATGCTCTCAAAAAGATTTTTGAATTAATTCTAGAGTCATGAAATTGGCTAGGGGGGTTGATGTTGGTTTATGAAGAGGCTTGGATTTTGAGGCGAGGTAATTTTTTCTCGAACCTCCATTTTTTTTCTAATTTGGATGTTATAGGAAAATGAAATCTTATTTTCCTTACATGATTTTTTTTCTTCATAATAAAAATTAACCCAATGTATATGTGTAGGAGTAATTAATTTTAATCTCTTACTCCGTAACATATAATCTTTTTTTAATTATTGGGTGCCTATGTTTACGGAATAAAATCTAATTCCCATTGACATAGGATCTTTTTTTTGGGGGGGAAATTTTTTTATCATACCAAGTAGGTCATGATAAATAAGGGAAAAAAAACTAGATTTTTAATTAAAAAATTTTTGAGAGCAACCTTTATAAATTTTACGTTCCAATTTTTCAAAAAGCTAAAAGTAAGCATAATTGAATTTTATAGTCATTATTTTCTAACATAGTACACATGCTCCTATCTATGAAAAATTAGAAGTAGTGTCTAAAATGAGTCCCTATTTTTAACAAAGTATAATAAATTCTTTAAAACTTAACCCCGGCTATTTAAATTTTTCAATATATAATTAACAAACGAATAGTTAACAAAGAATTGATCAAATTCACATATAAATAAACTCAAAACAAATTTTTGGGATAGCAAAAAAACTTAAGAATGATATATTTGATTTATTTGTTTCTTAAATTATATTATATTATATTTTATTTTTTTTAATTTTTGAAGTTATTATCTTTTTTGGTATTTTTGTATTTATTTCTTTAATATATACATACTAAAGAAAGGAAAATGTGAAAATAAAAAATTTATATTTTCAAGTTTTGCGAATTTTTTTATATTTTTAAGTTTTGTGAATTTTTTTTTGTATTTTTAAAAAAAATTTGTCATTCTATTTACAATAATTTGGGAGAAAAAGAGAAGTTATTTAGAAGGATGAAAGAGAAAAAGGGAGAGGTGAAAGAGGAAGAATATTTACAAAAAAAAACTTACAAAAATTATTTACAAAAATTATTTACAAAAAATATTTACAAAAAATATTTACAAAAATATTTACAAAAATATAACTAGGTTGTCGCGAGATGACTCGTTATGTGGATGGATCAATGAGCCGGATCTCGCGGCCTGAGTTAAAAATAAGTCAAAGTTTCAAAAATGAAACTTAATTTTTTTTTTCGATTTTTGTGTGTTATATAATTTTTTTATTTTTGTAGTTTTGTTTTTTTTAAAATTTTTGTTTATATATATTTTTTTTGAAATGCGGAAAATAAAGGTACAAAAAAAGAAAGTACCAAAATATGAAAACACCCCTGTACTTAGTTCCAACATTGTCTCCAATGTTGTATGTTAAGCATGAGGAACAAGATAACAGCTATATGTACGAAAAAAGAGAAAGAGGGTGGGTAGAAAACGTCCCTGATCCGCGCTCGGGGAAGCCCATTAGAAACCCTGCAGTTATTAGAAAAATAGAAAGGATAATAAATAAAGATGTAAAATAAAAAAAGATAAGCGTGGGGTGCCTCCCAGGAGCGCTTTATTTATAGTCGTGTAGCTTGACTATATTGGCGGGGATTATATATGGAGAAGGGTTATGGTTTCTCTCCTACCGATCATAGGGTCGCCCGCTATATAAGACTTTAACCGATGACCGTTCACTTTAAAAGTACCTTTTTCGGGGTGGGAGATGAGTATGGTCCCATATGGCAAAACCTCTTCAACCTTGAAGGGGCCGAACCATCGTGATTTTTGTTTACCCGGTAAAAGCCTAAGACGTGAATTGTATAGAAGGACAAGATCGCCTGGAGAAAAAATTTTGGGGGCTTTAAGTTTTCTATCGTGATATAACTTAGAACGCTCCTTATAGAACTTATTGATCTCGTAAGCATTCGCACGCAATTCATCGAGCTTGTTTAGGTGCAGTTTTCTATTCTGAGTTCCTAAGTTAGCGTTGAGGTTTAAAAGTTTTAATGCCCAAAGTGCGCGATATTCTAGTTCTACGGGTAAATGGCACGCTTTGCCATACACTAATCAAAATGGAGTAAAACCAGTGGCGGTTTTGTATGCCATACGATACACCCATAACACGTCGTGAAGCTTAACAGACCAATCTTTCCTATTAAGTGAAACGGTTTTTTTCTAATATTCATTTTATCTCCCGATTTACTACCTTAACTTGGCCACTTGTTTGCGGGTGGTAGGGGGTGGCAAGTTTGTGCGTGACTCTGTATTTAGCTAACGTATTAGCCATTAGAGCATTACAGAAATACGATCCCCTATCGCTAACAATAGCGCGAGGCGTGCCGAAGAGAGAAAATATTTTTTTTTAAAAATGTAATGACGACTCGCGCATCGTTGGTGGGGAGAGCTTGCACTTCCGCCCACCTTGATACGTAGTCGACCGCCACTAAAATATATGTATTTTTATAAGAAGGAGGTAGGGGGCCTACAAAATCTTTGCCCCATAAATCAAAGACTTCGCATTCCAAAAACAAGTTATGGGGCATCTCGTCTCGACGTGAGATGTTACCCGACCGCTGATAGCTATCGTATGCGCGCACAAAATTGTGCGCATCTTTAAAGAGAGTGTGCCAGAAGTAGCCCGCCTCTAGCGCCTTCCAAAAGGTCCTTTTGGCTTGATAGTGCCCCCCCGGCTGGACCCTCGTGGCAGTGCCTAAGTATTTGCGTGCACTCCACACCCGCGACGCATCTTCGAATCGCATGGTCCGCGTAGATACGAAATAGAAATGGGTCTTCCCAAAAGGAATTTTTCAGGTAGTAAAAGAATTTCTTCTTTTGATGACTTGAAAATTCTTTTGGAAGTACCCACGCGACTAAGTAGTTCGCAAAATCTGCGAACCAAGGCGAAGATGACGAAGACGAACGAATGGCAAGAAGGCGTTCCTCGGGGAATCTGTCATTTATTTCAGATTAGATGAGCGCTTCTGCAGTAGGATTTTCTAAACGGGAGAGGTGGTCTGCCGCTGGATTTTTCGTGCCCTTCTTATCTCGGATCTCCTAGTCAAACTCTTGAAGGAGGAAGATCCATCGAAGAAGGCGGGGCTTCGCGTCAGTTTTAGCTAGTAAATACTTAAGGGCGGAGTGATCGGTAAAAACGATAACTTCAGATAGCATTAAATACGAGCAAAACTTATGGAAAGCGAAAACGACGGCTAAGAGTTCCTTTTCCGTCGTTGTATAATTCACTTGTGCGGAAGTGAGCGTCTTGCTAGCATAATAAATAGATGAAAATGTTTTTCTATGCGCTGGCCAAGAACGACACCTAAGGCAATATCACTCGCGTCGCACATGATTTCGAAAGGAAGGGACCAATTAGGGGCCACTAGAATGGGAGAATTTATAAGTTTTTGTTTTATAAAATTAAAGGAAAACTCGCAATCGCTACTTTTTGAAAAATCTTGAATGAAGCGCATATAAAAGCCCGCGGGACCTAAGAAACTCCTAATAGATTTAACGTTAGTCAGCTGGGTAGGTTTTTCTATGATTTCTACTTTGGCCTTATCGACCCCTATCCCCTTAATCGAAATCTTATGGCCGATGACCAAACCTCCTCGAACCATAAAGTTACACTTTTCCTAATTTAAAACAAGATGCGTGTCCTCACATCGCTGGAGGACACAATCGAGATTACGAAGACAAGCGGGGAATGAGCATCCGAATACAGAAATTCATCCATGAATACTTCCATAATATCTTCTACTGGCTCTCCAAAGATGCTAGCAAACATCTTTGGAATGTAGCTGGCACATTGTAGAGGCCAAGTGGCATTCTTCGGTAGGCGAAGGTGCCAAACTGGCAAGTAAAAGTTGTTTTCTCTTGGTCTTCGGGGGAAATGGGGTTTTGGAAAAACCCCGATAAACCATCGAGAAAATAATAATATGGATGACCGGAAAGACGCTCGAGAATCTGGTCAAGGAACAGTAGTGGGAAATGGTCCTTGCGGGTGGCATCATTAAGTTTGCGATAATCGATGAACACACGCCAACCCGTAACAGTATGAGACGGGACGAGCTCGTTGTGCTCATTTGCCACTACGGTCAGACCGCCCTTCTTGGACACGACATGAATGGGACTAACCCATGCACTATCAAAAATGGGATAAATAATCCCCGCATCTAATAATTTAATTATCTCAGTTTTCACGACATCTTTCATGTTTGGGTTAAGACGTCGCTGCGGCTGAATGGTTTTGCGGCAATTATCATTTAAGAAAATTTTATGAGTGCAGAAAGAAGGGTTAATCCCCTTAAGGTCAGAAATTTGCCACGCCATTGCGTGGCGATATTTAAGCAAAACCTCCAATAAATCGGAGGTCTCCAAATCGCTTAAATGCGAATAAATGATCACCGGGAGTGTATTATTTTTCCCCAAAAAGGCATATTTAAGGGATTTGAGTAATGGTTTGAGATCAAGGGTGGGCGGTTCTTCTAGCGAGGTTTTAGTTCTAATGACTTTTTAACCAATTGGTTCAAAAGGCATATCCGTAGACGCATCCTCATCGCAATAAAAATTTTCGAGTAAAAAAATATCTTCTTTTAAAAACACGAACTCGAAAACCGGAGAAGAACAATGTCCAAAAAAAGAATCTATAGAATAGTAGAAATTGTCGGTCGGCGACGAGTCTTCCATTGAGGGGTTAATAGAAAAAGTAACTTGGTCGTCTCCTACCCGAAGGAGAAGATGACCGTTACTTATATCGAATAGCGCATGTGAGGTTGCGAGGAAAGGGTGGCCGAGTATTATTGGTACCTCAGCGTCCTCCTCGATGTCTAAGATGATGAAGTCCACCGGGAAGGTGAACTTGTCTACTCGGACAAGGACATCCTCAACTACCCCGATGGGGAACCTAACCGAGCGATACGCTAGTTGGATGCGCATATTGGTAGGAGCAGGAGTACCCAAACCTAATCGCAGGAAGAGCGAGAATGGCATCAAATTAATGCTCGCGCCAAAGTCTGCCAAGGCGTATTTTACTAATACATCGCCAAAAAGGCACGGGATGGAAAACCATCCCGGGTCGTTTTGTTTTGAGGGCAACTTATTATTAAGAGCCGCCGAGCAGACTACATTAAGAGAAATATGCAAAATATCTTCAAGTTTTCGTTTGTTAGAAAGAAGCTCTTTTAAAAATTTTGCATATTAAGGCATTTGCGAGATCGCCTCGTAAAAAAGAACATTAATGTGAATTTGTTTAAGTAATAAAATTAATTTTTCATATTACGCGTTCACTCGCCCTTTATCTAACTTATGCGGGTAGGGTAACGCATTGTTTAAAATAGTTTTGTCGTTTAAAATCTGTAAGGGCTGCGTAATCGAAGAAGAGGGAAGAGGGGTCGGAGGTGAAATATATACCCGAGGATCGATCCGTTTTGGATCGACCACCTCCTTACCGCTACGGAGGGTTATAGAGTTGGCATTCTCCCTCGGATTGGGCTCTGTATTCCCTGGCAGTGCCCCCAGAGTGCGTTTCGACGTAAGTCGCGCCAGCTGTCCAACCTGTATTTCTAAATTTTTAAGCGATCCGGTGATGTTCCGGATATTAGACTCGTTGGACGTGACATATCGAATAAAAATTTCCTCCACCAGAAGAGGCTTCGGAGGAGGGGGAAGGAAAATAGGGTGCAAAAGAAGGGGGGAGGGCTCTGCGTGTTATTCGGGTTACTCTATGAGAAATTCGGGTGGTTCCTCCAACCAGGATTATAGTGGATACTTTAAGGGTTGTTTTGGAAGTTGGGATGCACCAGATTCCCCATGTAGTCCACGAACTCGTCGACCACGTAGGCATTAGGGGGGAGAAAACAAAGCAGAGTGGGGGAGGCAACAGGCATCTCTGCCATCGGCTTAGTTAGCCTTTCGACTTGAAGGGCTAGCTGTGCAGTGGCATCCACTTCAAAAAGGCCCGCCTGCTTATGGCATGCCAGCGGGACATTCGATTGGTAGGCGTTCATAGCCATTTCTTCGAAAAGATCCTGGGCGGCCTCGGGGGTCTTATTATTCAGAGTCCCCCTGGCAGCTGCGTCAATCATTTGACGCGTCTGACAGTTCAGTCCATTATAAAAAATCTGTACCTGCAACCACGTTGGCAGCGCGTGGTGCGGGCACGGGCAGAGAAATTCCTTAAAACGCTCCCAAGTCTCATAAAGAGTCTCAGAGTCATTTTGCACAAACGAGGATATGTCCGCCCGCAATCTAGCAGTTTTTGCGGGCGGAAAATATTTAGTAAGGAATTTCTCGTCCAACTCCGCCCAGCTCGTGATGGATCCCTGCAGGAGGGAAACCAACCATTCCTTGGCCTTGGACTTAAGGGAAAAGGGAAAGAGGCGCAAACAAATGGCATCATCAGTGACGCCATTTATCTTGAAAGTATCGCAGAATTCTAAAAAATTAGAAAAGTGGTTATTAGGGTCCTCATCGGGCTGTCCGTCGAACTGCACGACATTTTGGATCATTTGTATAACACTTGACTTAATTTCAAAATTATTGTTTGCCACAGCAGGTCGAACAATACTTGACCCAGTATCATCCAAGTTGGGTCGAGCGTAGTAAGACATCGTATGCTCAGCCGTTTGGGCATTATTTGGGTCAGCCATAGGAGAGATAGAGGGTTCTCCGGTGGATTCTTCCAGCTCTAAAAAGGGAATTCGACATTGAGATTGGATGCGCGCAAGAGAGCGGTCGATATCAGGGTCGAATTCAAGATTTTCAGAACTCGAAGGTTGTCCATGGGTCATACACCCTAAAAAAACAACGAAGGGGGAAGGATTTTGTTTTATTTTTTATTTGAAAATAAAGTAATATTAATAGAGTCCCGGATTCGATATAACAACCGTGCTCCCCGGCAATGTTGCCAAAAACTTGATGGCCGCAGAACAGGGACCGACTGTAGTTGGTTCGAAATGGTCTGATTCTGCGGGCTGGTTAAAAGATCGAGTTTTCTAACGAAAGGAGGCATGTGCATCTATCGCAAGTAGTACTCGGTATTTGGGAGAATACCGAGGTCGTATTTTTCTCGAGGGTGCGTTGATTATATCTACTCTTCCAGGAAGACTATTATCTTACTATCAGTAAGGTAAGATTTTAAGTTAATTAAGGCAGAAAGAAAAGAGAGCAAAATTTTACTTAGATTAATTCGATGATGGGTTAACGATCGGCATCGAATCAGAATAAGACTAAAATAATTCTTAACAATTATTGAACTTAGTTTTTAAATTAATAAGAGGCACTTAGCCGTGGAGGTCCCATAAACAAGAACTCACCTGGGTCTAGGGATATCGCTCACCAGGACGCTAAGGCTATTCGACCGAACGTTTGTCCGACGAAGGATTCCCCTTAACGCCCGCATTACGTTGAGAACCCCGCTATTGGGTGGGGAATCCAATACGGCAGAACTACGCTTTTCCTCTTTCGAGGGGGCGTACGAAGTTCCCTTTACCCAAGGGGGAACGGTCCATATGTGTAGCCTCTCGGTGTTGCGTATAGATAACGGAAATAGAGCCCACACATCGATTATGTGGTCCTATGCGTCGTTAACCCGGGGCAAACCTTAAGTCCTTAAATTAAAATAAAAATAAAGAACCTTAATTATTTTGAATCATTTTATATGTCGCAATGCTCTTCGATGACGAAGGCTAATAGAGATTAGCCACTCATCGGTATGGGGATGACTTTATGGTTTTTTATGAAACGTGAGTTTGAATTTAAGTACTAAACAGTTATAAGAGAAAACATAAAAAACAGGGCGTTTAGATAAATTGAAAGAAAGCTAATTTATGCAGGCACTCACGCACACTTCAAAACCATAAAGAAATTAAGTAAAGCAAGTCATACTCGAAGGAGTAGGCGGGAAATAAATGCAAGTACAAGTCCTACTCAAAACTTAGTAGGAGGTAAATGACAAGTCCTACTCAAAACTGAGTAGGCGGTGAATTAAAGCAATGCGCCATTTATCTCATAACGAGTAGACAGAAATAAATGCATAAATAAAAAGAAACAAAGTTACAAAAAATCAAAATTACAAATCCTACTCAAATGAGTAGGTGGAAAATTAAAAGACAAGTCCCACTCAAATGAGTGGGCAGGAAATGAAAGCAGAACACCATTTAACTCTTAACGACTAGGCGAAAATAGATGCGCACACGCACACACTCTACATAATTGAGAAAGCGATAAAATTGTGAGTCCCGGCTCAAATGAGTGGGCGGGAAAAATGAAAGCAATAAAATTATCACCTACACGCACACACTCTACATAATCGAAGAAAGCAATAAAACAAAGCATGAAAGTTATTCTCATACACTCACACACACTAAGTAAAAACAAGAAAAACAAAGTTACCCAAAAATTAAAACAACTTAATTTCTATTCTTAGGATATGCTAAAAACACATAAAAAGATGAAATAAAATTTAAAGAAGCAAAAGTTTTTTGAAAATAAAGTTAAAATCAAAGTTGTTGAAAAATTAAAATGTTTATATTTTCATTCTTAGGATTCCATAAAAGTGATGAAAAAGTGAAAATAAAAATTAAAGGAACAAAAAGTTTTACAATCCTAAAACAAAGCTAAGTAAAAAAAATAAAAAAAAAACTTCAAAACCACTTTTACTATTTCATAGGAATGAAAATGTAAGGCTTTAAAAAGTTTTAAATACAACTTTGATTTTGAAAAGAACACTTAAACAAAATTTTGCCATTATAACAATTCATTTTTAGGCAAAAAGCTATAATTAAACCTAACATTATAACAAATTAAAAGCATGAAAAATAAAGTACAAGTTAAACTAATTTATGATTTTCATAAAGAGATAGACTAGGTAAAACAAGAGGATAAAATGGAGAATAAAGTGGGCACACATGTTCTTTCCAAAGCCAATTAAGAAGAGAGAAGTTAACATTTTTATTGAATGAAAATAACTATTACAAAGCTAATACAAAGCTAAGGCTAAAGCAATACCAAACATAAAAGGAAGGGGGGAGAAAGTTCTCCTTACATGGCTATGGAGTCCATGAGGGCAGCCCACAAAACACACTAAAGATGGTCCAAAAAAAAGAACAAGAGAGCATACAGAAACTGGGTATTATAGGGAAAATTTCGGGTTTGACACGCCCTACGACACGGGCGTGTCGCGGGGCGTGATGGGGGTGGCGTGTTTGACTTGGTGAAATCTGGCAGCTGGCTTCTTTCTGGAATATTCTTGAAGTGACACGTGCCTTACACGGGCATTACATGCTTGTCACGGGCGTGACAGGGGGGGGGGGGCGTGACTAGGAAGCTGGCTGGAGGAAATCAACTTGAGCTTTGCGGCCTGGAGGCGTTGAGTGGTGACATCGACACGAGCGTGACAGGCTCGGACACGGGCGTGACATGATGGCGTTGAGTGTTGAATAGTAAAATCATTTAGTGTCGACTGGTGGAAGGCATTGAGTGCGTGACACGGGCGTGTCGGTCAGTGACACAGGCGTGTCAGGTCAAATTTTGACTTTTTCCTGAAAAAATTCAAAACACAAAAACAACTTAAGTTAGGATTGTTTTTACAAAAAGAAGCATATTTATTAAACAAAACAAACAAAAAAAGCAAAAATAAAGTAAAATGACTTAATAAAAATACTAGAAAAGTATGTATATTTACAACTCATTATTACCCAGAAACAGAAAAGCTTGATAGATTCTTCATTATCTGAATCAGGAGAAGAAGAAGAGGCTGAAGCATATGTTGGGTTATTCTCAACTGAAGAGGTTCTAAGGAGATAGAATTTCTACAAATGCTGGACTCCATAAATGGAGTGGAAGAATACTGCTGTAGAGGGCTGATGGCCCTAACAAAAAATGATCAGTGCCTGGTTCAAGATGGTCCTAGTAAGGTATATAACTCTCCTACAACATCTGATTATTTTACTGGATCAGAATCAAAAGCATCAACATCAAGATATGGGGATGGTTCTGAGTCTGAAGGGAATGTACACCAACTTATTGATGAGTATGGTGGATTGTTACAAGCTCTAAAGAGAAGCAAACTTCTTGTTAAAGAGCAGACCAAGGAAATTGAGTCTCTTAAGCTGGCTACAGCAGATTCAGCAAAGCTATTGGATTTAAAATTGAATGAGGTTGCCAAACTAAAAAACATTACTGTTATTCAGATGGGCACAATCTCATTCAAGGTGAATTATATCAAGAAACTGGAGGCAAAACTTCAGCATGAAAGAGAGCTAGTGGCTAAATTATCCAAACCAAAAACTATCTTACCCTTAATTAACAATTTCATCTCACAAAAAGGGAAGACGGGTCTAGGTTTTAAGGGAAGAACTAGGGCCACTAATTAACAAAGAAAAGGTAAGGCCCCAGTTCAGCCTATAGGTGCAAAATCCCCTATCTTCTTTAGGAAGGTGATGAATCGTACAAATAGGTATGATCATGAAACAACTCATGGTCAATGTGAGTATGGAGTTCACCTTGGCAAGTGTGCAAATGCAAAGAGACCACTCTATAGGCAAGCCCATCAAATTAAATAGGAATTCATGGAGGTTGCTGCTCCAGCACCCACATTCAGAAAGACTGTTGGCAACATGGCTGTGAAGTCTGTACCTAAGAAAAGGTATAATAGATTTGAGTGTTGGTGTTGTGCAAAGGTAGGACACTTTGCCTTGGACTGTTGGTTTAACACAAGTGTTAAAACCAAGAGTAGTTTACCTATCAGAAAATATATAGGTAAACCTGTTGTTTCCAAGACTAAAAAGAACCTAGGACCCAAAAAAAACTTGGGTTATAAGGATAAGTAATCCTTTATTTGTTGCATGTGAATCCAAGTGACCATACCCCTATATAGTACATGGATGGTGGCTGTTCCAGACATATGACTGGAACAAGAAGAATGCTGAGGAACTTTGTACCCATAGAGAATGGTCCCAAAGTCATCTTTGGTGGATAAGAAAATGGAGTCATCAAAGGATTTGGTAACATCTCTAGTGACTTAATTACTATCACTAAAGTGGCTTATGTGAAAGGTATAAAACACAACCTGATAAGCATAAGTCAGCTTAGTGATCTTTGTTATGACATCTCCTTTCACAAAGGAGAGTGCCAAATTAAAAGGTCAAGTGATCAAGAGATCATTTTGACTGGCACTAGGAAAGGAAATGTTTATTGTCTTAACCTAGATTTTGAGTTAAACAACTCACCTATTTGCTTTGTTGTTGATGAGATAGCCTCACTATGTGTCAAATAACACAAGAGGCTAGCTCATCTGAACTATAAGTCCATAGGACTGATGTTCAGCATGGGGTTAGTGAGAAATGGTCCTCATTTCAAGTGCATGAAAGAGGGAGTGTGTTCATCTTGCCAAAAGGGCAAATAGACCAAGTCCTCTTTTCCAGCACTAGATACCAAAGATTCAGTGAGATGTCTATATCTCTTACATTTGGATTTGTTTGGTCCTATACCAGTTCAAAGTCTTGGTAGGAAAGAATACACATTAGTTATTGTGGATGACTATTCTAGATACACATGGGTGTTCTTCTTAAGGCAGAAATCTGAAACCCCTAGTATTTTCAAGACTTTTGTTAGACAAGTTCAAAATTAACTTAACAATTCTGTGGTCAAAATAAGAAGTGACTATGGAATTGAATTTTAGTCTGAATGTATGACAAAATTCTGTGAAGAACTTGGGATTCATCAAGAGTTCTCCTCACCTAGAACACCTCAGCAAAATGGGATTGCTGAAAGAAAGAATCGAACTCTCATTGAGGCTGGTAGAAATCTACTCAGTGACACTACTCTCCCTGAATATTTTTGGGCTGAGGCAGTAAATACTACTTGTCATGTTCTCAATAAAGCATCCATCAATAAGAAACTTAAGTTGACTCCCTATAAGATTTTGAAAGACAAAAAACAAAAAATTATTATTTTAGAATCTTTGGTAGCAAGTGCTATGTCCTAGTGAATGGTAAGCACTACCAAATTAAGTTTGCTGCCAAATCCCGAGAAGGGATATTTGTTGGGTACACCAATAATAATAGGGCATACAAGATCTACAACTTGTGTACCCAGTTGTAGAAGAGTTAGTTCATGTTGTCTTTGATGAGTCTAGATTGATTAACAATGAATTATCTACTATTTCAGTTAGTTCTACAGGTCTAACATATAGGCTGGACAAGATAACCATCAATGATGAAGATCCTGCTAAAATGGATGATGCATGCTATCCAGGGGAGAACAAAACACACTGGAAGTAGAAGAGAATGAGGAGCATCAGGTGGAGGAAAATGAAGAAGGTCATGAGGAAGACAGGTTTCCTCCAGCAAGAAGACACCTAAAGGATCATCCACCTCACTAGATAATTGGAGATGCATGTCAAGGTGTTCTAACATGGAGCAAGAGCATGACCACGGTTTTGTGTTCTAGCTTTTTGTCTCAAATAGAACCCAAAAAGTTTGAAGAAGCAATGTTAGATGCTAACTGGGTTGATGCAATGTAAGAAGAGCTGAACCAATTCAGGAGATGCAAAGTCTGGAAACTGGTTTCTAAACCTAGGGATCACAATATCATAGGAAACAAGTGGATCTATAGAAATAAACTTGATGAAAATGGAACAATCATCAAGAACAAGGCAAGGCTTGTAGTAAAAGGCTACAGACAAGAGGAAGGATTAGACTTTGATCAAACCTTTGCCCCAGTAGCAAGACTGGAGGCTATAAGGATGTTCCTGGAGCCTATCAAGGGTTCAATTATTTCAGATGGATGTGAAGTCAGCATTTCTAAATGGTGACTTTAAAGAGGAAGTCTATGTTGAACAACCCTCAGGTTTTGTAGATCCTTACTGTCCTAATTATGTATATAGGCTTAGGAAAGCCCTATATGGTTTGAAATAAGCCCCAAGGGCTTGGTATGAAACCTTGTCTGCTTTCCTTATTGAGAATAAATTATCAAGGGGAAAGATAGATCAAACTCTATTCTATAGGGAATCCAAAGACAAGATAATCTTAGTCCAGATATATGTTGATGACATTATCTTTGGATCTATTGAGAACAACCTGTGCAGGAAGTTTGCCAAACTTATGCAAGGGAAGTTTGAAATGAGCAGTATGGGTGAACTGAAGTTCTTTTTGGGACTTCAAGTCAGACAGACTGATAATGGACTATCCATATCTCAGTCTAAGTTCACTAAGGAGTTGATTAAAAAGTATGTAATGGACTCAGCTTCCACCAAGAAAACTCCAATGGGAACAAGTATGCTTATAGACAAAGATGAGGAAGGGAAACCTGTTGATTAGTCTTTGTATAGAGGGATAATTGGCTCCCTACTTTACTTGACTGCTAGTAGACCTGACATCATGTATGCAACATGTGTTTGTGCTAAGTACCAAGCATGCCCTAATGAATCTCATTATACAACAGTTAAATGGATTTTGAGATATCTCAAGGGAACACCTAATCTAGGTCTTTTGTACCCTAAGAATAGAGATTTCACACTAACTGGTTTCTCAGATGCAGATTTTGCAGGATAAAAAGAAGACAGGAAAAGTATTACAGGAATCTGTCAATTCCTAGGAGGAAGAATGGTGTCTTGGTGCAACAAGAAGCAGACCAGTGTAGCTATATCAACAACTGAGTCAGAATATGTAGCTGTAGGCAGCTACTGTGCACACTTATTGTGGATAAAGCACCTACTAGAAGATTAAGACATCAAGGTTAGTATAATTCCACTGTTTTGTGATTCTACTAGTGCTATTTCTATTGCTAAGAATCCTGTATCACACAGTAGAACAAAGCATATAGAAATTAAATTCCATTTCACCAGAGAACATGTTGAAAAAGAAAATATTAGTATAGAGTTTATGAATATAAATAATCAAATTGCTGATATTTTTACAAAACCTCTGGGTGAAACTAAATTCAATTATTTTAAAATTGAATTAGGTATGTTGAATCTAGATTAGGTTAGCATAAGCTACCTTTAGTAGAACATGTAAGCTCAAGTTTTCATAGGCAATTTGACTAAGTACCAAGTTTATGTCAACACAAGCAGACCTTGTGTCGACACTCTCAGTATGTTGTGTCGATAAAGAAAATGGATGTGTCGACACAGAAATAATATCTGTGTAAACTGAAGAATAGGTTTCGACATAACTATGTCGAGACCATATAACTAGAGGACTTTGTGTCGACACACAAGAGTTGGTGTCGACACAACTATGTCGATACTTTCAGTTAGCTGATTTTTTTGTTGACACACAAAAATCAAAGTCGACACTCTATGTTGAGACATGTAACCATCTATGTCGACACTGATATAAGTATGTCGACATATACATGTGCCGACTAAACCTCAGTATTGTTGAGACCTAGACCTATTCTGTCGACACATATAAGATTTTGTCGACTAGTCCTAGTGCTAAGGCGCGTCTTTTGAAATCCCCTTTACACTTAGATTATAAATAGGTGAAGCCAAAATCTTGTCGGCTACGCTTTCTGATTTCCTTGCTCTGCACCCTCTGTCTATGAGAATCATCTTTCCTTTTCACCTCCATCTCTCTCTTCCGGTAATGGGGCCTCATCCAGAAGAAAAGGTGAATGAAAGATATGAGCTGGTCCGTGGTGGGTTCACAACAACATCACCGGATATTCAGGGAGTAATTGCCCTAATCTCAGACATCGGTTTGGAATTCTTGGTCTCTGAACCAACCAAGATATGGAAGAAAGAAGTTCAGGAATTTTATTCTTCTGCAACTATAGACGCAGACGGGAAGAAGATGAAAGCTACTGTTCAAGATACCCGAGTAAAGATTACCTTGAAAATAATCTGAAACGCACTCCAACTCCCAAAGGTTAAGGAAGAAGATGACGTACAACCATCTATGATCAAGGAGACCTTAAAATGGTGTGGGTTAAACCCAAAAACTAAGATAAGATCATCTATCAACCGAAAAGGGATGAATTCACAAGGGAAATTCCTTTCTGAGATTGTAGGGAAGGTCATTCTGTGTAAAACAGGTAGATATGACAGAATCTCTGCCACCATGTTCCACCTGATGACCAGGTTAATTTTCAATCTCAAGACTGATCGGACAACCATAGTATTTGTCAAGTTATGTGAAGGTATCAAGAAACCAAACCTGGGGAGAATTCAGAGTCTATGTCTATCATCTGTAATATAAGAAGTAATGAGCCATCTTACTGGTACAATAATCAATCATATGAGAAGAATGGACACCAGGATTCTGTCAAGATGGGATTGGGTGTTGACTAAAGAGGTTACTACTCCTCAAAAATAGAGCAAAACAATACAGAAGAAGAAGAAAGTTATTCAACAGGAAGAATCATGTAGTGATTCAGAAGAAGAAGTGGTCTTCAGTTCTGATTAAGACAGGCAACAACAGTAAGATGCACAAGGACAATTGGACAGTAGCATTCTCCTAGAGCAACAAAGAATCTCTACTCCAGGAGAAGAATACCCTGCACCAGCTGTACAAGACACTATACTTACTAATCTGCCTGATCAAGGGGGAGTAAATGATGCTGCTATACTATACAGTGAATAAGCAACTGATACTGCGACGGATATAGTTTTTGATATAAATAAGTAAGCACTACCGCATATAGGGGAAGAGGCACCTGAGGTGCATATGAAGGATACTACTCAGATTGGGCAAGCAAGTATCTCCTTCCTAGAAAGGTCACTGGACAAGGACATGGAAGTCCAGGGAAAACCATGTATTTTACCAACTAATCTTATTCCTTTTTTTCAAATGTTACAGGAAGTATGTTGGAGGAGTTGTTCCCTGACTCCCCAGCAGTAAGGATTGAGGGAGAGCAACAAACACAGGACAAAGAACTTCCAGAGACTGAGGTGGAGGAATTGATGAAGGATACTGTAGACAAAGAGACTGTTGACATAGAAATTTCAACTTCTAATGAAGAAGAAGACAATTTGGCTAAGAAAAAGAAACTTGCTGTAATGAAGAAGAAAAGCTATGGCTATAAGAGGGCCTTACAAACAACCACACCACCTCCAGCTCCAAGTATGGACATAAATTCCTTAATGGTCAAATTGCAACTATAACTGGATGTACAAAGGACTGCTCTTTAAAAGTATGTGGATGAATCTCATAAGGAGATGCAAAACCAGCTAGCTCAAGAAATCAAGTCAATCAAATTTGAAGTGAGTCTGCACAAGAAAGAAATGACAGACTGCTTTGAGAAAGGAGGCCATGCAGTTGTGTATCTTGCCACTCAGCAACAGGAACTGAAAACTCAAGCAGCTGCTTTGGCAGAGAAACATGCCTATATCTTAGAAAATCAATTTAGAACATATGAGAATCTCACGAATTCTCATAAGAAAATTCTCACAAAGATTGCAGCACTATCTATTGCTGTCAAAACAGAAGTTACAAAACTAATTGAGACTGATCTAGCTGCAGTCAAAATGGTGATAGCAGCTGCCCAAACAGTTATTACCACTCAAATTCATAAATTCGGGGTCTACTACAGAGAAGGGATTGATCATCTGGAAGGTCAAGTCAGGTTTCACAAGAATGATCTCAGAGATCATATTGAAAGAGAAGTCCTAAAGGGGGAGAGAGTGTTAGTCCAAGCTAGTTCTGAGCATGCCAAATGGGTTTCAAATACCATCAGAGCTACTCTTGGCTTCCCTCCTTTATGTGATGATTATAATATGGCTGAATCTGGAATACAACCTGCATATATAGTGGGAGATCAGCCAGAAGTTGCTCAGGTTATATATCCTCTTGCTAATTTTGAGATGGTTCATGACCAAGTGCAGAAAATGTACAACCCTTCACAAGAGTCACAGAATGTGGTCTTTGAGAAAGTTGAAATGTCAGAGGCTGCCAAAGAAGCTCAAAGGGAAGAATTGTTATCTAAAAAGAGATTCAGAGAACAGGCTGAGTTAAAGCATGACTTTGAACAATGGAGACCTACATCAAGGAACATCATTCTGACTACATGGAAGGCTGTTAAGGACAAGACCTATGATAGGGGTAAGTGGTACTCAGAGTAGGAGTGGAATAAATATAAAGCTAGAAAGGAATCCATTCTTCAGCATAGGAGGAGTGCAAAACCTGGGAAGCTACCTGCAAATTCTATAGAGCCCAACAAGTATTTTTCCTAAGCCCTTTCCCTACTTTGAAAGGCAAAGAATAAAATCTGAAGAACTAAAGAAAAAGGATCTTAAAGGAAAGACGCCTGCTGAAGATTCAAAACCAGCTGTGAAAGCAAAGATAAAGTCTGGTCAAGGCATTTTCATAAGGGATCCTAGCAAATCATAGGATAGTTAGGCTTATGATAAGAAACAAAGTATCTTTTTGAATTTTTTCTCTAAGAAAAAACATCTAAAAAGAATATTTTCTGCTTCACAAAATCAGTTTTACTGTTTATTTTGGATTGTTTACT
The DNA here is from genome assembly GCA_039513925.1 of Platanthera zijinensis. Lineage (NCBI taxonomy): Eukaryota > Viridiplantae > Streptophyta > Magnoliopsida > Asparagales > Orchidaceae > Platanthera > Platanthera zijinensis. The sequence goes on along the minus strand of CM077078.1, from coordinate 155,533,169 downwards.
TCGTTTGAATGTTTACTTGCATTGGAATGAATATACATCTATATCTTATGTGTTTTATATTGACTGGTGTATATTTTTGACTAAGGGTTATGACTTCTCCAAATTGGGGGAGATTATTGGGTACAGTAGAAGTATGAACCAAATTTGGAGAAGATTCATCCTAGTCAATGATATACATAAATATGTATTTGATGTATGTTTAAGTTTCCTTGTGCAGGGTTAAGGATTGGAAGAAAAATATTCTAAGTACAAGTGTTGACACTTGTGAAGAATTGTGTCGACACACGGGACTTGTGTCAACACCAGCAGCAAAGCATTGTGTCGACACCTAAGAATTATGTCGACACCAGAACCAAAAGTTATGTCGACACCAGAAGCCAGATTTGTTTCCATAACCAGAAATTGTGTCGACACCCAGGAACTGTGTCGACACCCAGAAGCTATGTCGATACCAAAGGCAGGAATTGTGTCGACACTTAAAGCATGACTTATATCGACACCTAAAGCAGGAATTTTGTCGACACTTAAAGCAGGACTTATGTCGACACCTGAGGCAAGGATTGTGTCGACACCTAAAGCAGAGGCTGTGTCGACACCAAACAGTTATGTTGAGACCAAGAGCAGTTGTGTCGACACACTGGACTTGTGTCGACACATACAAATAGAAGATGTGTCAAGAAGCAGAAGAATGCATGTGTCGATACTTGGAGTATTGTGTCGACATCATAAAGACTTGTTTCGACACTTTGTCTACCTGTGTCCACACATAAGAAGCAGATTGTTGAGTGATCATGCTGCGTTGTAGAATCTTTATGGAATCAACTGTCATGACTGGTGGGTCAACATCTGTCATAACAAACAGGTCTGACACCTTTGTCAGAACTAATAAAAGGTTGTTACAAACCAGATCAGCCGGTAACCACGAGGAATCTCTATATAAAGGGATGATCCTTAACAACCAAAAATAACTCAGTGAAGTCCAGAAAAGCCATCAACTAATAGAGAGAAGATTCACAACAAGAATAGGGGAAACCCTTTAAGAAGGCAGATCTAGAACAGTCAGCAGAGAAGATTCAGATCTCATTTTGAATTCAAGGAAGGAGGTGACAGTGGATCAACTTCTTCATCAAGAATAGTCCAACCTTATTTTGTTCTATCAAGAAGCTTTTAAATAGATAAGTCTGGTTGGGACTGAAGATTAAGAACTGATCAAGAAGAACATCAATAGAGGGATCTATCTGGTGATATCTTTTGTATATCTTTTATTACACAATTACTTGGAGGATCTGTTATAGATCTGAGCTATAAGCCTATATTTATAAAGGCTGAGGTAGGGTTGTGAGCCTGAGTGGTAGGACTTGCAAAAGTCTTAGTTGTAAACCTATAGATAAGGGCTGAGATAGGGCTGAGGCCTGAGGTAGGATTCTGGGAAGGATTTGAGGTAGGACTTGCAAAAGTCTGAGGTGTAGGAAATATTCTGGTTCTGAGTTGTAGGATCTTTAGATATGAGAAAGAGGAAAGAAGTTAGGCTGAATCTAGTACTCTACTAGATAGGCGAAGGGGGAAAGTGGACGTACCCATATCTTGGGGAACCACTATATATCTGGTGTTCTTTGTGCTGTGAATGTTATGTGCTGTGTTTTATTTTGTTTGTGCAAAGTAAGATCTGTTTAATTGCCTAAAATATTAAAGGAAAAATTAGACCCTATTCACCCCCCCCTCTAGGTGTTTAGACTCTTGAATTAAGTCTTTCAATAAGGACCAACCGAAACGGTATTCAGAGTACTTAGCCGCGATGAGCATAGTTTGTGACATTCGAGACCGAATCTGGGTGGAGCAAGGAAAGGATGCTGCTCTGGTCCCGGCAATCAAGTCGATTGAAGATGGGATTACTGACGAATATTCCCTGCAAGACGGCCTCGTCTACTTCTGTGGTCAGCTATACATTCCCAAGGGCGATAATATTCGGGAAGATATCTTGAGAGAGGCACATTGCTCTTAATATTCTGTGCATCCTGGGATTGCCAAGATGTACGCCGACTTGCAAAAGACCATGTGTTGGCCAGGAATGAAGAAAGACGTCAGACATTTTATTACGCATTGCGAGGCCTGTCAAAGGGTGAAGGCAGAGTGCAGGAGTCCCGACGGATTATTACAGCCAATACCCATCCCAGAGTGGAAGTTCGAGGATGTCTCCATGGACTTTGTAAACGGTTTTCCCCTCTCACACTCAGGGAATGATTCAGTATGGGTGATCGTTGACCGCCAAACGAAGGTTAACCGATTCATTCCTATGAAGAAAAAAGCTAATGCAGACGTTTTGATATGCCTCTTTGTGGGGCAGTTCGTACGATATCATGGTGTGCCAAAGACAATTGTTTCTGACCGGGATGGTCGGTTTACCTCTAAAGAATGGAAGGCGGTACAGGCGTATTTTGGATCAAGTATCACCTTTAGCACGACGTTTCATTTTCAAACAGACGGGCAGTCTGAAAGGACTCTAAGGACCTTGGAGGATCTACTGAGGTTGTGTGTGTTGGATAGAGGAGAGCCGTGGGAAAGGCTCTTACCCCTTGTAGAGTTCTCATATAATAACAACCATCAAGCTATCATCTGGATGGCGCCCCATGAAGCCCTTTATGGAAGAAGGTGTAGAACACCCTTGTCTTGGGTGCAAGATGAGAACCCGAATACTTTAGGAAATGAATACATTGATGATACTGATGCAGTTGTGAGACTAATACAGGAAAGCATGCTTGAGGCTCAATGTCGGCAGGCAAAATATTATAATGAAAAACACCGGATAGTGGAATTTAAAGTGGGCGACAAGTAATTTCTAAAGATCAGGCCGATACATGGAGTATCAGGAGTGCGCAGTGTGAAGAAGCTCAGCCCAAGGTACATTGGGCCCTATATAATATTGGAAAGGATTGGCCTGTTGGCCTATCGGTTGGAGTTACTGACCGAGCTAGAGAATCTTCATGAGGTATTCCATGTGTCATCACTTTGAAAGGCATTGTTGTGGCCCGATCAATACGTTCCCACCACTGACGGTGCAGTTGCGATTAATAGGTCGGTGCGACTAGAGCCTGTGCGGATAGTAGACAACGAGACAAGGATTTTGCGCCGTAAATGTATTTCTCTGGTTAAGGTGCTGTGGTATGATCATGGGAAGGAAGAGTATACGTGGGAGCCGGTGGACTTGATGCAAAAGCACTAGCCAGAGGTGTTTCATCAAGGTAATCTTTAAAAGCATATTTTATTTCATTTTATGCTTTACTTTCCCCCATAGCCTTAGCCTTATTTCGGGGACAAAATCTTTTATTTTGTTTATAGGATTTGTAACGTCTCGATTCATGCTGGGCCCCTCGTACGTGCTTCTGAGTCAGGAGAGCTGACTTGGGCCCAGGGAGTGCAGGCGACTAGGCTTACACTCATGTGGAAAAGAGAAACTTGTCCAGAATTGGACACGGGTAGAGACACGGGCGTGTCCCTACCCGTGTGCGTCGAGTAGAACTCGAGAGGTGTCGAGTGGAACTCGACAAGGCTTATCCCGAGCAGGACATGGGTAGAGACACGGGTTTGTCCCTACCCATGTGCGTTGAGTGAAGATCAATGAATGTGTCCCAAGTAGGACACGGGTAGAGACACGGGCATGTCCCTACTCGTATGCATATCTCCAGCAAGCCGGCCGTATCTCCCGAGCAGGACATGGGTAAGAAAACGGCCATGCACATGGTCGTGTCCTATTATATGGGTAGTGGACACGGGCGTGTCCCTACCCGTGTCTGTGTCCATATGGCTCTATAACCGTCGACGGCGCCTCACCGAGCGGGACACGGGTAGGAACACGGGCGTGTTCCTACCCGTGTTGGTCCTATTCATATAGGATTTGGCCGTTTTTCATCCTATTCCAAAGCCTTCTTTTCTATAGAGAAACTGCTGGAGGACAAAGGAATTGCTGGAATCAACTATACTTCGTGAAGAACCGTCACCGCCAAGGAGAAGAGGATGTCGTCGCGAAGAGTCACGCGATCATATGGAAGGAAATAATGGAAATGCCGGAAATGATGTGAGTTTCCTCCCCTCTCCCTTGGTGATAGATTTGTAGTTAATCTTAGGTGAGATATCGACTCAAAAGAGTCTTGATGTGTGAGATGGAGACTCCTAGGATGAAGCCATACTAGGACTTGTGTTCTATGGTTTAGTAATCTTCAACCTTTCCTTCCTTCAATGTGATGGTGGGAATGGTCTCGTGAAGAGGAATGACCTGATGAGAGTGAATAAGGGAGGAGGATTTCTAGGTGTGATTTGGGATGATTCGCTAGAGGAGTAAGATGAACCGATGCCGTTCATTCCACCTCAAAAATGCATGCAGAAATCTGTATTCTGCACGCAGCGATCTTCATTGCCATTTTCATGTATGTCATCGCCAGATCAGGGCTTCCGACTAAACACGAAAGTCGTAGGCCTTAGAGAGATCTTTCCAACGAGTGGTTACACATCTTCAAGCAATGTATGAAGCCACGGGAAAGCCTGATCAAAATTGATGGATGATAATGTAAATGTGTTGAAACTGTAATTTGAATGTAGCCGTTTTAGAATCCGCTTTCGAGTACGATACAGTCAAATCTGAGCTTTTGACTAAACAAAAAAGTCGTGTACCTTGGAAATACCTTTCCAACGATTGGTTACACATTTTTGCCGGATTCTTGTAGCATCAGGAATGCCTTTTTTAAGCCATACTCTCTATACAATTCCTGCATTCTTAGTTCTTTGTTAATATAAACCTAATTTAGTATTATTAGAGGAATTGTGAACAGTTATCGTAAAGTTCGTGGTGAGCTGTTGGTTGTTCCTTTATAACCAGATGATGAAGTAAAACCTACTTGAATGAAATGGTTGGATTGTAGATCCCTAGGTGAATGAGTGAGTAGACAAGTTTGATTGTATAAACAACTAGATATGTGAATCGGTAATGTGAGGTGTGAGATCGAAATGTTGGAAGAAGATTGAATATGGTTAGTGCATGGATATGTGGAAGGGTTAATAGTGCGTGAATGTTTGCAGCACTTGATCGTTGGTGTTGATAAGGGATTTGGTAAGAGAACCCTTGTGAGCTGTTGAGCTCGAGAAGTGAAGTAGCATGCGGTGTGAGTCGATACGTGGTGTCGTAATTCTGAGTTAAGGATAGTATGACAGGTCTACGGGCTCGCCAGTGGTCATACCGATGGGAGTTGACAGTTAGACCTTGGGCAGTTGGGTTTGGTCCTCGGTGCTCATTCTCGGGGCTCCTTCCGTGCCAAGTGAACGGTTGGGCTTGGTCCTCGTGCCTTTTCTGAGGCTCCTTTCGGGTCACAACTTAGGCCAGTTCGGGGCTTGGTTCTTGGTGCACATCTACCCGAGACTCCCGCTGAGCCGTTGTACTCTTGTGAGCTCCGCTGATGTATTCTTAGCATTGAGGCATACGAAGGCCTAGTCTAGGTAATGTGTATGCCAGCCTAGTAGTGGAGATGCCCGCTCTACTGTCACCGTCTGTCCACGATGGTTGGCGCCTGAGAGGTTAGCTACCTGCTCGAAAAGTGGGAACTTCAGAGTCAGTGTCGACACAACAATTTGCTTGTGCGTGTGCATGTTGAGTCATAGCATAACATTCATTGCATCACATTACATTGCATAAGCAAGATCCTCATCGTATAAGTTTGTATGGGAACTCTTATATGATGAGTTACTTTTCTGTAGAGATGATCCTCAACTTATATGTCTGTATGGTCATTCATAAAAGTTGAGTTACTTTCAGTTATAACTTACATTCTCATTCTCTGCTGTAGATGTAGAACTGCTAGCTTAGAATGTTGATGATACCGTTATAGTTTACTTTACTGCTACTTATGTCATTTATATTACTCCACCTGTTTGTACTACTGTTTCATTAAATATATTGTACCCTGATCCTTTCTCCGCCCGGTGCCGAGGAGTCGCTGGGAGAGCGAATGTGAAACCACTTAGTATTTATGACTAACGGTTGCTACATCTTCCTTTTTAGGAGGAAACCCCGTAGCCAGAGCAACAAAAAGTAATGCAGCAGGACAATCCGGGAAGGACGACAGTGCCAAAAGGGACGGTTTCGTCACTACCGTCAGTGACAGATGTGAGTCATATAGTGACTCTTGTTGTAGCCCATTTAGGCAAGACTACTCGTACTATGATAGTTTAGAAGCTAGATGTAACTTCTATATTTGTTATATTTGGATTTATATGCTTTTGTGTGCATTTGACTTCTATTTTTATTACTCTGGTTGGGTTGGCATGATTGATACTGGTAAAGGTTGGCAGAATAGGCGTCTTGTAATACAGGCTAGACCGAGTGCTAGTGATACCGCTAGGCAGCTGTTCTTGGCATAAGAATCCCCTCGTGCCGTGTTCTGTGTTCCGGGAGGGGGGTCTTACAGGAAATTTCCCAAAAAACTAGGAAATTGAAAGCTTGGATCGGGCTCAATTGAGCCCGATCTTCATTCTATCTGAACCCTAAGATCTGCCCACCGAGTAAGGAGAGGAGGAGGACCTTTCTGGTGGTCTGTAGTTGCGCTGAACGTCGAGTTACCTTAGTGGTGGTGGCGTCGCTCGGGTTTCTACAACTACAAAGTGTAAGGGATCGGATTTTTCAGGTAAATGGTGGGGAAAACTCCTTCAGGCCACTGATGGTGTTTAAAGCCTCAGTTAGGGAGTGGAGAGGCCAAGTCATTAGTGACCATTAATGACCATTGAATGCTTGGCTCTGCCATGGTGGATCTATAATGCCCCCAATTTTTTTGCGATTATTTAATTCTCGTTTGGCGTTACGTCAACACGTTTTCTTGGCTTGTACTATCTGTGGAGTGTGGTATTAACTCCTTAGAACTGAGTGGCCTATTTTGTAGCCTATTAGCAAGATCTCCCTAGCAAGCCGAGTCGTTTTGGGTGACCCGGTGTGGCCTCTCGCGGGATGCATGTGTTTTTGCTTTGGGTGGGTATAACTCGAGTTCTTTTCATCGAAAGTTAATTTGGAATTCGCCGTTGTGTTCGTAGCATAGGTATTTTGCTACGGTGCTAGTTTCAACGAATTCCGAGGTAGTTTGGTTTTCGCGCCGTTTTGGGTGTGCTAATAATAAAAGCAAATGTGTATATTTTAAAGCTATTTAAATGATCATTTTCGGCCAAAAAGCTTTGAGAGTGAACCAGCATCTTAGGAGGCGGTTAAGATTAGGCGTGATTAGATTTATTTAAAAGCCTTAATCAGTAGATGGCGGGCCCACTCTTCTTCTTCTTCCCGAGACCGAACTCGCCTCTCCTGTATGCGGAAAATCAGCGGAGAAACCGCCGACCTGCTACGCTTCAGACGTCGATTTTGGGAGTGTTTGTGGACGGAATTTGATTCCGAAGGCGTATTTGGATTTCTCTCTCTTAGAACTATGTTTCTATGGTAAGAGATTTGATTTTCGTTGAGTTTTTAGGAGGCCCGAAATTCTGGTTTTGTCCCTTTTCTGCCATTAAAGTTCGGGATTTTTGTTGTTAGGGTGTTGCTGCTGTTAGTGCCGTGTGAAGATAAGGGAAAGCCGACCAAGCTTCGTCGAAAATCTAGGCAAGTGGTCCTTGCACTTGCTGTTTTGATTTTTCACCCTCTTAACTACCCGGTTAGCCCTAGGATAGAAGCATAGCTTTTCTCTTTTTGCTTGCTAAAACTTTATGCTTCAGTTTCCCTTTATGAGCCCCCCTACTTGTGCTATTTTTGCTCAACATGCGGGTTGTTTTCACCATTTAGACTGCAGATTTTTATTTCTGGTTTGGTGCTTTTGCGGGTAGAGCCGAGAGAGAGAGAGAGAGAGAGGGAGGTTTCTGTGGTAGTGCTCTGGTTAGAACCAGTCTTGTTAGGTTCTCGGGATTTGGTGTTGAGTATGGTGCACACACTCAAAACCAAAAGCCGCCCGGGATTTGGCGTTGAGTGTGGTGCACACACTCAAAGCCATAGTTTGCCTGTTCTTTTGCGGCTAAGTAGTGAGGCGATTGAGTTAGAAATTCGTCTGAGTCGAAATCGACGGGAATCACTAAGTGATTCTCGCCGACTTCGACGAGTATCGTTAGTGATTTCCGGCGATTTGGCGAGAATCAATGGTGATTCCCGCCAATTCGGCGAGAATCAATCGGCATTCCCGCCGATTCGGCGAGAATCGGTCGGCAATCCCGCTGACCTCTTTCGGATGGCGTTGGTTTAGGGTTTTTCTGCGGTTAAGTGCTAAGTCGTTGAGTGAGTAGACCTTACTCAACGCCGTAGCTATTTTTGCGTTGAGCGAGGTAAGCTTACTCAATGCCACTGCCTGTTTTGCTGAAGGCGTTGAGGGAGTGGACCTCACTCAAAGCCATAGCTGTTTTGGCGTTGAGTGTGGTTAGCTCACTCAACGCCAGAGTTTTCTTGCGGGAGACGTTGAGTGAGTGAACCTCACTCAACGCCATGGTGGTTTCTGGCGTTGAGTGAGGCTAACTCACTCAACGCCAAGGTCTGGTGAGGCGTTGAGTGAGTGGGGCTCACTCAACGCCAAGCCGTGTGGAGTCATCTCAACGCTGATCCCTTACCTTGATTTTCGCCCCGAGTGAATTCCTTGATTTTGATGTTCCTTGTCAGCTATGTTTTCTTTCTCAAAGGCTGAATCGTGGGTCGTGGTTAATAGTGGTGGTTTGAAGCTCTTATGGGGGGTGGTGTTTTGTAATTTATTCGTTGCCACCCTTTTTTTTATCTTGCTCCAGGTACGGCTGGGCAAGGGGGTGGAAGGTTCCTAGTTCTTTCACATGTAGACCCCTGAGCTTGGTTTCTTGGAAATTGTGGTTGGGGGACTGAGTTTGCCTCCAACCCGGATCCGCGATGTTTTTGCTACTCCCATCTCTCACAGCTTAGGGTGTTAGACATTTCTTCCTTGGTAGATTACAACATTTGGGCTCATGGTAGCCTTGTTAACTCTACAGCTTTTGGGCAGAGTTACTGTTGTGTCCTCGCACTTAGTGCTCTTCCTTTTTGCCTTGCCTTGGGCAGTTGTGACTGTTACTGCTTTGTTTTCCTCTTTTACTTATCTTCTGATTTACACTTTCGAGCAGTTTTCTAGTTTTGCTTGCTGAGGTATTCTTTCTTCTTTGAATGCCTCAGGTTTTGGATAGTTGCCGCTCTGTCGGCTAGCGGAGTTTTATTGTTGCTGGTGGTCTCTGGTGATATAGAGATCAGTTCCTTATTTTGCGAGGTAGTTTTGATGTGTTTATCTTACAAACATACATATTTGCAAGTGGGTTCGTGTCAGTTTGTTGGCGCCCACTGGTAGTTTTACCTTGATACTTTATATGTTACTTTTTGCTGCTACCTTTATTGGAGATAGTCTACTTGCTCTTGGGATGATTTATGCTAAGTTGCTAGTTACTTTTAAACCTAAAAACACTATTATAAGTATTACTCATAATCAGCATGTTTTAAAAACTCGTCACTATTTTTTAAACAACGCAAAAAGATCATTTTCTTATATATAGAATAAATTAAATGTAGGGTCTTGCATAGTATAAGTTGTCCTCTGGGGACACTTATGCACTCTTTTAGGATGTCAAACCTGAATAAAGTATTTTTCTTCCGCAGCGTATAAGTATAGTTTTTAAATTGTGAACTAGGTGATCCATCGAGCCGAGGGTTACGGCCATTAAAAATATAACAGATTTTCTATTCATTTAACTCATAAATTTTCATAAAGTATAGTTGATAGCGGTTTGCCTGAGCGTCGGCAGTTATCCCCTGCCCGACGTGGCATCATGACGCGTGTTTTCTCCTACTATGATTATTTGTTTTCCTCGGAGAAAATGCGGGTTGTGACAGTTGGTATCACAGGGAGGTTGCTTGACAAGTTAGTCGGGCAACCTTCCCTTTTGATTGCATTAGTAGTTCAGCATCATGTCATTCACACACCGATATGTCATCAGCACGTCTTTGCAAAAGCACGAACACTACACTCATAACATAACATGAAGTATACGGGGCATATTATGTAGTATGGGATGCATAATATGTGTTCATATATGGATCCACCATAAGGGCAACATGTGAGGGTTATGTAGTATGGGATGCTTAACCTCACCACATGGCTGCGACTAGCTCGTTTTCTTTTTGCTGCATGAAAATGTTATGTAGTATGGGATGCATAACATTTTCATGTGTACGCCGCTCATAACATGCATTAGGGCCTTTTTAGAATGCATAGCACAAACATGCATAACATAACATTGCATAAGCACAACGTGCCAAGCTAAAGACTGGTAGGATGACATATGTACACACATAAGTTTTCGAGTCAAAAATAATATTAAGTCATGCATTACCGATCTAGGCAAAAGAGTTAGTGTGGTGGTGGTTACCCATCCTAGGTTAAGGCATAACATCAATTCTTGTAAAAATAAACTCCCAGAGCAAGTTTAACAGCTATAAGTTCATATTTATGTATGTATTGTCTGTACTTAGTATTAGTTGCAGCTGTCGTACTAGGATCTGACTAAGGTTTCTATGATTTTAGGATGGCGGGATGCCCTTCGACTAGATCGACCATCCTATCCTAGGGTGAGTCATCGGGAGCGCAGAATGATGCGGTAATCGAGAGCTTGCGGTAGAGTAGCGATTCCTTGAGTAGGCAGATGGTGGAGGTGCGAGCCCAGATCTAGTCTTTTGTGGAAGTTATTGCAGGACAGACTCAGGGAGTGCAAGACCATGTAGGGGGGATTGCTATTCCACCTCCTCCTGTACCCCTGAGACCTCCAGTGGTGGTGCCAGCAGAGATGGCATTCATCTCATAGTTTAAGAGACTTAGCCCTCCTACTTATGATGGGAAGGCAGATTTCATGGTCATAGACGATTGGCTTATCTCCATGGAGGAGATGTTCTCGTACTCCGGTATTGCAGACGATTAGAGGGTGATGATAGCCGCCTATCAGATTAAGGGTTTGGCTAAGAGTTGGTGGCTTAGAGAAAAGGAGAGCTTGGTAGCTGGATGCTCTTGGGAAGTATTCAAGGAAATGTTGCTGAGGAAGTTCTTGCCTTCGGTCGAGCGTGACCGTCTTATGAACGACTTCCTCCACCTGAAGCAAAGGTAACTCACGGTTGGTGAGTATGAGATAGAGTTCAGCAAGTTAAGCCGGTTTGCTCCTGGGTTGGTTAGTGTTGAGGCTGATCGAGTCAAGCGGTTTCTTGGTGGCTTGAGGAGCGAGGTGCAACAGTTGAACAGTGCTTATGGATCGGAGACCTATGTAGGGGTAGTGGAGGCTGCTCTGAAGGTGGAGGCTATCGAGACTGCAAGGAGCATAGGCCAGCAAATGAGGAAGGACAAGAGGAAGTCCGTCGAGGAGAAGAAACCCCAGGTACCCGATGCTGCTTCAGGAAAGAAGAGCAAGATGGTGTGTAGTTTCTATGGCCGGTTGGGCCACCCTGTCGAGAGGTCTTTCAAGAAGGCAGCAACTCAGAAAAAGGAGCAGGTTCATGCGATTCAGGGTGCTCCTATGAGGGATGTCTCCTGTTCTGTCTGCAAGCGACCCGGGTATGATGCTGCCCAGTGCTGGTCAAAGGATAAAGTTGGCTATCAGTGCGGGCAGAAGGGTCACATCAAGTCTCGGTGTCCCCAGGTCCAGCCTGCTCTTCATGCAGTTCCACTTCAGGCACTACCTCCGCCTCAATATGTGGACAAGGGTAAAGGAAAGCTGAACGTGATCTCTTCCGAGGAGGCCCAAGCTTCGACTCAGGTCATCTCAGGTTAGTTGTTTCTTTTTCTAGCCTGAAGGTTTTATTTGTTAGAAAGGTTACAATGTTGTTTTGGTAGACCCTTACTTGTGTATACTCCTATAGGGAAATTTAAGGTGAAGAACCGCTGGGCGCGCGTTCTGTTCGACTCCGGCGCTACCCACTCATTTGTGGCTAGAGCCTTTGCGGAGTGACATCGGTTAACTCTAGATCGAGTTCGTGGTACCTTCCACGTCAAGTTCCCTTCTGGTGAATTAGTGTTATCAGATTTGGGAATTCTAGATTGCCCTATTTTGTTAGGGGATTTTCTTGCGAGGGTAGACTTGAAGATGATTGACCTGGAGGACTTCAATGTAATTCTGGGCATGGACTTGCTGTTTAAGTATGATGCGGTCATTCAGTGCAAAGGGAAGCGCTTGGAATTCATCAAGGGCAATGGTCAGCCGGGAAGCGTGTATGCTGTTCCATACAAAAATTCTCTTGTCATTTCCGCAGTATGTGCTCAGAAGTTATTTCCTTCTGGTTGTTTTTCTTGTTTAGTCTCGGTGGTTGGGACCGCTGTTAGTATACCGCACTTAGAGGAGATTCCCGTTGTTCGCGCTTTCGCTGATGTGTTTCCTGATGACCTTCCTGCTCTTCCTCCCGATCGGGATATCAAATTTTTGATTGATTTGGAACCGGGTACGCGTCCTATTGCAAAGGCGCCGTACCGGATGGCCCCTCATGAGCTAGAGGAGTTGCGAGTCCAGTTAGATGAGTTGTTGGCAAAAGGGTTTATCAGGCAGAGTTCTTCACCTTGGGGTGCTCCTGTTCTATTTGTGAAGAAGAAGGATGGGACGATGCGGCTTTGCATCGACTACAAGGAGTTGAATAATGTCACTATTAAGAACAGGTACCCTCTGCTGAGGATTGATTACTTGTTTGACCAGTTGCGCGGTAGCACGGTGTTCTATAAGATCGATCTTCGTTCTGGCTATCATCATCTTAGGATCCGTGAGGCAGATATTCCACAGACTGCGTTTAGATTTAGGCATGGACATTTTGAGTTCTTGGTGGTTTCATTTGGTTTGACCAACGCACCATCAGCTTTCATGGATATGATGAACCGGGTGTTCAAGGATTTCCTGGACAAGTTCGTTGTGGTTTTCATCGATGACGTGCTGGTCTATTCTCGCAACGCTGAGGAGCATGAGCGGCATCTGCGCTTGGTTCTATTGGAGTTAAGGAATCACAATTTATTCGCCAAGTTGAGCAAGTGTGAATTTTGGTGGCCTCAGGTCTCGTTTCTGGGCCACGTGGTGAATTAGGATGGGATCTCGGTTGACCCGGAAAAGATCGCAGCAGTGATGGATTGGAGTAGACCGGGCTCGCCCAAGGAGATCAGGAGCTTTCTAGGGTTGGCCGACTACTACATGAGGTTCGTGAAGGGTTTCTCTACCCTAGCTGTACCTTTGACCAGGTTTACTAAGAAGAACGCGACCTTTGTTTGGACCAAGCAGTGTGAAGAAGCCTTCCTGGAGCTTAAGAACAGATTGTGCACTACTCCCATTTTGACCCTACCTATTGAGGGTGTGGAGTATAACATTTACGTGGATGCTTCACATGTTGGTTTAGGTTGCGTGTTGATGCAAGTTGGAAAAGTTATTGCGTATGGGTCAAGGCAATTAAAGACTCATGAGATAAATTACCCTACACATGACCTTGAGTTTGCAGCGGTGATTTATGCATTGAAGCTATGGAGGAATCTACTTTATGGGGCTTAGTGCAAGATCTTAACTGATCACAAGAGCCTGAAGTATGTGTTCACGCAGAAGGAGTTGAATCTGCGCCAACGTCGGTGGCTAGAGTATGTGGACGATTATGATGTAGAGATCCAGTATTATCCAGGCAAGGCCAATGTGTTTGCCGACGCCCTGAGTCGGAAGACGGGGAAGATCTTTAATCTCTCCGCCGATCGTTTAGTGGAAGAGTTCCTCCTTATGGATATCTCAGTGGGATGCTGCGACATGCATAGTAGTTTGGCAGTGGCAGAGCCGTCCTGGATTTCCCTTACTAGGTTGCACCAGAAGGACGATCCGGACCTGCTGCACTTATACCTCAGGGCTCAGAGAGGGGAGTTGCCGGATTTTTCCATCGATGATGCGGGTACTTTGAAGTACCACGACAGATTTTGCATCTCTGCTATTGGAGACATCAAGAGTATGGTATGCAGAGAGGCTCATGGATCCAGTGTTGCCTACCATCCAAGATCTACGAAGATGTATCATGATTTGAAGCAAATTGCCTGGTGGTATGGGATGAAAAGTGATTTTGCCCGATTTTTTGCTGAGTGCCACACTTGCAAGCGTGTGAAGGTCGATCACGGAAGGCCTGGTGGCAAGTTAACTCCGTTAGAGATCCCGACTTGGAAGTGGGAAAGAATTTCTATGGACTTCATCACGGGCTTACCGAAATCTCCAAGGGGATTTGATTCTGTTTGGGTTATAGTGGATAGACTGACGAAGTGTGATCACTTCGTGCAGTATATGATTGACTACACAATGAATAAGATAGCAGCATTGTACTTGAATAAGGTCATCAGATTACATGGTGTGCCTGTTAGCATTATTTTCGATCGAGATTCCCGGTTTACTTCTCGCTTTTGGCAAAGTTTGCAGGAGGATTTGGGTACCGATCTGAGGTACTCAACTGCTTACCATCCACAGACCAATGGGCAGATGGAGCGAGTGAACCATATAGTTGAGGATATGATCAGATGCTACATTCTACACCATGGTGGAGCATGGGATGAGCGATTGCGGCTTATGGAGTTTGCATACAATAACAGTTATCAAGAAAGTTTACAAATGGCTCCGTTTGAAGCGTTGTATGGGAGGCGCTGCAGAACTCCCCTGTTTTGGGCTGAGGCAAGTGAGAGACTCTTGTTGGGTTCGGATGTGCTCGAGGAGATGGAAATCGCGGTGAAGCTTATTCGAGAAAAGCTTCGTATAACTTAGGAGATATATGAAAAGAACGCCAATCGGCGTAGGTCGGACTTGGAGTTTTCTGTAGGGGACCTTGTTGAAAGTGAAGGGATAGATACTACTCTAGAGGGGGGGTGAATAGAGTAATCAAATTTTGCACAATACAAAACTTAACTATCTACCCAACTCCCTTGGAGTGAAGTGCGGAATGAAGAGATTATAGATATTGATTAACCTTAAAGCCTAACACAAGTGTTGTGTGCAAACACAAGCTAACTGTAATTACAGTTAAAGCCTGGAAAACCTAAGCAGCAACTAGCAACCTAGTTATATCTATTCACAGCCACAGTACAAGAAAAATAATAAACAAGCCAGACGACACAAGGAATTTTATAGTGGTTCCCCAAACAACTTGGGTACGTCCACTCTTCTACCCAAACGGTAGGAATCCACTACAGGTTTTTGATCAGGTGCCCTGCCACCAACAGGATCTTCTTCAGGTAGATCCAGAGACCCTTTAGACTTTTGATCAGGTGTCTAAAAACCAAGCACAGGTTTTTGATCAGGTGCCCTGCCACCAAGGGATACTTTTGAAGGGAGTAATAACCCTGTACAGGAGGGGGAAGAAGGTTAAGATGTCTTCTCTATTTTACAATAGATTAGAGAAGCACAAAAAGCTTGCACTGAGCTAGAATGCTCTAAAGAATCAAGGCTCCCCCTGGCTCAAAGATGTCCAGGTGAAGTCTTGCTTCAGTGCAAAAACTCTTCAGAAAATTCTGAAGGAAAGAGCTACAAGAAGAAAATAAATAACAAAAAGAAATCTCTTCAAGCAGCTATTCTTCTTCTTCTTCTTCTTCAAAGAAACTCTGAGTTGAACTTCCTGAAAGCAGGAGAACTCAGGTGAAGAAGAGATGAAGATCTTAACACTTCTCAGTTAGATGGAGTTTGCTGAGAGCAGGAAACTTGAGCTTGATGAAGGCTTGAGTGCTTTTGAATATGTATGTAACAGCTTCTGTTAACTCTTCTATTCACTAGCTTGAATCCTTCTGCAAAGGGTTCTTTTTATATCATCATCAAGCAACGGCTCTCTTCCATTTGAATTGTTTGTCTTCTTCTACGCCTTGAGACCTGGGCTGTAAATATCAAGAAGACAGAAATATTTCTGCAGCAAAGCATTCCATAAAAAGGAATAAATCTCTTTCTAAGAAGCTGCAGGCTTAAATCAAATAATCAGATAGACTAAATAAAGTCACATCAGAAACTATCTCTTTATAGCAAAAGAAGACTTTTCAGTCTAACGGCTATAAAGGGGCTGACAGCAGATAAAGTAATTTAAATAGACAGCTAATAAGACAAACAACTTTATCTTAAAAGATTTTAACTCAGGCAACAAGAATAGAGCAAATAATGCCTGGAAACTTTATCAACAGCTTAAAATATCGTGCCAGAAAATGTATTAAATAATTAAATATAATAAATAAATACAAAATCCAAAGGCAGACAGAAAACGTCGAACGACCTTCGAAGATCGTCGAACGACGCCAGGAGATCGTCGAACTACCGGGCAGATAGTCGAACGATCCAGATAGTCGAGCTATCAAACAGATAGTCGAGCTACCGCAGCAGATAGTCGAACTATCAGGACAGATAGTCGAACTACTAGATAGTCGATCTATCTAGGACAGATAGTCGAGCTATCAAGCGCACAGAGATAGTCGAGCTATCAAGCAGATAGTCGACCTACCTCAGAAAACAGATAGTCGATCTATCAAAAGATAGTCGATCTATCAACATATAGTCGAACTACCCGCGCAGAACAGATAGTCGAACTATCAACAGATAGTCAAACTACCAGCGCAGAACAGATAGTCGAACTATCAACAGATAGTCGAACTACCAGCGCAGAACAGATAGTCGAACTATCAACAGATAGTCGAACTACCAGCGCAGAACAGATAGTCGAACTATCAACAGATAGTCGAACTATCAGCGCAGAACAGATAGTCGAACTATCAACAGATAGTCGAACTATCAGCGCAGACCAAGGCGTCGACCAAATGATAGACGATCGTCGATCAGTCGATAGACGATAGTCGAACGGCGTTCGACTATGGTCGAACGAAAAACTACTTAACCAAATTCTCAATTTGGAAAAGCGAGGACTCTACAGCTAGACTCCTAATCATTGACCATAGATATTTCTTGGGTCAAGGAGCACAAAGGAGAAGACTAAACTCAAATCAAACTAGGGTACCAACAATCTCCCCCTATTTGAGTTAAGTCTCTCAAAAACTAAAACAGCTAGCAATAAAATAAACAAAATAAATTCAACAGATAGATAGCAATAAACTGGCAGATTATCAATCAGATAAATAAATATAACACAGCAGTTTAATCAAATTATCAAGAATCTTTAGGATCAGGTAATGTATCAGATGAACTAGAGACAAAGGAAATTTTTCTAAGCGGGTCATCTGATTCCTTCTTTGATATCTTTAGATCCTGAGCCCCAATGATCTTTAGTTCTGTAGCTCTGGGGACAACAGCTTCAGGATGTTTTTCCATGTACTTTGCTGGATCAAATATCTCAGGATTGACTTGAAATTTTTCAAATTCTTTCTTTCTGTACTCTGACATAGTAGTAAAGCCAGTTGTATCTTTACCTTCAGCTCTTGCTTTTCTGATTTGGGCTGCTCCTACAAGCTCTTGAAAGCGAGCCATCCTAAAATTAGGATCGAGCTCAGGATTTTCATATACGGGCTCTGGAGAAGCAGCAGCTATTATATCTAGATAAAACATTAGAAAACTTAGCAAAAGGGACTTGCTAGAAGGTTTTAAAACACTGTAAACTATTTACCTTTTGAAACACTCTTCTCAGATTGAACTGGAGAAGGAGGTGGGGAAAAAGTTGGTCTTTGGGCCACAACCTCCTTCATTGGTCTTTGAGATCCATAAGATGATTTGCTTTGTGAACTTTGATGACCTTGCCTTGGTTGGGGCTGAGCAGATGCAGATTTTTCATAGGCAGCAGATCGACTAGCAGGTAGATTCCCAGAGGCTCCTGCACCGGGAGGTGGAGGAGGACCTTTGGGAGTCCATCTGGAGACTGGACTGTCATACTTCTTAGCTCTCTTCCTTTCTTTTTGCTGATTCTTCGAAAACCTCATCCAATGCTGAAAATCTTTAGATTTGGGGTCAATGCCCTTCAGAATATAATATGGAATGTCATTATCCTTGTTTGGAGGAGGAGGAGGAGCAGCTTTTCTTTTCTTAGCAGCAGATTTCTTTTTCTTTGAATTTTCAGAAGCATCTGAATCATCATCATCATCAGAATGGGATGATGGAGGGTTCTCATAGGGATCATAGGCTTCTGAGACAGCCTTTTCTTTAAGCTTTGAAACCGATTTCTCCCTTTCTTCTTCCAGGGCATCCATAGCCAGAAGGGAGTCAAAATCTAATCCAGGAGAGTCATCCCAGATGGATGACTTTTCACATTGCAACTCTTTCTCTTTCTCTTTTAGAGATTGAACTCTTAATTCCCAAGCAGCCCTTGCTTGAATTTCTTCCAAATTTAAAGCAGGAGAATCAACTTTGATTTCCTCTTGACTTTCATCCTCTTTATCAAAAAACACATCCAATTCTGGATCTATTTGAGTATTAGAATCACTTGGAGCAGCCTCAGAAACAACTGCTATTTTCTGGGCAGTTAAATCTTCTTTAATAAAATCTGTAGAATCAAGAACACAGATCTGCTAAATAAGCTTGAATCATCCCTTCAAGGTATTCACCAGCAAGCAAATAAATTGACTCATCAATAAACCGGATTAGGGAATTACCTTCATATTTAACCATCTCCCAGCAGTCATTCAGATATTTAGTTATGATTCCTTCCAGGAATCTGGCAATCATAGGAGAGGTTATATCTTCTAAGCATACTTTCACAGCAATTTCTGATAGCAGGATACCATCTGATATTTCCTTCTCAGTCAAGACTGGAGCTAAAACTTTCTTAGCAGGAGCAATCTCTTCCTCAGCTGGAACAACCACTTCCTCAGCTGGAACAACCTCTTTCTCAGCAGGAGCTGTCTCTTCCTCAGCAGACATAACAATATCTGGAACTTCTTCTGGCTCAACTTGAGCAGATTCTGGCTGGACAGATACGACAACATCTGGAGCTATCTCTATATCAGCTGTAGGAGAAGCAGGAAGGTCTGAGACATCCTCATTGAACATCTCCCCCTGCCTGATTTTAGTAGCTACTGAAACCAGGCCCCTAGAGGTAGATGGCTCAGCTGATTTAGAAATTGATTGGAGGGAGGCAGTTAGATGGTCAATGGAGGCAGCAAGGGGAGCGATTGCCTCGTCAATCATGGTTTTGATTGACGGGGTAATCAGCTCCACGATGCGGATGATAATCTCAGGAGAGATTTCAAAAGATGATGGAAGAGAGGTGGATGGATCAGCAGCAGATATGGTATGGGAGCTGGGATGAGAAATAATGGGGACTGGGGATCGAGCTGGAGATACAGCTGGAGAATGAGCAGGGGATGGAGAATGAACTGGGGAATTAACGGGAGATGCATGAGGAGTAAGAACTCTCTCTGATCCTAACAAATCGAAACTAGGAGCAGATATCCTAGCCAGATATGCAGGGAGAGGAGAGGCTGGAGGGGAAGAAGAAACAACCGTAGTTATTTCAGGTGCAGCAGAAGAAGAAGGTCGTACCTCAGCTGAAGTTGATGGTACTTCAACTGAGGCAGACGGCAAAGCAGAGGAGGAGGAAGGGAGAGCTGAGCCAGCTTCACTAGGTTGAGGAGCGACTGAAACAGTCCTTGTGTCCTCAGATTGTGCTGGAGCAGACTTCACGAACGTCCTCTTCCACTTGGAGAACAGATGGGGGTCCATCTTCTTGCTGGCATTGATGGTTGTTGCGGCAGAACTCAGCAGCTGGGGGAATTTCTCCTTCAGAAAAATTCCAATAACCCTTCCGAGGGTAACTTCCTTCTTTCCATTCTTCTTCCTGATCAAATCAAACAGAACAGCAGCCCAATCGATCCTTTTACGATTAACAATTGCACACATAAGTGTGAATTGCTGTCTTGTTATGTTATCATGGGCAGAGTGCTTCCCAAGGAGCACTTTTCCGACAACCTCAGCGAGGAACTTGATCTTGAAAGGGAAATTTACCTTGAGCAACTTGGAGGGAATGCCTTCAGCATGTCCCAGCTCGACGAGCATCCTTCCAAACTCCTGAGCATCTTGCTCATAATCTTCGTCACCGATAACTAGACCAAAAACATCAGAAAGAACGACCGGAGTTAGGATAGCTTCTACTCCGCCGATGGTACCGATCATCGACTCGTCTGTGGAAGACGACGTGAAAGCCCATTCTTTTATTTCTGGAATATTAATCTTGATCCTTTCAGACATCAGCTTCTCTAGGCCTTGATCTCTGCAGAGCTGGAGAACTTCCACTATGCCGGCATCGCAACTGCTGAAAGCTTCGAAATCTACACTGAATCCGGCATCGAACTTGACGACAGCTAGAATAGCTGGGGAAATCGCCATCGAATCGCTGGAGAAACGCGAGAAGGAGGAGGAAGACGAAGAGGACGGAGCGGCAGAAAATCGCAAGCGGGAAAGCAGAATGCGAAAGGGCACGTTCCGTCGATGATAAAGCAATAGATCTTTTAACCTAGGTCGACTATCGGCTTTATATTGAACCGGATATAGTCGGTCTATTTAAAAAGATCTTGAACCGATAGTCGAACGGCCGTTCGACGATCGGCTCAGAAGCAGAGTAGTCGGACAATCGTTCGACTATTTCTGGCTTCTCAACCAACAGGCTGTCGTCGTCCGGAGATCGACGATGAGCTCAGCCTGTTCGACGATGGTCGAACGTCGATCGACGATCTTCAAACAGATAAGCTATCATTAACCAGAGGTCGACGATAGGCTCAATCCGTTCGACGATCTTCGATCATCGTTCGACGATCTTCAAGCAGACCTCAACATAGGCAGATATCGTCACACTTAGTCTCGTCCATTGATCATGCCTAGTTGGACTAAAAAGAACAGATGCTTCTGTTCATCTAAAGGCTTGGTGAATATATCACCTCTCTGAAACTCAGTGGATATGAACTCAAGACAGATCTTGTTCTTTTCCACACAATCTCTCAGGAAATGGTGCCTAATCTCAATGTGCTTCGTTCTAGAGTGGTGCACTGGATTTTGTGCAATTGAGATAGCACTGGTACTATCACACATGATCTTGGTGTTCTTGTGTGAGTAACCATAATCCACAAGCTGGTTTTGAATCCACAGGATCTGTGAACAACAACTGGCAGCTGCTATATATTCAGCCTCTGCAGTTGAAGTTGAGACAGAAGCCTGCTTCTTACAGAACCAAGAGACCAATCTCTCTCCCAGGAACTGGCAAGTTCCTGAGGTGCTCTTCCTGTCAACTCTGCAACCAGCATAGTCAGAATCAGAATATCCAATTAATTCAAACTCTGACTCAGCTGGGTACCAAAGTCCTAGATTTGGACATCCTTTCAGATATCTCAGGATTCTCTTTAGAAGAATCAGATGAGATTCCTTGGGGTTGACCTGGAATCTAGCACAAAGGCATGTAGCAAACATTATATCTGGCCTACTTGCAGTTAGATATAATAGGGAACCAACAATGGCCCTATAATTCTTTTGATCAACTGGCTTGCCGTGATCATCAGAATCAATAACTACATTAGTAGCCATGGGTGTAGGCATTGCTGAAGCATCAGCCATCCCAAATTTCTTTACCAATTCCTTGGCATATTTGGATTGGGAGATGAAGATACCATCAGCATCTTGCTTAACTTGGAGACCAAGAAAGTAAGACAGCACACTCATGCTACT
Source organism: Platanthera zijinensis (assembly GCA_039513925.1). NCBI lineage: Eukaryota > Viridiplantae > Streptophyta > Magnoliopsida > Asparagales > Orchidaceae > Platanthera > Platanthera zijinensis. The sequence continues at coordinate 155,511,521 of CM077078.1, read as the reverse complement.
CATCTCAAACTTAGAGTGCATCAAGTTGGAAAACTTTTTGCAAAGTTTGGGATCAGTGGAGCCAAAGATAATATCATCTACATACACCTGAACTAACAGGATTGTGTCCTTGTGATGCTTAACGAACAGGGTTCTATCAACTACTCCCCTAGTGAAGTTGTGCTCTAACAGGAAACTAGCTAGAGTCTCATACCAGGCCCTAGGAGCTTGCTTTAGTCCATAAAGAGCTTTTTGCAACTTAAAAACATGAGAGGGCTGTGTTGATGAAACAAACCCTGGTGGTTGTTCAACAAACACTTCTTCCTTAAGCTCACCATTTAGGAATGCACTTTTGACATCCATTTGGAACACCTTAAACTTCATGTAGGCTGCATAGGCCAAGAAGATCCTTATTGCTTCTAGCCTTGCAACAGGAGCAAAGGTTTGGTCATAGTCTATACCTTCCTCCTGTGTGTAGCCCTGAGCTACAAGCCTAGCTTTATTCCTTACTATTATTCCATTAGCATCTAACTTGTTTCTATACACCCACTTGGTGCCTATGATCAGTTGGCCTTTAGGTCTTGGAACCAAAGTCCAAACTTTACATCTCTCAGACTGATTGAGTTCCTCTTGCATTGCAATGATCCAGTGGGGATCTAGCTCTGCATCTTTAAAGGTGAGGGGCTCAACCTGTGAGAGGAAACAAGCATGCATCACATCCTGTCTTAATTGATGTCTTGTTTGCACACCAGCTGATATGTCTCCAATCACTTGAGATGTGGGATGATCTCTAAGTGTGACAATATCAGCAGGTGGGATGTGATCTTCAGCAACAGTTGGGATTAATTCCTCAGGAGGAATTTGATCTACTGTTGGTGGAACAACAACAGCTTCAACAGCTTCAGCAATGTCTTCATCACTGTCTGATTCAGTGATCTGAAGAGTTGAAAGTTGAAGGATTTCTTGAGGGGCATCATGTACCTGCAAAGAACTGGAGGGAGGAGAATTTTCTTTCTCCTTGTAAAACATCTGAGACTCATCAAAAGTCACATGCACAGATTCTTCTATTTTACAGGTTGATTTGTTATAAACCCTATAAGCTTTGCTTACTTGGGAATATCCAAGCATAATTCCCATTGAAGCTTTTGCTTCAAATTTTCTAATATATTCTTTATTATTGTTATGAATATAAACAGTACAGCCAAAAATTCTAAAGTAATTAATTTTTGGTTTCTTTCCTTTAAGCAACTCATAAGGAGTTTTACACTTAAGTTTGTGTATCAAACTTCTATTCAAGACATAGTTGGCTGTACTAACAGCTTCTGCCCAATAGGATAGAGGCATGTTAGCATCTGCCAACAATGTGCTAGCAGCTTCAATTAGTGTTCTATTCTTCCTCTCAACTACCCCATTTTGTTGGGGAGTTCTAGGAGCTGAGAAGCTATGTTTGATACCTTCTCTCTCACAGAATTCTTGCATGAGAAGAGAGTCAAACTCAGTACCATGATCACTTCTGATCAAGGCCACATGAGTAGAGTACTCAGTCTGCACACAAAGTAGAAAGTCTGTAAGGGCTTTGAAGTTATCAGACTTAGTTCTCAAAAAGAAAACCCAACTGAACCTAGAGAAGTCATCTACAATTACTAAAGTGTAATACTTCCCTCCTAAACTCTGTACATTTATTGGGCCAAAAAGGTCCAAATGTAATAAATACAGGATTCTAGGAGAGTCACTTTTATTTACAGATTTAAATGAGTTCTTGGTTTGCTTGCCTAGCTGACAAGCCTTGCACAGACTCTCCTTCTTGTAGGGGCAAGAAGGTAAGCCTCTAACAAGGTTGTGCTTAGATAACCTAGATATATTTTTCAGGTTTACATGACTAAGCCTTTTATGCCATAAAGAATTATTATTAAGGGTTAATTCATTAAACAGGCAGATTTCCGAGTGAGATGAATTAAAATCTACTAAATATATATTGCCTATTCTATTACCTATTAAAACAACATTATTATTTAAAGTAATATTGCAAGAGGAGTTAGAAAAAGAAACCTGGTAGCCAGCATCACATAGCTGGCTAACTGAAATCAGGTTGTGCTTTAGTCCACTGACATAAGCAACTCTCTTGAATGTAACAGCTCCAATTGTGATCTTGCCATATCCTTCTGTCTGACCACAGCTGGAGTCTCCAAAGATAACCTTTGGGCCGAGCTTTGCTTTGTACTTTGACAGTAGCTCTTTGTTTCCTGTCATATGCTTAGAGCATCCACTATCCAAATACCACTTATTTTGAGTGATTGGATAGGCCTTCACCTGCAAAACAACTATTTAGACAGAGTGGACCCAGGTAACCTTGGGTCCCTTGTTTTTCACATAAGAAAAACTGGAGATATAAGAAAATGCAGGCTGAGGGTGATAGCCTAGAGGGTGAGATCTCCTAGGTGGGATTCTCCATGCAGATGATGGGTCAACAAACCTAGGGTTTCTATTTTCATTTAGGTTTCTATGATACTGATTATGATTTTGAAAATCATGTTGAAATCGTCGATCGACGTTCGACGATGGGCGCTCAGATCGTCGAGCTTCGTTCGACCATGGAGCATCCGATCGTCGAGCGGTGTTCGACGCTCTTTGCATTCCTTTGAAAAATTTCTTTCTCTTTTCTCTCTTAGCCTTATTTAATGTTTTATTTACAAGGTTTACTTGCTCAGTGTTCTTCTTTCCACTAGCTGAAATGAAGTTCACTGGAGTTGAAAGGTTATTTTTAAGCAAGACTGGGGGTTCACTGGGAGAAGCTCCTAAGCCTAATTTATCATTTCCTGTCCTGGTGTTAGCCATGCTGGTAATTTCTAACAGCTTAAGGCTTCTACCATTAAGGGATTCTTCTAGTCTCTTAGACTTAGCTAATTCTACTTTAAGAAATTTGATTTCTTCACTACAAGTAGTGAGTTCTTCCTTTAACCTAACATTTTCAGAGGCTATTGATTCAGAGTCAGCTAGCCTATTTCTAAGTTCTTTTATCTCTTTTTCTGAACTAATTAAATCTAAACATAGAGATTTAAAATCTAACTTAAACTCTTCTGAAGTAAAATCATAAGATGAAAGTACCTCATCTTCAGTAGGCATTTCTTCATCTGAGTCAGAACTCTCTGCAGCAGAGTGGTTGCTGCAGGCATCTATTGCCATGAGGCAAACTTCTTTTGCCTTCTTTTCTTCTTCATCCTCACTAGAGCTTGAGGATGAGGATTCTTCATCAGAATCACTCCAGGTTTCAGCAATGAAACCTCTCTCCTTTTTCTTGTTCTTGTAGGAGGATGGCTTGGAGTGCTTCCTGTGCTGCTCCTTTTCTTTCCTCTTGTCTTTGTTTTTCTCCTCTGGACACTCCGGCAAGATGTGTCCAGGCTTCCTGCACCCATAACAAATAATTTCTTTAGTTGGAGTACGATCATACCTTGGCTTTTCTTCATACTTTGAAGATTTTCTTCTGAACTCTTTTCTCCCCATTTTGAGAAATCTCTTGGCAAACAATGCCATGAGCTCCTCATTTGATTGGCTGCCTTCTGAGGCTTCAGCAGCTTTAAGAGCTAGAGATTGCTCTTTTCTTGTTGGAGTGGGGGTCTTGGCTTCTGCTTCAGCTTCCCTTGTCTTCAGCACTTGCTCAAAAGATTTGAGCTTGCCGAGAAGGGCTTCAGTTGATATCTCATTGGTGCTTCTGGCTTCCTTGATTGGCCAGATCCTCAAATCCCATGTGCTAGGGAAGCACATAAGGATCTTATCATTGACCTCTGTCAATGAGATATCCTTGTCAAGGGTCATCAGCTCATTGATGATTGAGCTGAGCCTGGTGTACATCGCTTCAACTGATTCAGCATCAGTCTTTTTGAAGTTCTCATACTGTGAGATAAGGTTGGACCTCCTGTCCTTCCTTTCATCAGCTGAACCAGCTACAATCTGGTTCAGTGTGTCCCACATGGCCTTTGCTGAAGAGCAATCAGCAACCTTCTGGAACACTTCATCAGACATAGTATGAGCCAGTATGTTCATTGCTTTGGCATCAGCAATTTTAGCCTTCTTGTACTCATCATTATAGTCTGGAGGAGGCACTGCACTCATATCAGATGATGAGGCAGTGGCTGCAGCAGGTGCTCTTGGGGGACCTGACAAAATAGAAGCAAAAATACTCTCATCAATAGAGTTCATATAAAGTTTGATCCTTGCCTTCCAGATGCCAAACTTTGCTAAGTTGCATGCTGGAGGTCTGGTGCTAGAATAATCCTTAGACTGAGCCATGATAGTGAATTTCTATAAACTCTTGGTATCTATCAGGATCTTGTGACTTAGGTGTTAGCCTATACAGTCAGTCAACCTCCCTCTGATACCAATTGAAAGTGAAGGGATAGATACTACTCTAGAGGGGGGGGTGAATAGAGTAATCAAATTTTGCACAATACAAAACATAACTATCTACCCAACTCCCTTGGAGTGAAGTGCGGAATGAAGAGATTATAGATATTGATTAACCTTAAAGCCTAACACAAGTGTTGGGTGCAAACACAAGCTAACTGTAATTACAGTTAAAGCCTGGAAAACCTAAGCAGCAACTAGCAACCTAGTTATATCTATTCACAGCCACAGTACAAGAAAAATAATAAACAAGCCAGACGACACAAGGAATTTTATAGTGGTTCCCCAAACAACTTGGGTACGTCCACTCTTCTACCCAAACGGTAGGAATCCACTACAGGTTTTTGATCAGGTGCCCTGCCACCAACAGGATCTTCTTCAGGTAGATCCAGAGACCCTTTAGACTTTTGATCAGGTGTCTAAAAACCAAGCACAGGTTTTTGATCAGGTGCCCTGCCACCAAGGGATACTTTTGAAGGGAGTAATAACCCTGTACAGGAGGGGGAAGAAGGTTAAGATGTCTTCTCTATTTTACAATAGATTAGAGAAGCACAAAAAGCTTGCACTGAGCTAGAATGCTCTAAAGAATCAAGGCTCCCCCTGGCTCAAAGATGTCCAGGTGAAGTCTTGCTTCAGTGCAGAAACTCTTCAGAAAATTCTGAAGGAAAGAGCTACAAGAAGAAAATAAATAACAAAAAGAAATCTCTTCAAGCAGCTATTCTTCTTCTTCTTCTTCTTCAAAGAAACTCTGAGTTGAACTTCCTGAAAGCAGGAGAACTCAGGTGAAGAAGAGATGAAGATCTTAACACTTCTCAGTTAGATGGAGTTTGCTGAGAGCAGGAAACTTGAGCTTGATGAAGGCTTGAGTGCTTTTGAATATGTATGTAACAGCTTCTGTTAACTCTTCTATTCACTAGCTTGAATCCTTCTGCAAAGGGTTCTTTTTATATCATCATCAAGCAACGGCTCTCTTCCATTTGAATTGTTTGTCTTCTTCTACGCCTTGAGACCTGGGCTGTAAATATCAAGAAGACAGAAATATTTCTGCAGCAAAGCATTCCATAAAAAGGAATAAATCTCTTTCTAAGAAGCTGCAGGCTTAAATCAAATAATCAGATAGACTAAATAAAGTCACATCAGAAACTATCTCTTTATAGCAAAAGAAGACTTTTCAGTCTAACGGCTATAAAGGGGCTGACAGCAGATAAAGTAATTTAAATAGACAGCTAATAAGACAAACAACTTTATCTTAAAAGATTTTAACTCAGGCAACAAGAATAGAGCAAATAATTCCTGGAAACTTTATCAACAGCTTAAAATATCGTGCCAGAAAATGTATTAAATAATTAAATATAATAAATAAATACAAAATCCAAAGGCAGACAGAAAACGTCGAACGACCTTCGAAGATCGTCGAACGACGCCAGGAGATCGTCGAACTACCGGGCAGATAGTCGAACGATCCAGATAGTCGAGCTATCAAACAGATAGTCGAGCTACCGCAGCAGATAGTCGAACTATCAGGACAGATAGTCGAACTACCAGATAGTCGATCTATCTAGGACAGATAGTCGAGCTATCAAGCGCACAGAGATAGTCGAGCTATCAAGCAGATAGTCGACCTACCTCAGAAAACAGATAGTCGATCTATCAAAAGATAGTCGAACTATCAAAACAAACAGATAGTCGATCTATCAACATATAGTCAAACTACCCGCGCAGAACAGATAGTCGAACTATCAACAGATAGTCGAACTACCAGCGCAGAACAGATAGTCGAACTATCAACAGATAGTCGAACTACCAGCACAGAACAGATAGTCGAACTATCAACAGATAGTCGAACTACCAGCGCAGAACAGATAGTCGAACTATCAACAGATAGTCGAACTATCAGCGCAGAACAGATAGTCGAACTATCAACAGATAGTCGAACTATCAGCGCAGACCAAGGCGTCGACCAAATGATAGACGATCGTCGATCAGTCGATAGACGATAGTCGAACGGCGTTCGACTATGGTCGAACGAAAAACTACTTAACCAAATTCTCAATTTGGAAAAGCGAGGACTCTACAGCTAGACTCCTAATCATTGACCATAGATATTTCTTGGGTCAAGGAGCACAAAGGAGAAGACTAAACTCAAATCAAACTAGTGTACCAACACTTGTGTTTCTTAAGGTTTCCCCGATGGTTGGTGTTAAGAGGTTCGGTAAGAACCGTAAATTGGACCCGAGGTATGTGGGCCCGTTTATTGTAGAGGGATTGGCGTGTTAGCTTATAGGTTGGATTTGCCAGCAAACATCCCAGGTGTTCATAATGTATTTCATGTAAGCCAATTACGGAAGTGTGTGCGCACTAGTGGGCAAGTCTTGGATGTTGTTCCCCAGTTGGAGCCTAATCTCTCTTTTGTTGAAGTGTTGGTCCGCATTTTGGATAGTCAAGATCGGGTGCTGCGTAGGAATCCATCCCGATGGTCAAAGTTCTATGGAAGAATAAGGGTTTGGAAAGCGCGACTTGGGTGTTAGAGTCGGCTATGAGGGAGGCTCACCCTCAACTGTATCCCTTATTAGTTTGGTTTGTTTTCCCTTCTATAGTAGAAGTGTTGTGCATAAAGTTTCGGGACGAAACTTTCTTTTCGGGGGAGTGACTGTAACGCCCCCGATTTTTTCTGCGATTATTTAATTCTCGTTTGGCATTACGTCGACGCATTTTCTTGGCTTGTGCCATCTGTGGAGTGTGTTCTTAACTCCTTAGAATTGAGTGGCCTATTTTGTAGCCTATTGGCAAGATCTCTCTAGCAAGCCGAGTCGTTTTGGATGACCCGGTGTGGCCTCTCGGGGGAAGCTTGTGTTTTGGCTTCGGGTAGGTATAACTCGAGTTCTGTTCGTTGAAAGTTAATTTCGACTTCGCCATTGCGTTCGTAGCATGAGTATTTAGCTACGGTGCGAGTTTCATCGAATTCCGAGGTAGTTTGGTTTTCGCGCCGTTTTGGGTGTGCTAATAATAAAAGCAAATGTGTATATTTTAAAGCTATTTAAATGATAATTTTCGGCCAAAAAGCTTTGAGAGTGAACCGGCGGCTTAGGAGGTGGTTAAGATTAGGTGTGATTAGATTTATTTAAAAGCCTTAATCAGTAGATGGCGGGCCCACTCTTCTTCTTCTTCCCGAGACCGAACTCGCCTCTCCTGTATGCGGAAAATCTGCGGAGAAACCGCCGACCTGCTACCCTTCAGACGTCGATTTTGGGAGTGTTTGTGGACGGAATTTGATTCCGAAGGCGGATTTGGATTTCTGTCTCTTAGAACTACGTTTCTATGGTAAGAGATTTGATTTTCGTTGAGTTTTTAGGAGGCCCAAAATTCTGATTTTGGCCCTTTTCCGCCATTAAAGTTCATAATTTTTGCTGTTAGGGTGTTGCTGCTGCTGGTGCCGTGTGAAGATAAAGGAAAGCCAACCAAGCTTCGTCGGAAATCGAGGCAAGTGGTCCTTGCACTTGCTATTTTGATTTTTTCCCCTCTTAACTACCCGGTTAGCCCTAGGATAGAAGCCAAGCTTTTCTCTTTTTGCTTGCTAAAACTTTGTGCTTCAGTTTCCCTTTATGAGCCCCCCTCCTTGTGCTGTTTTTTCTCAACCCGCTGGTTGTTTTCACCATTTAGACTCTAGATTTTTATTTCTGGTTTGGTGCTTTTGCGGGTGGAGCCGAGAGAGAGAGGGAGGTTTCTGTGGTAGTGCTCTGGTTAGAACCAGTCTTGGTAGGCTCTCGGGATTTGGTGTTGAGTGTGGTGCACACACTAAAAACCTAAAGCTGCCTGGGATTTGGCGTTAAGTGTGGTGCACACACTCAAAGCCATAGTTTGGTTTGTTCTTTTTCGGCTAAGTAGTGAGGCGATTGAGTTAGAAATTCGTCTAAGTCGAAATCGACGGGAATCACTAAGTGATTCTCGCCGACTTCGACGAGTATCATTAGTGATTCCCGCCAATTCGGCGAGAATCAATCGTGATTCCCGCCGATTCGGCGAGAATCAATCGGCATTCCCGCTAATTTGGCGAGAATCAGTCGGCATTCCCGCCGATTCGGCAAGAATCGGTCGGCATTCCCGTCGACCTCTTTCGGATGGCGTTGGTTTAGAGTTTTTCTGCTGTTAAGTTCTAAGGCGTTGAGTGAGTAGACCTCACTCAACGCCGTAGCTGTTTTGGTGTTGAGTAAAGTTAGCTTACTCAACGCCACTGCCTGTTTTGCTGAAGGTGTTGAGGGAGTGGACCTCACTCAATGCCATAGCTGTTTTGGCATTGAGTGAGGTTAGCTTACTCAACCCCAGAGTTTTCTTGCGGGAGGCGTTGAGTGAGTGAACCTAACTCAACGTCATGGTGGTTTCTGGCGCTGAGTGAGGCTAACTCACTCAACACAAATGTCTGGTGAGGCGTTGAGTGAGTTGGGCTCACTCAACGCCAAGCCATGTTGAGTCATCTCAACACTGATCCCTTACCTTGATTTTCGCCCCGAGTGAATTCCTTGATTTTGATGTTCCTTGTCGGCTATGTTTTCTTTCTCAAAGGCCGAATCGTGGGTCGTGGTTAATAGTAGTGGTTTGAAGCTCTTATGGGGGGGGGGGTGGTGTTGTGTAATTTAGCAGTGGCCACCCTTTTCTTTTATCTTGCTCCAGGTATGGGCTGGGCAAGGGGGTGGGAGGTCCCTAATGCTTTCACATGTAGACCACTAAACTTGGTTTCTTGGAAATAGTGGTTGGGGGACTGAGTTTGCCTCCAACCCGGATCCGCGATGTTTTTGCTACTACCATCTCTCATAGCTTAGGGTGTTAGACGTTTATTCCTTGGTAGATTACAGCATTTGGGCTCATGGTAGCCTTGTTGACTCTGCAGCTTTTGGGCAGAGTTACTGTTGTGTCCTCGTACTTAGTGCTCTTTCTTTTTGCCTTGTCTTGTGCTGTTGTGACTGTTACTGCTTTGTTATCCTCTTTTACTTATCTTCTGATTGACACTTTCGAGTAGTTTTCTAGTTTTGCTTGCTGAGGTATTCTTTCTTCTTTGAATGCCTCAGGTTCTGGATAGTAGCCGCTCTGTCGGCTAGCGGTGTTGTGCAGTTGTTGGTGGTCTCTGGTGCTATATAGATAAGTTCCTTTTTTTGCGAGGTAGTTTTGATGTGTTTTTCTTACAGACATACATACTTGCCAGTGTGTCTATGTCAGTTTGTTGGCGCCCATTGGTAGTTTTTACCTTGATACTAGATAAGTTACTTTTTGCAGCTACCTTTATTGGAGATAGTCTACTTGCTCTTGGGATGATTTATGCTAGGTTGCTAGTTACTTTTAAACCTAAAAACACTATTATAAGTATTACTCATAATCATCATGTTTTATAAAACTCGTCACTATTTTTCAAACAACGTAAAAAGATCATTTTCTTATATATAGAATAAATTAAATGTAGGGTATTACATAGTATAAGTTGTCCTCTGGGGATACTTATGCACTCTTTTAGGATGTCAAACCTGAATAAAGTGTTTTTCTTCCGCAGCGTATAAGTATAGCTTTTAAATTGTGAACTAGGTGATCCACCGAGCCGAGGGATACGGCCTTTAAAAATATAATAGATTTTCTATTCATTTAACTCATAAATTTTCATAAAGTATAGTTGATAGCGGTTTGCCTGAGCGTCGGCAGTTATCCCCTGCCCGATGTGGCATCATGACGCGTGTTTTCTCCTACTCTGATAATTCATTTTCCTCGGAGAAAATGCGGGTTGTGATAGGCTCTCCTCCCCTAGCCACTGCTATGGCTGGGAAAACCCTTGGCCTCCTCTTAACTGACCAGTGGAGATGATTCCAGCAAGAGGAGAGGGCTCTTGGCCTTCCTAGCCTTGAATGGCCCCTCCCTTCATTTTATCTCTCCTCTATTAAAGGGGAAATGTGAGGTTTCCTCTCTCCTAGTCATCAAGGCTGACTTGGTCAACCCTTTAGGATATTTTCAGCCCACTAATTCATATAATAACCTAATTAAGAGTTAGTTAGCCCAAATGAAAGAGGGCTTGAGCTTGGGTTAGCCCATTTGGGCTAAGTTGACCTAAACTAGACTTGGGTTGACCTTGGTCATTTTGACCTTTTGGGTTGACCTAAATGGGTCCTTGGTGACCCATTGGCCTCCCCTAGGGCCTAGGTAGGTCTGGGTAGGGTTATATTAGCATTTTAGGGTCACTTGACCCTTAGGAAGGGCACTTTGACCAAGTTAGGGATAGAGTTTACTTTGGTAAACATGAACATTTGAGTTGACCCCAAGGGGTACTTGTGACCCCTTGGCTTCCCTTAAGTCCTAGGAAGGGTTATGTATGATTAACTTGCATAGTGAAGGTCACTTGCCCCTTAATTAGGGCACTTTGACCACTTTAGGGCTAGGGTTGACTTGGGTCAACTCAGGCTCTAGGGTTGACCCCATTGGATCTTTGGTGACCCATTGACCCCAATTTAGGTCTAGGAAGACCTTGGTAGGGTTGGTTTGGCTCATTAAGGGCACATGACCCTTAGTTAGGGAACCTTGCCCAATTTAGGCCTAGGATGGTCCTATGTCAACTTGGCCACCCTGGGTTGACTCCAATGGACCCTAAGATCTTTTCAATGGATTGGTGAGTTCATGGTGGGGTATTGGATTCATGGTGAAGCCTCATGATCATCCTAAATTAGGGTTTAGGAATCTACTATTTGCAGACCATAATGACTCCACCTATATTCCTAAGTCCACTTGGTCTTCTCGGGCTTCCTAGAGTTTTATCATGACCTAGTCATGACAAAACCTTTCTTACGGGGTCTAGTTATCTAAGGGATGTTACAATCGTAAGGCGGCGGTTCTGGGCATAAGACCGGAAGCCTCCTTCGTAAGGGGAGGGGTCTTACACAGCATGCCTTCCTCTTCCTCACATCATAGAAAGAGAACCTCTAAGGATGACAGGTATGCTCCAAACTCTAGTAAACAAACTTTTTCTAAAGTCATTTGTTTCTGCTGCAACAAACCTGGGCACATAGTTGCTGACTGCCCATTGAACAGGAAAGAGGAAGGAGAGAAGAAGCACCACAAGGGGAAGAAGAAAGAGAAGTCCATCATGGCCAAGAAGGAAAAGACCTGGTCTAACTCCTCCTCTGGGTCAGACAGTGAAGAAGAAGAAGCCTATATTGGGCTAATGGCTATTGCTGAAGAAGAACCTGAAGAATATCCTCCTGCTAGGATAGGAATCATGGCTCCTCTGTCACATTCAGAAAGTGACTTAGAGGTGGATGAAGATAAAGAATAAGATGTTCAATGCCATGGATTAATGGCAATAACAGATGAGGAGAGCAGCCAAGATCAGCCTTGACAGGCTCAGGTAAATTCTAAATCTCTGCCTTTTATTTTAGGTCATGAGGCTAGCTCAAATTTTGAAGATCAATCATCAAGAGATGAAGGGGATTCAGAGTCTGAGGATGATGTCAATTCTATAATTGACAAGTATGGGGAACTTCTTGAAGCATTCAAGAAGTGCAAGCTCCTTGCCAAGAGACTTGAAAAAGAGCTTCTCAGTCTTAGGACCAAGTGTGAGGGCCAAGAAAAGGATCTCAATGATATGGCTGCACATTCAGCCAAGCTTAAGGGGATCATTGATATGGAGTCTGTGGTAAGAGTCTCAAATGAGAAACTTATCCAGAAACTTAAAGATGATCTCTTAAATGAGAAATTGCTGGTGGGCAATTTTTATAATTCAAGCACTGTGCTTCCCTTAATTGACACCCTCTTTACCCAAAAGGGTAAGAAAGGGTTATTTTTTAAGGGACCAACTAGAACTCCCAATCCAAAATGAAAGGGGAAGGCACCAGTTGTGCCTCTAGCCTCATTGCCTCCAATCTCTTTTCAGAAAGTCTTGTTGCCTTCTAATAGGTATGACCATAAAAGCTATTATGGTCACTGGGAGAATGGCAGATCCACTTGTATGGACAAATGTGCCCATATCCAAGGTGGAAGATACATCCATGTGAAGGACTTTAAGGCTGCCCTTGAGGAAATTCAAATGACCCATCCTGGACCATTTGTTTTTGGTTCCCCTGCACCAAAACTCAAGGATATTATTGCTGCAGGAAATTTGAGTCATCCAGCAAAAGTAATGACTCAAGGTAAGTCTTCTAGCAAGGCTGAAATGCCAGTTCCTGATGCAATCAAATGCATATTAGCTAAAAAGATACATGCACCTGGTGGCTCTCAGAAAAGACCAAACAGTCAGTTGAAAGACTTACCTTCTGTCAAATGGCTGCTGGAAGAAATCAGAGACATACAACAACACATCTTCCCACTATTCAAGGAGCAGTCCAGGCAAATGCAGACCCTAAAAAAGGAGATATAATGTCCATGAGTGTTGGTGTTGTGGCTAAGTGAGCCATTATGTTGTAGATTGCTGGCACAATCCTTCAATGTCAAGGGGTAGCCAACCTATTAAGAATACTGCAGGAAGGCAAGCTTATTTTCAGACTAAAGTGAACCTAGGACCCAATAGAAATTGAGGTCCTAAGGTTAGATAAATTGTGCTTTTCAGGTGAGTTAAAGTACCAATTCCCCTAAATGGTACTTGGATAGTGGATGTTCCAGGAACATGAATGGAACAAAGGAACTGTTGAAAGAGTTCACTCCAGTAAAGAATGGACCTAAGGTCATCTTTTGTTGCTCTGACAAGGGAATAACCATAGGTTATGGTAAGATATCAAATTACTTAATAACCATCACAAAGGTAGCTTATGTAGAGGGGTTGCAATACAACCTCATAAACATAAGTAAACTATATGACCCTGGTTATGACATTTCCTTCCACAAGGATAAGTGCCACATCAAGAGGTTAAGTGACCAGAGTGTCATCTTTATAGGAACTAAGAGTGAGAATGTTTATTTCTTAAACTTTTCTTGCTTAGATAATAGTTCCCCTATATGCCTAATTGCAAATGACAAAGTCTCATATTGTGTCCAATAGCACAAGAGACTGGTTCATTTGAATTATAAGACCATTGGTATGCTCTTTAGTGATGAGCTAGTTAGTAATGGTCCCAAAATAAAATGCTCCAAGGAGGGTTTCTGTGCTGCTAGCCAAAAGGTTAAGTAGACTAAGACCTCCTTCAAGAACATTGGGACTAAGGACTCAGTGAGATGCTTGTATCTCCTACATATGGACTTATTTGGTCTTATGCCTGTTCGGAGTCTAGGTAGGAAGATCTACACCCATGTAGTGGTTGATGACTATTCCAGGTTTTTTGGGGTGTTCTTCCTTAGAAGAAAGGATGAAACTCTTGAAGTCTTCATGAATTTTGTCAGGCAGATTCAGAATGAACTTGCAAGCTCTGTGGTCAAAATAAGAAGTGACCATGAAACTGAATTTTAGTTTACTACCATGACTACTTTCTGTGAAGAGCAAGAGATTCATCAAGAATTCTCCTCTCCAAGAACACCCCAACAAAATTGGTTTGGTGAGAGGAAAAATAGGACTCTCATAGAAGTTAGGAGAACATTGTTGAGTGACACATCTCTCCCTGAATATTTCTGGGCTGAGGAAGTTAACACTGCATGTCATGTTCTCAATAGGGCTTCTATCACCAAAGTCCACAAGAAGACTCCCTATGAGATCTTGAAGCTGCATAAAACCAAACATATCTTATTTCGGGATCTTTTGTTGCAAGTGTTTCATCTTGAACAATGGCAATTCAAAAGTGACTAAGTTTGCTGCCAAATCCCATGAGGGGATCTTTGTTGGGTACAACAATAGTAGTAAGGCATATAGAGTCTATAACTTGACTAATCAGGTTGTAGAAGAATCTGTCTATGTAGTGTTTGATGAGTCAAGCATGATTGATAGTGAGATGTCAAGCTCTTTGCCTAGTTCTGTAGATACAGAATTATAATGGAAAAGCTCTCCATCAAAAATAAATACCCTACTGTATAAGAAGAATATAGAGAGGGATGCTATCTAGAAGAAGCACAAGATAGTCAAGCTAGTGATAAAGAATAACCAGCTGAAGAAAATGGTGCCCAGCAAGAAGCAGTCAGGCTGCCCCCAGCAGTCAAATATCTGAGAGATCATCCTCTATATTAAATAATAGGTGAGGCTAGCCAAGGTGTACCGACTAGAAACAGGAGTTTCAACACAACTCTTTACTCCAGCTTCCTGTCACAAGAAGTGCCCAAGAAATTTGAAGAGGTAAATCAAGACCAATTCTAGATTGGTGCAATGCAAGAAGAACTGAACCAGTTCAAAAGATGCAAGGTTTGGAAGCTGTTTCCCAGATTAGATGGACATGATATCATTGGAGTAAAGTGGTTTTTCAGAAATAAACTTGATGAAAATGACATTATAATAAATAATAAGGCTAGACTGGTGGACAAGGGGTACAGACAGGAAGAGGGGATTGATTATGATCAGACTTTAGCCCCAGTTGCAAGGTTGGAAGCCATTAGACTATTCCTTGCATTTGCAGCCTTCCAGGGATTCAAAGTCTTCCAAATAGATATGAAGTCAGCCTTCTTGAATGAAGACTTGAAAGAAGAGGTCTATGTAGAGCAGCCTCCAGGTTTTGTAGATTCTAACTCTCTTACTACAGTGTATAGACTTAGGAAAAATCTATATGGGCTCAAGCAAGCCCCTTGAGTATGGTATGAGACATTGTCTACCTTCCTCATTGAGAAAAAATTATCAAGGGGTAAGATAGACAAGAACCTATTCCTAATGGAATCTAAGGGAATGATCATCCTAGTCCAGATTTATGTTGATGACATAATATTTGGCTCTACTGATGACTACCTCTACAGGAAGTTTGTAAAATTTATGCACGGGAAGTTTGAGATGAGTAGTATGGGTGAACTGAAGTTCTTCTTGCTACTCATATTAAGACAGACTGATGATGGTCTATCCATATCCCAATCAAAGTTCACCAGGGAGCTAATCAAGAAGTATGGTATGGAGAATGCTTCCACCATAAAAACTCACATGAGCTCAAGTATGACTATAGGTAAAGATGATCCAGGGAAACCAATTGATCCTACTTTATATAGAGGTATAGTTGGCTACTTTCTCTACCTCACTGCAAGTAGGACTGACATTATGTATGCAACATGTGTCTGTGCTAGGAATCAGGCCTATCCTAAAGAGTCTCCCTACACTGCTGTGAAAATAATCTTGAGATATCTTAAGAGCACTCCAGATCTTGGCCTATGGTACCCTAGGAATGGGGAGTTTGAACTAACAGGCTATTTAGAGGTAGATTTTGTAGGCTGCAAGGAGGATAAGAAGAGCACATCTGGCTCCGGTCAATTTCTAGGTTGAAGGCTTGTCTTTTAGAGCAGCAAGAAGAAAACAAGTGTTGCAATACCCACTGCTGAGTCAGAGTTTATTTCAGCTGGGAGGTACTGTGCTTAGTTGTTGTGGATCCAGCATCAACTTAGGGACTATAATATTAAGAGAAGTAGAACTCCACTCTTTTGTGATTCTATTATTGTAATTTCTATAGTTAGGAATCCTATCTCCCATAGCAGGACAAAACATTTAGAAATTAGGTATCATTTCATTAGAGAACAGGTGGAAAGGCAAGACATCACCCTTGAGTTTGTCTCCATAGAAAAGATAGTGGCTTATATCTTCACTACGCATCTAGATGAAGCCAAGTTCAACACCTTCAAATTTGAATTGGGCATATTAAATCTTGTGTAGCTTCAATTCTCTCCTCTACCATATACTGTACTATCTATTTTGCAGGTAGCACAAGTCCCTCCCCAAGATAATGAAGCTAGTGTACAACAATTGAGGTGGAGCAAGCCCAATAGCTGAAATGGAATTAAGTCAAAGAAGTGGGATCAACCCCAGACAGATAGGGGGAGAAAAACTCCACAAAAAATCTCCCTATTATAGAAGTCAAAAAGGGGGAGTGTAGTTAGGGGGAAGGAAGCATAGACTTGATCAAGACCTGAGCAAGCCAAGATGCAGGAGGATCAGATCCAGGTGGTGCTGAAGTTGTTTTAGCACTAGAGTAGTAAGGATGGCTCAACTAGGAGAGCTGCATGCCAGGAGGAGTAAGTAAAATTCTCCACAGGCTAGAGTAATATGGTAACATTTTCAAACTCTCATGATGTTACACAAGTTTGTTTTATATAAATATACTGTGTATGTCGATGACCTATTATATTGATAAAGCTAAGTTTTGACTTCTTCAAATAGGTGGAGATTGTTGGGTTCATAGATCCCAATGTCCCAGATTTATAAGAAATCAAACTGGTCAATGACATACACATATAATGTAATTGATGTGTGCTTGAGTTCATGCATGTAGGTAGTCCATGATTGGACTGGTAAACAAGAAGAATATGCTGGAGAATTCAAATCTTGTCAAGCTCAGTTAAAAGTGTGGGTCTTAGATTTCATCGAGCTTAGCACGCAGTTCGTCAAGCTCAGCTCACAGATCTTCGAGCTCAGCTTACCATTCTTAGAGCTAAAACTCAGAAGCTTGAAGTTCAGAATTCGTCGAGTTCAGCTCGCAGTTCGTCGAGCTCAGCTCACAGATCGTCAAGCTCAATATATAGACCATCGAGCTCATCTCTCCACTCATTGATATAAATTCAGAAGCTTGAGGTTCAGAATTCGTCGAGCTCAGCCCACCGATCGTGAAACGCAGTTCAACATTCGTCGACCTAAAGTCAGATAATTTGACTAAGGCAAAACTTGCTGTGATAGTTGAGACAACTACGACAGCTGAGAAGAATGTTTCAGCATAACCATTGAGACAACTGATAAGCTCAACACAAAACATTAAGAAAAGTGTTGGTCTAAGCAGAACTGTTGAGACAGAAGACAGCCTCAACTGTGAAGAAGAAATCACTGAGACAGTGAAGAAGAAACCGTTGAGATAGTTGAGAAGGAACCGCTGAGACAAAGCTAGCAGAAATTTTCTAAGTCCAGAAAGTGCTGTTCGTCAAACTGAGTTCAGAGTTCGTCGAGCTAAGCTCGACTTTCGTCGAGCTTAAGTTAAAGGTTGTAGATTCAAAGTTCATCGAGCTGAGCCCGCCTTTCATCGAGCTCAAGTTAAAGTTTGAAGTTTTCGAGTTCGTCGAGCAGATTACACCATTCGTCGAGCTAAATGTAAAGTTGTAGATATTGAAGTTCGTCGAGCTCAGCACAGAGTTCGTTGATCTCAACTCAACGATCATTGTGCTCAGTCCAAGTACTTCATGCAGGAAAGCTACAATAGTGCCGGAAGCTACTCTTGTCCTCTTCTGAGGGAGGTGGCACTCACCAATCCTTGGCTGGGCCCACATTCAAATTGTGTCATTGATTCAAATCAACAGATATAAAAGGTATAACATCCCATTTCCGGCTAGACCCCTAGGAGTCGGTTGGTTGTGGTAGAACCCTAGGAAGCCCAAAAATTGAAATAAATCGACCAAGATTTCGGGTCACGGGTTGGTCACGCCCGTGACCGACCCGTCACGCCCGTGACCTAGGGTGTGACTCATTCGACGATCGTCGATCTCAGGGAGACGATCGTCGGGCGCAGAATTTCCAACCCTGCCATGTCACGCCCGTGACCCAGGTGTCACGCCCGTGACCTGGGGCGTGACTCCTTCGGCGATCGTCGATCTCTGGTAGACGATCATCGGGCGCGGAATTTGCCTCATGGCCTGTCACGGCGTGACCCATGTGTCACGCCCGTAACCTAGGGTGTGACCACCCTTCGCCGATCGTCGACCTCAGTTCGACGTCATCGAACCCAGAATTGGTGTCCCGGGCTTGTCACGCCCGTGACCCCCATATCACGCCCATGACTTAGGGCGTGACCACCCTTTGCCGATCGTCGACCTCAGTTCGACGTCGTCGAACCCAAAATTGGTCACCCGGGCTTGTCACGCCTGTGACCCACATGTCACGCCCGTGACCATGGGCGTGACCACCCTTCGACAATCGTCGATCTCAGTTCGACGATCGTCGATCCCAGAATTGGTCACCCGAGCCTGTCACGCCCGTGACCTATGTGTCACGCCCGTGACCAAGGCCGAAACGTCAGCCAGACTGGAAATTTCGGTAACCGATGTTGTAATCAATCCTGATTATGGGAAGTTACACCAGGAGTATTTATGGGTCGTTTCCTACCTTGATTATTTAATAAATTAAAGAAATGTTGGTCCAATAGGAAATCGCCACCTAGCAATCACCTCTTTATCTCCAGCATTTCAACTGCCTTCGCCATAACCGAAACGTCATTAAGGGAAATATTAATGGCCATGAACGTTTCATCCTTTCCCCTCCCCACTTGCTGATCTATAAAAGACTCCTAAGAGCAAGAGGAAAAGGTTACACTCTCCATCAAACTGTTTCAGATTTCCCCCTTGCTGTTGAAGAATTTCCGGCGACGCCACCACCACGCTAATGGCTTCCCAATGCTCTGCACACCTCCAGCCCGCGAACAAGGTCCTCCCCTCCCTCTTCTTCTGCGGATAGATCTTAGAAATCGTTAGGAGAGATATCGGGCTCAAAACCGCCTCTCCGGCGGCCGCGCCGCCGCCCGACGATAGCCCTTACCTCAACAGAGGTGGTGGTGGTGGCCGGCCAGGGAGATGGCTGGATGGCCGGGAAATAGCTTTGGAAAAGCTACGGAAATTAAGTTTTCAGGGCTCTGGTTTCGGGCTGTAGAAGAAGATGAACAGTGCCATTAAATTAGATTTTATTTTTAAAACAATTTCTGAATGAAAATATCTGACACTTTAAATAATTTGGGAAAAATACCTAGAGGCTCCAGCAGGAAAAATGGTCAACACCAATATTGTACCTCTTGGAGTCTAGGGAATTTTAAAATTTGTTTCAAGCATTTTGGACCACAGGATAGACCTCAGCACTCAATTTAGAGAGGTCTACCCATAGGGTAGCCTGACCTTAGAAAAATTCCCCACTCCAATCCTGTCATCACAATGACTTGAAATTTGGGGTGTGGCCTAACCTTACCTATATCTAGGTACCATCTAAAAAATTAGGATTTTTGGAAAATATTTTTCTATAGTTTTTAGGAAAATTCAATAATCCTAGCTTAATTTAATTAGATTGCTAAATAATTTCCAAACCCTCCCAAATTTTGGTGAGTGGTCCCTGGGTTCACCATAAGGTTCTGTATAATTTTTCATCTCATTTGGAGATGGTTTGGATTAGAAGTGATCAAACCTAAGTTTTGCCCTAATAAGGGGTCTTAGGTTAAAGGTGTACTTTTGAGATTTGAGTGGTCAAATCACCTCAACAGAGGCAGAGATTTTTACCACTGGCTAGTAATATTCTCTAGCACCCCCTCAAAGAGTTTGAGGTGGATCGGGGTAAGTTTGACCCAAGAACCAAGGCCAAACCCTAAGGAAGGATCTTGGTGGCTTGTGAAGGTTAAGGGGACAAATGACCTTGGATTGACTCGAAATTTGGTGAAGAGGACCATAGGGCCATTATAGTTCTCTGGATGAAATCTTAGTAGATTTGGAGACTGTTGGGATACCTAAAAACCTAACCCTAGTTTAGGGTGCAAAACTTGTAGAGATAGGAAATGACACTAAATCATATTGAAAAGTGATGAGATTTGGGTAGAGTGAATTATAGGGATGGTACAAGCCCTGGATATTTTACTATGAATTTTAAGATCATTATTTTGGATACTTCGTTAAAGATTTTGTAGCTTGTATGATTTGCTTAGAAAATTTATTATGGAATACACACTTTCTGGAAATTGATGAAATTTAAGCAGAGAACGTTTATTATGATTTTAAATCTCTGTGAATTTTTATGGGATTTTTGGAAGTTTAATTCTAAGGCTTGCTTCATTAAGTATGTTTTACCTTGAATATTGATTAAATCTTTAGTGGTGTTTAGCAAGCTGGTAAAATTATGATTCTTTGCACAAAGATCTTTTCTATATCATTCTGCTGATTAGTAATTTTTCTATAATTTTTTGATGAATAATTTCAGTACTTCCTTCTTTACGTAGGATTAACGTGATTATACTGGATAAATTATTTAGAGGCTAAATACTTTCTATAAAATTCTGAAAATTTGTATTTGAGGTTATCTTGCTGTTATTTAATGATCATGATTTTTGGGAAGCCATTACTTAGGAGGATCATGTAGTTCATGTTTAAAATGACCCGTGGCCAATCCTTTGGGAAAATTAAATAAATATCAGATTAATTAGGAAAGTTATAAGTTTCTGGATTTTGACAAATTATGATATGGTAGACCTCCATTAAATATTATAGTAGATTCAGAAGACAATTTGGAGTACCTCCCCTTGTGTACCTCATATAGCTTAGGATGGTCTGCATATAGTAAAACCACGAAAACTGAACTAGAGTAATAATGAAATTGGGAAATGGAATTTTGGTAGTTACTGGTTGGTAGGGCAAGCTAAGATTAAGTTCATCATTGGAAGTCAGGATAAGTAGAGTGTGAGACTGGTTAAGGTTAAGTGGCGTACGGGAACGACGAAAGATCGTCCATCCCGGGAAGAAGAGGATGAGTTTTAATACTCTAGGGTTAGATCTAAAGTAACTAAAAGAGGATCGGTTTAAGGGAGATCAACAAATAACAATAAGTGCCTTGCGAAAGGGAACTTCGGGCCGTAATGCCGCCTTCTTGGTTCCTAGTGCCCCTTGAGAGCCCTTCACGGGGTATGCTGGGGGCAGTCCTGGGCTAACGTAAACCATAGGAATAATAAATTAAAAGAGCAACTAGTATAACTAGGGTTGCACACACACACACCTCGGTAGCTAGGAAGGTAGAATAATTGGTTTGGTTGCCATTCAGACGGTAGCTCTGAAGGTAGTTGCACGGACGGGACTGTCCGGGGGGCAGAGGGCTCGAGGGTTGGAGTATAGAATAAAGGTGGTGGGTTTTCGGTATCTGATAGTCGTTCACACCGACATCGGTACGTTGACTCGGCGGTGTGGGACACTTAGCCAAAGAAAGTCTGGTGGGTACAGCCAGCAGTAGTACGCGGATACTCTAGGTTGTGTTCTTCTAGGGGCGTACGGAAGGGCTAGGCCTGGTAGTGTGGATACCCGCCTAGGAGTGGGGGGCCCGACCCACTGTCTCTGTTTGCCACAACGGAGGTTCCTGGGAGTGAAGCTAGCTACCCGAACAGGGGGAATTAAAGGTCTGTGCGCATGGAGTCGTGTGCGTGAGTTGCACTTGCATGAATCATGGCATAGCATATCACTACACTCATATTTGCATACAACTGACACCCCAACATATAAATCGGTATGAGACTTTTTATATGATGGGAGCCTTGCAGAAGACCCCTTAACTTATAAGTTTGTATGGGCATTCATATAAGTTAAGGTTACATACTTATTTACTTGCTTGTTTACTTACTGTTCTCTAGCTGCCTTTTTATACAAATTGCTACTTATTAATTGTTCTCCTTATTACTTACTGTCGTAGGATTGTTAGACCTACTTCATTCTAAATAACTACTAGATTAGCTTCCCTGTCACCTGCTTGATTATTCTCCATTTTGTAGCTTCCCTTTCCTCCTTTCCGCCCGGTGCTTAGGAGCCGTGGTGGGAGGGGTAGGATATGATAGGGCTTAGTCTTTATGACTAATGGTTTTCGAACCACAACATTACAGGAGCTCCAGATGGGAGACAGGGACCAGCAGTCCAGGGACAAGCACCAGCGGAGTACGGTGCGCATGGAGGTGGGACAGTCTAGCACCGGTGTACCTGCGACCAGCTCCGTGAGTGATTAGTAGTTTTATAGCTTCCGCGATGAGTGATTTGTAGTGAGGACTCTGATGTACTGGGCTCGAGCCCATTTATCTATTTCCTGTTTTTATCTATTGATGGACTGGATATGATTTCACATTTATTTACATGTTTCTGTGGACTTGTTAACATTTTATATATAATTACTTCTCTCTCTTGTGATCGAAAAGGGCCGGCACAATTGACGTTTTGTAGTGGTTGCCTTGCTGTGAGTCGGTGCCGCCGCAAAGAGGCAATTCTGGGCTAAGACCCCGGTGGTTTAAAAAGAAAAAAAAATGGGGTCTTACAAGTGGTATCAGAGGAGACCTCGATCGAAAGAGAAGTAGTCCACAAAAACCTTGGGCCACCCCCGTGCGAGCTTAGTTTGCGGACAAACTAGCAGCGGAAGCAGTGGTGTGCCCATAGGGGAAATCACATGTGAAAGACCATCCTAACTCTTCTTAAATTCCATTCATTCGCTCTCTAACAAATGGAATTTTTACTTGTAGCCGGCGACGAACCCTATACCGTAGCAGGGGACACCCTAGGCTCCAAATGTGGTCCCGCCTCCACCGGCTCCAGCTCCGTTCCAGCAGAAGGAGATGGGGCAAACACTGACGGCCATTCTGGAGGCCTTCAGAGCTTAGCAAGCCCCGGCTCCACAGCCAAACCCCGGGGCCAATTGGATGACTGTCTTCCGTGGACTTTCCCCTCCATCTTACCAGGGGACGGAGTCTGCAGTACGTACGGAGGAATGGTTGGACACCATTTACGAGATGCTGGCAGGGATTCGATGCCCTACTGAGGAGGCAGTCGCTCTGGCAGTCTCCTGCTTAGAGTCACACGGAAAGAGGTGGTGGAAATCTCAGCTGGACACCACCTTTGCGGGGATGGACTGCGCTGATATTACTTGGGAGGAGTTCAGAGCAGCGCTCTTGGGAAATTTTGTACCTCAGTCGGCGAGGGATGACCTGGAAGATAGGTTCCTGCGATTGAGGCAGGGGAACAGGACTGTGGTGGAGTACTATCAGGAGTTCACTCACCTGGCCCGCTATGCGGACGCCTACCAGTTAGACGATGCTGGCTATGCCCGGAGGTTTTATAACGGGCTGCAAGATGACATGAGACAGACCCTCCTTTTCGTCTCAGAGGGGAGTCTGGCCAGGATTCTGGAGATGGCTAAGAAGAGAGAGGCGGATCAGCTTACAGTGAGGAGCCGGAAGAGACCGGCTGATGATACAGTGATTGGAGGACGTAGAGACCGTCCTCGTGCCCAGGTTATTGGAGAGAGAAGGAACGGGGATCAGCCACGTCAAGAGTTTGGGCAGGAGCAGAGGAGCCAGGGGGTATTGGCTCCCTAACCTATACAGATGCTGGAAATGCCAAGGACGGCAGAGCAGCCCCGGTATGCTATCAGTGCAACCAGCCGGGGCATATCAAGAGGAACTGCCCTGTGAGGCGAGCACCTCCACCAGCACAGCAGGGCGCTCCACCTCTCCGACAGTTTGGCGGACGAGGACAGGACCGAGGACGAGGATTTCAGGATCGAGGCCGCAGGCCAGAGAGGGAGCACGTGTATGCTCTAGACCTGACACTGCCCCGGAACCTGGAGCAGGTTATCACAGGTATGGCAGTACTTTTAAATTTTTATCATATAAACTAGTATTCTAGACATAACTTGGTTAGAAATTAAGAGAAGAAACCTGCAACAAGAATACTAAGACACTTAATTACCCTAGGCATAGTCTTCGTTAGCGGAAAGCCCGCTCACACCCTCTTTGACACTAGTGCATCGCAATCGTTCGTGTCGGAGGATTTTGTGAAAGGATTGGCAGGTATGGAGCCATTCACCGGGAAGATGATGAGGGTGCGCCTACCCGATGGATCAGAGATAATGACCTCTGCTCATTGCAATATGGAAGCGAGGATCGGCGGGAAGGCGTTTGAGGCACCATCGACGTTTCTGAAGATCCTGGACTATGACCTAATCCTGGGCATGACTTGGCTGTATTGGAACCATGCCCAGATCGATTGCGTGGCGAAGAGGATCACCGTGAGGCACGACGACTCCTTCATTGTCATCGAAGGTATTATACCAGCACCCCGTACCTTACTATCGTCTGTGCAGGCCGTTAAGGCCCACCTGCAGGGGAAAGAAGTTTATCAGGTCCTTTTTGAGGCGGTCGTGGCCAAGGACTCCATTGCAGATATTCCAGTAGTGCGGGACTTCGCCGACGTGTTTCCGGAGAAGCTACCAGGGCTACCCCCGCACCGAGAGAAGGACTTCCAAATTCAGCTCGTACCAGGGGCTAAGCCGGTATCCAGAGCTCCCTATCGAATGGCCCCAAAGGAGTTGGTGGAATTTCGAAGCCAGCTTTAGGAGTTAGTAGAGGCCGGGTTCGTTCGACCTAGATCTTCACCATGGGGAGCTCCGGTGTTGTTCGTTAAGAAGAAGGACGGGACCCTTTGACTGTGCATCGATTACCGGGATCTGAACAGGTTGACAGTCCGGAATATGTATCCCTTACCATGGATAGACGAGCTATTTGACCAGCTGGAGGGAGCCCATTGGTTCTCAAAGCTGGATCTGAGGTCAGGGTACTACCAGCTTCGCATTCGGGAGGAGGACATCCCGAAGACGGCCTTCAACAGCAGATACGGCTTGTACGAGTTTACAGTGATGCCGTTCGGGCTCACGAATGCACCCTTCGCATTCATGACCCTGATGAATCGGGTGTTCGAAGAGTATCTGGACGTCTTCGTTATCGTATTCATTGACGACATCCTTATCTATTCAAGGACGGAGGAGGAGCACGCGAGACATCTGGCCTTGACCTTGGAGAAGCTGCGTGAGCATGAGATGTATGCCAAGTACAGCAAGTGCCAGTTCTGGCTAAAGGAGGTGGCCTTTCTGGGCCATGTCATCAGTGGAGCAGGTCTGGTAGTGGATCCGGCGAAGGTCCAGGCAGTATGGGATTGGCCACCGCTAAAGTCGGCCTCGGATGTTCGAAGTTTCTTGGGACTGGCCGGTTACTACCGGAAGTTCGTAAAGGGGTTCTCTCAGATTGCCCTCCCTCTTACGTCTCTGACGAAGAAGGAGTCCCCTTTTATTTGGACGCCACGATGCGAATCTGCCTTCCAGGAGCTGAAGGATCGTCTCACCTCGGCCCCCATCCTTGCTCTTCCATCAGGGAAGGAGGGATTCTAGGTGTATACAAATGCTTCCTATCAGGGGATGGGTGCCATCCTGATGCAGAATGGGCACGTAATAGCCTATGCCTCCCATCAGTTGAAGCAGCACGAGCAGAACTACCCCGTGCAGGATTTGGAGATGGGGGCAGTTATTTTTGCTCTTAAGATCTGGCGACACTATCTCTACGAAGTAAATTGCGATATCTTCTCCGACCACAGGAATCTGAAGTACGTCGACACCCAGAAGGAGTTAAACATCAGACAGAGACGCTGGGTGGAGTTTCTGTCGGACTACCAGTATACCATGCACTACCACCCGGGGAAGGCGAACGTGGTCGCGGATGCTCTGAGCCGGAGAGCGAGTACGATAGGAGTAGGCCCGCAGCTGATGGCCTTGGAGTTGGTTAGATCATTCGAGGAGATGCAGATTTCACTAGTGTCTGAGGATGACCTGGAGCTATACAAGGAGTACCTGGGGTCGATGGTTACTACTGATGATATTCGAGACCGCATCATATATGGGCAGATGCTGGATGAAAGAGCTGAGCCGATATTCCGAGCCTTGGAGGAAGGCACGATAGGAGACTACTCTTTGAGGGATGGGCTCCTGTGTTTCCGGGGCAGAGTCTACATACCAGCAGGAGGATGGATCCGGGAGGACATTTTGACGGAAGCTCACTGTAGCCGGTATTCTGTACACCCGGGGATCACCAAGATGGTAAAGGATTTGAAGAGGACGATGTACTGGCCGGGTATGAAGAAAGATATTACGTATTTTGTGACGCATTGCGAGGCCTGCCAGCTCATGAAGGTGGAGTGTAGGAACCCGGCAGGCTTGCTGCAGCCGCTTCCGGTGCCGGAGTGGAAGTTTGAGGATATAACCATGGACTTCATACATGGGCTACCTCGATCCCGTGCGGGGAATGACACGATCTGGTTGATAGTGGACAGGCTAACAAAGGTGGCCAGATTCATTCCAGTGGCAAAGGACACACCGGTCAGTGTGTTAGTACGGAGGTTCGTTGAGCAGTTTGTGCGTTATCATGGGGTGCCCAAGACTATCGTTTCGGATCGGGATGGGCGGTTTACTTCCAGGGAATGGAGGTCAGTCCAGGCCCATCTGGGTTCTCGGTTGACATTCAGTACAGCTTTTCACCCTCAGACCGACGGACAGACAGAGCGCACCAACCGTACACTAGAGGATCTATTGCGACTGTGTATTTTGGACTGTGGCGAGCCTTGGGAGAGATTGCTGCCACTTGTCGAGTTTTCGTACAACAACGCTCATTAGTCCAGCATAGGCATGGCTCCATACGAGGCGTTGTACGGAAGGAGGTGCAGGACCCCACTATCATGGGTTCAAGATGAGGATCCGCAGACACTAGGCTCGGAGTTTGTGGGAGATACAGATGCTCAGATTAGATTAATCCGGGACATGATATTGGAAGCCCAGAGCAGACAGGCGAAATACTACGATGCGAGGCATCGTCAAGTGGAGTTCCAGGTGGGGGACCGAGTTTTCTTGAAAATACGGCCGATGCACGGAGTTTCGCGGGTGCGTGGGCGGAAGAAGCTCAGTCCGAGATATATGGGGCCTTATAAGATCCTGGAGCGGATCGGCCCCTTAGCCTATAGACTGGAGCTACCGCCGGAGCGGGATTGCATGATGTCTTCCACGTCTCCTCACTTCGGAGGGCTCTGCTACGCCCTGAGCAGCTGATCTTCTCGGCATATGGCCCGGTAACCTCGGATCGGTCAGTCAACTTGGAGCCTATCAGGATTGACGATACAGCAGTGCGGGTCTTGCGACGGAAGAAGGTTCCGTTAGTCAAGGTTCTGTGGAACAATCATGGGCAGGAGGAGCATACATGGGAGCCCAGGACTTGATGCGACAAAAATACCCGGAACTTTTTCGTCAGGTATACCTCACCACCCCTCTGGACAATCAATTTGCCTTCTTGTTTTATACCAATAGAACTGAAATTTAAAGAATAGGGGCTAATCTTTTGTTTATTGGGGTATATATACCTAGTTAATTGGGCGAATCAATCTTAGATTTGAAACCGCATAAAGCAAACA
This sequence comes from Platanthera zijinensis, assembly GCA_039513925.1. Lineage (NCBI taxonomy): Eukaryota > Viridiplantae > Streptophyta > Magnoliopsida > Asparagales > Orchidaceae > Platanthera > Platanthera zijinensis. The sequence continues at coordinate 155,484,095 of CM077078.1, read as the reverse complement.
TAACGTAGAGATGTAATTTCTTTAATTCTCATGGGATGTTACAAGCTTCTTTTCCCGATTAGAGTCCCATAGGCTTAACCTTGATTTCGGGGATGAAATCTTTGTTTTGTTTATTGGGATTTGTAACATCCCATTTCCGGCTAGACCCCTAGGAGTCGGTTGGTTGTGGTAGAACCCTAGGAAGCCCAAAAATTGAAATAAATCGACCAAGATTTCGGGTCACGGGTTGGTCACGCCCGTGACCGACCCGTCACGCCCGTGACCTAGGGCGTGAATCATTCGACGATCGTCGATCTCAGGGAGACGATCGTCGGGCGCAGAATTTTCAACCCAGCCATGTCACGCCCGTGACACAGGTGTCACGCCTGTGACCTGGGGCATGACTCCTTCGACGATCGTCGATCTCAGGTAGACGATCGTCGGGCGCGGAATTTGCCTCATGGCCTGTCACGCCCGTGACCCATGTGTCACGCCCGTGACCTAGGGCGTGACTACCCTTCGCCGATCGTCGACCTCAGTTCGACGTCGTCGAACCCAGAATTGGTCACCCGGGCTTGTCACGCCCGTGGCCCCCATGTCACGCCCGCAACCTAGGGCGTGACCACCCTTCGCCGATCGTCGACCTCAGTTCGACGTCGTCGAACCCAGAATTAGTCACCCGGGCTTGTCACGCCCGTGACCCACATGTCACGCCGGTGACCATGGGCGTGACCACCCTTCGACGATCGTCAATCTCAGTTCGACGATCGTCGATCCCAGAATTGGTCACCCAGGCTTGTCACGCCCGTGACCTATGTGTCATGCCCGTGACCAAGGCCGAAACGTCAGCCAGACTGGAAATTTCAATAACCGACGTTGTAATCAATCCTGATTATGGGAAGTTACACCAGGAGTATTTATGGGTCGTTTCCTACTCTGATTATTTAATAAATTAAGGAAATGTTGGTCCAATAGGAAATCGCCACCTGGCAAACACCTCTTCATCTCCAGCGTTTCAACTGCCATCGCCATAACTGAAACGTCATTAAGGGAAATATTAATGGCCATGAACGTTTCATCCTTTCCCTCCCCACTTGCTGATCTATAAAAGACTCCTAAGAGCAAGAGGAAAAGGTTACACTCTCCATCAAACTGTTTCAGATTTCCCCCTTGCTGTTGAAGAATTTCCGGCGACGCCACCACCGCGCCAATGGCTTCCCGACGCTCTGCACGCCTCCAGCCCGCGAACAAGGTCCTCGCCTCCCTCTTCTTCTGCGGATAGATCTTAGAAATCGTTAGGAGAGATATCGGGCTCAAAAGAGCCAGATCGGGTGAGCGTTTCCATGGTTTTCCGAAAATTTCGTGGTGGCGGGTTCGCCGGAAACCGCCTCTCCGGCGGCCGTGCCGCCGCCCGACAATAGCCCCTCACCTCAACAGAGGTGGTGGTGGTGGCCGGCCGGCCAGGGAGATGGCTGGATGGCCGGGAAATAGCTTTGGAAAAGCTACAGAAATTAAGTTTTCAGGGCTTTGGTTTCGTGCTGTAGAAGAAGATGAACAGTGCCATTAAATTAGATTTTATTTTTAAAACAATTTCTGAATGAAAATATCTGCCACTTTAAATAATTTGGGAAAAATACCTAGAGGCTCCTACAGGAAAAATGGTCAACACCAATATTGTACCTCTTGGAGTCTAGGGAATTTTAAAATTTGTTTCAAGCATTTTGGACCACTGGATAGACCTCGTCACTCAATTTGGTGAGGTCTACCCATAGGGTAGCCTGACCTTAGAAAAATTCCCCACTCCAATCCAGTCATCACAATGACTTGAAATTTGGGGTGTGGCCTAACCATACCTATATCTAGGTACCATCCAAAAAATTAGGATTTTTGGGAAATATTTTTCTATAGTTTTTAGGAAAATTCAATAATCCTAGCTTAATTTAATTAGATGGCTAAATAATCTCCAAACCCTCCCAAATTTTGGTGAGTGGTCCCTGGGTTCACCATAAGGTTCTGTATAATTTTTCATCTCATTTGGAGATGGTTTGGATTAGAAGTGATCAAACCTAAGTTTTGCCCTAATAAGGGGTCTTAGGTTAAAGGTGCACTTTTGAGATTTGAGTGGTCAAATCACCTCAACAGAGGCTGAGATTTTTACCACTGGCTATGAAAGTGAAGGGATAGATACTACTCTAGAGGGGGGGGGTGAATAGAGTTATCAAATTTTGCACTAGACAAAACTTAATGGTCTACCCAACTCCCTTGGAGTGAAGTGCGGAATGAAAAGATTATAGATATAGATTTAACCCTATAGCCTAACACAAGTGATGTGTACAAACTCAAGCTAACTGTGATTACAGTTAAGGCTTGGAAAACCTAATCAGCAACTAGCAATCCTAGTTATATCTATTCACAACCACAGTGCAGGAATTAAACAAGTGAATCCAGACGACACAAGGAAATTTATAGTGGTTCCCCAAACAACTTGGGTACGTCCACTCTTCTACCCACACGGTAGGAATCCACTCAGGTTTTTGATCAGGTGCCCTGCCACCAACATGATCTGCTTCAGGTATATCCAGAAACCCTTTAGACTTTTGATCAGGTGTCTAAAAACCAAGCACAGGTTTTTGATCAGGTGCCCTGCCACCAAGGGATACTTTTGAAGGGAGTAATAACCCTGTACAGGAGGGGGAAGAAGGTTAAGATGTCTTCTCTATTTTACAAAGATTAGAGAAGCACAAAAACTTGCACCGAGCTAGAAAGCTCTAAAGAATCAAGGCTCCCCCTGGCTCAAAGATGTCCAGGTGAAGTCTTGCTTCAGTGCAGAAAAACTCTTCAGAAAACTCTGAAGGAAAAACTAAAAGAAGATAATAAATAATAAAATTAAAGATCTTCAAGAAGCTATCTTCTTCTTCTTCTTCTTCAAAAGAACTCTGAGTTTGAACTTCCTGAAAGCAGGAGAACTTAGGTTGAAGAAGAGTAGAAGATCTTAACACTTCTCAGTTGGATGGAAATTGCTGAGAGCAGAAAGCTTGATCTTGATGAAGGCTTGAATGCTTGAAAATAACTGGGTAGCTAGTTAGCTAGCTTGAATCCTTCTTCAAAGGATCCTTTTAATAACAGCAACAAGCAACGACTCTCTTTAATTTGAATTACTTGTCTTCTTCTTAGTCTTGAGACCTGGGCTGTAAATATCAATAAGACAAAACAATCTCTGAAGCAAAATCATTCTATAAAAGGGATAAACCATTTTCTAGGAAGCTGCAGGAAGCAATTTGATAATAAAGTACTAAATAAAGTCATATCAGAAACAATCTCTTTATAGCAAAAAGAAGACTTTTCAGTCTAACGGCTATAAAGGGCTGACAACAGATAAAGTAAATTATAATGTCAGCTAATAAGACAAACAACTTTATCTAAAAAGATTTTACTCAGGCAAAAGGGATGGAGCAAATATTGCCTGGTAATTTTATCATAAAACTTAAAACAACGTGCCAGAAAATATATTAATTAATTAAATATAATAAATAAATACAAAATATAAAGGTAGACGGAAAACGTCGAACGACCCTCGGAGATCGTCGAACGATGCATGGAGATCGTCGAACTATCGGGCAGATAGTCGAACGATCCAGATAGTCGACCTATCGAAGAAGATAGTCGAACTACCCCGGCCGATAGTCGACCTATCAGAGCAGATAGTCGAACTATCAGATAGTCGATCTATCTGGACAGATAGTCGAACTATCAAGCACAAACAGATAGTTGACCTATCAAGCAGATAGTCGACCTACCTCAGAAAACAGATAGTCGATCTATCAACAGATAGTCGAACTATCAAAACAGACCAGATAGTCGATCTATCAACAGATAGTTAACCTATCAAAGCGGAACAGATAGTCGACCTATCAACAGATAGTCGAACTATCAGATAGTCGATCTATCAGGACAGATAGTCGAACTACCACGCCAAGCAGATAGTCGAGCTATCAACAGATAGTCGAACTATCAAGCCAAGCAGATAGTCGAACTATCAACAGATAGTCGAACTATCAAAACAGACAAGATAGTCGATCTATCAACAGATAGTCGAACTATCAGATAGTTGAACTATCAGGACAGATAGTCGAACTATCAAAGACGACAGATAGTCGACCTATCAACAGATAGTCGACCTATCAAAACGAAACAGATAGTCGACCTATCAACAGATAGTCGAACTATCAGATAGTCGATCTATCAGGACAGGTAGTCGAACTACCACGCCAAGCAGATAGTCGAACTATCAACAGATAGTCGAACTATCAAGCCAAGCAGATAGTCAAACTATCAACAGATAGTCAAACTATCAACGCAGACAGAGCGTCGACCAACTGATAGACGATCGTCGATCAGCCGATAGACGATAGTCGAGTGGCGTTCGACTATAGTCGAACGAAAAACTACTTAACCAAATTCTCAATCTTGAAAAGTGAGGACTCTACAGCTAGACTACTAACCATTGACCATAGATATTTCTTGGGTCAAGGGACAAAAAAGGCAAGACTAAACTCAAATCAAACTAGGGTACCAACAATCTCCCCCTATTTGAGTTAAGTCTCTCAAAAACAAAAAATATACAGCTAGCTAAAGAGCAATAAAATTAATACAGGAAATAGTTAACAATTAACTAGCAGATTATCAAACAGATAGATAATAAACAAATATAACACAGCAGTCAATCAAACTATTAAGAATCTACAGAGTCTGGCAAAGGGGCAGAGGAACTAGGAACAAAAGAAATTTTCCTTAGAGGATCATCAGCTTCTTTCTTTGACAGCTTCAAGTCCTGCACACCAATGATCTTCAATTCTGCAGCCCTAGGGACAACTGCTTAAGGGTGCTTTTCCATATATTTTGAGGGGTCAAAAACATCAGGATTAACTTGGAACTTTTCAAACTCTTTCTTTCTGAATGCAGACATGGTGGTTAAACCAGTAGTATCTTTTCCTTCTGCTTTTGCTTTTCTTAGTTGAGCTGCTCCAACTAGTTCGTGAAAACGAGCCATCCTAAAGTTAGGATCAAGCTCAGGACTTTCATAAAAAGGCTCAGGAGGAGCAGCATCTAATTCTTTATCTTGAATAACTAGATAAGACATTGGAGCAGACTTAGCAAAAGGTTCTTGCTAGAATTTTAAAACAAAGTAAACTACTTACCTTTTGAAATAACTTTCTCAGACTGAACTGGTATTGGAGATGGAACTCTTTTCTTTGGAGAAGGAGGAGGGGAAAAGGTTGGTCTTTGAACCACAACCTCCTTCACTTGTCTTTGAGAGCCAGAATACGATCTGCCTTGCGAACTTTGATAACTTTTCCTTGGCTGAGGCTGAAAAGAAGCAGATTTTCCAGAAGAGGCAGATGGATTAGCAGATAGGTTCCCAGAGGCTCCTGCACTAGGAGGTGGAGGAGGAGGACCTCTGGGAGTCCATCTTGAAACAGGACCATCATACCTCTTAGATCTTTTTCTTTCTTTCTGCTGGTTCTTAGAGAACCACATCCAATGTTGAAATTCTTTCGATTTGGGGTCAATTCCTTTAAGAATATAGAATGGAGTATCATTGTCTCGGCTGGGAGGAGGAGGAGCAATTGCTTTCCTTTTCTTTCGAGCAGCTTTCTTTTTCTTAGCATTCTCAGACAAATCAGAATCATCTTCATCATCAGAGTGAGATGATGGAGGATTATCATAAGGATCATAGGCTTCAGAAACAGCCTTTTCTTTCAAAGCAGCTTTCTCTTTTTCTTCTTCAATGGCATCCTGAGCCAGAAGCAAATCTAAATCCAATCCTGGTGAATCATCCCAAATGGTTGACTTTTCAACTTGCAGCTCTTTTTCTTTCTCTTTTAAAGAATCTTGTACTCTTTGATTCCAGGCAGCTCTTGCTTTTTCTTCTTCATTTTCAGATACATCTTCTCTATCATCTAAAAATGAATCCAATTCTGGATCTACTTGAATATCAGGAACAACTGGATCAGCTTCAGAAACAATTGCTATGATCTGAGCAGCTAAGTCTTCTCTAATAACATCTGTAGAATTATGAACACAGATCTGCTAAATAAGCAAAAATCATTCCTTCTAGATATTCGCTAGCTATCAAATTAATTGACTCGTCAATAAAGCGAATGAGTGAATTACCTTCATATTTGACCAACTCCCAAGACTCATCTAGGTAGGATATAATAATCCCTTCTAGGAAATTTGCAATCACGGGAGTGGTAAGATCTTCTAAGCACACTTTCACAACAAATTCAGATAGCATGATAACATCAGATATTTCCTATTCCGATAACACAGAAACTGATTCTTTTTCAGCTGGAGCAGACACAACTTGAACTGTTATCACAGTATCTGTTACTGCTGGAAGGGAGGCAGGAGGTTCTGAGGCATCTTCACAGAACATCTCCCCCTGCCTGATTTCAATGGAGACTGAAACCAGGCCCCTTGAGGAAGATGGCTCAGCAGATTTGGAAAGAGATTTGATGGTAGCGGTTAAGGTATCAATGGAGGAGGCAAGTGGAGCGATTGCCTCTTCAATCATAATTTTGATTGAAGGGGTAATCAGCTCCAAAATGCTGGATATGAAAGTTGCGGTGATCTCAAAAGATGATGGAAGTGAAGTGGATGGAGCTGCATCAGATATGGTTGTAGTGTTGGGATGAAGAATGGTGTGGACTGGAGATTGAATGGGAGATGGAGCTGGAGAGTTAACAGGAGTGTTAACTGGAGAATGAATAGGGGACTGAGGAGGGGTTGGAATCCTCTCAGATCCTAACAAATCAAAGCTAGGAGCAGATATCCTAGCCTGATGAGAAGGAAGAGGAGAAGCTGGAGGGGAAGGAAGAACAACCGTGGTTGTTTCTCTAACAGGAGAAGGGGAAAGTCGTACTTCAGCTGAAGTTGATGGAACTTCAACTGAAGCAGACAGCAAAGCAGAAGAAGAGGGAAGGGAAGGAGCTGAGCCAGCTTCAACAGGGTGAGGAGCTACCGAATCGGTCCTGGTGCTCTCTGATGTCGCTGGAGCAACCCCTGTGAGAGCGGGTTTCACAAAGGTTCTCTTCCACTTGGAGAACAGGTTTGGATCCATCTTCTTGCTTGCATTGATGGTTGTTGCGGCGGAGACCATCAGCTGGGGATACTTTTCCTTTAGGAAAATTCCAATGACCCTTCCGAGGGTAACTTCCTTCTTGCTATTCTTTTTCCTTATTAAATCAAACATTACTGCTGCCCAATTAATCTTTTTCCGATTAACAATTGCACACATCAGTGCAAATTGTTTCCTTGTTATATTATCATGAGCAGAGTGCTTACCGAGGAGCACTTTTCCGACCAACTCAGCAAGAAACTTAATCTTGAAAGGGAAATTTACTTTGAGCAGCTTCGTGGGAATGCCCTCTGCATGTCCCAGCTCAACTAGCATTCTTCCAAATTCTTGAGCATCTTGCTCATAATCTTCTTCACCATTTAATAATCCAAAAATGTCAGTCAGAACGGCCGGAGTTAAGATTACCTCTTCTCCGCCGATGGTGCCAGTCATCGAATCGTCGGTGGAGGACGACGTGAAAGCCCATTCCTTGATCTCAGGTATATTCAACTTAATCCTTGATGACATTAATCTCTCTAGTCCTTGATCCCGGCACAGCTGAAGAACTTCCACGATCCCTGCATCATAGCAACTGAACGCGTCAAAATCAACGCTAAAGCCAGCATCAAACTTCACAACTGCTAGAACTGCTGGAGAAACCGCCATTGATTGCTGGAGAAAGCGCGAGAAGGACGGAGAAGACGAAGGAGACGAAGCGGCAGAAAATCGCAAGCGGGAAGACAGAATGCGAAAAGTCACACTCTGTCGATGATAAAATAAAAGATCTTTTAACCTAGGTCGACTATCGGCTTTATATTAGACCGGAAATAGTCGATCTATTAAAAAGATACTAGACCCAATAGTCAAACGGCCGTTCGACGATCGGCTCAGAAGCAGAGTAGTCGAGCCATCGTTCGACTATTTCTGGCTTCTCAAACAACAAGTTGTCGTCGTTCAGAGATCGACGATAAGCTCAACCTGTTCGACGATCTTCGAACGCCGGTCGACGATCTTCAAACAGATAAGCTATCATTAACCAGAGGTCGACGATAGGCTTAATCCGTTCGATGATCTTCGATCATCGTTCGACGATCTTCAAGCAGATTTCAACATAGGCAGATATAGTCACACTTAGTCTCGTCCAATGATCATGCCTAGTTGAACTAAAAAGAACAGATGCTTCTGTTCATCTAAAGGCTTGGTGAATATATCACCTCTCTGAAACTCAGTGGATATGAACTCAAGACAAATCTTGTTCTTTTCCACACAATCTCTCGGGAAATGGTGCCGAATCTCAATGTGCTTCGTTCTAGAGTGGTGCACTGGATTTTGTGCAATTGAGATAGCACTGGTACTATCACACATGATTTTGGTGTTCTTGTGTGAGTAACCATAATCCACAAGCTGGTTTTGAATCCACAGGATCTGTGAACAACAACTGGCAGCTGCTATATATTCAGCCTCTGCAGTTGAAGTTGAGATAGAAGCCTGCTTCTTACAGAACCAAGAGACCAATCTCTATCCCAGGAACTGCCAAGTTCCTGAGGTGCTCTTCCTGTCAACTCTACAACCAGCATAATCAGAATCAGAATATCCAATTAGTTCAAATTCTGACTCAGCTGGGTACCAAAGTCCTAGATTTGGGCATCCCTTCAGGTATCTCAGGATTCTCTTTAGAAGAATCAGATGAGATTCCTTGGGGTTGACCTGGAATCTAGCACAAAGGCATGTAGCAAACATTATATCTGGCCTACTTACAGTTAGATACAATAGGGAACCAACAATGGCCCTATAATTCTTTTGATCAACTGGCTTGCCGTGATCATCAGAATCAATAACTATATTAGTAGCCATGGGTGTAGGCATTGCTGAAGCATCAGCCATCCCAAATTTCTTTACCAATTCCTTGACATATTTGGATTGGGAGATGAAGATACCATCAGCATCTTGCTTAACTTGGAGACTAAGAAAGTAAGACAGCACACCCATACTACTCATCTCAAACTTGGAATGCATTAAGTTGGAAAACTTTTTGCACAGTTTGGGATCAGTGGAGCCAAAAATAATATCATCTACATACACCTGAACTAACAGGATTGTGTCCTTGTGATGCTTGACGAAAAGGGTTCTATCAACTACTCCCCTAGTAAAGTTGTGCTCTAACAGGAAACTAGCTAGAGTCTCATACCAGGCTCTGGGAGCTTGCTTTAGTCCATAAAGAGCTTTCCGCAACTTAAACACATGAGAAGGCTGAGTTGAAGAAACAAACCCAGGTGGTTGTTCAACAAACACCTCTTCCTTAAGCTCACCATTTAGGAATGCACTTTTGACATCCATTTGGAACACCTTAAACTTCATGAAGGCTGCATAGGCCAAGAAGATCCTTATTGCTTCTAGCCTTGCAACAGGAGCAAAGGTTTGGTCATAGTCTATACCTTCCTCCTGTCTATAGCCCTGAGCTACAAGCCTAGCTTTATTCCTTACTATAATTCCATTTGCATCCAACTTGTTTCTATACACCCACTTGGTGCCTATGATCAGTTGGCCTTTAGGTCTTGGAACCAAAGTCCAAACTTTACATATCTCAAACTGATTGAGTTCCTCTTGCATTGCAATGATCCAGTGGGGATCTAGCTCTATATCTTTAAAGGTGAGGGGCTCAACCTGTGAGAGGAAACAAGCGTGCCTCACATCCTGTCTTAATTGATGTCTTGTTTGCACACCAGCTGATATGTCTCCAATCACTTGAGATGTCGGGTGATCTCTAAGTGTGACAATATCAGCAGGTGGGATGTGATCTTCAGCAAGAGTTGGGATTAATTCCTCAGGAGGAATTTGATCTACTGTTGGTGGTACAACAACAGCTTCAGCAATGTCTTCATCACTGTCTGATTCAGTGATCTGAAGAGTTGATAGTTGAAGAATTTCTTGAGGGGCATCAGGTACCTGCAAAGAACTGGAGGAAGGAGAATTTTCCTTCTCCTTGTAAAACATCTGAGACTCATCAAAAGACACATGCACAGATTCTTCAATTTTACAGGTAGATTTGTTATAAACCCTATAAGCTTTGCTTACTTGGGAATATCCAAGCATGATTCCCATTGAAGCTTTTGCTTCAAATTTTCTAATATATTCTTTATTATTATTATGAATATAAACAATACAGCCAAAAACTCTAAAATAATTAATTTTAGGTTTCTTTCCCTTAAGCAACTCATAAGGAGTTTTACACTTAAGCTTGTGTATCAAACTTCTATTCAAGACATAATTGGCTGTACTAACAGCTTCTGCCCAATAGGAGAGAGGCATGTTAGCATCTGCCAACATTGTACTAGCAGCTTCAATGAGTGTTCTATTCTTCCTTTCAACTACCCCATTTTGTTGGGGAGTTCTAGGAGCTGAGAAACTATGTTTGATACCTTCTCTCTCACAGAATTCTTGCATGAGAAGAGAGTCAAACTCAGTACCATGATCACTTCTGATCAAGGCCACATGAGTAGAGTACTCAGTCTGCACACATAGTAGAAAGTCTGTAAGGGCTTTGAAGTTATCAGACTTAGTTCTCAAGAAGAAAACCCAACTGAACCTAGAGAAGTCATCTATAATTACTAAGGTGTAATACTTCCCTCCTAAACTCTGTACATTTATTGGGCCAAAAAGGTCCAAATGTAATAGATACAGGATTCTAGGAGAATCACTTTTATTTACTGATTTAAAAGAATTTTTGGTTTGCTTGCCTAGCTGACACGCCTTGCATAGGCTCTCCTTCTTGTAGGGGCAAGAAGGTAAACCTCTAACAAGGTTGTGTTTAGATAACCTAGATATATTTTTAAGGTTAACATGACTAAGCCTCTTATGCCACAGAGAATTATTATTAAGGGTTACTTCATTAAACAGGAAGATTTCAGAATGAGATGAATTGAAATCTACTAAATAAATATTACCTATTCTAATGCCTACTAAAACAATATTATTATTTAAAGTAATATTGCAAGAGGAGTTAGAAAATGAAACCTGGTAGCGAGCATCACATAGCTGGCTGACTGAAATCAAATTATGCTTCAGTCCATTGACATATGCAACTCTCTTGAAAGTAACTGCTCCAATTGTGATCTTGCCATAACCTTCTGTCTGACCACAGCTGGAGTCTCCAAAGATAACCTTTTGGCCGAGCTTAGCTTTGAACTTTGACAGAAGATCTTTATTTCCTGTCATATGCTTAGAGTATCCACTATCCAAATACCACTTATATTGAGTGATTGGATAGGCCTTCACCTGCAAGACAATTATTTAGACAGTGTGGACCCAAGTAACCTTGGGTCCCTTGTTTTTCACATAAGAAAAACTGGAAATATATGAAAATGCAGGCTGAGGGTGATAACCTAGTGGGTGAGATCTCCTAGGTGGGATTCTCCATGCAGATGATGAGTCAACAAACCTAGGGTTTCTATTCTCATTTAGGTTTCTATGGTACTGATTATGATTTGTAAAATCATATTGAAAACGTCGATCGACGTTCGACGATGGGTGCTCAGATCATCGAGCTTCGTTCGACCATTGAGCTTCCGATCGTTGAGCGGCGTTTGACGCTCTTTGCATTTCTTTAAAAAATTTCTTTCTCTTTTCTCTCTTAGCTTTATTTAAGGTTTTATTAACCAGATTTACTTGCTCAGTGTTCTTCATTCCACTAGCTGAAATGAAGTTCACTGGAGTTGAAAGATTGTTTTTAAGAAGAACTGGGGGTTCACTGGGAGAAGCTCCTAAGCCTAGTTTGTTATTAGCTGACCTAGTGTTAGTCATGCTGGTAATTTCTAACAACTTAAGGCTTCTACCATTAAGTGATTCTTCTAACCTCTTAGACTTAGCTAATTCTATTTTAAGAAATTTAATTTCTTCACTACAAGTAGTGAGATCTTCCTTTAACCTAATATTTTCTGTAGCAATTACTTCTGAGTCAGCTAACTTATTTCTAAGTTCTTTTATCTCCTTTTCTGAGCTAATCAAATCTAAGCATAAAGATTTAAAATCTAATTTAAATTCTTCTGAAGTAAAGTCATAAGAAGAGAGTACCTCATCTTTTGTTGGCATCTCCTCATCTGAATCTGAACTCTCTGCAGCTGAGTGGTTGCTGCAGGCATCTATTGCCATGAGGCAAACTTCTTTTGCCTTCTTCTCTTCCTCATCCTCACTGGAGCTTGAGGAGGAGGATTCTTCATCAGAATCACTCCAGGTTTTAGCAATGAAACCTCTCTCCTTTTTCTTGTTCTTGTAGGAGAATGGCTTGGAGTGCTTCCTGTGTTGTTCTTTTTCTTTCCTCTTGTCTTTGTTTTTCTCCTCTGGACACTCTGGCAAGATATGTCCAGGCTTCCTGCATCCATAACAAATAATTTCTTTAGCAGGAGAGCGATCATACCTTGGTTTGTCTTCATAGCGTGAAGACTTCTTTCTGAACTCCTTTCTCCCCATCTTGAGAAACCTCTTGGCAAACAATGCCATTACTTCCTCATTTGATTGGCTGCCTTCAGAAGCATCAGCAGCCTTAAGAGCTAGAGATTGCTCTTTTCTTGATGGAGTGGGGGTCTTTGCTTCAGCTTCTGCTTCCCTTGTCTTCAGCACTTGCTCAAAAGACTTGAGCTTGCCGAGGAGAGCCTCTGTTGAGATCTCATTTGTACTTCTGGCTTCCTTGATGGGCCAGATCCTTAGATCCCATGTGCTAGGGAAGCACATAAGAATCTTATCATTGACCTCTGTCAATGATATGTCCTTGTCCAGGGTCCTCAGCTCATTGATGATTGAGCTGAGCCTGGTGTACATTGCTTCAACTGATTCAGCATCAGTTTTCTTGAAGTTCTCATACTGTGAGATCAGGTTGGACCTTCTGTCCTTCCTTTCATCAGCTGAACCAGCTACAATCTGGTTCAGTGTGTCCCACATGGCTTTTGCTGAAGAGCAGTCAGCAACCTTCTGGAATACCTCATCAGACATTGTCTGAGCCAGTATGTTCATTGCCTTGGCATCTGCTATTTTGGCCTTCTTGTATTCATCATTGTAATCTGGAAGAGGCACTGCACTCATATCAGATGATGAGGCAGCAGCAGCAGTAGGTGCTCTTGGGGGTCCTGACAAAATAGAAGCAAAAATGCTTTCATCAATAGAATTCATATATAATTTTATCCTTGCCTTCTAGATGCCAAACTTAGCTAAGTTGCATGCTGGAGGTCTGGTGCTAGAATAATCCTTGGACTGGGCCATGATAGTGAATATCTATAAGCTTTTGGTATCTATCAGGATCTTGTGACTTAGGTGTTAGCCTATACAGTCAGTCAACCTCCCTCTGATACCAATTGAAAGTGATGGGATAGATACTACTCTAGAGGGGGGGTGAATAGAGTTATCAAATTTTGCACTAGACAAAACTTAATGGTCTACCCAACTCCCTTGGAGTGAAGTGCGGAATGAAAAGATTATAGATATAGATTTAACCCTATAGCCTAACACAAGTGATGTGTACAAACTCAAGCTAACTGTGATTACAGTTAAGGCTTGGAAAACCTAATCAGCAACTAGCAATCCTAGTTATATCTATTCACAACCACAGTACAGGAATTAAACAAGTGAATCCAGACGACACAAGGAAATTTATAGTGGTTCCCCAAACAACTTGGGTACGTCCACTCTTCTACCCACACGGTAGGAATCCACTCAGGTTTTTGATCAGGTGCCCTGCCACCAACATGATCTGCTTCAGGTAGATCCAGAAACCCTTTAGACTTTTGATCAGGTGTCTAAAAACCAAGCACAGGTTTTTGATCAGGTGCCCTGCCACCAAGGGATACTTTTGAAGGGAGTAATAACCCTGTACAGGAGGGGGAAGAAGGTTAAGATGTCTTCTCTATTTTACAAAGATTAGAGAAGCACAAAAACTTGCACCGAGCTAGAAAGCTCTAAAGAATCAAGGCTCCCCCTTGGTAAAAGATGTCCAGGTGAAGTCTTGCTTCAATGTAGAAAAACTCTTCAGAAAACTCTGAAGGAAAAACTACAAGAAGATAATAAATAATAAAATTAAAGATCTTCAAGCAGCTATCTTCTTCTTCTTCTTCAAAAGAACTCTGAGTTTGAACTTCCTGAAAGCAGGAGAACTCAGGTTGAAGAAGAGTAGAAGATCTTAACACTTCTCAGTTGGATGGAAATTGCTGAGAGCAGAAAGCTTGATCTTGATGAAGGCTTGAATGCTTGAAAATAACTGGGTAGCTAGTTAGCTAGCTTGAATCCTTCTTCAAAGGATCCTTTTTATAACAGCAACAAGCAACGACTCTCTTTAATTTGAATTACTTGTCTTCTTCTGAGTCTTGAGACCTGGGCTGTAAATATCAAGAAGACAAAACAATCTCTGAAGCAAAATCATTCTATAAAAGGGATAAACCTTTTTCTAGGAAGCTGCAGGAAGCAATTTGATAATAAAGTACTAAATAAAGTTATATCAGAAACAATCTCTTTATAGCAAAACGAAGACTTTTCAGTCTAACGGCTATAAAGGGCTGACAACAGATAAAGTAAATTATAATGTCAGCTAATAAGACAAACAACTTTATCTAAAAAGATTTTACTCAGGCAAAAGGGATGGAGCAAATATTGCCTGATAATTTTATCATAAAACTTAAAACAACGTGCCAGAAAATGTATTAATTAATTAAATATAATAAATAAATACAAAATATAAAGGCAGACGGAAAACGTCGAACGACCCTCGGAGATCGTCGAACGACGCACGGAGATCGTCGAACTATCGGGCAGATAGTCGAACGATCCAGATAGTCGACCTATCGAAGAAGATAGTCGAACTACCCAGGCCGATAGTCGACCTATCAGAGCAGATAGTCGAACTATCAAATAGTCGATCTATCTGGACAGATAGTCGAACTATCAAGCACAAACAGATAGTCGACCTATCAAGCAGATAGTCGACCTACCTCAGAAAACAGATAGTCGATCTATCAACAGATAGTCGAACTATCAAAACAGACCAGATAGTCGATCTATCAACAGATAGTCGACCTATCAAAGCGCAACAGATAGTCGACCTATCAACAGATAGTCGAACTATCAGATAGTCGATCTATCAGGACAGATAGTCGAACTACCACGCCAAGCAGATAGTCGAACTATCAACAGATAGTCGAACTATCAAGCTAAGCAGATAGTCGAACTATCAACAGATAGTCGAACTATCAAAACAGACCAGATAGTCGATCTATCAACAGATAGTCGAACTATTAGATAGTTGAACTATCAGGACAGATAGTCGAACTATCAAAGACGACAGATGGTCGACCTATCAACAGATAGTCGACCTATCAAAACGAAACAGATAGTCGACCTATCAACAGATAGTCGAACTATCAGATAGTCGATCTATTAGGACAGATAGTCGAACTACCACGCCAAGCAGATAGTCGAACTATCAACAGATAGTCGAACTATCAAACCAAGCAGATAGTCGAACTATCAACAGATAGTCGAACTATCAACGCAGACAGAGCATCGACCAACTGATAGACGATCGTCGATCAGCCGATAGATGATAGTCGAGCGGCGTTCGACTATAGTCGAACGAAAAACTACTTAACCAAATTCTCAATCTGGAAAAGTGAGGACTCTACAGCTAGACTACTAACCATTGACCATAGATATTTCTTGGGTCAAGGGACTAAAAAGGCAAGACTAAACTCAAATCAAACTAGGGTACCAACAGGCTAGTAATATTATCTAGCACCCCCTCAAAGAGTTTGAGGTGGATCGGGGTAAGTTTGCCCCAAGAACCAAGGCCAAACCCTAAGGATGGATCTTGGTGGCTTGTGAAGGTCAACAGGTCAAATGACCTTGGATTGACTCGAATTTTGGTGAAGAGGACCATAGGGCCATTATAGTTCTCTGGATGAAATCTTAGTAGATTTGGAGACTGTTGGGATACCTAAAAACCTAACCATAGTTTAGGGTGCAAAACTTGTAGAGATAGGAAATGACACTAAATCATATCGAAAAGTGATAAGATTTGGGTAGAGTGAATTATAGGGATGGTACAAGCTCTGGATTTTTACTATTAATTTTAAGATCATTATTTTGGATACTTCGTTAACGATTTAGTAGCATGTATGATTTGCTTAGAAAATTTATTATGGAATACACACTTTCTGGAAATTGATGAAATTTAAGCAGAGAACGTTTATTATGATTTTAAATCTCTGTGAATTTTTATGGGATTTTTGGAAGTTTAATTCTAAGGCTTGCTTCATTAAGTATGTTTTACCTTGAATATTGATTAAATCTTTAGTGGTGTTTAGCAAGCTGGTAAAATTATGATTCTTTGCACAAAGATCTTTTCTATATCATTCTGCTGATTAGTAATTTTTCTATAATTTTCCGAAGAATAATTTCAGTACTTCCTTCTTTACGTAAGATTAACGTGATTATACTGGATAAATTATTTAGAGGCTAAATACTTTCTGTAAAATTCTGAAAATTTGTATTTGAGATTATCTTGCTGTTATTTAATGATCATGATTTTTGGGAAGCCATTACTTAGGAGGATCATGTAGTTCATGTTTAAAATGACCCGTGGCCCATCCTTTGGGAAAATTAAATAAATATCAGATTAATTAGGAAAGTTATAAGTTTCTGGATTTTGACAAATTATGATATGGTAGACCTCCAGAAAATATTATAGGAGATTCGGAAGACAATTTGGAGTACCTCCCCTTGTGTACCTCATATAGCTTAGGATGGTCTGCATATAGTAAAACCACGGAAACTGAACTAGAGTAATAATGAACTTGGGAAATGGAATTTTGGTAGTTACTGGTTGGTAGGGCAAGCTAAGATTAAGTTCATCATTGGAAGTCAGGATAAGTAGGGTGTGAGACTGGTTAAGGTTAAGTGGCGTACGGGAACGACGAAAGATCGTCCATCCCGGGAAGAAGAGGAAGAGTCTTAATACTCTAGGGTTAGATCTAAAGTAACTAAAAGAGGATCGGGTTAAGGGAGATCAACTAATAACAATAAGTTCCTTGCGAAAGGGAACTTCGGGCCGTAATGCCGCCGTCTTGGTTCCTAGTGCCCCTTGAGAGCCCTTCACGGGGTATGTCGGGGGCAGTCCTGGGCTATCGTAAACCATAGGAATAATAAATTAAAAGAGCAACTAGTATAACTAGGGTTGCACACACACACACCTTGGTAGCTAGGAAGGTAGAATAATTGGTTTGGTTGCCATTCAGGCGGTAGCTCTGAAGGTAGTTGCACGGACGGGACTGTCTGGGGGGCCGAGGGCTCGAGGGTTGGAGTACAGAATAAAGGTGGTGGGTTTTCGGTATCTGATAGTCGTTCACACCGACATCGGTACGTTGACTCGGCGGTGTGGGATACTTAGCCAAAGAAAGTCTGGTGGGTACAGCCAGCAGTAGTACGCGGATACTCTAGGTTGTGCTCTTCTAGGGGTGTACGGAAGGGCTAGGCCTGGTAGTGTGGATTCCCGCCTAGGAGTGGGGGGCCCGACCCACTGTCTCCGTTTGCCACAACGGAGGTTCCTGGGAGTGAAGCTAGTTGCCCGAATAGGGGGAACTAAAGGTCTGTGCGCATGGAGTCGTGTGCGTGAGTTGCACTTGCATGAATCATGGCATAGCATATCACTGCACTCATATTTGCATACAACCGACACCCCCAACGTATAAATCGGTATGGGACTTTTTATATGATGGGAGACTTGCAGAAGACCCCTTAACTTATATGTTTGTATGGGCATTCATATAAGTTAAGGTTACATACTTATTTACTTGCTTGTTTACTTACTTTTCTCTAGCTGCCTTTTTATACAAATTGCTACTTATTAATTGTTCTCCTTATTACTTACTGCCGTAGGATTGTTAGACCTACTTCATTCTAAATAACTACTAGATTAGCTTCCCTATCACCTGCTTGATTATTCTCCACTTTTGTAGCTTCCCTTTCCTCCTTTCCGCCCGGTGCTTAGGAGCCGTGGTGGGAGGGGTAGGGGATGATAGGGATTAGTCTTTATGACTAATGGTTTTCAAACCACAACATTAGAGGAGCTTCGAATGGTAGATAGGGACCAGCAGTGCAGGGACCAGCACCAGCGGAGTACGGTGCGCATGGAGGTGGGACAGTCTAGCACCGGTGCACCTGCGACCAGCTCCGTGAGTGATTAATAGTTTTATAGCTTCCGCGATGAGTGATTTCTAGTGAGGACTCTGATGTACTGGGCTCGAGCTCATTTATCTATTTCCTGTTTTTATCTATTGATGGACTGTATATGATTTCACTTTTATTTACATGTTTCAGTGGACTTGTTTACATTTTATGTATAATTACTTCTCTCTCTTGTGATCGAAAAGCGCCTGCAAAATTGGCGTTTTGTAGTGGTTGCCTTCCTGTGAGTCGGTGCCACCGCAAAGCGGCAATTCTCGGCTAAGACCCCGGTGGTTTAAAAAGAAAAAAAATGGGGTCTTACAAAAGGAAGAGAAGAAAAGAATATTAGGGTTAACGAAAATGAGAATGAAAGCAGAAAATGAAAGAGAGGCGGTTAGACTTCTTCTTCTTCGCAAGCTTGAAAGCAAAGTCCAACAGGGAAAGCCAGAAGGCAAAGATAGCTGAAGCTTCTTCTAGTTCAACAAGATTATTCCTTGAAGAAAAAGTTGGCTGATTCAATCTATCATCGAAAGAAGATAGCTGTGTGAAGGGCTATAAGCCTTCAACAACAGTTTCTACCTTCAGAACAGTAGAGAAATTGACAGTTGTACAAGAAGACTAATTCCTTCTATAGTAAGTGGACTGGACTGTTATCTTCTCAGTCTAACAAGTTAGACTCCGAGATTTTTCTCTGAGTTAGTATTTCAATTTTACTGATTACTTTCCTGTAGGATTAAGTTTATCTAAATATGAGTGTAGGGCACTTTGTGCCTGAGTGGTAGTTGACTAATTAGTTACTGAGGTAGGTGCCCTATTGGGGTATTGAGGTAGGATCCAAGTGTGGATCTGAGCTGTAGGGCTTAATTTCCTGATGTAGGAGAGTGCTTCTCTCTGAGGTAGGATCCAAGTGTGGATCTGAGGTAAGGATGTCCTTCATGCAAGAGTGTAGGGCCTAGTTCCTGAGGTAGGTGACTGTTGGGTCACTGAGCTGTAGGTGATAAGTGTGTCACTGAGTTGTAGGCCTTGGAGGAGGCTGAGTTATAGGTGCCTGGAAGGGTACTGAGGTGGTACTTAGAAGGGTACTGAGATGTAGGAGTGATGCAGCACTCTGAGAGTAAGGCCTTGTTCCTGAAGTTGTAGGGCTGAAAAGCCTGAGCTGTAGGCCTTAGAGATAAGGATGAGGTAGGTGGTTTGAGGACAACTTAGTTATTGGAGCACTGCAGGGCTCTGAGGTAGGAATCTTTGTAGTTATGAGGTAGGGTTCTGAAGAGAACCTTTGTATAAGGCTGAGGGACTGAGGTGTAAGCTTTGAGGAGTATTTTGGAGGAGTTTGTGTCTTGTCTAACATAAGTTAAAAAGGTCGGAGGGAAAGTTGATTCACCCAATTGGGGAACCACTATAAATACTTGTGTGTTGTGCTGTATTACTTGTTCTTATTATATATTACAGGTATTAAGGACAAGATCTAGATCATTTAGTTAGTAAACAACAAACAGACTAAGGAAATTTCAAAGACCTATTCACCCCCTCTCTAGGTGACTAGCTAACCTTGAAGTAATAACTTTCAAGAACAATAGTGTTGGCTTTTGGAGCCTTCTTGCCACTTGGTCCATGAAAGTAAGGACCATAGTTTTTGAGAGTAATTTCCTCATAAGGTTCTTTGAAAACATTAGCACCAAAGTCTCGGGGACGGGTCCATACTTGGTACTTCCTTTTTGGCTCCACGTAAGTAGTCATAGCAAGGTGACCATAGGATGTCTCATGGTCGTATTGATTTGTTGGGAAGATTAAATTCTTAAACGAGGTTTGACCTTGAGGTGCCTTCCATTTTACTTTGGTACTGGCTTTCTTAGTGTCCTTACCTTTTCCAGTTATATGGCTAAGATCACTACACTTCTTAGGAGAAGAAAACTCGTTAATGAGGAGAAGAATAGTCTTTGGCTTTGAGTAGCTTTTAACCAGCTTCCTTTCCACAAAGTGCTTTTATTCTAGCTCTTTAAGTATTTCTCCTTTTGACTTAATAGTTCAGCGGAGCATTTCAATTCCTCTTGCAAGGAGTGAACTTCATTTCTGAGAGGAGTTAATTCAACAATTTCCTCCCTCAGGCTTGATTCAACTGCCTTGAGAGAAGCAATCTCTTTTAATTGCTTTTTCACTACCTTACAACATTTGTCAAAAGCGTTTAAGAGTTCTTGATGTTGAGCCATCAAGTCAACTTCATCTTCCTCAGAAGAGTAGTCTTCAAGACCATTAATGGAAGTTTCTAACTCAGAGAGGATTGTGTGAGAGTTTACCTTCTCGGGAAATTTGGAGTCGCTTACTTCATCATCTGTTTGAGCCATAAGCCTGAAGTAGGCTTCTTCATTCTTAGAGCTGGACTCACTTGAGTCACTATTACTAATACTCTTTGACTTCTTAGCAACGAAGCTCTTCTCTTCCTTCCTCTTACCTTTGAAGGATCTCTTCTCTTCCTTCTTGGATCCTTCCTTCTTTTTGTAAGGACACTACGTTTTTACGTGTCCCGGCTTATTAATATAATAACAAACAATGTTAGAGGAAGAATGTTTGTTCGAATTAGATTTATAGTTGTCCCCTCAGCTGTAGCTTTTCTTTGACCGATCACCATTACGATGAGGTATTCTGAAGTATGACGAGGAGGATAGATTTTTCATTTGCCTCCACTTACTGAGCAATCTTTTGAATCACTTAAAGATTTATAAAAACTCTCCATTAGACAATTCAGAGCTCTTACGTGCTTAGCTCAGAGTCTTCTGGGGTATCTGGAGCTCGTGTCCTTACTGATGACATAGCTTTATACTTTCTTGTCTATTCGGCTTTCAGGGCTGCTGACTTCTCTCTGCTTGAAGTCCAGCTGCTTTGCTCCAATTTCTTTCTAGTATTCATCTGATGTTCATAGGAGAGTAGCTTTTAAAAATGTTTATGGGGGTCAATCTCTGGCAGCTTCCCAAACTCCCTAATGGATACCAACTTAGTATCCCAATATTTTGTCAGGGATCTGAGGAATTTATCGTTGATCTCACCATTAGTGAATATACAGCCATAGTTTCTTAGGCCGTTGATGATCTTGAAGAATTTATCAAAACTGTCTACAATTGTATCATTTAAGCCTTGTTTGAATGCCTCGAATTCTTGATTACGTAGAATTCTACGATTGTCTCTAACTACTTCAGTTCCTTCCATGAGAACTATGAGAAAATACCTCATCTTCATGGCAGATTTGCAGTGGAATAAATTTTGAAGTATTGAATTGTCCACTGCACTGGCTATAATATTCATTGCCTTCTTATCCAAAGAGACCAAGGAAATTTCATCCTTAGTCAGATCCATAACCTTCTTAGGGATCATGAAAGTCATATTTAAAGCAGACGACTGTGTACTAATATGTGGTCCATCTTCAATAATCTGAAATATCCTGGGATCTGATGCTTCCATGAACAATCTGACTCTTTCTTTCCACATAGGAAAGTTTCATTTTGTGCACACATGTAACTTCATCGAATACATATCCTTACTTCTGTCCATAACAACTAAGCTGTATCTCTTGATTACTAGAAAGGAGATCTTGTTCAAGGTGTTAGCCTTATATCGAACAACCTCCCTCTGATACTAATTGAAAGTTTCTAGATTCAACCTCAATCACCTAGAGGGGGTGAATAAGTGAGTTCTGACTATTTTCGCGGAATAAAAATAAATGAAAAAAATAAAGCACACAGAACACAAAGATATATAGTGGTTCCCCAAGTTAGGTATGTCCAATGTCCCGCCTCGCCTATCTACTATGAAGGGATAGATTCAGATACTTCACCTTTATCTCAGATTGCAATGAATCTTACACCTCGGAGCCTCAACTCCTACAACTTGGAGAAAAATCTCCTACCACTCAGAGAACAAACTCTCATACTACTCGATCGAAACACAGATCTACAAATCGATCCAAACACTGATCTACAACTAAATCAAAACACTGATCTACAACTCGGAGGTAAAAACCTCCTACAAAATTAAAAAGGAGTTACACAATAAATATTACAAATAATCTTATGTCAATCTAAAATATTTGATACTTCGTTCTTTGAAAAGGTTAATCATGAATGTCTTGAAGAATAAGGAAAATCTGAAATCTTTGAGAACTAGATCGAAACACAAGGATCGACTAGATCTACGTAGAATACAAATCTTTGGAGATCAACGATCAAGTCGACTTGGTGGAGGAAGATCAAATCGTGCAACGAGCTTGTTTTTGACCATGCGGGTTGCGAAGTTCGGGATCAAGTGTCGACGGGATCTTGATGTTTGGAAGTTTCTCGATTAGAAATAATGAGCACAATTAGGGTCGAATAAATTCCACCCTAAATATATATAGGAACTCTCCTCATGTAACGTCCAGAAAAGACATTCCATACCGAGACATGTGAAGTTTATTGTATATGGCTATCGGGAAGAAAGAGTAAGAAATTTTAAATTTGGAGAAATAAACCCTATGTATAATTGGTCTAGAATTGTCGAGAATAACTG
Source organism: Platanthera zijinensis (assembly GCA_039513925.1). Lineage (NCBI taxonomy): Eukaryota > Viridiplantae > Streptophyta > Magnoliopsida > Asparagales > Orchidaceae > Platanthera > Platanthera zijinensis. The sequence goes on along the minus strand of CM077078.1, from coordinate 155,461,261 downwards.
AGTATACTTGCCAAACTATAGTGAAAATTGGCTAATTTTACTTAGAGAATTTCAACCCGATCAAACCTATAACTCGACGCCTAACAGAAGTCATACTTGACGAATCTAACGAATATCGGCCAGCTCACTCGACGAATTCGACGAGTATCAACTGATACACTCGACACATTCAATGCATTAGCTCCATGATATTCGATGAATATGACTTAGAAAAATCCAGAGAAGTAAATTTGTAAACTCAAAGGTATTGAAAGTCTTTGTTTTCAAGGTAGCTTGCAACCTAGAGGGGGGGGGGGTGAATAGGTTTATTAAAATCTTGTGACTATATTTTATTTTCTTCCTTTAGTACTTAGTATGTTGGTAGATGATTAGCTTTCAAGAACCTGCACAAATAAAACAACACAAAAAAGTACATACAGAAATTTATAGTGGTTCCCTAGATTATGGGTACATCCACTCTCCTCCCACCTTTCTAACTTTCAGTTAGACAAGGCACTTCTCCAAAAATCAGCTCAAAGAGCTTACAGCTCAGATCCCTCAGGATATCTCAGTCTCCTCCAAGACTTTAAACTCAAGCACAAATTCCCTACAACTCAGTGATTAGTAGTTCTCCTACCTCAGGCTAAAGACCCTACAACTCAGGCTGGGAGGACAGTCCTTTCTTAGATCCACAAAGGATCCTACCTCAGAGTGAATTACTATGATACCTCAGGATGTTAAGTCCTACCTCAGATCCAAAGGATCCTACAGCTTAGGCACAGGTGTCATACAACTCAGTGAGAATTAATCACCTACCTTAGATCCAAATTGGATTCTACCTTAGATTCACAAATGAATCCTACAATTTAGTCCAAAGCCCTACTCTCAAATTCTCTACAAAATCCTACCTCATATCCAAATTGGATCCTACACTTAGAGAGTAATACTCTCCTACAGCTCTAAAAAATTTGCCCTACCTCAAGCTAATTGCCTTACAACTCAGATCTAATTGGATCCTATAGGAAAAATAGTGGTTTGATTAATTTGACACAGAGAAATTTCTCTGTTTCAACAACTAGGTCTGAGTTATCTCAGCTCTATCTTACTTCACAGCAACAGGAAGAGATTCTGCCTCTACTAGAAGAAACTCAGAATATAAATTCTGATCTTATTGATGAAGAAGAAGAACAACTAGGTCTTGAGTTCTTCAATCAGTTAGCTGACGACATAGAAGAATGATGGCTCTTCTTTCTTTCTTTATCAGAAGTCTTTCTGACGTGTATGTAGCAAATGAAGATGCAACGGCTCACTGAACTTTTGGATCTTGCTGGAACATTTCAAGCTTTTTCTCAGTAGCAATGGCGAGAGAGATGAAGTCTAGCTACTTTTTCTCTTATTGAGTAAAACACAAAAAGTTGCTTTCTTCATGCCGAAGCTGTCCCTTTTATCTTACGCCGATTAATGGCTCTAAGAAGCAGTAGAGCTAACCTGTAGTTTACTTCTACAACTTGCTTTAATGGACGAAGATGTACAGTAGCTCTCAGGTGTTGGTTGTCTTATTCTTTACCTTTCTGTAGCTTTCCCGTGAGTAATTTGAACCATGTTGACTTTTGATGACGTCAACATCTATAGATTTAGACAAAATCATACATCAATAGTAGAGGCGTTGAGTGAGTTTGCTTCACTCAACAAAAAAACACTCAGTAAAATTTCTCTGTGATTAGGCGTTGAGTGAGCAACCTTCACTCAGTGCTAAAACACTTAGAAAATATTCCAGTCATTAGGCGTTTACTAAGTAAGCTTCACTAAATGCAAAAACACTTAGAAAAATCTTTCTGCCTCTTGGTGTTGAGTGAGTAAGCTTCACTCAATGCCATATCTCTTAGAAATGATTCTAGTCACTTGGCATTGAGTGAGCAACCTTCACTCAATGCATTTGGACTTAGCCGATTTTCCTGCTTGGGAAGCGTTGAGAGCATTGAGTGTGTCTTCATCACTCAACGCTTTTTGCCTTAGTTAAAATTTATGTTACTAGGCGTTGAGTGAGCCTTAATCACTCAACGCATTTGGACTTAGCCAAATTTATGTGAAATCACAGTATCTTACTGACTGAGGTCCTGTCAATGCTTTTTATCACATGTTGTTGAGTGAGTAAGCTTCACTCAATGCCTATGGATTTAGTCAAATATTTACACAGTTTTTTTTGTGGCTTTGACTTACTGAGCAATACTTAACGATTTTGATGTTATGGCGTTGAGTGAGTGGACTCACTCAATTCCTGTAGACTTACACACATTTTCAGCTATTTCTTCTTAGGCTTTGCCTATCTCATAACATTTAGCTGTATGGCGTTGAGTGAGTACACTTCAATCTACGCCTGTGGACATAGCCATATTTTCAGCTATATCTTCTTAGGCTTTGCCTGTCTCACAACTTTTAGCTGTATGGTGTTGAATGAGTATACTTCACTCAATGCCTGTGGACTTAGCCACATTTTCAGTTTGCTAATTGTTTGGCTGACTACACTCAACGATTTTAATTACCTGGCATTGAGTGAATAGACTCCACTCAATGCCTATGGACTTAACCGAATTCCAGCACCTAGCTTTGAGTGATTAAGCTCCACTCAATGCCTGTAGACTTAGGAAAATTCCTTCATGTCCAACATCTATCTTTATGTCCACCTATCTATTCACTTAATATACTTGTCCTATCAATGTTTCAAGGATAACCTGCATGCTTGAGCTTATGCACACATCAAATACAACTTTATGTATATCATTGACATGATTGACTTCTTCAAATCTGGGACATTGAGGGAAATGGATCCAACAATCTCCCCCTATTTGAAGAAGTCAAAACTCTCAAACAATTGAGTCAATGACATACATTAACATATGTAGCAGAAGAATGTTTAAGTAAGAACACGAGAAGAGATTTTAGTTACCACACTTCCTTGCTGGTAGTGTGATCACCATCACACCTGCTCCCCCGAAATTGCTGCTACTTTGTCTTGATTAATTTGATCAAAACCTTCTCATTCTCATAATTCTGATACCACTTGTATCCTTCTCCTCCTTTCCTATGATCATATAATACCAGATTCATATCCTTATTCATATCCTTCTCCTCCCCCTCTTTGAATTCTGTAAATAGCCAGGGAGGATTTGATCTTCTGCTCCCCCTTTTTTTATTACAAATAGGCAGCAGGTGAACCCCTTGAGAGTGCTGTAGTGCTGGACTTCCTCCCCCTCAATTTAAGCATCATCTATCATGTTTACTGATAGACCCTTTGATCTGCATCATCTGGATAGTGCTTTAACTAGCATAACACCACTCAAGATATACAATCTTGAAGGATCTTCAATTCTCCGAAGTGCTTGTCCACCTGTAAGAAAAAGTATAACTTGCACACCATGGGGAGAAACTGAGCTATGCTAGGTTCAACATACCCAATTCAAACTTGAAGGAGTTAAACATTTCTTCATTAAGTGGCTTAATGAAGACGTCAGCCACATGCTTGTCTGTTGGAAAAAACTTAAGGTTGATATCTTCACATTCTACATGCTCCCTAATAAAATTATATCTAATCTCAATATGCTTAGTCCTACTGTTTGAAACAGGATTCCTAGCAATTAGGATGACACTAGTAGAATCAAAATATAATGAACTTCTACTTATTTGGATGTTATAATCCTGGAGCTGATGCTGGATCCACAATAAGTGAGTATATCAGCTACCAATTGAAATGTACTTTGACTCTGCAGTAGAGATTGCAACACTTGTTTGCTTCTTGCTGCTCCAAGACACTAGTCTTCCTCCCAAGAATTGACAGGTGCCAGAAGTGCTCTTCCTGTCCTCTTTGCAGCCTACAAAATCTGCATCTGAATAGCCAGTTAGTTCAAACTCCCCATTCCTAGGATACCATAGGCTAAGATCTTATGTGCCCTTAAGATACCTCAAAATTTTCTTTGCAATAGAGTAATGAGATTCTTTAGGGCAAGACTGATACCTAACACGAACACATGTTGCATATGTGATGTCTGGCCTACTTGCAGTTAGATATAGAAGGGAGCCAATTATCCCTCTATACATAGTTTCATCAAAAGGTTTCCCTGCCTCATCTTTGCCTATAGGCATACTTGACCCCATGAGAGTTTTTATGGTGGAGGAATTCTCCATACCAAACTTCTTGATTAACTCCCTAGTGAACTAAGACTGGGATATGGACAAGTGATCATCAGTCTGTCTAACTTGGAGACCCAAAAATAACTTAAGTTCACCAATACAACTCATCTCAAACTTCCCTTGCATAAGTTTGGCAAACTTCCTGCAAAGTTTGTCCTCAGTAGATCCAAAGATAATGTCATCTATATCTATCTGGACTTGGATGATCTTACCCTTAGATTCCCTTAGGAATAGGGTCTTGTCTATCTTCCCCCTTGAGAATTTGTTCTCAATGAGGAAGCTAGACAAAGTCTCATACAATTCTCTAGGGGCATGCTTTAGCCCATATAGAGCTTTCCTATGTCTATAAACTTAATCAAGTGAGTTAGGAATTATAAAACCTTGAGGCTGCTCAACATAGACTTCCTCTTTTAAGTCACCATTTAGGAACGCTGACTTAACATCCATCTGGTAGACCTTGAATCCCTTGTGTGTAGCATATGCAAGGAGCAATCTGATGGCCTCCAATCTTGCTACAGGGGCAAAGGTTTGATCAAAATAAATACCTTCCTCTTTCCTGTATCCCTTAGCTACTAACATTGCCTTATTCTTGATTAAAAGGCCATTTTCATCAAGATTTTTTCTGTAAATATACTTGAATCCAATGACATAATGTCCTTGTGGTCAAAGAACTAGCTTCCAGACCTTATATCTCTTAAACTGGTTCAATTATTCTTGCATTGCTACAATCCATAACTGATCTATGCTGGCCTCTTCAAATTTCTTTGGCTCAACTAGTGATAGGAAACTTGAGTAGAGTGTTGTGTTGATGCTTCTGCTTCTGGTCACTACTCCTTGGCTGACATCACCAATGATTTGGTTTCTTGGATGATCCCTCAGATTCCTGATTGCTGGAGGCAATCTAGCTTTAGCTTATGCTATATGTGCAACTTCTTGTTGATCTTTATCCACCTTATTTGTTCCTGGCAATTCTTCTACTGGAATATCAGTTTTATCTTGGATAACTGGAGCTGTATCCTTGATGGTTAGCTGATCCATCATATGTTATGTACCTGCAGCACAAGAAGAGGAGCTTGGCAGCTCTCTGTTAATCATAGTAGACTCATCAAATACTATATGAATAGATTCTTCTACAAATTGGCTTTTTAAGTTGTAGATCCTATAGGATTTTATATGATTGCTGTACCCAACAAAAATCCCATCAAAGGGCTTTGCAATAAACTTGGTCACATAGGACTTCCCATTGTGAAGAACATAGAACTTACTACCAAAGATTCTGAGATATCTTAGATTTGGTTTTCTACCTTTCAAGATCTCATAGGGAGTCTTCTTGTGGCTCTTGGTGATAGAGTCTCTGTTAAGTAAATGACGTGAATTATTCACTGCCTCAGCCCAGAAATTTTTTGGGAGAGATGTATCACTCAATAATGTTCTTCCAGCCTCTATAAGAGTCCTATTCTTCCTATAAACAATCCCATTTTACTGGGGAGTTCTTGGAGATGAAAGTTCTTGAATAATCCATTGCTCTTCATAGAATATTTTCATGATTTCATACTGGAATTCAGTTCCATGGTCACTAAGGATTTTGACCACTAAACTATTCAAATTATTCTGAATTTTTTTGGCAAACATGATAAAGATGTCAAGGGTTTCATTCTTTATCTTGAGAAAGAACACCCAAGAGTACCTGGAATAGTCATCAACCACCACAAGGGTATAGAATTTCTTACCAATACTATGAACTGGCATCGGACCGAACAAGTCTATATGCAAGAGGTACAAACACCTCACAGAGTCTTTGATCCCAATGCCCTTGAAGGAGGCTTTTGTTTGCTTGCCCTTTAGGCATGCTGAGCAAATACCCTCATTAGTGCACTTCAAATTAAGTCCATTCCTAACTAGCTCTGGAGTAAAGTCCTTGCCAATAATTTTGAAATTCAAATGAGCTAGCCTCTTGTGCCATTGGACATAATATGAGACATTCTCATTTGCCACCAGACAAACAGGAGAGTCTATATCTAGACAAAGAAAGTTTAAGCAATAAACATTTCCACTCCTAGTGCCTATCAAGATGACCTCTTGGTCACTTGACCTCTTAATCAGGCACTCATCCTTGTGGAAGACAATTACATAGCCAATTTCAGAAAGTTGTCTTATGTTTATGAGATTGTGTTGCGACCCTTCAACATAAGCCACTTTTATGATGATGACTATGCCATTGGTAATCTTACCATATCATCTAGTTACCCCATTATTTGAACCACCATACATGACTATGGGTCCATCTTTTACTGGAGTATACTCCTTCAAGTTTCTCCTTGTCCAAGTCATGTGCCTCGAACAACCACTATTTAAATACCATAATGAGGTATGTGCACTTAGACTAACCTGCATCACACAATTTACTTTACCTTAGGACCCCAATTTCTATTGGGTCCTAGGTGCATATTAGTCTTATAAAGAACTTGTCTACCAACACATTTATGATTGGTAGACTAACAAGTGCTCTTGGCACTCTTGGATTATGCCAGCAGTCTACAGCAAAGTGACCCACTTTACCACAACACTAACATTTTTGAATATTGTATCTTATTTTTTGTGCAGACCTAGAAGTTTAGTTAACTACTGGATGAATAGTAGGAAGAGGAGCATCAGACTTCTTCAGATCCCTTTCAGCAAGGATCAAACAAAAGGTAAGCCTTCTAACTGGCTTATTTTGCCTACTCTGAGTGCCAACAGCTGTAATGTTGGGTCCGGCGTTCCTTCACTTGACCCGTGGCGCTCTGCTACTTATATAAAAAATTAAGTAGCGCCCTCTCCAACAGTCCGGGCTTTTGGTGCAGTTGGGTATGCGCTTGATCCTTCATGTAAGTTTCTTTTCAGAAAGCATGCTTATGATAGCATCAGACACAACCAAACAAGGATTGCCTGAGGACTGAACCTTTGTTAGATTCTTTATTAAATGGTTCTGAACCTTTGCTACAGCCATAGTCTTGAAAGTGGGGGCTGAAGCACAAAAGACAAATGGTCCATGATGGACCATTTGAATTTCTTCATGAGAAACCTTAAAGGCACTCACTTGACTATACCTTCCACCCTGGCTATGAACATCTTTGGTCACACTTGTGGATCTGCCATTCATCTAGTGACCAACAATGCTTTATTGGTCATACCTATTTTAAGGCGACTGAACTTTCCTAAAAGAAATGTGAAGCTTAGAAGTAAGAGGTTGAGCAGGAGCTAGAGCTTTGCCCTTCCCTTTGGAAGGAGCAACTCTTGTGCTTCCCTAGAATCCCAACCCCTTCTTATCCTTCTGAGAGGAGAAGGAGTCTAACAAGGATAACACAGTACATGGCTTAGAATAGCTAGCTGACAATACATTTTGTTGTCTAAACTATTAGGGTATTTTTAGGTTTTTAAAACATGAATCATGTCTTGTAAGCTTTTATATTAACCTCCTTTTTATATATTATTGCCACACATGTATTCTCTTCTTTTTGCAGATTTTCTCAGTTTTCGGCAAAAATGACCTGACACGCCCCCCTTACACGCCCTCCTTAGGCAAGTCTTTAGGCATGCTACCCTCATCCCGAAGCCTGCTACTGTATTTAAAGAATTTCTGTTGCTGTACGTCAATAGTACTGACATGCCCCCCTACACGGGCGTGGTCCTGGGGTGTGATCGACCTTTTTCGAAGACTAATGGATTTCTGACTAATGATTGAGACATGACGTGCCATACATGCCCCTCCTACATGGGCGTGGACCAGGGAGTGTCCACTGAAGTACAGAAGAAATCATCATTTCCGTCAGAATTCAGCTCCCGAGGTCAACCCCGTACCTGACACGCCCCGTGACATGCCCACCCCGAGCATGATAAGGGGGCAAGACCATCCTAAAAAAAGTTTATAAATTCAGGCCTCCCCCTTGTGTCCAGCAAGTTGTTTTTGGTTGAGAGGGGAGGTGCTGCCCTTTTATTTCCTGAAGTTTTTCATGCTCTTCCTCTCTTTTTTTCTCATTTTAAGCCTTTGTTAACCTTAGTTTGTGTACTCCTTTTGTATTAGTTTTTGTAATTGCTTTAGTAGCTTAATTTTAATGATAGCTTAGGTTTTTTTATTTCATTTCACTTGTAATCTTTGGTTTCAAGTTGTAAGTTTCTTTAGCATTAATATAAAGTGCCCTTTTTACTTTTTTTCATAATGTTCTTCTACCCATCTCTCTTCCTCCATTTGTCCATGATTAAATAATCCTCCTTGTACTCGATCTTAATGATCCGAGTTTTGAGTTGATTAAGTTATGATGCTTTAAGTTTACTTTTTATTTTTTTGGTTTAGGCCTTTGATTTACTCTTGAAAATCTTGTTTGGAGTTATATCATCGATATATAATTTCCATATTTTTTTTCACTCTTAGCTAGCCGAGATGCTCGTAGTTTGAAGTGAACACCCAAGAGTAAAGATAGTTGAACGCACCCCTTGAGAGATCCAGAAGTTAAATCTACTGGATTTTGGTGAAATCCAATAGTGGGGTTCACCGCGTAAAGCGAGCTTTAGGTATCCAATTTGGACGAGAGTTCGCTCGGACCTTCCTAAAATTAGTTGGGCCCGACTTCGAGAGAAGCATGTTCAAGATTTAGGAACCTCCACGGTCAAGGTCCTTTACCCTATTAAGTTAGGGTTTATTATCGCATTTTTTAATCAACTTTTGTCGAGGTGATTCTCGATCGAGTGCTTTTCTATTTCATCTTTTCAACCCCTTGTTGTAATCATTTTTAGTTGTTCTTATTTAACTGGAAGTAGTTCTCTTTTTAGCGCAAATATTTCCTTTCTTAATTGCAATTAGTTTTATTTTAGGAAATCCTAAAAAAATCCTTCGATAAGATATAGTTTTCGTGTAAGTAAGATTACTCAACGGTTCCCGGATTTTAATATGACACTTGTGTCCCCTAGCTACAGTTCGATCGATATACTTGCCTAGTTTGATTGCTAGTTCGGTTTTTATTCTCTTCACGATTAGTAGACACCAAGTTTTTGGCGTCGTTGCCGAGGAGCAACTTTTATTGATAATTTGAAAACACGAATCTATTACTTTTATCACTTCTCTTTCTCACCCTCTTTCTTAAAAATTAAACAAATCAAAAAATATTAACGCTCTAAATTGAAACCCGTTTCACAATTTTTATACACAACCGAACTCTCTCGAAAAGGGCAATGTGGCTTAAATACCACTATCTTGTCTAGTACCTTGCGATCCCTTTATCGGGTAGCCCTTGGGAAGTTCGGGAGTTAAAACAAAAAATATATATTTCAAAAAAAAATAGTAGTTCTCTTTTTCTAGTTTATTTTCCCTTTCTTTATCTTCTCTTCTCCTAGTGGATGACCCGCGGAAATCTGTCGGTTATTTTGGACTCGGACCATGAAATTGATTGTACTCTTCGGAGAATATCGCGATTTCATGGCCCTACTCTCCAAATGCTAGTTGAGGATTCCGAGTCATTTTCTACTTTAAGAATTGAAGAGCTCATCGTAGGGGAAGCCCTGAATAGGCCTATGCCCTATTTTGCACGACCGAATCTAGAGGGTACAGAATTAAGCATAGTTAGCCCTGCTATAGTTAATAATAATTTTTAACTTAAGCCTAGCATAATTCAAATGGTGCAGCAATATATGATATATAACAGACTTCAAGATGAAGATCTGAATGTGCATAAAACTAGCTTTCTTGAGATTTGTGACACCTTTAAAATCAATGGTGTTACAAATGATGCTATTAGGCTAAGACTCTTCCCCTTCTCCCTTAGAACTAAAGCTAAACAGTGGTTGATGACTCTGCCAAGAGGGATCATCACCACTTGTGATCAACTAAATGAAAAATTTCTAATGAAGTATTTCCTGCCAGCTAAAACTGCAAAACTTAGGAACAATACTTCTGCCTTTTTTCAAATAGATTCTTAATCTCTTTATGAAACCTGGGAAAGATTTAAAGAACTCTTAAGACGATGCCCCCATCATGCGCTGCCTGTATGGTTACACGTGTAGACGTTTTATAACGGGCTAAATCAAAATACAAAGCAAATGATAGACGCAGCTTCCGGTGGTACCTTAAACCATAAAACCCCGTAAGCAGCTCTTGAGCTTTTCGAGAACATGACCATGAACACATATCAGTGTAATGTACCTAGACCTTGACCAAACAAACCTACATGTATCTTTAAAGTAGATAACATCTCCCAGCTGGCCCTACAAGTGGAAATACTAAGCAAAAAGATAACGGAGATGTTTGCTACCTCCGCCACTCAGGTATGGGAATCTGCAACTCCTACCCCTGAAAAAATAGATTATGTTAGCTAAATGCCAAGGAATGCTTTTAATAATTTTTCTGCTGTAAATTTTCCTACGTCAGGCTTTGCTTTTCCGAATAGTTATAATCCAGCTTTATGAAACCACCCAAATTTCTCGTGGAGTAACCCTTCGAATGCAATGCGCCCGCCACCACAAAATGATTTTTCTGTACCAACACCACCTCTTCAAAATTATCAAAAACCTCCAAGCTTGGAGGAAATGTTTTCAAAATATATGAATGTTAATGATGCAATAATAAGAAACCTAGCCGGATACGTTAAAAATCTAGAAAATTAAGTAGGACAACTAACTAAATTATATCTGAGTGACCCACTGGGTCTCTTCCTGCCAATACCGAGCCCAACCTGAGAGAGCAAGCGAAAGCTATAACTCTTTGGAGTGGGAAGCAAGTTTCTGGTATAGTTAGCGAAGAGCCCGTGGCAAGCTCCGCCCCCATTTTTAATATTCCACCACCTACTGAAAAAGAAGTTATCACTTCGCCTCTTCTTTAGAAAAGATCTCGCTCCACCACCTATTTTTAAAAATGATCCAACTCTACCATACCCTTCCTATCTTAACAAACAACTTCTTGATGATCAGTATACCCGCTTCTTAGAAATGTTTAAACAAATCCACATAAATCGACCCTTCCACGAAGCGATTACCCAGATGTCGAAGTACGCTAAGTACCTTAAGGACCTCCAGACTAATAAGAAGAAGTTAAAAAACTCATCGCATGTCACGTAATACTGTGTGTCTTTGGTTATCTTTTGGTCAAACATGCATTGGCCGATTTAGGTGCTATTATCAACCTAATACCCTTCTTGTTATTTAAGAAGTTAGGAATTGGTAGCCTCAACCACATGTGTATGATTATCCAGAACGTTGATATATCTGTTAAGTAGCCGTTAGGAATAGTTGAGGATATTCTAGTCAAAGTCAACAAATTCATCTTCTCGGTGGATTTCGTCATATTGGACATCGAAGAAGACGTCAAGGTTCCCCTGATCCTTGGACAACCCTTCCTTGCCACCTCCCGAGCTATCATTGATGTAAGCAATGGCAAGCTCTTCCTATGAGTAGGTGACGATGAAGTGACCTTCTCTATCACCCCTTCGATGAAAAATACCCTGGAGAATGACGACTCCTGTTTCTTCTTAGATACCTTAAGTGATGAATCTTCCTACAACATTTCTGACGATGAATTTTCTGATTTTTGTTCTTCCTCAACTCTTCCTACCTAAAGTCTACAATAAAATGCCATGGCCATTGATTCACCCACTTAAAAATTTCCGTATGAGTTAAAAGTCTACGAAGATATTATTTTTGAAAAAGAAAGAACTTACAAAACATCTTATGAAGAACCACCCACCCTAGAATTAAAAGAACTTCCTGAAGATCTCAATTATGCCTTCTTAGAAAAAAATTCCTAACTTCCATTGATAGTTTCGGCCAACTTAACTGAATTACAAAATGACAAACTCCTTCTAGTTTTACGAAAACATCGCCGAGCCATCGCCATGAAGATATCTGATATCAAGGGCATAAACCCATCTTTCTTCACCCACAAAATATTAGTGGAAGATAATTTACGTAATTCAATCAAATCTCAGCGTCGTATAAATCAGAACATGAAATAAGTCGTAAAAGGCGAGGTTATGAAGCTGTTAGATGTAGAAATTATCTATCCTATATCTGATAGTAAGTGGCTTAGGCCTATCCATGTTGTGCCCGAAAAGGGAGGGATAACTGTATTTAGTAATGAGAATAATGACTTAATCCCGACACGGACGGTGACGAGGTGGCGAATGTGTATTGACTATTGTAAGTAAAACGACGCCACCCGCAAGGACCACTTTCCCTTGACATTCATCGATCAAATCTTAGAGCGATTATCCGGCCATAGCTTTACTGTTTTCTCGATGGCCTCTCGGGGTATTTTCAAATCCCTATCTCTCCCGAGGACCAGGAGAAAACTACATTTACTTGTCCCTTTGGCACATTCGCTTACCGAAGAATGCCATTTGGGTTCTATAATGTGCCAGCTACATTACAGCGATGTATGCTCGCTATCTTTGACAAGTACGTAGGAAACATTATGGAGGTATTTAAGGCTAATTTCTCTGTTTTCGGCGATTCCTTTGATAGTTGCTTAGAAAACCTCAAAAAAGTCTTAGAAAGATACGAAGAAACAAACCTTGCCCTAAATTGGGAAAAATGACATTTTATGGTGAGGGAAGGGTTAGTTTTGGGTCATAAGATTTTTATAAGAGGAATTGAAGTAGAAATATCTAAGATAGAAGTTATTGAGAAGCTGCCGCCGCCTACGAACGTCAAAGCTATAAGAAGTTTCTTAGGATACGTTGGTTTCTACCGCCGCTTCATAAAGACTTCTCCAAATTACCAAACCCCTTACTAAACTCTTTGAAAAATACGCCGCGTTTATTTTTAATGACCTTTGCCTATCTGCCTTTGAAATAATTAAAGATAAGTTAATTAATGCTCCCATTATGATAGCTCTGGTGTGGGACCTTCCCTTTGAAATTATGTGCGACGCAAGTAGTTTCACGGTGGGAGCCGTACTAGGACAATGAATATCTAAAAACTTCCACCCCATCTATTATGCAAGTAAAACACTTACATTGGCACAAGGGAATTATACCACGACCGAGAAGGAGCTCCTAGCTATTGTTTTAACTTTTGATAAATTACGTCCTTATATTACGCTTTCCAAAATTATTGTTTTTACAGACCACTCGACCCTCAAGTATCTTCTCGCTAAGACGGATGCCAAGCCGTGCCTGATTCGCTGGGTCTTACTCCTCCAAGAGTTTGACTTAGAAATCCGTGATAAGCAAGGAGCCAAGAATTTAGCCGTCGACCATCTCTCATGATTAGATAATCCGTATATAGAAAATTAAGATGAATTTTTTTTTAATGATTATTTTTCTGATGAGAAGATGCTTTTAATTAAAACATCCCCCTCTCCTTGGTTTGCACATATAGCCAACTATTTAGTGGCTCGTGTCCTCCAAAAAGAGTTCTCCTCTCTGCAAAAGAAGAAATTCTTTTATGAGTTGAAGAACTATTTTTGGGAGAACCCGCATCTTTTTCGAGTTTGTGCGGACTAGGTGATAAGGAGATGTGTTTATTTTGAAAAAGGATTAGATATTCTAAAATATTTGCATGAAGGACTGACTGGAGGTCACTATCAAGGTGCTCGCACCGCTCACAAGGTTTTTTGCTCAGGCTTTTACTGGCCTAGACTATTTAAAGACGCGCACGCTTTTGTGAGTAGGTGTGATAGTTGCCAACTGTCGGGAAATATTTCTAATAAAAATGAAATGCCGCAAAATTATTTCCTCGAGTGCGAAGTTTTCGACTTCTGGAGAATTGATTTTGTTGGCCCTCTTCCATCTAGCTTTAGAAATAAATACATTTTAGTTGCCGTTGATTATGTTTTACGATTGGCTGAAGCCCAAGCTCTTCCTACTAACGACTCCCGAGTCATAATTATGTTTTTGAAAAATTTATTTTCTCGATTCGAAATGCCACAAGCCATCGTTAGCGATAGAGGTTCACATTTTTATAACGCGCAGTTCTCCAAAACTCTTATTAAATACGGCAGTACACAATATCTTTCAACTGCCTACCATACCCAAACTAACGGACAAGTCGAAGTCGTGAACAGAGAGATAAAAAGAATTTTAGCAAAGACTTTTTACACCTCTAGAAAAGACTTGTCAACCAAATTAGACGATGCTCTATGGGCCTACCGAACATCGTAAAAACTGCCATCGGATGTACGCCGTATCGGTTGGTTTATGAAAAATCGTGCCATTTACCCGTAGAATTAGAATACCGTTCTTTTTGGGCCTTAACGTTTTTGAATTTTGATCCTCACTCTGTCGGCGACCTTAGACAATTTCAAGTTAACGAACTCGACGAGTGGCGCTCTTACGCATATGAAAATAATAAATTTTATAAAGAGGAGACGAACTATTTTCATGACAAACACTTTAGGCACCCAAAAACATTCAAACCGGGTGACCAAGTTCTTTTATATAATTCACGTTTACATTTATTTCCTAGAAAACTAAAGTCGCGATGGTCTGGGCCGTTTTCTGTTAAAGAAGTTTTTTCGTATGACAATGTTTTCATTTCACACCCTGATAAGGGCGATTTCATAGTGAATGGGCATCGTCTTAAACTGTATTTCTGTGGTGAAGTCATTCCAAATTGTATTAATGTTTTTCTGCATGATTTGAAATTTGGATAATTTAAGACATTTTATTTGTTAAAAAATTCAAATATTATTTTTGATATTATTTTTATTATTTTGTACAATAATCATTTGGACAATATATTTTTTGTTGCATCGATCTCAAACAACGTTTAAAATAAAGGGCGCTCTTGGGAGGCAACCCAAGTTATCTTTTCTATTTTCTTTATTTTTCACTTTTTTGCCCCAGACGGCTCCAACAAGCTGAAGCCCTTGTAATCGCCTGCTCCAATGCTGTTGAATCCAACACGAAGTCCAAAGAAGACATTTCATGAAGTTCTAAAGCGCAAGCATGGGGGAGTGGCATCAATCAACATTCGCGACTCATAAATTCGGGGAAGTACCTGGTTTTCAATTCTGTACTTTCATTTCTGTTTTAATTTCTCTCTCTCCTTCCCATCCTTTCTCCATTGAGGACAATGTCAATTTTAAGCTTGGGGGAGGATTTCCTCCTTCTCTTGTCTTTTTCTTTGTTATTTCCTTTTAAAAAAATCAAAATCAAAATTTTATTTATTTATTTACATATCTTAAAAATACAAAAAAAGATAATATCTTTAAAAATATAAATAAAGAGAATATTTCAAAATAATAATAATAAAAATTTATTATGTTTTTTGCTTTACTTTAATAGGTTAAACTAATTTTGGTATTTCAATACTACCCTTTGTTTTTGTTTTTTTTCTCAAAATTCCATATAACGACTTAGGTAATTATAATCTTTCTAATCAATCTTTTTAATTATGTTTCACATGTAAAATGTTGGCCATGTTGTGTGATTAATTCACGATAGCATGTTAACGTGAAACGTTTTTCTAAAACTAGCATTTTTATTATGGTTTTCGTTCTTTATTTTCTTTACTTTCTTGAAAATCTTTCATCCATTATTTTCCCTTTCGTTTTTAGATAATTTTTGTAATGTCAACTTTTGATTAGTGTAGTAGAAGTGAACGATCCAAGTCGCCTATTATTTCTATTTTCAAGATAATTTCATTAGTCCTTTTTTTTATCTAGGATTTGCTTTTTGAAAATTTTCAAACCTTATGCTTTAGATAAATTTAAAAACATGAAAATGATTTCGGCCATTTTTGTTTTTGTTTGAGCCTTCTTGCCAATCTAAAATTTTTTATCCCTAGTTAGCCGCTTTTGAGCCTTTTTTCGATATCAATTGATAGCTCCACTAATCATTTCATGTTTACCAAAGCTAAAATTTTCCAACCTATCTAATCACACTAACCTTTTGATTTTCATAAAAAAAAATCATGAATTATGATAGGGTTATTTTGTGATTTATTTGGAGAACTTTTTGAAAAAGTATGCTCAAAAGAACATTTTACTTTTGTTTGGCCAATTTCAAAATGAAAAGAAAAAATTATTTTGGCCCTTGTTTTGAAGAAAAAAAAGGAAAGAAAAGAAAATGGGAAAGAAAAATAAAAATGTTTTATTTATGATGAAAATTTTGAAACTCTTTATTTTGGTTTAGTGTGATTTTTGAGCCTCTTTGTTTATCTTTGAATTCCACTTCTAATCATAATCCTAAAACAAACGTTTCGGTCCTAATAAGCCCTTTTGATTCATGTTTTTGAATTTTATTTATTAGCTAAGTAAAGATGAAAATTAAAATAGTAACGTTTTGGATTTAAATTTAAATTTTTATTATTTGATTGATATAGTTATAATGTGTCTCTTGGATCTAAAAACAACTCAATGCATTTTTTCAATTCGTTGTTTTGCTTAAATTTATTTAAAGAATTTTGTAAAAATATTGGATGATTTATTTTCGTTAGTAAAGTTTATAAATTGTTAAACCATATTTAAGAAACTATTTTAGGTTTACATTTCACCTTCTCCCTACTTAGAATTTTGCATAGTACTTGTGTAACCATAATTAGAACTTTTTGATTAGTCACTTTTTATGTTAGCTAGTTTTTATATCTTTTCTCTGGGATAAGCAAAGATTAAGCTTTGGGGAATTTGATAATAGGTTTTGTAGTTTAAACTATTAGAATATTTTTAGGTTTTTAATACACGAATCATGTCTTGTAAGCTTTTATTTTGACCTCCTTTTGTATATATTATATCCAATAATGATTTCTCTTCTTTTTGTAGATTTTCTCAGTTTTCAGCCAAAATGACCTGAAACGCCCCCATGATAAGCCCTCCCTAGGCGTGTCACCGAGCGTGTAACCTGATCCCGAAGAAGGTTGATGCTAGTAATCAAATCCCGAGAAAAACACCTTACACGCCCCCCTTATATACCTTCCCTCACCGTGTCTTTAGGCGTGTATCCCTCATCTCGAAGCCTGCTGCCACATTTAAAGATTTTTCATTACTACACGTCAACAGTACTGACATGCCCCCTACACGGGCGTTGCCCTGAGGTGTGTTCCACCTTTTCCGATGACTGACGGATTTTTGACCAATGATTGAGACATTATGTGCCTTACATGCCGCTCCTACACGGGCGTGGCCTAGGGCGTGTCCACCGACGTGCAGATAAAATCATCATTTCCATTAGAATTTAGTTCCCGAGGTCAACCCCGTACCTGATACGCCCCCGGACACGCCCACCCCAGGCGTGATAGGGGGGCGTGAGCATCCCAAAAAAATTCTATAAATTCAGGCCTCCCCCTTGTGTCTAGCAAGTAGTTTTAGGTTGAGAGGGGAGGTGCTGCCCTTTTATTTCCTGAAGTTTTTCATGCTCTTCCTCTCTCTTTTTCTCATTTTAATCCTTTATTAATCCTAGTTTATGTACTCCTTTTGTATTAGTTTTTGTAATTGCTTTAGTAGCTTAATGTTAATGCGAGCTTAGGTTTTTTATTTACCTGCATTTGTAATCTTTTGTTTCAAGTTGTAACTTTCTTTAGCATTAATATAAAGTGCCCTTTTTACTTTGTTTTCATTATGTTCTTCTAACCATCTCTCTTCCTCCACTTATCAATGATTAACTAATCCTCCTTATACTCGATCTTGATGATCTGAGGTTCGAGTTGTTTAAGTTAAGATGCTTTAAGTTTACTTTTTATTTTTTGGGTTTAGGCCTTTGATTTACTCTTGAAAATCATGTTTGGAGTTATATTATCGATATATAATTTCCATATTTGTTTTCACTCTTAGCTAGCCGAGAGGCTCGTAGTTTGAAGTGAACATTCAAGAGTAAAGAGAGTTGCAAGCACCCCTCGAGAGAGGCAGACGTTAAATCTCCCGGATTGGAGTGAAATCTAATATTGGGGTTCACCGCGTAAAGCAGGCTTTAGGTCTCCGATTTGGACGAGAGTTCGGTCGGACCTTCTTAAACTCAGTTGGGCTCGACTTCGAGAGAATCGTGTTCAAGCTTTAGGAACCTCCACGGTCATGGTCCTTTACCCTATTAAGTTAGGGTTTATTATCGCAATTTTAATCAACTTTTGCCGAGGTGATTCTCGATCGAGTGCTTTTCTATTTCATCGTTTCAACCCATTGTTGTATTCGTTTTTAGCAGTTCTTATTTAGCTGCAAGTAGTTCTCTTTTTAGTGCAAATATTTCCTTTCTTAATCACAATTAGTTTCTTTTAACAAACCCTAAAAAAATCCTTTGATAAGATAATAGTTTTCGTGTGAGTAAGATTACTCAACAGTTCCTGGATTTTAATACAACACTTGTGTCCCCTAGCTACAGTTCGATAGGCATACTTTCCTAGTTAGATTTCTAGTTTGGTTTTTAATCTCTTCACAATTAGTAGACACCACTAACCACTATTATTTTCACAATCCCTAGCCTCTCCTCAAGATCCCTGATGAGACTATTCTTGTATTTGAAGGATCCTATATGGATGTTATTAAAGACACTAAGTTGACTAAGTTCCCTTTCCTTCTGATCCAACAAAGATGTTGTTTTAGTCAGCTGGGAAGTAGCCAACTATAGAGAGGCAATCTCCATGAATTGCTTTGTAGACAACTTCTTGCACTTCTTGAAGGCATACAGAAGTTCTCCATACCTGTCAATCAATTGATTGACAACACCTTCTGATTAAAAATAATATCCAAAACTGGGTGAAGAGGTTTTTGTACAAGGACTAGTCTCAAATCCATACTCATAAGAAGAGCTTGATAGAGATTTTACCTTCCTTTGACCTGTCTGGTTTCCTCATCAGTCATTGCCATCAGCCCACATCAGCTGTAGGAATCTTCTTCATCTTAATCATCTACCTCTAAATCACTATTTGGATGTGATAGAGCGGCCCTAATACCTATCCTGGCAAGAGGATAATCTTCATATGATGCATCAGCTACTTGATCAGCAACAACAACAACTAGCCCAATATAGGCTTCTTCTTATTCAGAATCAGATGAGGATGAGTCTGTTCAGCTCTTCTCTTTCTTGGAAACAAAGAACTTCTCCTTCTTGCCCTTGTGCTGGTGCTATTTCTTCTCAACAACTTCCTTCCTCCTCACTAGGCAGTCAGCTATCACATGCCAAGGTTTGCAATAATAGTAGCAAACAAATTTAGAAGAATTATATTTACTGGATTTAGAATCATACCTGTCAGCCTTGGAATGATTCCTACTATGATGATAGGAGGTGGAAGGTCTGTTCTCCCAATGTTTCTTCTCCATCAACTTCTAAAAGTTTCTGGAGAAGGAAGCAAAGTCCTCATCTATAATGCTGCTATCTGATATATCTAACTCTGAGCTTCCTGAATCAGCTGGTCTTCTTATAGGAGATGGAATCCTCACCTTACTCTTCTTGATGCTTTCTGCCTTGAATGCCATGGACTTCTCCTTGGCTTGGGATTTGCTAGCGGCCTCTTCCTCTTTTCTTGCAGCTAACTGCATCTCATAAGAGAGTAGCTTTCCAAATAAGGTTTAGGGAGGAGTCTCAACAAGTTTGGCCACTTCTCTTATGGCATAAATCTTAGTATCCCAGTCTTTAGTAAGACATCTAAGGAACTTGTCATTTATTTCATAATGACTGAAGACCTCCAATAGGTCCTCAGTTCTTTAATGATCATGAAAAATCTTTCATAGCAAGTAGTTATATTCTCTTTCAGGGATTGCCTGAAAGCCTCATACTCCTGGTTGAAAGTATGAGGACCTATCAAATTCAAGTGACACTTCTTCAAATCATAGTTATTGTCGATATAATACCCAACAATCTCCCCCTATTTGAAGAAGTTAAAATCCTATAAACTAAGGTGAATTGTACACACAATAATCATAAAACATAAACATGAAAGAACATATAAAATTGAGAAATAAATGCATTCCCAATCAAAACACTAAATTTTATATATATATAATATATATATATATATAATAAAAAGTCTTACATGGGCAACCAAAGTCCACAACCATCAACTAATAACCAAATAAACATTTTTCCCTTGGTTTTCTGATACTGTCTGTCAAAGTAGGCTTTTGACTTTGGATAATACTTGGACGGGGCTGGAGGAACTTCTTGATCTTCAAATCTGTACTTTTTGAAATTAGCCTTCTTTTTGCATTAGCAACCTCATACTTCTGCCAGTCCTCCTTTCTATAATAATCCCATCTATTTTCATTTACCAAGTCTACCAATTTAAATTTGTCTAAGATGATGCTCTTGGATATGGATGTCCAGATTTCAACCATTTCTCTGGCTGGCTCAGACCTTACCGCAGAGGGGCCTTCATCATATCTTCTTTTCTTATGAGTAGGAGGAGGTAAGTCTTCAACCATCTAGACTTCTGGCATAACAGCAGTAGCATCAGTAGATCCTGGTCCATACTGAGAGAAGTCTTAAGGGTCTGTCAAATACTATAAATAGTCAAGAGCAGGATGGACATCATCAAGTACTGGACCAGGCACCAAAGGTTCGGGAATTCCAGCATGAGTCTGACCTTGCCCACTAAATATCTCATTATGAAGACAACTAAAATTATAATAATTGTATGTGTTGACTGCCTTGAACTGTTCTTTCATCTGGACTTCAATAGCAGCTACCTCAGTTTGCAAAGCCTTCTCCCCCTTTTGGACTTCTTCAAGTTCCTTACCTGCAATAACATTACTATAGTAGACAATTTGGTTGTCAAAGTGGTCCATACAAGCATTCTGGTCATTTATGATTGTCTTGGCATTAACATCAATATTCTAGAGGATAGTCAAGTTACTTTTCAGCCCAACCATCGTATGATCAATTACTTGGCCACCTTACACAAACCACGAGTCCAGCCTGTCATCTAGTTTGTCAAAACCCACCTTGATCTCTGTAAGGCTGTTATTCTTATCTTTCTATGTCTCCTTGACTTTCTTCAGCACTTTCTTTAAAGAGCGATCAAAACTTGCCTTTTGTTTTGCCATCAGGGCTTCTATAGATTTCAGAATAGAGATATCTGCACTTGTAACGGGTATGTCTGCTATTGGAACACTGGGACTTGAAGGGAGATCTTCACTTTCCTCTGAGTAACTTGAAGACTCTTCCATAGAAGTAACACGAGCTTTTGAAAGCACTTCAGTAGCAGAAGCCTTTAGGATTGGAGGATGCACCTCTGCATCTCTTTCCTCATCAGAAATATCAACCACCTCTACCTCCTCCACTAGAGGTCCACCTGGAATAGCAGCAATTTGCCTCTGAATTTTTCAAACAAATCTGTCCAGCTCTGTTTGAATCGAGACTGAAGTACGACTCTGCTCCCCCTCAGCCCTTGTAGTTAGAACATCAGGGAGATTTATAATTAGATTCTTTTGGGCAGCAAGCTCAAAAGAAACATTAGGATTATCAGTAGCTTCGGTCTGATTAGTATCATTAACAAAATCAGCAGTTGTCATGTCCTCATAAGAATCAACCTCATAATCAGTAATATCCAAATCATTTACAGCAAATTCAAAATAATCAGCAGCAGGATAAACCTCCAGATCAGTAGCTACTAGAATATATTCAGCTACTATCTCATAGCCAGCCTCATCAGGCACTAACTCAGCAGCAGTAGTATAGCCTATATTAGTAACCTCAGAAATTAGGTCATCTATATCTTTAACTGTAACTGTAGCAACTCAAATTGGAGCTGAAACTAGTAACATCACGTTTCACGCTAGACCCCTCACACATGTTTTGAGTCAAGGGAGTTTACTAGGGCTCGGGGTGCACCAGAATCGATAGGTAAAATTCGTCGGATATCATCACGGATATTCGACAAATTTATTCAGTATTATCATGAATAAGGCTAAGATGTTGAGTGGACTCAACACCACTAGATGAATTTGGACTTAGAATATTTTCTGGACTCAAGGCGTTGAGTACGTTGAGTGCACTCAACGTAGCATTAAGTGTATTGAGTGCACTTAATGCAATTCGATGAATTATGCTGAGGCATTGAGGGGACTCAACACCACTCAAAGCCATTTGACTTAGAAAATATATGGGATGTTTGGCGTCGAGTGCGTTGAGTGCAATCAATGCCATTAGCTGAAAGGTGTTGAGTTCATTGAGTGCACACGACGTCAATCAATGCTTTTACTTAGAATTATTCTGAGAACAGTGGCGCCGAGTGCACTCGTCGCCACTCGATGATTCATCGAGTAAAGAAGGTACACATGATGATTTTAACTTAGGAAATTCTCTACTTATATGTGGCATTGAGTGGTCACGACGAATCTTGACGATTCGATGAGTAAGTGTAAGATACTCGACGATTCGTCGAGTAAGGGTTGCTTACTCGACAACTTTGACTTAGCGGATTTTCTGGCGCAGTCTACTTGTTGTCACATGCCCGGTCTTAACAGATTTTGGGTTTTTCTCCAAAACAATTTAATTGGACGCGTCCTTTCAATATGACATATTTAAACCAATAATAAGCGGTCACATATTAGGCCGATATGTGGCAAAGCAGTTAACCCTAATTTCTCATTATAAAAAGGAACATGCAGAAAACCCTAGCCGTCACTTTTCCATTTTTGCCGAGCAATTACCTGTACCAAAATAGTCGGAAGAGAAGCAGATCGTCGGAGCCGATTTCCTTTCTGTGAAGCATGATAAAAGCATGCCGCAATGGAGATTAATGAGATCCATGTCCAAAAACGCAGGAAATGAGGTTTGCATCCTACCCTCTCCCTTGGTGCTTGATCTTTAGTTATTTCTTGGAGAGATGTCGACTCAAAAGAGTTTGACTTGTGAGATGAAGATCTCCTAGGTAGAGACCTTACAAGGGCTTGTGTTCTAGAGATGTGAAGTCTTCAACCTCTCCTCTCTTCTTGTTAAGATGGTGGACTTGGTTTGGTGAAGAGAAATGGTCTAATGAAGGTGAGTAAGGGAGGAGGAAGTTCTGTATATAACTTTGTAAATGTCTAAAGGAAGAAGATGAACTG
The DNA here is from genome assembly GCA_039513925.1 of Platanthera zijinensis. Taxonomy (NCBI): domain Eukaryota; kingdom Viridiplantae; phylum Streptophyta; class Magnoliopsida; order Asparagales; family Orchidaceae; genus Platanthera; species Platanthera zijinensis. Next base: position 155,438,154 of record CM077078.1, on the reverse strand, counting down.
ATGTCGTTCATCTTGCTTTAAGATGCATACATAATTCTTTTTTTTTGTGCGCAACGAACTTCAAGGCTGTTTTCGGCTATGATACAACCAGATCTGGGATTTTGACTAAACACGAAAGTCGTATCCCTTGGAAAGACCTTTCCAACGGGTGGTTACCCGTTTTCATATGTGTCTTGTAGACTCAGGAATGTCCATTCAAAGTTGTTGTACGGTCAAGTCTTGTGTACATGTTGTTCTCGGGTTAGTGTTGATCGGTGTTTGAACTTGGTAGAGAGGTCATGGTAGGTTAATGTTGAGGTTTTCATGTGTTTTGCTGAACTTGAACTATTGATAATTATGCTAAACAAATGATTGATGGGATTTAGTTGATAGATCCTTAAGTATACAAATGATTTTGTGGAACACGATTGTAACAACGGTTTGAAGGAGAACGACAAACAAATGGTTTGGGTCAGCAAGGAAATAAAGAAAGTGATACGTTGATTGAACAAATGATATTACTATGAAAGTATAATTGTTTGTGAATGCTTGACTTTAAGATGGATTTGGATGAGATTAATGCATTGTCACAACCCGCATTTTCTCAATATTTAAATTATATCAGAGTAAGAGAAAATACGCGCCGTTATGCTACGCCGTGCAGGGGATAACTACAGGTGCTCAGGCAAGAGTCCAAACTCTACAATTTTATATGAAATCCATAAGATATTAGATAAAAACCATTTTACATTGGATGACTGTATCCCTCGGCATAGTGGATCAACTAGTCCACGAGTAAAAGTATAGTTATACGCTGCGAAAAATACTTTGATTATGTTCATTATCACTTTACATTAGTATTAACATCCCCAAAGGACAACTCATGGCATGAAAGACTCTAGATTTATTATAAGTATGGAAATAGTATTTGTATTAGCTAGGAAATAGTATTTTAGTTTTAGAAATATGAGATGTATGTAGTACTAGTAGTTATGCTTTTATAAGTGAAAATACCTAACATGCAACCTAGCATAAAACCTTCCAAGAGAGCAAGTAAAAAACAACTACAAAAGGTAAAACTAGCAGCTTAGCAAAGTATTCAACAATTCAAAAGGAAACCACCAGTGGGCGACAACAAACTGTCATGAACCCACTAGTCAGTATGTTTGTCTATACTAACAAGAAAACAATAAAGAACTACCTCTCATGGTAGAGGAAAACCACTACAACACTACAGTCCACTAGCAAACACCAAACCTAGCCGCTCAACCGGCTACTGCTCTGAACCTAAGGCATTCATAGAAAAAACATCTCAGCAAGAAAAATACAAGTGTCAAACAAACTGTCAGTAAACAAGGGACTAGTAAGATTACAAATTCAAACCTGAATAGCTGTCAAACACATCAATATAACAAAAAATTAAGAACGAAAGAATAAACTTATAAGGTTAAATGTAATGAAATTTGCACCAAGTGTGAACAGAACCATACTCCGAGAACATCTGCGAGATCAAACAAAAATTGCATAAGTTTAATCCTCAAAATGAGGCAAAGGCTCAATAAACACGTGAATCATTAACACCGTAACGCAACCGGATCTGAGTCGGACCAACCTGCCAAACCCGAACTAACAGACCCAAACGTCTCAAAAACGTGACTACGGTGGTGGCCATCTGATCCAACACAACTCAAAATCCCTAAAACAAGACCCAAACATGCATGGGTATAATGATTCACGAAACTAAGCCCACCAAACAAAACCCATATCCCAAACACCCATAAAACCCAAACTATACGAAATCAGCAGAAACCCAATGATTCTAACTTGGCAAAACTAAGCCTTAAGTGATACATGACAAATCGGTGAACTGACACGAGTCTAAGTGAAAATCGTCGAGTACACTCGAAGCCGCATTGAGTGCAGTCAATGCACTCGACGCCACATCGAGTGCATGGAAAGCGTCGAGTACACTCGATGCCGCGTCGAGTGCAGTCAACACTCTTGATGCCATAAATTAGATGGGAAAAGCGTCGAGTACACTCGATGTCGTGTCGAGTGCAGTCAACGCTCTTGACGCCACAACTTAGCTGGGAAAAGCGTCGAGTACACTCGACACTGCATCGAGAGCAGTCAACGCTCTTGATGCCATTACTTAGCACACTCAACGCTTTACCACTTAACTGCCAAAAACATATGACGGCATTGAGTGAGTTCAGCTCACTCAATGCTTTCAATGCTTTTCTAACAAAGCGACGACGTTGAGTGAGTTCATCTTACTCAATGTTGTCAATGCTTTCTGCTTATTTCACAAATTAAGAGACGGCATTGAGTGAGCTCAGCTCACTCAACGCTCTTGACACTTTTATACTTAACTTACCGATTAAATTAACGACGTTGAGTGAGTTAAGCTCACTCAACGCTGTCGACGCTTTTAGACTTAGGTTCTAAAATTTACAAAATGGCATTGAGTGTGCTAAGCTCACTCAAAGCCGCATTGAGTGAGTACCACTCAGTCAACGCTTTTTAACTTACGCTAGAAACCAACTATCAGCTAAGGCTATACTCAACGCCTATGATAAAGACTTGGCAGAGAAGCTATCCTACCTAAACAGAAGATATTAGGCTTACCACCACCACTAACTTCTGAATAATTTAATTATTAGTGTAAATAATAGTTATTTTTTGTCAATGTCTAAACCTAGACCAAGAACAACCTACTTCCATGCTTACACAGGAAGGGATTTCTCCTGTAACAATGCTCCCTCCCCACAGCAACTAGCTGGCCGCTAAACTAAGCACTAATCAGCCTTCTAGGACAGAAACTGTAACATGAAAGCTTTGCAATGTAAATCTCCACTTGCCCCAAGATCTATAGAAAATCATTTTGACATGGAGGAAAATCCTACTCTAGTCCAAACATTCTGCAAGTTGGAAATCCTACAGGAAATCATTCCTTATACAGATCAAGGAAACAAAAGAGAAGGAAGAACAAGCAAGGGGAAAATCACTAGTTGCCTTATATCTCGAAAAATTCGGCCAAGCAACGTCCCTCCTCACAGATCTAACCGCAAAAACACTTAGGCAATAAAAACAGAAACTTTTGAGAGAAAATTAGGGTAAAAACCACATACAAAGATCTCTAAAAATCCAAGCAACTTGAAAAGCTTACTGTAGAAATGTAAATCTAGGCGAGATCTACCCAGATCCACTCTCCAAAGACAAAACCGAGCACCAAAGCTCCAGAAATCGGTGGCCAAAGGCTTATGAATGTCTGCCACTCTTGTTCTTTCGCAACAGGATGACGGTTTTCATGAGAGAGATAATGAATAGGGTTTTGACGTGATGGGTTTCTATTTATACTACTTTATCCTATTATTTTAATATAGGATAACATAATAAATTAAATAAAACGTTAAAACGACCCGAAAACCAAACATACTCGGAATTTTATGAAAATCGCACTGTAGATAAATACCGATGCTACGAATGTAACGCCAAACTCGATATCAAAATTTAACTAACCAATCTTGGGTAAACACCACCCGAAGCCAAAACATAAGCATTCCACAAAGGCTCCACTGAGTCACCAAAACAGACCGGACTCGCTAGGAAATCTTGCAAACAGGCTAAACGCAGCCACACACAGAAAACTCAAGAGCTAAAACCCACGCTCTAACAACGGCACATGCCAAACATGAATTAACGTAATGTCCTGACGTCATAAATACGCCAAATAAAATAATTAACTAAACATCGAAAAAATCATGGGCGTTACAACCACTCCCCCTAAAAAGAAGTTTCGTCCCGAAACATTATGCACCAAAAGATTCAACAAAAAGAAGAATATAATCAAGGATTATAGAAGGGGAAATACATACCGTAAGAAACTAGGAGAACAGATGAGGATGAGCCTCCCATATAGCTGACTCCAACTCCTAAGTGGCGCTTTTCACGTCTGTGTTTTTCCACAAAACTTTAACCATTAGTATGGTTTTCCTTCGCAACACTCGATCTTGAGTATCATGAATGCGGATAGGCATCTCAACATAGGTAAGATTAGGCTCAAACTGGGGCACAACATCAAGAATCTGTCGATCGCTGAGCACACATTTCCGCAACTGGCTCACGTTAAATATGTCGTGCACACTAGGAAAGTCTTCGGGCAAAAATAACCTATAAGATGATTCACCAATACGCTCAACAACCTTAAATGGTCCCACACACCTCGGGTCCAACTTATGATTCTTACCAAACATTTTAACGCCTGACATCGGAGAATCTTTGAGGAATACCATGTCCTCTAAAACAAACTCTAAATCAGACCTACGTTAATTGGCGTTCTTTTCATGTCGCTCTCGCGCTATCCAAAGCTTTTCCCGAATAAGCTTCACAAAAAATTCCATTTCTTCCAATGCTTCAGGACCCAGCAACGGTCTCTCACCGACCTCGGCCCAAAACAAGGGAGTTCTGCATTGCCTCCCATACAAGGCCTCAAACGGGGCCATCTACAAACTTTCTTGATAAATACTATTGTATGCAAACTCCATCAATCTGAGTCGCTCATCCCACGCTCCTCCATGGTCCAAAATGTAACATCTAATCATATCCTCCATAATTTGATTCACTCTTTCCGTCTTACTGTTTGTTTGCGGATAATAGGTTGTGGAATACCTCAAATCGGTACCCAAACCTTCTTGTAAACTCTTCAAAAAGCGAGACGTAAACCTGGAGTCTCGATTAGATATAATACGAACTAGCACTCCATGTAATCTGATGACTTCATCTAATTATAGCTCAGCTATCTTCTTTATGGAGTAATCAATCGTAAAAGGCAGAAAGTCAGCACACTTCGTTAGTCTATCAATAATAACCCAGACTTAATCATGTCCTCATGGAGATCTCGGTAAACCAGTAATGAAATACATTGAGATACTCTCCCACTTCCAACTCGGAATTTCCAAGGGCGCTAGCTTGCCACCATCTCCTCCATGATCGGCCTTTACTCTCTTGCATGTAAAACATTCAGAAACGAACTTCACTAAATCACCTTTCATTCCGAACCACAAGGCGATTTGCTTTAAATCTTGGTACATCTTAGTTGAACTTGGGTGGTAGGCAACACTGGAACCATGAGCCTCACTGCACAACTTAACTCGAATACCTTCAACATCGGGGATACAAATTCTGTCATAGTACTTCATGGTTCCCGTGTCATTGATTGAAAAGTTTGGAAACTCCCCTTTCTTAGTCCTCTTGTAAAGGTGCAACAAATCCAGATCTTCCATCTGATGCAGTCTTGTGAGTGCAATTCATGAAGGCTCAACTACCTCTAAACTACTAGATGAGTTACAACTCCCAACAAAAATTACCATCAAGAGAAATTCTTCTACCAGAGAATCCACAGAGACGTTAAAAATCTTAGCTGTCTTCCTACTCAAGGCATTGGCTACAATATTTGCTTTGCCCGGATGGTATTGGATCTCAATATCATAATCAGCAACGTACTCTAACCAACTTCGCTGGCATAGATTCAACTCCCTTTAAGTGAAAACGTATTTCAAACTCTTGTGATCTGTGTAAATCTTGCATAATGCTCCATACAACAAGTGCCTCCACAGCTTTCGAGCATAAATAACTGCCACAAATTCTAAATAATGCATAGGGTAATTTCTTTCATGGACCTTTAATTGTCTCAACCCATGCGCTATTACTTTTCCCTCTTACATCATCACAAAACCAAGCCCAACGTGCGACACATCCACATACACGGCATATTCCAACCCTACAACCGGTAGAGACAACACAGGTGCAGTGCACAATCTCTTCTTTAATTCCATGAAAGCTTTCTTGAACTTATCGCTCCAGATAAAAGCTGCGTTCTTTTGCCTCAGTTTAGTTAGTGGCAAAAACAATGTAGAGAAACCCTCTACAAACCTTCTATAATAGCTAGCCAACCCTAGGAAGCTCCTTATCTCCTTGGGTGTGGTTGGCCTATTCCAATCCATAACAGCAACTATCTTCTCAGGGTCAACTGAAATTCCATCTTTATTTACCACATGACCAAAGAACAAAACCTGAGGCAACCAAAACTCACACTTGCTCATCTTAGCAAACAGCTTATGGTCTCTCAAGGCAGACAAAACTAAACGCAAGTGCTGGGAATGCTCAACAACACTACGGGAATACACCGAAACATAGTCTATAAACACGACCACGAAACAGTCGAGAAAATCCTTGAATATACGGTTCATAATATCCATAAAGGGAGAGAGAGCATTGGTCAAATCAAAGGACTTTATGAAAAACTCAAAATATCCATGCCTGGAACGGAAAGTTGTCCGTGGGATATCCGTCTCACGAATCCATAACTGGTTATAGCCCGAATAAAGGTCAATCTTTGAAAATTCTGTGCTACTACACTGTTGATCAAACAAATCATCTATTCTCGGTAAAGGATTCCTGTTCTTAATGGTAAATTTATTCAACTCCCAATAATCGATGCAAAGCCTCATTTATCCATCCATTTTCTTTACAAACAAAACGAGAGAACCCCAAGGCGAAGAACTCGACCTAATAAAACCATTCAGGAGAACTCATCCAACATAGTACGCAACTCCTCCAACTCACATGGGGCCATTCGGTTCGGCACCTTAGCAATAGGACGGGTGCCCGACTCCAGATCTATGATAAACTCCACGTCCCTCTCAAAAAGATGACCAGGAAGATTGGCAGGAAAAACATCCTGAAACTCACACACCATTGGAATCTCCTCTACACTCGACAAGCTAATAATGGATTCCTAAACTGAAACCAAACAAGAAAAAAATCTGGAATCTAAAAGCTTCCAAGCACATACCACAGAAATAATCGGAGAAACTTGGCGCAGATATTCGTAAACACTCCTAGGTTGACCATTGTCCATCTTTAAGTCCAAACGCTTAACCTTGCCCTAGATAACAACATCACATTTGGACAACCAGTCCATGTACAAGATCACATCAAAGTCTTCCAGGTCTATGACCTTCAAATTAGCAACTGCGAGAAAATCACCTAACAGAATCAGACAACTTTGAATAACTTGGTCCGATACCACAAAATCTCTAGAAGGAAACTTGACACAAAATACGTCGCCCACTCAGACGAGATTCAAACGTTGACGCTCTACTAAGGCCCAAGCCACAAATGAGTGGGTAGCACCGGAATCGAAAAGAACACGTGCCCATTAGGTCTTTACCATAAATTTCCCTATAAAAAGCTTACATAACTAATTGAAAAACTTCGAAACTATAGCTATGAGATAAAAAGAAACAAATCTAGGTTAAAAACTAACCTGAAATCACTTGAGTAGATTTCTGGTCTTCCTCCAGAGACACCTCGTTTAGCTTTACCTTCCCTTTGTCTATAGGCTGCAGTGGTGGCAAGGCCTGAAGAGGAACTGGCTGCAGCGCAGGTTGAGACTGCGGGCACTTTGACATGATGTGACCTTTCTGTCTGCACTGTAAACAAACTCTAACCTTATCCCAATAGTGGCAAGCATCATGCCCCTTCCGTTTGCACGAAGTACAAACCAAATCTCTCTTAGGAGCACCTTGCATCACATGAACCTGCTCCTGCTTCAGAGCACCTATTCTCTTGAAACATTTCTCAAACGGGTGGCATAGCTGACCACAGAAACTGCATATATCTTTGCTCCTCTTCCTCGAAGCTGCACTGGATTCCTGGGAACTCTTACTCTCAGCAGTCTTCCTATTATCCTTTCTCGTTTGCTGACCTCAGTTCTTGGCATTGTCGATCGCCTCAACCTTAAGAGCTGCTTTGACTGCTCCAACATAACTCTCTGACCCATTAGCACTGGCTCGTTGCTGGATGTCACTCCTTAGACCACCCAAAAATCATTTAACTCAGCTTGCTTCAGAGATTATCAAATCAGAAGCAAACCGGCTTAGCTTGCTAAACTCAATCTCGTACTCACAAACCGTGAGTAGTCTTTGCTTCAAATATAGGAAATCATTCATCATACGGTCTCGCTATACTGAAGGCAGAAACTTCTTCAGCAGTAAAACCTTGTAGGCTTCCAAGGAACACCCATCCTTAAAATTTTCCTTCTCCCTTAGCCACCAACTCTTTGCCAAACCTTCGAGCTGATATGCAACGACCATCACCCTCTGGCTGTCAGAAATTACCGAGTATAAAAACACCTCCTCGATTGCTATAAGCCAATCGTCCAACAATATGAAATCTGCCCTACCATCATATGAAGGAGGTCCTAATCGCTGGAAATGCTAGACGAAGTTCATCTCTGGCGGTAACACAGCTGGGGGCACTAGAGGAGAAGAAGGAATTGGAACACCTTGACCCACGGCCGGGTCCGGAACTCTATGTGGCTACCCTACCATAATAGTTAATAAGGATTGGATCTGTGACTGTACCTCTAACATTTGCCTAGAAAAAGCTTCAATTCTCTGTCGCAATCCTTCTATCACGGCCTCATTTTGAGCACCAGACGACTCTCCCTCTGACTAGGGAGTCGACCTTATCGTTGGACATCTCGACATTCTAATAATTACAAAAAGCAACTAGTCAAATTCTCGCTTAACCGCTAGAACCAAACAACCTAGTACAGACCAAACACATACTTGCTCTTGTTGCTAACTTGCTCTAGAAATTTTATAAATGATGAAAAGCTTAAACCTAGGATGATATACAATCATCCTATTAACTCTTGTGCATAGACCATGAATGCATGAATTTTTATTCCTTTGACACAAAACAATGTGTATTCATGTTGCATCATGTAAATCTTTAGATTGGAACGTGTGTTATGCAATGTTATGCAATATATATTGTGTTATGCATTCTAAAAAGGCCTTGATGCATATTATGAGCGGCGTACACATGAAATGTTATGTATCCCATACTACATAACATCGCATGCAACAAAAAGAGAAAATGTGCTAATGGGCAACCATGTCATGGTAGTTATGCATCTCATACTACATAACCATCACATGTTGCCGCCTGTGATTGATCCATATACAAACACATATTATGCATCCCATACTACATAATATGCCTCGTATACTTTTTATTATGCTTATAAGTGTAATTTTCATGCTTCATCCATGACGTACTGATGATACATTAGTGTGTGTATGGAATGACACTAAACAACTAACACTTACTAGAGATGGTTGCCCGATCAGTTGTCAAAGAACACATCTCTCTGATACCAACTGTCACAACCCGTATTTTCTTAACATTTAAATTATATAAGAGTAAGATAAAATACACGCCGTGATGCCATGCCGTGTAGGGGATAACTGCAAATGCTCAGGCAAGACACCAAACTCTATAATTTTATATGAAATCCATAAGTTATTAGGTAAAAACAAGTTTAAACTGGATGGTCGTATCCCTCGACACAGTGGATCAACTAGTCCATGAGTAAAAGTATAGTTATACGCTGCAAAAAATACTTTGATTATGTTAATTATCACCCTACATGAGTATAAACATCCCCAAAGGACAACTCATGGCATGCAAGACTCTAGATTTATTATACATATGGAAATAGTATTTTACTTTTTGAAATATGAGATATATGAAGTACTAGTAGTTATGCTTTTATAAGTGAAAATACCTAACATGTAACCTAGCATAAAACATTCCCAGAGAGCAAGTAAAAACAAAACTAGCAGCTTAGCAAACTATTCAACAATTCAAAAGGAAACAACCAGTGGGCGTCAACAACTAGCACGAACCCACAAGTCAGTATGCGTGTCTGTACTAACAAGACAAGAAGAAAGAACTACATCTCAAGCTAGAGGAAAACCTATGCAACAATGCAGTCCACTAGCAAACCCCAAACCTAGCCTCTCAATTGGCTACTGCTCCGAACCTGATGCATTCAAAGAAAGAACACCTAAGCAAGAAAAGTATAAGTGGCAAAACAAACTGTTAGTAAACAAGGGAGTAGTAAGATTTCTAATCCAAACCTGAATAGCTGTCAAAACACCACAATCTAACAAGAAATTAAGAACGAAAGAATTAACTTATAAGGTTAAAATTAATGAAATTTGCACCAAGTGCGAACAGAGCCATACTCTGAGAACATCTGCGAGATCAGGCAGAAATTGCATAAGTTTAATCCTCAAAACGAGGCAAAGGGTCAATAAACACGTGAATCATAAACACCGTAATGCAACCGGATCTGAGTCGGGACCAACCGATCAAACTCGAACTAACAGACCCAAACGTCTCAAAAATGGGACTATGGTGGTGGCCATCTGGTCCAACATAACTCAACATCCCAAAAACTAGACCCAAACATTCCTGGGTGTAATGATTCACGAAACTAAGCCCACATAACCAAAACCATATCACAAACACCCATAAAACCCAAACTCAGCCAATTCCGCAGAAAACCGACGATTCTTACTTAGAAAAACTAAGCCTTTAGAGATACACAACAAATCGGTGAAATGACACTTGTCTAAGGGAAAAACGTCGAGTACACTCGATGCCGCATTGAGTTCAATCAATGCACTCGACGCCACATCTAGTGCAAGGAAAGCATCGAGTACACTCGACGGCGCGTCGAGTGCAGTCCATGCTCTCGACGCCTCAACTTAGCTGGAAAAAGCGTTGAGTACACTTGACGCCGCGTCGAGTGCAGTCAACGCTCTCGATGCCAGAACTTAGCTGGGAAAAGCGTCAAGTTCACTCGATGCCACGTCGAGTGCATTCAACGCTCTTGACGCCATTACTCTGCACACTCAATGCTTTACCATTTAACTATAAAAACATATGACGACATTGAGTGAGTTCACCTCACTCAACACTGTCAATGCTTTTCTAACTAAGCGACGACGTTGAGTGAGTTAAGTTCACTCAATGCTGTCAACACTTTCTACTTATTTTATAGATTAAGAGACGACACTCAACGCTATCGACGCTTTTATACTTAACTTGCCGATTAAAGTGACGACATTGAGTGAGTTAAGCTCACTCAATACTATCGACGCTTTTAGACTTTGCTTCTAAAATTTACAGAATGATGTTGAGTGTGCTAAGATCACTAAACCCCGCATTGAGTGAGTACCACTCACTCAACTTTTTTCAATTTAGGCTAGAAACCGACTATCAGCTAAGGCTATACTCAACGCCTAAGACAGAGACTTTGCAAAAAAGCTATCTTATCTAAACAGAGGATATTAGGCTTACCATCACCACTAACTTCTGAATAATTTAATTATTAGTGTAAATAATAGTTCATTTTTGTCAATGTCTAAACCTAGACCAAGAACAACCTACTGCCATACTCACACAGGAAGGGATTTCACCTGGCACAATGCTCCCTCCCCACAGCCACTAGTTGGTCGCTAAACTAAGCACTAATCAGCCTTTTAGGATAGAAATAGTAACATGAAAGCTTGGCAAGGGTGTAAATCTCCACTTTTCCCAAGATCTACAGAAAATCATTTTGACATGTAGGAATATCCTACTTTAGTCCAAACATTCTGTAAGTTGGAAATACTAAAGGAAATCATTTCTTATACATATAATAGAAACAAATGATAAGGACAAACAAGCAATGGGAAAATAACCACTTGCCTCAAATCTCTAGAAATTCGACAAAGCAATGCCCATCCTCGCAGATCTGGTCGCAAAAACACTCAAACAACAAAACCTAAAACTTTTGGAAGAAAAATAGGGTAAAAACTGTATACCTAGATCTCTAAAAATACAAGAAACTAGAAAATTTTATCGTAGAAACGTAGATCTAGGCGAGATCTACCCGGATCCACTCTCGAAAGATGAAACCGAGCACCAAAGCACTAGAAATTAGTTGCCGAAGGCTTAGGAATGTCTGCCGCTCTCATTCTTTCGCAACAAGCCGACAGTTTTTAGGAGGGAGATAAAAATAGGATTTTGACGCGATGGGTTTCTATTTATACTACTTTATCGTATTATTTTAATATAGGATAACATAATTAATTAAATAAAACGTCAAAATGACCCGAAATCCAAACATACCCGGAATTTTACGAAAATTACACCGTAGCTAAATACTGTCGCTACGAATCCAACGGTGCAATCAAAATCGGAATCTGACTAACTAGTCTTGGGTAAACAACTCCCTAAGACAAAACACAAGAATTCCCAAAAGCTCCACCGAGTCACCAAAACAGACCCGGCTCGCTATGAAATCTTGCAAACAGGCTAAACCCAGCCACACACAGAAAACTCAAGAGCTAAAACCCATGCTCTAGCAACGGCACATGCCAACCATGCGTTAACGTAACACCCTGACGTCATAAATATTCCAAATAAGAATAGTACGAGTCTAGAATCATTCACATCTACAACACTACTCAAAGTTGATATTACAAAAATTATCCAAAGAAAAAAAGTATAATAGTGGATGAAAGGTTTTTAGGAAGTAAAGAAAATAATGAACGAGAAACCATAATAGATATGTGAGTTTTAGAAAAACACTTCACGTTTACATGCTTTCGTGAATTAGGAACACCACATGGCAAACATTTTACTTGTGAAATATAATTAGAAAGATTGATTAGAAAGATTGATTAGGAATAATATGAGTCGTTATAAGGAATTTTGAGAAAAACAAAACAAAAAGTAAGGGGGGACTAATGAAATACCAAAATTTGTTTAAACTAAACAAATAACATATATTTTTTATTTTTAAATATTGTTTTTTTTTATTTTTAAGATATACTCCCTTTTTTGGATTTTTAAATATATTATATTTTTTTCTTTAAGAAGAAAAAAGGTGAAAGCAGTAATTATTTTTTTTGATTTTGATTGATTTTTTTAGAGATACAAAATAAAGAAAAGAGAAGTAGAAAATCATCCACCAAGCTGAAAATGTGCATTGTCCTTAATGGAGAAAAGAGGGGAAGGAGAGAGAAAAATTAAAAAATAAATATAAGTACAAAATTCTAAACAGGTACTTCCCTTGATTAGCAAGTCGCGAAAGGTTGCGTGATGCGGTTCCCCCATGCTAGCGCTTTGGATCTTCATGAAATGTCTTTGTTGGACTTTTTGATGGATTTAGTAGCGTTGGAGCAAGCGATCGTAGAAGCATCAGCTTGTCGGAGACATCTGAGGCAAAAAGTGTAAAATAAAGAAAACAGAAATATAACTTGGGTTGCCTCCCAAGAGCACAATTTGTTTAAAACGTCATTTGAGCTCGACGCAATAAAATAATATTGTCAAAAATAATGTTGTCCAAAATAATAATTAATGTTTTTAACAAAAATAAATAGTTATAAGTTAGTTAAAGATCATGCAGAAGAAACTTAACATTGTTTGGACATACATTATCAGCACAGAAATAATGTTTATGACGCTGCCCATTCACTTTGAACTCACCCTTATCAGGGTGTGAAATTAAAATAGTGCCATATGGAAAAACTTTTTTAACAGTAAATGGCCCAGACTATCGTGACTTTAACTTGCCCGAAAATAAACGTAATTGTGTATTATATAAAAGAACTTGGTTGCCCGGCTTGAAGGTTTTTGGGTGCCTTAAGTGTTTGTCGTGAAAACGTTTCGTCCGCTCTTTATAATTTTTGTTATTTTCATATGCATAAGAGCGCCACTCGTCGAGTTCGTTAAGTTGAAATTTTCACAAATCGCCGATAGGGTGGGGATCGAAATTCAAAACCTTAAGGCCCAAAAAGCGCGGTGATCTAATTTTACGGGTAAATGACACGATTTTCCATTGACCAACCGATACATCATACAACCGATGACAGTTTTATATGTTGTTCGGTAGGCCAATATAGCATCGTCTAGTTTGGTTGAGCAGTCTTTTCTAGAGGTGGAAACAGCCTTTCTAAAATTCATTTAAGCTCTCTGTTCACTTCTTCGACTTGTCCGTTAGTTTGGGGTGGTAGGCAGTTGAAAGCTTATGCGTAATGCCATATTTAATAAGAATTTTTGAAAACTACACGTTACAAAAATGTGAACCCCTATCGATTACGATGGCTTGTGGCGTACCGAATCGAGTAAATAATTTTTGAAAAAAATATAAATATGACTCGGGCGTCGTTAGTAGGAAGAGCGAGGGCTTTAGACCATCGTGAAACATAATCTAAAGTAACTAAAATGTATTTTTTTCCTGAAGATAGAAAGAAGAGGGACAATAAAATCAATTCCCCGTAGGTCGAAAGTTTTGCACTCAAGGAAATAATTTTGCGGCATTTCATTTTTATTTGAAATATTTCCCGACCGTTAGCAACTATCACACCTACTCACAAAGCCTTGTGCGTCTTTTAACAGGCTTGGCCAGTAAAAACCCGCGCAAAGCACGTTATAAGCGGTCTGAGCAGCTTGATAGTGACCACCAGTTGGTCCTTCATGTAAGTGTTTTAGAATATCTTGTCCTTCTTTAAAAGAAACACATCTCTTTATCACTTGGTCCGCACAGACTCGGAAAATATGCGGGTCCTCCCAAAATTAGTTCTTCAACTCAGAAAAGAATTTCTTCTTTTGTTGAGAGTGGAACTCATTTGGGAGCACACGGGCCACTAAATAGTTGGCTATGTATGCAAACTAAGGAGAAGGGGATGTGTTAATTAAAAGCACCTTCTCATCGGGGAAAAATAATTAAAAGATTTTTCATCTAATTTTTCTATATACGGATTATCTAATCGCGAGAGATGGTTGGCGACCAAATTCTCGGCACCTCGATTATCACGGATTTCTATGTCAAACTCTTGGAGGAGTAAGACCCAGCAAATCAGGTATAGCTTGGCATCCGTCTTAGCAAGAAGATACTTGAGGGGTGAGTTGTCCGTAAAAACGTTAATTTTGGAAAGCGTAATATAAGGAAAAAATTTATCAAAAGCGAAAACAACAGCTAGGAGCTTATTGAAGCCAGAAACCCGACTTCACCTAGAGTTTGGATCTAGAGTTGCAGCTCATACCTACTCTTCCCGAATTCCTTCATTGACGTGAGTCTCGAGGACTAAAAACAGACCGCGGGCTTCAGCTCGGAGGTCCCACCTCTTACTTGAAAGAACTAGAAATTCTTCCGCTCCTTAGCCAGTGCTAAGATAGGCACCTTAGTGGAAGAAGAAGAAAAAGGGGTCATCAACCTTCTTCCAGGCACCTTATCGGTCAATTTATAGGCCTCTAATTTTGACCTGCCAATATCACCACTGAACTGACCTGAAATTACCAAAATACCCTGGGTTGGGTCTGCCAACAGCCAAACTCCGTTGTTCTAAATGGTTATATGCAGACCACTAAGGGCAAAAGAGTAAAATTGTTTGGGGTTAAAAAGGTAAAAACCACATTCCAACTGGACCGACGCTCGACAAATCGTCGAATCGACGCTAGACCCATTGCTCCTATCTCGCCTTGCGAGTGCCCCGCTCCAGGGCTCCCTCTCACCTTGCGAGTGGGATCTAACCTTGCAAGCTGTATCTCGCATACTCCTCTCTCGCCTTGCGAGTGCCCCGCTCCAGGGCTCCCTCTTGCCTTGCGAGTCCTCTCTTTCCTTGCAAGTGCCCCGCTCCAGGTCTCCCTCTCGCCTTGTGAGTGGGATCTTGCATGCTCCACTCTTTTCCTTGAGCCTTCTCCTCCTGTGGGCCCGAGGTTGTACACAATCCCGCTCTTTTTGAGGTTTCCTCAAGCTTGGAAAGAAAGTCTAACCGAGGCTCGTGATATTAAAGGTTATTTATGAGAGAATCTTTTGTCGGGCCCTCCTCACAAGCCTATAAATATATGACACCCACCAAGTGTAGAGAGCACTCCCCTCTCTCACTTCTTCCTTACTCTTCTCCATCATCATCATGTCTCATAGCCAGAGTTTCTGTGAACATCTTGCGATGGTACGCAAACAAAACAAGGCAAATATGGCTGCTCTGGCCCCTACTTTGGCAGACATCCCTGCTTCCTTACCATCGTCATCTCGCCCGAAGAAAATGAAAATTACTGGCCCCCCTTCTCAATCGAGGAGCCCACTCCTGCATCTTTGGAAATTTGTTCCCCTCTTCCTGCATCTCTTGAGGAGTGAGAGGTGCGTTTTTGCTCTTGCCCCTCTTTTTCCTTTATTCATCTTCTTATTTACTCAATGCATGCTTTGCTAGGGAGATCTCACCCCTCATCACAAACTGATAAACCCGTTTGATAATACAGTTATCCATCACCAAGAATCCAACTCGCGTCGGCAATCTACCCCTTTTAATACGAAGAACGACGACCCTTAAAAGGTCGTAGGGAAATCTCGCAACCCTGGTAAATGAACTGGACCTTCCCTCTTGCTCCTCTGTGCCGCTCGCCACTTCCAAGCCCTCTTGCGAGAACACCTCTCATTCTGTCCTTTTTCTCCTTCCTGCATAAGGACCCTGTTTGACTCGCCCACAGAAGACTTCTCTGGGCAGCTCATCGTCTCGCCTCCTCCTCACCCAAACGAAATTGAAGATTATCTGGGTAATCCCATGGATCCGGTGGATATGAAGCGTATGACCGCCGAGATGTTTCAGAAATACATATGCATTATCCATGAGATGGAACAAGACAAACAAGTTGCTGACAGGCAAAGTGACTAGATGGAGATTGAATGCGCTCGCCTGTCCTCCGAGATTGAAGCTGGAATCGATATTGACAAGACCGACCCTCAGGAAATTATAAATGAGGTCAACTAGAAACTCTGTCTCGCACACTATGGTCTCGATGCTATTCGTGCCTTTCAGATCCCGGGCTGGCCCCCGTGTGCGGTGTCCGCGGTGGAGGGTGCTGGAAATAGCACAAAAACTAAAGACCCTCTGCCTCTTCTCACCAGTTTAATAATCTCGCTCATTTGATTATATTCGTAATTCTGTAGTCTATATTGTTCTGTCGTCTCGCCTATATTTTAAATCTTGCGAACACGATGCCCACCTCGTGCGGAATGGAACAATTAATAATATTATTATCCTTGTTAATTTTTCTTTGCTGGGCTTAATTATCATAGCTATGTTCCATTGATTGAGTTTTCCTTTTTTTTTATTTTGGCTTGCTGGAAAAGCCCTCGATAGGCAACACGATTCAAAGTAGGGAGAAAGAACATGAAACGCTGACCGACACTCTAACTTCCATTATGATTTTCCTGCCCATTTTTTCCACTTTCACTTACCACTATAAATATCCCCACCCCCAGATCAAAATAATTTACCTACGCTACCTCACCCTTGTTGTGTCTCAGATCTTGCTCTCTCGCTTCCTTCGTCTCGCTACATGCTCTTGTCATTCCCTCCTCGCACCTCTCGATTTTTCTGTCTCGCTTATAATCGGAAAGAAGAAGGTTGAGAAGGGTGAGGGGCGCAGCCAGTGCTGGAGGAGATTTACTGACCATGACTTCCCCCCGACAAGATCTCAGGGGAGGACTACAACTTCTTCACCCGCCAATTCCTGGCGAAGGGATTCGAGTTGCGGCCCCAAAGGTCGTTGAAACGATCAACACTTTCTAACCCAGCGAACTCGCCTTCCCTATCTCGCACTTTTAGGCGGGGTTGAGACTTCCCCTCTGGCCGGAGGTTAAACAGGTCTTGAAGTATTTTGGAGCCGTCCCTGCGCAGCTAAATCCGAACGCTATCTCGGTTTTGGTTGCTTTCGCTTGCTATATATACCGGGAGCACATTGAATTCATCTTGACCATTTTCCACAAGCTATTCATCTACCATGCCAATCACGATGGTGTCTCATACTTCACATGACAAGGCCTGAAGGTGTGCGAGATGCCTAACAAAAATCACCATTGGCTTACCCGCTTCGTCTTCATTTGGGGAAACCTAGGGGTTATCCCGCTCATGCTCGTGTTTCCTGCCGAGATATTCTACGTATTTCCCCAGGTTGGTGGCGAGGACAAGTCCTTTGTGACTTCTTTATAGGAAAAAATTTCGAAGTCCATTTCCTGAGGCGAGGCCCCAACTCGCTCATTCTTGTGCTTCCTGGCAAAGGTACACTCGTACTTCTTTAATTTCACGTTTGTTATCCCTTCATCTCACTTTCTAATCGCCGAGCTATTTGTTTAGGGGACCGAAATATCACTGTCCATCCTCCTTACAAGAGAAGCGCGAAGCCGTCAAAAGGTCTCGCCCTCACCAGCATGGAGGCCAAGGCGGCAAAAGAATCGCTAGCTCCTGCCCCCAAGAAGAGGCCTAGAGATGATGCCTCTCACTCTCGGCACAGCCTCAAGAAAAAGGTAAAAAAGGTTGTGACGTTCCTTAAAGGGAAGAAAGAGATCGCCCGGAAAGAGAAAAAGGAGATGTTGGGATCCTTGAGCCTCATCTCCGTACAAGAATCGCAATCGCCTCGATCGCCTCCCCGAAGGGCTATCTCACCTACCAACGAGATGACGCTATTCGACTAGCCCACCAACACTTCGATTCAATCGATCGGATCCCCATCTCGTGAAGCCGCCTCCTCCCGTCGCCCAGTCCCCTCCTCACATCAAAATAACAACATGGGTCTTGTGGTACAAGATGTTGCTGGCGACCCAGTTCTACTATGGGAGAATGACACGAACTGGGTGTCAGCCTCCACCCTCGTTCCCTGATGGAAGGAGCAGGTCCCTCCCACTAGCCATGCCTTCTCCCTGGGCTATGGTCTTTATGGTGGCCCAGAGGCAGATTCCGTCGAAAAGGAATTCTCACGAGACCTTGTACTGAAGACATCTCAGCCCAGCTGCGTGCCCTGGATCTCTCGCACCGCATCTCGCGCCGCCTGGTTTTCAACAATAAGAAATGGAAGGATGCTAAGGTGGGCCAAGTGGTGGAGCGTGAGAAGTTGGATGGTCTCAAAAAGAGGCTGGCCATTGTTTAATCCCACCTCACAAA
The DNA here is from genome assembly GCA_039513925.1 of Platanthera zijinensis. Classification (NCBI taxonomy): domain Eukaryota; kingdom Viridiplantae; phylum Streptophyta; class Magnoliopsida; order Asparagales; family Orchidaceae; genus Platanthera; species Platanthera zijinensis. The sequence continues at coordinate 155,419,321 of CM077078.1, read as the reverse complement.
TGCTCAGGGCGTCTCGCAGGATGTCGATATGGCGAAACGAATGCGCTTGCGCATAACGACCTTGGAGGAGGAGGACAAAGACTTGAAGGCCTAGAACGCCCATCTTCGGGACATCGCTCTGTCATCCTCTAGCGTAGAACCCTTCCAAGCTCCACCGCCTCATTATTCTTATGAAGAGGTCGAAGAGCTTTGCCGAGATACCAACATTAAGACAGCCGAGCAAGTTCTTAAGATGATGAAGGAGCTGGGAGTTATCAAAGAACACTCCGAAATCATCACTGCTCGCGACTTAGTGCCACATCTTTACGGTAAGGAGACGAGGATTCTGCCTCCAGCAAAGAGGAGTGAAGAACCACTGGCGTGATATGGGACTCCTCCTCCCCTCCTTTTGCTTCTTTCTTAATTGTACTGTTTAATACTTGTTATTTTTTGATATTTTTGAAGTATTCCTTCATAAGAGAGTACCCCCCCTCTTTTTTTGTAATAAACAATTATGGAAGAATGTATAAAGGAAACTTTTGTCGTATCTTCACGCATCCCATTCTCCTTATTTTATTTTACTTTTCTTTGTTTACCGCGAGATAACCCTCTAATTCATTTATAGTTGCGAGTTGGAGCTACTCATCGTCTCGTCGCCTCGCTCGAGAGTTAGTTTTAGAGTACAGGTCATTAGACTTCCCCCTGCCGCTTCTGCGCGCGAGACCATCTAACTTCCCCCCGCTTCTCACCTCAATACACCTCCGATGACACGAGTGGCCCCCATGGATTATTCCGCTCCCTTATTAGGCAAGGCCTTTTTTCCCCTACGAGTGCCCACTCGCTGTGGGCGAGACCCTTGTTCCCAAGCACTGGTCGGGAATGTCTATCTTCATTTATACTGCTCCAACATTTTCTTCCCATAGTTTTTTATTTTTCATGAACTTTCTTTGTTTGCTGAACTAGTAAAGATATTTTTTTCTTCAAGAGATCTCAATGTTTACCTTTCCACAGAGTGAGCCTACAGCCCTGCCTGCTTGATGAGAGCCTTGTCAGCGGGTCTTCTCAGGGCCTCGCCATTCATCCTACCACTGAGTGAGCCTACAATCCTGCCATCTTGATGAGATCCTGGTCAGCACTTCTCGGAGCCATGCCATTCATCCTCCCACTGAGTGAGCCTACAGTCGTGCCAGCTTTATGAGAGACTGGTCAGCGGGTCTTCTTGGGGCCTTGCCATTCTTCCTTCCACCGAGTGAGCCTACAGTCCTACCAGCTTGATGAGAACCTGGTCAGCGGGTCTTCTCGGGGCCTTGCCATTCATCCTGCCATCGAGTGAGCCTACAGTCCTGCCATCTTGATGAGAGCCTGGTCAGCGGGTCTTCTCGGGGCCTTGCCATTCATCCTGCCACCGAGTGAGCCTATAGTCCCGCCATCTTGATGAGAGCCTGGTCAGCGGGTCTTCTCGGGGCCTTGGCATTCATCCTATCACCGAGTAATCCTACAGTCCTGCCATCTTGATGAGAGCCTGGTCAGCGGGTCTTATCGGTGTCTTGCCATTCATCCATTGTAATCTCATTTCATGGAAGAAAACACCTGAAATGTCATTATATCAGGAAATTAATACTAAGTATCGCAAAGGTGGAGATGAGGGGTTAATGAGAAGAGAAGGTGGATGTGGTGGAAGTTGATAATATTCTCTGATTCTATATCCGATAAAGACAAGTGTACCATCTTGTTTATAGTACATGATACTAAAGATTAATATCAAGGTCGTATTTCCCTAGTGCGTAATGATTACTTCTACTTCGAGGAGATCACTATTATTTTATCAAATGATTTTTCTATTAATTTACTTAACTAAAAACAGGAACTAAATTACAAAGCTAAAAAGAAAATAAATTACTTGCAGAAATAAAAAAGGGTTAGAGCAATGATAAAGGGGAGTACTCAATCTAGAATCACTTTGAAATAAGAAAATCAAAAATGAAATAACAACTAATTCTAAATAAAGTATAACACCTTTACCGTGGAGGTTCCCGAAGCATGAACACACTTCTCTCAAAGTCATGCCCAACTGAGTTTAGGAAGGTCCGACCGAACTCTCGTCCAAATTGAAGACCTAAAGCTCGCCTTAAGTGGCGAACCCCTTTTTTGGATTTCAGTCCAATTCGGGAGATTTAATGTCTGCCTCTCTAGAGGGGTGCGTGCAAATCTCTTTACTCTTGGGTGATCAATTCAATCTACGAGCCTCTCAGCTAATTAAGAATGAAAACCCAAATGGATACAATATTCAGGCAATATAGTCCCACTAAATAAAAACAAAGATTAAATCAAAGGTAATTACTTTAAGAAGAAAGAGAAAGCTAAAACATAAAAACTTGATCGACTCATTCTCAAATCATCGCGATCGAGTACAAATGAGGATTTTTTAATCATGGTAAAAGGGAAAGAGAGGGGTAAATAATAAAGGTGCATAAAAACTAAAACTAAAAAGATAAAGAGAAAGCCACTTAAAGAGAGCTTAAATAAATTTTATTAAAAACAAAAGTTGATTATGACTACAAATAAGATTATAAGTGCGTGAAAAGAGAACTAACTATTGCTACAACACTAATAAAAAGTGATTACTGGTAAGTAAACTACAATACATGAAAGTAAAGTTAGAAATGGATTGATAGAGAGAGAGCAAAAACAAAAGAAAAAAACACAAAAAGCTAAAAATGAAACAAGCAGAACCTCCTCTCTCCCAAAAAACTTGCTCTGAAATGCTTGGAATGACCTTGTATTTATAGACATTTCTCTCATGTTGGTCACCCCACCTATCACGTCCAGGGAGGGTGTATCAGGGGGCGTGTCGAGTACGGAGTTGACCTCAGGCATTTTGGCGGGAATGATGATTGCATCTCTACGATGTTGGACACACCCCGGGACATGCCAGTGTAGGGGGGGCGTGTAAGGAACGTCACATCAAAAATATTGGTCGGAAATCCGTCAGTCATCAGAAAAAGTGCTACACACCTCAGGGACACCCCTGTGTCGGGGGCGTGTAACTTACGGGTCGACGTGCAGCTATGGAAAATCTTTAAATGCAGTGGCAGGCTTCGGGATATAGGTGACATGCCCAGAGACATGCCCATGGAGGGCGTGTCAGGGGGGCGTGTTAGTAGTTTTTCTCGGTATTTTGGTTCTGGCAGCAAACTTCCTCGGGATCAGGTTACATGCCCTATGACACGCACAGAGAGGGCATGTTAGGGGGGCGTGTTAGGTGATTTTTGGCCGAAAGCTCAAAAAACCTCCAAAAACATAAAAGAAACTAAGTTAGATTATTTACATAAAAAGAAACCTAAAAATACATAAAGAAAGAGATTTAAAACGAAAATAATATATTTTTACCCTAATAAATTAAGCTAAAATATGCATCATCAAATTCTCCCATACTTATTATTTTGTTTGTTCTCAAGCAAAGACTACGAGTTCGAGAAAATAAAGAGGATTAATTGAATAGCTTAAAAATGCTATAAACGAGTAAGACAGGAATTTAGAGGTAGAGAAATTTTGAAACAGAACTGAAAATTCATATTTTAACTTAGCACATAATTTAATAAATTTTACTTAATATAAAAACAAATCATCCCAAATTTTTACAGATTTTAAACTTAATAAAGTAACTAGTAAATAGCGCATTGAGTCACTACTAAAGTCTAAGAGACAAATTAAAATCATAGTCAATCAAGAGAAAGTTCTATATTTCTATCAAAAAACGCTTACTCAATCTTGTTTCTCACTACTATAATAAAAAGTAAACGTAGGAAGCATGAATCACTAAGACTTTAATTAGGCACACAGTTAGGCTTAGGTTTTTAAGGGTGCGATATTCAAAAGATAAATACGAGGAATATTTGCACACTTAAAAAAAAACCCTACTAGAAAATAGAGTTTTGGCCACGGCAAATTGCCCTGGCAAAAAGTCCAAAACCGTGGCTAAAAAGCTTTAGCCACGGTCTAGCCACGGGTAAAATCCATGGCTAAAATCGACGTGGCTAAAAATTTTAGGCCACGGATTGGCCGTAGCAAATAGTATTAGCCATGGGGAAAATTGTCATGGCAAATAAGCCAACTATTAGCGACGGTATGAAACCCTGGATAAAGTGAACTCATCATTTTTTTTAAAACTATTTGCCACAGTTACAAGCCGTGACAAATACTAATTTATGTTTTTTAAAAAAAACACATTCAAAATACTGTAATGTTAGACATGTTCATCCATTTGGACACTAATAAATGGACTCAAGGGCATCCATTATGAACAACTGCGAGCGTCCATTAATAATGACTGTCTAAACCCTCAAACCGGACACTAAAAAATACAATAAAAATTTCTAAAATTATAGAACAACGAGTGAGGTGCAGTTGTAGCCTTGGATCACCAAAAGGAAATCCATATCAACGCCTCCTGTAGTGGTGTTCTCTATTAGAACTCTTAAGTGTAAACAATACAAAACTTTAGATGGAAAACGAAAGATCAAAAAACAAAAATCCAAATCAGTCGCAAAAAAATCATTTTATAGTCAGTTCCAACTTCATAAACATAAAATACGTTAAAAATGTAAATATTCACAGCTCTAATAAACTGTATAACCTATCACCTAAGCAAATCAAACTGGCAGCACACCACCACACCTCCCTTCACTGGCATTTACTAGCTCAAAATCAGAGATCTATTATACTTCCTCCTAAACTTTGTTATTCTGCCAAAAATTATAGAGAAATCAACATATTTAAAAATCACAGTAATGAAATCATAACAAATTAACTCTACCTTATACGAAAGCTCAAGGTATCGATCACTACTTTTTTTCAAATATTGAAGGTCAAGTCTCTGTCCATCTTCCCTGATAATATATTTTGCACCAGTATTTCAAGGAGGCAGATGAGGCTCGTACTCAACTAGCTCTTTTAGCCTGGAAATAATGTAAATTATAAAAGAACAGGTAAACAAGTGAATGTGATAGAGAATGTCTACTCCCAATTTCTTTACCTCTCAATGTTATAAGGAATCACGGTTTCTGGGTAAGTCAAATTCAGAGCTATACTCTACGAGACTCCAAGCTCATCGATGTTAATTGTTGGATCGGGTGTTATGACTGTTCGAGCATAAAAGTCAACTCGCTTTCCAATCAAATTACCTCTGATTTGGCCCTCTTTTGCCTTAAGTCTGCTACAAATTTACTTAATCAGTTTTCAAGATCGTTGAGTAGCCCGCGTGAGACACAAAATCATTAGCAGGTAATGAGGTAAATATTAACAAAAAATAATAAATATAAAATAAAGGGTATCTGCTGATTATCCTGGCGCATATGCTATCTCTTCTGCCCAAGTAAAGATTGTTGATTTTTTTCATCTGTAACTTATCATTTTGATTTATTTATACGGTGATTGTTATGATCCATTTATTTGTATGTTAGGGAGAGGAACTCAGGAAACAAGTTGGTGCTGCTGTATATATAGAATGTAGTTTTAAGACTCAACAGGTATTGACTTAGATTGTGAAATTAAAGCAATTTTTCACAGAAATTGTTGAATTTTATATAATAATCAATCAAGTCCTGTTATATTTGTTGGGTGTGAATGAGTGGCAATTGCGGAGGAGAATGCTCATAGATTTAAGTTAACATTTATATAATGTGCGTTTGTTTCCAATGGAAAATTATATTAGTGTTTTAAGGAGTCACGGTTTGTATTTGTTTTATGACAACCAGATAATGTGAAGTTTCAGTTTTAATCCATTGGAGAATGCACAAGGTAGCAATAAACTATCACAAATGTATCCAATCGATCTTACAACAAGAGTTTTTTACTCCTGAAGATAATTGTCTAAGAGACGGTGTTATAAGAACCATATTGAATAGGAAGGTAGGACCGTGTGCCGGCTTCCAAACTGGTCCAATCAGGCTCAAGAACCATTCCAATCCAAAACCTTTTATCAAATAGAGGTCGGACCAAAAGTTTGATCAAATGGGTAGGTTCTAATCTGTAATTAAATGAAATTAAAACTGAATTTGATACTGAAATGTAATATGACGTTAAATCCGAACTCATAAGTTTGAACTAAATTAGAAGAAATCAAAAATACAAACAGAAATCTAAACAGAAATGAAAATCTAAACTGGAATATAAATAAAATGAAATGGAAACCGTAGGTTGAAAAAAAAAAAATCAGAATTTAAACAAACCGAACGACCATTATCATGAATCAAACCTTTTATCATAAAGCAAAAACCTAAATCTAAATCGTAAATAAAAAAAAGGAACCTAAATCTAAATCTTAAATTGAAAACTGAAAAAAAAACTGAATTAAAAACAGAGGTCTTCGGCGGCTTCAGCAATATCACTGGAGCAGGGATCGTTGCTATCTTTGATGGTGCTATGGAAGCATGGATCGTTGTTGTAAACTAGGAAAAACAAGGAACCCTAAAACTTAAACACAGAGAACCCTAAATCTGAAACACAAAGAACCTTAGAGAACCTTAATATCGCAGGAGGAGCAGGCGGCTTCAGCAATGAAACACCGAGAACCCTAAATCTTAAGATGTAAACAAGGAAAAATAGAGATCCTTAAGTAGTTATCGGACGGTGCTATGGAAGCAGGGATCGTTGTTGTTGTCGATGACAGAGCTCTTCATTTACTTCAGTAATATCGCAAGAGGTGCGTGAGAGGGTGGGATGTAGGGGAGTGAGGTGTGCACCGTCATGAGGGGTTTACAGTTTAGTCCTGTGAGACATTGAGTGGGAGAAGGTATTAGGTTATCGCCTATCGCCATTTTTAATGAAGATTTAATGAATCCGTCGGTTCATATTAAAGGTAGCTAAATGAAGGGCCCTGATTGTTTTGTCAATAATTTCTTTTTGGACATGAATTTTTTTCATGGCTAATACATCTGTATTAGCCACACTTTTTAAACCCTGGCTATAAAATAACTATTAACCACTATTTTCTCAATCATGGCTAATAGCAGTGTATTAGCCATAATTTTTAGTCCATGGCCAAAAAAGGGTAGCCAATACTCACTTTTCTTGTAGTGAAATGAGCTTTGCAAAAATAAATCTAGCCAAAATAAATATTTTTCACATTTTTTTTCTTTTCTTTTACTTTTTTTTCAAATATTTTTTACATTTTTCATTTATTTCTTTTTTCATTTTTTTTTTCATTTTTCATACTAAATTATTTCCACTTTGTAGCAAAAGATAATACAAGTATTTTCCACAAATTTTTTCAAAAAGATGCACATTAGCAATTAATGCTCAAAAACAAATTTAAAGTGTGTATATATGTAAGCTATTTGGCCGTGGTGAAATAAAAAGTGGGGCTACAACAAGGAAAGGAAAATACACTAAAAAGGCTAGCAACGATTATTGTTAGGCGGGGTACAAAGGCTCAAACGTTTCAAAAGAAATGCCTAAATCATTTTCATGCTTCCTAAATCTACTCAAAGTAAAGCTTTGAAATTTCAAAAGCAGATAAGCACAAAAATAAAAAATAGAGAATTTGCTTTCATGAAAACAATGATAATAAGTGTCTAGCCAGTTTGTGTCTAATACACTTAATACTAATTAACGTTAAAAAGATTTTAATAAGTAAACATAAAGGATGATAGGTTTTATAAAAGTAAAAAAAATAAAAAAAGGCTAGGGAAAAGTGAAAAAGATTCAAGAAATTTTTCAAAAATAGCATACTACCCTAAATAGGAACACTGCATGAGTCAACATACTACTCGCTAAACTTATTTAAATAGAAAATTAATCTAATTTATTTTAACTAAGCAAGTAGACATGAGTTAAAAAACCAATAAAATGCAAAGTAGCGGGGTACTAATTAATTTGGCCAAAATTAACTTAATTTAATTTGGGATTTTTTTCAAAAAGTTTTATATATTTTTTTGGATTTTTCAAAAATTTATATATATATTTTTAAGTTTTCTAAAGTAAACTAACTAAGGAAACACTCCCCCATACTTAAAGTTAAACATTGTCCCCAATGTTTAAAGTTAAGTATAATGAGAGTTGGGAAAAGAGAGAAAAGAAGAAAAAAATTCAAAGAAAAGGAAAAGATGCTTCCCTAGCGCTTGATGCCCCAAACGTTGAAAAATGCATCCCCCAAACTTGAGCTAAAGACTGGCTTGAGTACAAGTTGAGAGGCGAGAAGCAGCACAAACACGCGGGAGCTTCTTTAGGATCCTGCTTACATAGTAGATCGAGAATTGCTTCTTTCCTTCTTCTCGGACAAGGACTGAACTCACTGCTCCGGTCCCCACTCCCATGTACAAGAATAAACCCTCCCCTTCTCTTGGCCCTTGGAGTAGTGGTTTTTGGGTGAGTTGTTACTTCAGAGCTTGGAAACCTTCTTCGCACTCGGGGGTCCACTCCTGAGGGGGTAAGGAGGTGTCCTAGGAACTTTCCCCTATTGTCCCCAAAGACGCACTTCAGAGGGTTGAGCCTCATCTTATACTTCCTTATGGTCCCAAATGTTTCTTCCAAATCCAAGATGTGGGACCCGAGGTCTATGCTCTTGATCATCCGGTCATCCACATAAACCTCGAGGTTCCGTCCCTTCTTCTCCTAGAAGATCCGGTCCATCATTCTTTTGAAAGTTGCCCCTGCGTTCTTCAATCCAAAGGGCATCATGTTATAGCTGAAGCAACCATCTCCCGTGATGAAGGTAACATCTTTGATGTCTTGGGGGTGCATGCGTATTTGATGGTACCCTGAAAATGTATCTAGAAAAATCTTTAGTGAAAAACTGATGGCTGAGTCAACCAGCGTGGAGATTCGAGGCAGAGGATAACAATCCTTAGGGCACGCTTTAATTTTAACCATTACAATGTTTCTCACTCACCCTAGGTACTTGCTTGCGGATATGAATCCCGCCTTGAGCAGCTTCTCCACCTCTTCCCTGATGGGCCCGACCATCTTGGAAGCGATGGATCTCCTCTTCTGTGTATTGGATGAGCATGGGGGATCAAGATTGAGAAGATGGCATGCCACGTATGCGTTGACTACTGGCATGTCAACAGCGCTCCAAGCGAAGATGTCAATGTTCCTCTACACGCATTTCTTGATCTCTTCCTAGTCCCCGGGGCTGAGCTCCCAAATGACTTTTATCTTCTCTTTCCTCCCTTCCTATGTGAGAATTTCCATTTCCAGTACCTCGACCTCCACTTTTAGCCTTGTGGGATCCTCCTCTCCCTCTTGCTCTCTCAGCATATCCTCCTGGTCCCTGGCCTTAAGCTCTATGGTCTCACGCTCGGCAATGGCCACAACCACCTCCATCAGAAACCTCTCCAGCTCTTCATTAGTTGGGATCCCTTCTAACAACGAACCTCCTTTCTCTTCCGGCAGAGCTTCCATCTTGGATGACTCCCCTACTTAATTTATCTTTCTTTAACCTTTCCTTCCCACTTCATTTCCTCCTGCCCCTTCTTCCTCCATCTGTCCCTCCTTCTCTCCTGCCATTTCCGGCTCCACCACAATGTCTCTCTCCATTCCTACTTCTTCCTTCTTCTCCTCTACCTCCATCTCTCCCTCCTTCTTTCGTTCCATTTACAGCTCCACCACAATGCCTCTCTCCATTCTTACTTCTTCCTTCTCCTCCTCTATCTTTTCTCAAACCTCCTTCTCCCATTGCTCCATCCTCTTCTCTAGTTCCTCGGCATCACCTTGCCAAGAAGTGGTATTCACCACCGTCACGTAGCACTCTCTGGCTGCTTTTGGATCTTCTCGTACTCTAATTTGGGTTCGTCCGGCATTGAGCTTCAGGCATTGGTGGAAAAACGATGGGACGCACATAAAGGCACTGATCAAAGGAACCCAAAAATGGCATTATAACTGCTAGTAGCGTCCACTATTACGAAGCGATAATTCCAAGACAGCCCCCTAGTGTTACCTGAAGTCCCACTCCCCCCACGATTTCCATCCTTCTTCCCGAAAATCCGAACAACGACCCATCTACTACCAACACCCTTCGGGCCTCCACACTCATCTCATTGAACGCCTTCTTAAAGATGACATTCATCGAACTCCCATTATCGACTAGGATTTGTGACACTTTAAAATATTCGATGGCAGTCCGAATCACCAACGCATCGCGAAATAGATCTTCGTGATCTGGCAAGTCCTTACTAGAGAAGGTGATTTTCTCGTCCAGGGGAGGGGCTTTTGATATCGACGAAACTCTCCGATTATATATGGTATGAAGGCTCTCCTTACAGGATGCCTCAATCCCTACTCCCCCATGGATCACTCTGATCCCTCCTCAGTCTCCCACATCAGCTCGATCCACACACCAGTCCTCCTCCCCGGTCCCAGCCATATCCACTATCCGCACTAGTAGCTGCTGCTCCCCTGCTCCTCTAACCCACTTCATCTCAAGAAACTCTGGGTAGGTAGCCGTCGCATGACCTTCCTCCTCGTGTAAGTCATAATATGGCAAGGCTACCTCCACCCATCTCCCCTCCTGATGATTCCTCCTCCTTCTAGCTCCAGCTCCTGCTCTCCCCCGTTCTCTTCCTCTTTCTCTCCCTCGGCCAATGGCCATAGCTTGCTGAGGCGGGGGTAGGGGATGTCTAGGACCATATCTCCACCCCTATTGGTTGAATCGTCCTGGTCCTCCTTGATAGTTCCTTCCTCTTTGGGGAAAACCTCTTCCCTGCCCTTGAACAGGGACTCCTGGCTTCCTCCAACCCAGCTCCTGGTATGTTGGAGCCCTCGGCTCCTCCCTCCTCCTTCATTCTTGCTGCCTTGCCCCTCCTTTCTCACTTGACTCAGCCTCCGTCAACCTCTCCAACTTTCTAGCAAACACGGGGTTTGCCTCCTCCATCGCTATCTCTTTTGCTGCTTTCTCGATCAACCCCTCAAACAACAACTGTGTCTTTCGGTTTAGGCTCATATTGAAGAAACTCTCCCGCAGTCCAACGGTGAAGGCCATCTGGAAAGCAAATCCTAGCATATCCTGAATGTCCAAGATTTCTTCCTGGAATCGGTCCACGTACTGGGCCAAGGACTCATCTACCTCTTACCGAATCAGAAAAATCGACATTGGGTTCCTCTTCCTTTTCTTCGAGATCGATAAATGCAATTGTAAGCTCCGACTCAAGTATTTGAAACCATATATCAATCCAGTCGGGAGTTGATGAAACCAGTCCCTAGCTTTATCCTTCAAGGTGATGACAAAAAGACGGCACTTGAATACGTCTGTCATCGGCCTGATAGAGACCGCATCTTCAAACCATTACAAGTGTTGGAGGGGGTCGTATTTCCCTATATAGTAGGTCATCTCCGTCTCGCGAAACCCTTCCGGCACGGGAGCTGAAATGATCAACTCACAGAATGGGGATCCTCTCGCCCGGGGTCTCACCACCTCTACTCGCGCGATCACATCACCCGACGAGACGGCACTCGCATGGCTGGTGAATAATTCCCTACCTGTCAAGTCTCTCCCGCTTCCTTCCACCAACTTTTCTTTCCCAAGTCGCCCCATTGTGTGTCCTCTCCAACCCTTGCCAAGATGAGCTCGTCCTGATGCGCGAGACCGAACGCCTAAGGTAGGGGGTCGAGTAGTCGCCTCACTGCGAGATCCCCTACAACATGTCCATGATGCCTCTGATGGACGCCATAAATTCCTCTATCCCAATATATCCTCCCGGGTTCTAGGAATCGCCCTCATCTCCTTCGCTAAGATCTGCCATGAAGTGGTTCAAGATTCTTTTGTATAGGCTATGATCCACGCTCACCGCACAAAAAATATTGAACCCAGAAACCCGACTTCGCCTAGAGTTCGGATCTACAGTTGCAGCTCACACCTACTCTTCCCGAATTCATTCCTTGACAAGAGTCTTGAGGACTAGAAATTGACCTTAGGCTTCAGCTCGGAGGTCCCATCTCTTACCACGAAGAACTAGAAATTCTTCCCCTCCCTAGCTAGTGTTGAGCTAGGTTCCTTAGTGGAATAAGAAGAAAAAGGGGTCAACAACCTTCTTCAAGGCACCTTATCGGTATATTTATAGGACTTTGAGTTTAACCTGTCAATAACCAAACTGAACCGACCTGAAATTACAAAAATACCCTGGTTTTGGTCTTCCAAGAACCAAACTCCACTGTTCTGAGGGGTTATATGCAGACCACCAAGGGCAAAAGAGTAAAATTATCTGGGGTTAAAAAGGTAAAAACCGCCTTCCAACTAGACCGACGCTCGACCAATCGTCGAACCGATGCTAGAATCATCTCTCCTCTCTCTCCTTGCGAGTACCCTGCTCCAAGGCTCCCTCTCGCTTGCAAGTGGGCTCTCGCCTGCTCCTTTCTCGCCTTGCGTGTACCCCGCTCCAAGGCTCCCTCTCACCTTCCGAGTCTTGTCTTGCCTTGCGAGTGCCCCTATCCAGGGCTCCCTCTCGCCTTGTGAGTGGGCTCTCTCCTGCTCCCCTCTTTTCCTTGAGCCTTCTCCTCCCGCAGGCCCGAGGTTGTACAGTGCTCCTTCCCGGTTGTGGTATAATTCTCTTGTGTAGACGTGAGTGTTTAACTTGCATAATAAATGGGGTGGAAATTTTTAGATATTCGTTGTCCTAGTATGGCTCCCATCGCGAAACTACATGCATCGCACATAATTTCAAAGGGAAGGACCCACACCGGGGCTATCAAAATAGGGGCATTAATTAACTTTTCTTTTATTGTTTCAAAGGAAGATATATAAAGGTCATAAAAAAATGGGGCGTCTTTTTCCAGAAGATGAGTAAGGGGTTTGGTGATTTTGGAGAACTCTTTTATGAAGCGGCGGTAGAAGCCAGCGTGTCGTAGGATACTTCTTATAGCTTTGACGTTCGTAGGCGGCGGCAGCTTCTCAATAACTTCTATCTTAGCATGTCTACTTCAATTCCTCTCGCAGAAAACTTAAGACCCAAAACTAACCCTTCCCTCACCATAAAATTGCATTTTTCCCAATTTAGGGTGAGGTTAGATTCTTCGCATTTTTCTAAGACTTTTTCGAGGTTTTCTAAATAACAAACAAAAGCATCGCCGAACACGGGAAAATCATCCATAAACTCCTCCAAATTGCTTTCTACATACTTGTTAAAGGTAGAAACCATACATCGCTGGAAAGTAGTTGGCGCATTGCACAACTCAAATGACATTCTTCGGTAAGCGAAGGTGTCGAAGGGACAAGCAAAGGTAGTTTTCTCCTGGTCCTCGATAGAGATGGGGATTTGAAAATACCCCTAGAGACCATCGAGAAAATAGAAAAAGTTATGGCCGGATAATCGCTCTAAAATTTGATCGATGAATGACAAGGGAAAGTTGTCCTTGCGGGTGGCATCATTTAACTTACGATAGTCAATACACATTTTCCACCCCTTCACCATCTGTGTCGGGATTAAGTAATTATTCTCATTACTAACTACAGTTATCCCTCCCTTTTTTGGTACTACCTGGACAGGGCTAACCCACTTACTATCAAAAATAGGATAGATAATTCCTGCGTCAAAAAGTTTCATAACCTCGCCTTTTATGACTTCTTTCATGTTCGGATTTATACGGCACTGAGGTTGAATTGAATTACGCGAATTATCTACCATTAGGATTTTGTAGGTGCAGAAAGATGGGCATATGCCCTTGATATCAAATATCTGCTAGGCAATAGCTTGACGATGTTTACGTAATACTAGTAGGAGCTTATCATTTTGCACTTCAGTAAGGTAGGCCAAAACTATTACTTGTAGCTTGGAGTCCTTTTCTAAGAAGGCATACCTAAGTTGTTCGGGTAATTCCTTTTATTCTAGGGTAGGGGGTTCTTCATACGACATTTTTGAAATTCATTCTTTTTCAAAAATAATGTCTTCGTAGACTTTTTCTTTATACGGAAAATTTAAAGGGGTGGAGCTAGTGGCCATGGCGGCTTCTTGTAGAGATTCAATTAGAAGAGTAGAGGAAGAACAAAAATTAGAAAATTTATTTTCACTTTCAAAAAGGCAGTAGGAAGATTCATCACTTAAGGTATCCAAGAAGAAATAAGAGTCATCATTCTCTAGGGTGTTCTTTATCAAAGGGGTGATAAAGAAAGTTACTTCATCGTCGCCTACTCGTAGGAAGAGATTGCCATTGCTTACGTCAATGATAGATCAAGAGGTGGCAAGGAAGGGACAGCAAAGGATCAAGGGAACCTCGACGTCTTCTTTGATGTTCAATTTGACTAAATCCACCGAGAAGATGAATTTATCGACTTTATCAAAGACATCCTCCACTATTGGATCCCTAGTTTGGATTTGGGCTAGGTTCACTACTAAGAAGGTTTGACCTACCTTGTATATCTAGGGTCAAGTCTGTTAGTCCTAGAGTTTATGCTAGTCATTAGAATCAATCTTCTTGGACCAGCCTGCAGTGGACTTCAAGAGAATCAAGACTTAGAATAATTTAGAGTTAAGATTATTAGTTCGAAGTTCTTCGAACTCAGCTCGATGATCGTTGATCTAAGATTGACGAACTTAGAGTTCTTTCTCTGAGTTGAGCTTGACGATATTCGAGCTCAGGTCGACGATTTCTTCCTCTAGAAAGATTCTCTAATCGATAATCTTGGAGCGTAGATTTATCAAGATATTTCTAGATTGAGGTTCACTGAGCTCTAGTCGACAAACACGATTTCTCAGCTCGACGAACTTGGAACTTCGGTCGATGAAATTTGCCTAGAGGTCGACGAACTCTATCCGGAGTAAGAATGATAATCCCTCTTTTGTCCCTAATTCTTTCTATTATTTAACATTCTTGGCAGCATTAATTATGGATTTCATCAGAGTTAATTACTTGCTTATTTTATTGGGATAGTTGGGGAAACTCATTTAAGAGTATATTTACAGCCGTTTCATTTTTAAGAATCCAATCTGAAATTAATGCTTAGAATTAAAAATTCAAAAGCAGAATTAGATAGCAGGATAAAAAAGAAAAGAATTTTTTTCTGACAGCTCTCAGAAGTAAAATATAAAGAAGCAAGATATATAGAAGAAAATATACAGATACATAAAACAAGATATAGAACAACATATGCATCTTCTCTGTATAGAAAAACAATATATTTTCCCCTTGATGTTATAAAAGATTGAAGAAGAACATCAATCAGATATCATTTGTCTTCTTCAACTTCTACTCATGGAATCATCAAACACAACAACTCTAGATCTATCTACAAATTGCTGGATTTCAACAAGTCAAGGCTGAAGACCTACACCCTGAGCAAAGCTCCAGGTGTTCTGAATATTTCAACATCTCAAAAGGAGCTTTGACACCAGCAATCCACTAAGTCTTCTCTATTGTTTAGATAAAAGAGAAGACAAAACCACCTTTCTTAAGCTCAGGTACAAAGGGTTTATTAACTCCCTTCAAATGTTTCTTGTTGGTTTTTGGGCACCTGATCAAAAGCCTAAAAGGTTATCAGATCTCCCTACAAATAGATCTTGTGGTGACAGGGAACCTGAGCAAAAACCTGTGGTGGCATTCACCTGATCAAAAATATGATAGTGGATTCCTACCAAGGTGGTAGAAGAGTGGATGTACCCAGATTTGGGGAACCACTATAAAATTCTTGTGTTGTCTGTGTGTTCATTTTCTTTTTGTTTTGTTGTGCTGTGATTTTGTAGTTTAACTTAGCTTCTATTTTATTTAACATAACATCTACTGTCACCTAATTTCTCTGATAAAGTTAAAATAAGCCAAATGTTTTAAATCACTCTATTCACCCCACCCCCCCCCCCCTCTAGAGTGAATCAGATCTATCCCCTATCTTTCAATTGGTATTAAAGGGGTGTTCCTTTGGTTTCATAAGCTAACACTTGAACCAAAAGATCCTAGATAGATCTGATTTCTTTTTCCCAAGTTATTTTGTTTATTATATATAATGGCACAGAACAAGGATTATGCAAGCTCCAGACCTCCAGTTTGTAATCTGAACAAGTTTTTAATCTGGAAGGCAAGAATTAGGCTTTATATGAACTCTATTGATGAAGAAATTTACAATTTTATTTTGACAGGACCACCAGCTCCTGAGGCTACCACTACTGCAACTTCCAGCATACATGTTGTTCCACCACCTGAGTGGACAGATGCACAAAAGAAGGCCAAGATAGAAGATGCCAAGGCCATGAACATCTTAGCACAGACTATGTTAGATGACATATTCCAGAAGGTGGCTAATGCACCTCTGCTAAAGCCATCTAGGACTCTCTCAATTAGATGGTTGCTGGATCTGCTGATGAAAGAAAAGACAGAAGGTCTAATCTCATCTCCTAGTATGAGAACTTCAAGATGGAAGAATCTGAGTTAGTGGGTGATATGTACAATAGACTTAACTCAATTGTCATTGAGCTGAAAACCCAGGACAAGGACATAACCCTAACTTAGATCAATGACAAGACTCTCATGTGCTTCCCCAGCTCATGGGATTCCAGGATCTGGCCAATCAAGGAAGCCAAAAGTTTGAATGAGATTACTACTGAATATCTTTTTGGAAAACTCAAATATTTTGAGCAGCTGATGAAGACCTGAGAAGCTGTTGAGCAGAAGACCTCCACACCAAGAAGAAAAGAGCTAAGCATTGACTTCAAATTGTTGAAGGATCAGAAGCTCCATTAGCTATTGAAGAACTTTTAAGTCTCCTAGCCAAAAGATTCTACAAAATGGGCAAGTAGGATTTCAGAAGGAAGTCATCTAGACAAGATAACAAACCAAGGTATGACAAAACATCTACTAAAGAGATTGTGTGTTTTGGATGCAGGGAATTGGGAAATATTATTTCATAGTGTCCAGAGAATAAGAATAAGGAGAAAAGAAGAGAAAAGGAATCCAGAAGATATCACAACAAGCCCTTCTTCGAGCAAGTACAAAAGGAAGGACAAGGGTTTTGTTGCTAAAACCTGGAGTGATTCAGAAGAAGAATCCTCATCTTCCAGCTCAAGTGAAGATGAAGAGGAAGCAAAAGTGAGAGAAGTTTGCTTGATGGCTATAAATGCATCAGATAGTCTTTCTGAAGATGAACAATCTGAAAAGCTATCAGAATCTTAAGAGGATCAAGTATTATCTTCATTTGATTTAAATTAAGATAGTTTTTAAATTTAATTTAAATTATTATGTAATGACTTGATTAATTCTTAGAATGAAATTAAACTACTTAGAGATACGATAACTGAACAAGATAATCTTAAATCTGAAAACATAAAGTAAATGGATGAACTAACAAATGAAACTGAAAAAATCATGTCACTAAAATTAGAATTATCTGAGGCAAGGCAACTTGAAGAATCCCTAAATGGGAGAAGCATAAAGTTGATGGACTTCACAAGCACAGTGAATGCCAAACTTAATGGCAAGCTTGGCTTAGGTGCTTCATCAAGGCAATCTTATCTCCTATAGAAAAACATTATGTCAACCCTGTTGGGTATTGTATCCACAATATACCTGATTTTAAGAAGCCCCTGAACAAGCTAAGGTGAATTCACTATGTATTTGATGAATTTCATCTAGTTGTGCTTGCAACTATTCATTGCTAAGTACACACCAATGTCAGGGTGCAGTAGGTCAATATACACGAGTCTGTGCAACGTAATCCCTCGTTGAGCAGATCAGTGTGTTGGCTTACGTGTACTCTCTCTATTGGAGTGTATTTATTTCCAAGCACAGGGTCATGAAAGATCATGAGCAGACAAGGAGCAAGGATGGGCCAAAGACCAGCTCACGGGTTGAAAGACGAGAATCGTCTAAGTGTAAATCATCGAGAATCACTAAGAGATTCTCGCCGATTCGTCGAGAATCACTAGTGATTCTCGACGAGTCGTCGAGAATCACTAGATGATTCTCGCCAGGTTGGGCCGGCTGTCTCGACGCAGTCAGAAAATTCTCTCATGCAGAATCGTCGAGAATCACTAAGTGATTCTCGCCGATTCGTCGAGAATGACTTTGCATTCTCGACGATTCGACGAGAATCAAATGTGATTCCCGCCAATTCTCCCCGGCCTCTATAACCTGTGCAACCAGAATTCGCCAAGTAGAATTCGGCGAGAATCGTAAGTGATTCTCGCCGATTCGTCGAGAATCACCAACGATTCTCGCCGATTTTGCCTTGGGCGATTTTTCCGAATTCCTGGACTGGTCCATGGTACCTGCAGCTATTTGAACCGGACTTTGGTCTTTACTTTGGTGGGGCCCACAACGGTCATCTCCATGACCTATTATATAAATACACAGGTATTTGTGTACAGTGTTTTTACGAAAAAAGCATACGAAAGCCGAGCCGCCGACTAACCCTAAAATCGCGAATCTGCTCCGCCTCCGTCACCGCCGCTCGTGCAGTGGTCACCGTAGCTGATCTCGATCTCCTCCAGATCCCCGGTGATAGAAGCTAAGTCTTGCACAGCATCTCACGCGTCTAACCAGAGATCTTTTGTCTCTTGATTTGAGATAGGGAAATCCATCCCCATCCGAATCGATCGAGACGATCGATCCTAGTGTGACTGTTGGAAGACCTTGCCGACTTCACTAAGAAGATTGAATCTCCAGTGCATCGCCGCTATTTTCAGTTGCCACCGCCAACACTGAGAGCCTTGCCGCCTCCCTTTGTCGCCGCCGGTCTCGGGGAGATTTTCTCCAAGAAAGATCAAGGGTTGTGGAATTTTCGTTGCCTACAAGAACAAGTAGTCTAACGAAAAGGGACACCTAGATCTTCAAGTTGTTTGTATTTCTTATACACTCCAATTTCTTTTTCATTGTAAAGGAATATTTGGTTCCTAGTTGTAGGGTTGGGTGCAACCCGTGTTGTGGGAGTGTTGAGTCCTACGTGTGGAAGGGTTCCTTCCGATAGTGCAAGGATTGGATTTCAATCCTGTTGGTGAAGTGACTGAGTCGTCCCTGGTTGGGAGTTAGGTCGAAGGGGGAAAGTGGACGTACCCAAATCGGGGAACCACTATAAATTGCTTGTGTCCTTTCTGTGCTGTGTTGTTTTGTTTTCTTGTGCAGGTACAATTTTAATTCCGCAAATACGCTGCAAGACACCTATTCCCCCCCCCCATAGCTGAAGGTAGTTGACACTAAGTGAACTTTCAAGTGGTATCAGAGGGAGGTTACTCATCAAAAAGGTTCACACCTTGAGTAGAATCCTGCCACCAGTGTCAAGAAGAAGACCGATATCTTCCATGGACAGACTCAAGCACTCCGGCAAAATCCCAGTATGCACCAGACTGAACTTTCCTATCTGGAAGGAAAGAATCAGATTCTACATGGAAGCAGTCGACCCCCGACTCTTCATGATAGTGGAGGAGGGACCTTACATTCCCACTAAGGCCTCCACCATTGATCCTACCAAGAAAGTGCCCAAGAAACTTTCGGAAATGGACAAGGACGAAATGGTGCTGTTCGGACTCGACAAGAAAGCTCACAATATCCTAGTAAGCGCAGTTGACGACTCTATGATGCAGAACTTCTGCAACTGCAGGACAGCCAAGGATCTCTGGAGCTGTCTGATTGTCCTAATGGAGGGCACAGATGAAGTGAGGGATGATCGGAGATCCCTCCTCAATCAAAAATATGAGGCCTTCAGGCAAGGGCCAAAGGAGGAGATCGGAGTTACCTTCGAAAACTTCCTCAAGATCGTCAATGCAATCAAAGGATATGGAAGAGTGTTCACTGACGGTGAACTCAATGATAAGTTCCTTAGGTCCCTCACTAAGGAATGGGACACAAAGATCTGCGCCATCCGCGAGTTTGGCAAACTTGCGGAACCCGACCCTCAGATTCTATTCGGGAAGCTCATGCCCTATGAGCTTCAGTTGAACACAAGGAAGGCTGAAGAGGAAGCAGAGAAAGCCGCGGCCAAGGAAAAGACGGTGGCCCTGAAAGCCATTCATTCCAGAAAGGGCAAGAGTGCTGCCTCTTCCCGTGCGTGGAAGAAGGATGAAGAGGAAGACTCTGAGCCAAACTCCTCCAGCTCAGAATTGTCTGAGGAATACTTATCCCTTATCACAAGGGAATTCAAGAAGTTCCTCAAGCTGAGGAATCAAAGAAAGAGAAGCGGCTCCTCTTCAAGGGATCAGAAGAAGATCTATTCTTCTGACAGGTATGTTTCCAAACCGAACAAACACCGCTCATCTGACATTATTTGCTTTGGTTGCAACAAGCCAGGACACGTCGTGGCCGACTGCCATCAAGGCAAGAGGGAAAAGGGAAAGGGAGAGGAGCACAGGTCCTCAATAGACAAGAAGAAGGAGAGGAGTTACATCGCGAAGAAGCCACAGACGCTGAGTGAATCTGACACATCAGACACCAGCGATGACGAGGAAGCCTACTTTGGGCTAATGGGTCGCTGTGACTCGGAAGGAGATTGCCCCCCATTTACTGGGAAGGTAAAAGCTCACACCCCTCTCTCCGACTCTGAATCTGATCCTGAGTCTCAGGATGATGACCCTGAGGATAGCCCTTCTGACCGTGAAGCTGAGCTCCTCGATAAGTATGAGCTTCTGCTCAATACTTTCGTGGAATGTCGAAAGAGACTGAAGGCTGAGAAAAAGGAAGTTAAATTCCTTAAAGGTGATAGTGTATCCCTGAGGGAAGAGATCACCAGTTTGATCTCCCTCCGACAGGAGCACATGGACCAGACTTCAAAGCATTCAGAGTCTCTTAAGCTCCTTGATCTTAAGCAGGAGGAAGTCGACAAGTTGGAAGAACTACTTGTGGTAGAAAGGAAGATCGTCAAGAGCTTCTCTATGCCAAAAACTGTTCTTCCATTAGTTGATACCTTCTTTGCTCAGGCCAAAGGAGCTGGCTTGGGGCATGTAGGGGTATCTAGCTCCTCATCCAGGAGAAACAGGAACAAGAGGAAGAATAAGGCTGCCAAGAAAGCCTTTGCTGCTGAGAAAGGAAAGGCCCTACTCAGCCCTGTTGAGTTCCGAAAGCCTAGCTTTCCCTGTAACCAACATGACTTTGAGTCAACATATGGCCATCACTTCAGGCCCTCGAGTGCAAAGCCGAAGAGCCGGTATGATGGGTGGACCTTTCCCCGTAACTTCAGTGAGAGTGTCTTCAAGGCACCTTATGAGGAAATCCACTTGGGAAATTATGGTCAATTCTCTAGCGGCCATAATAGGAAGCAGGCACCTAAGGCCAAGCCTGTTACAGTGAAAAGCCAAGAGGTGAAGAAGTCATGTGACTGTGGTCATCATGATGCCTCCACCTCCAGGTCTTCGACCCCGACTGAACCCCACGTTTCAAGGGTGAAGCAGGCGCCCAAGAGGAGGTATAACAGGTTTGACTGCTGGTGCTGTGGCAAAATTGGTCACTTTGCCATGGATTGTTGGTTTAATCCGAGGAATATCGAGACTCCTCATGTTGGCAATGCGAGGCCAACCTCTCGTTGAGCTAACCAACCGAGGGGGAGTATGCTAATGAAAAATCTAGGACCTAAGTACGATTGGGTTCCTAAGGCAAATTAATTTTGTTTTGCAAGAATGTCCAAAGGCCAACAAAACTCCTCTTTGGTATTTGGACAGTGGATGCTCCCGTCACATGACCTGGACAAGAAGCCTGCTGCGGGAGTACTCTCCAGTCGAGAATGGACCCAAAGTCATATTTGGGGGATCTGATCGGGGAGTCACCAGAGGTTACGGTACGATTTCCAACGGTATACTCTCTATCACTAACGTAGCTTATGTTGAAGGGTTAAATCATAACCTGATCAGCGTAAGCCAGTTATGTGATAAAGGGTATGACGTTAAGTTCTACAAGGATAAATGCCTGATAATATCATGTGATTCTTCGGAGACTGTATTAAGTGGCATTAGGAGCAGAAATATTTTCTGTTTAGATTTTCTTAGTTTAGATTCTTCTACCCCAGTATGCCTCGTTGCAAAAGGCAGTGCATCTCTTTGTGAACAATGGCACAAGAGATTGGCACACATTTATTACAAGACAATTAATATGCTGTTTTCCAAAGACTTAGTAAGGGATGCTCCCATTATTAAGTGCATTAAAGATAGTCCATGTCCTGCATGTCAGATGGGCAAGCAGACTCGGGCTACCTTTAAGGGCATCCCAGACAAAGACTCCTTCAGATGTCTTTATCTTCTGTATATGGACCTGTTTGGTCTAATGCAAGTTCATAGCTTAGGAGGGAAGTCGTATACGCTAGTGATTGTAGATGATCACTCTCGGTTTACGTGGGTGTTCTTTTTAAAGCGTAAGTCTGATACGTTTGACATCTTCACCAGTTTTGTCAAGCAGATACAGAACAAAATTAACTGCTCAGTGGTCAAAATCAGAAGTGACCACGGAACAGAGTTTGAGCCTGGGGCTATGACAGAGTTCTGTGAAGAACTTGGTATCTTTCATGAGTACTCCTCCCCTCGCACTCCTCAACAAAATGGAGTGGCGGAGAGGAGAAATAGAACACTCATTGAGGCGTGCATGATAATGTTGAATGACGCTTCTCTCCCAGAATACTTCTGGGCCGAGGCTGTCAATACGGCTTGTCATGTACAAAACCGGGCGTTGATCAACAAGAGCCATCGTAAGACTCCTTATGAGCTACTAAAAGGCAAGAAACCAACCATGTCCTATCTGAGGATCTTTGGCTGCAAAAGTTATGTACTGAATAATGGGAAGTACCCTCGTACTAAGTTTGGTGAAAAATGCTTCGAAGGCATATTCATGGGGTATAGTAGCCATAGCCGGGCTTATAGAGTTTTCAACAAGAAAACCCTAGTGGTAGAGGAATCAATAAATGTTGTATTTGATGAAGGAAGTTTGCTTAATTGCAAGACTTCTAGTTGTCTTCCTGAAGATGCAGGTGCCAGACTCGAAAAGTTACAACTGGATGATCCCGAGAAAGATGCAACTCCAAAATACGTCAAGGTCTCCACATCAACGCCGATCAGAGAAGTTGAAGATCAAAATGAAGCAAATCCTGTAGAAGAAGGAGATGCCCAAGAAGTAGTCGAAGCTCCTGATGCAAGACTTCCAGAGCTCAGACACGTGAGGGATCATCCCAGAAATCAAATCATTGGAGATCCCCGAGATGGTGTCAGAACTCGCCGAGGTACTCTTAACGAGATTTTGCATCTTAGCTTTCTGTCGCAAGTTGAGCCAAAGAAGTTCGACGAAGCGAACAAAGACGCGTCATGGATTTTGGCCATGCAAGATGAGCTGCATCAATTCGAAAGATGCAAAGTCTGGACGCTGGTTCCAAGACCGAAGACGCAAAATGTGATTGGCACCAAGTTTATCTTCAGAAACAAGTTGGATGAACATGGAGTCATCATCAAGAACAAAGCCAGACTGGTGGCTCAAGGATACAGGCAGGAGGAGGGGATTGACTTTGACCAGACGTTTGCACCAGTTGCACGGTTCGAGGCAATCCGGCTATTCCTAGCCTATGCCTCTCACAAAGGATTCACAGCCTATCAGATGGACGTGAAATCGGCTTTCTTGAATGGAGATTTGAAAGAGGAAGTATACGTCGCTCAACCTCCAGGTTTTGTCAATCCTACTTATCCTAATCATGTATATTTTCTTAATAAAGCGCTATATGGCTTAAAACAAGCTCCTCGAGCTTGGTATGAGACATTGTCTAGTTTTCTTCTTGAGAACAAGTTCTCTAGAGGAAAAATAGACAAGACATTGTTTCTCAGGGAAGTCAAAGGCAAGATTTTGATGGTGCAAATCTATGTTGATGACATTATATTCGGCTCAACGGACAACAATCTTTGCAAAAAGTTTTCCAAACTTATGCAAGGAAAGTTTGAAATGAGCAGTATGGGAGAGCTGAAGTATTTCTTGGGACTTCAAGTGAAACAGTCTGAGGAAGGTATCTTCATTTCTCAGACGAAGTTCACAAATAAACTCCTCAA
Organism: Platanthera zijinensis; assembly: GCA_039513925.1. Classification (NCBI taxonomy): domain Eukaryota; kingdom Viridiplantae; phylum Streptophyta; class Magnoliopsida; order Asparagales; family Orchidaceae; genus Platanthera; species Platanthera zijinensis. Next base: position 155,395,427 of record CM077078.1, on the reverse strand, counting down.
GAAATTCGAAATGGATAATGCAACCTCTATGAGGACTCTAATGGGATCCACCATGTCTCTAGATAAGGATGAGAAAGGGAAACCTTTTGATGAAACCAAATACATAAGCATCAATGGATCTCTGCTCTATCTTACTGCGAGTAGACCGTATATCATGTTCTCCACATGTGTTTATGCCAGATATCAGGTGAACACTAAGGAATCTCATTATGTCGCTGCAAAGCGAATTCATAGATACCTTAAAAGTACCCCTAATCTTGGCTTATGGTACCCGAGAAGCAATGATGTCGAGCTAATAGGTTTTTCAGATACTGATTTTGCAGGAAGTAGGGTGACAGGAAAAGCACCTCCGGGACGTGTCAATTCCTCGGAAGAAGGCTCATCTCATGGAATAGCAAGAAGCAGAATTGTGTTGTAACATCCACAGCGGAATCAGAATACATTTCGGCTGGGAGCTGTTGCGCACTACTTCTATGGATCAGAAATCAGTTAGCAGACTATGATCTCCAGTTCAAGGAAGTATCGATGTACTGCGACTCCTCCAGTGCAATTGCTATTGCCAACAATCCGGTATCTCACAGCAGAACGAAGCATATTGAAGTGCGTTACCATTTCATTCGGGAGCACGTGGAGAACAAGGACATCTCTCTCTGCTATGTTCTCACTGACAAGCAGATTGCAGACATTTTCACAAAGCCCCTTGACGAGGCCAAGTTCAGTATGTTCAAAACTGAATTAGGGATGCTAAACTACGAGGAATGAAGACTATAGAAGCTCAAGGCTCATGCGTCTAGGGGGAGCCTCTGCTAGGAATTTAGTGAAAGCAAAGGTACAAGAACTGTGGGGGAGCATGGTGTCACATGCTTCAGTCCCCGATTTGTAGAAGCCGAAAAGGGGGAGATTACCATTACCCTCTCGGCTAAGGTGCTAAAGTGATAGCTCCACAAGCTCTAAAGATAACGGTATGGAATTTCAACTTTTTATTTTAAGTTCTGTTCTTCCAAGCCGTTGTATTCACCTTAGCTTGTAGGGTTTAGGCTTCTTCAAATAGGGGGTGATTGTTGGGTATTGTATCCACAATGTACCTGATTTGAAGAAGCCCCTGAACAAGCTAAGGTGAATTCACTATGTATTTGATGAATTTTTCTAGTTGTGCTTGCAGCTATTCATTGCTAAGTACACACCAATGTCAGGGTGCAGTAGGTCAATATACACGGGTCTGTGCAACGTAATCCCTCGTTGAGCAGATCAGTGTGTTGGCTTACCTGTACTCTCTCTATTGGAGTGTACTTATTTCCAAGCACAGGGTCATGAAAGATCATGAGCAGACAAGGAGCAAGGATGGGCCAAAGACCAACTCACGGGTTGAAAGACGAGAATCGTCTAAGTGTAAATCGTCAAGAATCACTAAGAGATTCTCGCTGATTCGTCGAGAATCACTAGATGATTCTCGCCAGGTTGGGCCGGCTGTCTCGACGCAGTCAAAAAATTCTCTAAGGCAGAATCGTCGAGAATCACTAAGTGATTCTCGCCGATTCGTCGAGAATGACTTTGCATTCTCGACGATTCTGCGAGAATCAAATGTGATTCCTGCCAATTCTCCCTGGCCTCTATAACCTATGCAGCCAGAATTCGCCAAGTAGAATTCGGCGAGAATCGTAAGTGATTCTCGCCGATTCGTCGAGAATCACCTACGATTCTCGCCGATTTTGCCTTGGGCGATTTTTCCAAATTTTTGGACCGGTCCATGGTACCTACAGCTATTTGAACCGGACTTTGGTCTTTGCTTTGGTGGGGCCCACAACGGTCATCTCCATGACCTATTGTATAAATACACAGGTATTTGTGTACAGTGTTTTTACGAAAAAAAAGCATACGAAAGCCGAGCCACCGACTAACCCTAAAATCGCGAATCTGCTCCGCCTCCGTCGCCGCCGCTCGTGCAGTGGTCACCATAGCTGATCTCGATCTCCTCCAGATCTACGGTGATAGAAGCCAAGTCTTGCACAGCGTCTCATGCGTCTAACCAGAGATCTTTTGTCTCTTGATTTGAGATAGGGAAATCCATCCCCGTCCGAATCGATCGAGACGATCGATCCTAATGTGACCGTTGGAAGACCTTGCCGACTTCGCTAAGAAGATTGAATCTCCAGTGCATCGCCGCTGTTTTCAGTTGCCACCGCCAACACCGAGAGCCTTGCCGTCGCCCTTTGTCGCCGCCGGTCTCGGGGAGATTTTCTCCAAGAAAGATCAAGGGTTGTGGAATTTTCGTTGCCTACAAGAACAAGTAGTCTAACGAAAAGGGACACCTAGATCTTCAAGTTGTTTGTATTTCTTATACACTCCAATTTCTTTTTCATTGTAAAGGAACATTTCGTTCCTAGTTGTAGGGTTGGGTGCAACCCGTGTTGTGGGAGTGTTGACTCCTACGTGTGGAAGGGTTCCTTCTAATAGTGCAAGGATTGGATTTCAATCCTATTGGTGAAGTGACCGAGTCGTCCCTGGTTGGGAGATAGGTCGAAGGGGGAAAGTGGACGTACCCAAATCGGGGAACCATTATAAATTGCTTGTGTCCTTTATGTGCTGTGTTGTTTTATTTTCTTGTGCAGGTACAATTTTAATTCCGCAAATACGCTGCAAGACACCTATTCCCCCTCCCCCCATAGGTGAAGGTAGTTGACACTAGGTGAACTTTCAAACCCCCAAAAATTTATAATAGAAAAGGGTAAAGAAATGTTAAATGAAGATAATAAACCGATTGAATTCATTCAGAAAAATAAGAAAAAGAGGAAGAACAAGAAAAATCCTAACTATAATAATGTTCAACAGATTTCATTTAACTCAGATCGACGAAATGTGTACAGTTCATCGAACTCAAGACGATGAACTCCGAATGCAAACTTTTATTATGATTATTCTCTAAACTGCAATCGACAAAATCAGTATGGTTCTTCGAGCCGAGATCGATGATATTGGGGAACAGAGAATGAATACGTTAATTCTCTGAGCGGAGTTCGACGAACTCATCCCCGTTCGTCGACCTCAGATCGACGAACTCACCAGACTTCGTCGAACCCAGTTCAAGATAACAGAAATTTTAATTCTTATAGATCATTTAATTAGCCAAGAGAATATATTAATCCATTCACCCAGTGGATAATTCCACTAAGGAGATATCACCCCCTTGGGTATAAAAACCAACATGAATATTCTTATATTTCCAGTTTTAACTATGAAAAGAAACAAGGACCTAAGGTAACCTGGGTCAAGAATATCTAATCTTTTTAAATGTAGGTGAAAGACTATCCCACCATAGAGGAACAGTGGTACCTAGATAGTGGCTGTTCAAAGCACATGACTGGCAGCAAGGACAATATAATCAACTACAAGTCTAAGCTAGGTCCAAAAGTAATATTTGGTGACTCCAACTATGGCCAAACTAAAGGCTATGAGAAGGTTAAATTGAACCTGTCACTTTCAGGAAGGTTTCATATGTAAGTGGACAAAAGCACAACTTGATATCAATAAGTCAATTATTTGATGAAAGGTTTCAGGTATCATTTAATAAAACCTCCTGTCTTATTACTTTAGTAGATAACAAAGTTGTTTTAATTGGAACTAGAGTAGGAAACATTTATGTAGTTAACTTTAAGTCTGGTAAATCTGAAATATGTCTATTTAATCAAACAAGCAACAACAATGAAGTTTGGCATAAGAGATTATGACATGTTAACTTGAAAAACATTGCTAAACTCTCTAGGGACAACCTTGTTATAGGATTTCCATCTTGTCCCTATAAGAAGGAAAGCCTTTGTACGGATTGTCAATTAGGCAAGCAAACCAAAAACTGTTTTAAGTCACTTAATACGAGTGATTCACCTAGGATTCAGTTTTTGCTCAAAATGGATCTTTTTGGACCTATTACTGTACAGAGCCTTGGAGGGAAATATTATACCTTAGTGATTGTAGATGACTTCTCAAGGTTCACTTGGGCGTTCTTCTTGAGAAACAAGTTTGATAACTTTAAGGTTCTTAAAGATTTTCTTAAGAGCATAAGGATTGAGTATTCTACTCCAGTTGCATTGATCAGAAGTGATCATGGTACTGAGTTTGAGTCTTTTCCTATGCAAGAATTCTGCGAGAAGGAAGGTATCAGGTATTGCTTCTCTGCTCCTAGAACTCCTCAACAAAATGGGGTAGCTGAAAGGAAAAAGCAGGACCCTTATTGAAGCTGCAGGCACATTACTTGAAGATGCCTACTTGCCCCTATCCTTTTTGGCAGATGCTATAAGCACAACAAATTATGTACTAAATAGGAGTCTGATACATAAGCTTAAGGGCAAAACTCCCTATGAACTACTAAAAAGGAAGCAACCTAAAGTAGACCAATTTTGAATTTTTTGTTGTGCTTGTTACATTCAGTTAAATAAGAAACACCTTAGAAAATTTGAAGCCAAGGCTGAAATAGGAATTTTTGTTTGATATTCCCAAATCAGCAAGGCCTATAGGGTTTATAATAAATCTACTATGAAAATTGAAGAGACTGTACATATATCATTTGATGAAACTAACATGTTTTATAAGGAGAAGAATCTTTCTACCAGTGAAACCTTGCAGGTACCACACTTGTGTGAGAAGTAGGATGAGTTGACCCTCACCAATGAGGTTATTGCACATCCTTCTCAACATACTGTTGAAGACAGTAAAGATAATCTCACTGAGTTTAGTGAAGAGACAACAACAGCTCCCTTAATTCCACAAGAGGAATTAATTCCCCAAGCTATTGCTGAACCAACTCCTCCTACTGAATTTGTCACACTTAGAGATCACCGTGTATCTCAAGTGATTGGAGACATGTCAGTGGGTGTGCATACAAGACATCAACTCCACCAAGACATGATGCATGCATGCTTCATATCTCAAACTGAGCCCCAATCCATATAAGATTCTGAGCAAGATCCACACTGGATCATTGCAATGCAAGAGGAGCTGAACCATTTTGAGAGATGTAGAGTTTGGGATTTAGTTCAAAGAACCAAAAACTACCCAGTCATTGGAACAAATGGGTATTCAGAAACAAACTAGATGCTCAAGGTATTATCATCAGGAATAAGGCAAGACTTATAGCTCAAGGCTATTGACAAGAGGAAGGTATTGACTATGACCAAACAATTGCACATGTTGCAAGGCTGGAAGCAATCAGAATCTTTGTTGCTTATGCTGCCTACAAGAATTTCAAAGTAAATAAAATGGATGTCCAAAGTGCAGTCTTAAATGGTGAACTTAAAGAAGAGATTTATGTTGAGCAACCACCAGGTTTTATATCTCCAACCCATCCTTCTAATGTCTTTATATTGTATAAGGCTCTCTATGGTCTAAAGCAAGCTCCAAGAGCTTGGTATCAAACCTTAGCTAGCTTTCTTCTAGAGAATAAATTCTCTAGGGGAAAAGTAGATAGGACATTGTTCACTGTACATTATAAGGATAAATTTTATTAGTACAAATTTTTGTAGATGACACTATCTTTGTTTCTACTAATTCCAAAATATGCAAAAGGTACTCTGACCTAATGCATTCTTAGTTTGAAATGAGTAGCATGGGTGAGCTCTCTTACTTCCTTGGCTTCCAAGTGAAGCAATTTCCTGATGGCATCTTCATATCCTAGGCCAAGTATGCTAAGGAGCTAATCAAAAGTTTGGGATGTCAAATGCCTCAGCAAAGAAAACACCCATGGCTTCTAATGCTGTGATTGACTCTGATGAACATGGAAAGCCTTTTTATAAGAAACTATATAGGGGAATTATTGGGTCCATATTATATCTCATAACAAGTAGGTAAGACATAATGTTCGCTACATGACTTTGTGCTAGGTTTCAGGTGAACCCTAAAAAATCCCACCATATTTTTCTAAAAAGGATTTTAAGATATATAAAGGGTTATCCTAGTCTAGGACTCTGGTATCCAACAGAGTCAGAGTTTGAGTTGACTGGATACTCAGATGCTGACTTTGTTGGATGTAGAGTGGACAGAAAAAGTACCTCAGGGACATGCCAGTTCCTTGTGCTAGACTTGTATCCTGGTTTTGCAAAAAGCAGACATTTGTGTCTACTTCAACTGCAGAAGCTGAAATATATAGCAACTGGCAGTTCTTGTTCCCAGATACTATGGATTCAGAACAAACTCCTAGATTATGGTTTCAACTTAAACAATTCAACCATAATATGCGATAATACAAGTTCAATTTCCATTACACAGAATCCAGTACATCATCGTAGAACTTAGCATATAGAAATAAGGCATCATTTCAATAGAGATTGTGTAGACAAAAATAAAATTAAACTTGTCTACATCTATACTGATTTACAAAGAGCCGATATCTTCACCAAACCCTTGGATTATAAGAACCATCTGTTCTTTCCGAATCAGCTAGGTATGATAAATGAAGAAGCTTTAATTTAATTTCTATTCATGGTCGAAGAATTTGTCACAGTTTGTCGAACAGAGATCGACGATCTGAGAGATCATCTTGAGATATTTCGTCAACCTGAGATCGACGATATCTCTGTTTGAAGTAATTTTGTCGACCTGAGATCGACGATCTTGCTTCAGAAAACAATTCGTCGACCGGAGCACGACAAAAAGTTTTCCTCTCTCTTCAGACTGAGATCGACGAACTCATTTACCAATAAAATATTTCGTCGACCTCAGATCGAAGACTATTTATTTTTCGTAGGACAGAGCTCGTCGCTTCATATTCCAAAAACCTTATAGTAGGATTTTTCTTCGAGCTAAATCCCGCGCCTTCAGAACTCTCTTGCACTTGATCTTTTTGTTTCGTTGCGCAGGATGACAATGGCAATTCCAGCAAGTTCCCTCACTAGCATGAAATTCGATACAGGGTTTGATATTGATTTTGAATCTTTCCAACACATCGATCTGATATTCTTGGATATAATACAGTTGTTTGAGAATCAACAGTTAAAGAAGTTTATGACCACCAGGATCAAGATAGCAGCGAATGAGATAAGAGAATGGGTGCATACATCAACTACTCCTAATGCCGATTCGATGACTGGCACCATATATGGGTATCAGGTTACTCTAACACCCACCGTCTTACAAAAATTTTTGGTTTGGTAAATGGCGATGAAGATATTGAGATAGAAAGTTCTGATTTTAATAATATGTTAATTAAAATTGGTCATACTAGTGAGAACCCTAACAAGCTCCTCAAAAAGAACTTGTCCACTGAATACAAGTTTCTTGCTGATGTTGTGGGAAAAGTCTTGCTGGGCAAGCATACTGCTCATGACTACATTACCAGGAACCAATTTTTGGTAATGTGTGCTGTGGTAAATAAGAAAGCAGTGAATTGGGCAAGGATACTGTTTGATTTTATCAAAAAGAAGAATACAAAGAAGGAAGTCTGTTTTGGGAGGATTCTAGGGATTTTCCTCCAGGAGAAGGCATGTGAATCACTTGTCTCTCAGACCATATTCATAAATGCATCGAAAAGGCTGACTTGTGTCTTATTTGGAAGATGGGAGAGGACCATCACTAAGCAATTTAGGGCTTCATCCTCTTCCAAAATTTCTGAGGACACAAAGTAAATAACAACCACTCCTCCCCCTCCAATAGAAATTCCCTCCATCAGGATTCCATCACCTCCCTCTCAAAAACAACCTCTTCCTCTACAGGTTTCACTTCCTTCATCAACTCCCCTTCAACAACCATCCACTGCCTCAACATCACAAATTCAAACTCCAACACCACCTGCCTCACTAGTGCATCAACCAACACCCTCTGAATCTCCAAAACATATCACACCACCTTCGTCTCTACTTACAACTCACCTAGATAATATACCACTTCACAATCTTATATCAACTCCATCACTTGACTTTTTAGCTTCATCTCCACAACACACTCCATCCCCTTCACATACTCCTCCATCTTCACCCATCCAAGATAAAGATATGACTGATATCATTCCCATCCCTCCTATCATTCCATCTGCATCTACCATCATCCATCTATCTGTATCAACTCAAACATCACCTGAGTTAATGCAGCTGGATTCTCCATCCATGTCCACAATCTTGGAGCTTCTCACTCCAATCCTTAGGAATCTCATAGCAGAGGCAATTCAACCTCTTGCTGATTCCATCTCCTCTCTCTCTCTGCTCTCTTTGCTATTTCCCCCTCTATCCCTTCTTCTTCTATGGTCCTAGCTTCAGGACCCTATGAAACTAGGCAGGGGGAGATGTCTAGTGAAGAAGTTCCAGTTATTTTTCCTCTAACAGCAGTAGCAGCAACAGAAACGGTAGATGTACATATGGATTTAGTAGTTACAGAATGTCTAAATACAGATGCAGAGCTATTATATTTCCTTGAGGAAGTTCTTTTAGAATTTGATATTGAGCTCACAGATGTTGAGATTGCAGAACCTTTGGCAGCTGCACCATTCTTTTAACTAGTCCCTCTGTGGAGTTTGCTGATTTATTAAGTGTTTTAACACTCTTTTACATTTTCTTTCTCTTACTGAGCAAGCTTTCTCCAAAGCCATTGTGTGATATTCTGCTCCAGTAAGTCCAGCAGTTATGGATCAAATAAGAGCAAGTTTTGTGGCCCTAGTCCTTTCAGATATTTCAGTTGCTGAGAATGTTTGTGTATAAACTTCTATTCCTGAGCAAAAGGCTATATCTCCTCCAATTTGCAAAATGGATGAAAGTCCTACACCATCCTTGGATGATATATTCTTGCAGATATAACAGAAGAAGAAAAAGGAAATTAGAGTGTTGTTGAAAAGAAAATCTCTAAGTAAGCATTGAAAGAGATTGATGATTTGTATGATAACCCTACTGGATCCTTTGATGAAGACAATGATGATGATGACTCTGAAGACATAGATGAACCAAAAGCTAAGAAAAAGATACCTAAGAAGAGGAAAGTTGTTCCTAAGGCTGTTCCTAAGCCTAATCCTACTACAGACACACCATACTACATACTGAACAAGATTACTCCTTATCTTGGTATGCCTCAGTGGATGTTGTTGTCAAAGAATGAATAGAAGGAAAGGAAGAAGAGGAGAAGGTATAAGTCCCCTCCCAAGCAATTCAGAAAGGATCCTCCTCCTCCTCCTCCTCCATCAGCAGGGGTGTAACGCACCAAAACTCAAAAGGGTGACGGGTGGAATTTTGAGCCAAATCTTAGTTTTGGTAGTGGTGACACGGCCTGGGACACGGGCATATCCCAGGGCGTGTCGTGCTCGGGTTAGGCATTGGTCGCATGGTCGACGATTTTGGAGTCAATGATCGGTGGGGGTGGGGGTGAACACAGCCTGGGACACGGGCGTGTCCCAGGGCATGTCAGTCAATCGAAGCCTTACACTCAATGATCGTTGAGTGATGGGCGTACGACCTGAACCCAGGCGTGTTCGGGTTCGACACGGGCGTGTGCTATTCGACACTGGGGTGTCGAATGCTTGTGTCCTTCTCGGGTCATGCGACATTCTGTGCTAAGGAAGTTACATGGCCTGAGACACGGGCGTGTTCCAGGGCGTGTCTAGCATACGGTATATGACACGGGCGTGTCACATGTCCGTGTTGTGCTCGGGTTGTTTTGGACCTGTGTCGTTGGGGGAACACGCCCAGCGACACGGGCGTGTAATGCCTGACACGGGCGTGTCAAGCTAGACACGGGCATGTTGGGTGCCCGTGTTCTTTTCCAGATGTGTCAGTTTTGATGGCGAATGGGTGACATGACCCTGAACATGGCCGTATTGCAACCCGTGTTCGGACCAGGAGTTCTAATATTGGGCTAAATCGTGGCCGTTTGTTTCCTCATTTTGGGATCCAACGGCTGGGGGCTGTTCTTGATGAGTAATACCTAGGAATTGGGGTGGATAACCATCATTTCCATTTGGGTTCTCTCTTTCTAAAAGCTAGAGAGAAGGGAGAGCAAGGAGGAAGAAGGAAAGCTAGATCCGGTCACTGGCAGAGCTTCAGAGCTCCAAATCACGAGCCGACTTCAGATCTGCGGAGGCAAGGAGATTGCGGTGCTTTCCATCCGCATAGTTTTCCATGGCGCCAAAGAAAAATGCTAGGGTAATGATTCTCATCTTGAGCATGTGAAGCTCTTCTTCTTTTGCATGGGAATACCCTCTCCCGCAAGTGTGCGGTGAGTTTGCGGTATTCCTTTGGATAGATATGTAAAGTCCCCCTTATTAGAGTCTGGAATCATAGTACGGACATAGGTATGGTGTGTGAAGCCTACCCAGACATGTTGGTCTTGATCGGTGATGTTTTGCTATGCATATTGTGCCGGAGAAGACACCGTGCATATTGTTTGTTTTTGGGTTGTTATGCGTTAGAATGCTTCAGGGAATCTTGGGGAGTAAACCCAAGGTGTGCCCGGAAATCTGGGATGAAACACATTTCTTCCATTCAGTAGCTTGCGAGCTAGTCGGGTATATAGCGTGGCTATGTACTGTGTTTTATCGATAGTTGGGACTGGGGGATGCTTGGCCCGTGTAAAAGGCTAAATGTCCATGGAGGGGTGAGCAACGGGCTGGTGAAACCCTACCCGCTCAATCTGTTTCGGTTAAAGATACCTAAAGTGAACGTGGCACATACAGATGATTTGGCTATCGAGTCTAGGCTATAGCTGAAAGGACTAAATGCTCATGAGATTGCCGCCCTAGGGGTGGTGGTTTAGTCGAGGACCGGACTGGGTTCGGACTGGCTTCGCCGAGTAAGTGCCCTGAGAGCACGGGGTGTACGGCCATGTGAGCGTGCACCTGTGATGTAATGTTTATTCGCTATGTTGCTTGCTTTGCTAACAAGTGCATGGAAGAAGCTTTGCCGCCCCGGTTTAGGGGCAAAATCGCTATAATTTGGTCAGCTTTAGCTGACCGTTATTCTTGTTTGCCACCGTTGTGTTGATTTGTGCTTGCAGGTGCTGCGGAGCCGAGCGGCAAATAACGGGCCAAATCCCAAGTTGCTGAGCCAGCCCTCAAAGGCCTTGTTTGTTTACTTATTTAAATCATGTGTGGTCGGCCTGCGAGCCAAAGTTTCTAAGACACTGTTTAATTATTGTAAACTCTTGTAAGGCTATAAGGTCAGTACTTTTGTATATTTTGTACTTCATTCCGAATGGGTTTTCTGTTTTTGGACATTCACGCTTGTTGATAGGGTTCTTATTGTTGCAACTTAATAAACTGCTTACGCTAGATGCTCTGTATAGGACATGCGTATTGGTTGAATGGTTTCATTGAGTAACCCACCGGTCTTTCCGTGGTATATGGCATCGGGCCCCGGCGGGACCTACTGTTATATGCTATGTGACAAATAGGGGTGTTACAGTTTGGTATCAGACTACCGGTTTCGGTCAAGCTTAAATGAATTCGTGGGCGAATTCACTTTAAGGGGTGGTGAGCACATGTGTGTGCGTCATCGTTAAAACATGAAAAGAACCCTTGAATGTCCACTTAGGAATGAAAATACACATGTTTAAGGAACCTGCGTGTTCTTATAATTGCGTTTTGCAATGTTGTTTGGTCGCTTATCGATGTTTTGTACGACTATAAGTGTCCGGGAGGGGCGCGTGGCAGCCTGAACGCACACTTTCTGAGAAAAGTACTGCACCAAGCGACGTGCCTGAGACTCCTACATCTTTTGAAACCATAAGAAGGGTAGTTGAAGCGGTGTTCGCTGTGACCAATGCACAACATGGAAGAAATGTGCAACCCTCTGTCCCTGAGATGGCCCCAACACCGGGCGGTGTGATGGAGCAAATGGCATGTAGAGGCCCTTTTGGGTAGCAAATGAACATGATTGTGTTGCAGGGAGCGCACTTAGTTGATAATTATTTACAAATGTTCTTTATGATAAGGCGCTACCCAGGCTTTGAATGGGAAAGCGAGTAGTCTATAATCGATAGATTTTACAATGGTCTGCGCCGCGAGTTGCGCATCCTACTGCTAGGACTAAAGCTATTGGGATTTCGAGCCTTGGTGGAGTCAGCCAGAACTTTGGAATTAGAGTTGGGGAAAACTCACCAAATGCTTGTGAATAGGGTACCAAACCCTACAGATCCTATAAGGACTGCCTACCGCAGGACGCTGAGAAAAGGGGCTAGATCATCTACTAGCCAAGCTACTTACAGTTGCCATTCTTGTGAAAAGAAAAGGCACTTTTCCAGAGGTTGTCGGGAGGGTTCTCAAAAGACATTGAAAGCTATTGCAAGAGGAGTTGAAGACTCTAGTGCAAAGGAGACGGTGTTCAAAATTCCAACCTCAAAATCTGGGTACCATAGGTGGTACAAAAAGGATAGGATGTCGGGTCTAGTCCCTCCCTCTGGCGCATCCGGAGCGACTACAGGCCAAACCCCACGTGCATGCTATAACTGTGGAAAGCCGGGACATTATGCCCGAGATTGTCGGATTGGATGCCCAATGTCTGAGAAGAAGTGGGGGGAAACATCTAAGGAGAAGGGCTAGGCGATGGAGTCCACCGCATCACTGTATACTCCGTCCCAACCGAGGGTGGACATCCTTGGTCAGCAGAAGGTCTTGTGGTAGACCGTCGGGTTGTCAGGTATGGTTTAATTGATAGCAATTTAACTCCTTATACCTATTACCTTATGCGTGCTAGCTTAGGACTGGAAGTTCTAGGATTTGTTTTGGACTTTTGGTCACCCAGCGAGGGCATAGTTTCGATACGGGCACTTCGCACTCCTTTTATCCGAAGGTTTAGTATTGCACATCGGAGAATCTCCATCGATGGTAAGGGGCAATTTGGATGTGTTGTTGCCTAATGGCCATTCTATGCATGGAGAGAGAGAGAGAGTGTCTGTATCGCAAGGTTACGGTATGGGAGTCAGGAGTTCGACTTACTAGCGTCATTACTGCCACCATGGGAGGCTTCGAAGCCTAGGGCTACATTGGATAGTATCTCGGGGGTATCTGAATATCCTGATGTGTTTCCCTGATGGTCTCCCTGGAGTCCCACCGTAGCGAGAGATTGACTGCATGTTTGATCTAGTGCCAGGTTCCAAACCCGTGCCACGCTCTCCATATCGGTTAACGCCTAAGGAGAAGTCGGAGCTAACGGCTCAACTCGAAGAGTTGATGGAGCATGTTAATGGAAAAGAGCAAGTCGGGATCCCAAGAGTTGATGACCTTTTGATCAGTTGGTCGGGTCATCGGTATACTTAAAAGTGGACCTTAAGTTCGGTTACCATCAGTTGAGGATAAGGGAAAGAGATGTCCCAAAGTCAACGTTCGGCGGAAGGTATGGACATTTTGAGTTTACCGTCGTGCCGTTCGGGCTGACTAATGCGCCGCCAGTGTTCATGGATTTGATGAACATATCGTTCAGGGCGTACCTAGACCATTTTGTGGTCGTCTTCATTGACGATGTATTTATGTACTCGTAGAGCAAGACGATCACTTCAAGCATTTGCTTTCGGTGGTGGGAACACTAAAGAGGAACCAACTCTATTCCTAGTTCTCCAAACGCAAGTTTTGGGGTTATCTTAGGCAGCGTCCCTCGATAATAAAGTTTGTAGAGTGGGTGTTGCAGTGGATCCATCGAAGATCGTTATGATACGCGAGTGGCCTGTGTTGCGTTCAGAAGCGGAAGACCAGAGTTCTCTAACGCTGACCAGCTACTACAGGCGCTTCGTAGAGAACTTCTCGCGGATAGCGCTACCTCTCACGAAGTTGTCAAGGAAGGATCAGAAGTTCTTATGGACGCAGGACTGTGTGCTAGCGTTTGAGGAGTTGATGAGTTGGTTGACCATGGTGCTAGTGCTAAGTTCGCCAAGTGGGACCGAGGATTCGAGTCTTATAGTGATGCCTCAGGTAGTGGTTTGGGCTGCGTGTTGTTTCAGCATGGAAGTGTTATAGCGTATGGTTCGAGTCAACTGTAAGTGCACGAAAGGAATTATCCGGTCCATGACATGGATTTGGCGGCCGTGAGTTTTGTGCAAAAGCTGTGGAAGCACTACTTGTACGTCGTAAATGCCGATATTTATACCGACCACAAAAGCCTTAAGTACCTGTTGGATCAGAAGGATCTGAACATGAGGAAGCGGAGTTGGATGGAGTTCCTAGGGGACTATATGTTCAAGATTCATTATGTACCCGGGAAGGGCAATGCAGTTGCGGATGCATTGAGTCGCAGGGCTCCCACCCAAGCAAACTGGTTGTCGGTTCATGATGAGAGACTAGTTCAGGAGTTGGAGGCGTTGGAGATCTGTTGTGTGGACAAGCAGACTAGCTCTAAAGAATTGTTGAACTAGCCGGAAGTTCAGTATGACCTGGATGATCGCATTCAGCAGGCAATGGAATTGGATGGTAGCATGAAGGAGCTTATGGATACAGCGTTGGATGGGTCAAATTCCCAATTTTTAGTTGAGGATGGGCTTGTTAGGAAGGACCATCGTTTGTGCGTACAAAGCGAGGGAAATTTACGGGCAGAGTTGATGTACGAGGCTCATAATACCAAGTACTCAATCCACCCAGGGAGCACGAAGATGTACCAGGACTTAAAGAAGCTATTTTGGTGGCTAGGGCTCAAGAAGGACTTGTCACTATTTGTGGCTAAGTGTCAAACGTGCGCCTTAGTAAAGGCGGAGTGCCAAAATCCTGGAGGATTCTTGAAATCCTTGCCTTTCTAGAATGGAAGTTCGATGGCATATCGATGGACTTTGTGGATTGCTTGCCAAGGTCGCAGAAGGGGAACGACGCCATCTGGTTGATCGTAGATCGGTTAACAAAAGTGTCGCACTTCATTCTGCATAGGAAGGATGATTCTGTGGAGAAATTGGCAAAGCTGCGTGTGGATATGATTGTGCGGCTTCACGGTGTGCCCCGTAGCATCGTGAGTGACCGAGTTGGGTGGGTCACATCCAATGACTGGAGGTTGGTGCAACAAATGTTGGGGACTAAGTTGAAGTTTCAGCATAGTCTTCCATCCGCAGACGGATGAGCAGACCGAGAGGGTTAAGAGAACCATGGAGGACATGATCCGCATGTGCGTTCTAAACTTCAGAAAGTAGTGGGAAGACCATCTGTATTTGGTGGAGTTTGCGTACAGTAATAGCTACCAAGCGATCATACAAATGGTGCCCTTTGAGGCCTTTTATGCAAAAAAGTGTCGAACACCGATGTCGTGGCTAGAAACGAGTGGGGAAAGGTTGTATAAAAGCAAGAGGTGGAAAACGCTACTTCATTGGTGCGCACCAGTTCGGGAGTGTTTGTTGATCGCTCAGGATAGTCAAGCTAAATACTACAATGACAAGCATCAGAACGTGGAGTTCGCGGTTGGCGATTGGGTGTATTTGAAGTTAAAGCCGTTCAAGGGTGTTTTACGGGTATGATGCTTGAGAAGTTGAGCCCGAAATACCTTGGACCATTTGAGAGTCTGGAGTAGATCGGCGAAGCAGCTTATCGTTTAAAGCTATTGGTGGAGTAAGTAGTCTACACGGCGTATTCCACATACCAGTGTTACGGAAGGCAGTGCAAGAGCCTTCGCAGGTGATCACAGTTGATCAAGTGCCGATGGATGAAGTGTTGACGACTAAGATCAAGCCCGTTCGTATTGAGGACTTTGAGGTTAAGTGACTCCGTAACAAGGAGATAAGGATGGTTAAGGTCCGTTGGGGCAATTGCGGTCATGAGGAGCTCTATTGGGGTCGGGAGCAGACTATGCTGGAGGTGTACCAAGAGCTATTTCACTCAGGTAACGCGTTTGGTTTTGTTTATCTTTTCCTTTGGTAATTTCGTGTACAAAATTCTTTTAAGAGGGGGGGGAGTTGTAACGCCCCGAAACTCAAAAGGGTGACGGGTGGCGTTTTGAGCTAAATCTGAGTTTTGGTAGTGGTGACACGGTCAGGGACACGGGCGTGTCCCAGGGCATATCGTGCTCGGGTTTGGCGTTGTTCGGGTGGCCGATGATTTTCGAGTCAGCGATCCCGGGGGGTGAACATGGCCAGGGACACGGGCGTGTCCCAGGGCGTGTCAGTCACTCGGATCTTTACACTCAATGATCTTTGAGTTAGGGGCGCATGGCCTGAGCCCAGGCGTGTTCGTGTTTGATACGGGTGTGTGCAATTTGACACGGGCATATCGAATTCCCGTGTCCTCCTCGGGTCATGCGGCATTTTGTTCTAAGTCTATTACACGGCCTCTGACACGGGCGTGTCCTAGGGCGTGTCTAGCACATAGCATGTGACACGGGTGTGTCACATGGCCGTGTTGTGCTCGTGTTGTTTTGGACCTATGTCGTTGGGAGGACACGCCAAACGACAGGGGCGTGTACTGGCTTAAACGGGCATATCAAGCCTGACACGGGCGTGTCGGGTGCCCGTGTTCTTTTTGGGACATATCGGTTTTGATAGCGTATGGGTTACATGGCCCTGAACACGACCGTGTTGTAACCCGTGTTCGGCCCAGGAATTCTAATTTTGGGATGAATCATGGCCGTCCGTTTCCTCATTTTGGTATCCAACGGCTGGGGGATGTTCTTGTTGAGTTATACTCGGGAAGAGGGCTGGAGGACCCTCATTTCCATTTGTGTTCTCTCTTTCTAAATGCTAGAGAGAAGGGAGAGCAAGGAGGAAGAAGGAGAACTAGATCCGGTCACCGGCGGAGCTTCGGAGCTCTAAATCGCGTGCCAACTTCAGATCCGTGGAGGCAAGGAGATTGCAGTGCTTTCCATTCGCATAGATTTCCATGGCACCAAGGAAAAATGCTAGGGTAATGATTCTCATCTTGAGCATGTGAAGCTCTTCTTCTTTTGCATAAGAAAACCCTCTCCCGCGAGTGTGCGGTGAGTTTGCGATTTTCCTTAGGGTAGATATATAAAGTCCCCCTTGTTAGTGTTCGGAATCATAGTACAGACATAGGCATGGTGTGTGAAGCCTACACGGACATGTTGGTATGGATCGATGATGTTTTGCTATTCATATTGTGCCGGAGAAGACTCCGTGTGTATTGTTTGTTTTTGGGTTGCTATGCGTTAGAATGCATCAGGGAATCTTGGGGAGTAACCCCAAGGTGCACCCGGAAATCTAGGCGAAAACGAATTTCTGCCATTTCGGTAGCCTGGGAGCCAGCCAGGTATATAGCGGGGCTATGTACCGTATTTTATCGATAGTTGGGACTGGGGGGAGCTTGGCCCACGTCAAAGGCCAAATGACCATGGCAGGGTGAGCAACAGGCTTGTGGAACCCTACCCGATCCATCTGTTTCGGTTTAAGAGACCTAAAGTGAACGTGGCACTTACCGATGATTTGGAGATCGAGTCTAGGCTACAGCTGAAAGGACTAAACGCTCACGAGATTGCCACCTTGGGGTTGGTGGTGGACTCGAGGACTGTACTAGGTTCGGACTGGCTTCACCGAGTAAGTGCCCTGAGAGCACGGGGTGTACGGCCATGTGAGCGTGCACTTGTGATGTGTATTTTATTCACTTTGTTGCTTTGCTACCAAGTGCAGGGAAGAAGCTTTGCCGCCCCAGTTTGGTGGCGGAATCGTTATAATTTGGTCAGCTTTAGCTGACCATTATTCTTGTTTGCGACCGTTGCGGTGATTTGTGCTTGCAGGTGCAGCGGAGCCGAGTGGCAAATAGCGGGCCAAAGCCCCAGTTTCTGAGCCGGCTCTTGAAGGCCTTGTTTGTTTACTTATTTAAATCATGTGTGGCCGGCCTGTGAGCCGATGTTTGTAAGACACTGTTTAATTATTGTAAACTCTTGTAAGGCCATAAGGCCAGCACTTTTGTGTATTTTGTACTTCATTCCTAATGGGTTTTCTGTTAGTGGACATTCACGCTTGTTGGCATGGTTCTTATTGTTTCAACTTAATAAACTGCTTCCGCTAAGTACTCTGTGTAGGACGTGCGTATTGGTTGAATGGTTTCATTGAGTAACCCACCGGTCTGTCCATGGTATATGGCGTCGGGCCCCGGCCGGACCTACTGCTATATGCTATGTGATGGATAGGGGTGTTACAAGGGGCCTCTGGAAGTGTCTCTCATAGATCAAATCCAATCACCAAAACATATCAAAGACAATCCAAGCCAAGTTCTAAGGACAACAGGCATCAACAACAATAGTCTACAAAAGGCAATCCTCCTTTAACTTCAGAGCAGAAAATTTCTTCAATATCACATGATGAATCAAAGAAGGACACTAGTCCAAAACGCCAGAATCTCCACCAATTCCCTTTGTTGATCCTGAACAGGAGACCACTGCCAAAATGACCAGATTTCAAGAATTGATTGGACTATCTTTGATTAACAAAGCTAAAGCAGAAGGCAAGGATCCCTCTCAGTATTCAACCATGTCCTCCTACAGAAAAGAAGAGTTAAAAAGGTATGATAAAGAAAATAAATTTTTCAATGTAGATGCTTACATGAGTCTCCACCTAGAAGCTGTTGTGCCAAGAGCAACTTCTTACAACATTATTGGAGCAGCTGATATGACATTGTCCAAGAAAGAAGCTGCAAAACCTCACTGGGAAATTATATTCAACAGCCTTCTGGCAAAGAAAAGTCCAAGAAACCTAAGTGACCTTTTTGATAAGTTTATTTTCTTAACTATTTATGTTAATTCATCATGAAGCACATGTTGTATATATCTACTAGATTTTTATTCTCTTCCAGATATCTGTTGTCATGCTTAATGATTGTATTTTATCTTTTTGTTTAGTGACCTCACCCAAATAGGGGGAGATTATTGGATCCCTAGTTTGTATTTGGGCTAGGTTCACTACTTACGATGTTTGACCCATCTTGTATTGCTAGGGTCAAGTCTGTTAGTACTAGAGTTTAGGCTAGTCATTAGAATCAATCTTCATGGACCAGCCTGCAGTGGAGTTCAAGAGACTCAAGAATTAGAAGAATTTAGAGTTCAGATTATTAGTTCGAAGTTCTTCGAACTCTGCTCGATGATCGTCGATCTCAGATTGACGAACTCAGAGTTCTTTCTCTGAGTTGAGCTCGATGATATTCGAGCTCAGGTCGACGATTTCTTCCTCTAGACAGATTCTCTAATCGACAATCTTGGAGTGCAGATTTATCAAGATATTTCCAGATTGAGGTTCACTAAGCTCAAGTTGACGAATAGGATTTCTCAGCTCGACGAACTTAGAACTCTGGTCGATGAAATCTGCCCAGAGGTCGACGAACTCTATCCCGAGTCAGAATGAAATGTTTTGCCTTTTCTATCCCTAATTCATTCTATTATTTGGCAGTATTTCTCTGAGTAATTAATTCTCATATTCTCAAGAATATAGCTGTTCTTGGCATCATTAATTATGGATTTCATCAGAGTTAATTACTTGCTTATTTTATAGGGACAGTTGGGGAAACTCATTAAAGAGTATATTTCCAGCCGTTTAATTCTCCAGAATCCAATCAACAATTAATGCTTAAAATTCAAAATTCAAAAGCAGAATTAGAAAGCAGGATATAAAAGAAAAGAATTTTTTTCAGACGGCTCTCAGAAGTAATATACAAAGAAGCAAGATACAGAGAAGAAAATATACAGATATATCGAAGAAGATACAGAACAACTTTTGCATCTTGTCTATGCAGAAAAATAATCTGTTTTCCCCTTGATGTTATAAAAGACTGAAGAAGAACATCAATCAGATATCATTTGTCTTCTTCAACTTCTACTTTAGGAATCATTAAAGACAACAACTCAAGATCTGTCTACCAGTTCCTGGATTTCAACAAGTTAAGGCTGAAGACCTACACCTAAAGCAAAGCTCCAGGATCTCTGAACATTTCAACATCTCAGAAGGAGCTTTGACACTAGCAATCCACTAAGTCTTCTCGGTTTTTAGAGAAAAGAGAAGACAACATCACCTTTCTTAATCTCCTGTACAAAGAGTTTATGAACTCCCTTCAAAAGTTTCTTGCTGGTTTTTGGGCAGCTGATCAAAAGCCTAAAGGGTTGTCAGATCTCCCTGCTAATAGATCTTGTGGTGACGGGGCACCTGAGCAAAAACCTCTGGTGGTAGTCACCTGATCAAAAACCTGATAGTGGATTCCTACCAGGGGGTAGAAGAGTGGATGTACAAAAAGAAGAAGTTATCACCCCTCTTTCTATTGTAGAAAAAGATCCAACTCCACTACCCATCTTTAAAAATGATCCAAATCCACCATACCCTTCCGAACCTAACAAACAGCAATTAATGCTTACACCTGAACCAAAACGATCTGATAGATCTTATTTTTCTTAAGAGTCTATCATGGCACAAAATAAAAAGTTTTCAAGCACCAAACCTCCTAAGTGCAATCTAGATAAGCTTGCACTATGGAAGGCAAGGATTAGGCTTTTTATGAACTCTATTGATGAAGAAATTTTCAATTCTATCTTGACAGGTCCTTATCAACCATTGGAAACAACAAGAATAAATGCTCTTCCATCATCTCAATGGATAGAAGCCTAGAAAAGGCTATAGATTATTGATGCAAGAGCAATGAACATTCTTGCTCAATAAATGCCTGATGTCATTTTTCAGGAAATTGCAGAATGCACCTCAGCAAAGGACATCTGGGACTCCCTCAATGCAATGGCTGCTAGATTAGCAAAAGAAAGAACATGTAAAGCTGAATCTTGGAGTGACTCTGAAGCTTCATCCTATACAACTAAGGATGAAGAAGAGACAAGAGCAAGAGAATTATGCCTGATGGCAATCAATGCATCTTTCAGTAGCCATGATGAAGAATTTGAATCTGATGAATGTTGAAACTAGTCGAACTAGTTTCTCCTAAAAGCTCGGATCTAAGGCTGCAACCCAGGCTTACTTTCTTTGAACCACGCTCCTAACAAGATACCCAAAGGAACAGACCGGGAGCTTCAGCTCGGAGGTCCCACCGCTCACCCGGAAGGACTAGAATCCTTCCCCTCCCTAGCCAGTGCTGAGCTTGGTGCCTGAGTGAGAAGGAAAAAGAAGGTTCCACATCCTCTCTTCTCAGACACCTTACCGGTCTATTTATAGGCTTCAGGATTTGAACTGCAAATAACCAAAACAAGCACCTGTGAAATTACCTGAATACCCTAGGGCTGGGTCTGCCAACAACCAAACTCCGTTGTTCTGAAGGGCTATGAGCAGACCACCGAGGGTAAAAGAGTAAAAAAGGCCAAAAAGGATGAACCACTTGCTAAGTGAACCAGTTCCCACCCAATTGCTGAACCGGTCTTATCTCTTCCTGCCGACCCGATGCTTGGCGAGAGGACCACCTTGCGGCTGAAAAGGATTACCTCGCGGGCGAGACCCTCAGACGACATATAGACAATCTTCCTTTGACCCCCACCTGCCAGGCGAATGGACCCACATTTTGGCTCCTCTCGCCTATTGCGAGTGGACCCTCTTTTGGGCTCCTCTCGCCTATTGCGAGTGGACCCAGCTTTTGGGCTCCTCTCGCCCATTGCGAGTGGACCCAACTTTAGGCCCCTCTCACTTAGTGCGAGTGGTCTTTGCGTCGGGCCCCTCTCGCCTAGGGCCTTATCTCCTTTTGAGGATTCTTCTAATTCCCTCTTTGCTGGGTTCCCTCCTGTGAGCCCGAGGTTGTACACAATCCCCGCTCTTTTCGGGGTTGTCTAAGCCCGAAAAGAAAAGTCCAACCGAGGCTCACGTCACCTCAGCGACTTTAAAGCGGAATCTTTTTCGGGTGAGATTCCCCCCCCATGAGTCTATAAATATTGGGATCCTCCCCAAGTGCAACATGCCTCCTTTCTTTGTTACAGCTACATCCACCCTGCTGCCATGTCTCTTAGCAAAAGCTTTCGCGATCGTATCGCGTTGGTGCGCCAGCGGAACAAGGCGAGTGCGGCTGCCTTGAACCTAATTCCCGCTCGCACTTTTTCCTCACCCCCGCCCTCTTCTTCTCGCCCGAAGAAGGCGAGAACAACCGATCTGGTTCCCCCGTCGGGAGGACTCTTACCGGATCCCCCGGAGAGACGCATCCCTCCTACACCATCGCTTCCCCAAGAAAAAGAGGTAAGGTCCTTGTATACCTCACCTGTTCGTTATCTATCTTTCATTGCTCCTTTTGCTGTTGGTTTTCAGAAAAGTCACGCACCCCTCGGTCAGTCTGGTAGCACACAAACTCATCTCGCCAGCCATCATCTAAACCCTGTCTCGCCTCCTCCTTCTACTCCTCCTTCTACTCTTGGTGGGAAGAATGGTGAGCCTTCCCATGTCGCTGGGACCTCTCGCCACTCTGGTTAGGAATCCCCTACCCTTGGTTCTAGCCTCTCTGGCCGCCCACCTTTTATTATGCCTTTCCTTCTGTTTTTGCCTTTGCAGATGTGCGAGTAGACTCATCTGCCGAAGACTCGCCTGCTGAGGAGCGCCCGAGGCGAGCGGTCTCCTCGCCTCCTCCTCCTATGGACAAGATAGAAGATTACCTTGGCGACCCTATGGATCCGCTGGCGATGAAGCGCAGGGTGGCCGAGATGTTCCGAAAACACGCGATCATGATTCAAGAGCTGGAGAAAGACAAGCAAACGGCCGACCGGCAGATTGATTGGCTGGAGGTGGAGGTTCCCCGCTTGACCTCTGAAGTTGATGCTGACATTGAGATAGACGAGACCGATCCCCAGGCGATTCTGAACGAGGTCGATCAACAACTTCGTCTCGCGCGCCGTGGCGTAGATGCGGCTCGTGCTTTTCACCTCCCCCACCGTCCTCCCTGCGCGAGGTCTCGCGGTGGGGGGTGCTGGCGGTGGCATAAGGATTGAATCCCTCGCGCCGCCCTACGCCTTTATTTTCTTTGTACCGCTCTTCGTTTTGTAATAACGTTTCCTCTCGCGGCTACCGCCCGAACTCTTTGGATCTACTGAATGGGTCTGCTTAATAACATCTTTTAGTAGTTCCTTTGATAATTTTTACCTCTAGTACCGTGCTTTTCTACATTGTGACTCGCGCGTCACATCTACGCTTAAATCATTACTTTTTCTTTTTGTTTTTATTGTATTTTTATGATACTGTCTCGTCCCCGGCCTGGGATTTACGTTAGGTTACACCCATCGAGACTAGGAGAGAGAGAAGGACGGCCGACTCTTCCCCTTCCTTTACACTATATATTTTTTTCACCTCTTCGTATTTTTCTCTTTACCCAATGGGCTATAAATACCCCCCTATCCCTGGGGCCCGGATCATGCTCTCGATTTGTCTCGGCGCCCTAAACCTCACCTCTCTCTCCCTTCTCTCGCGAACTGATCCTGCTGGTGCCTCGTCTCGCCTGTTCTTCTCGCATCCTCTTTTTCGCTCTCTCTGTCCAGAATGGGGAAAAGGAAGGCTGAAGAAGGCGAGGGGCGAAGCCGATGCGGGAGGCGGTTTGGTGACCATGATTTTCCTCCCGGCCGGATTTCCGAGGAGGACTACAACGCCTTTACTCGCGATTTCTTGCCGGAAGGTTTTGAGTCACGCCCTCCAAAGGTGGGCGAGTAAATCAACACTTTTTATCCCGGTGAACTCGCCTTCCCCGTCCCGCATTTCGAAGCGGGGCTGAGGTTGCCCCTCTGGCCAGAAGTGAAACAGGTTCTCAAGTACTTCGGGACTGTTCCTGCGCAGCTGAACCCAAACGCTATCTCGGTACTCGTTGCCTTCGCCTGCTACATGTGCCGGGAGCGAATCGAGTTCAGCCTAAACTCCTTCCGCAAGCTTTTTGTCTACCATGCCAATGCCGATGGCGTTTCCTATTTCACGGGGCAGGGTCTCAAGGTCTGTGAGACGCCTAACAAGAATCATCACTGGCTTACTCGCTTCGTCTTTATTCGCGGCAACATGGGTGGCATTCCGCTGGCGCCCGTGTCGCCAGCCGAGGTGTTCTATACCACTCCCCAGGTTAGTGGCACGGACAAGCTTCTCTGTGACTTCTTTATCGGCAAGAACTTCGAGGTTCAGTTCCTGAGGCGGGGCCTCGACTCCCTCCTTCCTGTGCTTCCAGGCGAAGGTAAATGCTGGGTCCCTTTATTTTCATCTAGGTCTAACGAATAGTTTTTGTAAACGCATCGTCTCGCCGTTTCCAGGAGAAAGAAATGTTCCCGTTCGCCCGCCTTACAAAAGCAGCATCAAACCTTCCAAAGATGTCGCCCTCGCCACGATGGCAGCTGAGGCAGCGAGAGAAAACCTACCCCTCTCCCTGAAGAAAAGGCCTGCAGAAGGCTCCGCCCCGTCTCGCCAGAGTCCTTCAAAGAAAGCAAAGGTCAAGAAAGGAGCGCCTCTTCCCTCTGGAAAGGCGAAGCAAGTTCCTGCCGAGATGGTAGATGTGTCGGGATCCTTATCTCCCATCTCTTTGGGTTCCCAATCTCCCCAATCCCCTTCTCGGCTTCTTGGTCAGCGGACCGTCTCGCCGATTGGCGGGACGGGTCAACCTGATTCTCTTGCTGACAACCTCCCCTCTAAATCTCCTACTCGCGAGGTGGGCTCTTCCAGCCGCCCGGCTCCCTCCACTCATCTGAACTTCAATATGGGCCCAGCGATCCCGGATGCTGCCGGTGAGCCAACCCTGATATGGGACAAGGAGGCGAACCCGGTCTCTATCTCTACCCTCCTTCCTCCCTGGATAGAGCGAGACCAACCTACAGCTCACGCGTTTTCTCTGGGCTTTGGCCTTTACAGTGGCGCAGAGCGAGAACCTGCCGCTGAGCCTCCCTCGCGGGATTTGATCCTGAGGGCCGCACAATCCCAGCTGCGCTCGCTAGAGCTATCGCACCAGGTCTCACGCCGTCTGATTTACAATAATAAGAGCTGGAGGGATTCAGAGGCGAGCCTGGCGGCCGAGCGCGAGAAGTCTACGGATCTTGAGAAACGGTTGGCCGTGGCCGAAAACCTTCTCGCCAAAGCTCGGGGTGGTGTGGTGAGTTTCCCCATTCTCAATTCCTTCCCTTTCTTTGTTCACCTTCAACTTCCCCTAATGAATAAACCTCTCGCAGGATGCCGAGACGGCCGACAGGATGCACTCGCGCATAGCTACTCTGGAAGGGGAGGTTAAAAGCATGGAGTCCGAGATCACTCGACTTCAGGAGGCTGCTCTCTCGCCTTCTCGCGTGGTGATTCCCCAACCTCCTCCCTCTCATTATTCTCATGCCGAGGTCATGGGACTCTGCAAAGACGCCAATATCCGGACCGCCGAACTAATCGTGAAGATGATGAAGGAGATGGAAGTTATCAGGGAAGGCTGCGAGGAGGTCACTGCCCGCGACCTGGTACCCGAGATTTATGGCGAGGAGGAAGACGGCCCGTCCTCCAGCGCGGAAGAATAGAGGATTTATTTTACAGTGTTTTTTGTATACTCCTCTTCTCCCCCCCTTTTTCTCTTTTGGATACTTGTTGCTGAGGCATTTTTGTATTACGGCCTCTTTTTGTGGATGACATATATATATTTTATTTTTAAGGCCCTTCTTTTCATCTCTCCTGTATGCCTACCCTCTCTTCACTTTGCGGAACGAGATCACGACTTGTCTCGCCTACCGATGGAGGGGCTAGCTTTACTTGTGGCGCGAGTGGGCGGGCCCTCAGTGCTCTCGCGCAGGGACGTATCACTCCCTCTCGCCTTATCTCTGGACACCCCAGGCGCGAGTGGGTCTCGAATCGTTATTATGCTTGGTTTCGTTTGCGAGACGAAGGTACTCCTCTTCTCGCCCTTTGGCCGAAGAGCAGACCCCTTACTCTAGGTGTGAATAGCCATGTACCCTTCCACTCGCCTTGCCCCTTGGCACGAGAGGATCTTGAGGGACCGACTCCTTCCTCCTCTTCTTCCTTTGGGACAAGGATCTTGCTTTTGATCAAACTATGAAACTCCCATCCATATGCTGCCCCTTTACCTAACCTCCGAGTGAGCCTACCGACCTGTCAGCTCGATGATAGCCCGGGCAGCGGGTCTTCTCGGGGGCCTCCTCTCCAAAACCAACTCCAACCACCGAGTGAGCCTACCGACCTGCCAGCTCGATGGCAGCCTAGACAGCGGGTCTTCTCGGGGTCTCCTCTCCAAAACCAACTCCAACCACCGAGTGAGCCTACAGACCTGCCAGCTCGATGGTAACCTGGACAGCGGGTCTTCTCGGGGTCTCCTCTCCAAAACCAACTCCAACCACCGAGTGAGCCTACAGACCTGCCAGCTCGATGGTAGCCTGGACAGCGGGTCTTCTCGGGGTCTCCTTTCCAAAACCAGCTCCAACCACCGAGTGAGCCTACAGACCTGCCAGCTCGATGGTAGCCTGGACAGCGGGTCTTCTCGGGGTCTCCTCTCCAAAACCAACTCCAACCACCGAGTGAGCCTACAGACCTGCCAGCTCGATGGTAGCCTGGACAGCGGGTCTTCTCGGGGTCTCCTCTCCAAAACCAACTCCAACCACCGAGTGAGCCTACAGACCTGCCAGCTCGATGGAGGCCTGGAAGCGGGTCTTCTCGGGGTCTCCTCTCCAAAACCAACTCCAACCACCGAGTGAGCCTACAGACCCGCCAGCTCGATGGTAGCCTGGACAGCGGGTCTTCTCGGGGTCTCCTCTCCAAAACCAACTCCAACCACCGAGTGAGCCTACAGACCTGCCAGCTCGATGGTAGCCTGGACAGCGGGTCTTCTCGGGGTCTCCTCTCCAAAACCAACTCCAACCACCGAGTGAGCCTACAGACCTGCCAGCTCGATGGTAGCCTGGACAGCGGGTCTTCTCGGGGTCTCCTCTCCAAAACCAACTCCAACCACCGAGTGAGCCTACAGACCTGCCAGCTCGATGGTAGCCTGGACAGCGGGTCTTCTCGGGGTCTCCTCTCCAAAACCAACTCCAACCACCGAGTGAGCCTACAGACCTGCCAGCTCGATGGTAGCCTGGACAGCGGGTCTTCTCGGGGTCTCCTTTCCAAATCTAACTCCAACCACCGAGTGAGCCTACAGACCTGCCAGCTCGATGGTAGCCTGGACAGCGGGTCTTCTCGGGGTCTCCTCTCCAAAACCAACTCCAACCACCGAGTGAGCCTACAGGCCTGCCAGCTCGATGGTAGCCTGGACAGCGGGTCTTCTCGGGGTCTCCTCTCCAAAACCAACTCCAACCACCGAGTGAGCCTACAGACCTGCCAGCTCGATGGTAGCCTGAACAGCGGGTCTTCTCGGGGTTTCCTCTCCAAAACCAACTCCAACCACCGAGTGAGCCTACAGACCTGCCAGCTCGATGGTAGCCTGGACAGCGGGTCTTCTCGGGGTCTCCTCTCCAAAACCAACTCCAACCACCGAGTGAGCCTACAGACCTGCCAGCTCGATGGTAGCCTGGACAGCGGGTCTTCTCGGGGTCTCCTCTCCAAAACCAACTCCAACCACCGAGTGAGCCTACAGACCTGCCAGCTCGATGGTAGCCTGGACAGCGGGTCTTCTCGGGGTCTCCTCTCCAAAACCAACTCCAACCACCGAGTGAGCCTACAGACCTGCCAGCTCGATGGTAGCCTGGACAGCGGGTCTTCTCGGGGTCTCCTTTCCAAAACCAACTCCAACCACCGAGTGAGCCTACAGACCTGCCAGCTCGATGGTAGCCTGGACAGCGGGTCTTCTCGGGGTCTCCTCTCCAAAACCAACTCCAACCACCGAGTGAGCCTACAGGCCTGCCAGCTCGATGGTAGCCTGGACAGCGGGTCTTCTCGGGGTCTCCTCTCCAAAACCAACTCCAACCACCGAGTGAGCCTACAGACCTGCCAGCTCGATGGTAGCCTGGACAGCGGGTCTTCTCGGGGTTTCCTCTCCAAAACCAACTCCAACCACCGAGTGAGCCTACAGACCTGCCAGCTCGATGGTAGCCTGGACAGCGGGTCTTCTCGGGGTCTCCTCTCCAAAACCAACTCCAACCACCGAGTGAGCCTACAGGCCTGCCAGCTCGATGGTAGCCTGGACAGCGGGTCTTCTCGGGGTTTCCTCTCCAAAATAAAATCTTCCTGCTTTGAGGAGACAGCTATTTGAAACTGTATGGCGGTACCAGAAAGCCTTGCCAGGTTGGCTAACATTGAAAAGTGAGAGAGAAAAACAAAGGAAACCACATCTTATTCAGCATAGATAATGAACATGAACAAAAGTTAAGGATAGAAATGCTTTAGGTCGTCGCCGCTTCGGGCGCGATCTAGGGGTGTCCCGTCTACATCTTGGAGGTGATACCCTCCTGATTTCAAGACCTCTTTTACAATAAAAGGACCTTCCCAGTTGGGGTTGAGCTTCCCTACCGAAGCCCCTCTCCCTGCTGCATCCACTTTCTTGAGGACCAAGTCTCCCTTCTCAAACTGCTTGACTCTGACGTGCTTATCAAAATATCTTGACATCCGGCGCTTGACCTCCTCCTGTCGGATAGATGCCAGCTCTCTAAGCTCCTCCACCAAGTCGAGGGAGAGCCTTTGCTCTTCGTCATTATCTACCAGCCACTTCTCATCTCCCTTCCTTGCCGCAGCTACTCTAGGTGACTCAACCTCAAACTCAACAGGTAAGACGGCCTCAGAGCCATGGGAAAGTTTGAACGGTGTCTCCCCCGTGGCGGAACTTGGCGTGGTCCTTAAGGCCCAGAGGACGGAGGGGAGCTGCTCCACCCAACTTCCCCTCAAGTTTTCCACCTTTTTCTTTAAGAGATTCACGATGACCTTATTCGCGGCTTCCACCTGCCCATTGCTTCGAGGATGATGCACTGAAGCAAACCGAAGGTCTATACCTAGTCGTATACAGAAATCCACGAACTCTCTGCTGGCAAATTGCGGTCCGTTATCCGTGACAATGGCCAGAGGGAGCCCATGCCTACATATGATTTCCCCCCATACGAAGCTTTTGACCACTTGAGACGTCACCTTCGCCAATGCCTTCACCTCCAGCCATTTTGAGAAATAGTCTACCATGACCAGCAGGAACCACCTCTGGCCACTGGCTTGAGGGAATGGACCCACCAGATCTAGCCCCCATATGGCGAAGGGCCATGGAGCTGTGATCGTGCGCAACCTTTGGGCCGGGAGGAGCTGAAGAGGGGCAAATTCCTGGCACTTTCTGCACTTCCTTGCGAATTCCTCGGCATCCTTCCTAAGGGCGGGCCAGAAATAGCCTTGCCTCAACACCCTTCCTTCCAAGGTCCGACTCCCGGAATGGCTGCCGCACTCTCCAGAGTGAATTTCTTCCAGCACCCTCGCAACCTCCTTCTCGGATACGCATCGAGCCAACAGCCCCGACAACGTCTTACGGTATAAGATCCCTTCTTTTAGCAGGTAGTACGCCGACTTGTACCTGACTTGCTTCTTCTCGAGCTCTCCCTCGGGCAGGCATCCCGTCATCAAGTAGGTGGTAAATGGATCCATCCAGGATCTCTGCTGATCTACTTCCATCAGTTCTCCCTCTTCGATGGAGGGCCTAAAGAGCTCTGTCATGGTTCCTCCGGCCCGAGGACCGTGCTTGGCGAGCAGGTCTGCCCGAATATTTTCTTCCCTTGGGACGTGTTGAACTGAGAAACTGCGGAACTGCCCAATGACTCTCTTTACCTTTGTTAAGTACAACTGGAGGGTGGGCTCTCTTACCTCAAATTCTCCTTTTATATGCCTTGCCACTATCATAGAATCCGTGGAGACCTTAATATCTTGTATACCGAGCTCACGAGCCAACCTTAGCCTTGCTATAATGGCCTCGTACTCCGCTTGATTATTGGTGAGGATGAAATGAACCTTCAGGGCCTGTTCGATCCGTGTTCCCTCAGGACTTACCAAAACTATCCCTCCTCCAAAAGAATTCTTTCCCGAGGCCCCATCTACAAGCATCTCCCAAGCTACTACGGGAGACGTCTCGGCCTCCTTGACCTCCACCGTGTAATCTACCAAGAAATCTGCTACAGCTTGCGCCTTGATAGCCAACCGAGGAACATAAGAAAGGTCAAACTCACTGAGTTCTATTGACCATTTAGCTAATCTCCCTGAGTGCTCTACCCCTTCCAAAATACGGCGGAGAGGGTGGTCCGTCACGATCTGGATGGAATGGGCCTAAAAATAGGGCCTGAGCTTTCGAGCTGAGATAACGAGGGCGAAGGCTAGCTTCTCCAGGATAGGGTACTTTAGCTCTGCCTTTTTGAGGACTCTACTTACATAGTAAACCGGGAATTGCTTTTTACCTTCTTCCCGCACGAGGACAGAACTCACTGCCCCTGCCCCTACCCCTAGGTACAAGAATAGAATCTCTCCTTCTCTCGGGCCTTGGAGTAGCGGTGCCTTGGTGAGCTGCTGCTTCAAGGCTAGAAAAGCACTCTCGCACTCGGAGGTCCACTCGAATTTCTTCCCCCCCCTCAATGTCTGAAAGAAAGGTGAGCACCTCTCTCCTGCCCTGGAAAGGAATCTGCTGAGCCCTGCCAACTTGCCGGTAAGGCGCTGGACCTCTTTGGTATTCGTTGGAGGCTCTAGTTCTAGGATAGCTCTTACCTTATCCGGGTTAGGCTCTACTCCTGCTGGGGTGAGGAGATGTCCTAAGAACTTTCCCCTACTAGCCCCGAATACGCACTTTGATGGATTGAGCCTCATCTTGTACTTCCTTACAGTTGCAAACGTTTCTTCAGGGTCCGCAATATGAGACTTGAGATCTTGGCTCTTGATCATCAAGTCGTCTACGTAGACTTCGAGGTTCCGTCCCTTTTGTTCTCGGAAGATCCGATCCATCATCCGTTGGTAGGTCGCCCCCGCATTCTTCAACCCAAAAGGCATCATGTTATAGCTGAAGCATCCATCCTCGGTGATAAAGGTGACATCCTTGATGTCCGGTGGATGCATGCGTATTTGATGGTATCCTGAAAAGGCATCTAAAAAACTCATTAGTGAAAAACCGACGGCTGAATCAACCAGCGCGTCGATTCGAGGCAGAGGGTAACAATCCTTGGGACATGCTTTATTAAAAAGAGAGAAGTCAATACACATTCTCCACTTCCCTTCCCCCTTCTTTACCATCACAACATTGCTCACCCACCCCGGATTCTTGTTTGCGGATATGAATCCGGCCCGGAGCAGCTTTTCCACCTCCTCCCTGATAGGCTTGGCCATCCTGGAAGCGATGGCCCTTTTCTTCTGCTGGATGGGACGAACCTTGGGGTCCAGGTTGAGACGATGGCATGCCACGTCTGCGTCAATCCCTGGCATGTCGGCCGCGCTCCAAGCAAAGATATCAATGTTTTCCTGCACGCATTTTCGGATCTCCTCCTGGTCCTCAAGACCGAGCTCTCCGCTGATTCTGATCTTTTCTTTCCTTCCTTCTTTTGTTAGGATGTCCACCTCCTGTAGCTCGACTGCAGCCTTCAGCCTCGAGGGCTCTTCTTCTTCCTCCTGATCTTTCGGAATCTCCTCTTCCTCTCCCAGCCCCTCCTCCTGGTTTCCGAGCTCTTGCTCTCCACCCTCTTTTTTCTCCACTGCCATGTCTACTTTCTCTACGAACCTCTCCTCCACCCGCACCGGGCCTCCTCCTAGCACTGACTCTTCCATCTCTCCTATTTTTCTTTTCCTTCCTCTCTCCTCTTTCCCTTCTCCTCCGACCCTTAACTCTCCTGCCATTACTGGCTCCTCCGCAATGCCACCTCCCAGCTCCTCAACTCTATTCTCCTCTTGTTCCTCCCGTTCCAGTCTTCTCTCTAACTCTTCCGCATCCCCCCTCCATGAGATAGCGTTTACTGCCGTCACATAACATTCCCGGGCCGCCTTCGGATCCCCTCTCACCCTGATCTGGGTCCCTCCTGAATTGAGTTTCAAACATTGATGAAAGGATGATGGTACACACCTAAAGGCACTAATCAAAGGGCGCCCGAAGATGGCGTTGTAACTGCTGGGAGCGTCCACTATCACAAAGCGGCAGTTCCTGGACAGCCCTCCCAGGGTTACCTGGAGACCGACTCCCCCCTCTACTTCTTTCCTTTCTCCTGAGAATCCGAACAGCGGTCCATCCGCTGCTAACACCCTCCTGGCTTCCACCCTCATCACATTGAATGCCTTTTTGAAGATAACATTAACCGAGCTTCCATTGTCCATCAAGATCCTTGATACTGTGAAACCCTCGATAGCCGTCCGAATCACCAGCGCATCGCAGAACGGGTCTTCGTGATCCGGCAAGTCTTTCCTGGAGAAGGTGATCTTCTCATCCGGGGGCGGAGCTTGCGATGTCGAGGCGACACCTCGACGGTACATCGCATGAAGGCTAGCCTTTCGGGTAGCCTCGATTCCCACCCCACTATGAATCACCCCGATCCCCCCTCTATCCCCCATATCTGACCGATCTACACATCTATCCTCCTCCCCCACTCCGGTCATCTCTACTATCCGCGCTGGTGGCTGCTGCTCTCCCGCTCCTCTTCTCCCCTTCAGCTCCAGAAACTCTGGACATGTAGCCGTCGCGTGAACTTCCTCCTCATGGAAGTCACAGAATGGTATAGCTACTTCTCCCTCCTGCCTCCCTTCTTGGTGATTCCTTCTCCTCCCTGCTCCGGCTCCCCCCCTTCCTCGCTCTCTTCCTCTTCCTCTTCCCCGGCCTATAGCCATAGCCTGCTGAGGCGGGGGTGGGAGTGGCCTAGGTCCCTGTCTCCACCGCAGCTGTGGCAACCTTCCTGCTCCTCCATGGTAGTAGCTCCTTCCCCCCGGGGGAAGACCTCTCCATTGCCCTTGAACTGGGCCTTTCGGTTGCCTCCAACCCAACTCCTGCTGTGCCGGCCCCCTTGGCTCCTCCCTTCTCCTCCCTTCCTGCTGCCTCGCTCCTCCTGATTCTCTGGACTCTACCTCCGTCAGCCTTGCTAGTTTCTTGGCAAAAGCCGGGTTTGCTGCCTCCATCGCTATCTCCTTGGATGCCTTCTCCATCAACCCTTCAAATGATAAGGGAGCCTTCCTGGTGAGGCTCATTTTGAAGAAGCCTTCCCTGAGACCCACAGTAAAGGCCATTTGGAGAGCAAATCCCGGTACCTCCTGAATGTCCAGGATGTCCTCTTGGAAGCGATCCACGTACTGGGCTAAGGACTCGTCTGTCTTCTGCTTGATCAGGAAGATGGACTCCGGGTTTTTCTTCCTCTTCTTCGAGGTCGAGAAGCGCAACTGGAAGCTCCTACTCAAATCTTCAAAACCATATATTGACCCTGCTGGGAGTTGATGAAACCAGTCCCGGGCCTTGTCCTTCAAGGTGATCGCGAAAAGACGGCACTTGAATGCATCCGTCATCGGCCTGATGGAGACCGCATCTTCGAACCATTGCAAGTGTTGGAGGGGATCATCCTTCCCCACATAATAAACCATCTCAGGCTCGCGGAACCCCTCTGGGACGGGAGCCGAAAGAACCAGCTCGCAAAAGGGGGACACTCTCGCCAGAGGTCTCGCCGTCTCCACTCGCGCGACGAGATCTACTGGCGGGACGGCGCTCGCCGGGCTGGGGAACAACACCCTTCCTGTCAGATCTCGCCCGTTTCCTTCCACCACCTTCTCCTTTCCGGGCCGCCCTCCAGGCGCATCCTCGCCCACCCTTGCCGAGACGGCTCCTTCCGGAGGCGAGAGGCCCGGCCCCTGAGGTAGAGGGGTCACACACTCGCCTCGCTGCGAGATCTGCTGCAACATCCCCATGATGCCCCCGATGGACGCCATGAATTCTTCCCTCCCAACATATCCTCCTGGGTTCTGGGACCCGCCCTCATTTCCTCCGCCCTCATCTCCTCCTCCTAGATCTCCTGCCATGAGATGATCCAAAGTTCTTCGACGCTGGCTGCGATCCACGCTCACCGCACCAAAAATGTTGAAACTAGTCGAACTAGTTTCTCCTAAATGCTCGGATCTAAGGCTGCAACCCACGCTTACTTTCTTTGAACCACGCTCCTAACAAGATACCCAAAGGAACAGACCGGGAGCTTCAACTCGGAGGTCCCACCGCTCACCCGGAAGGACTAGAATCCTTCCCCTCCCTAGCCAGTGCTGAGCTAGGTGCCTGAGTGAGAAGGAAAAAGAAGGTTCCACATCCTCTCTTCTCAGACACCTTACCGGTCTATTTATAGGCTTCAGGATTTGAACTGCAAATAACCAAAACAAGCACCTGTGAAATTACCTGAATACCCTGGGGCTGGGTCTGCCAACAGCCAAACTCCGCTGTTCTGAAGGGCTATGAGCAGACCACCGAGGGTAAAAGAGTAAAAAAGGCCAAAAAGGATGAACCACTTGCTAAGTGAACCGGTTCCCACCCAATTGCTGAACCGGCCTTATCTCTTCCTGCCGACCCGATGCTTGGCGAGAGGACCACCTTGCGGCTGAAAAGGATTACCTCGCGGGCGAGACCCTCAGACGACATATAGACAATCTTCCTTTGACCCCCACCTGCCAGGCGAATGGACCCACGTTTTGTCTCCTCTCGCCTATTGCGAGTGGACCCTCTTTTGGGCTCCTCTCGCCTATTGCGAGTGGACCCAGCTTTTGGGCTCCTCTCGCCCATTGCGAGTGGACCCAATTTTAGGCCCCTCTTGCTTAGTGCGAGTGGTCTTTGCGTCGGGCCCCTCTCGCCTAGGGCCTTATCTCCTTTTGAGGATTCTTCTAATTCCCTCTCTGCTGGGTTCCCTCCTGTGAGCCCGAGGTTGTACAATGAAGAATTAGTAGCAGAACAAAAAAATGATAAGGTTATTTCTTCCTTTGATTTCTCTTCAGAACATTTTAAAGAAGATTTTAAAATTTTATGCAATGATTTGATTCTATCTGAGAGGGAAATAAAACTTCTCAGGGAAAAAGTAATTAATTTATCTTCTGAAAACATTCAACTCAAAGAAGACTTAACAATTACTTCAAAAAAATTAGCTTCATTAGAATCAATTAAAGGCAAAGAAAAAATAATAGATTTAGATAAAATAACTGAATTTTTACCAAAACAAACTAAAAATATTCAGAAAATATTTGTTCAAAATAAGTCGTCGAACCAAGATCGACGATCTCAGTATTACTCGTCAAACGGCGATCGACTATCTCTGAACCCAGAGGTTGGGTTTAACTACTTAGGAAAAGGGGATCGATGATATCATCACTTTTCGTTGAGTAGAGATCAACGATCGTGGAACACAAATAGTAGTCATTATTACTTTGTGAACCGAGATCAACAAGATCAATACTGGTCGTCGAACACATGTCGATGATCTAAACATAAATCATCGAACTCAGAATTTCAAAACAGAAATTTTTATCCTTTTGAAAATTATAATAAAACTCAAAATTTTGTCAATCCTTTTACCCAATGGTTCATCACTCCTAGGAAATTTCATCCATTAGGTTACAAAGATCAACCTGAATATTCTTTTATTTCTGATTATTATGAAAAAGAACTAGGACCCAAGGTAATCTTGGTCCAGAACTTCTAACCTCTTATTTTAGGAAAAGACCCTTCAGAGCAGGGGCAGCTGTATAGGGGGAGACTATTTTAGAGATTACAGCAGCAACAGTTTCAATTATTCAGAAATCCGGGGGATGATATCAAGGAGGTTGTTGGAACCATGTTTCAAATATGGTGAAATGAACTCAGTTAAATACAAGCAACAGAACAGCTTCATAGCCCTTTAGAAGTTTTTGTTCTCATTTTTATTTCGAACCAAGTTGCTCTTTTTTTAAGAACTCATTTTAAACTTGCTTTATATTTTTATGTGAATAGTGTCCTCACCCAAATAGGGGGAGATTGTTGGAATCTTAGTTCTGATTTTGGTCAGGATCACTATTAGGAATATTAGATTGACCCAAAATGTATAGTCATGGGTCATAGGATTATTTCCAGGTCTACTCATTCGGAAAAATTCCAGAGATGTTAAGATTTGAAGTTCAAAAAATTGCTAGAAGAAAATCTCTGAACTCAGTTCAAAGATCTCTGAGTGGAGATCAACGATCTCTGATCTCAGCTCAAAGAAAATTATAAAACTCAGATGCAGTTCAAAATCTCTGAACTCAGCTCAATGATCTCCGAGTTGAGTTCAACGATCTCCGAACCCAGTTTGAAGAAGCTTTAAAATTCAGTTTGGCGATTTCCTATGTAGATTTTTAGAAAGATTTATTTACAGCTGGAAGATTTAATTAAGGCTTAACTGCAGGCATTTATAGCTCTCAGATTTAATGCTATATATTCTTATCGAAAATAGCCGTTTGAATGGCAACATTAAATATGGCTTATTATAGAGATTAAATGTCAATTGATTTCTCAAGGCAGATTCCATTCTCGGGAATTAATTTAGCCATTCCAAGATAAAAAAAATTCAAATGTTTGAATTCTTCAGACATTAAATATACAAATATTATATCTTATAGAGAATAAGAAGAGTAATACAGAACTCGATAGAACAGAAGAGATAGAGAGAGAGAAAATTCAAGAAGGCTTTTTCTATCACAAAAGAACTTAGCTACAAGTTTTCTTACATCAAATAAACTTCATCTTCTTAATCTGCTCCAGGCTTTCAAGAGACAATCAATCAATATCAGTCTAAAAGCTTGTTGGATAGCAACATCAGCTTGAAGGCCTACACCCTGAAGCAAAGCTTCCACTCCTAAACTATTCTTCATCTCAGGGGGAGCTTTGACATCATAAACAATCCACTAGTCTTCTCATTTGCTTTGAGAAAGAGAAGACTGCCATCTATTTTCTTTAACATCTCTTCTATAGGGTTATTACTCCCTTCAAAAGTGAACTCTTTTGTGATAGGGCACCTGATCAAAAACCTATTGGTTTTTAGGCACCTGATCAAAAGCCTAAAGGGTTTCTAGATCTACCTGAAAGAGATCTTGTGGTGGCAGGGCACCTGATCAAAAACCCGTAGTGGATTCCTACCAGGGTGGTAGAAGAGTGGACATACCCAGGTTGATTGGGGAACCACTATAATCCTTGTGTCGTCTGTGTGCTTGCTTTTCCTTCTTTATCTTTGTGCTGTGACTTTTTACATTAACTCTAGTTTAGAAGAAAGTTAAGATCTATCCCCTTACTTTCAGAGGGTGAAATGATAAAAAATTTCTCGGCGGAGGGTTGATTTTTTAAAATGGGGGCAGAGCTTGCCTCAGGCTCTTGTCTAACCATTAAAAAAAACTTGCTTCCTACTCCGAAGAGTTATATCTTTTGCTTGCTCTCTTGGGTTGGGCTCGGTATTGGCAAGAAAAGACCTGGCGGGTCGCTCAGAAATAATTTTTTCGAGTTGTCCTACTTGATTCTCTAGACTTTTAACGTTCCCGACTAGGGTTCTTATAGTAGCGTCATTAACATTCATATATTTGAAAAAATTTCCACCAAACTTGGAGGTTTTGGAAAATTTTGAAGAGGTGGAGGTGGTGCAAAAAAACCATTTTATGGTGGCGGGCGAATCGCATTCGAGGGATTACTCCATGAAAAGTTTTGGTGGTTCCGTAAAGCGGGATTATAACTATTCGGAAAAGCGAAACCCGTAGCAAGAAAAATAGCAGCAGAAAAATTATGAAAAGCATTTTTAGGCGTATTATTAACATAATCCAATTGTTCTGGAGCAGGAGTTGCAGATTCCCATACCTGAGGTGCGGAGGCAGCAGTCATCTCCGTTATCATTTTACTTAATAATTCCACTTGTAGAGATAGCTGAGAGACGTTATCTACTTCAAAGATACCTAGAGGTTTGTTTGGGCGGGACCTAGGCACATTCTACTGATATGTGTTCATGGCCATGTCCTCGAAAAGCTCAAGAGATATTTCCGGGGTTTTGTGGTTTAAGGTACCACCGGGAGCTGCGTCTATCATTTGCTTTGTGCTTTGATTTAGCCCGTTATAAAATGTCTACACCTGCAACCATATAAGCAATGCGTGATGGGGGCATCATCTTAAGAGTTCTTTAAATCTTTCCCAGGTTTCATACAAGGTTTCAGAATCTATTTGTCCAAAGGTAGAAATATCGTTCCTAAGTTTTGCGGTTTTAGCTGGCGGAAAATACTTCGCCAGAAATTTTTCAGTTAATTGATCCCAGGTGGTGATGTTGTTTCTTGGTAGAGTGTTCAGCCATTGCTTAGTCTTGGTTGTTAGGGAGAAAGGGAAGAGTCTTAGCCTTATAGCATCATTTTTAACACCATTTATTTTGAAGGTGTCACAAATCTCAAGAAAGCTAGCTATATGCCCGTTCGGATCTTTATCTTGAAGTCCGTCATATTGCATATACTGCTGCACCATTTGAATTATGTTAGGCATAAGTTCAAAATTATTATTAGCTATAGCAGGGCGAACTATGCTTGATTCTGTACCCTCTAAATTCGGTCGTGCATAATAGGACATATGCCGATGCAGGTATTCCTCTACGACGGGCTCTTCCATTCTTGTAGTAGTAATCGACTCGGAATCCTCAACCAGCAATTGGAGAGTAGGACCTTGAAATTGCGATCTTCTCCGAAGAGTACGCTTAATTTCGTGGTCCAAGTCCAAAATATCCGACGGATTTCCGCTAGTCATACAATAGCAGAAGAGAAGATGAAGAAAGAGAAAAAAATAAACTAAAAAAAGAGAACTACTATTTTTTTGAAATTGATTATTTTAATGTTTTAACTTCCGAACTTCCCAAGGGCTACCCGATAAAGGGTTCGCAAGTACTAGACAAGATAGTGGTATTTAAGTCACATTTCCCATTTCGAGAGAGTTAGGTGGTGTAGAAAAATTTTGATGTGAGTTTCTATTAAGAGCGTTAATATTTTTTGAATTTTTAAGAAAGAGGGTGAGAAAGAGAAGTGATAAAAGTAATAGGTTCATGTTTTTGAATTATAGACAAAAGTTGTTCCCCAAAAACGACGCCAAAAACTTGGTGGACATGATATTCGCAAAAAGATTAAAACTGAACTAGCAATCCAAATAGCCAAGTATACCCATCGAATTGTAGCTAGGGGTTACAAGTGTCGTATTAAAATCTGGGAACCGTTGAGTAATCTTACTCACACGAAGACTATTATCTTATCGAAGGATTGTTTTAGGGTTTGTTAAAAGAAAACTAATTGAGATTAAGAAAGGAAATATTTGCGCTAAAAAGAGAACTACTTGCAGCTAAATAAAGAGCTACAAAAAACGATTACAATGAGGGGTTGAAACGATGATAAAAAAGTACTCGATCGAGAATCTCCTCGGCAAAAGTTGATTAAAAATGCGATAATAAACTCTAACTTAATAAAGCGAAGGACCTTGACTGTGGAGGTTCCTAAAGCATGAACACTCTTCTCTCGAAGTCATGCCCACCTGAGTTTAGGATGGTCCGAACGAACTCTCATCCAAATAAGAGGCCTAAAGCTCGCTTTACGCTGTGAACCCTGCTATTGGATTTCACTCAAATCTTGGATATTTAACGTCTTCGTCTCTCGAGTGGTGCGTGCAACTCTCTTTACTCATGAGTGTTCACTTTAAACTACGAGCTTCTCAACTAGCTAAGCATGAAAATTAAGATGGAAAAAATATATCGATTATATATCTCCAAACACGTTTAATCAAAAGTAATTTAAGGTCTTAACCTTACATAGAAAAAACAAACTAGAGAATCATAACTTAATCAACTCGAACCTCGGATCATCAAGATCGAGTACAAGGAGGATTAGTTACTAATGGTGAAGTGGAGTAAGAGAAATGAGTAGGAATGCATAAAAACAAATTATAAACAAGATTAAAAACAGTCTTTTTATTAATTCAAAAGAGAGCTACAACTTGGAATACAAAAATATTACACTATAGGAAAATGAAATACTTGCTAGCACTAAAACTTAAACTAAAACTAAACTATTACAGAAGGGTAAAACTGAAAAATAAACAAAAAAAAATTAAATGAAAACAGGAGAGAGGAAGAACACTAAGGGAGAACTGAAAATGGCAGCACTTCCCCTCTCCAAAAATTATATATTTTTTCTTCAAGGGGAGGGGCTCTACTTATAGATTTTTCAAGGAGCAGGAAATGCCTTTAGCCATACACAGGAGTTGACCTTGGTACGACTTCTGGAGGGAAATGATGATTGCCTCAGTACGGGTGACATGCATTAATGGCGGCAGCAGGATTTTGTGAAAAAGCGGGACTTGCCCTCGGGCAGCAGGTAAGCTCGACGAACTGGGAGAAAGGGCACAAAGAAATCAGAAGAGAAGGAGGGAGAGCTCGATGAATTTTGAACTGTAGGCTGATGTCGATGAATTTAGAGGAGTTCGTCGAACGCAGAAGGTGGAGGGGAGGTCGACGAAATTGAAGACGTTCGTCGACCACAGAACTGAAGGCTGAGGTCGACGAAATTTAAGACATTCGTCGACCATAGAACTGAAGGCTAAGGTTGACAAAATTGAAGACGTTCCTCGATCGCAGAACTTAAGGCTGAGGTTGACGAAATTGAAGATGTTATTCGACCACAGAACTTAAGATTGAGGTAGACGAAATTGAAGATGTTCGTCGATCTCAGAATTGAAGGATGAGTTTGATGAACAAGGGCTGAAGGCGAGGTCGACGAACTCAGGCGAGCTCGAAAAATTTGGAGGAGTTTGTCGAATGCAGAACTGAAGGATGAGCTCGACGAACTGGGGCTGAAGGCAAGGTCGACGAACTTAGGCGAGCTCGACGAACGTCAAACGAAGAAAGATGGCGGAGCTTGACAAAATGGCTTAGCTCGACGAACTGGCTGAGCTCGATGAAAAGCTTAGGTCGACGAATTTACTGAAAAACTGCACACCCACAA
Organism: Platanthera zijinensis; assembly: GCA_039513925.1. NCBI lineage: Eukaryota > Viridiplantae > Streptophyta > Magnoliopsida > Asparagales > Orchidaceae > Platanthera > Platanthera zijinensis. The sequence continues at coordinate 155,354,756 of CM077078.1, read as the reverse complement.
GGAAAAAAACATTAGTGATAGTAAAATATACACAAAATGGAACTTTAAAACACAATTTTTATAAAAAAAAACTTGTAATTACAGTAGTAGTTTAAACTACAAAATGTATTATCACCCTTTTCGTGCCACACCGGTAGGACAATTTGGGTTGTGTTCTTGGTGCATATCTACCCAAGACCCCTCTGAGTCATAGTACACATGTGAGCTCCGTTGTTGTGTTCTTAGTATTGAGGCGTATGGAGGCCTAGGCTTGGAAGTGTGGATGCCTGCCTAGTAGTGGAATGCAGGTTTTTCTGTCACCGTCTGGACACGATGGATTATTCCTAAGAGGTTAGCAACCTGCTCAAAAAGTGGGAACTACAAGTCTATGTCGACATAGCAATTGCATGTGTGTAAGCATGGGCGAGTCATCATAAATCATTCATAACATAGCATTGCGCCGCATAAGATCCTTATCATATAAGTTTGTATGGGCACACTTATATGATGTGTTACTTTACTATAAAGACGATCGTTAACTTATAGGTCTGTATGGCCATTCATATAAGTTGAGTTACTTTCCTGTTGTAGGAGTTTACTTGTATGCTGTTGTTGATGTTAGAACTGCTAGTGTAGATTAATATACATATTGGTTTAGTTGCTTTGATATACTCTGATATAGTGTAGCACTTTTCCACATGTTTTTGTACTACAACTATTATATATATTGTACCCCTTTCTCCTTTCTTCGCCCGGTGCCTATGAGTCATCGGAGGAGCGGATGTGATAGGCACTTAGTCTTTTTTACTAACGGTTCCTACGTCTTACATTTAATGAGGAAACCCCGCAGATAGAGAAGCAACAGGTTTTGTAGGAGGGTAGCTAGGCGAGGACGACGGGGCAAGAAGTGAGGATACCATCGCTGTCATCAGTGAATGATGTGAGTTTTTTAGAGATCCATTTGTAGCCTTTTTTGCATGACGTACTTTGATATTATAGAAGCCTTGGTTGCTTCTTTTTAATTGCTGTACTTGTTGGACATTTTATACTTATGTGGATTTTGACTTCTGCTTATGTTCTTATATTGGATTGGAAATGATGATATTGGTTTTAGCTGGCAGGATAGGCGTCTTGTGGTACAGGTCTACCCGTGTGTTGGTGTTACCGCAAAGCAGCTGTTCTGGGCATAAGACTCCCCTCGGGCGTGTGTTGTGTTCCAGAAGGGGGCGGGGGGGGGGGGGTATTACAAATGGTATCAGCTTGTAATGATCCTCATTTAAAGAAGTCATTGAACATTGGTGCCACCCCCACTTGATTATTCAATTTGGGGACAAACTGACTTAGCGGAAGCAGTGGTGTGGCCATATGTAATTCACACTAAGTATGTCCGATTTTGACAATTTGATTAGCCAACCAGACTTTGGGTTTATACCTTATGTATAGATCCCAGCACACGTAAATCCAGTAGGGGGCACTCTCTCCCCTTCCATACCCACTCAATTTCAGCAATCGGATATGGGACAGACACTCACAGCTATTCTGGATGCCTTTAGATCTCAACAGGACCTAGTGCAGCAACATGCCCTACTGCAGCAATAGGCTCCGGGCTCAAACTGCTTGTGTACTTTATGAGCTCTCTCCCCTCCTACCTACCTTGGGACTAAATCAGCTGTGAGTACGGATGAATGGCTCGACACAGTGCAATAATTGATCGTGAGAATCCGATGTCCAGCCAACATGGCTATGAAACTAGCCATGTCAGTATTGGAATCCCACGCCAAGTGGTGGTGGAAGTCCCTCATAGGCTCCTGTTGGGTCCATTGCCCACAATGTTCCTTAGATTGGATTTGAAGAGACATCTAAATCAACACTAAGAGCATAGTTGTATTTGATGTTGTTTAAGCTCATCATGTGAAGGATGTTCCATGGAACAAGTTTAGACAGATTATCTAAGTGATATGACAGGTAGTCATAAGGAAGAAAGGTGGACACCAAGAGAAGATGTTGGAAAGGCAAGATTTTGACTAAGTCCACAGGCATTGATTGAGGTAAGCTCACTCAACGCTAGAGGTAAGAAAGAATTCGTCGAGCTGAGCTCTCTATTCATCGAGTTAAATTCAGAGCTTGAGATTCTGAGTTCATCGAGCTCAATTCAAAATTCATCGATCTGAGTTCAGAGTTCGTCGAGCTAAGCTTTCCATTCATCGAGCTAAATTCAGAGTTTGAGATTCTCAGTTCATCGAGTTCATTTGTGAATTCGTCAAACTTAGTTCAGAGTTCATCGAGCTCAGTTAACCATTCGTCGAACTCAGTTCAACATTTGTCGAACTAAGTTCAGGATTTTGTCTAAGGAAAAAACCACTGAGACAAGTATTAGTCTCAGCATAACTGCTGAGATAAGTGTTAGTCTCAGCATAACTACTGAGACAAGTGTTTGTCTCTGCAGAGAATAATAAAGCGATGAGACAAGTGTTAGTATCAGCATAACAGTTGAGATAAGTGTTAGTCTCAGCATAACTGCTGAGACAAGTGTTTGTCTTAGCAGAGAACAAGAAAGCACTGAGACCGTTAGGTAGGAAAATGCCTAATGTAGAAAGCATTGAGTGAAGGTTACTCACTCAACGCTCTCAATTCCTAAAATCTGTAGAGGAAGAAATATAGTTAAGGCAAAAAAGCGTTGAGTGGAGGTTGCTCACTCAACGCTGTCAACGCCTAGTGGAGGCAGAATTTTATCTAAATGTTTTGGCATTGAGTGATGCTCACTCACTCAACGCCAAGCAGCAAAAAGTTGATAAAGTAAGGTTGGCATTGAGTGAAGCTGTATCACTCAATGCCTAGAAACAGATTTATATTCTAAGTTGCTTGACGTTGAGTGAAGGTTACTCACTCAACGCCAAGAGGCAGTAAATCTGTCTAAGTGTTTTGGCATTGAGTGATGCTTACTGACTCAACGCCTATGCTAATGTTGTTTGATTTTTGGCTAAGTCCACAATAGATAACGTCAATAAGTTAATAAGTTAACATATTTAAAATTAGTGGTGGGATGGCTACAGTACGTGACAAATGTTGCCACAAACCTACTGTACGACAGTTGGCGTCAAAGCAAAGTTGCTGCTGGCCATTAATGATGTGGGTCCCACTGCTCAAGAGCCGTTGGAAAAAAATCAATAAAAGAAAAAAGCTTTTACAGAGGATGTGAGCTTTTGGAGAAAGCATCAAGGCAGATCTTCTTCTCCGCCATTGTTGTGGAGCTGAATAATAGGAAGCTCTAGTCTACAAGACAGATAGCAAGTTAGCAGTTGGATTCAACATCTTCAACATCAAGATAGCTGGTGTGATCTTCCTCTGCACCAGCAAGTTAGCTCAGAAGGAGTCTCTGAGAAAAAGGTAGCAGCTTGGGCCGAATCTTGCTCCAGGTGCTTCACAGGCTCAGCCAAAGAACCTAAAGAACATTCTCTTAGGGAGCTGTGAAGAAGGAGATATGGCTAGGTAGTTGGCTCAGTTCAGAAAGGGGCAGAGAAGCTGATCTGCAAGTTACTTCCAGCACATGCCAAAGAAATCTTCATCCTTATTGCTGTGAAGAAAGGAGTTAGGATGAGATTCTCCCAGCTCAGGTTGCAGTAAGATCTACTGCAGTTACTTCTGTAGTTCTAGCTGGATAAAATCCCAGGTGCTGAGAAGAGGAAGTTTGGTCTAAGTATTTACTTAGTCCAGATAAGTAGACTCAGGAAATATATTTCCTGGAGTCAAGGTAGAGTTGAGTGTATCTCAGTCCAGGTAGATTAGCACAGTGAAATTTCACTTATGGCCAATCATCACACAAACCCACATCCATCATGTAGGATCCAAGTGTGAATCTAAGATGAAGGGCTTAATTGCTTGTGGTAGGAGAGTGGTGCTCTCTAAGGTTGGATCCAAGTGTGGATCAGAGTGTAGGGTATTTTGGTTTAAGGTAGGTGATAAGTGTGTCAATGAGGTAGATGCCTAGAAGGGCACTGAGGTAGGTACCTATTGGGTACTGAGCTGTAGGAGTGCTGCAATGCTATAAGACTAGGGCCTTTTACCTTAAGTTATAGGGTTGAGAAGCCGGAGCTGTATTCTTTAGAGATAAGGATGAGGTTGGTGGCTTGAGGGTCACTAAGTGTAGGGGCACTGTAGAGCTCTGAGGTAGGATCCCCTGTGGATTAAAGGTAGGGTTGTCCTCCCAGCCCGAGTGTAAGGCTTAACAGCCCTATGTAGGTGGTCTGCTGACCACTAAGTTGTAGGCCCTTATGGCTGAGAAGTAAGTCTTGGAGGATACTTAGAGATTTGTTGGAATTGAGGTGTAAGCTCTTTGGAGCAGGTTTTGGAGAAGTTCCTAGTCCAACAAGATAGTTGGATAGGTGAGAGGGAAAGTGGATGTACCCAATTGTGGAACCACTATAAATAAATTTATGTTGTGCTGTGTTGCTTGTTCTTATTTTATATTATAGGTACTAAGGACAAGCTCTAGATCACTTAGTAAGAAAAACATAAAAACGAACTTTAGAAATTTCAGTAACCTATTCAGCACCCCCTCTAGGTGATTTAGCTATCCTTAAATTACAGTCTTTTAGCTCCACCTTTCAAGGTTGGTTGTACACGTAGTTTAGTTGGAGTGAGTTTACTAAAGCCTTATTTGAATACTTCATCCATTCAACTTCTCGGGACGAACTTGAAGAAAGATTCATGAAGATGAAACAGGGATCTAAGACTGTTATAGAATATCAAAGAGAGTTTCAGCATCTTGCTAGGTTTGCTGATGCATATGTGTTGAATGACAGGGGGTATGCTATGTGATTCTACAAAGGCATGCGGGATCCCCTGAGGCAAGCCCTTTTGTTTATAAGAGACCCATTGAGGGTGTGATAGAGGTCGGTCCTAGTTATAAGAGCAGGAAGGATAATAGAGGGAGAGGAAACTACAGAGGCGGGCATCACTTCCATTAGAAATTTAGGATGGAGCATCCGGCCTCACAGCCAGAAGTACCCCCCACCACCACAAATGCATCTGCAACACAGGGAGCAGTATGACAGAGTTTACTTCCAGTGCAACCAGCCAGGCCACATCCGACGTTATTGCCTACAGCTAAGTTTGAATGCTCCCCCTGCTCTTCCTACAGAAGCTTCACGAGGTCGGGGACATGTGCATGGTCAAGGATTAGGACCATGAGGAAGGAACCCCGGACCTGCTCGGGATCACGTGTTTGCACTAGACATGGCGTAAGAGAGGAGTACTCAGGAGGTGATTTTTGGTATGTTGTGATTTAATTACTATGTTGTAAGCTTTTTCCTTTTGCTAGTCTAAGATTGTTGGGTATACTAGAAACTATGTACTAGATTTGGAGAAGCCTCACTTAACTCAATGATATACATCAATGTGTATTTGATGGGATGTTGAGTTTCAATGTGCAGGTTAAAGAAATGCTGCATAATTTCTTAAGTACAAGTGTCGACACTTGTTAGGGAAATGTGTCGACACTAGAAGCAAGATTGTGTCGACACACAGAAATTTTGTCAGCAGCAGTTGTGTCGACACATAGGAATTGTGTTGACACACACTCAACACTAGCTATGTTGAAGAATAGAAGTAGTTGTGTCGACACACAGGACTTGTGTCGACACACACTCAACACCAGCTATATTAAAGACAAGAAGCAGTTGTGTTGACACCTAGGGCTTGTGTCGACACACACTCAACACCAGCCATTTTGAAGACTAGATGTAGTTGTGTCGACACACAGGGCTTGTGTCGACACACACTCAAAGAAATCTGTCAACAATAGCTATACCGAGACTTGAAGGCTTGTGTCGACACACAGGAATTGTGTCGACATACACTCAAAGAAATATGTCAACAACAAATATACTTAGACTGGAAGGCTTGTGTCGACACACAGGACTTGTGTTGACCCACACTCAAGAAATCTGTCAATAACAGCTATGTCGAGACCAGAAGCACTTTTGTCGACACACAAGACTCATGTCGACACACACTCAAAGAAATCTATCAACACCAGCTATGTCGAGACCAGAATAAGTTGTGTCGACACACAGGACTTGTGTCGACACATCCAACAGAAGATGTGTCGAGAAGATAAAGAATGACTATGTTGACACACTGGGAGATATGTCGATATCATCAAGACTTGTGTCATCACATGGTCTATTTGTGTCGACACAACTAAAGTGTTATGCTGACAGTTCTCTGCAATAATAGAAGTTCAAGGAGGAGTCAATTGTCAAGACTAAAGTCCTGACAATTGTCATAAGTAACAAAGTTGACACATCTGTCAGAGATGTCAGAAGGCCGTTATAAACAGGATAAGCCGGTAACCTTGGATGGATTCTATATATAGACATTTTCTATCACAATCAGAGGTAATGAATAAGAGGGGAAGAACAAGAGAAAAACCCAGAAGAAGGCAAATCCTGAAGAGTCTGTAAAAAAAATTCAGATCTGATTCCGAGTTTAAGAAGGAAGCTGGATTGAAGATTAACTCCAACTCCAATTGAAGATCAACCTTGGTATAAATTAAAGAAGCTTTGAAGAAGCTAAGATAGGTTGGATCTAAAGTAATCAGTTCAATAATGAAATAATCAAGAAGCTTTCACCATATTCTCTTTCTATCAGGGTGAAGATTTTATCATTTTAAACCATTTTTTCTTTGTAAGATCTTTTATAGATCTGAGGTGTAAGCCTCAATTTATAAAGGATGAGGTAGGGATGAGAGCCTTAGGTAGGACATGAAGAAGTCTGAGTTATAGGCTTGGTGATAAAGGTGAGGTAAGGATGTTGCCTTAGGTAGGATTCATGGGAAGAATCTGAAGTGTAGGACTTGAAGAAGTCTGAGTTGTAGGCCTGGTGATAAAGGCTGAGGTAGGGTTGTTTCCTGAGGTAGGAGTCTTGGGAAGATTCTGAGTTGTAGGACTTGAAGATGTCTGAGCTGTAGGAACCAGTTGGGTTCTGATTTGTAAGATCTGATAATCTGAGAAAGTGGAAGGAAGTTTGGCCAAATCCAGTACACTACTGAATATGTGAAGGGGGAGAGTGGACTTACCCACAAATTGGGAAACCACTATAAACCATTGTGTCTGTGCTGTGAATTTTCTGTGATTGTTATTCTATGTACTGTGATAATTGTGTTGTGTATAACTTTGTTAATTGCTTAAGTTGTTAAAAAGTATTAGAACCTATTCACCCCCCCTAGGTGTTTAGGCTCTTTAAACCAAATCTTTCAAAGATATACCAGGAGTCTAGCTTGGATCTGTATAATTGATACCTAGGCAACACGATGGTTGGTTGGAAACCAGCTTATACTCTATTCGATGCCGGTTCCACACAATTGTTTGTGTCGACAGACTTCATTAAAGACCTAGAAGGAGTGCAATAATTCACCGGTATTGCTCGGAGAGTACAGCTCCTAGATGGCTCTAAGATGACTACATCTGCCAAGTGTGAATTGGAGGTACTTCTTGGAGGAAAGTCCTTTGAAACCCCTGCAATAGTGTTGAGAATGCCAGAATTCGACCTCATTCTTGGCATGGCATGGTTAGATTGGAACCGCTCTAGGATTGATTGTGCGATGAAGGATTCTTGCCCCTGAGTTATTTCAATCTGGTTGTTTGGATGAGGGCTGTTTTATGTCAACAACCCAGATCCGTGGTATTACCACTACTAATAATTCACAAGTTAGGACTATTAGTTCCTTTCCCTTTTTAAAATTACTATTTTTGGCATATGTTTGCCTTGTTGCTTTTGCAGGTTTTTAGCAGGGCATGTTGCTAATTTCTCGCACTTATTGCGCTTTGATTATTCCTTGGACAGTGTCTTACTTTTGCTGTCTCATTTATTCCCTTTTGCTGAGTTTGACAACATTCTATTGTAAGGGTTTGGTAAACCCCTTCCTTTTTATTGCTTATGATCTAATGCTCCATTTATATTTGATTATATTCTTGTTGAGGTGTTCTTTCTTTGAATGCCCCAGGTTCAGAGCAGTAGCCAGTTGAGCGGCTAGTTTTCTTTTGGGGGCTTGCTAGTGTTCTCCTAGGTTGTTGAGATTCCTCTTCCTCATCTTTGTGAGGTAGATATTTTCGTGTTTCCTTCTGTATAGACATGCATACTCCCCAGTGGGCTCGTGTCAGGTTATTGACGCCCACTGGTGGTTCTCTTTGGTGATGCTAAGTGTGTGACTTAAACTGCTGTTTTTGCCTTTATGAAGGTTGTTTACTTGCTCTCTGGAATGCTTTATGCTAGAATGCATGTTAGGTATTTTAACTCATAAAAGCATTACTATATATAATTCATACATGCCATATTTCTAAACCTAAAGTACTATTTTCCAAAGTAACGTAAAGACTATTTTCATATTATACTAAATTTAGAGTCCAGAATTTCATGAGTAGTCTTTCGGGGACATTTACGCTCATGTAGGATGACAAATCACCTTAACCAAGGTATTTTCCGCAACGTATAAATATATTTTACTTGTGCACTAGTTGATCCACTGTGCCGAGGGATACGACCATCCAACTTAATTGGATTTCAATCATAATAAATTTTGATTTTCTGTTAAACCTTAGATCTGGAGTTTTGCCTGAGCGTCTACAGTTATCTCCTGCACGACGTAGCATCACAGCATGTATTTTCCCCTACTCTAATATAATTTTATTGATGAGGAAATGCGGGTCATGATACTAGGTCATGACAAAACCCTAGGAAGCCCAAGAAGACCAAGTGGTCTTAAGAATAAATATGATTGGGATGAATGGTCTGCAAATAGTAGATTCCTAAACCCTAGTTTAGGATGATCATGACACTCCAAAACCCCACCATGACCTCACCAATCTGTTAAAAGGCTCTAAGGGTCTATTGGAGTCAATCCAAAATGGCCAAGTTGACCTAGGATCATCTTAGGCCTAAATAGGGCAAGATGCCCTAGCTAAGGGTAAAGTGCCCTAATGAGCCCAACCAACCCTACCAAGATCTCCCTAGACCTAGAGTAGTGTAAATGGGTCACCAAGATCCATTAGGGTCAACCTTAGAGCTTAAGTTGGCCTAAGTCAACCCTAACCCTAAATGGGTCAAACTGACTTACAAAGGGTCAATTGACCTTCCCTTAGACAAGTGGACCCCAACCATGCCCTCCTAACCCTAGAGTGGGGTCAATGGGTCACCAAGGACCCATTGTGCTCAACCCTAGTGGCTATGTTTACCCAAGTCATCTCAAACCCCAAAGTGGTCAAAGTCCCCTTAATAAGGGTCAAGTTACCTTCAAGTTGCCAAGTCAACCCTACCCACCTTACCTGCACCCTAGGGGAGTCCAATAGGTCAACAAAGACCCATTGATGGTGACACAAAAGGGAAATTTGACTAAAGTCAACCCTAAGCTAGGTCAAGTCAAACTTAGCTAAAAAAGGGCTAACTCAAGCTCAAGCCCCTAGCCACTTGGGCTAACCACCTCCTAACAACTTTATATTAGCTTAGTGGGATGCATTTAGGCTAGGTACATGACATAATTCGGCCATGAAGGGAAGGAGAGAGAAAAGTCCAAATTCCTCTTTAATGGAGGAGAGAGAAAAGGAGGTAAAAAACCATTCATTGCATAGGGAAGCCAAGGGCCCTTCTTACTGGCTTGGTTCATCTCCCTTAACAGCTCTGAGAAGATAAGGAGCTTTTCCAGACCTTTTCATTGCCTGGAAGTCACAGAAATACTATGGACGAGAAAGCCCATTCATGGCCATTAATGGTGCCATGAAGAAAGCCCCTTCTCCTCCCTCCATTAAGGGCTAGATTCAACTCCTCTTGGGAAGAGGAGGAGTTTCCAGCCATTTTTTGGCTTGATTGAGCCCAATTCACCTCCCTACCACCATGGCCAAGCCAAGCAATTCCTGGACATTAATGGTATTGATGCCATGACCACCCCCTCCCCCTTTTCATTGTCTTAAAACCTTCACTGGGATCTAGGAGCCGTTTACACACCTTACCTGAAGGAGCCAGAGCAGTTCACTATATTGTTGCAGAAACCGAGTGGCGCCACCATCATAAATGGCATCCCGACGATCAACCCTCCTCCAGGCCGCAAACAAGGTCCTCCACTTCTTCTTCTCTTATGGGTAGATCATAGGGATCATTTAGAATAAAAATCGGGCTTAATTGAGCTCGATCGAAGCTTTCGTTTTCATGGTTTTTCCGTGAAAAATGAGATTGTCGGGATCGCCGGAAAAGGGCCCTCCGGTGGCTGTGCCGCCGCTTGGCGATAGCCACCACCTCGACGGAGGTGATGGTGGCGGTGCCGGCCAGGGATGTGGGCGGGTGGATGGCGGTGGAGGTTGGAAGAATCTACAGGTCGGGTCAATCCTACCCATCGGCTGGAAGAAGAAGATAAGACAAAACTGTTGGATCTTGCGTCAAGATCCGTGCAGGAGCATGATATTAATATTTCATTTTAATGAATTCTGTCACTCATATTCAATCACATTGTAAATTAATTTAAAAATACTTAAAGTCTTATATAGAGAAAATGGTCAACATTATTTGTAGATATGAGAGTTTACTTTATTTTAAAATGGATTTCAACCAATTTGGATAAGTAGATTGACCACAACACTCATTTTGGTGGGGGCTATACCTAGGGCTAGACAGAGATTAAAATGTGTGCCCCCACTTCATCACTTGTCCAAATTACCTGAAATTTGGACAAGGAGTCACTCTAAACTATACCTAAGTCCTACCCAAAAATAAGATTTTTTGGTGATAATTTTTCTATAGTTGTTGAAATTATTGAATATTCTTATGGTATGTTAATTAGGGGACCTAATGACCTCCAAACCCTCCCAAATTTTGGTGAGTGGTCTTTGGAGTCATCATGAGGTGTTGTACAAAATGTCACCTCATTTTGAGTTGATTTGGTTGGGAAATGAGTAAACCCTAGTTTTGCCCTTAGAAGGGTGTTTAGGTCAAAAAAATGCACCTTGGGGGTTTGGGAGGCCAAACCACCTCAATAGAGGCTGAAGATTAGGACACTGGTTTGACATGATATATAACACCCTCATATGGATTATGGGGTCGTTTGGGGTAGGATTGCCCTAGGACCCAAGTTCAAACCCTAAGTTTGGACTTTGTGGGTTTGAGAAGTGCTTGGGGTCAAATGCCCTTATATGGTCTTTAAAGTTGGTAGAGAGAATACTAGGGTTGCTAAGGACCTCTATTAAAAATCTAAGAGGATTTGGAGATGGATAAACCCCTCAAAACCCTAACCCTTATTTAGGGCACAACCCTTATACATGCACGATAGGCCACCAAAACTTAATGAAAAGTCATGAAACTTGGGTAGTATGGTCATTGGGTAATTAGAGCCTCTGGTGATTTTATTTGTAATTTTGGAATAATACATTTAGCACCTCCTTTATAGAACATGGAATTTCCCTTGAAAATCTTTTAATTATTACGATCACACTCTTTAATAGGAAGTTATGAAAATATGGCAGAGGGTGTTTTAGGTCAATATACTCATACTTGAATTTTATTATAAAATTTTAGATGTGTATTTTCAGTACTTTCTTCACAAGCTTTTAAGAATGAAATTATATTCAAAATTAGATTCAGAGCACAATAATGGTTCGAAAATTACGGAACTCATTTAAAAGTGTACTTAGGTCAATATACACTTGAGGAAATTTTACCATATTTTTTAGCTGAATATTTACAGTAATTGTTACAATAATGTAAGAAAAGAGGATTATTGTTTTAAATTAAAATGGAAGCTCATTATTCACTGAGAAGTCTGGAAATTTTGTCAAAAGTGTTTTTAGGGCATATTAGCCATGCTTGAATTTTATTATAATTTTTGGAAGCTTATTTACAATATTTACTTCATTAGCTATTAATTATGTGATTATGTTTAAAATTATAGATCAAAGTGATGCAGCGCCACCGCTAACTGATGATGACCCGGTTGCCGAGGCGCTACGGCATAAAGATCTTAGACGCCGTGATGACGCTGAAGGAAGTGCACGTTACAACCTCCGCCCGCGGCGTGCTCGAACCGCCATGAAAATTTAGCTTTAATTATCTTATTTCATGAACTCTATTTTTATATTTTTAGAATATAAAATTATCTAATGTTTACTGATAATTTTATATTCATGGCATGTTTTTATTTCTTTAATTTAAATAGTTTTATTTTTGGTATGCACTTAGCCATTCGGGTGGATGAGATTACATCTCCATCATGAAGGGTTAAGGCTTGTTGTAATCTCCTATTTAAGGAGGTGTTTATGAGGAATCAAGTATTGAAGATCTTAAACCTAAAATTTCCTTTGCATGAGAATTTCGGCCAAGGCTAAGCCTCTAGCAGCCGCCCCCCTTGTGTAGTGTGAAGCCGCCGCCCCCCTTGCTCCCTCCATCCGCTTTGGTGCGACTCCGGCGCGGCTTCCTTGGTGTGACTCCATGGAAGAAGGTTGCAAAACGTTCGGTGTGACGCCGGCGGATCCGTGGAGAGAGTGATTCTCCCACCCTATCTTTGTGTGAAACGTTCATCCCGGTTGGGTAATCTCTTCCCTCTTCCTTGTGTGATTCTCTTCTTTAGTTGTGGTGGTTTCGTGCTCGTTTTCTCCGGATCTTTAATTCAATCGCTACAAGTTTTGAATCGAAATCGCCGTTGCAAGGCTTTTTAATTCCGGATCGGGTGGATCCTATTTGCTTGAGTGGATCTTGGCCTATAGCCTTGGTCTTGCTCTCTAAAAGGAGTGGCAACCTTTGTGTTTTCTTGGGGAATACTCCGACTCAAATTTCCGATCGTTGTTTTCGAGTCGACCATTCCTCCTTTGTTATTTGCGCTGCGTTCTTGCGACGAGAACTATTGTGGGTGATAGGTGCTGTGTAGGTGCGGTAGATCTACGACGTGTAGTGCGTAGGAAAGCGTGATTTCGTGGATACCTCCGACTCGGGACGCACCCTACACCAATTTGGTATCAGAGGCGGTCGTTTCAACTTCCACGTTGCAAACATCCTCTCTGCGTTCTTCGTTGTTTGATCTGAACTTTTAAAGATCTGAAATTTTCGGATTGGTCTGCGTTTAGTAAATCCCTCGGAATTTTAAAACTTGTCAAAAAAATCTGAAAAAATTCTGTAGCTTCCTAACCTTATTTTCAGCAACTTTAAAACAGAAAATTTTTTGATTCGGCCTCGTTAGGTCAGCCTGCAAATTAGAACATCGTAATTCTGTCTAGTTGGTCTGCAAATAGCGGGCTGAAATCTACATTTTTCAGCAAAATTTCAAAAAAAAATTTTGTTAACGATCTACGTGTTTATCACATCAAGCTTTTCAAAAAAAATTTTTATTTTCATTCTAGCTACAGCCCTAGGGAAAATCATCTTTCATAATTTTTGGGTCTTGCATGCGCACTAGGCTAGGCACGGAATATACGGCACCGTCTACGTATAGGATGGATGAGAACGGGAATGAGCTTCATAACGCTGAAGAGATAGCAGGTCTACGTAACGATATGGCGGAACTTAGGGCCACTTTAGCACAGATTTTACAAAATCAGGATAGGCCACCCCCACCACCCGCTAATGTTGAGTTGCCCCGCCGAAGACCAACACATCTCCGATTCGGATTCGGATGGGGACTCCCCACGAGTGCCCCCTCGAGGCCGTCGCCACGAGCGAGAGTTTGACATTACTAGGGCCATCAAGATTGATGCCCCCACTTTCGACGGCATGGGAGATCCACAGAACTTCCTTACGTGGATAGTGGACATGGAATGTTACTACGACTGGCACCATCTCACGGACCCCCAAAAGGTCCAAGTTGTCAGGATGAAGTTGACAGGCCGTGCCAAAACTTATTGGCTAAATGAAGAGCGTAGGCTAGGTGCTTGAGACGGAAACCCAATTATTGGGTGGACCGTAATGAAGAATTTATTGACCGATCAGTACGTCCCCGCGTACCATCGGACACAGATGTTTGACGAGCTTCCCACCCTGCGGTAGGGCTCAAATTCAGTAGCGGAGTATATGGGAGAACTGAAGGACCGAATGGTGCGTTGTGATCTGAAGGAAATCCCCGAGGTCACCCTCTCTAGATTCCGTAAGGGACTTAATCCCGATATTCAGCGGAAGCTCTTACGATATGGCCACATTGATCTAAACACGACATTCAATGCCACCCTCGACATTGAGAAACACTTAGCATCTAAGGCACACTCCAGTTATTCCCTTACGAAGGGAAAATCCACTACCGGATCATCTTCCTCCACATATCAGGACAAAGGGAAGTTCCGGTCCGCCGAGTCAAAGACTGTCATGATCACTGCTAGGAACACTAAGAACCCTGCGAGCGAACGTATTCCTATCGGAAAGGTTAGCAAGACTAACGCCACATGTTACTCTTGTGGCATTCAAGGTCACCAGGCCTTCGAATGCCCAACGAAAACTAAAGCCATAGCCTTGTTAGAGTCGACGACCGATCTTGCGGATTACGTTTATGAGGCTGCTGAGGAGAGCGACCCGGAAGGGGTCCCAAGTGACTTAGAGGACGATCACCCCCTTATGGTGATGCGTTGTATCTTGGACACTCCTCGTCCATTAGATGAGTGGAAGAGGACGAGCATATTTTCTCTGATTTTTAAGAGTAGCGAGAAGCTTTGCAAGCTGATTATTGATAGTAATAGTTGTGTGAATGTCGTATCTGAGAATGCCATTGTACGTATGTCCTTGACCACGGAACCACACCCGACCCCATATCAGGTCGCTTGGATCAACAAGATCTCTGTACCCATTACCAAGCGATGCCTGGTTCCACTCTCATTCAAATCCTACATTGATGAGGTGTGGTGTAATGTCCTTCCGATGGACGCTTGTCATGTGTTGTTAGGCCGCCCTTGGCTATATGACCGTGATGTTACTCATTTTGGTAGAGCTAACACTTATGAATTCAAATTCAATGGCAAAACCATCACCTTGAGACCGACCATCCCAAAGGAGCCCGTAGTCTTGGCTAAGGACACCACTATCCCGGTAGAACGGAAAACGTTGAATCTAGTTGGAAGGAAAGAGTTTAAGAGAGATTCGTTCCTTGATGGAATTATGTATGCGCTAGTCCTCCTAAGTGCGAAGCCCGATTCTAGCATTTTGGATGAGTTACCTAGTGAGTTATGGGTACTATTGGAAGAGTATAGGGACGTGTACCCGGATGAGTTGCCGCCCACGTTACCCCCGCTTAGGAATATCCAGCATGCGATAGACCTCATCCCGGGGTCTTCCTTGCCAAATCAGCCCTATTATCGACTCCACCCCGCAGCTCACCTGGAGTTGCAGTCCCAAATAGAGGGCTTACTGGAGAAGGGTTTTATTAGGATGAGTATGAGTCCATGTGCTGTACCAGCCCTACTTGCCCCCAAGAAGGATGGTACATGGAGGATGTGCGTTGATAGCCGGGCTATCAACAAAATCACCATAAAGTATAGGGTCCCCATTCCCCGCCTAAATGATTTGTTGGATGTCTTGTCTGGAGCCACCGTATTCTCCAAATTAGATCTTCGGAGTGGCTATCACCAGATTAGGATACGAGAGGGCGACGAGTGGAAGATGACATTTAAGTTGAAGGATGGACTGTATGAATGGCTTGTGATGCCCTTTGGGTTATCCAATGCCCCTAGTACCTTCTCCCGGATGATGACACATTTCTTTCAGCCATTCATGGGGAAGTTCGTTGTCGTCTACTTTGACGATATACTAATTTATAGCACCTCTACTACCGAGCACATCTCCCACATGAGAGTGATCCTTTCCACCCTGTAGAAGGAGACTTTATTTCTCAATCTTAAGAAATGCACTTTCAATGCCTCGGAGGTAGAGTTCTTAGGGTACATAGTCGGTTCTAAGGGTATTCGAGTTGATCCAGGCAAGGTTCAGGTCATCAAGGACTGGCCCGTTCCAACCACCCTACGTGAGGTACGTAGTTTCCATGGGTTAGCCACGTTATATAGTCGTTTCATACGAGACTTCAGTAGTATTATGGCGCCTATCACCGACTGTATGAAGAAGGGAGAGTTTACATGGACGAAGTCCGCCACCTATGCTTTTGAACGAATAAAGGAGCTTAAGACTGAGGCACCTGTCTTACGTCTACCTGACTTTGCTAAAGTCTTTGAGCTCACATGTGATGCGTCTGGGGTAGGGATTGGAGGTGTCTTGAGCTAGGAGGGCCATCCCGTTAGTTATTTTAGCGAGAAGTTGTCCGGCCCTAAGTTGAACTATTCAAACTACGATAGGGAATTTTATGCTGTAGTCCGATGTCTACACCATTGGAGGCACTATCTCCTCTCCAAGGACTTTGTGATCCTCTCCGATCATGAGGCTTTACGTTTCATCAACGGCCAGCATAAGATCAGCCCACGACACGCTAAGTGGGTAGCTTTCTTACAAGGCTACACGTTTCATCTCAAGCACCTTAAGGGAGCTGATAACCGAGTCGCAGACGCCCTTAGTCGTCTTACTATTTTACTCACCTCTATGGAAGTACATGTTGTAGGATTTGAGCGGATTAAGGATGAGTACGCTACGCGTCCTGACTTCCAGGACTTTTATTTATCTGCCCAGGATAGTTCCCCCACTACGATATCTACATACGTTATCAAGGACGGTTACCTGTTTAGGAACGAGAAGCTATGTATCCCGCAGTCATCGTTACGACTACATATCATATGGGAATTGCATAGCGGAGGGTTGAGTGGCCACTTCGGTAGAGATAAGACCATTACGCTAGTCGAGGATAAATTCTATTGGCCAAAACTGAAGGTTATGGTGGGGCAGGTAGTGAGTAGCTGCCGCACGTGTCAGGTGTCTAAGGGAAGTAAAACCAACGTTGGATTATATACTCCCTTGCCTATTCCCACCATGCCTTGGGTAAACGTTAGTATGGATTTTGTATTAGGCCTCCCCATTACTCTACGCCGTCACGACTCAGTTTTTGTAGTGGTGGATAGGTTTTCAAAGATGGCTTATTTCATCCCATGTAGTAGGACAAACGATGCGTCTCACGTTGCTAAACTCTATTTTAAGGAAGTCGTTAGTCACTGTGGAGTGCCAAAGACCATAGTATCAGATAGGGACGTAAAATTCACTAGTTATTTTTGGAAAACTCTTTGGATTTTAATGGGAACGAAATTATTGTTTTCCTCCGCCTATCACCCCCAAACTGATGGGCAGACAGAAAGGGTTAATCGGAGCCTAGGAAATTTGTTACGATGCCTTGTGAGTGATCATAAGAGCACGTGGGATCTTCTCCTTCCCCATGCCCAATTAGCCTACAATAACTCCAAGAATAGGTCTACGGGTCTGTCCCCGAATGAGATTGTCCACGGGTATAAGGCTCCTGTGTCGCTTGACTTGGTGCCGTTGCCCCCAACGTACAAGGCAAGTCAGTTTGCACAATCCTTCGCCCAACACATCAATGATTTACACGCACGTATACAAGCCACTTTGACCACACAATATGACTCTTATCAAGCGCTCGCTAATTTACATCGGAGAGTATCAAACTTCAAAATTGGCGATCTGGTTTTAGTCTATTTCGTTCCCGAACGCTTGCCAACTGGCACCGTTAAAAAGTTAGCACCAAAGCGCGCCGGCCCTTTTCGGATTATTAAAAAGTTAGGTGACAACGCTTTCGTTTTGGACTTGCCTGCTGATTGGGGAATCTCCACCATTTTTAACGTTTCGGATTTAACGATGTTTGTGTCACCACCACAAGAGTTGATTTCTTTGTCGTCTTCTTCTCCAACTCAAAATTCTGATGGGTTGGGGAGTGGTTGTTCGGATGATCTCGCTCTTTCGGTCCCCGCAGGTATAACATCGGATGGTACGTTGCCTTCTTTTACTCCTATTGCTGACATGTTTCCCAGGTTTCCCAGGACATTCCTCACTCCGGATATGATACTTGCTGCGGAACCGTTCACTACTCCGGATGGTACTACTTACTGCTTTCTGGTCCGTTGTCGTGACCGCCCCCCTTCGGACGACTCTTGGGTACTCGCGACAGAGCTCCAACGTTTGGATGCCGAGCTTCTCCGCCGCTATCTCTCCACTCACGCATCAGAGATACATGATTTTGAGTGGGGGAGGATTGATGCAGCGCCACCGCTAACTGATGATGACCCGGTTGCCGAGGCGCTACGGCATAAAGATCTTAGACGCCGTGATGATGCTGAAGGAAGTGCACGTTACAACCTCCGCCCGCGGCGTGCTCGAACCGCCATGAAAATTTAGCTTTAACTATCTTATTTCATGAACTCTATTTTTATATTTTTAGAATATAAAATTATCCAATGTTTAGTGATAATTTTATATTCATGGCATGTTTTTATTTCTTTAATTTAAACAGTTTTATTTTTGGTGTGCACTTAGCCATTCGGGTGGATAAGATTACATCTCCATCATGAAGGGTTAAGGCTTGTTGTAATCTCCTATTTAAGGAGGTGTTTATGAGGAATCAAGTATTGAAGATCTTAAACCTAAAATTTCCCTTGCATGAGAATTTCGGCCAAGGCTAAGCCTCTAGCCGCCGCCCCCCATTGTGTGGTGTGAAGCCGCCGCCCCCCTTGCTCCCTCCATCCGCTATGGTGCGACTCCGGCGCGGCTTCCTTGGTGTGACTCCGTGGAAGAAGGTTGCAAAACGTTCGGTGTAACGCCGGCGGATCTGTGGAGAGAGTGATTCTCCCACCCTATCTTTGTGTGAAACGTTCATCCCGGTTGGGTAATCTCTTCCCTCTTCCTTGTGTGATTCTCTTCTTTAGTTGTGGTGGTTTCGCGCTCGTTTTCTCCGGATCTTTAATTCAATCGCTATAAGTTTTGAATCGAAATCGCCGTTGCAAGGCTTTTTAATTCCGGATCGGGTGGATCCTATTTGCTTGAGCGGATCTTGGCCTATATCCTTGGTCTTGCTCTCTAAAAGGAGTGGCAACCTTTGTGTTTTTTTGTGGAATACTCCGACTCAAATTTCCGATCGTTGTTTTTGAGTCGACCATTCCTCCTTTGTTATTTGCGCTGCATTCTTGCGACGAGAACTATTGTGGGCGATAGGTGCTGTGTAGGTACGGTAGATCTACGACGTGTAGTGCGTAGGAAAGCGTGATTTCGTGGATACCTCCGACTCAGGATGCACCCTACACCACAAAGGCCCAAACCTTAATGAAAAATTAGGAGACTTTAAATTTACTATTAAATAGTCATCTTGTATTTATCATAAATTTGTGAAGCATTTTGCATGCCTGAAAAATGTACTTCTTGTTCAAACTAAGGTGTTAGATTTTTTAGGAAATTAAATAAATTATCAAGTAAATTAGGAAAATTATGAAATTCTTGATTTAGGCTAATCATGTCATTGTAGACCCCAATAATTATTATCGGGATATTGGAAGATAATTTGGAGTACCTCCCATTGTATACATCATATAGCTTAGGATAGTCTGCGTTTAGTAAAACTGCAAAAATCGTGTTAACATGGGGAATGGTCGTAGAGAGATGAGATTGTGTTTACTGATTTTGGTAAGTGGATTGAAGTATACCATTAGAAGATGGGAAGAGTAGGATTATTGAGATGTCTTAGATTAGGTGATACTCGGGATCGACGGAAGATCGTCTATCCTGTGAAGGGGGAGACAGGGTCAAAACTCATTAGGGTTACAACCAGTATAATACTAATGGGATCGGGAATTGGGTAGTAAACAATAATAATAAGCGCCTTTCAAAAGGGAGCTTTGGGCTTCAGTCCATCGTTGTTCCTAGTTCCCTTTGAGAGCCCTTCACGGGGTATGCCGGGGGCAGTCCATGGCTAACCTAAACTGTATGCAAACTAAACTGCAAGAGTAACTAACATAACTAGGGATTCAGTTTCACTCACCTCGATGTCTCGGGATGTTAGGTTGGGTCACTGATTGCGTGTAAATATGGCAAGCGCACCGGTCGCACAAGTAATAAAGTTTTAGGAATGAATACCCGAGTGTCTGTCTTTTGAGGAATGCAATTAGCGTAGAACAATGAACGATCCGAAATTATCATTATGAGAGTAAATTAAATAAAGGAAAAATAAAGGGCTTTGAAGGTGGTTTTGCAAACAAATAAACTAAAGCGAAATATGCGGGTCACAATCACCGCTACACAAGGTAAGATGGATATAACGGCCATGATGCCGTACTTCGGTAAGGCGAATGGATGGTGAGCCAGTGAGTTAGGTGTTTAGTGTGGAGTGCAATCGAATGGAACGAAGGAACAGAGTGAAGTGAGATGGGGCGTGGCGCATCAAATTACAAATCTCACGAGCAAGATTAAACAACAATAATCTAATTAAAACAACTAGAAATCGAAGTTCATTATAAGCTTAAGTCATTTCATACAACAAGAGAGATGGAGAAAGACTAAACAAAGAAAGTGAAGATCCACCGCGGTTGCTGGCCGGAGGTGCGAGTTGTCAATCCACTTCCACGCACAGTCTGAGGAGGCTTCTGGTACTGACGAGCTGTAACCTCGAGGGCCTTTAAGTCCGTTCTCTAGGTTGTCTTCATCATCTTCTTCGGTGGAAAGCTCAGAGAAGAGGTCTTTAATGGCCGGGAGGATCACCGGAGGATGCGGAACGCTTTAAAATCGCCGGAAAATGACCTCCCGATGGTAGGGATGAAGGTGGAGATGGATGGAGCTCCTGGGATGCGGAACGACGAAGTGCGGCAAAGATCAATCAAGGGACCGTGCCCTAATTCGCGGAACATGCCGATTTATAGAAGCAGAGTAAAATAGCGCGCACGACCACTGGCGCACGACCAGTGGTCGTGCGCGAACAAAGTCAGCGCTCGTGCAGCAATAACCTGTAGAACTTGCACCAGGAAATCAAAGCTCGCGCACGATCAGCAGCGCACGATCAGTGATTGTGCGAAATGGCGAGATAGAACTTTTCAAAAGAGGGTATGACTGCGCACGACCGACAATGCACAAGCAGTGATCGTGCGTGGTATAGTTGGTGACCATGCGATATGGCGGGGAAGAACTTTCACAAGAGAAGCCAGACTGCGCACGACCGATGATCGTGCGCCAAAGAGGTCGATGGTCGTGCGTGGGTAAAAACGCACGACCATTGACTCCTTTGCCAAAAAATGGTGAAAGCCCTATCCCGGGCGCCCACACGATCCCCGAACCTGCAGGAAAACAGGACGGGTTGTCGATCATGGACGTCACAGATATTAATTATATGCATAGCAAGAGGGAAATACACACACGCACAGAAATTGGCTAATAAAGCTAACAAGACGTGGAATGTCGTAGCGAACCAAAAGGAGTGCTAATGGCGCAAATGGCAGTGCAAAGTCATGAAATAAAGCCTAGATGAGTCCAGAATTCGGTATGAAATGGGGACTCATCACACCCCCATACTTAACCATTCGTACGTCCCAGGCAAATAATCATCTCGTGAACTCCAAAATAGCTAGCTGACGAAGTAACTTCAATTTAAAGTAGAACGAGAAATCGAAAACTCAAGTGTGTAGAAAATATAATAGAAGAATTTTTTAATTATACTATGAAATTTATAACTTTAGACAAACGTAAATAGATATTGTCACTACTATAAAATTTAATGTCGGAGAATCGCTCGGTCATGTGTAGGAAGAAAATAGGCAAGTCGCTTGGCTAAGCATTGCCAAAGATCGGGGCTCGTGATCACCTCCAAAGGAATCCACCAATGTCGGGGACCATATGCTTGCCCGTTCGCACTCTTTCCACGACACTAGTTAGACTCTAGCGTGAGTCCGTAGGACTTCGGGTAATAATGGGGCTTGGGTTACGGTGAGGAAAACAAGGATAAACAAGATGGGTAATGCATCTAACCTAAATGAGATAATGTACAAAAAATAGTAACCGCTAATAACCAAATAAACGCAGGTGCACCACACCCCCAGACTTACTTTTACAGATGGGTGTGTGCACCGCCTTCACCAAACAACAATCCCATCTCAAAAAGATTTTTCATTTAAACTTTTTCTTATTTCTTTTCCTCTTTTTTTTTCCTTTTCTTTTTATAGATTTTTCTTCTAACCTTACACATTTTTATTTTACAAAATCAGCACATTTTTCTTTTGGGCACATCCACATATAACAAAAACGAATCACCACATCACAACGCAACGTAAAATGTAAACTACTATTGCTCGAATTGGGCGTGCGACTAGGATCGGCTATGAGGCTTTGGCGAATATTGTGGACCTGAATCAAAAGGAAGGGTAGGCACAAAGGGGCTAGCGAGGGAAACGTTAGGAAAGGGTACAAAGCTCAACCGGGCCAACATGATGGCCTACATCACTCTCACGATAGACTAACCATGCACCAATGCTTCGAAAGCAGCTTGGGGCAAGTTCTTAGCCACTGAGAGAAATGATCTGTCCTCCCGACTCGAGCAATACAACGCTAGAGACGGCTACACACATTCCTACGCTACCGATAGATTGCTCCGGAGTCACAATTTTCAGTAGGACAAACATGATTTACGAGTGCAGAAAAAATATAAATTTACAAGCATAAAGAAAAATTAAACCTATACAATTTCTACACCACGTGAGTACTCGATTAGGAGCACTGCACGAGTTTCGAACTACTCTAAATTAAAATCCAAAGTCAGCACCGCCATTTTAAAATTGACACAAAATAACAACATTGACTCGAGCCGCACGCGTGGTTAAGTGCGCCCTCGTGTGGGTGGCAAGGTGTGTGCAGCAGGATTCTAAAATAATGAAGCATAATATAAAACTACTGGCATGCTATCAATGTGCTCGTGGAGTGCATAAGCGGCTCTTCCCCCCAAACTTGAATTAAAACATAGGAAGAAATGAAAATAGACATCTAAAATAAAAAGAGGGCTGAGGAGAAAGGGTACCAGAGCTCCAAAGAATGAGCATACCAGAAGGCAGAGGTTGCTGCATCGCACAAAAGTATGCTGGACCTTCAAATTAGGTTGAACAGAAGAAAAGACAAATAACAGAAAATATAATAGAAGAGCAAAGTAAAAAGCACAAAAAAGAGGGACCAAAAAGGTCCAAGCTTGGGTTGTCTCCCAAATAGCCCTTTTGTTTACCGTCCTTAATGTGGACCAAGTACCTGTATTAGCAGTTTATATATTGTTCTTGCAGTTTATAAGTTAAATAAATAAAAATAAAAAATAGAACACTCATGAGACACAAAATCTGAAGATAAAAATGCAGAGGTAGCTGCGGGGTGGAGGAATTGCCCTCATTCTTCGTCGCTGCTGTGGATCTGAACGGGTGGCGGGCATGGAGCGGGAGCGAAACGAGCTGGCGGTGGAGGGAAGTTCAGGCCACCACGCAAAGCCTGCTGATATACCAGGTTTTGCATCCACAACTGGGAGGCCTCAATGTCCGCAAGGCGCTCATTCAGAAATGGAATGCTCTTACCCTGTACAGTACTAAAGTGAGGGCCGGCCTGTCTCTCCGGCTCAGCTGGTGGTGGTTGTGGTGACTGTGAATGACTTGGCTGAGTGTCTCCCGCAGCTCTCCGTCTACCCATGGTGGATGATTCCGGCGCAACTCCATCCTCATCCTCCTGCCGAGCTCCCCGGGCGTCGCCCGGCATAAAAATTTCAAATCGGCGATCGACTCGCCGCCCAACAACACGCAGCAAATGAAAACTAACCATGTTATCATGGGTGATAACAGAGGGGGTGGTAACCTGCTCCATCGGCGGCAAACTGTCCCAAACTCCCAAATCCTTTGCGATGCGAGTGATGTAGTAAGCACCACCTATCGCGTCGGCGAGGCGATATGTGGCCTCGTGGTGGAGGAATGTCGCCAGCAAATACCCAAGGTGGATGTGTTCCCAACTAGGCATGCTATAAAGAGAAACTAAATCCTGCAACCCAACAACATTTTGGCTAAGCGAACGCGCAGTGAGTGAGTGGCTAAGAAGATGTTGAAGGTACCGTAAGGCAGGGGAGACAATTTTCGTCGACTTAGCCTTCCGAGCCACATACTCCTCGTCGGTACCAGTGATTTCACGCCAAGCAGACCCGTGGGAGGTTCCTTTAGGGAAGCCGGAGCCTAAACCCTGTTGTTTCGAGATATCCGAGTAGAATCCGGCTCGGACGCCAAGCTCATAGATGGTCTTAGAAATGACCTGTCCCCTAATCCGGAAGGAGCATTCAACAGGACGGTAGCCGATAGTGTCACACTCCCACTCGAACGTGGAGAGGAACTCCAAAGTGAGTTCTTTGTATCTAGGTTCGCGGCACTCGAAAACATGGCTGCACTTGTCAAATGAGTAGAGGTGGAGGATCGAATCCGCAAGGACGCCTCCGTCGCCAATGGACCTCAACTCCTCCCAATCCACAAGACGCTGAGGGAGGAAGGGTTTGCTCTTCAAAGCATTAAACCGGCGTTGGTGGGCGTCCTTCTGAAACGTCTCCATCCTCAGTAGCACTTGAGATGGAGTGGAACGCCGGTAGGCATTGACAGCCCTGCGATTTGAGGGAGAAGCCATCGCAAGAAGGAGATCCGGAGCAGCGAGGAGAGAACAAATCTCCCGAAGATTTGCCGGAGCAGAAGAAGGAAGCGGGAGGTCGGGAGAATGACATACGAACAGGACTTCGGGAATGAGACATTAGGGCGCACGCTCAGCGTCGCCCAAGGGGTCTTTTAATAAAAACTGGGCCGACCGCACAATCAGTGATCGTGCGAAAATAAATAGCACGCACGATCAGTGATCGTGCGAGATATATCAAAATTACAGGCAACCTAGTTTTATAACAAGATCGCTCGGATAACGCTGTGGGTGTGCAAGGGAGATATGGAAATGAGGCGGAGCTACAACAAACATTTTGAGACGAAAGGGGCATGAAAATAAAAGATGAGATTGGAAAAGTAGAAGCAAATTGCTAAAATCCTACAAGAAAAGAAAAGAACAAGCTACCTAGATAACTATTGGGTTTTCTGTCTCCCAACAGGACTTATTCAAATTCTAAACATTTCTTAGCTGATTTGCGTATGAAAATAGAAATGCTCAGGCAATTGTTCATGCTCGCATTTTGGTAGTGGGTACCGGTATGGAGACAGAACAAACGCCCCACTACCTGTATAAGTATACCTGTCATGAATGTCAGGCATGGGCAAGACATAACTTGTGAAGCTCGTCATTTCCAACTCCACCTGCATATGGTCGCTAGCAGTCGTATGCCGCATTACAGGCCCTGGTACTGATCGTACCGGTTCCACGATGGGGTCCTGTAGGGATGTGGAAACAAGAACGGGGTCAAGAAATAAATTAGAAGAATAACATAAAGGATCCTCAATCTTGGAGATGATTCCAGAATCATCCCCCATTGGTGGAATTGCAGAAAACTGAACACCACTGTCCAGGATGGTACAAGAAGTTCCTAGCGCAGCCTCCACCTCGTCCGTGCATTGAACATCCTCACATGGGGTAAAAGCAATAACCTCGACCGCCGAATTGTCCTCCACAACAGGATCTAACAGAAATCTGGAAATGCCAGTTTCCACCTGTGAATCAACCTCAACAGAAATATAAGAAAAAGACAGAATATTATGCAAAGATGAAGGTGAAGGTACAGAACTCAACAGGCAGTCAAGAACTGGCTCTTCACAACCAGACTCAATGCTAGGTAATGAATGTTAATCAGAAGTATAGATATCCATGCAGGTATGGGGATCAACACAAGCATCGGTGCATGTACAAGAAATGCTTTCTCCGAAACATGGAGATAGTAATGGTGCATATACCGAGGCTGAAGGGGTGCTGCGCAAGGTTGAAGTGGGAATAATCCGAAAAACCGGCTCATCATCCACACCCAATTCAGCTAGATAAGCAGTGCAATCCTTCAATGCATGATCCCAGCTTCGACAAAAAATGCACTGCTTGGCCGCCTTTAGCGGTGCAGCGACAGCTGAAGCCGAAAAGAAGTAGTGCGGTAATGGCTCCGCGGGTCGGTGGATAACAGGCTTATATCTACATAATGTAGAGTCGTGAATTTCCTGGGTACTATACTTCTGAGGACATCTATCGCTAGCATGAGAAATGTATCCACAATGAGGGCAATGAATATTGAAATTGGCCCACATTACAGAAATATCAAAAATAGCGGGTAAAACTACTTTGCATAAATTCTTCGAGTAAAGCTAACAACTCCAACAATGATAACAATATAGGGGAAAAGGGATAAAAATAAAACAAAACGAAATAACTCTAATAACAAATTTTTCTGAATCATGGATCGTTTTACAATTGGATTCCCCAGCAACGGCGCAAAAAACATGATGCGTGTAAATACGGCAAGCGCACCGGTCACACAAGTAATAAAGTTTTGGGAATGAATCTCCGAGTGTCGGTCTCTTGAGGAATGCAATTAGCGTAGAACAACGAACAATCCGAAATTATCGTTATGAGAGTTAATTAAATAAAGGAAAAATAAAGGGCTTTGAAGGTTGTTTTGCAAACAAATAAACTAAAGCGAAATATGCGGGTCGCAATCACCGCTTCACAAGGTGAGATGGATGTAACGGCCGCGATGCTGTACTTCGGTAAGGCGAATGGACGGTGAGCCAGTGAGTGAGGTGTTTAGTGCGGAATGCAATTGAATGGAACGAAGGAACGGAGTGAAGTGAGATGGGGCGAGGCGCATCAAATCACAAATCTCACGAGCAAGATTAAACAACAATAACCTAATTAAAACAACTAGAAATCGAAGTTCATTACAAGCTTAAGTCATTTCATACAACAAGAGAGATGGAGAAAGACTAAACCAAGAAAGTGAAGATCCACCGCGGTTGTTGGCCGGAGGTGCGGGTTGTAAATCCGCTTCCACGCGCAGTCTGAGGAGGTTTCCGGTACCGAGAGTTGTCACCTCGAGGGCCTTTAAGTTCGTTCTCTAGGTTTTCTTCATCATCTTCTTTAGTGCAAAGCTCGGAGAAGAGGTCTTTAATGGCCGGGAGGATCACCGGAGGATGCGGAACGCTTTAGAATCGCCGAAAAATGACCTCTCGATTGTAGGGATAAAGGTGGAGATGGATGGAGCTCCTAGGATGCGGAACGGCGAAGTGGGGCAAAGATCGATCAAGGGTCCGTGCCCTAATTCGCCGAACAGGCCAATGTATAGAAGCAGAGTTAAATAGCGCGCACGAACACTGGCGCACGACCAGTGGTCGTGCGCAAACAAATTCAGCGCCCGTGCAGCAACAACCTGTAGAACCTGTACCAGGAAATTAAAGCTCGCGCACGATCAGCAGCGCACGATAAGTGATCGTGCGAAATGGCGAGACAAAACTTTTCAAAAGAGGGAATGACTGCGCACGACCGGCAATGCACGAGCAGTGATCATGCACGGTATAGCTGGTGACCGTGCGATATGATGGGGCAGAACTTTCACAAGAGAAGCCAGACTGCGCACGACCAACAATCGTGCGCCAAAGAGGTCGATGGTCGTGCGTGGGTAAAAACGCACGACCATTGACTCCTTTGCCAAAAAATTGTTAAAGCCCTATCCCGGATGCCCACACGATCCCCGAACCTGCAGCAAAACTGGACAGGTTGTCGATCATGGAAGTCACAGATATTAATAAAATGCATAGCAAGAGAGAAATACACGCACACACAGAAATAGGCTAATAAAGTGCACAAGACGTGGAATGTCGTAGCGAACCAAAAGGAGTGCTAATAGCGCTAAATGGCAGTGCAAAGTCATGAAATGAAGCCTAGATGAGTCCTGAATTCGGTATGAAATGGGGACTCATCAGTCACACGAGTAGTAGGCTCGGTGGTTTGGTTATGGGCAGGTTGGTCCGACAAGCTTTGGCTCGGTTGTTGGTTGTGACGGACGGGATGGTCCGGGGAGCTTTGGCTCGGTAGGTGATACTTACGGTCGAATGTAGATAAAGTATAAGGTGATGGGTATTCGGTATTGGAGGATTGATGCACCGATGCTAATACACCGACTCAGCAAGTGTGGTTTAGCACTTCGCCAAATAAAGTCCGGTGCGCCAGCCGACAAGAGTACGTAGGAGCTCCTCTTAGTGCACTAGCATCGAGGCGTATGATAGGTCTGACTAGTAGTGCAACTACGAGTTTAGAGGTGGGCGAGGCCCAACCCACCGCTTCTATTTGCCACTAAGGAGGTATCCTGGGAGGTTAGGCTCCAGAAAAGGGGAACTAAAGGTCTGTGTACACAGAGTCGAGTGAGTGAGTTGCACTTGCATGTTCACAGCATAGCATATTTTTCATGTCATATCATCATCATTGCATATAACCCTGACACCTATTGTATAAACTGGCATGGGACATTTTATACAATAGGACCTGCAATAGGACCCCTTGGCTTATAAGTTCACGTGAGCATGTTTATAAGTTAAGGTTTTTACTCTATAGATATATGCATGATGTTAGAAAACCGACACCCTATCGTATAAATTGGTGTGAGACTTTTTATACGACAGGAGCCTTGCATAAGATCCCTTAGCTTATGTGTTTTTATAT
The DNA here is from genome assembly GCA_039513925.1 of Platanthera zijinensis. Taxonomy (NCBI): domain Eukaryota; kingdom Viridiplantae; phylum Streptophyta; class Magnoliopsida; order Asparagales; family Orchidaceae; genus Platanthera; species Platanthera zijinensis. Next base: position 155,326,217 of record CM077078.1, on the reverse strand, counting down.
AAGTTAATGTTACATATTATATATTCAGTCTTTCATACTTTCATTACTGTCACATGTACTCTTAGAATAGCTAGATTAGTTCCGCCGTCACTTGTTACTTTGTTATTCTCCACCTTCATTTCCTTTCCTTTCCTCCTCCCCTCTTGGTGCCTAGGAGCCATGAGGGAAGGGACGGGGGATTATAGGACTTAGTCTTTTAGACCAACAGTTTCGAACAACATCATTTTAAGGGACCGTGGAGCCCAGCATAGGGGAGCAGCCCTGAAGGTTGGCGTGCTTTGAGACGGGACAGTCTAGCTTCGGAGTTCAGACACCTGGGACTATGAGTCCCGATCGTTAGTAGATGTTTAGCTTTTTCTTCCGCGCTGACTGATTTGTAGTGAGGATATTGATGTACCGGGCATGAGCCCTATTTTCTGTACCTTTGATATTTATATGGACTCTCCCTTCGTGGAGATTATTTACTATATATATGATTTTTGTGTACTTGCCTTTTATTATTATGCTACTATTTTGTGATCGAATCGGCCGGCAAGATCAACCTTTGTAGTGATGACCTTCCCAGGCTTGAAGGTGTCACCGCAAAGCGGTTGTTCTGGGCCTAAGACCCCGGTGGTTTAAAAAGAAAAAATGGGGGGGGGGGTCTTACATACACCTCCCAGACCATTAAAATAGTAGAAGAAGTCAAAATGGGGGAGAGTGAGGCTTTAAGAACTAATACTAAGAACATGGTCTGGGAAACCAATGTGTTGAGAGGCTCATTTGGAATGGACAAAATTCATTATGATAACATCCTAATGATGTCTGCTCATGTTCAAGATGCCCTGCACAGAAAGTCTACTGCTGATCAGGCACAAGATAATCAAGAGTATGTCTAGTACATATAAGATGATGATAGTACTGGTGCTGAGATTCCCTATCTCACCCCAATTGTAGAGCAGGCATTACACAGCAAAGAAAGATATACAATTCTGAAACTTAAGAAGAGATCATGCTGAGGAAGAAAAGATATAGAGAGGAAATGGAGAAGAGACCTGATTTTGAAGTATGGAGCCAAGAATCCAGGTCTATCATACTAGTTGTCTGGGATCAAGTAAAGTCCAAGAAGATAGATAGATAAAAATTATACATCATTGTGTAATGGGACAAGATCGACAAGAGGGAGACCTTAAGGATGCTGTACTGGAGAAACAAAAATACAAACCGTCTATCTCCTGGTGAAGTTGAGCCCTCCAAGTACTTTCCAAAGCCCTACAACTACTTTCAGAGACAGAAATATAAAGTTGAATCTGAGAGGGAAATAGCAACTTAGGCCCAGACAGCTGATGAAGCAGACAAGAAGGGAATGAAGACAGCTGAAGCAAAAGACAAATCTACTAGGAAATCCAAGGGCAGTGGAATTGTGATAAGAGAACCTGAAACTTGAAAAGTTTCAGGTTCTGCTTATAGGGCTAGGAATGTGACATTTTGATTCATGCACAAACATTATAATTCCTTATATATTAAATGAAATATCATTTGTTATGAGTATGTTCATTATTTTGTATTTATGCCGTGTTAACATTTTTTTGTATATGTTGCATAAGTATGTTAGTGTATACATTGGCTTAGGTTTTGACTTCTTCAAATAGGGGTAGATTGTTGGATCCATTGATCCCAATATCCTAGATTTGAAGAAGGCCTAGAAAATAATGTATTCACATGTGGTGATCTAACTTGTGCTCAAGTTAAGTGATTGCAGGAAGTCCCAGTAACAATAATGGGATAGGTAGCCTAAGTGGCTAAGTCAGGTAAACTCTTACCAAAGATGTGCATAGAGAGAAATCAGTCGAAGTCCACAAGCGATGAGTGAAGGTTACTCACTCAATACAAGATGACTTATAGCGCTGAGTGGAGCCTTTATAGTCAATGTCAAAGAAGTGGGAAGCTGAGAAAGTGTGTAAGTCCACAGGTGATGAGTGAAGTCTACTCACTCAACACTATACAGCAAAAGGCTATGAGACAAGCTCAGCCAGTCAAAACCACAAAAAATCTATACTGAAATTTGACCAAGTCCATAAGCATTGAGTGAGGCAAGCTCACTCAACGCATGTGTTAAAGCGTTGACTGTTTCTCATTTAGTCAGAACCTGTGTTTTCAGACACAGAAATTTGGCGAAGTCCAAATACGTTGAGTGGAGCTCACTCTCTCAACACCAAGGTGGTGAATAATCTAACTAAGGCAGAAAGCGTTTAATGAGGCATGGTAACTAAACGCATTAAACGCCATGATTCAAAAAATCTGGCTAAAAGCAAAAGGCGTTGAGTGAGGCATGTGTTGAAACTGAGAATTCGTTCTCGATGGAGTTTACCCTTGGGGTAGGGGTGATCGCACACCTATTTCTCTCCTGCAAGAAAAATGACAAAGGAAAAAAGAATAGGGGACTGACCTAAGGCCCAACGCGGAGGACCCACCACACACTCGGAAGATCTTTGAGTGCTTCCCCTCCTTATCCAAATGTTGGGCTAAGGTACCTCAAAAAGTGCTAAAAGGCTGGGAGACAAGTGTGCATGCCCCCTGAGATACCCCTTGGGTCCTATTTATAGATTTCTGAAAACGACCTGCAAATTGCCAACCTCCGCAGTTCTGAACAGCTATGTGCAGCCCAACTGGGTCTACCAACAACGTAACTCTACTGTTCTAACTAGTTATGGGCAGGCTAGTAGGGGAAAAATGGTAAAAATATCTCGAAGATCACTGGGCGAGTAGCCCTCAACAACCCCTACTCGGCAAGGGCGGCGAGTGCTCGAGGGAGCTGTCACTCGCCGCCTATCTTCACCTTGGGCAAGTATGGGCGCGACCTACCCTGATCCCATGCCGCATGTTTGTTGAACAGTCCGAACTCGGTGAGTAGCCCAGAGTTCAACAAAAGGCCCAGAGCCCGATGAACATTCCAGAACTCGACAATCATCCCAGAGCTCGACGAGTAGACCAGAGCTCGACGAACTGGGCTTGGCGAGCTGGGCTTAGCAAGTACGAGCTTACCTCCCAAAAGTATCTCTCCCCGCTTGGGTGAGTCGGAGATTGCAGAGCTCTCCTTCTTGCCGAGCTCGCCCAGGGACTTAAACTCTCTGATTTAGCCGGTCTGGGTCCTGCTGACCCACTCGCCGGATACAGGGTTGTACACAATACCCGTTCTTTGTGAGGTTGACACAAGCTTAGAATGAAACATCCAACCCCACGGGATTCAGCGAGTGTAGAAGGAGTAAGAGAATCTTTCTGTAGGGTCCACCAGCGGCTATAAATATGCGCCTTCATACCTGGGTGACCTTTGTCATTCCCCTTTGCTCTGAATTTGTTGTGATGCCTTTCCCCAAGTAGCTCCAAGAGAGGCTTGCAAAGGCTCGCATGGTCTCCTCTGCTCTCGTCGCTAGCCTGACCGTTATTCCCCTTTACGTCTCACGGAGCATCCCGACCGAGTCTAATTCTGCCAAGAGGGCGAAGCTAGTAACAGAAGCATGCGAGCGCATCTTCCAGGACATGAAAATGACACTGGAGCCTTAAGCCGGCTCCTCTACCCTGCCTGCCCTGGGAAGGATGGGAATTTTATTGACATCTACGCCGACCCGGACTACCGCTATTGGGATGGCGAGGTCACCTCTCCGTGAGCCGATATCCTTCCTGCCGACCCGCGGTTTAAGACTCTAGAGGTTCATCGACGCGATCCATCCCCTCCCTTTCGGACTCTGGGGTTGGGGTCACAAAGGTCGGGCATGCCAGCCCCATCCCCCTCTCTCAGCTCACAGAGACTTTTAGGGAAGGCGCTGGAGCCATCCTAGTGTCGGGCTTCATCCTTCTTCCGCCTAGAACACACCCTCCGGGTCATGGTAAAAATATAAAGATTCCTCCACCTCGCCTCTCCTTCGAGGCGCCAAGATTGTATGGTAAGTTATTCTTTATTGGTTCTCATCCATAATTATCCTAGCATGTTCGCCCTTCATATTATTATTCAACTATCCTTGTAGCTTTCTTCAGTCATTCAGAGGCTGATGAGTCCCTAGAGTGAGCTCGCTACTCGCCCCTTCCTTCCCCAAAGACCTTAGAGTCCTTTCTACACTCTGACCTGGAGGGCCCTGGGCTGACGAAGCGAGGGATTGAGGTCCTCAAAAAAATGGTACGCGAGCTTCACAGGTTGCGGGAGGACAATGAGGTGTTGTAGAGCGAGTGTGCATGGCTAGTAAGCGAGGCGATGGAGGACCTGCCGGGCGAGGAGATGTCCCTTTCACCGCTATTGGAGGAGCTGGACGAGAACCTTCTGGCCACCCGGGGGTGCTTGACGCGGATCCGCAAGTTCTGTGATTCACGTAGACCTACGGGGAAGGAGACGCGAGGCTGGGGTAGGTAGAAAACGACCCCCCTGCTAGGCCTACCGGCACTCGCCTCCTACTCCCTCAGCTCGCACGTGTATCAAACTTGCCGCTTCGTTATTTCTTTGCATTTGATTTTTTTAAACAATATCCTTCCTGGGTCTATAATAACTTAGGATATTTTTAGATTTTATTACTTGCTATTTGAATATAATATCCTTCAGTTCGGCATGTGATGGGACAGGTATTGGAAGTCGGCGAGCTGGGTTAGGCGAGATGGACCTATCGGTCGGCTTGACACTTAATTCTTTTTCCTAAAAATGCTGAAACCGAGAATTTGGTTTCGATAGAGTTCACCCTTGGGGAAGGGGTGATCGCGCACCTACTTCTCTCCTGCAAGAAAAATGACGAAGGAAAAAGAACACTGAACTGACCAAAGGTCCCGGCGCAGAGGACCCACCACACACCAGGAAGATCTCTGAGCGCTTCAACTCCTAAGCCAAATGTCGGGCTAAGGTACCTCAAAAAGCGCTAAAAGGCTGGGAGACAAGTGGGCATGCCCCCTGAGGAACCCCTTGGGTCCTATTTATAGATATCTGAAAATGGTCTGCAAATAGACAACCTCCGCTATTCTTAACAGCTATTTGTAGCCTAATTGGGTCTGCCAACATCGTAACTCCACTATTCTAACTAGATATGCGCAGGCCAGCGGTGGCAAAATGGTAAAAACACCTCGCAGATCACTAGGAGACTAGCCCTCAATAACCCCTGCTCGGCAAGGGCGGCGAGTGCTCGAGGGAGCTGGCACTCGCCACCTATCTTTGACCTTGGACGAGTACAGGCCCGACCTACCCTGCTCAAACACCGTGGGTTTGTTGAATTGTCCAAAATTGGCAAGCAACACAGAGCTCGACAAAATACCCAGAGCTCGTTGAACATCCCAGAGCTTGACGAACAACCCAGAGCTCGACAAACAACCTAGAGCTCGACGAACAGCCCAGAGCTCGACGAACTATGCTTGGCGAGCTGGGCTTGGAGAGTACAAGCTCGTCTTCCAAAAGTATCTCATTCTTCCTGGGCGAGCCGAAGCCTGTCGAGCTCTCCCTCCTACCGAGCTCGCCCGGGGACTCAGAATACCCGATTTTGCCAGTCTTGCTCCTGCTGACCCACTCACCGGATATAGGATTGTACACAATCCCCGCTTTTTGCGAGGTTGACACATGTTTGAAAAGAAAAATCCAACCCCACGGGATTCGGCGAGTGTGGCAGGAGCCAAAGAATCTTTCGGCGGGGTCCACCAGCGGCTATAAATATACATCTACGTACCTAAGTGACCTTTGTCATTCCCCTTCGCTCTGAATTTGCCGAGATTCCTTTCCCCAAAGAGCTCCAAGAGAGGCTTGCGATGCCTCGTGAGGTCTCCTCTTCCTGCATCGCAAACCTGACCGCCATTCCCCTTAACGTCCCGCAGAGTGTCCCGACCGAGTCTAATTTTGCCAAGAGGGAGAAGCCAGATGCAGAAGCGTCCGAGCGCATTTACTAGGACTTGAAAATGACACTCGAGCCTGAGGACGGCTCCTTTTCCTTACCTGCCCCTGGGAAGGAGAGGAATTTTATTGACCTCTGCACCGACCTGGACTGCCGGTATGGGGATGGAGAGGTCACCTCCCCGCGAGCCGATATCCTTTCTTCTAACCAGCAGTTTAAGACTCTTGAGGTTCGTCGACGTGACCCATCACCGCCCTTTGGGACTCTACAATGGGGCTCGTAAAGGTCGGGCTTGCCAGCCCGCATTCCCCACTCTCAGCTCGCTGAGACTTCGAGGGAAGGTGCTAGAGCCATCCCAGTGCCGGGCTTCATCCTTCTTCTGCCCAGAACACACCCTCCGGGTCATTTTAAAAATCTGAAGATGCCTCCACCTCACCTCTCCTTTGAGGCGCCGAGCTTGTCTTGTAAGTTGTCCTTTATTAGTTCTAATTCATAGTTGTCCTGGCGTGTTCGCCCTTCATTTAATTGTTCAACTATCCTTGAATCCTTCTTCAGTTAATCGGAGGCTGACGAGTCCCTAGAGAGAGCTTGCTACTCGCCCCTTCCTTCCCCGAAGATCTTAGAGTCCTTTCTTGACTCCGAGCTGGAGGGCCCCGAGCTTACAAAGAGAGAGTTTGAGGTCCTCCAAATGATGGTACGCAAGCTCCACTGGTTGTGAGTGGACAACGAGGTACTGTAGTGAGAGTGCGCATGGCTAGTAGGCGAGGCGAGGGATGACCTGGCGAGCGAGGCGATGTCCCTTTCACCATTGTTGGAGGAGCTGGACAAAAACGTTCTGGCAGCCCGGGGGTGATTGAGGCGGATCTGCGAGTTTCGCGACTCACATCAACCTGCAGGGAAGGAGATGCAAGGTCGGGGTAGGTAGAAAACGGCCCCACTGCTAGGACTGCCGGCACTCGCCTCCTACACCATCAGCTCGCATATGTATCGAACTTACCACTTCTTTATTTCTTCGCATTTGATTTCTTTGAACAATATCCTTCCGCGGTCTGTAATAACTAAGAATATTTTTAGATTTTATTGCTTGTTGTTTGAATATAATTTCCTTTAGTTCGGCACGTGATGGGATAGGTTTGGAAAGTAAGTGAGCTGGGGCCGGCGAGCTGGGGCCAGCGAGCTGGACCGATCGGTCGGCTTGGACCATGATTATTTTTCCTATAAATAAGCCCCCTCACCTACCCTGACTTACTTCTTTTATAGCATCCGTACCATCCTTCCCTTCTCGCCTTCCCCCTGCCTGTACTCACCCTCTAAACCTTCTGCAAACATGGGTAAGACAAATCACGAATCCGACGGTCGCTCCAAGTGCGCTCAGCACTTCACCGATTACTGCTTCTTCGAGGGAAACACTATGGAGGAGGAGTTCGCAACGTTCTATGCCGACTTTATGCCCCCTGGCTTCGAGGCGCGCTGGCCCAGGGAGGGCGAGGCCATCAACACTTTCTACCGTGAACAACTCGCCATCCCCATCTCGCATTTCGAGATGGGATTATGCCTGCCTCTCTAACCGAAAATCCGCTAGATCCTGAAATACTTGGGCACGGTGCCCGCGCGGCTCAACTCAAAGGCCATCGCCATGATGGTGGCGTTCGCATGCTTCCTCCACAGGGAGCGAATATAGTTCAACCTGAAAATCTTCAGGAAACTCTTCACCTACAAGGCGACTCCCGGTGGCGTCGTCTACTTCGGGGGCTCCTTCATCAAGGTTCGCGAGATCGCGAACAAACACCACAATTTGATGAACAAGATCGTCTTCATCAAGTGTGATCTCGGCAACGTCCCCTACTCGCCCCAACAGAAGGGCGAGGAGGTGTACCGACACCCCACCGTATCCGTCAATGACGCCGAGCTCCACAAGTTCTTTATCCACAAGGACTTCAAGGTTGCTTTCCTCCGAAGGGGCCTTGAATCGCTCCTCCCCATGCTTCCCAGCGAATGTATACCTTTCAACTTTTCTCCTTTCCCGATCTCGCTAAATCCATCGGAGTTTTAAATAAGTTATTTATGCAGGGGAGCAATTGATTCCCAGGAACCCGCCTTTTGTTGATCCGGAACTACTCCCCGACCCCCTTGCTTGCGAGAAAGAAGCTGCGGCTACATGTCGAGTTGAGCCGGCATCGTCCAAGCCCTCCTCTAGCAAGAAGCGGGCTGACCCCACGAGGTCCAGATCGCCTCGCCGTCATCCACCATAGAAGAAGTTAAAAGCGGTGGTGGTCTCTCGGGCGAGGCAACAACAACAACATCAACAACCCAAGTACATGAGTGATGAGTCTGATATTTATAGGGTTTTTCGGACACATCTCGGCTTATTTTCTCACTCATGCACTGCATTTCAACCTAATTTTGATTATATTTGCATAGTTCGGTCATTGACCATTTCGTGCATTATTTTGGCCCAAGGGTGTGCAATTACGCATTCTATTTTCGGTGGTAAGCACATGGTGCTCCCCGTGGTTCTTTCCAGTATGTTTCATTGTTGTGCAAGTAGTCGGTGTAAAACCCCTATCCGTCGCATGATATATAGCAGTAGGTTTTGCCGGGTCCCGACGCCATATACTACAGACAGACCGATGGGTTACAAAATGAAACCATTCTCCCAAACATAAACTTCCTACACAGAGCAACTAGCGGAAGCTTTTAATTAGTTGAAAGAACCCAAATAATAGATAATATGAAACATGAATGTCCACTAACCACATTAGGAAAGAAATACCACAATACATAAAAGTACTCGACCTTATGGCCTTACAAATGTTCACTTAACAACAAAGTGATTTACAAACATCGGCTCGCAGGTCAGCCACACATGATAAAAATAAAACAACAGTTCACTTTTCCCTTCGAGGGCCAACACAACAGCTTGGGCTTCAGCCCGGTATTTGGTACTTGGTTCCGCCGCACCTGCAAGCAACATTACACCGTATGGTGGCAAACAAAGCAACGGTCAGCTAAAGCTGACCAAATTATAACGACCCTGCCACTTATTCAGGACAGCGGTGCTCCTTCCCTGCATTTAATTATCCCAGCTAAACAATTAAGTGCATAAGTATATTTTGCCACAGGTGTAGGCTCGCTCGGCAAAAACACCTCGTACACTCAGGGAACATTCTCAGTGAATCCAGTCATTTCCGTAGCTTCACTACCATCTAAAAATCCTAGTGAAAGTACAACCTTGCACAGTTCACCACAGGTGGAGGCTCGCACGGACGCCCACCCCGTGCACTCAGGGCACATTGACGGTGTACCAGACTTCCCGGATACCACCTCCGTTCAGAGGTCCTTGACTTCAAAGATTACTTTAAGCATCTCAGTCTTTACGGCCCCTATCTGAGACTCTCATTATGCCACCGACGAGAGCCAATTTCTGCTACTCTCATGTCATAGTCCACATTACGTAGGTATAGCTCCACCATTTTTTTTTTGCTCAAGTCGCCCTACCATCTCTTAATACCGTAGTACTCATGGCCATACCTACAGGGCGCGGGTCGGTATTGCCTTTCCTATTCGGCTCCCTGGCCTAATAATTCTTAACCCCATGGGCTCACCATTTTCGAAAGAAAGACCCTACATGTCTCCTAGAGACAAGCCTCGCACATACAATCCCAAATATACAAGGTTGGCCCCAGACCACCTAGTTGGCAGGAATGCGTTTCTGCCCAATTTTTCGGGTGCACCTTAGAGTTAATCCCAAAGGCTCCCTGTTGCAATCTACCGTGTAAAAAACCCAAAAAACAACACAATACGGAGTCTTCTCCAGCAATCAATGCACAATGTAACATCACCGATCCAGACAAACACGTCCGGGTAGGCTTCACATACAATGCCTATGCCCGTACATCGATTCCAGACTCTAAACAAGGGGGACTTCACATATCTACCCCAAGGAACACCGCGCACTCACCGCACACTCGCTGGAGCAGATTTACCATGGAGAAAGGTAGAGGACTTCACATGTCCATATTGAGAATCGTTACCTTTGAAGTCCGTCTTGGCGCCATGAAAAACTAGCCAGATGGAAAGCTTTGCAAAGAGAATGCCTCCGCGGATCCGGTCTCGGTTTTCGATTCGGTGCTCCGAAGCTCTGCCGGCGGCTGGGATCCTCCTCCTCCTTCTTCCTTGCTTTCTCCTCTCTCTAAAACTTAAGAAAGAGAAAGGCCAAAAGAAAATGTGGAGTTTAACCCCCACTCCTGGCCTTAAGGAAGGAGGATTAATCCTAAGCCGTTAGATCTTATTTAAAGAAAATGAACGGCTCGGATCCAGCCAAGAAGTCACTAAAATAGGTCTAACATGGCTTTGCACACAGCTGTGTCCTAGGCCGTATGCCTTGATCCAGACACGATTGTCGAGGAAAGTAAGGACACGGGTGGGGACACGCCCGTGTCCCGACCTGACACGCCCGTGTCGGGTCATCAACACGCCCGTGACCAGGGGCATGTCACGCATAACCGCCACACAAACCGACATGTCCCTTGGTGGACACGGGTGGCAACACGCATGTGCTGAACCTGACATGCCTGTTTCATACAGTACACGCCCGTGTTCAGGGCTGTGTCCCTCAGTCGGCACAGGACTAAACTTCCAGAGGAGTACACGGCCATGTGACACGCCCATGTCACATGTCGTGTGCCTGATACGCCCTGAGACACGCCCTTATCACAGGCTGTGTTCGAGAACTCAACGCTCGTCGGCCTCAACTCGACTACCTGAGCACGACACGGCCATGTGACACGCCCGTGTCACAGGCCGTGTTCACCCTACCAAGACAAGAACTTGATTCAGATACCGTCCGTTTCACTTTTAAGTTTCGTGGCGTTATAGTCAGGACGTCCCAGACTCATTTTCTAGTTTTTGTGTAAAATGCATAGTTGTGCAAATTTCTTCTCGCACGGTCTCTAGGTAATCGTGATTTTTACACAGCAATTCTAGGGAGTTCTGTGGCTACCCGTGCGTTTTTTTCCCGCACGATTTCAGCCAAACCGTGCTTGAAGGAATCAGACGGTCTGCATTTTTCTCTTGATTTCTGCTTTTTGTGGTTAATCGTGCATTTTCCTTCACGATTAGGAGGAAGCGCCCGTGCGCGAGTAAAACGATCGGTTCTCCTGTACAATATTGATTTCCCGCGCTCTGTGTTTACCCATGCAATTTCCTTCACGCATGGGAGGAAGTTCCCGTGCACGAGTAAAATGCATGGGTCAATGCATATTCATCCGCAAGCTTGGCATGAAAGTTAATAACGCACGGTTATCGCACGGTCATGCGCCAAACTGTATGTGCCTATTTTTTTGACCGACTTCTTTTTGAAGCACATATTTTTCCACCATTGAAGGGAGGATCTGTATTTCTTCCATTCCATCCACCCTTCAGGGCAAAGCTCTGCCCTTCCACCTCCGCCCTTCATCTTCCACCAAGGAGAGAAGCTCCGGCCATGCTCGTGAAGCCTACACCTTGTTGGTTCTTTCTCTCGGCCTTCTCCTTCATCTTTTGAGCTCCATTTCATGGTATGATGCCATTGCAAACAAGCAAAGGGAAGCTTGAACTTTCTTCCGCATCGTGACACGAAGAAGATGGGTCCATTGGAAGGAAGTGAAAACCCTTCTCTACCCCGGAGGCAGTTGATGACCGATCTAGGACGCGGATTGACAACCCGGCGATTCCTTCCGTGAACCATTTGCAAGAATTTTGATTCGGTCGATCTCTTGACTTATTTTTGCTTTCATGTTGTATATGTGTGTTAAAACTTCATTTGTATATGTTGTCGCTCTTTAGTTGTATGCTTTATTAAATTCATGTCTATGTGATTCTGTATTGCTTTACTTCTTTAGTTGCATGAGAAGCTCCTTCATTTCCATCCGCCGCCACATCCCGTTTTGCCGTTCTAGAAATTGCTTGAAGCGTGGGTAGCGAAGAGGTGATTTCGACCCTCATTCCGTAAGCCTACTCATCCATCCGCCCAGCGATTCGGTGCATAGCGGCCCGTGTAGTCTTCCATCCCGCCTGGCGAACTGATGCATAGCGACATTGCAAAGGTGTAGTTGATAGTGTTTTATTTTCCTTTTCCAAAACTATCAAAACCCCCCATCGTTAACTCTGACCTAAGGACATCAATCTCAAGTCATCCTCAAAATTAACTCCACCTTGCTTTGTTCCCTTGAGATTGATACTTGGGGAAATTCAACCATTTTATATTACTTGTGCGATCGGTACACTTGCTGTTCAAACACATCAAGTTTTTGGCACCATTGCTTGGGAACACAGTCGTGTGAGTTTTTGGAGATGGAGATCTTGTGATTGTTGTTTCTTGTTTTTATTTATTTTCCTGCTTTCCATTTATTTTGCTTATTTCTTTTTTGCACTTTTCTGATTATTTGTTTAGAAAGCAGATCTGTGTTATTTTATTCTAGTTGTGTAGCACCCTTTTGGTAAATATTTTGTTCGCGATGTATTCTGTAGCTGAGTGCCGTATGCTTGACACTTTGCACCGATAAATTGACTCCATGGCTGTTATGATGCCAAGCATTGTATTAGGTGTTTGCTATGATAAGGTGTAGGCCACTTGGTGAAGGACTGCCCTCACTTGTGCAAGCCTTCTCCCTCTGAGGGTGTGTGCGCAATAACCTCCCGTTCACGGAAGACTGTTATGGACAGGCCTACCAGGGTGTTGCCTGGCCCATATACTGACATCGCTCATCTGGCTTGTTCTTTACCCATTGAGATTACCAAAGAATCTTTCGCTTCATACAGATCCTTCATGGGTCTCTTGGTCCCTTTTTACGAGCTTCCCTTGAGTGATGACGATCACTCTTTTGGTTGCCAGCAAAAAGAGGATCAGGAATCCATGGGCGCTACTGTATGGGACGCAGAGATTGTTCCTATCGACGGGGTGGCGTCTGCGAATGATTTTGCGATGGGGCATACTAGTTCAGTGCTTGATTTTGAGAGCAGTTTCACCCTTCCGCAATTTTTGCCTGGTTGTGCTACCCCATTTTCTGGTGAGTCGGCTGATGATGCTGTTTTTGTGGATGATTTGGTGCCTGAGGATGCGCCGATGTGGGATAAGGAATATCCCCTTTCTGATGCGGAAGACTGCACCTCCTTATTGGACGAGGTGTTCCCTCTTACCACTGCGGACCTCGATTTCTTGGATTCCCCATGATACGACTCGTATGATACTGACGATGAGCTATGCATGGATCCTGCTGGGAGTGAGACCGGGACCACTCCCCCTATTGTTGATTATTTTAGTTCTTCATCTTCTTTATTTTTTGATACCCTTTCTATATCTGAGCCTGTACGAGTTTAGTCATCGCAGGTGCTTCAGGAGGACTTGGAGCTTTCAGCTCGAGTCGTGGATGATAACATCCTCTTTTACAAGGAGGTTGATTCCTCCTCTGTTGAGGAAGCTCCATTCATCACTTTCTCCTCTTGTAGCCTCCCTATAGACGATACCGTGCTGGGAAAGGATGTATTTTGTGGTGAGATGAGCGAGGACCAGCGCTCCACCTCTTCTTACTTCCTATTTCCTCTACCTGTGTTGGTCAGGTATTATTATTTAGGTAGAGGGGTAGCTACTTTATCTCTATATCGGTACTCGCTACCACAACGAGTAATAGGCAAGCTACCTGTGCACTTTTCTTTTCATAGGCACATTCGCTAGAACTGTATAGAATTTAATAAGTCGTGTTGGGAAGACAATAACCCCAGTACTTATCTAGGAGTAGGATTAATTAGTTAGTATTTACTATTTTAAAGTTAGCTTTGCGTGTTGTTTATTTTGAGATTTTTTTGTTTTAATGCATGCTTGCAAGAGTTTTGTGTGCTTGTGCCTAATTTGGGGAGTTGGCCTAATCGCTTAGGATGTTTTTTGTCCATGTGTTTTTATTTTTCATGTTGTTGTCGCAGGATGAGGCTTCCCGGCGAAAATGATGTGAATTGGACTGTTTTGTAAAACGCACGGTTTGGGGAAACTGTGCGGTGCAAAAATGCACGACCGTGCATTTTTCTTTTATTAAAAATGCAGGCCGAGTGTTTTTGACGCACGCTGGCCCTAATTCCAGTGCGTCTGCTCGAGCGTCCGCTTCTCCTCCTTCTCCGGCGAAATCTCTTCCTCCTCCTCCAAAACCTCCTTCATTCTTCATTTCTTTCCCTATTTATCCCTATCCTCATCGCCATGGGTTACAAGATAGTGATTAGCAAGCTACGTAGCTATGGTGGTGCCTCTTACTCTTCCTCGAGAGCTTCAGTTCCGGTGGAGCCGAAAGATGTGCCAGAGGCTCTGGTGAATACTGAAGACGCAGAGCTGATGCTCTGTTATGGGAGACCTGAAATGGTCATGAGGTTTGAACGCTTGGTCCAAAAACTGTTTTTGGATTCCTATTTTGTTTTGGGCGAGGACCTTGCGGCCTCCGTCCTAAATGTTGAGGTGGACCGATTACTAGATGTGGGTTCTTGGCGACATCTATTCTCCATTGTGGAGACGGGATTTCGCGAGCTCACGTTTGAATTTCTTTCCACCTTTCGTATTTTGGAGTGATGAGATGCGGCTACCGGCGAGTCTACTGCGGTGGAATTTCGGATGAACTTGCGCCCGTACACTTTTGGTATGGCCATGCTTGCCGTTTATGCGGGGATATACGCGGTTGATGTACTTATCGAGTCATACATCCTTGCCCGACCCTTTGAGTTCCCAATCGGCGCTTCTCCCCACGCATTCTGGTGGGAGATCATCGGATTGCCACGTCAGTACGAAGCGCGTTCTGCTAAGTCATCCTAGCTCATTTCTCTCGCGCTACGCTATGTTTAACACTTGATCTTTCACAACATCAACTCCCGCTCGATGAGTTAGAATGTAGCAGGGTAGTTGGATCTGCTCTACCTTTCAAGCATGCATCATAGTATCCCTCTCCACCTTGGCCGCATTCTTGCTGATTACATCCTTCACCAGGCCACATACGTGCCCCAGAAGGCCATCAGTGGTTCTCATTTTATTACGTGAATCGCCAAGGGATTAGGAATCTTGAACACTTTGCCCGCAATGACTCCCATTTCCCGCGGCGATTTCATTTCTGCGACCATGATGACCGCCTTAAGGTTGGTGCATCGTGTTTATTCTTGCGGTACGTTGCGATATGTTGTTCGTACTGTTGAGCGTGAGTAGCCTGCTAGGGCATCTTCTACTGCTGCAGGTTCTTCTTCGGAGTCTCGCAGGCCCAACAATGCCGCTCTTGGCCATACTGTGCCTTTGGCTCATGCGTCTTCTTTTGCCCATGCCTCGCATCGTGGATGTTTCGCGGAGGATTATCCCGACTACTACGCACGACATTTACAGATGGAAGAGCTGATTCGCCAGCAGCACGACATCACCGAACGTATTGTTTAGTTTCTTGGGGTGCCCCCTTCTGTCCCTGCTCGAGCCTCTACTTCTAGTGCCCGTACTCCACCTCTGCCACCACTTTTTTCTGATTAGCCTGAGTGATTGTTGCTGTTCTTCTCGGTTGGGATTATTTGTAGTTTTTGCTTCATTTTTGTAAATTTGTTATTTTGACTGATTGTATATATTACTCTTTTCAGCTGGGGCATCGTCCCCAGGGTGGTTATTACTTATCTTGTTTGCATTGTTTGTCTTTCTTGTGGTATTGTGTTTAGTTTCAATTGATATATGTGATGTGATATTGTGCTTATTACTAATTCGCGAGTATTGCTTAGCTTATTTTTATTATGGCTTGTTATACTTTTTTTTTGTTGGAGCAATTTTGTAGGTGGCGTTTCTTTAGTGCGGTAGAGTGAGCTAAATATTTTTGCAGGTTTGGTTTCATTCTTTAACGCCAATCTTCTGGTATGCTCATTTGCTGAGTATGGGGTAACCTCTTCCCCAATTTTTACTTCATTGCTATTATTGTAAATCTTGAGATAGGTTGTTTAGTTTAAGTCTGGTGAGAGAGATTTATGTGTTACCTATGCACAAGCACTACTATCACTTGTATACCAAAAGTATATTTTCATTTTCTATTTTTATATTATCATGTCCGCATAGTGCACCTACACCCACATAAGCACAATCTTAAACACGTGCTCGGCTCAAGTCAAATGTATTTGTTTTGTTTTAACTTTAAAATAGTAGGTGTTGGCTTAGGATTTTAGGGTAGAGTAGTGTGAAACTCGTGCAGTGCTCATGATCAAGTACTCATGGTTTGTGTAGAAATAGTATAAATTTAATTTTTCTTTATGCTCGTAGATTTATACTTTTCTGCATTTGTAAATATCGTTTGTACTACTCAAAATTGCTGAATCTGGAGTAATCGAACAATAAAGTAGGAATGTGTGTAGCCGTTACTAGCATCGTATTACTAGAGTCGGGAGGAAGGATCATCTTTCTCGGTGGTTAATAACTTGCCCCAAGCTACTCTCAAAGCATTGGTGCATGGTTAGTCAAGCGTGAGCGTGATGTAGGCCATCATTTTGGCCTGGTTGAGCCTTGTACCTAGTCCTAACATTAATCCTTGTTAGCCTATTTTGTGCCTATCCCATCTTTTGTGTTAGCCCCACTTCATGATCACCAGAGCCTAAAGGCCTTTTCCAGTCGCACATCCCGATCTCTAAATTTTGTTATGCTACTTCTCGCTTGGTGTTGTTGTTGTGGTGCAGTTTTGTGTTTGTGAGGTGCAGATTTCATGATTATGTCGTTGAATGTGATATTTAAATTTTTGATAAAGAAAAAAAAAGAGAAAAAGAAAGTGGTTTGATATGAAAGAAGAAAGGGTTTAAATGAAAATTCCATTTGAGATTTTTTGCAGGTAGGCAGTGCATGCACCCGTTTGTCAATTCCAAGTCTAGTGGTGTGGTGCACCTGCTTTTATTGTTGGGGAGAGGATAGTCCTTTGTATGAGCTCATTTGGGTTGTATGTAGCCATTGTTTACCTTTTGCATCCTTACCTATGTATACGCCCAAGACCCATTATCTTCTTAAAGTACTACAGAGTCACACTTGAGTCGAACTAGTACCGTGGAGAGAGTGTGAACGAGCAAACATATGGTCCCCGACATTGGTGGATTCCTTTGGAGGTGATCCTGAGCCCCAGTATTTTGCAATATTCATCTTAATGGCTTGTCTACTTTCTTCCTACGCGTGACCGGACGATTCTCCACCATTCCTATTTTGAGAATCTATAATATTTATTTATGCCTGTCGAAATTTATAAACTTCGTAGCATTATTAAAAAGTTTATTTGTTATGTTTTCTGTACCCATGAGTATTTGATTTCTCGCTTTACTTTATTTTGAAATTTCTAAGCCAGCTAGTAGTTTTCGAGTCCACGGAGAGATGGTTTGCTCGGGATGACAAAATGTTTATGTCTGTTGGTGTGATGAGTCCGATATTTATAGGGTTTTTCGGACTCATCTGGGCTTGTTTTCTAACTCGTGCACTGCATTTCAACCAAATTTTGGTTATATTTGCATCGTTTTGTCATTGACCATTTCATGCACTGCTTTGGCCCAAGGGTGTGAAATTGCACATTCTTATTTTGGGGGTAAGCACATGGTGTTCCCCGTGGTCCTTTCTAGTTGGTTTCATTGCTGTGCAGGTAGTCGGGATGTCCCAGACTCATTTTCTTGTTTCTGTGTAAAACACACGGTCGTGTGAATTTCTTCTGGTATGGTCTCTTGGTATTCGTGCGTTTTACACATCAATTCTGGGGACTTCTGTGGCAACCCATGCGTTTTGTTCCCTTACGGTTTCGGCCAAACAATGCGAGAAGGAATCACACAGTCTATATTTTTCTCTTGATTTTTGCTTTTTGTGGTTAATCGTGTGTTTTCCTTCACGCACAGGCAGAAGCGCCCGTGCACGAGTAAACTGCACGGTTCTCCTGTACCATATTGATTTCCTGTGCTCTGTGTTTACCTGTGCGATTTCCTTCACGCATGGACGGAAGCGCCCGTGCGCGAGTAAAATGCACGGGTCAACGCATCTTCATCCGCAAGCTTGGCCTGAAAGTTAATAACGTATAGTTAGCGCACGGTCGTGCGCCAAATCGTGTGTGCCAATTTTTCTTACTTGCTTCTATTTAATGCGCAGATTTTTCCACCATTGAAGGGAGGATCTGTATTCCTGTCATTCCAGCTGCCCTTCAGGGCGAAGATCCACCCTTCTACCTCCTCCCTTCATCTTCCACCAAGGGGAGAAGATCCAGCCATGCTTGTGAAGCCTATATCTTGCCGGTGCTTTCTCTCGGCCTTCTCCTTTATCTTTTGAGCTCCATTTCATGGCTTGATGCCATAGCCAACAAGCAAAGGAAAGCTTGTAAATTTCTTCCGCATCGTGACACGAAGAAGACGGATCCATTGGAAGGTAGTGACCACCCTTCTCTACCACGGACGCAGTTGAGGACCGAGCTAGGATGCAGATTGACAACCCGGCGATTCCTTCTGTGATCCCTCAGTAAGACTTCGGATTCGGTCGGTCACTTGACTTGTTCTTTCTTTCTTGGTGTATATGTGTGTTAAAACATCATTTGTAGATGTTATTGCTCTTTAGTTGTATGCTTTATTAGATTCATATCTCTGTGATTCTGTATTGCTTTACTTCTTTAGTTGCATGAGAAGCGCTTTCATTTCCATCCGCCGCCACATCCCGTTTTGTCGTTCTAGCAATTTCTAGAAATGTGCGGAGTGAAGAGGTGCTTTCGACCCTCATTCAATAATCCTACTTATCCATCCGCCCAGCGATTCGGTGCATAGGTGCCCGTGTAGTCTTCCATCCTGCCTGTCGAAGCGATGCATAGCGGCATTGCATAGGAGTTGATGATAGTGTTTTATTTTCGTTTTCCACAACTATCATCGTTAACTCCGACCTAAGGACTTCAATCTCAAGTCCTCCTCAAAATTAAATGCACCTTGTTGTGTTACCTTGAGATCGATACTTGAGGAAATTCACCCATTTTATATTACTTGTGTGATCGGTACACTTACTGTTCCCATGCATCAATGAGCTCGCCCGTGACCACCCCGAATGGATCGCCGGGGAGCTCGCTGAAGGAGGCAGGAGAAAAAGCGAAGGAAGGAGGCGAGCCCTCTGCTCCTCTAGCTTTTAAGATGGCGGCGGCCAATGAGACAGGCCTGCCGAAGAGTCACCCCCTCTTTGGCCTCGGGGGGAGGTGGAAAGATTCAGCCGGCGAGCCCGTGGTTAAATTGGATGGGGCGGCCCACCGGATCTCCATCTCCACCATCCAGCCCTCCTGGGTTGACCATGAGCCTTCCTCCGGTCATGCCTATGCGCTCGACTTCGGCCTCTACGGGCACGAGGATGCCGTGGCTTACAAACGCATGACCCTGTGCCAACTCGGCCATGAGGGCTTGCAGGACCACATGCGGGCACTGGAGATCCACCACATGGTTGTTCGTCGTGGCTTCAACCTCAGCCACCTCCTATATAAGGCTGAGCAAGAGCGCAACCTCGCCGAGGACAAGTTTGTCGACCTGGAGAGGTGGCTCGGCATTGTCGAGGATTTGCTCGCTAAGGGTGCTAGCGGGCTGGTAAGCACCGGTTATCCCTTTCTCTTTTTACTTGGGATTTTTTAGCTTTAGATTTACTTACCCGTTCTTGCCTCAGGATGTCGTGGCTGCTAGGGAGATGCGGACTCGCATCGTTGGGCTGGAGGAGGAAAACAACTAGCTCTATGCTCGCTCCGCTGTGCTGGAAGCTCGCACCGCCGAGCTAGAGGATCGCACCGCCGAGCTGGAAGGGAAGAACGCAAAGCTAGGCGAGGAAAACATGGTGCTTCATGGAAAAATCGCCCGTTAGGCGGAAGCCTTCCTCCCTCGAGGCGTTAGCGAGCCCCCTTCCCAAACAAGAGCCCGAGGATCTTCGGTGAGGCTGAGGTCAAGGAAAGGGTGCGGGTTAACTCAATCGAATCTAACGAATGCACCCTGCAAATCATGAAGGATATGCAGGTGCTGGTGGAGGGCTGCGAGGAGGTCACGGTCCGAGACCTCATGCCGAGTCTATTCCCGCCGACGTCGCCCAACGAGAAGGAAGACAGCCTCAACCTGTTCTTTGGTATGGACTTCAAGGACGATCCCTCTGGTGGGGCGGGCGGAGATCGTCAATCTTGAGGGGGAGGCGAGAGCTGACATTCGCCCTTTTTTTCTTTCTTGTAATTGTCTATCCACTTTTTGTAACCTCGCCTAAGCGAGTTCTCCCTTTTGTAATAAACTTTATACTTAATAAAAAACAAAATTTTCTGTCTTCTTTTCCTTGAACTTTCTTTCTGTGATGCACTCACCTGCGAGCCCTCCTCTTTGTTGGACCTGGCTAGGATAGAACTTGCCGCTAGCATGCCTGTACAGGATTCGTAGCCGCGAGCGGATTCCAAGAGCTTGCCCACCCCAGGTTAACCAGGAATAGTCCACCCGCCGAGCTGGGTTTACCACCACGCAGCTCGTGCACGAGCTGTCTCTTCTCTTGCCAATGTCGAGCAAAAATTGTTAAACTATTTCATAAGTAAAACTGGAGGGGGGTGGGGGGTGGGGTGGAATGCATTGTTGGTGCTCGCCTTCTTCAAAGGAGTCTTAGGGCATGGCTTGCCTTCTTTCTGCCGAGCTGGGTCGCGAGCCTCGACTCACCCATAAAGGATTTCTGCTCTATACTGATGCAGGGTACGTCTCCTGATGAACCGCTGATGATGCATATTTTAGCTTAATTTATTCGGGTAAAAATATATTATTTTCCTTTTAAATCTCTTCCTTTATGTAATTTTATGTTTCTTTTATGTAAATATTATAACTAATGTTTATTTTCTGTTTTTGCAGGTTTCAACAAGTTTGTGGCCAAATATGACCAATCACGCCCCCTTATCACGCCCTCCCCGGGCGTGACCCAGGGCATGTCACATGTTCCCAAGAAATCCAGCTACCAAAAGGATTTTCCCGCCAAAAACCCCATGTCACGCCCCCTAACATGCCCTCCCCGGGCGTGTCCCAAGGCATGACATGGGGTGTGTCACCCTCTGCCCGATGCCTGCAGCCACATTAAATGCTTTCTCCGCAACTGCAGGAAAATAGTACTATCACTCCCCCATGATACACCCTCCCTAGGCGTGTCACAGGGTGTGACCCTCCTTTTTTCCGACGTTTGATGGACTTCCGACCACTGATTTTGACTTGACGTGCCTGTCACGCCCCCCTGTCAGGGGCATGAGCGCCATCGTACCGAAGCAATCATCGTTCCCTCCAAAATTCAGTTCCCGAGGTCAACTCTGTACATGTCACGCCCCCTATCACGCCCTCCCCGAGCGTGTCCTAGGGCGTGAACAACACGTGGGAAAACTCTATAAATACCAGGCCATTCCCAGCATTCTGAACCAACTTTTAGGGAGAGGGGAGGTGCTGCTAGTTCATTTCTTAGGGTTTTAGTGTTTTTATTTTCATGCTTTGCTCTCTCTCTCTCCCTCCATTTCTTGCTTTTAATTTCATGCAATGCACTTTCATTTCCTGTAATCTTTTCTGATTAGTATCGTAGTAGTAGTTAGTTTATTTTATTGCACTTGTAATCTCCATTCCTAGGTATAATCACTCTTCTTTTTAATGAATTATAGTTAGCATTTCCTTTCTCTATATTCTCTCTCTTTAATTTTCGTGCACTTTTACCCCTCTCTTTCCCTTTTACCATGATTAACTAATCCTCCTTGTACTCGATCTTGATGATCCGAGGTTCGAGCGATTAAGTTATGACGTTTTAATTTACATTTTCTTTTTAGGTTTTAAGCCTTGAATTACTCTTGATTTTTCATGGGTTGGAGGTATATTATCGAAATATACTCTCAACCTTTTCTTTCTTTCTGGGCTAGCCGAGAGGCCGATAGAATGAAGTGAGCATTCAAGAGTAAAGGGAGTTGTACGCAGCTCTCGAGAGAGGCAGACGTCCAAATCTCCCGGATTGGAGTAAAATCCAATATAGGGGTTCTCCGCGTAAAGAGAGATTTAGGCCTCCGATTTAGACGAGAGTCGGTCGGACCTTCATAAACTAAGTTGGCAATGAATTCGAGAAAAGCGTGTTCAAGCTTTAGAAACCTCAACGATCAAGGACTTTTACCCTATTAAGCTTAGGTTTATTTATCGTGTTTTTAATCGACTCTTGCTGAGGTGATTCTTGATCGAGTGCGCCCTTTTATCTCTAGCTTTAAATCTTTTTATTTCTGCAATTAATTTAGCTTCATTTTTAGTTTAGTATTTTAATTCCTGTTTTTATTTAATTAATTAAATATAGAAATTTCAGTTGATAAAATAATAACAATCTCCTTTGAGTAGAAGTAGTCATTACTCCCCAGGGAAATACGACCTTGATAATAATCTTTAGTATCCTATACTATAATCGATAAGGTACGCTTGCCTTTATCGGATATAGAATCGGAGAATATTCTCAACCACCACATCCCCCTTCTTTTCTCATTTTAACCCTCTCTCGCGCGTTGTGATTCCCTATATCAAGTTTTTGGCGCCATTGTCGGGGACTGTTTTGATATTTTCATAAAAAGATAGCTATTAATTTTATCGTTTTGTTTTGTTTTTTTTCTCTCGCCCCTCCTTCGCGGTTGATTTACTTTTTTTTAAATGGTTAATCTTTGTTTTAATTGTGGAGAGTTCGGTCACTCTCGCGAGGAGTGTTGGGTAAGATATCTTTCATCCGCCCGTGATTTTATCCCTTCCGGATCGAATCAATTTGGCCAAATTGATTCGTCCGTGAATTTTTTTTCATGGGGTTACAATGGTTTTCAAACGCCTTCCTAACCTTCTCCTCCGAATTTTTTTGATTATAATTTTTCTGAAATTTCTTGAATGGACATTTTGATCCTAGCCCTTCTTTGAACTACTAAGGGTGGCAACACCCTGATCATTCTTGGGGCCAAGGTGATCATCAACCCATTCCATCTCAAGATTTCTCCGCTTTTTCTCCGCACATTTGCGCGCCTCTTATTTTTGATTCTAGCGAAAATATAGTCATTTTTGATGGTGAAGCATTTGATGCAAGCATCAATGCTAGCTTAAAAAAGATTTTTGATGCTTTTGCTGCTGAGGCCGCATCTTTTTCTTCCCCTCCTCCTCCTATTTATCTTTCAAATGATGAATCTTTAGATATTCCGCAGTGCCTTCAATCACTTGCGGAAGACGATTTTTCAGAAATTCCATTGTGCCTTTAACCTCTCGAGGAGGAAATTTCCCCCGTTATCCTGTTTTTTTTTTCAAGTTTCCAAGGAAGACAAACTTTCTTGTGTTCGATATTCCTAGGAGATTGATTTTTTGAATATCCCATGTTTCTCCCAATCTACCGAAATGATTGATATTCAAGTGGAGCATCCAGATTTTTCAATTCAACCATTTCCTTGTGATCAACCGCCGCCGCCTTCTTCTTTTTCTTCTCTTCCCCCTCCTTACGAAAATTCTATTTATTTTTCTTCTTTTATTTTTTCTTTTAGTTTAGTTTATAGTTCTTCTTCTTATCCCCCTTCCAATAGTTTTGTTTCTTTTTCTAACATTTTTTCTTTTTCTAAATTTTTTTCTTTGTTTTATTTAAAAAATATAAAAATACAAAAAATTATTTTTATTTTCTTACAAAATGTTTTGGCACTCGTGCCGAAACGCATATTGTGCGAGCTGCCATTATATTTCTCTTTTTATTTTCCATTTAGCTAACTAAGAACGTCCAGCTCAACGATGTTTTAAACAAAGAGCGCTCTTAGGAGGCACCCCTTGCTTATCTTTTACTTTTTTTAATTTTGTTTTGTGCAGGAATAAGCTCCCACGTGTTTGTGCCGCTTCTCGCCTCTCAACTTGGACTCAAGTCGATCTTTACCTCAAGTTAGGGGGACGCATTTTTCAACGTCTGTGCATCAAGCGCTAGGGAAGCATCTTTTCCCTCTCTTTTCATTTCTTTTTCTTCTTTTCTCCCTCTTCTCACTCTCTTTATACTTAACTTTAAACATCGGGGACAATGTTTAACTTTGAGTATGGGGGAGTGTTCCCTTAATATTTTACTTTAGAAAAATAAAAAAAATTAATTATAAAAATTTTAGAAAAATAAAAATAAAAAAAATTGTATATAATATAATTTTGAAAAAAAAATCAAAATTAAATTGAGTTAATTTTTGCCAAATCAATTTGTACCCCGTTACTTTGCATTTTATTGTTTTTTACGGTCATGGCTACTTGCTTAGTTAGAATAAATTAGATTAATTTTTTGTTTAAACATGTTAAGCGAGTAGTATGTTGACACATGTAGTATTCCTATTTAGGGTAGTATGCTATTTTTGAAAAATTTATTGAATTTTTCTTCACTTTTCCTTAGCCTTTCTTTTACTTTTTTTACTTTTATAAAACCTATAATCTTTTATTTTTCTTTATTAAAATCTTTTTAAACGTTAATTAGTATTAAGTGTAGTAGACACAAACCGGTCTAGATGCTTATTATTAATGTTTTCATGAAAGCAATTTCTCTATTTTTTATTTTTTGTGCTTATCCTCTTTTGAAATTTCAAAGCTTTACCTTGAGTAGATTTAGGAAGCACGAAAATGATTTAGGCCTTACTTTTGAAACGTTTGAGCCTTTACACCCCGCCTAACAATAATCATTGCTAGCCATTTTTGTGCCTTTACCTTCCCTTTTTGTATCCCCACTTTTTATTTCACCACAGCAAAATAGCTTACCTATATGCACACTTTAAAATTATTTTTGAGCTTTAATTTATAATATGCATCTTTTTGAAAAAAATTAGTGGAAAATCTTTGTATTATCTTTTGGTACAAAAGTGGAAATTTGTAAGTATGAAAAAAGAGAAAAATGAAAAATGAGAAAAATATTTTATAAAAAAAAGTAAAAGAAAAGAAAAAGAAAAGTGTATTTTTTTTGGCTAGCTATATTTTGGCAAAACTCATTTTCTTTTTGTTTTAAGTGTTCAAATACCCCTCGTGTTTCACTTTTTGAATATCGCACCCTTAAAAACCTAAGCCTAACTGTACGCCTAATTAAAGCCCTAGTGATTCATGCTTCATACATTTACTTTTTAGTATTGTAGCGAGAAACTAGATTGAGTAAGTGTTTTTGATACAAATATTAAACTTTGTCTTGATTGACTATGGTTTTAATTTATCTCTTAGACTTTAGTAGTGTCTCAATATACTTTTTACTCGTTACTTTATTAACTTTTAATTCTGTAAAAATATGAGGTGATTTGTTTTTATATTTAGTAAAATTTATAAAATTTTGTGCTAAGTTAAAGTAGGAATTTTCGGATCTTTTTCAAAATTTCTCTACCTCTAAATTCTCGTCTTACTCGTTTATAACATTTTTAAACATTTCAATTAATCCTCTTTATTTTCTCTAACTCGTAGTCTTTGCTTGAGGAGAATAAAAATAATAAGTATGGGGGAATTTGATGATGCATATTTTAGCTTAATTTATTAGGGTAAAAATATAATTTTTTTTGTTTTAAATCTCTTCCTTTATGTAATTTTATGTTTATTTTTATGTAAATATTATAACTAATGTTTATTTTCTGTTTTAAAAGTTTCAACAAGTTTGCGGCCAAATATAACCTGTCACGTCCCCCTGTCACGCCCTCCCCGAGCGTGACCCAGGGCATGTTACCCGTTCCCAAGAAATCCAGCCGCCAGAAGGATTTTCCCGCCAAAAAACCCATGTCACGCCCCTTGACACGCCGTCCACGGGCGTGTCCAAGGGCGTGACATGAGGCGTGTCACCCTCTGCCCGATGTCTGCCACCGTATTCAATGATTTCTCCTCCACTGCAAGCAAATAGTACTGTCACGACCCCATAACATGCCCTCCCTAGGCATGTCACAGGGCATGACCGTCCTTTTTCTGACGTCTGATGGACTTCCGACCGCTGATTTTTACTTGATGCGCCTGTAACGCCCCCATATAACGGGCATGACCTAGGGCATGACCGCCATCGTACCGAAGCAATCATCATTCCCGCTAGAATTCAGCTCCCGAGGTCAACTCCGTACCTGTAACGCCCCCTATCACGCACTCCAAGGGCGTGACCTAGAGTGTGACCAACCTGTGGGAAAACTCTATAAATAACAGGCATTTCCCAGCATTCTGAACCAACTTTTGGGGAGAGGGGAGTGATGTAGTTCAATAGAAGGTTTTAGTGTTTTTGATTTTCATGTTTTGTCCTTCCTCCATTCTAGGCAGTTAAAATTTCATGCAATGTCAACTTCATTTTCTGTAATCTTTTCATATTAGTACATATCATTATTATTAATTTCACTTGCACTTGTAATCTCCATTCCAAGTTTTAATTGCTCTTCTTTTTTAATGATTGTAGTTACATTTCCGTTTGTTGCGCGCTAGGGTTTGAAGAAATAAACGCAACCAACTAGCAACCCAATGAGGCAAGTATACCTATCGAATTGTAGCTAGGGGACACAAGTGTCGTATTGAAATCCGGGAACTGTTGGCTAATGCTTACTCACACGAACGCTATTATCTTATCGACAGAAAAACTAGGGTTTTAGAAAATCTAAGTGCAAGGGAGAAAGTAAAGCTATAACTAAAAGAGAAACACCGCAATTAAGTTAAAGCTATTAAGTAAAAGAACTATGCTAGAAAGGAACTACTGCAGTTAATTAAAAGAGCACAAGATAGGAGATTACTACGAAAGGTAGAAAAATATGAAATGGAAATGCACCGATCAAGATTCACCTCGGCTAAAGACGATTAAGAAAATGCGATAAAAATCTAAACTTTTAGGATAAAGGTCCTTGACCGTGGAGGTTCCTAAAGCTTGAACACGCTTCTCTCGAAGTCGTGCCCAACTGAGTTTAGGAAGGTCCGACCGACTCTCGTCTAAATCGGAGGCCTAAAACTCGCTTTACGCGGTGAACCCCACTATTGGATTTTACTCCAATCCGGGAGATTTGGACGTCTGCCTCTCTCGAGGGGGTGCGTACAACTCCCTTTACTCTTGAATGCTCACTTCATTCTTTCGCCCTCTCGGCTAGCCCAGAATGAAAGCAAAGGCGGAGAGTATATATCGAAAATATACCTCCTAACCCGTGATTAATCAAGAGTAATTCAAGGCCCTAACCTAAAAAGAAAAGATTAATTAAAAACATCATAACATAATCGCTCTAACCTCGGATCATCAAGATCGAGTACAAGGAGGATTAGTTAATCATTATGGAATGGAGGAAGGGGGATGAGTAGTAAAGCATAAGAAGGAACACAAGCTAAACAAAAAAAACACTTTTATTAAATCAAAGGGGCAAGCTACACTATTGAAAATAAAAATTACAAGTGCATGAAATTAAAATCCTATTCTAGCCCTATATTAAGCACTAAGCAACACTAAAGATTACAAAGAAAGCTAGGGCAACTAAAATATTAAACCATGATTAAGCAAAAATTACAAAGGAGAGAGAGAGAGAGAGAGAGAGAGAAAGCAATAAAAAAACTCAAGAACCAAAAGGGCAGCACCTCCCCCCTCAACCAAAAGCTTGCTGAAATGAGAGGAGGGGGGGCTCAATTTATAGAAAATTTTTCTCTCGGTTGGTCACGCCCTCCGACACGCCCTAGGGGGACACGCCCTAGGGGGGGCGTGTCAGGGGGCATGACAGTACTATGTTGACCTCGGGCTCTGGATTTTGGCGGGAGGGATGATTGCTTCGGTACGTCGGTGGTCACGCCCTAGGTCACGCCCATGACAGGGGGGACGTGACAGTAACGTCATGTCCAAATCATTGGTCGGAAATCCGTTAGTCGTCGAAAAAGTTGATGTGTCACGCCCCAGGTCACGGGCCCGTGACATGGGGGGCATGACAGTACTGTTTGCGTGCTGAGGCGGAACGACATTTAATGCGGCGGCAGGCTTTGCGGCAGAGGGCGACACGCCCATGGTCACGCCTGGTGACACGCCCAGGGAGGGCGTGTCAGGGGGCGTGACAGCGGTTTTGACCGTTTTTCTGTCCCTTCCAGCAGGAGTCCTCGGGATCGGGTGACACGCCCTAGGTCACGCCCAGGGAGGGCGTGACAGGGGGCGTGACAGGTCATTTTGGCCAATTTTCTGGAAACCTGCAAAAAGACAAGAAAAAGTTAAGTGGCAATAAATATTTACATAAAAATGATAAAAATAAACTAATAATAGACATAATTTGTACAATATAAAATAGAAAATACGATAATAGTTTAGGATACAAAACGTATTATCAAATTCCCCCAAGCTTAAGCTTTTCTTGTCCCCAAGCAAAAATATAAAAATCTAGATATTTATAAAAAGGACTAATCAAAAAGTTCTAATTATGCCTCACACAAGGTACTATGCGAAATTCTTAGTAGGGAAAAGGTGAAATGTAAGTCTAAAACAATTATTTAGGTATGGTAAAACTTTTATAAAAATTTACTTAATAAAAACAAATCATACAAAATTTTTAACGAGATTTTTTAAATGGACTTAAGCAAAGCAACGAAAATGAAAAACACGCATTGAGTTGTTACTAGATCCAAGCAACGCATTATAATTATATCAATTTAATTAACAAAAATCTAGGTTTAAATCCAAAACTAAAACTGATTTACTTTTTTTCTTTTCTTAGTTTATTAAATAAAAATCAAAAAGCGTGAATCAAAATGGACTTAAATAGGACAGAAATGTTTGGTTTAAGAAAATGATTCAGGAGTGGAATTCAAAGATAAACGTGAAGGTTTTAAAATCACACTAAACCAAAGCAAAGAGTTTCAAAAATTTCATAAAAATATATACACACATTTTTTTTTTCTTTTTCTTCTTCTTTTTTTTTTCATTTTTTTTTTCAAAACAAAGGCCATAAATATTTTTTATTTTCCTTTTTGAGTTGGCCAAACAAAAATAAACATCACTTTTCGAACATACCCTTTTTTTTCGAAAACCTTTCTCCCACAAAAATCACAAAATACCCTATCAAAATTGTCAAAATAATTTATGAAACTCAAAAAGGCTAGTGTGATTCGATAGGTTGGAAATTTTGGCTTTGGTGAAACTGAAATGAAGGGAGGAGCTATCAAATGAAATCGGAAAAAGGTTCAAAAACGGCTAACTAGTGGTAAAAGTTTTTAGGTTGGCAAGAAAGCTCAAACAAAAACAAAAATGGCCTAAATCATTTTCACGCTTTTGAATTTATTTAAAACAAAGGTTTGAAAAATTTTCAAAAAGCGAGTCCTAGATAATAAAAGAAGATTGATGAAATTAACTTGAAAATTGAAATAATAAGTGACTTGGATCGTTCACATCTACAACGTTATTCAAAAGTTGACTTTACAAAAATTATTCAAAAACGAAAAAGAAAATAGTGGATGATGAATTTTTCGAGAAAGTAAAGGAAATAAACAAACAAAAAACCATAATAGAAATGCGAGTTTTTAGAAAAATATTTCACCTTAACATGCTACCGTGAATTAGAAACACAGCATGGACCAACATTTTACTTGTGAAACATAATTAAAAAGAACGATTAGAAATATTATAATTAACTAAGTTGTTTATAGGAGATTTTGAGTAAAACAAAACTAAAAACTAGGGGTACTATTGAAATACCAAAATGTCTAAACTATTCAAAAACACATATATTTTTTTTAATTTAATTTAGTGAAATATTTCTCTTTTTTTTTGGATTTTGGATTTTTTTTTTCTCTTTTTTTGGAATTTCTAAGATATTCATTTTTTTTGGAAATATTTACAATATATACAAAAAGAAGATTATTTACACTACGCAAAAATGAAGGAGGAAATCCTCCCCCAAGCTTAAAACAGACATTGTCCTCAATGGCTAAAGAAGGGGATTGGAGAAGGAGAGAAAAATAAAGTACAGAATTGAAAGACAGAATTGAAATACAGGTACTTCCCCGGATTTATTTGCTGCGAAAGCTGAGTGATGCCGCTCCCCGAATGTCTTCTTTGGACTTTGTGATGGATTCAGCAATGTTGGAGCAGGTGATCGCAGAAGCTTCAGCTTGTCGGAGCCGTCCGAGGCAAAAATTGTAAAATAAAGAAAACAAAAAAAGATAACTTGGGTTGCCTCTCAAGAGCGCCCTTTGATTAAAGCGTCGTTGAGCTCGACGCATCAAAAAAATAATATTGTCCAAAAATATTGTTGTCCCGAAATAAAATTGTCTTTAGCAAAAAAAATTAAAAGTTCAAGATTAAAGTTCGTGAAGCAGAAACTTAATAATGTTTGGACTGATATCATCATCACCAGAAAAGTAGAGTTTAAGACGCTGACCATTCACTTTGAAATTACCCTTATCAGGGTGAGAAATTAAAACAGTTTCATAAGGAAATACTTCTAAAACAGAAAACGGGCCAGACCAGCGAGATTTTAATTTGCCCGGAAATAAACGTAAAAGAGAATTATATAAAAGGACATGGTCGCCCGGCTTAAAGTTTTTAGGGTGCCTTAAGTGTTTATCGTGTAAACGCTTCGTCCGCTCTTTATAAAGTTTATTATTTTCATAAGCATAAGAGCGCCACTCGTCGAGTTCATTTAGTTGGAATTTTCGAAGGTCACCGATTGAGTGGGGATCGAAGTTTAAAAATTTTAAGGCCCAAAAGGCGCGGTGTTCTAACTCTACGGGCAGATGACACGATTTTCCATAGACCAGCCGATACGGCGTACATCCGAGGGCGGTTTTGTACGCTGTTCGGTAGGCCCATAGAGCATCGTCATGTTTGGTTGACCAGTCTTTTCTAGAAGTTAAAACAGTCTTTTCTAATATTCTTTTTATTTCACTATTAACTACTTCGACTTGACCGTCAGTTTGGGGGTGGTAGGCAGTGGAAAGCTTATGTGTAATGTCGTATTTTGTAAGGATTTTTGAAAATTGCGCGTTACAGAAATGGGAACCCCTATCGCTAACGATTGCGCGAGGCGTACCGAATCTAGAAAATAATTTTTTAAAAAACGTGACTATAACTCGGGAGTCGTTCGTAGGAAGAGCTTGGGCCTCAGCCCATCGTGAAACATAATCAACAGCAACTAAAATATATTTGTTTCTGAAGCTAGAAGGAAGGGGGCCAACAAAATCAATTCCCCAGAGGTCGAAAATTTCGCACTCTAAGAAATAATTTTGTGACATTTCATTTTTATTAGAGATGTTTCCCGACCGTTGGCAACTATCACACCTACTCACAAAGGCTTGCGCGTCTTTAAACAGGCTAGGTCAGTAAAAACCCGCGCAAAGCACCTTGTGAGCGATGCGAGCAGCTTGATAGTGCCCACCTGTCGGACCTTCATGCAAATGTTTTAGAATATCAATTCCTTCATCAAAAGAAACACATCTCCTTATCACTTGATCCGCACAAATTTTGAAAAGATGTGGGTCTTCCCAAAAGTAGTTCTTCAGCTCAGAAAAGAATTTCTTCTTTTGCTGAGAGGAGAACTCCTTTGGGAGCACCCGGGCCACTAGATAGTTGGCGATGTGCACGAACCAAGGAGAAGTAGATATATTAACTAAAAGCAGCTTCTCGTCAGGAAAGTAGTCATTAAAAGATTTTTCATTTAATTTTTCTATAAAGGGGTTATCTAATCTGGAAAGATGGTCGGCGGCCAAGTTCTCGGCTCCTCGCTTATCACGGATCTCTAAGTCAAACTCCTGGAGGAGTAAGACCCAGCGAATCAAGCGAGGCTTAGCATCCGTTTTGGCAAGAAGGTACTTGAGGGCTGAGTGGTCCGTAAAAATAATGATTTTTGAAAGAGTAATATAAGGGCGGAATTTATCAAACGCAAATACTACAGCTAAGAGCTCCTTCTCGGTTGTGGTGTAATTTTCATGTGCAGATGTGAGGGTTTTACTAGCGTAATAGATGGGGTGGAAGTTCTTAGATATGCGTTGACCTAATACGGCTCCCACCGCAAAACTACTCGCATCGCACATAATCTCAAAAGCAAGGTCCCACACCGGAGCTATCATAATCGGTGCGTTAATTAACTTTTCTTTAATTAATTCAAAGGCAGAAATACAAGAGTCATCAAAAATGAATGGAGCGTCTTTTTCTAAGAGATGGGTGAGGGGCTTAGTGATCTTGGAGAAGTCCTTTATAAAACGATGATAAAAACCAGCATGGCCTAGGAAACTTCTTATAGCTTTTATGTTTGTAGGTGGCGGCAACTTCTCAATAACTTCTATCTTGGCAACGTCTACCTCAATACCTTTAGCAGAAATTTTATGACCCAAAACTAACCCTTCCCTCACCATAAAAAGGCATTTTTCCCAATTTAGGGCAAGGTTAGTTTCTTCGCATCGTTCTAAGCCTTTTTCGAGGTTTTCTAAACATCTATCGAAGGAATCGCCGAACACGGAGAAATCGTCCATGAATACCTCCATAATGCTTTCTACGTAATTGTCAAATATTGCGAGCATACATCGCTGGAATGTAGCTGGCGCATTGCATAATCCAAACGGCATTCTTCGGTACGCGAAGGTGCCGAAGGGACAAGTAAACGTAGTTTTCTCTTGGTCCTCGGGAGAGATGGGTATTTGAAAGTACCCCGAGAGGCCATCGAGAAAACAATAAAAGCTATGGCCGGAGAGACGTTCTAAAATCTGGTCGATAAACGGTAAAGGAAAGTGGTCCTTTCGGGTGGCGTCATTTAACTTACGGTAATCTATGCACATACGCCAACCCGTCACCGTCCGCGTCGGGATTAATTCATTATTCTCATTACTAACTACGGTGATCCCTCCCTTCTTTGGAACTACCTGAACGGGTCTAACCCACTTACTGTCCGAAATAGGGTAGATAATTCCTGCATCTAATAGTTTCATAACCTCGCCCTTAACTACTTCTTTCATATTCGGGTTTATACGACGTTGAGGTTGGATAGAGTTACGCGAATTATCTTCCATTAAAATTTTATGGGTACAGAAAGATGGGCTTATGCCCTTGATATCAGAAATTTGCCAAGCAATAGCCCGGCGATGCTTACGTAGAACTAGAAGAAGTTTATCGTTTTGCGTATCCGTGAGGTAGGCCGAAACGATAACTGGTAACTTGGAATCCTTTTCTAAGAAAGCATACTTAAGGTGTTCGGGGAGTTCTTTAAGTTCTAGGGTAGGGGGTTCTTCATAAGAGGATTTTGAGATTCTTTCTTTTTCAAAAATAATATCTTCATAAACTTTTTTATAAGTAACGTAATAAGGGGTGGGGCTAGCAGCCAAGACGGCTTCTTGTAGCGATTCAGTGGGAAGAAAAGAGGAAGAACAAAAATCAGAAATTTCTTTTTCAAACTCAGAAAGACAATAAGAAGATTCATCACTTCCTTGCAGTGATTCCGTTGTAAGAGAAGAGGAGCAAAAAGTAGAAAATTCTTTTTCAAAGTCGGAGAGGCAGTAGGAAGAATCATCACTCACGGCGTCTACGAAAAAACATGAGTCATCGTTCGCTAAGGTGTTCTTCATCGAAGGGGTGATAGAAAATGTGACTTCGTCGTCGCCTACTCGAAGAAAGAGCTTACCATTGCTTACGTCAATGATGGCTCGGGAGGTGGCAAGGAAGGGTCGGCCAAGGATCAGGGGAACCTCGATGTCTTCTTCGATGTCCAAAATGACAAAGTCCACCGGGAAGATGAACTTGTCGACTTTCACTAGAACGTCCTCCACTATTCCTAATGGGTACTTGACGGATCTATCGGCTAGCTGGATACTCATACGCGTGGGGTTAAGGCTACCAATCCCTAACTTTTTGAACAACGAAAAGGGCATCAGGTTTATACTCGCGCCTAAGTCGGCTAACGCGTGTTTAACAAAAAGATCACCGAAGACACACGGGATAGAGAAACTACCCAGGTCACTGATTTTCTTCGGCAAACCGTTTGTTAAAACGGCGGAGCACTCGACGTTTAGCGTGACGTGCGAAAGATTCTCTAACTTCTTCTTGTTTGTGAGGAGGTCTTTAAGATATTTGGCGTATTTCGGCATCTGCGAAATAGCCTCGTGGAAGGGAAGATTAATGTGGATTTGTTTGAAGATTTCTAAGAAGCGGGAGTACTGATCATCTTGACATTGTCTATTAAGTTCAGAGGGGTATGGAGGAGTTGAATTATTTTTGAAGATGGGTGGTGGAGTGAGATTATTTTCTAAAATAGGGGTGATTACTTCTTCAACAGAGGGTAGAAGCGGAGCGGAGCTTTGATTTTTAGAGGCGGGAGCAGAGCTTTGATTTTTAGAGGCGGGAGCGGAGCTTGCCTCGGGCTCTTCACTTACCATACCGGAGACTTGCTTCCCACACCGAAGAGTTATAGCTTTTGCTTGCTCTCTCGGGTTGGGTTCGGTATTGGAAGGAAGAGACCCTGCGGGTCGCTCAGAAATTATTTTCGCGAGCTGTCCTACCTGATTTTCTAAACTTTTTACGCTTCCGGTTAAAGTTCTTATGGTAGCGTCATTTGTGGTGATGTATTTAGAAAGTAATTCCTCCAAGCTTGGAGTTTTGGGTAATTTTGAAGAAGTGGTGGTGGTGGTGCAGAAAAATCATTTTGCGGGGGTGGGCGCATCGCATTCGATGGATTACTCCATGAAAAGTTCGGATGATTTCTTAAAGCAGGGTTATAACTATTCGGAAAATTAAAAACAGGCGGATGAAAATTCGCATCAGAAAAATTATTAAAAGCAGTTCTAGGCATATTATTAACATATTCTAAATGTTCTGGAGTAGGGGTTGCAGATTCCCATACCTGAGGGGCAGAGGCAGCAGTCATCTCCGTTATCTTTTTGCTTAGGATTTCTACTTGCAGAGCGAGCTGGGAGACGTTGTCCACTTCATAGATACCTGCAGGCTTGTTCAGGCGGGACCTAGGCACATTCCATTGATAAGTGTTCATGGCCATGTCCTCAAAAAGCTCAAGAGCGGCTTCCGGGGTCTTATGATTTAAAGTACCGCCAGAAGCTGCGTCTATCATTTGCTTCGTGCTTTGATTTAGCCCGTTATAAAATGTTTGCACTTATAACCATACAGGCAGCGCATGATGTGGGCATCGTTTTAATAA
This sequence comes from Platanthera zijinensis, assembly GCA_039513925.1. Lineage (NCBI taxonomy): Eukaryota > Viridiplantae > Streptophyta > Magnoliopsida > Asparagales > Orchidaceae > Platanthera > Platanthera zijinensis. Next base: position 155,291,296 of record CM077078.1, on the reverse strand, counting down.
TTCTTTAAATCTCTCCCAGGTTTCGTAAAGGGTTTCAGAGTCTATTTGTCCGAAGGCAGAGATATCGTTCCTAAGTTTTGCAGTTTTAGCTGGCGGAAAATACTTCGCCAAAAATTTTTCAGTTAATTCATTCCAAGTGGTTATGATATTTTTCGGAAGTGTGTTCAGCCACTGCTTAGCTTTAGTTCTTAGAGAGAAGGGGAAGAGTCTCAGCCTGATCGCATCATTTGTGACACCATTTATCTTGAAGGTGTCGCAAATTTCAAGAAAGCTAGCTATATGTGCGTTCGGATCTTCATCTTGAAGTCCGTCAAATTGCACATATTGCTGCACCATTTGAATTATGCTAGGCTTTAGTTCGAAGTTATTATTTGCTATAGCAGGGCTGACTATGCTTGATTCTGTTCCCTCGAGGTTCGGTGGTGCATAATAGGACATAGTCCTTTGCATGGCCTCATCTACGTTGGGTTCTTCCATTCTTAAAGTAGCAAATGACTCGGAGTCCTCAACCGGCACTTGGATAGTAGGACCTTGAAATCGCGATCGTCTCCGAAGAGTACGCTCAATTTCGTGGTCCAAGTCCAAAATAACCGACGGACTCCCGCGGGTCATGCACTAAAAGAACAGAAAAGAAGAAGAGGAAGAGAAAAAGGATAAACTAGAAAAAAGATTAGAAATTTTTTTTTTGAAATAGATTTTTTTTTATAGATTAACTCCCGAACTTCCCAAGGACTACCCCGTGAAGGGTTCGCAAGGTACTAGACAAGACAGTGGCGCTTAAAGCCCTTTGCCCTTTTCGAGAGAATTAGGTGGCGTTGAAAAATTGTGAGGTTGGTTTCTATTAAGAGCGGTGATAGAATTTTTTTGATTTTTAAAATTTTAAAGAAAGAGGATGAGAAAGAGAAGAGATAAAATTAATAGGTTCGTGTTTTCAAAATATCAACGGAAGTTGGTTTTCCCCGGCAACGGCTCCAAAAACTTGTTGCGCGCTAGGGTTCGAAGAAAATAAACGCAACCGAACTAGCAACCCAATGAGGCAAGTATACCTATCAAATTGTAGCTAGGGGACACAAGTGTCGTATTGAAATCCGGGAACTGTTGGCTATGCTTACTCACACGAACGCTATTATCTTATCGACGGAAAAACTAGGGTTTTAGAAAATCTAAGTGCAAGGGAGAAAGTAAAGCTATACTAGAAAGAGAAACACCGCAATTAAGTAAAGCTGTTAAGTAAAGAACTATGCTAGAAAGGAAACTACTGCAGTTAATTAAAGAGCACAAGATAGGAGATTACTACGAAAGGTAGAAAATATGAAATGGAAATGCACTCGATCAAGATTCACCTCGGCTAAATACGATTAAGAAAATGCGATAAAAATCTAAACTTAATAGGATAAAGGTCCTTGACCGTTGAGGTTCCTAAAGCTTGAACACGCTTCTCTCGAAGTCGTGCCCAACTGAGTTTAGGAAGGTCCGACCGACTCTCGTCTAAATCGGAGGCCTAAAACTCGCTTTACGCGGTGAACCCCACTATTGGATTTTACTCCAATCCGGGAGATTTGGACGTCTGTCTCTCTCGAGGGTTGCGTACAACTCCCTTTACTCTTGAATGCTCACTTCATTCTTTCGGCCTCTCGGCTAGCCCAGAATGAAAGCAAAGGCGGAGCGTATATATCAAAAATATACCTCCAACCCGTGATTAATCAAGAGTAATTCTAGGCCCTAACCTAAAAAGAAAAGATTAATTAAAACATCATAACATAATCGCTCTAACCTCGGATCATCAAGATCGAGTACAAGGAGGATTAGTTAATCATTATGGAATGGAGGAAGGGGGATGAGTAGTAAAGCATAAGAGGAACACAAGCTAAACAAAAAAACAATTTTATTAATTCAAAGGGGCAAGCTACACTATTGAAAATAAAATTACAAGTGCATGAAATTGAAATCCTATTCTAGCCCTATATTAAGCACTAAGCAACACTAAAGATTACAAAGAAAGCTAGGGCAACGAAATATTAAACCATGATTAAGCAAAAATTACAAAGGAAGAGAGAGAGAGAGAGAGAGAGAGAGAGAAAGCATAAAAAAACTCAAGAACCAAAGGGGCAGCACCTCCCCCTCTCAACAAAAGCTTGCTGAAATGGAGAGGGGGGGGGGCTCAATTTATAGAAAATTTTCTCGGGTTGGTCACGCCCTCCGATACGCCCAAGGGGGGGCATGTCGGGGGGCGTGAGAGTACTATGTTGACCTCGGGCTCTAGATTCTGGCGGGAGGGATGATTGCTTCGGTACGTCGGTGGTCACGCCCTAGGTCACGCCCGTGACAGGGGGGCGTGACAGGCACGTCATGTCCAAATCATTGGTCGGAAATCCGTCAGTCATCGAAAAGTTGATGTCACGCCCCAGGTCACGCCCGTGACGCGGGGCGTGACGGTACTGTTTGCGTGCTGAGGCGGAACGACATTTAATGCGGCGGCAGGCTTTGCGGCAGAGGGCGACACGCTCATGGTCACGCCTGGTGACACGCCCAGGGAGGGCGTGTCAGGGGGCGTGACAGCGGTTTTGACCGTTTGCTGTCCCTTCCAGCAGGAGTCCTCGGGATCGGGTGACACGCCCTAGGTCACGCCCAGGGAGGGCGTGACAGGGGGGCGTGACAGGTCATTTTGGCCAATTTTCTGGAAACCTGCAAAAAGACAAGAAAAAGTCAGTGGCAATAATATTTACATAAAAATGATAAAAATAAACTAATAATAGACATAATTTGCACAAAATAAAATAGAAAATACGATAATAGTTTAGGATACAAAACGTATTATCACCTTTCTCTATATTCTCTCTCTTTAATTTTTGTGAACCTTTACCCCCCTCTTTCCCTTTTACCATGATTAAATAATCCTCCTTGTACTCGATCTTGATGATTCGAGGTTCGAGCGATTAATTTATGACGTTTTAATTTACCTTTTCTTTTTAGATTTTAGGCCTTGAATTACTCTTGATTTTTTATGGGCTGAAGGTATATTATCGATATATACTCTCCACCTTTGCTTTTTTTCTGGTCTAGCCGATAGGCGGATAGAATGAAGTGAGCATTCAAGATTAAAGGGAGTTTTAAGCACCCCTCGAGAGAGGAAGACGTCCTGAAAGTGAGAGAAAGATCTACCTTGACTCTAGGGGGGGGGAAGGGATGAATAGAGTATTTTAAAATAATGTTTATAATTTAAAAATATATGGCAGTGGAAGATTTAATTTAATTATATGTGTAAGGTGCTTGTAGAAAAATAAAGTTAAAGCAAGAAATAAGAATCACACAGCACACAGCAATAACAAACACACAGCAACCAGAAGACACAAGGATCTATAGTGGTTCCCCAAAAGCTTGGGTACATCCACTATTCTACCACCCTTGGTAGGAATCCACTATAGGATGAGTTGATCAGGTGTCCTGGGCACCAATGAGCTTTTGATAAGGTGCTTAAAAAACAAATCTAGATTTTTTGATAAGGTGTCTTGCCACCACTGAGTTTTGACAAGGCTCTCAGAACTAGATTCAAAACTTTTGAAGGGAGTTTTGATAACCCTTTTACAGCAGGAAAAGAAAAAGAAAGAGATGATGATGTCTTCTCTGTCTCAAATCACTGAGAGAAGACTAGTGGATGGTTGATGTTGTAAAAGCTCCCCCTGAGATGTACAATGGTTCAGGAGTGAGAGCTTTGTTAGGGTGATAGGCCTTAAGAAGCTTCAGATCTCCAATAGAAGATGATTCCAGCAGATGCTGAAATATTTGGTGTCTGGAGTCCTTGATGTTGAAGCCTTTGAACACTTGAAGATTAAGTAGATTTGTAAATCACAGAAGTTGAAATCTTGATCAGAGAAATTGTGTTGTTCAATCTTCTGTAATGTAATCTAATTCTTCTATATCTCTTTGTATTGTTTGTGTTGATCACTGTATCTTGTGTATTTGTACTATCTGAATGACAACTGAAGGAGTATATCAGATATTCTCTTAGACGGCCGTTTAATAAGTCATAAATGACTTCCATAATAGACAACTATATCTGGGGAAAGTCCTAAGCAATATTCCATTTAGTCTTTCCTTGAAACTTGCATCAGATTGATTGAAACGGCTAGAAAATCCTTTGCAATCAATGCAGGAATTAATTCTGATTATAATCCATAACTGTCCTTGAATTTGAATTCTGAAGGCGTCGATCTCTCACAGAAATTATCGATCTGAGCTCTACGATCGTTGAACTGAGCTCAGAGATTGGATTAACACAGCAGACAGAAAACGTCGAACTGAGCTCTATGATTTTCGAACCAAGCTCAGCGACTGAGAAAGTAGCTGAAAAAAGTTCGTCGATCTGTGCTTGAAGATCGTCGACCAGAGTTCGACGACTCAGCAGAGTTGAGCTCAGAGAGCGTCGAACAGAGTTCGACATTTCGTCGAACTGAGTTCGACGAAAAATGTCTTTGTCTCAGCTCTAAGTCTTCATCTTTGAATGGTCCTGGGGGCAGCTTCAAACCTAAGTTCTAAGCCCTAGACTAATTATAATTTGACCTTTTCAACTATACATTTAGGTCAAACCAATTTTCCAAAAGACATAGTGATCCTTGCCCAAATTAGTAATAGGGTGTTCCAACAATCTCCCCCTATTTGGGTTAGGATTACTATTTACAGGACTCAGTAAGAAATACAAAAGCATATACAGAAAAGCAAAATTTAAAACAACAGAGCAGAACATATGACATAGCAGCATTCAGATAGAATATCAGCAAATGTTTAAAGATGAATGTACTGTCTGCTTACAGAATTCATTTCCTTTCACTGCCTTTCTTAAATACAATCTCTCTGTTGGGATTGAGAGCCTCTTTCTTTGACCTTCTGTCATCATCTGCACCTAAGTAGGTTTGAGATCTTTGCCTGGGAACTACAGCCTGAGGATGCAGTTTCATGTAATCCTCTGGGTCAAAGAACTTCCTTGAAGCATATTTCTCCAGATCTGCCTTTCTTTGCTCTGAAAAAGTAGAGATGTTGGAATTATCTTTACCTTGTTCTCTGGCCTTTTCAGTTGATCTAGAGCAGCAAGTTCTTTCATCCTGGCATTCTAAGATAGAGGATTGTTTTTTGGATCCTCAAAAGGAATTGAAGGTTCATATCTATTTATGGTTTCTGAAGCAGTAGATGTCCTTGTAACAACAGTATCTCTGAGTTTGTAAGGGAAAAGACCTTGAGTTGAGTCCATATGTCTTTGTCCATCCCTTTGTTGTCTGGAATAAGTTCTATATTCTCTCTGAATTCCTCTGTGTTGACCTCTTCTAGACTGATAACTTTTCTGATATTATCCTCTGGGATGATATCTCTGGGAAGATTGGGAGGAGCTTTGCTTTGATGTAGAGGTTTGAAAGGCTGAGCCTCCACCTGATCCTGAGTCTGGAGGAGGAGGAGGAGGAGGCTGATCCTTGGAGGACACTTTCTCATACTTATCCAGTTTCCTTTTCTTTTTCATAGCCTTTAATTGATTCTTAGAAAATTGCATCCAGGGCTCTGTAATCTGACAGTCATGCAGAATATAATATGGTATGTCATTTGCATCTTTGGCCTTGGCTGGAGGAACTGTAATCATAGCTTTGCTTCTAGCTTTCCTATTTTTGGCAATGGTGCCAGCAGAGTCATCAGATTCAGTACTGAACTTGTCATTATCAGAACTCTGTGGTCTGTCATACAGATCATCTTTTCTCTTGATGTATTCCTCTTAGATTTTTGATTTCTCAGGAGCAACAGGATCAGGAAGTGTTGGGATAGCAGCAGGAACTTCAGCAGGAGCAGATGAAGTAACAAACACTTGTGGAGTAGATGAAACTGCAGGAGTCTCAGAAACTTTTTCTTCAAAAAAACTAGCCAAATCTTCAGCAGCAGCAGTATCAGCATCAGCAGACAGCATTTCAATGTCAGTAGATTCAACAAATATAACAGCATCAGCAACAGTACAAACAGAAGCCGCAATATCCTCAGCCTTAAGAGAATTGACATATGATATAATCATGCTTGGATCATATTCTTAAATAGGCACAATGGCCTTAGTGAGGTCTTCAACTCCCTGAGTTGGTAAATATCATCTATGAAGAATATAAAAAGCACACAACAGTGATCTGAGGTCCACTATAAACACTGGTACTAGAGCAGCAGCAGGCACTTCTTTAGCTTCATGAGGCATCTCCCCCTGCCTTGATTTAGTCAGGACTGGATCAAGGCACTCCATTGAAGGAATTGCCTGAGGAGAGCAGATAGCAGACAACCTGTCAAATAGCTCCTGTATAGATTTGAGGAGTGGAGCCAAGGAGGTCTCTAGCAGGGCTACTAGCTTGGGGGCCAGTATCCCATAAAGCCTATCTGCCAGAGCTGAAAGATTTACTTGCTCAAGGGATACTTGAGTAGAGGTGGAGGAAGAGGTGGCTGGAACTGATGGTGGATGGACTGCAGTTGATGCTGTGGTGGATGGTAGAATGGATGGTTGAGAGATAGGGATGGTGGAGATGGATTGTATAGGAGTAGAGATGGATGGAGTGAAGGATGGTTGTGAGAGTATATCTTGAAGTAGTTGTTGGTAGGAGGAGGTAGAAGCAAGCTCAAGACGAGAGGAAGGGGAATCATCCATGAAGGAGTCCTCCATGATGTTGAATGATGGAATAGTGAGAGGTGGATAAGAGTGGAGTGGGTGGAATGTTTCTGGAGTGGCTGGAGGAGAAAGAGGAGATGAGATGATAATGGGGGAAGAGATAGTTATGGTTGAGGTTATTGTTATGGTTAATGATGAGATGGAGGTAGAAACAAATGGAGGAAAAGGAGGAGAGGAGGCAGGCAGTTCTTCTGGAGCCGGAGAGGAAGTGACTGCAGGAGTCCTTGTGCCTGAAGCTATGGCAGTCCTGTCAGGTTTTATAATCTTCCTGTCCCATTTCCCAAATAGGTCACATGTTAATCTGTTAGATGCATTGTTGTGCATCCCATTGGAAACCAGTAATTCAGGGCACCTGGAATGCAGGAAAACCCCTAGAATCCTCCCAAAATTGACAAAACTTTTGTTAATTTTCTTCTCGATCAAATCAAAGAAGATAGTTCCCCAATTCAGATATTTCTTGTCAATTATTGCTCCTATTTAACAGAACTGATACCTTGAGATGGTATCAAGTGCTGAGAGCTTGGCCAGCAGCACTTTGCCCACAACATCAGCCAAAAATCTATATTCAACAGATAGATTCTTTTTCAACAGCTTATTAGGGTTTACAGCAGAGTGACCCATTATATCTAACATGGAATCAATTTCTTCACCAGACATATTAGAGGAAACATCTCCAGAACTTAAGTTGAATACCTCAGTCAGAAGAATAGGGGATAATGGTACCTTAGTCTAGTTGATCGTGCCGACTATAGTATTCTCATCCTTATTGTTTGTAGTAAAAACCCATTCCTTTATTTCATCAGCCGTAATCTTCATTCTTGTTGACATAATATTCTCTAGTTGTTGTTCCTTGAAGAGTTCCATAATATCTTTAAAATTTTGATCGATGCCGGCGAATGAATCCATATAAATAACAAATCCGGTATAAAACTTCATCTTTCCGAGAGCCGCAATGTTCACAGCCATTGAGTACCTGCAAGAAAGTACCAAACACAACCAAGTGTACTAGAGTTTGGAGGGAAAGAAAGAAATTGCAGAGAGTATGAATGCGCAATCGAAGAACGACGACGAAAAATGATTTTTATATTAGGGTTCGACGGCGGAAAGGAAGGATCGTTGAACTTCGTTCGACGATCTGGGCTTCTAATGGAATCTGAAGAGTCTTCAATAACGTCGATCTCCGTTCGACGATACTGGAGAGCGTCGAACTCCGTTCGACGATCATTGACCAGAGGAAGATAGCCTAGCGCTGCCTGGAAAACGCTGAACTCTGGTCGACGCTTATTGGAAAGCGTCGATCTCCGTTTGACGATTTTTGGAAAAAACGTCGAGCGCAGTTTAGAGACAAAATAGAACCTACAGACAATAGAAAATATAAGTTTTTAGCCTAGTCTTGGTCTGTTTTTAGATTTTCAAAATCTTGGAATTTATTTTTGATAGCCTCCATCTAGCATTCCTAACTGATTGAGGAACAAGGTATGTTTCTTCTCATCCAAAGGCTTGGTGAAAATATCTCCCCTTTGCAAATCAATTGGGATATATTGTAGTTCAATTTTATTCTTTTCAATATTATATCTTAGAAAGTGATGCCTAATCTATATATGTTTTGTCCTACTATGGAGGACTAGATTTTTTGCTATGGAGATAGCACTAGTGTTATCACAAAATATTTTTGACCCTTCTAATTTGTAGCCATAGTCTAGAAGCTGGTTTTGAATCCACAGAATTTGTGAGCAACAACTATCTACTGCCATGTATTCAGCTTCAGCAGTTGAAGTAGACACAGATTAAGTAGATTTGGTGTCTGGAGTCCTTGATGTTGAAGCCTTTGAACACTTGAAGATTAAGTAGATTTGTAAATCACAGAAGTTGAAATCTTGATCAGAGAAATTGTGTTGTTCAATCTTCTATAATGTAATCTAATTCTTCTGTATCTCTTTGTATTGTCTGTGTTGGTCACTGTATCTTGTGTATCTGTACTATCCGAATGAAAACTGAAGGAGTATATCAGATATTCTCTTAGACGTCCGTTTAATCAGTCATAAATGACTTCCATAATAGACAACTGTATCTGGGGAAAGTCCTAAGCAATATTCCATTTAGTCTTTCCTTGAAACTTGCATCAGATTTATTGAAATGGCTAGAAAATCCTTTGCAATCACTGCAGGAATTAAATCTGATTATAATCCATAACTGTCCTTGAATTTGAATTCTGAAGGCATCGATCTCTCACAGAAATTGTCGATCTGAGCTCCACTATCGTTGAACTGAGCTCAGAGATTGGATTAACACAGCAGACAGAAAACGTCAAACTATGCTCTACGATCGTCGAACTGAGCTCAGCGACTGGGAAAGTAGCTGAAAGAAGATCGTTGATCTGAGCTCGAAGATCGTCGACCGGAGTTCGACGACTCAGCAGAGTTGAGCTCAGAGAGCGTCGAACGGAGTTCGACGTCTCGTCAAACTGAGTTCGACGAAAAATGTCTTTGTCTCAGCTCTAAGTCTTGATCTTTGAATGGTCCTGGGGGCAGCTTCAAACCTAAGTTCTAAGCCCTAGAGTCATTCTAATTTGACCTTTTCAACTATACATCTAGGTAAAACCAATTTTCATAAAAACATAGGGATCCTTGCCCAAATTAGTAATAGGGTGTTCCAACACGTCCAAATCTCCCGGATTGGTATAAAATCAAATAGAGGGGTTCTCCGCATAAAGCGAGCTTTAGGCCTCCGATTTAGACGAGAGTCAGTCAGACCTTCCTAAATTCAGTTGGGCACGACTTCGAGAGAAGCGTGTTCAAACTTTAGGAACCTCCACGGTCAAGGACTTTTACCCTATTAAGCATAGGTTTATTTATTGCCTTTTTAATCGACTTATGCTGAGGTGATTCTTGGTCAAGGGCGCCCTTTTATCTCTAGCTTTAAATCTTTTTATTTCTGCAATTAATTTAGCTTTCTTTTTAGTTTAATATTTTAATTCCTGTTTTTATTTAATTACTCTAATATAGAAATTTCAGTTGATAAAATAATCGCAATCTCCTTTGAGTAGAAGTAGTCATTACGCCCCAGGGAAATACGACCTTGATAATAATCTTTAGTATCCTATACTATAACCGATAAGGTATGCTTTCCTTTATCGGATATAGAATCGGAGAATATTCTAAACCACCACATCCCCCTTCTCTTCTCATCTTAACCCTCTCTAGCGCGTTGCGATTCCGTGTATCAACCGCAACGGACAAATTAAACAGAATTTGTTCTCACTCATTCCAATTCTACGCTCGCACAATTTAAACACATCACACCCGATTCAAAATAATATCAATCTAATGCTAATGCATTGGTTCGCTACACCATTAGAGATCAAATAGAGGCGATGAACCAATATTCTATCAAGAGAAATGGTCTGACCCAATCCGTTCGAGCTTGTGTAAGAGATCCCCCAAAAATAAATTGTTCAGAAAGTAGTAGATCTCTCCCAACAAAAAGAAAATGAGGTCCGCCAATTCACACGAATATAAATATATCAAAAGAAAACACAAAATCATTTGGATCAAAACCACGACGGAATCAAAATTTTGAAAGCCATGCCAAAGTAAAACCACCACAAGAATTAATCTAGGAGGGAAAACACTCAAGGTAGAAATTTCGTTACCCAATCGGAATGGATGATCCCGATTTTTTTTAAAAAATTGTTCACTCTTCTATGGTTCCGCCACAGTCATGCCAAATGGAGAGAAACTCGACCGCCTTCCATGCTTCACGCAGGAGGAGGTTCGTCATCGTCGTTGATCTTCCTATTGGCCGAAACTCCACCAAGAAGGGCTAAAGGTGGTTGGTCGAATCCTATGAGAGAAGTAAAGAGATGGATGAATTCCTCAAGGGGGTTTAGCCTTCAATTCCATGTGGGGAGTTGGAGAGGAGAGGAGTTATTAAGGTGGAGAAGAGAGGAGGGGAGAGGGGGAAGAGGTGGCCGAACCATAAGAGGAAGAGAGGGGGAAGGCTTGCGGCCAAAGGAGGAGGAGAATGAGAGGGAAATCTCAATTTAGGGTTAGCTTTTTTTTCATCAATCTACTAAATCCTTCATAAGCATGCCCTTTTATAGCCTACACCACTCAATCTCCTCCATTTAAATAAAATAAACACATGATGGTTATATGCACCCATCATAAACATGGCATAACAAATACAATAATTAAATGCATGAAATAAAAATACCCAAATTAAAACAATGCAATAAGGAAATAAATAAATATAATAAAACATTATAATTATTGGATTATTGTCGCGGCGATGGAGTTGTAGCGATGATGGCGTTGTAGCGGTGATGGCATTGTAGCGAAATTATTTTTGCGTCGATGGCGTTGTAGCGGCGATGGTGTTGTAGCAAAATAATTATCGTGACGAATATGTTGTAGCGGCGATTGTGTGCATCAAAATTGTTGTTGCGGCATCATCCATCCGAGTCTTAAAACGTACGGTTGCGGCGATGGTCAACATAATGCATGAACCTGGCATCGCCATGGAGCTCGCCAAAGAACTCGTCAGCACCATCTACAACGTCATCATGAACAAATGGCGGGACATCATCAGCACCAATCAAACGGTCAGAATCATCCCGTGAGGGGAGAACAGTAAAAAGCAGCAGCAACATGGGACAAATCTTGCTCCACAATCCAAGTCGTAGTAGCGTGATCATGCCACATCAAATAACACCTGTCAGGCAAACAGAAGGTCTTGGGGAACCTTTGAAAAGCATTAGTCAAAGAAGATGAAAAAGTTTCAACATCAACATTCAACATACCCCTAGTGGAAACCGTAAGAGAGAGCGAACCGGGACCCGACTCACCCCTCAACCCATTAGAAAACATAGTGGACGGAATAAACTGAGAGACAGATAATTCAAGTGGTGGAGAAACATAAGGCATTAAATCTGTAACATTGAAAATGGGGTATATACCCCAATGAGTGGGTATCTCCAAAAGATATGCATTTTCTCCTAACCTCTTTAAAATTCGAAAAAGACTAGCTCGCCAATTCGCTAACTTTTTTATGGGGCCCAAAGACAACCGTTCTGGGATGAGACGCACCAAGACCAAATAATCAACATTAAAGTGAGCCACTCTTCTATGAACGTTAGCACGAGATTTATAAAACATATGTTGGGCGACTAACGTTTCATGAATGTGCTTATGTAAATTGTGAATTTGAGAGCGAATTCTTGTGTAAAATCACTTGATTTATAGGTTGGAGGTAACAGAACTAAATCAGGTGGCACCGGTGCTAAATGGTTTAGTCGAGTTAATTTATATTGGAAGTTTAGCGGACGCAAACAAATGGGCACACCCGTCACAAAATCTGAAATGGGCACAATTGACGACCTCATCGTAAACGTAAAATCAGAGAAATGATTATTCTAAGGAAATATGGAGGATAAGAAACTATAAATACTTGTGATGAGACTGAACACGAATTCTATCAACTCACTAATACCTTTCTCGGCTATCGTCGCAGTCACGGGCAAACCAAAGTCGCAATCAGGTGGGGGAAAATATATGCAACCTTACCAAAGTTGTAAGCACATCTTGGTAAAGCTACGATAAGAGGCACAGTCGCCATTGAATCAGAATCGATTGCAATCGAGGACAAAACCGTAGATGGACATGCAGAAAAATGAACAGTCAACGGTGACGCATGTAATGTCCCCGATTTTTCGATGATTTTATTTAAATGGGCAACATCATATTTATGATGTCATGGCGTTACTTTTAACGTCGAGTTGACGGGGCAACACCGTTAAGGCATTTTCCCGTCCGTTTGGTCGAGTCGGACAATTTCTTGAATTCTTATTGTAAAGTGAAAATTTTGCATTTGGAATTTAAGTTAAGTTATTTTGGACTTGCTCGTCAAGTTTCGTCGCAATCCGAGCATTTTTTGAGTCTCGGCGCACGATTGAAGTTTTGGATTGTTTATTATTAGCCATACAATTTGAAGATTAATATCTCGGCAATGGCTCGTTGGATTTTAGTTTTGACTTTGCCTTTAAATTCATAGCATCAGTGTTCACCTTCGGTTCGAGTTTCGTTTAATTTGGCGGGCGTTTGGCTTTTCGTTCTGAGTCTTCTTGAGTAGCTGTGGTTCTTCTCGAGTAGCCCGTTTCAGATTTCGCTCAGACGCCTTTTTTAGGGTCAAAATGGCATCGTGTCAAAAAATAGTAAACATGAAATTTGTTCGTCTCAACGATATCCACATCTTTTATGTTGACCACTTTTTGATTTGAAGCCATCTTAGACTCCTATTTTTGATTTTTCCCAAAACTGCTCGTAAATAAGCTGTATTATTGATTTCTACTCGAGAACTACTGATTTATCTCGAGTATTATTGTTTAATTCTCGATAAATATTGAATTCTCTCGAGTCCTAGTGATATTTATCAAGTACTATACGTTTCCCTCGAGAACTTTGCTCTCTTTCTCGAGTAGACCCTTTCCTCTCGAGTAGTCATGTGTAGTCAGAGTTCGGGCACCGTTTTAAGGGTCAAAACGGTGTTGTACGAAAACATGATCAACACGAAATTTGTTCGCCTCAACGAGATCTACAACTTTCATGTAAGGCACTTTTCGAGTTGGAACCATCTTAGGTTTCTATTTTTGATTCCCGCAAAACCGCTCGTAATAACCCGTTTTTAACAAAAAAATTTATAAACATAAATAAATAAATAAATAAATAAATAAATATATATATATATATATATATATATATATATATATATATATATATATATATATTCTTGGACTTAGGTTTTAGAACCAAACTTCGTCTTCTCCATTATTTTTTTCCCGAACCAGTGCAGCGAGCGAGAGAGAGAGTGTTTCTTTTTCGTAAATCTTCCGTTGGCTGCCGACGGTACTCCGGTGCTCGAAATCTTCAACCGAGCATAGATCCGGAAAGCTCTCGCCGAGGGATACGCAATTGTGGTAAATTTTTACACATTTCTTTAGTTTTCTGGTTAGGGTATTTCGGCCCTAACCCCCTTTTCGGTCATTTTTGTTTAGATTTCAACTCCTCCTATGTTTTTTTTCCCAGATCTACGACGTGGAGTGATTCAGAGAACTTTTCCAGTAAAACCAAGGCAAGTGGTGGTTTCCCCTCATTTCTCCTTGTGTGATTTGATGATACCGGCCATGTTTTTCATGTTCCTTAAAATTTTCTACACTTATTCTTCCAATTTATTGTTATGATTAACCTTCTCAATGATCACATTAGGTTGTAACGTTTTGTCAAGTTGTACTCGATTTTTGTTCGGATATGTTTGATCGTTCTTGAAGTGTATTATTGATGGCTTTAAACGCCTTAGATTTCATTATTGAACGGATTAGAGTTATTTATGATTGTAAATCGTTCCTTAGGGTTGATAAAACATGTCTTGAAACTAGATGTGTAAAGTAGAATCTGACGAGCCAAATCTCGAGATATATATGTGTTGTGGTTTCTTTGGATTTCTAAAAATTACGGGAGTTGATGGATAAAACCACCTCCGCGTTGTCTAATCCCTTTATTGTACCTTGTGGAATTCTACCGAGTTTTTGGGCATCTGCGGTGTATGGTGGAGAGTATGAGACTCCCTCGCAGTTAAGCGGATAAATAATTCGTTAGGGGTGTGTCCAGTTGAGTGACCACCTCGCCCGTGTGTTTGGGGTAGAGTCGACCACAGGTGCATAGTAAAGGTAGTTAAATTTCTTCCTTATGTTTTTACTTATTTTTGTTCCCCTTTTACCTTGGGAAATCTGGTGTATTTGTTGGAGTACGTGACGATTCACGTAAGTGTTTCTTTATTTTCCTATTCGATGCTTTACTTCAGTACTTTTGGTCTTGGGTTGGTACCCCGTTTGACCTTTGTTTTATTTTACTTACTTCTTTTCCGCCATTTGTCCCTCTTGCTAAGGTGTTCTGTCTTTGAAATGCCTCAGGTTCGGAGCATTAGCAGGTAGCGGAGCCGGTTTTGGAGCCCTTGCAGCAGCAATGTCGGTTGTGGTTTTTCCCCACGCCGTAGTGAGGTAGTTGTTGTTTAAGTTTTCTTTTCCTAGTTTTAGACATACTTGGTACCGTGGGTTCGTGTCAGGTTGTTGACGCCTACGGGATTGTTGAACCTTGACACTTGCTAGCTGATGTGATTGTCTTATGTTTGGTTTAGATTACTTGCTCTCAAGGATGATTTATCACTAGGATTGTATGTTAGATATTTTTAAGCTTATAAAAACCTATTATTAGTAAGATATCCATACAATATCTTTTAAAACTAAGTCACTATTTTTCTGGTTAGCGTAAAGACTTATCCTATACTTATTATAAATCTAGAGTCTGTTAAGCATAAGTTGTTTCTCAGAGACATTTATACTCATGTAGGATGTTAGATTTAAATTAAACAAGTATCTTCCGCAAGCGTATAAATTATATTTTAAATCGTGGACTAGATGATCCACTAAGACAAGGGATACGACTACCATCATAACTTAAGCTAGATTTCATTCATAATAATTTATGTTTTCTTTTAAAATTGTAGAGTTTGGAGTCTTACCTGAATGTTTGTAGTTATCCCATGCACAGCGTGGCATCACGACGCGTATTTTTCCCTTACTCTGATATAATTAAATTGTTAGGAAAAATGCGGGTTGTGATAGTTGGTATCAGAGGGAGGTTGCTTGACAATTGGTCGGGCAACCTTCCTTTGTTAGTGTTGGTTGTTTAGTGTCATATCATACACACACCGATGTGTCATCAGTATGTCTTGGCTGAAACATGAACACTATACTCATAAGAATGATTAGAAGTATATGGGGCATATTATGTAGTATGTGATGCATAATATGTGTTTGTATATGGATCCACCATAGGTGGAAACATGTGAGGATTATGTAGTATGGGATGCATAACCTCACTACATGAATGCGCATTAACACGTTTTCCTTTTTTTCGTTACATTCAATGTTATGTAGTATGGGATGCATAACATTTCAAGTGTATGCCGCTCATAACCTGTATTAAGTCCTTTTTAGGATGCATCACACTGCATACATAGCATAACATAATATAAGCACAACATGCCAAGCTAAAGATTTACCTGATGACATATGTACACACATGATTTTAAATAAGAGTAAAGAATCCATGCATTCATATCATAGGCACATGAGTCAATAGGATGATAGGATATCATCCTGAGTAGGACATATCATTCTCATATAATCCCAGAGCAAGTGACAGCTTAAGCAAGTGTCTTTTAAGTATGGTCTGAACTAGTTTTGTTTTCCCTAGTCGCAATCGAGGATTTTGATGGGTTGTTCGTTTGCATTTTTAGAAATGCCGCTTAAGCATATTGCAACGAGGTCGACTCCCCAGTTGGAGGGTATGTTGTCAGGTGCGCAGAGTGATGCATTGATTGAGAGTTTGCGCCAGAGCAACGAGGCTCTGTCAAGGCAAGTAGTTGCGATGCAATCGCAAATTCAAACCTTATTGTCTGCCGCTCCCATGAATCAACCCTTAATGTAAGATCCTGCCATGGATCAAGCCGTACCTGATGCCCCTGCTCCTTTCATGCCCCCGGTGATGCTACCACCAGAGATGAATTTCATCTCATATTTCCAGTGATTGAGATCTCCTACTTATAACGGGAGTGCTGGCTTCATGATTTTAGATGATTGGATCATCTCTATCAAAGAGATGTTTTCGTATTTCAGAATTCTAGAAGACCAGAAGGTAATGATTGCAGCCTATCAGTTAAAACGCCTTTCAAAGAGCTGGTGGATTCGGGAAAGGGAAATTCTGAAGGAAGGCTGTTCTTGGGAATCTTTTAAGAAGATGCTACTGAAGAAGTTTCAACCATTGGTTGAGAATGACTGCATGATGAATAACTTCCTGCATCTGAAGCAGAGAAAACTCATGGTGAGCGAGTATGAGATTGATTTTAGCAAGTTGAGTAGATTTGCTCCCGATTTGGTAGCTTCAGAGGTGGGAAGAGTGAAACATTTCCTGGGAGGACTAAGAAGCGATGTCCAGGAGTGGGTATGCGCTTATGGAGCTGACACTTATGCTGTGGCAGTGGAAGCCACACTAAAAGTGAGGCGATTGAAAATGCCAAGAATCGAGGTGTTGTGGAAAGGAAAGAGAAGAGGAAGGGAGTTGAGGATGGAAGCACTAGGGCATCAGGCCCTTCTTCGAAGAAGAAAAGTGGAGAAATATGTAGCTTCTGTGGTCGACCTGGCCACCCTTACGAAAGGTGTTTCAAGAAGACTGCCACCTTGAAGAAGCAGCAGGTGCACGCCATCCAGGGTGCACCCAAGGGAGATTTGGTGTGTTCATTCTATTCTAGGAAGGGGCATCGCGTGAATCGTTGCTGGATAAAGGATAAGGATTGCTTCTAGTGCGGGCAGAAGGGGCATCTGAAGACTTCATGCCCCCAGGCTCAGTCCCCACTGCAGTCTGCCCCGCTTCGAGCTCTGCCGCCGCCACCAAACCAAGATAGAGGTAAAGGAAAGCTGGACGTAGTTAACAGCGAGGAAGCTCAAACCTCTACGCAAGTTATTTCATGTTAGCCAATGTTTTTTTCATCCTTTGTACTTATCATTGCTACCCTAGTTATCGTTTGTTTAGTTATGTATGCTATGAGTTTAGGGGAGTTTAAGGTGTAGAATAGGTGGGCGCGGATTCTTTTCGATTCAGGTGCCACACATTCCTTTGTGGCTCGGAGGTTTGTAGATAAACATTGTCTGGATATGGATCCATTAGGAGACTCCTTCAACATCAAGCTTCTCTTCGGTGATTTGGTGGTATCTAGTAAAGGAATTCTGAGATGCCCTATATATCTAAGCAATTTCCTAGCCTTTGCAGATCTGATGGTGTTGGATTTGGCAGATTTTTACGTGATTATGGGCATGGACTGGCTATCCAAGTATGATGTGGTCATCCAGTGCGAGGCGGAGAGACTGGACTTCAGGATGGACAATGAAAAACCTATGAGTGTCTATGGATTTCAGGATAGAGTTTCCCCTGTCATTTCTGTAGTACGTGCTTGTTGTGATATAGAGTCTGGTTGCGAGGCATTTTTAGTTTCTATTTTTACTGTGGAAACATCTTTTGTTACACCACGTCTTGAGGATGTCACGGTGGTGCGAGAGTTTCTATATGTCTTTCCTAAAAGCCTTCCAGGATTTCCTCCTGAAAGGGAGATAGAGTTTATGAAAGTCCTCGATCCAGGTACTCACCTAATTGCTAAGGCACCATACTGTATGGCTCCGCATGAGTTGGATGAGTCGCTTACTCAGCTTGATGAGTTGCTGTGGTGTGGTTTTAATAGACCAAGTTCTTCTCCGTGGGGTGCTCCGGTTTTGTTCGTAAAGAAGAAGGATGGATCGATGAGGCTTTGAATCGATTATAGGGAATTGAATAAGGTGACCGTTAAGAATAGATATCGCCTGCCAAGGATTGATGATCTATTCGATCAGTTGCGTGGTAGCTCGGTATTTTCAATGATCGATCTTCGCTGAGTCTACCACCAGTTGAGGATTCGTGAGGCAGATATTCCCCGAACCGCATTCTATTTGCGGCATGGACATTATGAGTTTTTGGTGATGTCTTTCGGTTTAACTAATGCATCATCAGCTTTCATGGATTTTATGAATAAGGTGTTTAAGGATTTCTTAGACCAATTTGTTATTGTGTTCATAGATGATGTCTTGGTGTATTCCCGCAATGTTGAGGAGCATACTCAGCATTTGTGTTTGGTTTTGTCGACCCTGAGGGAGCATAAGCTATATGCGAAGTTGAGCAAATGTTAGTTCTGGCTACCTCAGGTGTCCTTTTTGGGTCATGTTATAAGCAAGGACGGTATTTCTGTAGACTTAACCAAAATTTCTGCCGTGATGGAATGGGAGAGACCTTCTATACCTAAGGAGATTAGGAGCTTCTTAGGCCTGGCTGGCTATTATAGAAGATTCATGGAAGGATTTTCAGTGTTGTCTGATCCTCGAACTAGACTTACTCAGAAGAATACTGCATTTATTTGGAGTGATAAGTGTGAAAATACTTTCCAAGAGTTGAAGAAGTGATTTTGTACTGCTCCAGTTTTAACTCTGCCTACTGAAGGACTTGAGTATGTTGTGTATGTCAATGCATCACATATCGGACTTGGTTGTGTTTTAATGCAAGATGGTAAGTTGATCGCGTATGGATCGAGGAAACTAAAGATTCACGAGAGAAACTATCCTACGCATGATTTGGAGTTTTCTGCCATAATTTATGGGCTTAAGCTGTGGTGACAGTTATTATATGGCGCGTTGTGCAAGATCTATATAGACCATAAGAGTTTGAAGTACAACTTCACTCAAAAGGAACTAAATCTGCACCAGCGTCGGTGGTTAGAATATGTGGCGGATTATGAAGTGGAAATTCTTAATCATCCAGGAAAGGCTAATGTGGTAGCCGATGCTTTGAGTAGAAAGACCGCTAAAATTTATAATCTATCGGTACAGTGCTTAGTAGAAGAATTATTGTTGATGGATATTGAGGTTGGGAGACATACTATGCCTGCTAGTTTGGAAGCAGAAGAACCCTCTTGGATTTCCATTACTCGAGCACACCAGATGGATGATCCTGATTTGTTGCACCTCCGAAATAGAACTGTGAAGGGAGAGCTACCAGATTTCTCCTTGGATGAGTTGGATACCTTGAGGTATCAGGGTAGATTTTGCGTCCCCGCCTTTGGTGATATTCGAGCTAAGATCTGTGATGAAGCTCATTGTTCTGGTGTAGCCTATCACCCTGGTTCCACTAAGATGTATAAGGATCTAAAGCAAATTATTTGGTGGTTAGGGTTGAAGAGCGATATCGCAAAGTTTGTATCAGAATATTATACGTGTTAGAGTGTCAAGGCTGATCATAGAAGGCCTGGTGATAAATTGACATCGCTTGATATTATAAGTTGGAAATGTGAGAGTTTTTCAATGGATTTTATCACCGGTCTACCAAAATATTCCCGTGGGCATGACTCTATTTGGGTAATAGTCGATAGATTGAAAAAGTGTGCTCACTTTGTGCCCTTTAATATTCGATATTCTATGAAAAAGATAGCTGAGTTATATCTTGATGAAGTCATCAGATTACATGGAGTGCCAGTTAACATCATATCGGACCGAGACTCTAGATTTACGTCTCGCTTTTGGAAGACTTTGCAAGAGGGGTTGGGTACTGATTTAAGGTACTCCACTGCCTATCATCCACACACGAATGGTCAAACAGAGTGAGTTAATCAGATCGTGGAAGATATGATAAGGTGTTATATATTGGATCACGGTGGTACTTGGGACGAGTGTCTCAGACTGATAGAGTTTGCCTACAATAATAGTTATCAAGAGAGTCTGCAGATGGCCCCGTTTGAGGCCTTATATGGGAGGCATTGTAGAACTCCTTTGTTTTGGGCTGAAGTTGGTGAGAGACCATTGCTAGGTCCGGAATCCCTTGAGGAGATAAAGTGTGTTGTGACTCATATTCAAGAAAAGCTCCGTGTGGCTCAAGAGCGCTATGAGAAGTATACATATCGACGAAGGGTCGATCTGGAGTTTGCTGTTGGAGACTTGGTTTTTCTGAAGGTTTCTCTGATGTCTGGCGTTAGAAGGTTTGGAAGGAACCATAAGTTAGACCCCCGGTATGTGGGATCTTTTCATATTCTTGAATGCGTCGGAGTTTCAGCATATAGGATGGAGTTGCCTACAACCTTCCCTGGTGTCCATGATGTATTCCATGTGATCCAGTTGCGGAAGTGTATTCGTAATTATCGTCAAGTCCTCGACTCGATGCCCCAGATTCAGCCCAACCTTACGTATGTGAGAACCTATTCGTATTTTGGATTCTCAAGAGTGTGTGTTGCAAAGAAATACCATCCCTATGGTCAAGATTCTTTGGAGAAATCAAGACGTCGAGAGCGCGACGTGGGAATTGGAATCAGCAATGAGAGAATCTAATCCACACCTCTTCTCTTAGTTTCGGGTATGTCGGTATGTTTGCAGTTATGTTTGATTTTATCGTTTTGATCTGGTTTTGGAGTTGTGTTAAGTTTTGAGACGAAACTTCTTTTTAGGGGGAGTGACTGTAACGCCCCCGATTTTTCGAAGATATTATTTAAATGGGCAACGTCATATTTATGATTTCATGGCCTTATTTTTAACGTCGAGTTGACGGCGCAATGCCGTTAAGGCATTTTCGCGTCCTTTTGGTCGAGTCGGACAATTTCTTGAATTCTTGTCGTAATGGCAAAATTTTGCATTTGGAATTTAAGTTAAGTAATTTTAGACTTGCTCGTCAAGTTTCGTCGCAATCCGAGCATTTTTTGAGTCGTACACTTTGAAAATTAATATTTCGAGAATATCTCGTGGGATTTTAGTTTTGACTTCGCCTTTAAATTTGTAGTGTTAGTGTTCACCTTCGGTGCGAGTTTCGTTTAATTCGGCGGGCGTTTGGGTTTCCGTTCTGAGTCTTCTCGAGTAGCTATGGTTCTTCTCGAGTAACCCGTTTTAGATTTCGCTCGGACGGCTTTTTGACGGTCGAAATGGCATAGTGTTAAAAAATGGTAAACATGAAATTTGTTCGTCTCGACGATATCTACAACTTTCATGTTGACAACTTTTTGATTTGAAACCATCTTAGAATCCTATTTTTGATTTTCTCAAAACTACTCGTAAATAAGCTGTATTATTGATTTCAACTCGAGAACTACTGATTTATCTCGAGTATTATTGTTTTATTCTCGAGAAATATTGAATTCTCTCGAGTCCTAGTGATATTTCTCGAGTACTATACGCTTCTCTCGAGAACTTTGCTCTCTTTCTCGAGTAGACCCTTTCCTCTCGAGTAGTCATGTGTAGTCAGAGTTCGGGTACCGTTTTGAGGGTCAAAACGGTGTCGTATGAAAAAATGGTCAACATTAAATTTGTTCGTCTCGATGAGATCTACAACTTTAATGTTGGGCACTTTTCAATTTGGAGCCATACTAGACATCTTTTTTATTCCCGTGATACCGCTCGTTATAACCAGCTTTTAACAAAAAATGTTATAAACATAAATATATATATATATATATATATATATATATATATATATATATATATATTCTTGGACTTAGGTTTTAGAACTAAACTTCATCTCCTCCGTTATTTTTCTCCCGAACCAGTGCAGCGAGCGAGAGAGAGAGTTTCTTTTTCGTGAATCTTTCGGTTGCCTCCGACGGTACTCCGGTGCTCTAAATCTTCAACCGAACATAGATCCGGAAAGCTGTCGGCGAGAGCTACGCTATCGTGGTAAATTTTTCCCCTTTCCTTGAGTTTTCTCGTTAGGGTCTTTCGTCCCTAACCACATTTTCGGTCATTCTTGTTTAGATTTCAACTCCTCCCATGTTCTTTTGCCCCGATCTAAGATGTGGAGTGATTCAGAGGGCCGTTCTGGTAAAACCAAGGCAAGTGGTGGTTTCTTCTCATTTCTCCTTGTCCGTTTTGATGGTAACGGCTATGTTTTTCATGTTCCTTAAAATTTTCGACACTTATTCTTCCAATTTATTATTATGATTAACCTTCTCAATGATCACATGAGGTTGTAACGTTTTGTCATGTTGAACTCGATTTTTGTCCGGATATGTTTGATCGTTCTTGAAGTGTCATTGGTGGCTTTAAACGCATAAGATTTCATTTTTGAACGGATTAGAGTTATTTAGGATTGTAAATCGTTCCATAGGGTTGATCAACCATGTCTTGAAACTAGAAGTGTCAAGTAGAATCTGAAGAGCAAAATCTCGAGATATATATGTTTTGTGGTTTCTTTGGATTTCTAGAAATTACGGGAGTTCGTGGATAAAACCACCTCCACGTTGTCTGATCCCTTTATTGTACCTTGTGGAAGTCTATCGAGTTTTTGGGCATCTGCGGTGTATGGTGGAGAGTATGAGGCTCCCTCGCAGTTAAGCGGATAAATTATTCGTGAGGGGTGTGTCCATTTGAGTGATCACCTCGCCCGTGTTTTTGGGGTAGAGTCGACCACATGTGCTTAGTAAAGGTAGGTAAATTTATTCCTTATATTTTTACTTATTTGTGTTCCCTTTTTGCCTTGAGAAATCTGGTGTATTTGTTTGAGTACGTGACGATTCACGTAAGTATTTATTTCTTTTCCTGTTTGATGCCTTACTTCAGTGCTATTGGTCTTGGGTTGGTACCCCCTTTGACCATTGTTTTATTTTGCTTACTTCTTTGCTTCCATTTGTCACTCTTACTGAGAAGTTCTGTCTTTGGAATGCCTCAGGTTCGGAGCATTAGCAGGTAGCAGAGCCGGTTTTGGAGCCCTTGCAGCAGCAGTGTCGGCTGTGGTTTTTCCCCTCGCCGTAGCGTGGTAGTTATTGTTTCAGTTTTCTTTTCCTAGTTTCAGACATATTTGGTACCGTGGGTTCTTGTTATGTTGTTGACGCCCACGGGATTGTTGAACCTTGACACTTGCTAGCTGATGTGATGGTCTTATGTTTGGTTTAGATTACTTGCTCTCTGGGATGATATATCGCTATGACTGCATGTTAGATATTTTCAATCTTATAAAAACCTATTATTAGTAAGGCATCCATGCAATCTCTTTTAAAACGAAGTCACTATTTTTCTGGTTAGCGTAAAGACTTCTCCTATACTTATTATAAATCCAGAGTCTGTTTAGCATGAGTTGTTCTTCGGGGACATTTATACTCATGTAGGATGTTAGATTTAAATTAAATGAGTATCTTCCGCAAGCGTATTAATTATATTTTAATTTGTGGACTAGATGATCCACTAAGACGAGGGATACGACTACCATCATAACTTAAGCTTGATTTCATTCATAATAATTTATGTTTTCTTTTAAAACTGTAGAGTATTGAGTCTAGCCTGAACGTCTGCAGTTATCCCATGCACGGCATGGCATCACGACGCCTATTTTTCCCTTACTATGATGTAATTAAATTGTTGGGAAAAATGCGGGTTGTGACAACGCGCAGTTAGATCCGGGAGGCGCGGTGAAAAAACTGGCTACAAAATCTAACAACTCACTAGAACTTGTATGACGAGACAAGTCCAATGGAGGGGCCAGCATCAAGGGACGCTAATCTAGGTCTACTTCAATATCGTCATCAAAAAGTACAACTCTCTCACTTGGAAATTCTTCCAACATACTGCTCACATTATCCAAATCAAAATCAGTAAAGGTCTCAAAAATGGGAAAATCGAACCCGGCAAAATTTTTAATTCACATGTAGCTTCAGGCAATGGTGATAATATCAAAGAAATATCTTTCGTGTTCTCAGCGCTAAAGTCATCCAAAATTAATCTTCCCTCATAAGGTAAATCATCCATAATAACACAAGGGATATTCTCACTCTCAGGCTACTCAGATAACTCAGATACAATCTCAGTGGGTGCGATCGTAGACTCTAACATGATGGGGATCGTAACCTGGAGAGGGCACTCAATAATAGGGTGGAAAAACACAACACAAGCAGTGTGTTGGGTCCGGCGTTCCTTTACTTGACCCGTGGCACTTTGCTACTTATTTAAGAAATTAAGTATCACCCTCTCAAACAGTCCGGGCTTTTGGTGAAGTTGGGTATGCGCTTGATCCTTCAATTGGTATCATAGGGAGGTTATGGGTTCAAGACCGGGGGGGAGGGCGTTATTAAATCATGGTTTTTCCCTTCTACCTGTGTGGGTCCGGCGGGTCAGGCAACCGTGGACATGTGATAACCCCACTTCTGAGTCAGGTGGGCCATGCGGTAACTCCACCTCTAAGCCGACGGGTTGTGCTGGATGCCGGGGGGATTGTTGGGTCCGGAGTTCCTTCACTTGACCCGTGGCGCTTTGCTACTTATTTAAGAAATTAATTAGCACCGTCTCCAACAGTCCAGGCTTTTGGTGCAGTTGGGTATGCGCTTGATCCTTCACAGTGCAAGTAATAGGTAATGGAATACAATCACAGATCGGAATGTAATCATCTCATACATCATCTTCTAAATCACTAGGGATTCCCTCACTTTCAGAGTCATCAGACTCGTCGGGAACTATCATACGTGAAGGAATACTCTCACCTAGCTGGTAATCTTCAGAATCTAGAGATACTATATCAATCTCAGAATCCTCAAAGGTATCAGTCACTATATTGAGGGGCTTAGTCGCCGAGGATAAAGGAGGCATAAACCTAATAGTAACATTTTTTTATTCCAAAACATTGGGTCTACACTACGTATTTTCCTTAGGAGTGGAATCCGACACACTAGGTGTAGTCCCATCGTTATGGGGAAAAGATCTAACCTGATGCACAAGGTAACTCCTATGAGTAGCTACGTGTCAAGCTCCATAATGATACTCACTCATAGGCTTGGTTTTAGCAGTGCGGAGATAGACGGGATCAAATTGATCCGAGAGTAGGCTATGCATTGCCTGCCAAGTATGTTTATAACTACTAACACAACGCTCTTTGTTTAACCAAAATACCTGGGCTTGACCTATTAACCGCTCTCGGGTGATGTTAACCTTTTGGTGGTCGTCCCATTCGTTACAATAAAAATATAGTTCTACCCACTTAAGCCAGTCCCAAAAATTTTGAGAATTCTCATTACCATCAAACGTGGGTATCTAACTCGGTTGGCAATTTCTAGGGTATGATGGCAAGGCTGGGGTAGGCATTAGTTGCCTAATCAAATCCAAAATCTCATACACTACGGGTGAATAAACTAGTTTCCTAACATTCGACATGGAATTAGAAGACTTTAATCTGGAAACATTAACGTCATAGGCCATATCAGTGAGAATTGGTGGAAAATCTACCCGGATTTGTGAACAAACAATGAAAAATGAACCTGACCCACTAAACTCTAGGAAAGACGGAATTGTTCCCGCTTAGCAACTAGGGTAATAAAGAGATAATTTTGATTTACTTGCTAAAAATATTATGAAGATTATTAAATAAATTTTTTTTGATATTTTTGCAGAAAAATAAAAATATAGGCCGCTATTGGCAGACCAGGATTTTTTTTTTGTAATTTTGACAAATAAACGTGCAAGACAAGTGCGTGTCAAAGTCCTAAGAAAAGGGGGAGGGTGCAAATTAGGAAATTGATGTGAACCTCCCTCTGATACCAAATTGATGAAGGCTACGTCTCCTGATGAACCGCAACAGACAAATTACACAAAATTTGTTCTCACTCGTTCCAATTCTACGCTCACACAATTTAAATGCAGCACACCCGATTCACAATATTATCAATCTAATGCTAACGCATGGGTTCGGTAAACCCTTAGAGATCAAATATAGGCGATGAAACAATATTCTCTCAAGCGAAATGGACCAACCCGATCCGTTCGAGCGTGTGTTGTACCAAAAGAGATCTCCCGAAAATAAACGATTCGGAAAGTGGTAGATCTCTCCCAACAAAAGGAAAATGAGGTATGGCAATCCACACGAATATAAAGAGATCAAAAGAAAACACAAAATCATTTGGATCAAAACCACGACGGAATTAAAATGTTTAAAGCCATGCCAAAGTAAAACCACCACAAGAATTAATCTAGGAGGGAAAACACTCAAGGTAGAAATTTAGTTACCCAATCGCAATGGATGATCCCAATTTTTTTTAAAAAATGGTTCGCTCTTCTATGGTTATGCCGGAGTCACTCCGAATGGAGAGAAACTCACCCGCCTTCCTTGCTTTACGCAAGAGGAGGTTCGTCGTCGCCATTGATCTTGCTCTTGGCCAAAACTCCACGAAGAAGGGCTGAAGTTTGTTGGTCGAATCCTATGAGAGAAGCCAAGATATGCCCGAATTCCTCAAGGGGGTTTAGCCTTCAAATCCTTGTGGGGAGTTTGCGAGGAGAGGGGTTATTAAGGTGGATAAGAGAGGAGGGGAGAGGGGGGAAGAGGTTGACGAACCACAAGAGGAAGAGAGGGGGAAGGCCTACGGCCAAAGGAGGAGGAGAATGAGAGGGAAATCTCAATTTAGGGTTAGCTTTTTTTTCATCAATCTACTAAATACTTCATAAGCATGACCTTTTATAGCCTACACCACTCAATCTCCTCCATTCAAATAAAATAAATATATGATGGTTATATGCACTCATCATAAACATGACATAATAAATACAATAATTAAATGCAAGAAATAAAAATACTCAAATTAAAATAATGCAACATGGAAATAAATAAATATAATAAAACATTATAATAGTTGGATTATTGTCGCGGTGATGGCGTTGTAGTGGCGATGGCGTTGTAGCGAAATTATTGTCGCGGCGATGGCGTTGTAGCGGCGATGGTGTTGTAGCAAAATATTTATCGCGGTGATAGAATTGTAGCGGCGATGGAATGCATCAAAATTATTGTTGCTGCATCGTCCATCTGAGTCTTCAAACATACGATTGCGGCGGCGATCAACATAATGCATGAACCCGGCATCGCCATGGAGCTCGCCAAAGAGCTCATCAGCACCATCTACAACATCATCACAAACAAATGGAGGGACATCGTCGCCACCAATCAAACGGTCATTATCATCACGATCAAGTGGCGGGACAACGTCGCCATCAAATACCCTTAGGAAAGACCGATCTTCCCAAATAACTCTCGGAGAGTATGGGAATCCCTCGAGTGATTTCCAGATGTGTCAACTTGGTGAGAGCAGGACAACGGGATCTGCTTGAGGTTCGGGTAGACTCTACCGAGTGACATCCATCCCTGCCAATTAGGTGAGAGCCTGGCAGCGAGATCTGCTCGAGGTCTGGGGTAGACTCCACCGAGTGACATCCAGCCCTACTAGCTAGGTGGGAGCCTGATAGCGGGATCGGCTCGGGGTCAGGGTCAGACTTCCTTGTGTGACATCCAACCCTGCCAGCTATGTGAGAGCCTGAAAGTGGTATCTGCTCGTGGTCTGAGGCAAACTTCCTCGAGTGACACCTAGTCCTGCGAGCTAGGTGAGAGCCTGATAGCGGGATCTGCTCGGGCTCCGGGGTAGACTCCCTCGAGTGACATCCAGCCCTGCCAGCTAGGTTCGATCCTGAAAGAGGGATCTGCTTGGGGTCTGGGGTAGACTCCCTTTAGTGACATCCAGTCCTTCCAGTTAGGTGAGAGCCTGACAGCGGGATATGCTTGGGGTCTGGGGCAGAATCCCTCTAGTGACATCCTGCTCTGCCACCTTGGTGAGAGCCTGACAGCGGGATCTGTTCGGGGTCTAGGGGAGACACCCTCGAGTGATATCCAGCCATGCCATCAAGGTGAGAGCCTGACATCGGAATCTGCTTGGGGTCTGGGGCAGACTCCCTCGAGTGACGTCCAACCCTGCCAGCTAGGTGAGAGTCTTACAACGGGATCTTCTCGGGGTCTGGGGTAGACTACACCGAGTGACATCCAACCCCACCAGCTAGGTGGGAGCCTGGCAACAGGATCTGCTCGGGGTATGTGGTAGACTTCCTTGAGTGGCATCCAGCCCTTCCATCTAGGTGAGAGCCTGACAGCGGGATCTACTCGTGATCTGGGGCAGACTCCCTCAAGTGATATCTGGCCCTGCCAGCTTGGTGAGAGCCTGACAACGGGTTCTGCTCGAGGTCTGGGGTAGACTCCCTCGAGTAACATCTAGCCCTGCCAGCTTGGTTAGAGCCTGACAGCGGGATCTGCTCCTGGTGTGGGGCAGACTCCCTTGAGTGACATCCAGCCGTACCAGCTAGGCGAGAGCCTTACAGCGGGATCTGCTCGGGGTCTATCAAACCAACACTTAAACTGTTCACACATATCACAATGAGAGCACTGACACTTCAAATTTCATTAGAAAAAGGAATGTTACTTACATGGCTTTAAGGGAAAAAACGTTTCAAGACATCACCGCTCTAGATGACACTTAGGTTCTTGCCCTCCACATTCTGGAGGCAATATCCTCCTGACCTTAATGTTTATTTTACAATGTATTGACCCTCCCAGTTAGGGTTGAGTTTTCCCACGGTGGCTGACCTTCCCGCGATATCCACCTTCTCCAGGACCAAGTCCCTTTCTGTGTATTTTTTACACTGACGTGCTTGTCGAAATACTTAGCAATTCTTCTTTTCACTTTCTCCTGGCAGATGGTAGAGATGTCGCATACCTTCTCTACCATGTCGAGGGAGAGCTGCATCATTTCTTCATTTTCTACTTGCCATCCTTCCGTGCCTGCTTCTGCCTCGACAACAAGAGGCGTTCAGACCTCGAACTCCATTGGAAGTACTGCCTCGCACCCATGGGAAAGCTTGAAGGGGGTCTCTTCTGTGGTGGTGTTAGGGGCGGTTCTAAGGGCCCAGGGAACCGAGGGGAACTGCACCACCCAGTTGCCCTTCAAGTTCTAAACATTTTTCTTTAGGAGGTTCACTATGATTTTGTTTGCCGCCTCCAACTGCTCGTTGCTCCTAGGGTGATGGACTGAGGCAAATCTGAGATCAATCTCATGCCGTTCGCAGAAGCTGAAGAACTCAGCATTGGCAAACTTAGGTAAGTTGTCTGTGATAATGGCTTGTGGTAAGCCGTGCCCGGCGGATGATCTCCCCAAACAAAATTTTTGATAACCTAGGAGGTCACCTTAGCAAGTTCCTTCACCTCCACCCATTTAGAAAAATAATCTATCATGATGAGTAAGAATCTTCTCTGCCCGCAAGCCTGGGGGAAAGACCCCACCAAGTCCATTCCCCAGATAGCAAAAGGCCAGGGAGCCGTGATACTTCTGAGGTGCTGGGCTGGTTGCAACTTGAGTGGGGCATACAACTGGCACTTATGACAACTTTTTGTTAACTCTACCGCATTGTGGCCTATGGTAGGCTAAAAATACCCTTGCCTAACAATCCTCCCTTCCAGGGTCTGACTCCAAGAGTGACTTCCACACTCCCTAGAGTGGACCTCCTCCAAGATCCTCTGGACCTCTCTCTTGGCAACGCAACGTGCCAACATCCTTGAGAGGGTATTTCGGTATAGCTGCCCATCGCGCATGTGATAGTACGTCGACATATACTTGAGTTTCTTCTTGTCCATCCCTTCTGGATATTCCCCTGTAGAAAGGTAGGTCGTGAATGGGTCCATCCACGAGGGGTGTTGATCCACCTCCATCAGCTCTCACTCTTCGATGGAAGGGCAGAACAGATCGGTGATGGTTCCTCCCACCCGGGGACCATGCTTTTCCAATTGGTCTACCTGCTCGTTCTCTTCCCTGGGCACATGTCGGACAGAGAAGGTCTGGAATGTGCCAATGACCCCCTTCACCTTCGCCAAGTATAACTGATGGGTAGGCTCCCTTACCTCAAACTCCCCATTGATCTTGGAGTCCACCACCATGTAGTCAGTGAGGACCTGCACATCATGTACCCCCAACTCCCAGGCCATTCAGAGCCCTGTAATCACTGCCTCGTACTCAGACTGGTTGTTGGTGATGGGAAAATACACCACCACCATTTGTTCAATTCTCGTTCCCTGGGGGATTTCCAAGATCACCCCCACTCCAACAGAATGCCTTCCCGAAGCGCCATCTACCATCACCCTCCATAGAACTAGGTGAGGGACCTCTTCCTTCGCCACCTCGACCACATAGTCAGCCAGAAAGTCGGTCATCGCTTGGGCCTTCATCGAGAGATGAGGGACGATGGTGATGACGAACTCGCTCAGCTCCACCGACCACTTAGCCAATCTGCCCGAATGCTCCACCCCCTCGAAGATGTTGTGGAGGGGGTGGTCAGTCACTACCCAGATCGAGTGTGCCTAGAAGTAAGGTCGGAGCCTCCCGGCAGATATGACTAGAGCGAAGGCCTGCTTTTACAAGATGGGATAATGAAGATCGGCCTTCCTCAACACCAAACTTACAGAGTATATTGGGAGTTGCTTCTTTCCCTGTTTCCAAACCAGGACAGAGCTCAAGGACACTGCTCCGATGCTGAGATACAGGTATAAGTCCTCCTCCTCCTTTGGCCCTTAGAGCTGCGGAACTTGAGTCTACTGCTTCTTCAGGGCTTTGAATGCCTCCACGCACTCCTTGGTCCACTCAGTTTTTTTGCTTCCCCTTAATGCTTTGAAGAAGATAGAGCACTTCTCCACGACCCAGGAAAGGAACTTGCTCAACCCTACCAGCTTCCCTGTCACCCGCTGCACCTCTTTAGCATTTTGAGGTGATCCAAGCTCCACGATTGCTCGGACCTTATCAGGATTCTTCTCTACCCCCACGGGGGTGAGAAGGTGGCCCAGGAACTTGGCCCTGCTAGACCCGAAGACATACTTCAAAGGGTTCAGCATCATCTTGTACTCGCACAGGGTGGTGAGGGTCTCCTCTAGGTTCCGGAGGGGGGAGTCCACGTCTCAACTTTAGATCATGAGGTTATCTACAAACACCTCCAGGTTCCTCCCCCTCTGCTCTCAGAATACCCTGTCTGTCATCTTCTGGAAGGTCGCACAGGCATTCTTCAGCCCAAAGGGCATCTTTTTGTAGCAGTTGCACCCCTCCCCTTTGATGAAGGAGACATCTTTGATGTCAGGGGGGGTGAAACCTATTCTGGTGATAACCTAAAAATTCATCCAGAAAACTCATTACAAGAAAACCAATGGCTGAGTAAACTAGTGCGTCGATCCGAGACAAAGGATAACAGTCCTTGGGTGCATGATTTATTAAGCAAAGAAAAATCAACACACATACGCCACCATCCGTCTCCTTTTTTAAACATTACTACATTGGAGACCAGGCCAGGGTTTTAAATTTCGAATACAATGTCAGCCTTGATGAGCTTGGCCACCTCCTCCATGATGGGATCAGCCAGTTTGTCTGCAGTGGACCTCTTCTTCTACTAGATGGGGCGAGCTCCCGGGTCCAGGTTGAGGCGGTGGCAGACGACATCCATATTGATCCCTGGCATCTCCGCGACACTCCAGACGAAGATGTCCACATTATTTTGGATGCACTCCAGTATCCTCTCCTGATCTACTGGGGTCAGCCCCTCGCTGATGCGGACCTTCTCCACCCTACCTTTGAGGGTGAGAACTTCCATCTCCAGCACCTATTCCACAGCCTCCAGATGAGGTAGCTCTTGCCACTCTCCAATGTCCTCCCTACCCAGGGCAGGAACTTCCTCCTCAGCCTCCTCTACGTCCATGACTTTGGACGGCTCCTAAACTTCCTCCGCCACCTCCACCTGGGTGCGATTCTCCACCTCCATCTCCACTACCTCCTGCTCCGCCTCCTCCATCCTCCGCTCCATCTCCTCGGCACCTCCTGCTAAGAGACGGAGTTTACCACCGTAATGTAGCACTCCCTTGCTACCTTGGGGTCTCCCTAGACCCAGACCTTGATCCCCTCGGCGTTGAAATTCCGGCATTGGTGTAAGGACGAGGGGATGCAACTGAAGGTGTTAATGAGGGGTCGCCCAAAGATTGTGTAGTTGATGTTGGTGGTATCTACGATGAAGAACCTGTAGGTGTGGGACGGCCGCCTAAGAGTGACATGGAGTCCCACACCTCCTTCGACCTCCTTCATCTCCCTCGAGAATCCAAATAAAGGTCCATCCGAAGCAAGCACCCTCTTGGCCTCTACTTTCATCGTGTCAATCACCTTCTTGAAGATGACGTTGATTGAGCTCCTATTGTCAATGAGGTTCCGGGAGACGGTGAAGTTCTTGACCGCTGTCTAAATGACCAGCGCGTCGCAGAAGCGGTCCTCATTGTCTGGCATATCCTTCCTCGAGAAGGTGATCTTCTCCTCCGGGTGTGGGGTCTGGGATGTGGAGCCAACGCTCCTGCAGCACATAGTGTGGAGACTTGCCTTGCGGGAAGCCTCTATCCCCACCCCCATGGACCACTCTAATCCATCCCCGGGCCCCTACATTGGACCGATCCTCACACCTGTCCTCCTCTTCCCGAGGAAGGACTTCCTCGATCCGCACACCCTGACGATCTTGCTGCTGCTGCTCCCTATTTCCTCTCATCTTGAGTAACTCTGGGCATGTTTCCGTAGCGTTCCATTCCTCCTGATGGAAGTCACAGTAGGGCAACTCCACCCTAACCTCCTTTCTTATCCTATGCACTGCTCTCCTCCTTTCCTCCATAACTATAGCCATATCCTGGTCCAGGTTGGTAAGTGGTGGTCTCTATCCTTTCCTCCCTCCTAGGGGATAAAACTGGCCCTGGCCTCCCTGGCGGTTATCCCCCCATGGTGACCTCTCTATTTCCCTTGATCTTTCTACTACGGCCTCTACCCTAGTTGATGGTTTGTCTCTTGACACCCCCACCTGGGCTGTTGTTGCTGCTGCTTTTCCCTCTACCGGGGATCAGCTCTTATCTCCTCCTGACCTATGCCGCCTCTTGGCCTCTCTTCCTCCATGGCCTACCTGGCCAGCTTCCCTGAAAACTCTGGATTCGACACCTCCCCGTCGACTTCCCTTGCCACCCACTCCATCAAGTCCTCGTAGGAGAGGGGTGGCACCCTCTTCAGCTCCATTCAGAAGAAACCGTGTTGTAGCCCCAAAGTGAAGGCCATCATTAGTGTATTCCCTAACATCTCTTGGACCTGGGTCACCTCCTCATGGAACCAATCCACATAGCTCCCCAGGGTCACGTTCACTCCCTACTTGAAGTGTAATAGGGACTCCGACTCCTTCTTCCTCCTCATGGAGGTGGTGAACCTCAACATGAACCCCCAACGTAGGTCCTCGAAGTAGTAAATGGAATTGGCTGGAAACTTGTGGAACCACTCTCTCGCCTTCTACTTGAGGCTGATGGCGATGATCCTGGACTTGAATCCATCTGACATCTGTCAGATCAAGACCACATCATCAAACAACTTGACGTGCTGGACCGTGTCTCCCTTCCCGACATATTAAGACATCTCTGGCTCTCTGAACCCCTCCAGAACTGGGGAAAAAGAGACCATCTCGCTGAAGGGACTGCATCCCCCTGTTGAGCGAGCTGGAGGGTCTTGCACCCCCATCTCTTCGAACATGACGCAACTTTTCGAGATGGGGAAGAGCATTCACCCTGGAGCTCGCCGCCATTCCCTTCCTCAGCAACATCCTTCCCAGCTCGCCTGTCGGGAGCGTCCTCGCCAAGGGCCGGGACGGCGAGTACTGGCGCTGCTGGATAAAAGCACTCGGCACGCATGCCGAGTGCGAACCTGATGAGGCTGAGCACCTCTTGCATGAAATCTTCGAACATCCCCAATGTGGCACGAGGTGGTGGTGGGGGGGGGGGGGGCAAATCGGAGCTGTCCGAGCCTTGTCCTTCTCCTAGCATCATTGAGCTTACTGAAGATTTTTTTCGTTGACCACGCTCCACGCTCACCACACCAAAATGTTGAAACCGAGAATTCGGTCTTGATAGAGTTCACCCTTAGGGAAGGGGTGATCGCGCACCTACTTATCTCCTACAAGAAAAATGACAAAGGAAAAAGAACAGGGGACTGACCCAAAGGCCCGACGCGGAGGACCCACCACACGAAAGATCTCTAAGCGCTTACCCTCCTTAGACAAATGCTGGGCTAAGGTACCTCAAAAAGCGCTAGAAGACTAGGAGACAAGTGAGCATGCCCCCTGAGGTACCCCTTGGGTCCTATTTATAGATTTCTGAAAATGGCCTACAAATATCCAACCTCTGCTGCTTTGAACAGCTATGTGCAGCCCAACTGCGTCTGCCAATAACGTAACTCCATTGTTCTAACTAGCTATGGGTAGGCCAGCGGGGGCAAAATGGTAAAAACACCTCACATATCACAGGGTGAGTAGCCCTAAACAACCCCTCCTCGGTAAGGGCAGCGAGTGATCGAGGGAGCTGGCACTCACCACATATCTTCGAACTTGGGCGAGTACGGGCCTGACCTGCCCTGCTCACACGCCGCGGGTTTGTTGAATGGTTCGAACTCGGTTAGCGAGCCAGAGCTTGACAAACAACTTAGAGATTGACGAACAACCCATAGCTCGACGAACAGCCCAAAGCTCGACAAACTAGGCTTGACGAGCTTGGCTTGGCGAGCTGGTCTTTGTGAGTACGAGCTTGCTTCCCAAAATTACCTAACCCCGCCTGGGAGAGCCGGAGACTGCCAAGCTCTCCCTTCTACCAATCTCGCCATGGGACTCAGACTGCCCGATTTTGCCGATCTGGCTCCTGTTGACCCACTCACCGGATACGGGGTTGTATATCGTGCTCACTCAATGCTCTAAATGCTTAAGATACTGAAGAAGCAAGAAAATGACTAAGGAATTAAGTGTTGAGTGAGGTGTGGTCACTCAACGCTCTCAACGCCTAAATTACAGAAAGCATTGCCAAGGCGTCAGGTTTTAAGTTAGGCATGCTCACTCAACCCTCTCAATGCCAAGCAAGCAGAAAAGGCAAAAGAATGAGCTAAGGAAAAAAATGTTGACTGAGTCTTGTTCACTCAACGCTGTCAATGCCTGACGGTAAAAAGATTGGCTAAGCATTTTGGCATTGAGTGAGTTGTGCTCACTCAACGCTGTGAACGCCTAGATAGAGAGAATTTTGTCTAAGTTGTTTGGCACTAAGTGAGGCTTGCTTATTCAATGCCTATGTTGCTGATGCTTGATTTGTGGCTAAGTCCACAGATGGTGACATCATCGAGTCAACAAGTCAACCATATTAAAATTATTTGCAACAAAGCTACAGTACTTGACAAAATGCGCCGCAGAGCTACTATACAACAGTTAACGTTGATACAAGATAGCAGGTGGCTATTAATGGTGTGGGGCCCACTGTTAAAAGAGCCGTTGAGTTGCATTCAATTAAAGGAGAAGATTTTTACATAAAAAGGGGTTGTTGGTGTGCTTCTTTACGATCGCCATTGTTGTTGTGACTAAAGCATAGGAAGCTCAAGTCAGCAAGACTAAGAGCAAAACAGGTTAGTTGTTTTGTCTTTATTATCGACTATAACAAGATTATAGCAGATCTCTGATGAGGAATAAAAAAGTTAGTTGGTTCCATATTCCATCTACTCCAGCAATTTCTTCACAGATCTAGTTATACAACACTGAAAAATATCTACTTGAGGCTGTGGAGAAGAAGTGAGGGTTTAATATCTTCAGCCCAGGAAAGAAAGGAGAAGCAGAATAGTTACCTTGCTGGTTTCTTCCAACATAAGCCTCTGTATCCTTGTTGCTATGAAGTAGTTGAGTTGTATATCTTACAGCTAGCAGCAAGTGTTGTTGTAGTCACTTCACAGTTCCTGAAGGAAATATCCCTAGTGCTATGAAGAAGATGTTAGGACTGAGTATATCTCCGGTCAAGCAATGGTAGACTCAGGAAATATACTCTTGGAGTCAGAGTTGGGCTGAGTCTATCTCAGTAAAGGTAGATTGGCATAAATAAATTTCTCCTGTGTCCAATCAAGACTCACCAACCCACTTCCATCTTGTACGATCCTCTTGGATCTAAGTGGTAGGAGTAAGTTTTCTCTGAGGTAGGATCCTTAATGGATCTGAGGTAGGGCTATCCTCCCAGCCTGAGTGTAGGGCCTTTGGACTGAGGTAGGTGATAAGCTGATCACTATGTTGTAGGCCCTTAAGGATGAATTTTATGTCTTGGAGGAGACGGAGAGATCTTGAGGGATCTGAGGTGTAAGCTCTTTGGAGCAATGTTTTGGAGAAGTGCCTAGTCCAAGAAGATTGTTGGATAGGTGGGAGTGAAAGTGGATGTACCTTGTTAGGGGAACCACAATATATCTTTTGTGTGCTCTCTGTGTTTGTTGTGTTGTAGGTTACATCTCTTGAAAGCAAAATCCAACCTACTAATAAAGCACCAAAAGATAAGAAAACCAAAGATAAGTCAATAAGGACTAAGAAACCAATTAACCCCCCATAGGTGATTTAGTTATTCTTGAAATAAAAACATTCAAGATCACTCTGGTGTATAAAGATCATTCTGTAGAGTATACGAAGTACAGAATCGTAATGAGTATAGTTTGTGATATTCAATACCGAATCTGGGCAGAGCATGGGAAGGATGCTGCTCTGGCCCTTGAAATTAAGTCAATTGAAGATGGATTTGCTAAAGAGTATACGCTAAAGGACGGCCTTGTTTATTTCCATGGCTGACTCTAAATTCCTAAGGGAGGGGAAATTCAGGAAGACATATTGAGAGAGGCACATTATTCGAAGTATTCGGTTCATCCCGGGATTTCTAAGATGTATAATGACTTGCAAAAGACCATGTTTTGTCTAGGAATGAAGAAAGTTATCAAGTATTATGCTACACACTGTGAGGCTTATCAAAAGTTGAAGGTGGAGTGCAAGAGCCCCAGTGGGCTATTACAGCTGTTACCCATCCCTGAGTGGAAGTTCGAGGATATCACCATTGACTTTGTTCCCGCATTGCCTCACTCGCGCTCTGTAAAGGATTCAGTCTGGGTGATTGTAGATCGTTTGACGAAGGTCGCTAGATTTATCCCTATGATGATGGAGGCGTATGTGGATGTGTTAGTGCGGCTCTTTGTGGAACAATTTGTATGGTACCATGACGTGCCTAATACGATTGTCTCTGATCGTGATGGCCACTTTATCTCCAAGGAGTGGAAGGCAGTATAA
The DNA here is from genome assembly GCA_039513925.1 of Platanthera zijinensis. Lineage (NCBI taxonomy): Eukaryota > Viridiplantae > Streptophyta > Magnoliopsida > Asparagales > Orchidaceae > Platanthera > Platanthera zijinensis. The sequence goes on along the minus strand of CM077078.1, from coordinate 155,254,004 downwards.
GCATATCTGGGTTCTCACCTTACCTTCAGCACAACTTTTCATCATCAGACGGATGGTCAGTCAGAGAGGACCATCAGGATAATGGAAGATCTTTTGAGACTATGTGTATTGGATAGAGGAGAAAAGTAGGAAAGACTCTTGCCACTAGTAGAATTTTCAAACAATAATAGCCACCAACCTAGCATCGGGATGGCTTCCCACAAAGAACTTTATGGAAGAAGGTGTAGAACTCCACAGTCATGGGTGCAGGATGAAGATCCAAAAGTTTTGGGGATAGAGTACATTGATGACGCTGATGTGCTTGTCAGGTTGATACGAGACCGCATGTTTGAGGCTCAAAGTCGGCAGGCGAAGTACCATGATAAGAAACATCGAATGGTGGAATTTCAAGAGGGTGACAAGGTATTCTTGAAGATCAGGGCAATGCATGGATTATCACGAGTGCGGGGTATGAATAAGCTCAACTCGAGGTATGTTGGGACCTATGTTATATTGGAGAGAATTGTCCATTGGGCCTAACGACTGGAGATACCATTAGAGATAGAGAATTTGCACGATCTCTTCCATGTGTCGTAGCTCAGGAAGGCACTACTACGACCTGACCAACATGTCCCCACCCTAGATGGAGCGGTAGCAATCGATAGATCTGTTCGGCAAGAGCCGGTGCGGATAGTGGACACCGAGACGAGGATCTTGCGGAGTAAAAGTGTACCATTGGTAAAGGTCCAATGGTCTAACCACAGGAAATAATAATACACTTGGGAACCGGTGGAGAAAGTTCCCTTACATTGCCTAAAAATCCCCAAAGAGCAGCCGTAAACCTAAGTGAAGTGGCCCAAAAAGTGGAACAAGAGTTCTTACAGAAATTTTTTATTTATAGACAAAAAAGTCGGGTGAAACGCCCTAGGTCATGGGCGTGTCAGGGGGCGGGTCAGGAAGAGTTTTCTTGGGAAGGCGTCGTCATTTCATCGCCAACACTGTCTTGTCTGGGACAGCTAGAGGAGTCACGGGCGTGTCACTCCAGGGACACGGGCGTGTCAGTGGGGTCATTATTCTTCGAGCGCTGATTGACGATCCGGAAGCTTATGGAATGGCCATGTGGCGGACATGGGCGTGTCTAACTTTTGCACGGGCGTGTAGGTGCGCGTGTATGGGGCGTGACAGGACACGTTGCATTCTTGATGTCAGCAATAGCTCATCTTGAACAGGTGGCTTGACACGAGCGTGTTAGGTCTTGGACACAGGCGTGTCCTGCTCGGGTTTATGATGGCCGAACGTCGAGCGTCGGGTTGAGGTCAACGATCGTCGAGGGCATGACACGGGCGTGTCGGTCATGGAACACTGGCGTGTCAGGTCATTTTTTGACAATTTCCAAAAAAATTTCAGAAAATTAAATACTCTTAAGTTAGGATAATATTTACTAAAAGAAGCAATTAATTGAATAAAAATAACAAAAAAGACAAAAATAAAGTAAAACTACATAATAAAAATACTATAAAATAGGTATATTTACAGCTTATCAAATAACCCCATACTTAAGCTTTTGCTATTCCAGGGCAAAAGTTGGAGATGAACTTATAAGGAATTGAAAAAAATCCTAAGTTTAGCTACCGCTTGAATTAATTAAAAGAAAGATCAAAATAAACATTCAGGGTACTAAAGTTATATCCTAAATTATAAAAATGTTATAAATAGAGGAAGAGTTTCAAAAAGACTTCTAGACGAAACAAATAGAAAGCGAATTTTTTTTTTGTTATTTTAACAAAGAGAGATTGAAATTATATAAAATACTTTAGCTTAAAAGAAGTTAAAAGAAATAATGCAATTTAAAAATTATGCTATCAAAAAAATTTAAATTAATTCTAGAATCATTGAAAAAGGATAAGTGGTTTTGTGGTTTATGAAGAGGGCTTGGATTTTGAGGCGAGGTAATTTTTTCTCGAACCTCTACATATATTTTTTCTTGAATAATTAGGAAAATGAAATCTTATTTTCCTAACATAATATTTTCTTTTTCAACTTCATAATAATAAAATTAACACAATGTATAGGTGTAGAAGTAATTGTTGAAGCCAAAAATAACCTCAACAAAAGTTCAAAAAATCAAGGTGGAGCCAACACCTACTTCTCTAAAGCCTCGACCCTCGACTGGTTGTAAGAGAACTGGAACTGACCCAAAGCCTCCGCAGGGAGGTCCCACCTCACACCTGAAAGATCTCTGAAAGCTTCCCCTCTAAAGCCAAAACTGAGCTTGGAGATCCTTAAAAAGCACTTGGGGATTTTGAGAATAATGAAAGCTTGCTTTCTAAGGATCCCTTATGGGTCTATTTATAGCCTTCTGCTGACCTGGAATTACTGAAATACCCCTGGCTGGCCTGCCAATAGCTAAATCCCATTGTTTATAAAATACTAAATGCAGCCCCCCTAGGGGTATGTAGGTAATTCTACATGAAGACAATTATGTAATTTTACCCTGGGCCTTGGGCCCACTCGGCGAGAACCCTGTGCCGAGAACCTTTAGCCGCGGCGAGAACCCTGAGTTGTGGCGATAACCCTGAGCCGAGAACCTTCCCGCCTCCACTTAATACGGCGTTGAGTGGGCTTGATGCCTTTACTGCCGAACATGGCGTTGAGTGAGTGGAGCTTACTCAACGCGGAGTTGAGTGGACTCAACGCGGAGTTGAGTGGACTCAACGCCTTTGCTGCTTGGACTTTGGCGTAGAGTGAGTGGAGCTCACTCAATGCGGCATCGAGTGGACTCGACGCCTTTGCTTCTTGGACTTTGGCGTCGAGTGTACTCAATGCCCTCTCGCCCTCCTTTGGTCATCAGTGGGTATTGGCTGAGGTTGGGCGCAAGCGGTCCCACCTGCTCATATGTGGGAGCTTATCATGGCACAAGCGGTTCTGGTCTTATGCCTGAAGGTAGTCCAATCCTTACTGTCGGTGTCTCTGGGTTCCCTCAAGCGAATATAGGGTTGTACGCAATCCCCGCTCTTTTTGAGCTAGCTCCGTGCTCGAAAAGACACGTCTAACCCATAAATATTCGTTGGGCATGTGACACCTCAGAAAAGAGAATCTTTTTGGTGGGCCATCCCATAGCTCTATATATACATGTGCTAGTAGACGGCCTAAGTCTTCCCCTGAGTCGCTGCTCCCTCACTGAGCTTTCGCGTGATTTCATAATGCATTCCAAACGTGTTGACAAGCCGCTCCCACAAGACCTCCAAGACCGCATCAATGCGGCTCATGCGCGAGCCCTGGCGAACAGTACTTTGGTTGCTCCTTGGCTGGTGAGAAAGTCGCCAGCCGCTAATCCTTCCCCGCTAATAAAGAAAGAGAAGAGGAAGAAAAATGCGAAGGTGGTCCAGCGGGACCCTTCTCGCGACACAGGAACTCACCCACCCCAACCCCCGACTGTGCGGATGATACTTCCCCTCCACAGAAGGTATGTCTCTCCAACTTGCTGATCATCAAAATCATGAGCTGATCATTCGAAAGGGTCGGCGCCTGATGGAATACTTCTTGCACGAAGTGGCTCGAGATGACGAAGCCGGGCCCCCGCTGGTGCCTACGAACTCGTCGTCTCACCCTCCTTAGGATCGACCACGGGTTACAGAGTCCACTCCTCCAGCTCCATCTCCGAAAACCGCCGGTATAGTTTTCTCCCTATCACTCCTTACTTTCAATTGTAGCCTCCCCTTCTATCGAATTGACTTCCCGCAGCATCAGCTTCGGCCAACCCGGGTCTCGCCACTCGGGAGAACGAAATAATGGCTTCTAACTCGATAGTACAAGTGGCTAATCGCGCCGTACTGGCGGGAGGGGTGTCTAACGATCCCTCCATAGCTCCAAAGGAGGCCAGCCATCTCGTGAGAGAAAATGACTTCCCCCTGCTTCTGGCCAGGCCGGGATCACTATGCTCGAGACCTTTTGCCCGGGGTGCGGAAAGCTGCTCCACCTCCTCTATGGGACTGAGGGGAGGCCCGGGCCTTCTTGCCTGCCACCGGATAGGGCTCTCGCCATGCTGCAAGTATGCGAAACATTACCATAGCTTTTACTCAGCTCTCGACGTAACCATGAAACTGTTTTCTCAAAGGATTCGGACTCGCGGACAGGGGACGATTAAGATGATGAAGACGACGATGAAAACAGAGAGGGGGAGGACGGTGATAGTTCTCCCCTCCCTTCGTCTGACAAGATGGAGGACATCTTGAATGACGCCGGGAGCGCGAAGAGGCGAGGGAAGAAGATGGCTGCTCTCCTATCAAAGCTTGTGCGGCAGGAGCGGGCCCGTGCCACTGCGGCGAAAGAATTTTGCGAGATGGTGGAGCAGAGGCTGGAGGCCCTTGAACGCGACTATTTCTTTTGCGAGACAGAGCGACTGAGTGGGTCTACCGTCGAGTCTTCCCCTGGTAGGTGTATCACGCGGATTTGAGACCAGGCTCGCCGGATCAACCTAGGGTGCACCACCCTGTCTTCCTACTACAACCCGTTTGCGCCCCCGAGTACTAGACTACGGGAGTGAGGATGATGGCGCTGGGAACCGTATTGACTTAAAGAAGTCTCACCACCTTTCTCCCCTTGGCCTTCCCTTCTCGCGATGTACCCCATTTCTTTTTGTTTTTGACTGCTTATTTGTAATCTTTCAATTATTATTCGTTATTTAGCTTTCACCCGACGAGCAATCTTCGCATTTGTTTTCCTCTATTTTACATGGTCGTCTCGAGACACTTGAGAGAATCTGAACCGTCGGCCGGTCGCTGTCATCCCAGGCCAGAACCCGAGGCGTCGTTGACTTGGGGCATGGCGCCTATACCACCACCGCTATTTTTATTTTTTCTTTTTTAGAAAAGTCATCTTTACCATAGTTTCCTATAAATAGAGGAGTCCACCAAACGCATTTATTTCTTCGACCCGGAACCCTCGCTTTCCTCATTCTTGCGCTTTTCCGAGAATTTCCCCTACTTTCGCCTTCTTCTCTCATTCTTGCCTAATTTCTGCCCTCGACTACTTCTCTGAGACCTCGCACTCAATCCCCTAAACACGATGCCAGGTGAAGGCGAGGGACGCTCCAAATGCGCGGAAGCCTTTTGAAAGCACCAGTTCCCCTTTTGCCGCCTAACCATGGAGGAGTACAAGCTAATCGTCTCCCGTTACATTCCCGCCGACTTCTCTGTGAGAAACACGGACAATGATGATCGGGTCAATAGCGTGAGAGCGGGAGAGCTCTCCATCCCCCTCGAGCATTTTGAGGTAGGCTTCCGCCTTCCCCTCTGGCCCGAGGTTCGCCAGGCCCTCCGCTACTACGACGTCATTCCCGCTCAACTCAATCCAAACTCGGTCGCCATCCTGCTAGCTTTCATCTGCTACATGCGATCTAAGAGGATTGAGTTTATCCTTCCTATATTCCAGAAGATGTTCACCTTCCGCACAAATGGAGGGGTGGTCTTTTTCTCCGGGCAGCTGCTCAAGACCACCGGTCTCGCCAACAAGCACCACTATTGGGGCGAGAAGTTCGTCTTTGTTGCCAGCGACTTCCATAGTATTCCTCTCATTCCTGTTCAATACGAGAATTCCACCTACAAGCCGCCCGCCCTGGGGTCGAGTGAGAGTGCCCTTTTGGAGTTCTTCGTGACGAAGGAGTTTGACGTCCAATTTCTTAGGCGGGACGTCGATTTTCTCCCCGCCGTCCCTCCTGGCGAAGGTACGGTATCAGCTTTTACTCAGTATTCCCGTTCTAAAATTTAACACTGAACATTGTCGCCTTTGCAGGAGAGCGAGAAATTCCTCTACACAAACCCTTTGCCGAGACTCATGGTGCCGAGGGCTAGGCTGCGAGAGATTCGCTGACTCTCGTGAAATGTGCGGCTCAAGCTTGTCGGGACGAGCTGGCCCCGCCTCCTTCGACCAATGCCGCGAAGCGAAAGCCTGGCGACTTTTCGTCCCGACCGATGAAAATACCAAAGCCCACCACTATCGACAAAAGGAAATCCATGGCGACTATGCCCGTCTGACCTCTCGCACCATGTCGGTCCTTCGAAGAGATCCTGCAGGCGGCCAATGAGATGTCTGCTACCGCCAGGGATAGCGTTAGGGGCCCCTGCCGAGAACATTCCAGCAGCAAGCTTTGCTGGTGGCGAGGTGGCAGCCGCCGAGGGCTCTACTCGATCCCCACCCAAGGAGGTGCCAAAGGGGCATAAGAATTTTGGTCTCGGCGTGAAGTGGCTTGACGGGAAAGGGAGACCCCTATTCCGGTGGGACCCTGAGGCCAACCAAGTCTCCATCTCGACCATTCTCCCAAGCTGGGCGGAGCGCAACCAGGTCACTGGCGAGGCCTTCGCGTTGGGCAATGACATTTATAGTCGGGAGAATGCTGGCGTTTACGATCAACTGTCCACACGTCTCTTGGCCTTCGACTCCACACGAGCCCTGATGCATGGGTTCGAGCTTGCGCACATGTGCGCGCGCCGGAGAATCACCATCGAACGCAACTTTGGCGAGATGCTTAAGGCGCGGGATAAGGCGGTGGCCTAGGTGGCGACTTTAAAGACACAGCTGGCGGATGCTATGGCACTGCTTTCTTTGCGCCCGACAGAGGAGGTAAGCGAGATCTTTCCAAGACATTTTCTCTCACCCCTGTAATCCATATCTCGTCGCCTCTTTTGTATTAATCGGTTTCTTCCTTACGCAGGATTTTGCCTAGAGCGCAGTGCTTCGCGCAGAGCTGGCTGGGATAAGGTGCGAGAACGTCATGCTGAGGGACCAGCTCCGACGCATGTAGGTGGCGGCGGCTGCGGTCGCGCCTCCTCCTTTGCTGGATGAGAGGCTGAGGAGCCGGCATTTCTCAGAGTACGACATCGACAAGCTCCTGCAAGCCAACGCCCAAGAACCGGTCAGGCTGACCCTTGAGACGTTGCGAATGTGGGATGCTTGAACGAGGGTTGCAAGATCATTATCGCTCCCCAGCTCATTCCTTGGCTTTTCGAGCATATCCCGAATCCCCCAGGCGCACCTGACTCTCCACCCTCGGATGTCCAAAAATCTCCCACAGCTGCTGGCGAGACATTTGGGGAGGGCTCAGGCGAGAGCTCCCGCGAAAGCTCAAGCGGGAGATCAAGTGGATACAGTGCATCTCCCTTATGGGTTCTCGCCCCCCCCCCTTTTTCTTTTGCCTGTAATGAGCGAGATGCTCCCATTTTGTAATTACATTAAGAATATATATTGTAAGTTTGTGTGTTTGGTTCCCTCCTTTTCTTCTCCCTTTTTTTCCATTTTAACTGTTAAAGCCGAATGCTTCTCAGGCATGCTTCCGCCGAGGCTCTTGGCCCCCCTAGGGTAATCTTCCTTAGCGATTAATAGGTGGGAACCTGCCGAGAGCTAAAGGCTTAGACGTGTCGTTTCCGCGCTCTGCCGAGAACCATTTGCCGGGAGCGTCGTTCATAGGACTTTTAAGGGAAGACCGCACCTATTTACCTTACGCGAACGGACGAAACTTTTCACCAAGATCTTCCCATTATCTGGACATGGATCCCTCGTCAAAAGGCCTTCCCGCCGAGAATTCCTTTCGGCGAGACCTTTCCTGGCCGAGACCTTTTTGGGCCGAGGAGAACCTCAACCACTTTGTTTTGCCTTCTGGGTGTGTCTCTTGTCTAGCTCAGAACATCCAAGTGGAAGTATTTCCAAGCACCAAAACTCCACCCCCACCAGCGAGCCTTCGGACCTGCAAATTAAATGAGAGCCTGAGAAGCGGGTCTACCTTGTGCCGAGCCGAGCTCGGGGTGTCATTGAAGTTTTCAAAACAAAACCTCTCCCCCACAGGCGAGCCTTCAGACCTGCCAGCTAGATGAGAGCCTACACAGCGAGTCTACCTGGGGCCGAGCCGAGATCGGGGTGTCGATGAAGTTCTCAAAACAAAACCTCTCCCCCATAGGCGAGCCTTCGGACCTACCAGCTAGATGAAATCCTGCAGAGCGGGTCTACCTGGGGCCGAGCCGAGCTCGGTTTGTCGATTAAGTTCTCAAAACAAAACCTCTCCCCCATAGGCGAGCCTTTGGACCTGCCAGCTAGATGAGAGCCTGCGCAGCGAGTCAACCTGGGGCCAAGCCGAGCTTGGGGTGTCGATTAAGTTCTCAAAACGAAACCTCTCCCCCACAGGCGAGCCTTCAGACTTGCGAGCTAGATGAGAGCCTGCGCAGCGGGTCTACTTGGGGCCGAGCCGAGCTCGGGGTGTCGATGAAGTTCTCAAAACAAAACCTCTCCCCCACAGGCGAGCCTTCAGACCTGCCAGCTAGATGAGAGCCTACGCAGCGGGTCTACCTGGGGCCGAGCCGAGCTCGGGGTGTCGATGAAGTTCTCAAAACAAAACCTCTCCCCCACAGGCGAGCCTTCGGACCTACTAGCTAGATGAAATCCTGCGGAGCGGTTCTACCTGGGGCCGAGCTGATCTCGGGGTGTTGATGAAGTTCTCAAAACAAAACCTATCCCCCATAGGCGAGCCTTCACACCTGCCAGCTAGATGGGAGCCTGCGCAGCGGGTCTACCCAGGGCCGAGCCGAGCTCGGGGTGTCGATGAAGTTCGCAAAATGAAACCTCTCCCCCACAGGCGAGCCTTCAGGCCTGCGAGCTAGACTAGAGCCTGCGCAGCGGGTTAACAAGGGGTTGAGCCGAGCTCGGGGTGTCGATGAAGTTCTCAAAACAAAACCTCTCCCCCACAGGCGAACCTTCAGACCTGCCAGCTAGATGAGAGCCTGCGCAGCGGGTCTACCTGGAGCCGAGCCGAGCTCGGGGTGTCGATGAAGTTCTCAAAACAAAACCTCTCCCCCACAGGCGAGCCTTCGGACCTGCCAGTTAGATGAGAGCCTGAGCAACGGGTCTACCTGGGGCCGAGCCGAGCTCAGGGTGTCGATGAAGTTCTCAAAACAAAACCTCTCCCCCACAAGAAAGCCTTCAGACCTGCCAGCTAGATTAAAGCCTGCGCAGCATGTCTACCTGGGGCCTAGTCGAGCTCGGGGTGTCGATGAAGTTCTCAAAACGAAACCTTTCTCCCACAGGCAGGCCTTCGAACCTGCCAGCTAGATGAGAGCCTGCGCAGCAGGTCTACCTTGGGCCAAGCCGAGCTCGGGGTATCGATGAAGTTTTCAAACCCTATTCTAACTTTAAGATAAAAGAGTGGATAATGGATAAAATATAAGGGATATATTATGATAGCAGTCGAAAGTATTAATACAATCACCTTCCACTTCTTACGTGTAGAAGCCTTTTAGATCATCACCGCTCCAGGTGTGGCTCAGGGTTCTTCCCTCCATATCGTGGAGGTAGTAACCTCCGGTTCCATGGACCTCCTTTACAATGTAAGGCCCTTCCCAATTTGGGTTGAGCTTTCCCACAGAAGCCAACCTTCCCACCGCGTCAACCTTTTTCAGCACAAGATCTCCTTTGGCGAGCTGCTTGATCCTTATATGCTTATCGAAATACTTGGCCATCCACCGTTTGATCTCCTCCTATCTGATGGTTGCAACATCCCGTTGTTCCTCCACCATGTCTAGTGAGAGGGGCAACCCCTCCTCATTCTCCAACCTCCAAGTCTCATCTCCTTCGGCCGCGGCCTTGAACCGCGGGTACCGGACCTCGAATACCACTGGTAGGACCGCCTCACATCCACGAGAAAGCTTTAAGGGGGGCTCACCGGTGGCCTTGTTCGGGGTCATTTGCAAGGCCCACAGGAATAAGGGGAGCTCCCCACCAAATTTCCCCTCAAGTTCTCCACTTTTTTCTTAAGTAAGTTTACAATGATTTTATTTGCCGCTTCCACCTGGCCGTTGCTCCGAGGGTGGTGGATAGAGGCGAACCTTAGGTATATCCCAAGTTGGGCGCAGAAGCTGATGAACTCTTTGCTGGCAAACTGTGTACCGTTGTCCGTCACTATCGTTTGGGGTAGTCCGTGCCTGCATATGATATCCCCCCAGATGAAGTTCCCTATAACTTTCGAGGTGACTTTGGCCAAGGCTTTAACCTCCAGCCACTTTGAGAAGTAATCGACCATGACTAGGAGGAACCTCCTCTGCCCACTAGCTGGGGGAAAAGGCCAGACCAAGTCCATCCCCTAGATGGCAAAAATCCATGACGACGTGATACTCCTAAGTCATTGAGCAGGCAAGAGTTTGAGGGGGCGTACAACTGACATTTTTTGCATCTCTTCGCGAATTCCGCTGCATCTTTCCTCAGGGTCTTCAAGAGGTACCCCTGCCTTACCACTCTTTCTTCCAATGTCCTTCCTCCCGAGTGGCTGCCGCACTTGCCGGAGTGTAACTCCCCTAGGATCCTCGGGATCTCTTCTTCAGTTACACATCTCGCAAGGAGACTTGACAATATCTTTCGATGCAACCCCCCTTCAAACATTTGGTAGTGGGCCGCCTTATGCCTGAATCTTTTGGTGTCCATAGTCCCTTTTGGAAGCTCACTCGTGGTCAGGAAGGTCATCATGGGGTCCATCCACGAGGGTCACCAATCTACCTCCATCAATTCCCCTTCCTCGATTGCTGGCCGAAATACTTCAGTGAGGGTCCCTCCCCCCGAGGTCCAAACTTTGCCAATCGATCAGCGACTGCTCTCTCCTCCCAGGGGACATGTTGGATTGAGAATGATCGAAACCCTCTAATGATCTCCCATAACTTGGATAGGTACTTTAAGAGAGTAGGCTCCCGGGCTTCAAACTTTCCTCAGATTTATGATGCTACCACCATCGAGTCTGTAAAAGCCTCCACGTCCTAGATCTCAAGCTCCTTCGCCAAACGAAGGCCGACTATCACAGCCTCATATTCTGCTTGGTTGTTGGTCACTAGAAAGTGGTAGGACACCGCCTGCTCGTTAGCGACTCCCTGAGGGCTTATCAACACCACTTCTCCCCCAAGGGAATGCTTCCCCGAGGCCCCATCAACCATCATATTCCACGCTCCCTGCGATTGTGGCTCCTCTTCCCCGACTTCAATAACATTATCCACTAAAAAATCCACCATCGTTTGCGCCTTAATGGAGAGTCTTGGAATGAAAGAGATGTTGAACTCACTTAGTTCGATGGACCACTTGGCAAGTCTTCCTGAGTGCTCTACCCCTTTAAAGATCCTTCGAAGAGGATGGTCGGTCACCACCCTAATCGAGTGCGCTTGGAAATATGGCCGAAGCTTCCTTGCCGAGATGATCAGGGTGTATGCCAGCTTTTCCAGGATGGGGTAACGGAGCTCCGCCTTCTTCAAAATCCGGCTCACGTAATAGATGGGTAGCTGCTTCTTCCCCTCTTCCTTAACCAGAATAGAGCTCACGACCTCCGCTCCTACTAATAGATACAGGTCCAAGTCCTCTCCTTCTTTTGGTCTTTGAAGTAGAGGAGCCTGGGAGAGCTTTCTCTTCAACACTTGGAAGGCCTCTTCATATTCGGCGGTCCACTAAAACCTTTTGTTACCCCTCAACACCTTGAAGAATGATGAACACTTGTCCCCTGATCTAGAGAGGGACCTGGTTAGACCGGCCAACTTGTCTATCAAGCGCTGGACATCCTTGGCGTCACGAGGTGATTCCAAGTCTTGGATGTCCTTCACCTTATCCGGGTTAGGCTCGACCCCTGCCGGGGTCAAGAGATGTCAAAGGAACTTCCCGCGGTTGGACCCGAAGACATACTTCAAGAGGTTTAGCCTCATCTTGAATCTCCACAGGGTGGCGAAGGTCTCTTCTAGGTACCATAGGTGCGAGTTCACACACTTGCTTTTCAGCATCAAGTCGTCGACATAGACCTCCAAGTTCCCCCCCCCCTTTTCCCCTAGAATACTAGATCTATCATGCGTTGGTAGGTAGCCCCTGTGTTTTTCAACCCAAAGGGCATCATTTAATAGCTGAAGCGCCCCTCCCTAGTGATGAAGGATATGTAATTGACATCGGGAAGGGGCATCCGAATCTGGTGGTAACCTGAAAAAGTATCCAAAAAAATCATAATAGAAAAACTGACGGCTGAATCAACCAGCGCGTCGATTTGAGGTAGGGTGTAGCAATCCTTAGGGCAATCCTGCCCCCCTTTTTAACCATTACTACGTTGGAAATCCAGCCTGGATACTAGATCTCTGAGATATAGCCGGCTTCTAGAGCTTCCTGACCTCCTTGCGGATAGGCTCCTCCAGCTTGGTGGCAATGGTCCTCATCTTCTGGCGTATGGGGCGAGTCTGTGGGTCCAGGTTCAGGAGATGGCAAAACACATCTGCATCAATGCCCTACATGTCTGTCGCTCTCCAGGCAAAGATGTCGACATTGCTCTGGATGCAAGCTCTCATTTGCTCCTAGTCCTTGGGACTTAACCCTCGGCTGATCCGTACCCTCCGCACATGTCCCGTGCTGGTGAAGACTTCCATTTCCACCACTTCTTCGGCCGGCTCCAGCTGTGACTGCTCCAAGCCAACCCTTGCTTCTTCTTCTAGCTCCAACTCCTCCTCCCTTCCTACTTCAACCTCCGCTGCCTCCTCCGGCCTCTTCTGCTCAACTCCTGTTGCTCGCTCCTCATCTACCTCCATCGCCTCCTCCATGCTCTCCTACTGTTGCTCGACTTTCATGACCCTCCGGGCATCTTGCTCAACTTCTCCCTGCTCCCCCGCGCTCTCCCTTACCACCTCCCCTAGGCTCACCTCCTCTTCTTTGATATCCTCTCCCTGCTCTTCCATCTCCCTCTCTAGCTCCTCCGCCTCGGCCATCCAAGACATAGTGTTGACTGCCGTTACGTAGCACTGCCTAACAACCTTCAATCCCCCCCTTATCCTGACCTGCACCCCCTCTATTATTTAATTTGAGACATTGATGAAACGAGGAGGGGACGCTACGAAAGGAGCTGATGAGGGGACGCCCAAAGATTGCGTCTTAGCTTCTTGGGGCATTCACGATCACGAACCTATAGTTTCGCGACATGCCTCCCAACTTCACGTGCAGCCTACTCCCCCTTCAACTTCCTTCCTCTTACCTGAGAACCCAAACAGCGGTCCATCTGAGGCAAGGACCCTCTTACCCTCAACCTTCATCTCATCAAAAAAGCCTTTTTAAAGATCACATTCACAGAACTCCCGTTTCCACCAGTATCCTGGAGACCGTGAAGTTCTCCACTACTGTCTGAATTACGAGGGCATCGCAGAAAAAATTCTCAAAGTCCGGCATGTCAGCTAATGAAAAGGTGATTTTTTTTCATCTGGGGGGGAGCCAGATAGGTCGAGGCGACCCCTCTTTGGAACATGGTCAGAATGCTACCCTTGTGAGTTGCCTCAATCCCTACTCCTCCGTAGATTACCCAAATCCATCCTCGGGTTCCCACATCTACTCTGTCCTCACACCTATCTTATCCCTCTCCCTGCTGCACTTCCACGATCCTTACCGGCGGATCCTGCCACCCCATTCCTCTAGCTTCTCTCATCTCTAAGAACTCTGGGCAGGTGGTCGTCACGTGACCGTCCTCCTGGTGAAAGTCATAGAAGGGCAACGCCACCCTGCCCCCTCTTCCTTCTCCAACTCCCCTTCTTCCAGCTCATCAGACTCTCCTTGCTCCTCTCCCCCTACCAATGTCCATTGCTTCTTACGGCGGCGGGAAGTGACCCCTCGGTCCCGTCCTCCATGCCTGCTGATCAAACCTTCTCAGCTCCCAAGGGTTGTCTCTTCCCTGGAGGCCTCCTCCTTGACCCTGAGGGCGACCCTCCTGAGGCCTCCAACCCAACCGGTTGTTTGGCTCCCGGGCCGCCCATCCCTAGTGATGCCCCTGTCCTCGTGGTTCTTCCCTTCTCCTAGCTTCTCTCGGCTCCCTTGCCTCCCTCTGCTCCCTTTGCCTTCCTGCTGCTGGTTCCTTCACATCATCTTCCGCCAACCGGGCCAACTTCTTGGTGAATGCCGGATTGGCCCTCTCAAAATCTATCTCCTTTGCCGCCCTCTCCATGAGCTACTCAAAAGAGAGTGGGGCACTCTCTTCAACTCCATGCTAAAGAAGCCTGGTCTTAGCCCAAGGGTTAAGGCAAGCATCAATGAGTACCCTGGGACCTCCTGGACAAGGAGGATCTCTTCCTGAAACCGGTCAACGTAATGACTTAGCGTCTCATCCTTCTTCTTTCTTACTGCAAATAGGCTCTCCGCCTCCTTCTTTCGCTTCTTCGACATCGAGAACCTCAACAGGAACCCTCGACGTAGGTCCTCAAAGCTGTAGATCGAGCTTGTCGGCATCTGATAAAACAAGTCCCGAGCCTTTTCCTTCAGTGTGATGGCAAACAACCGGCACTTGAAGGCATCCATCATCTGCCTTATTGAAACAACGTCTTCAAACCACTACACGTGTTGTACAGGGTGGTCTTTTCCTGAGTAGTAAGACATGTCGGGCTCCCGTAACCCCTTCGGCACTAGAGTCGAGATGATGAGCTCGCTGAAAGGGCTCTCACCACCTGCCAGTCGAGAGGGCACGTCTCGCATCCTAGGCTGGCTTGCTCGATCCGTGGGACTATTCCCAGGGAAGAGTTCTCGCACTGCCACCTCCCTCTCGCCTAATTCTGCTTGAACCTCCTTCCCGGGGCGCTGGCCTGTGAAGAGTTCCCTCACTACCACGTCTCTCTTGCCAACCTTTACCGGAACCTCCTTCCTGGGATGGTGTCCAGGGGAATTCTCGCCCAAAAGCGGGACCACCTCTACAGGAACCTTAGATGCACCCCCTCACTCCTCGCCGAGAAGGCCAAGCTGATGGTTTACAGGACCTCTTGCCTGAAATCCTCCAGCATCTTCTTCGTTGCTTCCTTTCCCCGGGTGGGGGAACCTCCTATGCCAGACCCTTCACCATCACCCCCAGTCATAGGACCAAACTCAAGGCTTTCTTGTATTAGCTGCCTTCTATGCTCACCACACCAGAACTATTGAAGCCAAAAATGACCTCAACGAAAGTTCAAAAAATCAAGGTGCAGCCAACACCTACTTCTCTCAAGCCTCGACCCTCGACTAGTTGCAAGGGACCTGGAACTGACCCAAAGCCTCAGCAGGGAGGTCCCACCTCACACATGGAAGATCTTTGAGAGCTTCCCCTCCAAAGCCAAAGCTGTGCTTAGAGCTCCTTAAAAAGCACTTGGGGATTTTGAGAATAATGAAAGCTTGCTTTCTAAGGAGCCCTTATGGGTCTATTTATTGCATTCTGCTGACCTAGAATTACTGAAATACTCCTGGCTGGTCTGCCAATAGCCAATCTCGTTGTTTATAAAATACTAAATGTAGCCCCTAGGGGTATGTAGGTAATTCTACCTGAGGACAATTATGTAATTTTACCCTGTGCCTTGGGCCCCACTCGGCGAGAACCCTGAGCCGAGAACCTTGAGCCATGGTAAGAACCCTGAGCTCCAGCAAGAAACCTGAGCCGATAACCTTCCTGCCTCCACTTAATACGGGGTTGAGTGGGCTTGATGCCTTTACTGCCGAACACGGCATTGAGTGAGTGGAGCTTACTCAACACGGCGTTGAGTGGACTCAACACCTTTGTTAATTGGAATTTGGCGTCGAGTGAGTGGATGTAACATCCCATTTCCAACTAGACCCCTAAGAGTTATTTTGATCATGACTCGGTCATGACAAAGCCCTAGGGAGCTAAAAAGGGCAAGGTAATCAAAGGCCGAGGTGAGAATCACCTAGGTCTGCCAATGATACAACATCATCACCAAACCTAGGGTTTGACCTTAAGGCTTCACCATGAACCCATGACCCCACCACAACACCACTAACCTATTAGAGGACCCACTAGAGCCTTAAGGGTCCATTAGAGTCAACCCATGGTGACCAATTTGACCTAGGACCACCATAGGCCTAAATTAGGCAAGGTGCCCTAACAAGGGGCAGTTGGCCTCAAATGTTCCCAACCAAGCTTGCCCAGGTCTTCCTAGACCTGAAGTGGTGTCAATGGGTCACCAAAGATCCATTGGGGTCAACTCTAGAGCCTAAGGTTACCCAAGTAAACCCTTGATCTAAAGTGCTTGAAGTGCCCTAACCATGGGTCATGTGACCTCCAAAGCGCCAAGTCTACCCTACCCAGACCTACATAGACCCTAAGAGGGGCTAATGGGTCAATAAGGATCCATTGGGGTCAGCCCTAGAGGCTAGGTGGACCAAAGTCAACCAAAGCCCATTTTCGGTCAACCTAACCCAAATGGCCTAGCCCAAGCTCAAGCCCCCTCATGTGGCTTAATAAGAATATAATTTGTATGAGTGGGCTGCCTTTAGACCACAAGAATAACCAATTCAACTTGGTGACTTGGAGAGAGAGAGAAAATAAGCACCCCCTCATTTTAATGGAGGAGAGAGAAATGGGAAGGAAGAGGTGGAATATAGGGGGGCGACCAAAAGGAGGCCAAAGGCCACCTTTAATTGAAGGATTCAACTCCCCTAGGGAAGGGGAGAAGATTCCAGCCATTTTTCGGCCACCAAGGGGGCATATTCAGCCCCCCTTCTCTCAACCCGAGCCATGCCATTAATGGCTTTGATGGGCAATGAAGGATCCAGCCACTCCCCGTCCCAATTGGTCTTTTAAACACCACCAGTGGCCCAAGAAGAAGATTTCCCAGCCCTTTACTGAAGAATTCGATCCCTCCCACTGCACTGTTGCAGAAGACGAGCGCCGCCGCCATCAACAATGTGTCCCGCCGCTCCTCTCGCCTTCAGGCCGTCGGAAAGGTCCTCCCCCTCTCCTTGTTTCATGTATAGATCCTAGGAATGTTTAGGTTCGAGGTTCGGGCTCAATTGAGCCTGATCCAATTCCTCATTTTCATGTTTTTTGGCCGAAAATTGGCTTGGTAAAATCGCCGAAATAGGCATCTCCGGCGGCTGTGCCGCCGGCTGGGGGTATCCCCCCACCTCCCCGAAGGTGGTGGTGGCGGTGGCCGGCCGGGGAAGTTGATGGGTGGTCGGGAAACCAGCCCGCAAAGCGACCTGGGATGGGAAGATCGTGGCCGTCGGCTCAAGGAAGAAGATGACTTGGCTGCCCTTGGATTTGCGCCAAGATTCGTGCGGCAAGATTCATAGAAATTATTTAATGTTGATTTATTTCATTTTTCTGTCACAATATTTATAGTAGATGTTTTTAATTTTTAAAAATATTTAGGGCGCTCTGGTGGGAAAACTTACAACATCAAAGTTGTGGCCCAATGGGTCTAATTTAATCCAAAATTGATTTGGACCCATTTTGACATATGGTTTGGCCAGGGCACCCTTTTTGGTGGGGCCTATACCTAGGGCTAACCTGAGGTTCAAATGGGTGCCCACCCTTCATCCCCTGTCCAAATGAAGTAAAATTTGGACAGGGGACCAATCTTGACCATATCTAGGTTTTGTCAAAAAATGAGAATTTTTGGAGACATTTTGACTAAAGTTTTTATTTTTATTTAATAATGCTAGGGTAATTAAATTTAGTTGTCAAATAATCTCCAAACCCTCCCAAATTTTGGTGAGTTATCCCTGGCAATAGTACCTAGCTCTGCACAAAATTTGAACTTGTTTGGATGAGTTTTGGTTAGGGAATCAGCAAACCCTAGTCAGGCCTTAAAGAGGTGCTTTTGAATAATGGTGCACTTTGGATTTTTAGTGGTCATCTCACCTAAACAGAGGCTGGGGTTTTGTTCACTGACTTGGTATGGCCAATGTCACCCTCTTAAGAAGAATGGTGTAATTTAGGGTTTGTTTACCCTAGGGTTCAAACTCAAACCCTAAGGAAGGGCCCTTGAGTGTTGTGAAGGGCATAGGGGCAAATGCCCTTGTGTGACCTTGTAACTCAGTAGAGTTGAAGGTAGTAAAACCTAAGTTCTCTGGTAGGAATATTAGAGGATTTAAGGGTAGGTAGACACCTAAAAACACTAACCCTAGTTTATGGGTAGAAGCTCAAATATGGTAACACAGTCACTAAATTTTTGTTAAAAGTTGTGAAACTTGGGTAGAGTGAGTTTTAGTCTAGGTAGAACCCTTACTAATTTTTATTAGAATTTTATGGTTTATATTTCTAGTACTTTATTGGTTAGGTATCAATTTGCCCAAACTGGTGTTTTAATTAATTTGATTACTCTGTTCATTTGAATCTAATGAAACTTGGCCAGCAGATGATTTAGGTCTAAATGAATATGTCTGAATTTTGTTAATAAATCATTTAGAGCAAACTACCTATTGTAAAATTATGAAACCTGGTCACTTATGTTTTCAGATAAATATTTAGATGTAGGATTTTATTCATAATTTTTAGGAGAACATTTATAATACTTGCTTCACAAGCATAGCTTTTTGAGATTTTGGTAATTATTTATTATACAGCTCAATTCCCATTGAAGAATTAAGAAATTTGGCCACTGATGTTTTTAGGATAGTATCTGCTCTAGATGATTAATAAAGATGGTTTGGATGATTATTTAATGCACTTACTTCATTAATGAAAGGAAAAAGGATTTATTCTCAAAATTAAATTCGAGTTCTTAAATTAGTGGAAAAATTGTTATATCTTGGATTTACTAATAAATTGTTGTTAAGAATTTATCATGATTTTATGAAGCTTTGTTCTTATTTAAAAAGTGAACTTTATGTTCAATTGGTTGCTCTTTGAACCCTTAAGAAAATTAATTAATTATCAGAATAATTAGGAAAATTATAATCTTCTGGATTTAGTCTATTTGTGTCATGATAAGTCTCCAGTAAATAATTTAAGGCATTCAGATGATTATTTAGATTATCTCCTATCCGGTTCGACGTATAGTCTAGGTTGGTCTACACTTAACAAATCATTAAAGTTGCAATAGGATATGATTTGGGATAGTTTTTCGAGTTAGTTATTTTGCTGGGTTACATAGATGTGGATGATTTCACCATAGAAGGATGGGAGGGGTGGTAAGAAGTTGTTTGGCTAGAGTGTAGAGGTGCTCGGGTTCGACGAAAGATCGACTTTCCCAAAGAGAGGAAGGTTAAAAATCATACTAGGTTAGTCTATCGTAACACAATAAGACAATGGGTAAGGGGAATCAACGAATAACAATAAGTGTTTTGCGATGGGAACAATGGGCTTCAGCTACCATCATAGTTCCTAGTGTCCTTTGAGAGCCCTTCACAAGGAATACCGGGGGCAGTCCTGGGTAAATGTAAACTATATTAACAAACTGAAAAGAGTAACCTAGTAATAGGGATCTCACATTTCACAAACACTGTTAGCATAGGAAGATTGTTGGGAGCTTCGGCTCGGTTAGTTTTGAGACGGACAGTTTGGTCCCAGGAGCTTCGGCTTGATTAGTTAAGAGACGGACGGAATTGTCCGGGGAGCTTCGGCTCAATTGGTTGGATACGTTAAATTTGCATGTGCATAAAAGAAAAGAAAATAAAGGTGGTGGGTCTTCGGTATTGGAAGGTCGATACATCGACGCCAATACGCTGACTCGGCAAGTGTGGTTAGCACTTCGCAAACAGAAGTCCGGTGCTCCAACCGGCAAGAGTACGCAAGAGTCCGCTTCGTGCACCAAGCATTGAGGCGTACGATAGGTCTGACTGGTAGTGCTTTACTAGTTTAGATGGGGGCGAGGCCCAACCCATCGCTTTTGTCTGCCACTACAGAGGTATCCTGGGAGGTTATGGCTCAAGAAAGGGGGAACTAAAGGTCTGTGTGCACAGAGTCGGGTGTCTGTGTTTCACTTGCATTTTCCATTATACCCACTAGCATGTCATAGCATAATTGATTCATTTAACCCCTTACACAAAAGGTATAAGTGGAATAGGACGCTTATATATTAGGACTTGCAAAACGACCCCTTGGTTTATAAGCTTGTGTGGGCAAGTTTATAAATTAAGGTCAATTTTTATATATATATACTGTTGTTTGATAACCTACACCCCAACGTATAAATTGGTATGAGACTTTTTATACGATTAGAGCCCTACAAAAGATCCCTTGGCTTATGCGTTTCCGCACATAAGTTAAGGTTATTTTTCTATACTTTACTTTACTGCCACATGTATTATAAAATTGCTAGTTTGGGCCCCTGCCACCTGTTTTTGATTACTCTTCACCTTCAAGTCCTCCCCTCTCTTCCTCTCCGCTCGGTGCCTAGGGCCAATGGGGGAAGGGGCGGGGGATGATAGGGATTAGTCTTATAGACTAACGGTTTTCAGACCACATCATTTAGGGGATCGTGGAACCCAGCATGGAGGAGCAGCCCTAGAGGTCGACCCGTTTGGATATAGGGCTGTCTAGCTCAGGAGTTCAGACAGCTGGAACTGTGAGTCCCTGATTCCAATAGTATTTTTTTTGCTTCCGCTTGAGTGATTATGTAGTGAGGATTTGGTGTATTGGTCTTAATCCCTTATTTTCAGTACATTTATATTCTGTGGACTCTCCCTTCATGGAGATTTTATTACTCTGATATGTGATTCTTCTGTGGACTTTCTTTTACTTTATTGTGGCACCTTTCTGTGATCGAATTGGCCGGCAGAATCGGCGCTTTGTGGTGAAGACCCTTCAGGGCGTGAAGGTGTCACTGCAAAGCTGCGATTCTGGGCCTAAGACCCCGGTGTTAAAAAAAATGGGGTCTTACAAGTGGTATCAGAGGGAACCTCGATCAGAAGAGTAGTAGTCCACTAACCCTGGGTCACCCCCGCTCGAGTTTAGTTTGGGGACAAACTAAGGAGCAGAAGCATGGTGTGACCAGGTGGGGATCACATGTAATTGTCCACTATTAATTAGGCTTGAGTCAATTGCTTACAAATGGTTTTTGATATGCAGCCTCCAGCACAGCCTACACCACAGGGTGGAGTCCAGCAGACTCTGAATGATGCACCACCTCCCCCGGTCCCCACTCCGTTCCTACAGTCGGAGATGGGGCAGACTCTGACAGCCATTCTGGAGGCTTTCAGGGCTTAGCAGGTTCCGGCTCCGCAGCCAAACCCGGGGGCCAACTGGCTGAGCATCTTCCAAGGACTCTCTCCCCCATCCTACTTAGGGACAGAGTAAGCTGTCCGGACAGAAGAATGGCTGGACATTATGTACGAGATGTTGACAGGGATACAGTTCCCCTGGGAGGAGAGAGTGCCATTGGTGGTGTCTTGCTTGGAGTCTCACGCCAAGAGATGGTGGAAGTCGTCACTAGACACGACCTTTGTGGATATGGAGATTGCAGAGATTACTTGGGGGGAGTTCAGGGCCGCGTTACTAGAGCATTTTGTTCCACAGTCTTCTAAGGATGAGCTGGAGGATAGGTTCCTGCAGCTAAAGCAGGGCAATAAGATAATGGTAGAGTACCACCGGGAGTTAGAGCATTTTTCCCAGTTCGCGGATTCCTATCTACTGGATGAGGCAGAATACATCAAGAGGTTCTATAAGGGCCTACTGGAGGACTTGAGTGAGGCCCTACTATTCGTATCTTACGAGCCAGTACCTCGGATGTTAGAGATTGCAGAGAGGATAGAGGCTGATTGGAAAGCTACTCGGGGCTGGAACGATCAGAGATGAGCCCTTAACACAGATGGGAGAAGGTTCGAGGACCAGCCTCGTTAGGAGGCAAGACAGGAAATAAGGGAGCCAGTGGTGGTGGCTCTACCACCTCTTCAGACATGGGAGGGCCAGAGACCCGGGGGAATGGCATATCCCCCGCCAGAGTGCTTCCACTGCCATCAGTTTTGGCACATCTGTAGAAATTGACCTATGAGAGGGACACCCCCACCAGCTCCACCGGCTGCCCAGCCAGCGCAGTAATTTGGAGGCCGAGGTCGTGGACATGGACGTGGATACTAGGGGGGAGACCATAGACAAGAAAGGGAGCAGGTATATGCTTTGGACCTTACGCAGCCTTGGAACCCAGAGCAAGTCATAGTAGGTATGCCGACATATTTAATTGTTTAAAAAGAATTCTCCTCTTTCTCAGTTGACAAATTTTGTAGAACTGCACTGGATAGAATAAATAGGAAAGAAAAACTCGTTATAGAATCCTAAGACATTTAACCACCCCAGGTATAGTCTTCATTAGCGGCAAGCCTGCCCGTACGCTTTTCGATACCAGAGCTTCTCACTCCTTCGTGTCGGAGATGTTCGTAAAAGGATTGGAAGGCGTAGAGCGATTCACGGACTCGGTGATGATGGTGTGACTACCCAATGGATCTGAACTCCTTACCTCGGACCACTGTAACATGGAGGTAGAAATCGGTGGAAAGGCGTTTGAAGCTCCGACGACGCTTTTGAAGTTTATGGACTACGACATCATCTTGGGAATGGTATGGCTGCATTGGAACCATTCCCAGATTGATTGCCAAGCGAAGAGTATCACCGTGAGGTACGAGGACTATTTCATTATCATTGAAGGTATAAGACCTGCCTCTCGTATACTATTATCTTCGGTACAGGCCATTAAGGCCCATCTATAGGGAGAGGAGGTTTATCAGATTCTATTTGAGATGGCGGAAGTCAAGGTTTCGGTGACAGACATCCCGGTGGTGCGAGATTTTGCTGACATCTTTTCCAGAGAAACTGCCAAGACTACCTCCGCACCGAGAGCAGGACTTCCAGATACAGCTTGTGCCGGGGGCCAAGCCGGCATCTAGGGCCCCTTACCGGATGGCCCCAAAAGAGTTGACAGAGTTTCGAAGTCAGTTACAGGAACTAGTAGAGGCAGGGTTTGTCCGACCAAGCTCTTCAACATGGGGAGCCCCGGTGCTATTTGTCAAGCAGAAGGACAGAAGTCTCCGCTTGTGTATTGATTGTCGAGCGATGAATAGACTGACGGTCCGGAATACATACCCGCTGCCACAGATTGACGAGTTGTTTGATCAACTAGAGGGAGTGCATTTCTTCTCGAAACTAGACTTGAGGTCAGGTTATTACCAGCTACGGATTCGAGAGGAGGACATTCCAAAGACTGCCTTCAGTAGTAGATACGGACTGTTTGAGTTTACAGTGATGCCCTTTGGGCTAACTAATGCGCCGTCAGAATTTACAAGCCTCATGAATTGGGTATTCGAGGAGTATTTGGATGTATTCGTCATCATATTTATTGACGACATCCTCATCTACTCAATGACGGAGGAGGAGCATACACGACACCTGACGTTGACTCTGTAGAGGCTACGGGAGAACCAGCTGTACACGAAGTTTAGGAAATGCAAGTTTTGGTTAAAGGAGGTGGCCTTCTTAGGTCATATTATCAGCCGTGCTAGGTTGGCAGTAGACCCGGCCAAGATTCGGGAAGTTCAGGATTGGCCACCGTTGAAGATAGCCACGGATGTACGGAGCTTCCTGGGACTTACCGGATATTACCAGAAGTTCGTCGAAGGATTTTCCCGGATTGCACTCCCTCTTACATCCCTGACAAAGAAGGAATCCCCTTTCATTTGGACGCCACAGTGTGAGCTGGCCTTTGTGGATTTGAAAGGTCGGCTTACCTCGTCTCCCATTCTCGCTCTCCCGTCAGGAAGGGAGGGATTCTATGTGTACACGGACGCCTCCTACCAGGTGATGGGTGTCGTTCTAATGTAGAACAGACACGTGATAGCCTATGCCTCCCGGCAGCTGAAGATACATGAGAAGAACTATCCTGTGCATGATCTGGAGATGGGTGTAGTGATCTTTGCTCTGAAGATTTGGCGACACTACCTCTACGGGTTTAACTGTGACATCTTCTCAGATCACAAAAATTTGAAATACGTGGACACAAAGAAGGAACTCAACATCAGACAGATAAGTTGGGTGGAGTTCTAGTCGGATTACTATTACACCATGCACTACCATCCCAGGAAGGCTAATGTGGTGGAAGATGCTTTGAGTCGGAGAGGAGATACATCAAGGAAGGGACCACATCTTATGTCCATGGAGCTAGTCCGGTCATTCAGAGATATGCAGATATCCCTAGTATCCGAGAATGATCCAAAGCTGTATAGGGAGTATCTAGCATCGATGGTGGATATAGATTATATTCCGGACCGCATCCGGGACGGACAGAGGACAGATATATGGGCAGAACCAATATTCCAAGCCTTGGAAGAGGGCTCTACGTGGGATTATTCACTGAGAGATAGATTACTATATTTCATAGGCAGGGTCTATATACCCGCAGGAAGCCAAATTCGGGAGGACATCATGGCGGAAGCACATTGTAGCAGATATTCTATACACTCGGGGATCACCAAGATGACGGCAGACTTGAAGAAGACGAAGTTCTGGCCGGGGATAAAGAAAGACATTACATACTTCATGACTCATTGCGAGGCATGCAAATGGGTGAAGGCGGAGTGCAGAAACCCCACAGGATTACTACAGCCATTTCCGGTGCGGGAGTGGAAATATGAGGACATCACGATGGATTTCATTCATGGCCTTCCTCGATCACGAACGGGAAACGATTTGATTTGAGTCATCGTCGATCGGCTTAAAAAGGTGGCCAGATTCATTCCGATCAGGAAAGATGACTTGGTTGGGGTACTGGCGTGGAGATTAGTATAGCAGTTCATTCATTACCACGGGGTGTCCAGGACGATCGTGTCGGATCGGGATGGTCGGTTCACATCTAGAGAGTGGATATCCGTGCAGAATTACTTAGGTACGCGGCTGACCTTCAGCATAGCTTTTCCTCCCCAGACGGATGGGCAGATGGGATGCACCAACCGGACATTAGAGGACCTCCTAAGGATATGCATCTTGGATCCAAATGAACCTTGGGAGAAGATTTTACCACTAGTTGAGTTCTCCTATAACAATAGCTATCAGTCAAGAATTAGGATGGCTCTCTATGAAGTCCTGTACGGGAGGTGGTGTAGGACTCCGCTTTCATGGATTAAGGATGAGGATTCGAAGGTGTTGGTATCAGAGTTTGTCGAATACACCGAGGCTAGGGTGAGATTGATACGAGACAAGATGCTGGAAGCGCAGAGCAGACAGACTAAGTACTATGATGCTCGACACCGTTAGGTAGAGTTCTAGGTGGGAGACCGGGTTTTCTTGAAGATCCGGCCCATACACAGAGTTTCACGAGTGCGTAGTTGGAAGAAGAAGCTCAGCCCTAGGTATATGGGCACTTACAGGATCCTGGAGCGGATCGGTCCCCTAGCTTACAGGCTAGAGTTGCCATCGGAACTGGTAGGGTTACACGACGTGTTCCATATTTCTTCACTTAGGAGGGCTCTACTATGCCCGGAGCAGCAGATTTGGACCACAGATGGGCCGGTAGCTTCAGACCTGTCAGTTCACTTGGAGCTGGTTCAGATCGTTGATAGAGGAGTACGGATCTTACGTCACAAGAAGGTTCCGTTAGTCAAAGTTCTGTGGAGGAACCACGGCCAGGAGAAGCATACCAGGGAACCGCAAGACCTGATGCGACAAAAGTATCCAGAGATGTTCAGTCAGGTATACCTCACAACCTCTCAGGATATTCAATTTACTTTCCTATTTTAAACAAGTAGGACTGGAATTTCAAGAGTAGGGGCTAATCATTTGTTTATTGGGGTCTCGACAATGCCAATTGGGCGAATTAGTCATAGATGAGAGATTTCCCTTTAAACCTCACTTAGCAAACATGGCATCGTGATGTAATCTTTCACTTCTCATTGGATGTTACAAGTTTCTTTCTCTCCGATAGGAGTTCCCGTAGGCTTAACATTGATTTCGGGGACAAAATCTTTGTTTTATTTATTGGGATTTGTAACATCCCATTTCCAACTAGACCCCTAAGAGTGTTTTTGATCATGACCAGGTCATGACAAAGCCCTAGGGAGCTAAAAAGGGCCAGGTAATCAAAGGCCAAGGTGAGAATCACCTTGGTCTGCCTATGACACAACCTCATCACCAAACCTAGGGTTTGACCTTAAGGCTTCACCATGATGCCATGACCCCACCACAACACCACAAACCTATTAGAGGATCCACTAGATCCTTAAGGGTCCATTAGAGTCAACCCAAGGTGACCAATTTGACCTAGGACCACCATAGGCCAAAATTAGGGAAGGTGCCCTAACAAGTGGCAGTTGGCCTACAAATGTGCCCAACCAATCATGCCTAGGTCTTCCTAGACCAAAAGTGCTGTTAATGGGTCACCAATGATCCATTGGGGTCAACTCTAGAGCCTGAGTTGCCCCAAGTCAACCCTTGATCTAAAGTTGTCGAAGTGCCCTTACCAAGGGTCATGTGACCTCCAAAGTGCCAAGTCAACCTACCCAGACCTACATAGACCCTAAGAGGGGCCAATGGATCAATAAGGATCCATTGGGGTCAGCCCTAGAGGCTAGGTGGACCAAAGTCAACCCAAGCCCATTTTCGGTCAACCTAGCCCAAATGGGCTAGCCCAAGCTCAAGCCCCCTCATGTGGCTTAAAAAGAATATAATTTGTATGAGTGGGCTGCCTTTAGACCACAAGATTGACCAAGTCAACTTGGTGACTTGGAGAGAGAGAGAAAATGAGCTCCACCTCATTTTAATGGAGGAGAGAGAAATGGGAAGGAAGAGGTGGAATATAGGGGGCGACCAAAAGGAGGCCAAAGGCCACCTTTAATTGAAGGATTCAACTCCCCTAGGGAAGGGGAGAAGATTCCAGCCATTTTTCGGCCACCAAGGGGGCATATTCAGCCCCCCTTCTCTCAACCCGAGCCATGCCATTAATGGCTTTGATGGGCAATGAAGGATCCAACCACTCCCCTTCCCAATTGGTCTTTTAAACACCACCAGTGGCCCAAGAGGAAGATTTCCCAGCCCTTTATTTAAGAATTCGAGCCCTCCCACTGTACTATTGCAGAAGCCGTGCGCCGCCGCCGTGAACAATGGTGTCCCGCCGCTCCTCTCACCTTCAGGCCGCCGGAAAGGTCCTCCCCCTCTCCTTGTGTCATGGATAGATCATAGGAATGTTTAGGTTCGAGGTTCGGGCTCAATTGAGCCTGATCCAAGTCCTCATTTTCATGGTTTTCGGCCATAAATCGGCTTGGTAGAATCGCCAGAATAGGCATCTCCGGCGATCGTGCCGCCGGCTGGGGGTAGCCCCCACCTCCCCGAAGGTGGTGGTGGCGGGGCCGGCCGGGGAAGTGGATGGGTGGCCGGGAAACCAGCCCGCAATGCAACCCAGGACGAGAAGATCATGGCCGGCGGCTCAAGGAAGAAGATGACTCAACTTCTCTTGGATTTGCGCCAAGATTCGTGCGGAAAGATTCATAGAAATTAATTAATGATGATTTATTTCATTTTTCGGTCACAATATCTACAGTAGATGGTTTTAATTTTTAACAATATTTAAGGCACTCTGGTGGGAAAACTTTCAACATCAAAGTTGTATTCCTATGGGTCTACTTTAATCCAAAATCTATTTGGACCCATTTGGACTTCTGGTTTTGCCAGGGCACCCATTTTGGTGGGGCCTATACCTAGGGATAACCTGAGGTTCAAATGGGTTCCCACCCTTTATCCCTTGTCCAAATGGAGTGAAATTTGGACAGGGGACCAATCCTGACCATATCTAGGGTCTGTCCAAAAATGAGAATTTTTTTGAGACACTTTGCCTAAAGTTTTTATTTTAATTTAATAATGCTAGGGTAATAAAATTAAGTAGTCAAATGATCTCCAAACCCTCCCAAATTTTGGTGAGTGGTCCCTAGCAATAGTACCTAGCTCTGCACAAAATTTCAACTTGTTTGGATGAGTTTTGGTTTGGGAATCACACAACCCTAGTTAGGCCTTAAAGAGGTGCTTTTGAATAATGGTGTGCTTGGGATTTTGAGTGGTCATCTCACCACAATAGAGGCTGGGGTTTTGGTCACTGACTTGGTATGGCCAATGTCACCCTCTTAAGGAGAATTGTTTAATTAAGGGTTTGTTTACCTTAGGGTTCAAACTCAAACCCTAAGGAAGGGCCCTTGAGTGTTGTGAAGGGCATATGGGCAAATTCACTTGTGTGACCTTGTAACTATATTGAGTTGAAGGTAGTAAAACCTAAGTCCTCTGGTAGGAATCTTAGAGGATTTGGAGGTAGGTAGACATCTCAAAACCCTAACCCTAATTTTAGGGTAGAAGCTCAAATATGGTAACACAGCCACTAAATTTTAGTTAAAAGTAGTGAAACTTGAGTAGAGTGAGTTTTAGTCTAGGTAGAACCCTTCCTAATTTTTATTATAATTATATGGGTTTTATTTCTAGTACTTTATTTGTTAGGTATCAATTTGCCCAAACTGGTGTTTTAATTATTTTGAATACTCTATTCATTTGAATCTAATGAAACTTGGCCAGCAGATGATTTCTATCTAAATGAATATCCCTAAATTTTGTTACCAATTTTTAGTTGATTATATTTAGTACTTCCATCACAAGTTCCAAAAGGGCAATTATGGTCAATAAATCATTTAGAGCAAATTACCTTCTGTAAAATTATGAAACCTGGACACTGATGTTTTCGGATCAATATTTAGTTGTAGGATTTTATTCATGATTTTTAGGAGAACATTTACAATACTTGCTTCCCAAGAATAACTTTTAGAGATTTTTGTAATTATTTATTCTAGAGCTCAATTCCCATTGAAAAATTATGAAATTTGGCCACTAATGTTTTTAGGACAGTATATGTTCTAGAAGATTAATAAAGAATTTATGGATGATTATTGGCTGCTCTTACTTCATTAATGAAAGGTAAAAGGATTTATTCTCAAAATTTAATTAGAGTCCTTAAATTACTAGAAAAATTTTTATATAATGGATTTACTAATAAATTGTTGTTTAGAATTTATCAGGATTTTATAAAGCTTTGTTCTTATCTAAAAAGTGAACTTTATGTTAAAATGGTAGCTTTTGGAACCCTTAAGAAAATTAATTTATTATCAGATTAATTAGGAAAATTATTATCTTCTGGATTTAGTCTATTTGTGTCATGATAAGTCTCCAGTAAATAATTTAGGGCATTAGGATGATTATTTTGATTATCTCCTATCCGGTTAGACATCTAGGTTAATCTACATTGAGCAAATCATTAAAGTTGCAATAGGATATGATTTGGGATAGTTGTTGGAGTTAGTTATTTTGCTGGGTCAGATAGATGTGGATGATTTCACCATAGAAGGATGGGAGGGGTAGTAAGAAGTGGTTTGGCTATAGTGTAGAGGTGCTCGTGTTCGACGAAAGATCATCTTTACCGAAGAGAGGAAAGTTAAAAATCACACTAGGTTTGTCTATCGTAACACGAGAAGACAATGTGTAAGGGGGATCAACCAATAATATTAAGTGCCTTGCGAAAGGGAACGGTGGGCTTCAGCTACAATAATAGTTCCTTGTTTAATTTGAGAGACCTTCACAGGGAATACCGGGGGCAGTCCTGGGTTAACGTAAACTGTATTAACAAACTGAAAAGAGTAACCTAGTAATTAGGATCTCACATTTCACAAACACTGTTATCACAGGAAGATTGTTGGGAGCCTCAGCTCGGTTAGTTTTGAGACGCACAGTTTGGTCCGGGGAGCTTCGACTCGATTAGTTAAGAGATAGAAGGAATGGTCCGAGGAGCTTCGGCTCGATTTGTTTGATACGTTTAATTTGCATGTGCATAAAAGGAAAGAAAATAAAGGTGGTGGGTCTTCTGTATTGGAAGGTCGATGCACCGACGACAATACGCTTACTCGACAAGTGTGGTTAGCACTTTGCCAACAGAAGTCCGGTGCGCCAGCCGGAAGGAGTACACAGGAGTTTGCTTCACGCACCAAGCGTTGAGGCGTACGATAGGTCTGACCGGTAGTGCTTTACTTATTTAGAGGTGGGTGAGGCCCAACCAACTGCTTTCGTCTGCCACTACGGAGGTATCCTGGGAGGTTACGGCTCCAGAAAGGGTGAACTAAAGGTCTGTGTGCACAGAGTCGGGTGTGTGTGTGTGTTGCACATGCATGTTCCATCATACCCACTAGCATATCATAGCATAATCGATTAATTTAACCCCTGACACCTAAGGTATAAGTGGAATGGGACGCTTATACATTAGGACTTGCCAAACGACCCCTTGGTTTATAAGCTTGTGTGGGCAAGTTTATAAATTAAGGTCAATTTTGGTATATATATACTGTTGTTTGATAACCGACACCCCAATGTATAAATTGGTATGAGAATTTTTATACGATGGGAGCCCTACAGAAGATCCCTTTGCTTATGCGTTTCCGCAAATAAGTTAAGGTTATTTTTCTATACTTTACTTTACTGCCACATGTATTATAAAATTGCTAGTATATGTCCGCTGTCACCTGTTTTTGATTACTCTCCACCTTCAAGTCCTCCCCTCTTTTCCTCTCCGCTCGGTGCCTATGGGCCATGGGGGAAGGGCGAGGGATGATAGGGCTTAGTCTTATAGACTAACGGTTTTCAGACGGCATCATTTAGGGGATTGTGAAGCCCAGCATGGAGGAGCAGCCCCGGAGGTCGACCCATTTGGAGATAGGGATTTCTAGCTCAGGAGTTCAAACAGCTTGGACTGTGAGTCCCTGATTCTAGTAGTATTTTATTTTGCTTCCGCTTGAGTGATTATGTAGTGAGGATTTTATGTATCAGTCTTAAGCCCTTATTTTCAGTACATTTATATTATGTGGACTCTCCCTTCGTGGAGATTTTATTACTCTGATATGTGATTCTTCTGTGGACTTGATTTTACTTTATTATTCTACCTTTCTGTGATCGAATTTGCTGGCAGAATCGGCGCTTTGTGGTGATGACCCTTCAGGGCGTGAAGGTGTCACCGCAAAGCGGCAATTCTGGGCCTAAGACCCCGGTGTTCAAAAAGTAAAAAAGGGGTCTTATAGTGGAGCTAACTTAACGCGGCGTATAGTGGACTCGACGCATTTCCTTCTTGGACTTTGGCATCGAGTGGACTCCACTCCCTCTCGCCCACTTTTGGTCATAAGTGGTTCTTTGCTAATGCTGGGCGCAAATGGTCCCGCCTGCTCGTAGGCGGGAGCTTATCAAGGAGAAAGAGGTTTTGGTCTTAAGCCTGAAGCTAGTCCAATCCTGACTGTTGGTTTCTCTGGGTTCCCTCCAGCGAATATGGAGTTGTACAATAATGAATTTTATCCTTTTACTCCGTAATATACAATATTTTTAAAATTATTAGGTGCCTATGTTTACAGAACGAAATCTTATTCCCATTGATATTGGATCTTTTAGGGATAAAAAAGGGAAAAATCATGCCAAGTTAGGTATGAAAAAAATGAGAGATAGGTTTTCAAAGAGAAAATTAGATTTTAAAAAAATAGTTTTGGTAGCAACCTTTTTAGAATTAACGTTCCTATGTTTCTAAAAGCATGAAGTTGCAATAATTGAAATACATGGTTGTTTTTTTCTAACATAGATACGAGCTTCTATTTATAAAAATTAGAAGTGGTGGTGAAAAATAGTTCACTATTATAAGTAATAGACATAAAAAATTCTTAAAAACTTAACCCTAGAAACTTTAATCTATCAAACTTTAATTAATAATCGAATAGTAAGCAAAGAATAAGTAAAATTCGCTTATAAATAAACACAAAACTAGATTTTTGGAAATCAAAAAAGGTTAAGACAAGGTATATTCGATTTTATTTGTTTCATAATAAATGATATTTTTGAGATTTTAGGGTTTTTATCTTTTTTTTAGTTTTGATTATTATCTTTTTTGTATTTTCAATAAATTTTTTTGATTTTTTAAGTTATTTACAAGAAAGGGGGAAGAAAGAGCTTTTATTTATAAATAAAAGAGGGAAAAGAAGAGGAAAGAGAATATTTACAAAAAAAATTGGGAATTTTGTTTTATAAAAAACATGATTTATTTTTTAAAAATTTTAAATTTTTGCAATTTTTTGGTCTTTTAGATTGGGTGCAGAAAATAAAAGAGCAAAAACTAAAAAAACAAAAAGCAGGAAAACACCCACCTACTTAAGTCTAATATTGTCCCCAATGTTACACTAAGTACAAGGATTAAAAAAATAATGACTAAGCAGTTATGTACAAAAATAAAAACAAGATTTAAGAAAGCTTCCCTGAAAATGCATTCGGCGAGGCCCGTTAGTAATGAACCTGCATTATTAATAACAAATAACAAAAATATAACAGAAAATATAAAAAAGATTAACTCGGCTAGAAATTTGCGGGTGGTAGGGGATGGCAAGTGCGTGTGTGACTCGATTAGCTAACGTCTTAACTATATGAGTGTAATAGGAATGCGCTCCCATATCGCTTACAATAGCGTGAAGCGAGCAAAAAAGAAATGAAAAAACTTGATTCGCGCCGAAAGGAAATGAAAAAAAGTGAAAAACAAAATAAGTTAAAATAAATAAGTGACAAAAGATATATACATTTCTAATAACAAATTAATCTATTTTTGCATTTTTTGCGTTTTTATTTTTTAGCTGGTTTTTAGGTAGGTTTTTTATTTTATTTTTTAGGTTTTTGGTTTTTTAATTTTTTAGATTTATATTTTTTTTAGTGTTTTCATAAAAATAAATGAAAGTTTTTTGAGATTTTATGGTTTTTTCAACTTTTTACTTTTATAGTTTTTTAGATTTTTTAGAGTTTTTTAGCTTTTTAGAATTTTTTTTGGAAACAACGTCATTTTACTTGGGTTTTATTATTATTTTTTATATAGATAAATATATGAAATAATAATAAAAAAAAATCCTTTTTTTAAAGTTTTTTTAAAGTAATTATATTATTATTATAATTATTATTAATATATTTAGATATATATATATATATATATATTTCTGTTGGCCATTTTTTTTAAATAAAAATTATAAAAGTAATAGTTTTCAGGAATTCAAAATAGCAAAACGAAAATTCCCCGGCAACGGCGCCAAAAACTTGATGCGCTCCGCGAGCACCTTTGTTTTTTTTTATAGTGGTTTATTAAAAATATATTTCGTTTTAAACGAAAGGAGGCAAGTGCACCTATCACGTGTAGTACAAGATATTCCCGGGGAGGAATATCGGGTTCATATTGTTCACGGGGTCGGTTTGCATATTTTTACTCTTTCTGTGAATGGACTATTATTTTACCGATGATATTTTTGTCGTGTTGATTAAAAAAGGCGTATGTATATAAAAAAATACAGAAATGAAAGCATAAAAATGTTGGAAAGCCAATGAAGAAATAACACAATGATATAAAATTGAATTCAAACTAAAATAAACTTTTAATAAATAGAGATCCTAAATTTCAAATTAATTAAGGCGGAGACTTGGCCGTGGAGGCTCCAAAAGAATGAGAACACCTATCTCTAGGTAATATCGGTCACCTGAATAATAAGACTATTCGACCGAACGTTAGTCCTATGGAGGATTCCTCTTAATGCCCACATTATACTAAGAACCCCGCTATTGGGTTGGGAAACTAATCCGGTAGAGTTACGCGCCTCCTCTCTCAAGGTTAAGTGCAGAACTCTCTTTACTTAATGGTGATCGGTCCATACGCATGGCCTCTCTGCAAGCTAGCGTATAGACTACCGAAATAGAGCCCACACATCGATATGTGGTCCTACGTGTCATTAACCCGGGGCAAACCTTAAGTACTTTTAATTAACGAGAAAAGGAGGACCTTTAATTATTTAAAGCGATTTTTTTTCCCAATGCTCTTCGATATTGAGTGCTAAGAGCGGTTAGCCACTCATCGGAATGGGGATAGCTTAAGAAAAGAAAGTGATAAAATGAAAGCAGAAAATAAAGCAGTAAATGAAAGCAAAAAAAAGAAAGTAGTAAATTGCAAGTCATACTGAAACGAGTAGGCGGGAAATGAAAGCTAAAAAGTGGGAGTCCAAATCAAACCAGTAGGCGGGAAATTAAAGCAAAAAAGCTATCTCATTCATGCACGCACTCTACAGAAATTAAAACACACTCACACACTCTACTAGAAATGAACACACTCACACACTCTACAGAATTAAAACAATGCGCCATTTAACTCAAACGAGTAGGATAAAATAAGTACACGTCATTTAACTCTTAACGAGTAGACAGAAATAAATGCACACACGCACACACTGTATATAAATAAAAGGAAACAAGAAAATCTAACTCATACACGCACGCACGCAAATGAAAAATAAGAAAAAAAAGTGATAGAAAAATTAAAACAACTACATTTCTACCGCTAGAGTGCGGTAGAAATGCATAAAAGAGAAGATAATAATTAGAGGAGCAAAAAATTTTGAAAATAAAAGCTAAAAACAAAATGAGCAAAAAATTGAAACGATAACTTTTTCATTCTTAGGTTTTTATAAAAGAGCTAAAAAAGTGAAAATAAAACTAAAAAAGACAAAAAAATTTACATTCCTAAAAATCCTAAGTTAAAGAAAATGAAAATAACACTTTTAAAAACTCTTTTATAAATTCATAAGGATGAAAACAAAGATAAAACAGAAAGTTAAACCTAAACATGTACGATGCATGAAAATAAAATGAACGGCACTACGGCTAGAAATGGGTAAAATTCCTAAACTAAACTAAGTTATCAAAGATAAAATGAAACATAAAAAGCACGAAATCAGAACGAAAAATCACTTAAGGGTGGGCACTTTGGCAGATTTCCAAACAATGTAAGAAGAGAAAAAATACACATTTTTATTAAGTAAAAAAGGGTTACAATAAAGTGAAAACAAACACATAAAGGGGGGGGAGAAAGTTCCTTTACATTGCATAAACGGCCCCCAAGAGCAGCCCTAAACCTAAGTGAAGTGGCCTAAAAAGTGGAATAAGAGTTCTTAAAGAAAATTTTTATTTATATATAAAAAAGTCGGGTGACAAGCCATAGATCACGGGCTTGTTAGGGGCGTGTCAGGAAGGGTTATCTGGGGAAGGAATCGTCATTTTGTCTCCATCGCTATCTCTTCTGGGATAGCTGGAGGAGTCACGGGCGTGTCACTCTAGGGACACGGGCATGTCGGTTGAGTCGACATTCTTCGAGCGCTGATCGACGATCCGGAAGCTTCTAGATTAGCCACGTGGCGGAAACGGGCGTGTATAACTTCTGCACGGGCGTGTTGGTGGGCGTGTTGGTGGGCGTGACAGGACACGTTGCATTCTTGATGTCGGCAGCAACTCATCTTGAATAGGTGGCTTGACACTGGCGTGCCAGGTCTTGGACACGGGTGTGCCCTGCTTGGGTTGACGAAGGCCGAACGTCGAGCGTCAGGTTAAAGTCAACGATCGTCGAGGGCATGACATAGGTGTGTCGGTCATGGGAAACATGCGTGTCAGGTCATTTTTTGAGAATTTCCCAAAAAATTTAAGAAAATTAAATAAACTTAAGTTAGGATAATATTTACAAAAATAAGCAATTTATTAAATAAAATTAAATAAAAATGACAAAAATAAATCAAATTAACAAAATAAAAAAACTATAAAATAGGTATATTTATAGCTTATCAGTACCTCTAGGCAAACCACAAAATAACTAAGCCCTGAGAAATCAACTTCTTTATGCTGATCGGCCTCATTATATTCTGGAAGCCGCAAGTACCTTGTAAGGATGGACTCCTTCACCATAACTTTGATCTTACAAACCTTGCTCTTGATCACTGTGTCTTCATGGCAAAGCTTTGCATTGGAGAAGAATTCAAGAACATCTTTATCCAACACTTTGCGTGGATGTTTAAGGATGAATGAGATGGCGACAGTTTCCAACATGAGTATTACATTTTTGAATTCATCTTATGATGAAGAAAAACCTAGTTCGAACTAGTTCTCCACCACCTAGCAATCCATTGGTACTGCGAAGAGCCATGTAGTACAGAGAGTTGAAAAGAGGGGCCGTCAGCTCTGGATGAACTGCGGTGGTCGAAATTGAAATAGAACACTGATTGAGAAATTGATGGAAGGACTGGAAGCACTAGACTGTCTCCTGTCGCTGTCAGAGCTTGTTGGAATGGCTTCGCAAAATCGAAATGACGAGGAAGATGTGGTTCTATCACAATATTTGAATCGTCGAGAGGAAAAACAATTGGCAGAATCCGATGGGCTCATTCGACGGAATGTGTAAGGTTTGCCCAAGAACTTCCACGTATATATATATATATATATTCAAAGTTTAAGACTGGGAAAAGGACGCGTCTTAGAAAACTTGCGGCTCTTCGGATCAAATATAAAAGAAAATTTGACCAAAGTCCAATTAATTGAGATTCACCGGAAGCTGAGTCGAATTCGTCGAGTTTCGTTGTGGAAACTTGTAGTATTTCGACAAATCATCGATTTTCAATGATTAATATCCGACGAATTTTCCTTGGAAAATTTTCTATGCTTACTGATGTACTTCCCAAGAGAATTCGTTTCTCCTTATCCATCTTCAAGAATCCTTGTTTAGCATGCCCAGTTCAATTTTGCAAAATGAGAACTTGGCCTCATCCTGTGGCTTCGTGAATATATCAGCGACCTGCTTATCCATACGGACATAACTGAGAGATATGTCCTTGTTCTCTACATGCTCCTGGATGAATTCATATCTGACATCAATGTAATTTGTCCGGCTATGAGAGACTGGATTATTTGCAATCGCTATTGCACTAGAGGAGTCACAAAATATTGGTATCTCCTTTAATTTTAGATTGTAATCATCTAGATTATTCCTGATCTACAAAAGCTTTACGCAACAACTACCGACAGAGATGTACTCTGAGTCGGCAGTGGAAGTTGCCACACAATTTTGTTTATTGCTGATCTATGAGATAAGACTTCTTCCGAGGAATTACTTTGTCCCAGAAGTGCTTTTCCTGTCAATCCTACTACCTGCAATATCTGCATCTAAAAATCGAATTAGCTCGACATCATTACTTCTTGGGTACCAAAAAGCCAAGATTTGGTGTACCCTTCAGGTATCTCAAAATTCCCTTTGCAGCGAAGTAATGAGATTACTTAGAGTTCACAAGAAATCTACCGCACGCACATGTTGAAAACATTATATCCATTATATTGGCCGTAAGGTTGTGAAATGAACCAATTATGCTCTTGGTTTCATCAAAAGGTTTCACTTTCTCTCCCTTGTCAGAGATATAGTTGAACCCATAGGAGTCCTCATCGAGGTTGTATTCTTAATTCCAAATTTAATAAGCAACTCTTTGGTGAACTTCATTTAAGAGATGAAAATTCAATCGTTAGATTGTTTCACCTGAATTCCTAAGAAATTCTTCATCTCTCTAATATTTCTCATTTCAAACTTTCTTTACATGAGCTTAGAAAACTTCTTACAAAGATTGTCTTCCGTAGAGCCAAAAATAATGTTGTCTAAATAGATTTGCACTAGCAAAAACTTACGTTTTACTTCCCTAAGAAATAATGTCTTGTCTATCTTTCCTCTTGTGAACTTTTTCTCAAGAAGAAAGCTCGACAACATCTCATACCAAGCTCGGGGAGCTTATTTTAAGCCATATAGACCTTTATTAAAAAAATAAACATTGTCAGGGAAAATTGTGTTGCAAAACCAAGGGGTTGTTCTACCTATGCTTCCTCTTTTAGGTCTCCATTGAGAAATGCTGACTTCATATTAATCTAATAGACTTTGAATACTTTGTGAGCAACATACGCTAGAAACAACCTTATCTCTTCGAGTCGGGCCACTAGAGCAAAAGTTTGATTAAAGTCGATCACTTCTTCTTGTATGTATCATTGAGCTATACGCCTGGCTTTGTTCTTTATACTCACTCCATTTTCATCCAGCTTGTTTCTGAATACCCATTTGGTATCGATCATGTTCTGTCCCTTGGGTCTGGGCACTAACTCCCAAACCTTGCATCTTTCAAACTTATTGAGCTCCTCTTCCATGACCATTATCCAAGAGGAATCCTTGTTTGCTTTTTCAATCTTCTTTGGCACAACCTGAGATATAAAACTAAGATATTGAACTTTGTTCACAGTACCTCTTCTTATTCTAACACCGTTGCCTATCTCTCCAATAATTAGATCAGTAGGGTGATCTCTTAGGTGTCTGAATGCTAGATTTCTTCCTCTCACACAAGCATTTTCTGTCACATCTATTACATCTCCTGTAGGTTGAGGTAGTTCTTCATCTAGTCATTCTTCATCTACAAGGGTTTTCTTGTTAAAAATTATATATGCCTTACTATGACTACAATACCCTACAAAAATTCCTTCAAAAAATTTTTCACTAAACGTTGTGCAATAATACTTCCCATTATTAAGTACGAAGCATTTAATACCAAAAATCCTAAAATAGGACACAGCCGGATTTTGGCCCTTCTATAGTTCGTTGGGAGTTTTACGATGTCTTTTATTGATTAAAGCTCGGTTTTGCATGTGACAAGCTGTGTTGACTACTTCAGCCCAGAAGTACTCTGGTAGTCAAGCGTCATCAACATAGTTGTACATGCTTCAATGAGGGTTCTATTCCTTCTCTTAGAAACTCCATTTTGTTGTGGAGTGCGCAGAGAGGAAAACTCATGAAAGAAACCTTGACTTCCACATAACTTTGTCATGGCACCAGACTCAAATTCTATTCTATGATCACTTCTGATTTTGACCACTTAGCAGTTTAATTTGTTCTGAATTTTCCTAACAAAATTAGTGAAAGCCTCAAAGGTGTCTAACTTGTGTTTTAGAAAAAACACCCAAGTAAAACGTGAGTGGTCATCAACAATGACCAACGTATAAACTTACCTCCTAAACTGTGAATTGGCATAGGACTGAATAAGTCCATATGAAGTAAATACAAACTTCTAGAGGAATCTTTTTCAGAAATGCCCTTAAAGATAGCCCTTGTATGCTTACCCATTTAGCATACATGTCATTGACACTCTTTAAGGAACATAATGTTGGGAGCATCACATACTAAGTTGTGAGAGAATAACATATTTATAGTTTTGAAATTAACACGTACTAATCTCTTGTGTCATTTGTCACATGGAGACGCATTATCTTTTGCCAAAAAGCACACTGGTGTAGAATTGTCTAAACATAGAAAATTTAAACATAAAATATTTCTACTCTGAGTGCCTGTTAAGATTGAATCCAAATTAGCAGATGATTTTATCAGACACTTATCCTTGTAGAACTCAATGATATAGCCTTTGTCACATAGTTTGCCTATGCTTATCATATTATGTTGTAATCCTTCAATATAAGCCACGTCTATGAAAGAGACTAAGCCGTTGGAAATAATACCATAGCCCTTTGTGATTCCCCTGTCAGACCCTCCAAAGCTGAATTTTGGTACATCTTCGACTGGGGTAAATTCTCGTAGAAGGCTTCTTGTCCCGGTCATATGCCGAGAACATCCACTGTCAAAATACCAGATTGGCGTTTTGTTGGCCTTTGGACATACCTGCAAACATAAATCATTTCATCTTAGGAACCTAAATAAAATTGGGTGCTTGGTTTCTTGTTAGTTTCACACCACATGGAACCTTAACGTTGCGAGTGGTTGGTCTCGCACTATTAACTCGTATAGTTTCAAGCTTTACCAGATGAAACTAGCAATCTACGACAAAGTTACCAATCTTGCCGCAACACCAACAGTCAAATCTGTTGTATCTTCTCTTGAACTCCTGCTTTACCTTTTTAATGGGAGGTCTAGCAGGGGCCACTGACTTGGAAGTGGAAGCCTCATAATTGTAGCATACACAAGGTTTCATGGGAACAACAGTGTTAGCTTTTGTAGCCTTCTTGCCACTTAGTCCATGAACGTAAGGACTATAGTTTTTGAGAATAAT
The DNA here is from genome assembly GCA_039513925.1 of Platanthera zijinensis. Classification (NCBI taxonomy): domain Eukaryota; kingdom Viridiplantae; phylum Streptophyta; class Magnoliopsida; order Asparagales; family Orchidaceae; genus Platanthera; species Platanthera zijinensis. The sequence continues at coordinate 155,214,341 of CM077078.1, read as the reverse complement.
TTCCTCATAAGGTGCTTTGAAAACATTAACAACAAATTCTCAGGGATGGGTCCATCCTTGGTAGTTCCTTTTTGGCTCCACGTAAGTAGGCCTAGTAAGGTGGATATAGGACGTCTCAAGGTCATATTGATTTGTTGGGGAGATTACCTTCTTAAATGAGGGTTGACCTTGAGGTGCCTTCCCTTTGTCTTTGGTACAGGATTTCTTAGTCTCCTTACCTTTTCAAACGACGTGGCCAAGACCACTACCCTTCTTAGAAGCAGAAAACTCATCAATGAGGGGAAGAATGGTCTTTGACTTCGAGTAGCTTTCAACCAGCTTCCTTTCCACAAAGAGCTTTTCTTCCAGCTCATTTAAGTATTTATCCTTCTGACTTAATAGTTCAATGGAGCATTTAAATTCCTTTCGCAAGGAGTGAACTTCAATTCTGAGAGGAGTTAATTCCGTAATTTCCACCATCAGGCTTGATTCCACTGCCTTGAGAGAAACAATCTCTTTTAAATGCTTTTTGACAACCTTGTGGCATTTGTCAAAAATTTTCAAGAGTTCTTGATGTTGAGCCATCAAGTCAGCTTCCTCTTCCTAAAAAGAGTAGTCTTAATGACCATTAGAGGAAGTTTTTGACTCAGAGATGATAGTGTGAGAGTTTACCTTCCCGTGAAATTTGGAGTCGCCTTCTTCATCATCTGATTGATCCATAAGCCCAAAGTAGGCTTCTTCATTCTCAGAGCTGGACTCACTAAAGTCACTATCACTAAGAGTCTTTGACTTCTTAGCAATGAAGCTATTCTCTTCCTTCCTCTTACCTTTGACAGATCTCTTCTCTTCCTTCTTGGATCCTTCCTTATTTTTGTAAGGACACTTCACAATTACGTGTCCTGGCTTATTACAATAATTACAAAATATATTAGAGGAAGAATGTTTGTTCGATTTAGATTAATACTTATCCTATCAGTTTAGCTTTTCTTAGACCGATCACCATCACGATGAGGTCTTTTGAAGTCCGAAGAGGAGGACTGGTTTTTAATTTGCCTCCTCTTGCTGAGCAATCTCTTGAATTGCTTGAAGATTAGTGGAAACTCTACATTAGACAATTCAGAGCCTAGTATGCTTAGCTTAATGTATTTTGCGCTATCTAGAGCTCGTATCCTTACTGGTGACACAACTTTAGACTTTCGTGTCCCATCAGCTTTCAGAGGTACCGACTTCTCTCTGCTTGAAGTCTTGCTGCTTTTCTCCTATTTCTTTCTAGTATTCATCTGAAGTTCATAGGAGATAAGCTTTCTGAAAAGGTTCTGTGGGTCAATCTCTGGCAGCTTACCAACTTCCCTAATGGTTACCACCTTAGTATCCTAATCTTTTGTCAGGGATTTTAGGAATTTATCATTGAGCTAACCATTAGTGAATGTACGACTGAAGTTTCTGAGGCCGTTGAAGATCTTGAAGAGTTTCTGAAAACTGTCTGCAATTGTATCATTTAAGACTTATTTGAATGCATCGTATTCTTGATTGAATAGAGATCTAGGATCGTCTCTAACTTCTTCAGTTCCTTCCATGAGAACTACGAGATAGTCCCACATCTCCTTGGCAGATTTGCAGTGGAATAAATTTTGAAGCATTAAATCGTCCACTCCACTGGCTATAATATTCTTTGCCTTCTTATCCAAAGAGACCAAGACAATTTCATCCTTAGTCGAATCCATCATCTTCTTAGGGATCATGATAGTTGTATTTAGAGCATACGACTGTGTAGGAATATATGGTCCTTCTTCAATAATCTGAAATTTCTTGTGATCTACAGCTTCCATGAAGAATCTGACACTTTCTTTCCACATAGTAAAGTTTCCTTTTATGCACACATGTAACTTCATCGAAGATATATCCTTACTTCTGTCCAGAGTAACTGAGCGGTATCTCTTGAAAACTAGATAGGAGATCTTGTTCAAGGTGTTAGCCTTATATCGAACAAACTCCCTCTGATACTAATTGAAAGTACCTAGAGTCAACCTAAATCACCTAGAGGGGGTGAATATGTGAGTTCTGAGTCCTTTCACAGAATACAAATAACTGAAAAAAATTAAGCACAAAGAACACATTGATATATAGTGGTTCATCAAGTTGGGTAAGTCGAATGTACCGCCTCGCCTATCTACCACGAAGGGCTAGATTTAGCTACTTCACCTAATCTCAGTTTGTAATAAATCTTACCCCTCGGAGCCTCAACTCCTACAACCCGAAGACAAAGCTCCTACCACTCGAAGAACAAACTCTCCTACTACTCGATCAAAACACAGATCTATAACTCGATGCAAACACAGATCTACAACTCAGAGTGAAAAACCTCCTACAAAAGTAAAAAGGATTTACACAAAAAAGATTACAAATAATCTTATGTCGATCTTAAATTGTTTATCCTTCATTCTTCTAAAAGGTTGATCATGAATGTCTTGAAGAATAGGGAAAATCCAAAATCTTTGAGAACTAGATTGGAACACACGGATTGTCTAGATCTACCTAGAATCAAAATCTTTGGAGATCAATGATCTAGTCGACTTGGTGGAGGAAGATTGAATCGTGCATAGAGCATATGATAGGTCGTACAGGTTGCGAAGATCGGGATCAAGTGGTGATGGGATCTTGACGTTCGGAAGATTCTCGATTAGAAATAATGAGCACAATCAGGGTTAAATAAATTCAACCCTAAATATATAGGAATCCTCCTCCTGTAATGGCTAGAAAAGACATTCCATATCGACACGTGTGAAGTTTACTGTATATGGCTATCTGGAAGAAAGAGTCAGAAATTTGAAATTTGAAGAAATAAACCCCAAGTATAATTCAACGAGTACCGTCAATAATAACTGAGTATACTCGTAGAACTGTAGTGAAACTCGACAAAATTAACTTAGAGAATTTAAGCCCAATCAAACCTATAACTCGATGCCTAGTAGAAGTCATACTCGACAAATATGATGAATATCGGCTAGCTCACTCGATGAATTCGATGAGTATCGACAGATACACCTTATGTATTCGACGCATAAGCTGAGTGATATTCGATGAATATGACTTAGAAAAATCTAGAGAAGTAAATTCATAAACTTAAAGGTATACCCAATGAGTCTCGATGAATTTGGCGTGTATCGACATGTATATTTGACGAATTTGGCGTATATCGAAAGATACACTCAACGAATTTGATGAGTATACTTGATGATTCTTGATGACTTTTACTTAATTGGGGCGTGTTAGTTACGACATGATGGTGGAGTGGAGAAATTCACCTTGTGGTGCCGAAAATGTGGACTTAGTGGGACATACCCCAGGTACACGCCCGTGACATAGTTGTGTAGACTTCGGACCTTGGCTTCATCGGGATTGGGTTGCACGCTAAAAGTACATGCTCGTGTAGATGTATATGGTCGTGACCTTGGGGTGTGTAAGCTATAGTTTTCGGGAATTGGACTCCGTACTGCATTTTCACCGGGGTTGGATTACGTGCCTAAAGTACACGCCCGTGTAAGGCGTACACGGTCGTGATCTAATTGTGTGTAACATGGAAAATGGCCAAAAAGTGTCCAAAATCCGGAAAATAGAAAATAAACTAAGTTAGCACAATTTTGATAAAAGAAACTAATTATAGACTTAAAATTCATAAAAAATATAAATTAAAATTAGAAAATATTTGGATTTAACCAAGTAATTTAGGCTAAAATAAGTATCATCAAATTCCCCCATACTTAAGCTTTGCTTGTCCCCAAGCAAAAATATAAAAACTAGCCAACATAAAAGTAACTAATTAAAAGATTTATTTATTTTACACAAGAGTACCCTGCAAAATTCTTAGTAGGAAGAGAATGAAAAATATGCTAAAGCCTTTACTTAATTATGAAATAACATTTTAAAATCTTTACCGACAAAAATTAATCATCCAATATTTTAACCGAAAGTGTTTAATCAAATCAAAGAAATGAAGCAAATGAATAGCAAATTGAGTTATTACTATACCTAAAGAGACAAATTATAATCATATCAATCTAAATCAAGAATCAAAATTTGAACCCAACAACTTAGCTAATCTAATCTTCTTCTCTACATAACAAAAAAACAAACCTAGGAGCATGAGTCAAAAGGATTTTGTTAGGACCGAGACATGGCTTAGGTATATCATTTGGAATGGTATTCAAAGATAAAACAAGTGGCTAACATTCACTCTAAACTAAAGTAAGAGTTTTATAGAAATTTCAATAATGAAGCAAAGTATTTGAAATTTTTATTCCTTTCTTTTCCTTTTATTTTTGATATAACTTTTTTTTTTCAAACAAAAGGCCATAAATATTTTTTATTTTTTAATTGGCTAAAGACAACCTTTTTTTAAATAAAACACACATTTCTTGAATAATCTTCTTTTTAGCATACTTTTATTTTCTTTGAAATTCTCCAAATATCTCACAAACCTATCACAATCATGAAATTTAGAAACTCAAAAGGTTGCTGTGATCAAATTGGTTGGAAATATTGGCTTTGGTGAGACGATAAGTGAGGGTAGCAAGCAAAGCATAGAAAAAGGCCCAAACGAGGCCAACTAGGGATTTATTTAAAAGTTTGGTATGAAGGCTCAAATGAATTAAAAATGTCCTAAATCATTTTCATGCTCCTAAATTTATCTAAAGTATAGGTTATGAAAAATTTCAAAATGAGTAAGTCCTAGATAGAAAATGGAGACTAATGAAATTATCATGAATATAATGATAATAAGCATCTAGGATAATTCACATCTACTAAATTAGTCCAAAGTTAACATTACAAAATCTTTTTTAAACACCAAAAGGAAAATAGTGGATGAAGAATTTTTTAAGAAAGTAAAGAGAATAAAAGAAGAAAATCATAAAGAAGTGCAAGATTAAGAAAAAATTTCAAATTAATATGCTACCTAGAATTAGAAATAGAATAAGGCCAACAATTTATTCGTACAACATAATTCAGAAGAAGGATTATGAAAATTAAAACTAGCTAAGTTTATATAAAATATTTTGAGAATAACTAAACATAAAGTAGGGGGTACTATTGATTCTACCATAATTAGTCTAAACTATTATTGATTCCACCATGTTTATTTTTGTATAAGATTTTTTAGTAAAAAGAAAGTTCTTGGACTTCCCGAGGTCTATCCTGTAAAGGGTTCGCAACAGTAATAGGCGGTATGATGGGGGTAAATCCCAAATAGCCCTTTCCAAGATTAGAACAAAGAGAAAATATTTTTTGAGATTTTAGAAGTTTTATAAATTTTTTTTTATATATTGGAGGACAAAAAAGGAAAGACTCCACCATACTTAAAATTAAACATTATCCCCAATATTTAAAACTAAGTATGAATAGGAATAAAATAATGGATTTGGAGGGGGAAAAGATGACTTCCCTACTAGTGAATGAGGGGAAGACCACAACAAAAAATCCTCGTCAAAATTATTAAAACAAGAAAACAAAATAAACAACTAATAAGGATAACTATGGGGTGCCTCCCCCAAGAACTTTGTTTAAGGTCACGAGCTTGACCCACAGAGCTGCGAAAGTATATAAGTTGGGGAGTGTTAGGTCCTCAATTATCCCTTCCACCGGATCGCCCGTAAGGTAGAGTTTTAAACTAAACGAGCTATTTTTTTGGTGGGAGATATGAACGGTCCCATATGACCAAATCTTTTTGACTTCAAAGGGGTAGGACCATCTAGACATTAACTTACCCGGATAAAGCTTGAGGCGGGAATTATATAAAAGGACAAGATCGCTGAACGCAAATGTTTTTGGACATTTAATTTTTCGATCATGATTGAACTGAGAACGTTCCTTAAAAAATTTATTACTCTCATAAGCATTCGCACGCCATTCATCGAGTTCATTTAGTTGAAATTTCCTACTCTCGGAGGCTGAGTTCGAATAGAGATTTAAAAATTTTCGAGCCCAAAAAGCGCGGTGCTCTAACTCTACCGGTAGATGGCACGCCTTGCCATAGACTAATTGATATGGCATACAACTGATGACAGTCTTATATACTGTACGATACACCCATATCACGTCATAGAGTTCAACGGATCAATCTTTCCTACTTATCGATACGATTTTTTCTAATATGCTCTTAGTCTCTTTATTCAATACCTCTACTTGGCCGCTTGTTTGGGGATGATAGGCGGTGGAGAGCTTGTGCATGACTCCATACTTAGATAAGATTTTTGTGAATTGAGCATTGCCGAAGTGCGTACCCCTATCACTAACTATCGCGTGAGGCATGCTGAAGCGAGAAAATAATTTTTTAAAAAAGTTAACGTTGACCCTCGCATCATTAGTGGGGAGATCTTGCACTTCCGCCCACCTGGATACGTAGTCAACCACCGCTAAAATATAGCCATTGTTTTAATACATAGGTAAATGACCTACAAAATCAATACCCCACAATTAAAAGCTCTCGCACTCTAAAAATAGGTTTTGGGGCATCTTGTCATGATGATAGATGTTACCTGAACGCTTACAGCTATCACAAGAACTTGTAAAAGTGTGAGCATCTTTGAAGAGAGTGGGCCAATAAGAGCCCGCCTCTAGTGGCTTCCGCGCAGTCCAGTTGGCTTGATAATGGCCTCCGGTCCTCACATCTTGGAAGTGTCGCAAGATTTGCACACCCTCTGTGCTCGAGATGCATCTCTGCACTACATGATCCGGGCAGATACGAAAGAGAAAAGGGTCCTCCCAAAAGTTGTTTTCAAATCAGAAAGGAATTTCTTCTTTTGCTGGTTTGAAAAATCTTTCGGAACGACCAGCGCAACTAGATAGTTGGTATAATCTGCAAACCAAGGGTTGGGAGAAGTCTTTATCTTATGAATAGCTAAGAGGCGCTCCATAGGAAATCAATCATCTATGTCAAATTCTACGAGCACTTTCGCGACTGGGTTTTCTAATCGAGAGAGGTGGTCGGCCGCAAAATTTTCAGCCCCCTTCTTATCCTGGATCTCTAAGTCGAACTCCTGTAGGAGGAGGATCCATCGAAGCAAGCAGGGCTTGGAATCAATTTTTGCTAGTAGATATTTAAGAGTAGAGTGGTTGGTAAAAATGATTACTTTTGATAGCATAACGTAGGGTCTAAACTTATCGAAAGAAAAAATAATGTCTAGTAGTTCCTTTTCCATCGTAGATTAATTGGATTGTGCGGCTGTGAGCATTTTGCTAGAGTAATAGATAGGATGAAAATATTTGTTAACGCGCTGTCCTAATACGGCTCCTACAGTAAATCGCACGCATCACAGAAGATTTAGAATGGAAGGGACTAATCCGCTACCACTAAAATAGGGTAATTGATAAGTTTTCTTTAATAAAATTAAATGCCTCTACACACTCTCTATTAAAAATGAAAGAAGATTCCTTTTCCAAGTGGTGGGTTAGCAGTTTCATTATTTTAGAAAAGTTTTGGATGAACCGCCGATATCAACCTGCGTGACCTAAATACTCCTAATAGATTTTATGTTTGTCGGTTGGGGAAGTTTTTTGATAATTTCAACTTTTTCCTTATCGACCTCCATCCCCTTGGCAGAAATCTTATAGCCGAGAACCAAAACCACTCGCACCATGAAGTTACACTTTTACCAGTTTAACACTAAATTAGTTTCTTCGCATCACTGAATGACTCAATCTAGATTTTTCAAGCAATTTTGAAATGAGCTTCTAAACACGGAGAAGTCATCAATGAAGACTTCAATAATATCTTCTACAAGCTCGCCAAAGATTTCCAGCATTCATCTTTGGAATGTTACTGGCGCATTACACAGGCCAAATGACATTTTTTGATATGCGAAGGTTCTGAAGGGGCAAGTAAAAGTCATTTTCTCCTAGTCTTCGGGGGAGATAGGAATTTGAAAAAAAACATGAAAGGCCGTCTAGAAAATAATAGAATTGATGACCTGTAAGATGCTCTAAGATTTGATCGATGAATGGTAGTGAGAAGTGGTCTTTTTAGGTGGCACCGTTTAACTTTTGGTACTCGAGGCACAACCGCCAACCAGTAATCGTATGGGTGGGAATCAGTTCATTGTTTTTGTTCAACACAACTGTTATACCGCCCCTTTTGGCACGACTTGTACGGGGCTCACCCACGTACTATCCGATATTGGGTAGATAATTTCTGCATCCATTAGTTTTATTACCTCAGCCTTAATGACATCTGTCATGTTCGGTTTAAGGTATCATTGAGGCGAGATAGTTTTGCAGGAGTTATCCTCGAGAAAAACTTATGCATGCAGAAAGAGGGGTTTATGACTTTAATATCTGAAATTTTCCATGCAATTGCACAACGATGTTTGTTTAAAAATTCCACTAATTTAGAAGTCTCTGAATCGCTTAGGGTAGAAGAGATAATGACGGGAAGTTTTAAATTTTGTTCTAAAAAGACGTATTTCAGGTGATCGGGGAGTTTTTTTAGTTCATGGAATTGTGGTTCTTCATAGGATGTTTTAATTTATAAATCTTTTGAATTAAATGGTTCAAAAAGAGAATTTGTCGGCATTTCTTCTAGACATAATAAATTCACCTTTGAATCATCTAATGTTGAGGAAAGCAATTCAGAAACAAAAGAACAGTCTTCTTCAAATGAGCTTTCCAAGTTAAACAAGAATCATCATTTGATAAAGAGTTCCGTATTGAGGAATTAATATGAAGAGTAACTTTATCTTCTAAAACCTAAAGGGGGAGTTGACCGTTACCTACGTCAACTAATGCACGAGAGGTGGCGAGGATTGGGCGACCGAGTATAATTGGTACCTCGGAATCCTCCTCGATATCATGGATGACGAAGTCTACCGGGAAAATAAATTTGTTGACCTTTACTAGAACATCCTCAAATACCCCTATCAGATATTTTATTGAGCGAGCCGCTAGTTGGATGCTAATTTCTTTCAGGCTTGGAACACCCAGTTCTTGTTTTTTGAATAGAGAGAAGGGCATGAAATTGATGCTGGAGCCCAGGTCCGCTAGGGCTTGCTTTATCAATAGATTGCCAAAGAGGCATGAGATGGAGAACCGTCCCGGGTCATTTAGTTTTGGTGGAAATTTGTTAAGGATAACCGCCGAGCATTCCACATTAAGGGAAATACGGGAAATATCCTAGAGTTTCTTTTTATTAGAAAGCAACTCCATAAGGTATTTTGCATATTTCAGCATTTGTGAGAGTGCTTTGCAGTAAGGGACATTGATTTGAATTTGTTTTAATATTTGTAAAAAAAAATTATATTGCTCGTCTTCCCGCTCGGTATTTATTTTTGTTGGGTAAGGTATAGGCGAGCTAGAAATGTATAATGTACTTGAAATATTGACGATTTTGAAATAGAAGAATGTGTAGGGGTTGGAGTCAAAATGTGTACTTTAGGCTATAACCATTTTGGGGAGGTTGCCTCCTTACCGCTACAAAGGGTTATGGTGTTAGAATTTTCACTTTGGTTCAGCTCCATATTTTCTGGTAGAGTTCCTTGTTGTCGCTGTGAGAACATCTTTTCTAGCTAACCCACTTGATTTTCCAAACTTTTAATTGACCTGGTGAAGTCCTGATATTAGATTCATTTGTGGCAACATACTTGGCGAAGACATCTTAAAGTGCTGTGGGCTTCTATAGTTACAATGGAAAACCGGGTAGATTAAAAATATGGGGGGGGGGGAGCTAGATTAAAAGAAGGATTTAGATTTTAAGGGAGTTGAGCATTCCCTTGGTTGATGCATGAGAAATTCGGATAGTTCCTATAACCCGCATTGTAGGTGTTGTTATATGGAGTGTTATTAGAGTAATAAGACGGCCGAGGCGCTTTTCCCATGAAGTCAATATGTTCTTCTAAAATAACGTTATTATTATTATTCACCCAAGGAGGAGTGGAAGTCATCTCCACCACTTGCTAAGTTAGGCACTCAACTTGGAGGGCTAGATTTGAAGTTGCGTCAATTTCAAAAATTCTCGCTGGCTTAACCGGCCGCACATAGGGCACATTCCATTAGAATGTCTTTATGCCCATTTCCTCAACAAGCTCTTGAGCGGCCTCAAGGGTTTTGTTATTTAACGTTCCCCCAGCAGATGTGTCTATCATTTGTCTTGTTTGGAAATTCAAACCAATATAGAATATTTACATTTGTTTCCAACTGGGAAGTGAGTGGTGTAGACATCTACGAAATAGTTCCTTAAAGCGCTCCCACGTGTCGTAGAGAGTCTCTGAGTCTATTTATATATAGGATGCGATATTGGTGACTAATTTGGCGGTTTTCGCAGGCGGTAAATACAATGTTAGGAATTTTCCGCCATCTCGGCCCATGAAGTGATGGACCCTCAAGTAAGAGAACACAGCCACTGCTTGGCCTTTGACCGCAAGGAGAAAGGAAAATGACGTAATCGAATTGCGTCATCCATGACTCCATTGATTTTGAAAGTGTCGCAAATATTGAGAAAATTCGAAAAGTCGCAATTATGATCCTGGTCCAGGAGACCATCGAAGGTGACCGACTGCTGCACTAATTGTTTTATGTTGCACTTGATCTCAATGTTATTGTTCTCCACTGCATGGTGGACAATACTTGTACCCACCAGATTCGGTCGTGCATAATAGGACATGGTCCCTTGTTGGGCCTCATCTGGGTTGGGTGTATTAACATCCATAGTATCTGTGGGAGTGTCTCTGATATACTCTTTGGTGCCTAAGTGCAATTCCTGATCACGAGAATCGAGGCGACACAAAATGGTGCTCTCTATCATAGGATCAAAAGTTATATTTGAAGAGCTTCCTCGGGTAATACAGTAAAAAGAAAGAAAAGTTGAGAGAGAGATAAAAGAAAAATAAAAAGAGAGTAAAAAATGATAAAATTAATAGCTATACTCTTTTCAAAATATCAAAACAAAATTCCTCAACAACAATGCCAAAAACTTGATAGAGAAAACATAGAATTGATGTTGAGAGAAGAAGAGGGGTTGGAAATGAGGTTGATAATGTTATTCGATTCTCTATCCGATAAAGGCAAGTATACATTATCATTTATAATATAGGATGTTTTAATTCAATATCAAGGTCGTATTACCCAGGGCGGATTGATTACTTCTTCTACAAGGAGTTACAATTATTTTATCAAATGATTGTTTGGCTTGATTTAATTAACTAATTTGCGCGTTATAAAAAGGGTTAAAACATATGGAGAAAAGATTAGTACTTGATTTTGAATCACTTCTGCATAAGTTAATCAAAATTAAATAACAAATTAAATCTTAATAATATAAAAGGCAACAAGACTGTGGGGGTTCCCGAAGTGAAAATGAGGGATAGATCTAACTTTACTCTAGAGGGGGGAAAGAGTATTTTTAAAATATTGATTTATTTTTATAGCGGATTTAAAGTAAGTGATATAAATATATATAAATAGGGAAATCACAACACACAAAAGAAAGAAAAGCAATCATAAATGACACAAGGATTTATAGTAGTTCCCCAATAAATCTGGGTACGTATACTCTTCTACCACCTTGGTAGGAATCCACTATAGGTTTTTGTTCAGGTACTCTACCACCAGAAGATCTATTTTCTAAGGGAGATCTAGTAACCCTTTGAGCTTTTGATCAAGTGACCAAAAACCAAGCTTAAGTCTTTTGATCAGGTGACTTAGGAACCAAGAGGTAAACTTTTGAAGGGAGTTAAAAACCCTGAACACAGTTTAGGAAGTAAACTAAAACTAGATGTTGCCTTCTCTTTCAAGAGTCTCTGAGAAAACTTAATGGTTGATGAAGCAAAAAACCACCCCCTGATTTGAGTAGAGATTTGAGATCAGGATGGGAGGCTTTTCTTCAGGGTATAGGCCTTCTTGTATTTGACTGATGAAGACTTTGCACTTTATAGAGACTAAAGAAGAAAATCTGTTGAATATGTGTTGATCTAAAATGATCTATTGATTAACCCTTTGATAGCAATCTTCTGAAAGAATATATATAATGCCTTAGAAGAATTCAAATATTTGAATTAAAACCATTTTGAAACTCTTGAAGTATCTCTGAGAATTATAACTGCCCTGGAGATTAATTAGATTTAAACTCTGTGATAAATCCATATTTAATGTTGCTTGGAATGGCTATATTTTTTAAGAATATTTAGCATTAAATATCAAAGTGTAACTGACAATAATTAAGCCTTTTAAAAACATTCAGCCTCTGAATATAAAACTTCCTGAACAAAAAACACTACAAGAGATTCGTTGAACTGCGGCTGGAGATCGTTGAACTGAGCCTGGAGTTTGTCGAATGGAGCCTGGAGTATGTCGAATGAAGCCTGGAGTTCATCGAGCTGAGCTATTGAGATATGATAAGCGTTCGTCAAACGGAGCTTAGAGTTTGTCAAGCTAAACTCAGAGTTAGAAATATGAGTTCATCGAACTGAGCTCGACGTTCGTTGAACTGCGCTCAAGTTTTGTCGAACTGCCTTTATCTAGAAATCTTTTGAGGAAGCAACCATAGAAATAAACTTATGACCATAGAATATACAAATTGGGTCAAACTAATCATCCTAAACAATAATTGTGATCCTAACCCAAATCAGTAATAGGGTTCCTACAATCTCCCCCTATTTTGGTGAGGAAACTATCAAAAATAGAAAGACACAAAGTACAAATAATCTGTTTGAATTATAAAATTTTCAGCAGATATAAAGAAAGTGCTCTGATACTATATAATCATCAACAATGTTTAAAACTTATAAAAAAAATTAAGAGACTTCCTGAGGAGCTGTTGATGGATAATCTTAAGTTAATTTGGTGAAAATCATCTTTCTGTTAGGATCTTAAGATTCCCTTTTACTCATTGTCAGGTCTTAAGAACCAATAATCTTCAGAGAGGTCGTTCTGGGAACTAATGCCTCTGGATGCAGACTCATGTACTCATCAACATTGAATAAACTTTTCTTCTGATATCTTTCTAATTCTTGCTGCTTTTAGGGGGACATGGTAGTGAATTGAGAAGAGTACTTACCTTCTGACCTAGCTTTCTTCATTTGAGATAGTGCAACTAGCGCATTTAACCATGCCATTCTAAATACTGGGTCTAGTTCTGGATCATATACAGGAGAAGATGGCCTTTCTTGGCTTGACTGCTATTTTTTGCTACTTTGATTTATATTCTATTGATGGCTACTGTGAGAATCAGACCTTGTAGGTTTATACTGCCAACCCTCAGAAGATTTAAAGTGATGAGAAGAGGAAAGCATCCGTGAAGAAGAAACACTACAAGATGACCCTGGTACTGGACGAGGAGGAGGAGGTCCTCTCCAAGACTTTTGAGGTTTAGAATGATATCTCCTCATCTTCTTCCTATTTTCTACACATTCATGTAGTACCTTATCCAGTTTTGAAGATCTGGAGTTAGAGGTATCCCATACAAAATATAGTATGGAACATCTGTAGTAGAGGAAGGTTGAGGAGTAACCCTAACTGTAGCCTGTTTCTTTAATTTTTTTTCTTTGGCCAAGAGTCTTCTGAATCATCTGACTCTGAGTTAACATCAGACTGCTCTTCAGGCTGATCATATAAATAATCTATCTGCTAATATACATTAGTATGATCAACAACCTGATCCTTTGGTTGTGTATGTACATCATCTGTATCAATTTGTGTATATGCAATATCATCTTCTTTTTCCATATCTTCATTAAAAAGAACATCAAAGTTTTGTATAGGAGTTTCATCCCATACAAAAGTAGGAGGGGAACAAGCTTGCTCCATTATATTAGTTACTATAGTATGAGTATCAGTTACTACAACCTGAGTGGTAGAATCAAAATGGGTAGAAAGATCTTGAAAAAATTGTTCTAAGACAGAAGTATAAACAGGAACAGTATAACAGACTATTGCTCTAGAACAATCTGTTTCTAAAACTGGGGCTGGTAAACTAGCAGTATAACTGTGTAGTAAATCACAATCAGATAATAAAGAATATATATCAACTATGGGATTAATAAAGAAATCACCAAAAGTTATAACTTCTGGAAGATCTGAAACCATGTCCTCAATTATCATCTCTATATCAGGCTCTTAATTAAAATAGCTGCTGCAACTTGAGCTTCTACATATGGAGCTTCTTCATTAAACATCTCCCCCTGCCTAGATTCAGGGAGACCTGTTGGGTATTGCATCCACAATAACCCAGATTTTTATGAAGTCACCATTGAACTAAGATGAATTAAGTTTGTTTTTTATGTCTTTTCTAGTTAAGTGTTTGCAGGATATAATTGCCAAGTCTAGACCAATGTCAGTATACAATGAGTCACCAAAAATAGGACCATGCAATGTAATCCCTCATTGTGTGATCAATGGTGTTGATTCATATGTAGCCTCTCTATTGGGACACACTTCTTTTTCAAGCACTAAATCTATGGGAGAAAAGGTTGTTGCTGAATTTCTTGAAGAAAATAAGTCTTCAGACTTACAGAAAATTTTCAAGTATTTTTCTCGAGTAGGACCATTTGTACTCGAGTGAGATCATTCGTATTAGAGTAGCAGAAGCAGTTCTCGAGAAAGCCTAGTGAAGTTCTCAGGAAATCCATGTGTACTCGAGTTTATCATAACTCTTCTTCTCGAGTTACTTTAATTCAAGTCAAAACTTTTCCTAAGTCTTTTTCTTGAGAAGCCAAAGACTTTTCTAGAGAAGGCCAAGTATAGTAATCGAGAACCAGAAACCTTTTCTCGAGACCTTGAATTCTCTTCTCGAGAGTCAGAAATCTTTTCTCAAGATACTTCCTTGTTCTCGAGTACTAGTATACTTGTTCTCGAGAACAAAAATTTATTATTCTCAAGTACTTATTCTCATTCTCGAGATAGCTGGATTCCACCTCTACATTTTTCCTAATTACTTTTTTAGAGAACTTCATAATTCTTCTCGAGAAACAGAAAACATCTTCTGGAGTACAATTGACTCTCTCGAGAAATGCAGTACCGATTTATAAATTTTTCTTAAGTCCCGACAGAAGTAATTTAAAATATTATTAGCACTTGATTGGTCCAAGTGACATGCATTTAATATGATTATGACCATTAGGCAAGTCCTATAAAAGGTCTTATCAAATTGGACTAACCCTAACAAGAAGAATTTCAAAGTTTCTAAATCTTTCTTAAATTTCCAAATCGAGAAGGGCCACTGACGCCGCTCTATCTATCTTCGTCGATCTTCACTCTCATTCGTCGATCTATTCCTTGATCGTGTTGTTTCTAAAGTTCTCAGATCCATGGTTTCTCAGATTTCTTCCTCATCTTTTCTAATAAGGGTTGTCCAATTTTTTAAGAAGGAAGAAGCCGAGTTCAACCAGATCTGTAAAGATAAGATAATTTTTCTGATTATAAATTCATTATATTATGGTAGGAGTTATTCTCCGAGTTTTGTAGGAGTTTTACTCCGAGTTGTAGGAGATATTCTATGAGTTGTTGTAGGAGTGTTTTTTGCTCCGAGTTGTAGGAACTTTGTTCCGAGTTATATGATTGTTTTCAATCCGAGAGAATAGTTGAGTAGCCGAGTCTAGTGTGTTGCTAGATCAGTGATGTGGAAAGTGGATGTACCTAAGGTTGGGGAACCACTATAATTTTTTGTGTCGTCTGTGAATGCTCATTTACTTTCTATGCATCGCTCTTACAAATTCATATTTCGCAAAAAGATGCAGAACTCAACTATTCACCCCCCTCTAGGTGATTTAAGTTGACAACTTAAACATTTTCAATTGGTATCAGAGGGAGGTTGTTCGACAAAAGGTTAACACCTTGAACAGATCTTCCCCTAGTTGTCTTTAGAGGATACAAGCATTGACAGAGCTAAGGATTTGGCTAAGCTTCTATTATGCACTAAGAATAATTTTGTTATGTGGAAAGAGAGAATAAAGTTCTGCATGGAAGCTGTAGATCCAAGGATCTTTATGATAGTGAAGAAGGTCTCCATATTCCAATGATAGCCTCCACCATTGATCCAACTATGAAGTTCCAAAGAAGCTCATGGATCCTGTCAAAGATGAGATTGAACTTGTCTCATTATATAAGAAAGCAAAGAATATAATCGCAAGTGATGTCGATGATTCAATGTTTCAGAATCTGATTCACTGCCAATCCGCCAAGGAAATGTAGCAGTCTCTTATCATCTTGATGGAAGGGATCAAAGAGATAAGGGATGACAGAAAGTTCCTACTGAATCAGAAATATGAAGAAATCAAACAAGGTCCCAAGGACTCTATTACAGATACTTTTGAAAGTTTCTTTAAGATTGTCTACGACCTAAGAGTCTTTGGTCGGGTCTTCACCAATGGAGAACTGAATGATAAATTCCTCAGATCCCTAACTAAGGAATGGGATAACAAAGTCTGTGCTATCCGGGAGTTTTGAAATATGGCAGAGACAGACCCTCAAAATCTCTTTGGAAAGCTTATGTCATATGAACTGCAAATAAACTCAAGAAAAGCTGAAGTAGAGAAGAATCAGTCGTCATCCAAGGAGAAGTCTGTCACTCTAAAGGAAGACATCTCAAGGAAGTCAAAAGCTGTATCTCCTACCGCCGCACAGGAAGAGAGTGAAGAAGAAATTGTAGAGCCAAGTACCTCAGGCTCAGAATTATCTAAAGGAGAGTTTTCTCTTCTTTCAAGGAAGTTTAAGAAGTTCTTGAACAAGAAGAAACAATGGAGAGGCAAAGATGACTCGTTGAGAAGATCATGTCATGATGGTGATCGTTATAAGAAAGGCTCAAATAGCCAAGACAGGTATCATTCTAAACAGAACAAACATATTCTTCTGACATTGTTTGTTATTGTTGAAATAAGCAAGGACACGTCATAGCTGATTACCCTCACAAGAAGAAGGAGGGTGGAAGAAGAGAGGAGAAGAAGTCTTCTTATAATAAGAAGAAGACTTAAAGAAGCCTGGTAGCCAAGAAAGCAAAGACCCTCAGTGACACAGACTCATCTGAGTCTAGTGATGAGGAGGAAACCAACTTTACACTCACGGCACATACAGATGAAGAAGGAGAACCCTAGTTCACTAGAAAGGTAAATTCGCATACCCCTCTCTCTGAATCAGATGCTTTTGACTATGATCATGAGGACTGTTCGTCTGATGATGAATATGAACTCATGAATAAGTACATAGAGTTGATCAAGGCTTACGGCAAATGTCATAGAGTCACAAGAACTCAAGCTAAGGAGATTAATTCTCTTAAGGCTTAGGAGAGCAGTTTGAGGGAGGAAGTCATGACGATGGACTCACTCAGGAAGGACTTCCATAATATGATGGAAGAATATAATAATGCTCTCGAGCACCTGAACCTGAAGGAGAAAATCATCCAGGAGTTGGAAGAACAATTGGCTGCCTAGAAGAAACTTGTTGAAAGTTTCTCCAAGCCCAAGACAATTCTTCCACTTATGGCTGAATTCTCTACTCAGGGTAAAGGATCTGGGTTAGGCTATGTGGTTGCTCCTAGTAAATCTTCTAGGAGAAATAAATACAAGAGAAGAAATAAGGCTGTCAAGAAAGCTCTAGTCAAGGAGAAGGGGAAAGCTCCTCAAGAACAAACTCAGTTCAAAAAGGTTATCTTTCTAACGAACGAGTTTTATCTTGACTCGTCCTATGGTCACTTTGCTAGGTCTACTCATGTAGAGCCCAAGTCTTGGTACCAAGGAAGGACTCGTCCCCAAAACTTTGGCGAGAGTGTCTTTAAGGCTCTTTATGAGTAGATCACTCTTCAGAGCTACAGACCTTATAGTCATGGTCATAACATCATGAAAGCTCCTAAAGCTAAATCCGTTGTGGAAAAGCCTATTAAGGAGAAGAAGTCATGTGAGTTCCAGCACCACGAAGCTTCTACCTCCGAGTCTACTGCTCCTGCCATACCACACTATCAAAAGGTCAAGCAGGAGAACTCTAGGAAAAGATACAATAAGTTTGACTGTTGGTGCTGTGGAAAAGATGGTCACTTTGCTATAGATTGCTAGTTTAACCCCAGATACTATGTAACTCCTCAAGTTAAAAATGTGAGAAAGACCACTCATAAAGTTAACAGACGTAGGGGGAGTGTTCTAACTAGAGGCCAAGGACCCAAACAAGTTTGGGTTCCTAAGGCAACTTGATTCTACTTTTGCAGGAATGTCAAAAGGCCACCAAAAATCCCTCTGGTATTTGGACAGTGGATGCTCTCGGCATATGACCGGGACTAGAAGCCTTCTCAAGAATTATTCTCAAGTCATGAACGGGCCAAAGTTCATCTTTGGAGGTTCTGATAGAGGATTTATAAAAGGCTACGGTATGATCACTAATGGTAGTGTATCCTTCTCAGACATGGCTTATGTTGAAGGATTGTAACACAATCTTTTAAGCATAAGTAAACTATATGATAAAGGATACATCGTAGAATTTCATGCAGACAAGTGCTTGATAAAATAGGTCGATAACTTAGAAAGGATTTTATTAGGCACTCGTAGTAGAAATATATTTTGCTTAAATTTTATTTGCATAGAATCTTCTACGTCAGTGTGCTTTTTGGCAAAAGATAGTGTGTCTCTTGGTGACCAATGGCACGAGAGATAAACACATAAATTTTAAAACTATTAATAAATTATTTTCTCTTAATTTAGTACGTGATGCCTCATATGTCAAGGGCGTTAAAGATAGGCCTTATCAGACATGTATAAAAGGAAAGCAAATAAGGGCTACCTTTAAAAGCATTATTGGCAAAGATTCTAATAGGTGTTTACACCTAATTCATATGGACATGTTCGTTCAACTGCAAATTAGCAGTTTGGGAGGTAAGGATTATACAATGGTTATTGTTGATGATTACTCTCGCTTTGCATGGGTGTTCTATCTAAAACAAAAGCCAGAAACTTTTGATATCTTTACTAATTTTTTCACGCAGATCCAGAATGAATACAACTGTTCCGAAGTAAAAATAAGAAGTGACAATGGAACACTGTTCAAGTTTGGGGCCATGACAAAATTCTGTGAAAGCCTAGGTATCTTTTATGAGTTTTCCTCTCCTCGTACTCCTCAACAGAATAGAGTAGTTGAGAGAAAGAATAGAACACTCATAGAGGCCTGCAGAACCATATTGAGTGATGCCTCACTACTAGAATATTTCTGGGCTGAAGTCATCAATACTCTGTGCTACGTACAAAATTAAGGTATTTCATATTTAATAAACAAGAACCATAATAAGATATTTTACAAACTACTAAAGGGCAGGAAACCGACTATTTCATATTTTAAAATCTTTGGTAGTAAATGCTTTGTACTTAATAATGAGAAGTATCACATGACTAAATTTAGTGAAAAGAGTTTTGAAGGTATTTTCGTAGGATATAGTAGACATAGTAAGGCATATAGGATTTTTAATAAGAAATCCTTGGTTGTAGAAGAATCTATCAATGTTTTTTTTGATGAGACGAGCTTGCTACAAGGCAGTTCTTCTAGTATGTTTATTGAAGATGTAGGTTCACGACTAAAGGAATTGAGCTTGGATGAGCCAGTTAAGAAAAAGGTCAAGAGTTCATCACGATCACCACTCCAACCCCAATTGGAGAGGATGATCACCATGATGAAAATGTCCTCGAAGTTGGTAAAGTCACTCCTGTGATAGAAAAAGCTCCAGATGCAAGGACTCTAGAGATCAGACATTTGAAGGATCACCCAATTGATCAAATCATCAGAGATCCCTGGTATTGTGTTAGAACTCATAGAGGTACAACTAATGAAAATTTATATTTAAGTTTCCTCTCGCAGGTTGAACCAAAGAAGTTTGAGGAAGCAATCTAAGACTCATCTTGGATAATGGCATTGGAAGAAGAATTGAATCAATTCAAGTGTTGCCAAGTCTAGAAGCTGGTTCAAAGGCCCAAAGGAAAGAATATTGCTGAAACATAGTGGGTCTATAGGAACAAGATGGACGAAGATGGAACAATCATAAATAATAAGGCCAGACTCGTCACATAGGGATACCGACAAGAAGAAGGAATCTACTACGATCAAACGTATGCTCCAGTGGCAAGTCTGGAGGCAATCAGGTTGTTCCTAGCATATAATACACCCAAGGGCTTTACTGTCTATCAGATGGATGTGAAGTCGGTCTTCCTTATTGGTGACATAAAGGAAGAAGTATATGTGGCACAACCTCCTAGTTTCATTGATTCTAACTACCCTGAGCATGTTTATCTTTTGTTTAAAGCATTATATGGATTGAAACAAGCTCCTCGAGCTTGGTATGAGACATTGTCTAGCTTTTTTCATGAGAACAAGTTCACAAGAGAACAGATAGATAAGATAATATTTCATATGGAAATAAAAGGCAAGATTTTGCTAGTGCAAATCTATGTTGATGACATCATATTTGGCTCTACTAATGATAACCTTTGCACAAAGTTTTCTAAACTTATGCAAGGGAAGTTTGAAATGAGCAGTATGGGAGAGCTGAAGTATTTCTTAGGACTTCAGGTGAAACAATTTTAAGATGGAATTTTCATCTCTCAAACAAAATTCACCAAGAAGTTAATTAAGAAATTTTGAATGGAGAACGCAACCTCTTTAAGGACTCCAATGGGTTCAGCTATGTCTCTGGACAAGGATGAGAAAGGGAAACCTTTTGATAAAACTTAGTACAGAGGCATAATTGGATCATTGCTCTATCTTACTACTAGTAGACCAGACATAATTTTTTCAACATGTGTATGTGCTAGATTTCAAGTGAACTCTAAGGAATCTCACTATACTGCTGTAAAGCGGATCTTGAGATACCTTAAATGTACACTAAATCATGGCTTATGGTACCCAAGAAGTAATGATGGCGAACTAATTGGTTTTTCAGATGCAGATTTTGTAGGAAAGAAAGATGACTGGAAGAGCATATCCGGACTTGTCAATTCCTAGGAAGAAGGCTCATCTCTTTGAGCAACAAAAAGCAGAATTGTGTCGCAATTTCAATAGCTGAGTTAAAGTATATCTCTGCAGGCAGTTGATGTGCACAACTGCTATGGATAGAGAATCAGTTTGAAGACTACAACATAAAGTTCAAGAACATTCTAATATTTTGTTAGTCCTCCAGGGCAATTAGAATCGCCAACAACCTAGTCTCTCACAGCCAGACAAAGCACATTGAGTTGCGGTACCACTTCATCAGGAAGCATGTGGAGTTGATGTTATGTCTAACTATGTTGGGCTTTAAGAGGATATCGATTATTTTGGTAGAATAACTGAGATCGTAGAGCTAGATTACTTTGAATTGTCTAAAGTGATGCTTTTTAAATGTGATTGGGTTAATCCTGCAAAGAATGTTGGCATGAAGAAATATTTATATGGGTTCATATTGGTTAATTTCACAAATTTGAAACATTCAAGAATAACACTTGAACATGACCCATATATTTTTTCCTTCTTAATCAAGAATAGTAAATTATTTTTGTGATCCTAAACAATCAAATTGGGAATTGTTCATGAGGATGGTACCATGAGATGAGTATGAAATGAGAGAATTTGAAGCGGCAAGTGTTGATGATTAAGGAAACTTTATTCAATGTATTAGTGATGACATACACAACATTCAAAATTTATATCAAGATGATTATGAAGACACCGAGATGGTTAGAACAGTTGTTGAGCATATGTTGTGAAAAGAAAAGTATAAATTCAGAGCGGTATTGCGAATACCAGGTGGTAACGAGAAGTATAAATCAAGATGTTGAGCAATCACATGTGCATTTTTTTGCAAATCAAGAATACTATTATTTTCAGTCCCTCCAATGTATTCATATGATGCTTCTAATTTACTAGTTCTACTCTCATCTCACCCTAGGTTAGCTTTCAACTAGCTAGTTTTAGTCCTAGTTCACAAGTTTTCTTCCATCCCCCTGGTCATCAGTAGATGTAATGCAGTTTGGGTCATTAGAAGACAATTTATAATCTCCGAGTGGGCCAATTATGTTCATGCCATGACTACCAACATAATTAAGCTCAATTTGCATCCACCTGCCTTTGTTGGAGATTTATCCTATCAAAGTAATTTCTTTATTTTCAATTCTGTGTTACTTTTTTGATTGATTTGTGCATCTTTTATTTTAATTTCAATCTTAAGAAATTTTTTGTGATTTTTCATTTTGATGTAGTTGAGGAGTAATTTTCCTGTATCTCGTGAAATTACATTTTGAAAATGTTCACTCATTGTTATTTTGGAAAGTAATCATATATATAAGCTTTAATTATGGTGGATTTGATAGTGCAGAAGTGATAAACTGCGAGATTGATCCGTTAGAGATTGTTTCTGATACTATATACGTTAATTATTTAATGTTGGATATTGATCTGTGTTGATTTCTCAGAGGATTTTGTGTTAATTTCTTAAAGAAATCTGTCGAGATTCCTCAGAGAAATCTGTGTTGATTTCTCAGAGAAATCTGGATAGATTTCGCAGAGAAATCTGGACAATAGATGAAAAAGAATCAATGGGCCCTAAAAGTAGGTTGCTAGATGTAACTATGCATTTTATCATTGAGTATAATAAGACACTCCTTAATCTGAACAAGAGAAATCTGAACACATTTCTTAGAGTTTTCTATACTAACTTTGTTACTTGTGTATATCAATTAACAGATCTTGTTATCATACAAATATTTGATTTTGTCATCATGCAAATATTTGATGGCCCCTAAAAGAACATTTTATCCAATAAAATTATTTATTTCAAAGGATAACTCTCTAGCTAAAGAGAAACAAAAAGGTGTTAGTCGTGGCCTTCGTGTGAGCACTTCAAATGCCCATAAGGAACCACTACATGATCTAATAACTACATATTATTTTTCTATGGATGAAAGCTCTGATGAGCATCAACATAATGATCAAGAAGCTATCAATCTTAGTAATGAAGTCCTAGAGACCTCAGGTGAATAATGCATGTTTTTCTTTGTATGATTTGCTATAACTACAAGTAAAATAATCAAAGTTTTGTATAGGTAGGTACAAATAGAAGTAAAAAGTAATGAGGAGAAACAAAATGTAAGGATATTAATCTTATGACATTTGATAAACTTATCTTATTGGAGCAAAACAAACTTGGACAATTTGATGGAAATAACGCACCTCAACTTTCATCATTCTTAGGCACACTTGCAAAAAATACATCATTATTCCCAATGACCCCATTATCTTAGATGCATGTGTCCTAGTATAGCAAGGAAACTGCTTGGATTATGTTTAAGGTGAGTGCACATAAGCATCGTGATTTCATTGACTATAATAAAAATTTTATAAGCTTTATGTTTATTCATGCAACAAAGATTACTCTTATTTGAGATTTATAAAAATCTTATCATGGAAATTATAAGAGAAAGTTTTAGGAATTGGAAGTCAATATTTAAAAAACTATATTATGACCCATTGGGTACTCCAGAGTCACTTATTGTACGAGGTGGTCCTACAGATATGCCTGAGAGCCAATTTGTTGACATTGTGAAATATTGGTATTCTACAAAAAGAAGGGTTTTGTATCTTTATTTGTTTATTCTTCCAACCTTTTTTTTTAAAATTCCCAACATTGTAAAAGTTTGAGAGTATGAATTTTCTAATATGGCATAGTAAAAGTGAAATAAATAAAGCATATCACAAAAAAAATATTGGTGCACATACTCTTGGACGGATGAGCCTTGCTAATCGAAAAAAAGACATGGTATACATATGTACATATATAAAATTATATATCCTTATTATTTCTTACATTAGTACATAAAGCTGAGTAATTAATTTTTTATAAGGAAATTGAATTGGGCAGAGAGTCAACTCGCATTGACATGTTCTTAGATAGTCGCACAAGTAAGAAAAATGGGAAAACTTTGGTGAATGATGTTGCAATTTCAAAACTGTAAGTGTTTAATAAACATTTTAATAATATCCAAATTATTTATTGAAGATTTAATTTGTGTACTTTTTTCTAGGTTGCCTTGGAGAAGGCTATAGAGGAGAAAATATCGCAACATCCTCCTGACACACCAATAAATGGAATACTTGAAGGTGCTTTTAGGTAAAAAAATATTTTATTACACTTTGTTTCAATTTAAAGTATTGCACGATATATGTATATATATATATATTTAGATTTATATTTGGACAAGAATACTATGGTCGATGTCATGGTATGGGAATGGGTATCACTACGATTCAGATATACCCTGATTTATCACGTCGTTCAAGAACAACTAGCTTAAAATATACAAATCCAGAAGAGTTGTAGGAGATTTAACAGTTGAAATTACAAATGTCTATCATGAAGAGACCATAAATATTCATGCGGATAATAGGTCGCAACAAAATTCTCGGAAAGATTCACCTAGAACAACAATGGGACTTGAGATACATCTATTACCAGACCAAGTTATAAGTGTGATTAAATCCAATTATTAATGCTTAATTTAATTGTAATAGTTTGATAAATAAGTATAATATGTGTAGTTTTTGAGAATGATGGATTCTATTGAAAGATTAAATATAATTGAGTCTACCCCTAACAATACCACAACACCATCTCCTACTATAAATATCAATTCGAATCAAGGTTTTATTTCTATCTTCTTATATTAATTTTTATGATTCAATTGAATGAAAAATGATATTAAATTTTACCCTTTGCGATTACTCTACAAATATCAATTTGAATCAAGGTTTGGTCGCGGTCTAGCAATAGTTTGTGTAAAATTGCTGGACGCAGTTTGGCACAAACTACTGGCCACATCAATATGGCACAAACTGCTGGACGCAATAGTTAGTGCAATATTGCTGCAACAGCAGTTGGTGCAAAACTATTATAGTAGCAATTTGTGAAAAACTATAACCAGTAGTTTCTTCTGGACAAACAGTGGGCAGCAGTTTATGCCAAACTGCTGGCAATTGCTGCAAGTAGTAGATTGTGCCAAACTACTGGCAACTACTACGAGCAATAGTTTGTGCCAAATTACTTGCAACTATTTCTAGTAGTAGTTTGTGTCAAACTACCGCCAACAGTAGTTTGTGTCAAACTACTGGAAACTGCTGCCAGGAGTTACTACATCTGTTTGGCACAAACTTCTGCCAATAGTTTGGCAAAAATAGTTTGGGCAAAATGCCAACAGTTGTGCCAAAACTGCTGCAGGCAGTTTGTACGAAACTATTGTCAGTAGTTTGTAATTATGTTGTGTGAAAGTTGCTTAAACTTTTAAGTACTCCACCTGCTCATTTCATTTTGAGTTTGCTGCTAATATTGGTTTTTTTGATTTATGTCCAATTTATGTTCTTTGATGTGGATACATACGATTTCTTGTTTTATGTCACATTGTTATAGTTTTTTTTCAAATTGTTATTTATTTTACCCTTAGATGTAATTATAATAAATATTCAATCTATGCTTCAATTTTATTTATTATGCAGGCAATTGAACAGTTTTATTTATTATGCTTAAAGTTTGAAAAGGTGATTCATGTGGTAGATGCTGTATTAAAGAAGTTGAATGCTCATCAATACAATGTCAATGAAGCCAATGATTAACGAAAGAAATTTTGAAACTGCATGGTGCTTGTTTTGTTTCATTAGTTTTTGTTTGCATTGAAAACAATGTATATGTTGAATGAATATGTTTTTTGGAAGTTTATATTCACTTGAAATAAGTTTCCTTATCATAAATGTGATATTTTTAATATTTATACTCTTAAAACTTAATGATGATGCATTATATGGGTATTTTAATTATTTTTTCATTTTTTGCTATAAATAGAGATATATAATTTGGACAACAAGTTGTAATAAATCTCTCAACATTTCTTAATACCACTCTAAAAATATTTAAAATGTTAAAAAAAAAATTTATAAAAAATAATTTTTATATTTTTAATCATGATTTTAAAAGCAAATTTTTT
Organism: Platanthera zijinensis; assembly: GCA_039513925.1. NCBI lineage: Eukaryota > Viridiplantae > Streptophyta > Magnoliopsida > Asparagales > Orchidaceae > Platanthera > Platanthera zijinensis. Next base: position 155,188,413 of record CM077078.1, on the reverse strand, counting down.
TTTAGAGCTTAGATTATCATAAATTTTAATTGTTTTAAGTTTTTTTCTCAAATGCAACAGATTATGATGCTTTTTAAAATTTCATTGTAGAGTTTTAATTATGGTGACGTTTTGGAGACAAACATCGTGCTAGAGTTAATATTTATCTCGATGTTTTTTAAAAAGTGTCACGATAGAGTAATTGCTTATCATGATCTTTTTTAAAAGTGTTGCGGTAAAACATTTCCAAATATGATAATTTTTGAAAAAATGTCACCGTAGAGTAACTGCCAATCATGACACTTTTTGGAGGCATCGCAATGTGCTATAGTGATATGCGTAATCCTAAAGATTTAGTGATGTTTTTTTAAATGTCACAAAAACTATCGTGATGCTTCGAAATCATCACTAAAGGCATAAAAAATGTCGTCGTAAAGCGACTCATCCATTTGGTAGTCCTTAAATCCTTTGTAAGCAGCATATACAAGAAACAATCTTATGGCTACAAGTCTAGCTACTGGTCCAAAGGTTTGATCAATGTCAATACCCTCTTTTTGATTGTACCTTTTTGCAGCCATTCTAGCATTATTCTTGGTTATAACACCATTCTCATCTAGCTTGTTATGTATATCCATTTGATTCCTATGATGTTATGTCCTTGAGGTCTGGGAACTAGTTTCTAGACGTTACACTTTTTGAACTATTTCAATTCTTCTTGCATATCCACTATCCAAAATCAGTCTATGTTGGATTCTTTAAACTTCTTGGGCTCTATCTGAGATAGGAAGCTGGAGTACATAGCTTTATTGAGTTTTCTGCTCCATGTGATCACCTTTGTTTGCATCCCTAATTATCAATTCTCTGGGGTGGTCTCTTAAATGTCTAACAGCTACTGGTAGCCTCTCTCTAACTGCTTGAATTTTAGCTTCAGTGGCTTTGCATTCTTCTTCTATCAGCATTCTAGGTTCCTTATTCTGGGATGAACATACAACAATCCTTTTCTTATTCAGATGGAAGTGTGGCTTCAATGCTCAAATTTTCTATTCTCAAATACGCACATACAACACTAGAAGAGTTTGGCAACTCATTGTGAATCATGGATGATTCAACAAATACAATATTTATATACCCTTATGCAACCTTATTTTTCATATTTTAGATCATATTGTCTTTATTTCGGCTGTTGTACCCAACAAAAATTCCCTAAAAAGATTTTTCAGCAAATTTGGTCACGTATGACTTCCAATTATTCAGCACAAAGCACTTGCTTCCTATAATTTTTAAATAGGCTAGATTTTGTTTTCTTCCCTTCATTAGCTCATAGGGAGTCTTCTTGTGATACTTGTTGAAAGTCATTATTAGGGTAGATGAACACCTAGAGGGGGAGGGTGTTGAATAGGTGTCTTTTAAAAGTTTTGACTCTTTTTGAATCATGTACTTGTTGTGTGTTGATGTTAGTTTGTTAGCTTTCAAGATCACATAAAACACACAAATTTTATAGTGGTTCCCTTATCTAGGGTATATATACTTTCCCCCTTCACCTATCAAGTAGTGTTCTAGATTAGGCCAACTCCTCCTTTACTCAGATCAAACAAATTTTACACTTCAAATCACTCGTTGGATCTTACAACTCAGAGTGCACTTTACTCCTACAAATTTAGACAGATTACAGTCCTATCTTAGAGACAGCTTAACTATCGTACCACAGGCAAAATAGCCCAACCTCAGAGTCTTAAAACTCCTACAACTCAAGGAACTAACTTATCTCCTAACTCAGATCTTCATAAAGATCCTACTTCAGGCGCGAGCCTTACCTTAGATCCTATCCAGGATCCTATAACTCAGAGTGCTACACACTCCTACCCCTCAGACTACTTCCAGTCCTACAACTCAGCCTTGATAAATAGGCTTACAACTCAGATATAAGTGAGATCCTACAAGAGAATAAATATTCAAGTAATATGATTCCAGAAATAAATTTCTGAGCCTTCTTCTTACTTGACTGTACAACAGATAGTCTTTCTCCTCAACAACAACAAGAACATACCGCTTCAATTTTTATAAATCATGTGTTGTGTTGAACTTTTGTAGGTTTCTTCTTCTTCTTTAAGCTTGAGAAAGATGATCGTTCTGTATATTATTAGGCTTGAAGATGCTAAAAATTTGTTCAGCTTTTATAACTGACTTTTGTAGAAGTTAGGGTCTGAGAAATTACCTGAAGTTCTTCGCAAAAATGTCTCCTAAAAGTTTCTTAAAAAGTCTATGTAAAAGTATCACAATCTTCCCATTTGTCTCGGCAAAAGTAACGACTATATCAATCTTTGGTATGCGGCATGACCAACTTTAATGGTGGATTCATTTTAGGATATCTCTGCCTGAATAATACGATGGTCTTTGTCTTTTTGTGTGATATTTGTGTTGATTTTAATTTCGCATGACGTCAACACATTTGACACGGTGCAAAAATAATTAGAACAATTTTTGATACTATACAAGCATTTAGTGATTCCTTGTGTCTCAACGATTTTGTAGTATGATATTTTTCTCCAGGAGTGTTGAGTGAAAGGCCTTCACTCGATGCTTTAAAACTTAGCCAATTTCTGTCTGAATGTAGAGGAATTGAGTGAGTCTTCTTTACTCAATGCTTTTGTCATTAAGGACTTTAACTGAGTATGTATTGAGTGTAAGTCCATCACTCGACGCTTTTGCACTTAAACATATTTTCTGTGATAAGGCGTTGAGTGTAGGTCCTTCACTCAACGCATTTGTACTTGACAACTTTTACTGAGATGGCATCAAGTGCAAGTCATTCACTCGATGTATTTGTACTTAGCAAACATTCTTTGAGAAGGCATCGAGTGTAATTCCTTCACTCAATGCATTTGTACTTAGCTAAATTTCAGACTTTCTCTACTGAGACTTTGAGTGATAGTCCAACTATCAATGCTTTCTCGATTTAGTTTACCTTATGCACCAAAAGAAATTTGGGTCTTTGCTACTTGTTAGCCTTTGATGCACTCAGTCCAACAGTCATAGACTTTACTTATTTTTATTTCACAGCATGAGATGTTGTTGGATTAAACCAGCAATCTTTAGCAAAGTGCCCTACTTTGCAATAACAACAACATTCATGGGTATTGTACCTTCTCTCCCGAACATTCCTAGAGGTGGATGGAGCATCATAATGCTTTTGCTTAGCTGAGAAGATAACATCTTTCTTTCTATTTCTCTCAGCTAGAATCTGGATGAATGTTAAACAACAAGCAGGTTCTCTTGACTGAATCTGTTTGATAACATGTGTGTGCTTTGCAGCTAACATGGTGTTGATGGCATAAACAATAGTCAAGTGAGAGTTGATTGCAGTCATTCCTTTTGCCAGCTTCTTTTCTAGAGGATTTTGGGATGAGGCCACTGCCTTACCCTTGAGTGTGTTGGTTGTAGCACCAAATATAAATGATCCATGATTGGCAATTTTAATTTCTTCATGAGGGGATTTCAAAGCACTCAACCCCATGCCCTTTCTCCTCTTAATGTAAGGTGAACTATTGTCCTTACATGAAGAACATCCATTCTTTCAATGACCATATATACTATAATGGTCATACCTGTTAGAAGGGAACACTACCTTCTGAAAGGTGGTTTGAGGCACAACTGGAGCCTTAACATTCCTCTTAGAATAAGATACTCTTAAATTCAACTGGAATCCCAATCCCCTTCTATTATTTTTGAAGGAGAAGGTATCAATGAGTGGCAACAATGTATTATGCATGGAGAATTTTTCCACTATCTTCCTCTCTTTGAGGAGCTTCTCTTCAAGATCCTTAATGATCTCGCTCTTTTGGGTAATGATGCTCACTTAGATAATGTTGATTATTTTTGGTTGACTTATCTCTTTGCTTTTCTGAGCTAGCTGGGAAGTTGACTTAAATTATAAGGATTTGGCCTTCTATAGAGAAGATATCTCTTCATCTTGCCTCTTGGTAAGCATTTTACTCTTCATCAGAGCTTCTAGGAGAACACCATTGATGAATAAAATTCACGCTAGAGCGTAATTCTAAATCGATAAGGCAAGTATACCAATCATTTTAGAGTAGAGGATCAAGTGTCATATTAGACTCAGGGAATGTTGAGTACTTCTACTCAGGAAAATTAATATTATTTTATCGAATATAAAAATAGAAGATTAATAAAACAATGAACTACAATTAATACTTTATCTAGACTCCCTTTGAAATAAAACAAACTTTTCATAAAATTCAAGCTTCTGAATGAACTACTTCGACCGTGGAGGTTTCTAATATACAAAAGTGCCTCTCTCAAGAATATGTTCTCGACTAAACTTAGGTTGATTGATTAAGACCCCTCGGCCAATCGAAACCCCTAAGCATGCTTTTTGCGGTGAACCCTGTTATTGGATTTGACTCCAATGGAAGATTCATGTAATCCTCTCTCGGGGAGTACACGTAAATCCTTCTATCTTGGAGTGATCTACTCGTATCCACAACCTATTGGTAAATCAAGAATACAGATCTAAGATCGAAATCATGAAATATGAAATTAAAAAAATCAAAGATAGATCGAAGTGGAAAATAAAGAGAAAGCTTTGCAAGAAAGATGAAATTTATTTTATTTTAAAACTTGTCATGATCAAGTGCTAATGAAATTAGCTACTCAACATGATTATAAAGTACATAAAAGAAAGGGAAAGTAAAATATGATTGCATAAAGGAAAAATACTTGAATTAAAACCTAAACTATGAAATTGGTATTACACAAAGAAGTGCAAGAAAACTACTGAAATTGGCTAAATATCTACTACTACTTTTACTCCTACATGCCTCCAAAATGCTTATCTCTGTCTGGAATTTATAGGAATTTTTCTAGAGAGTCACGCCCCTCGGTCACGCCCGTTACTAGGGTCGCATAAGGTACGGAACCGTCCTCTTGAAAGCCCGAGAACGTTGAGAGAAAACTGCCAAAATTTGTAGTTATGCGGGTCATGCCCCTTGGTCACGCCCGTGACCTAGGGAATGTTTATACTGTTACTGGAAATGGTGAGAAGGAGAAATAGAGGGAATTAATCTAGTAGTAGTTATAGATGTCACGCCCGTGACCTAGGGCGTGTAGGCTGAAAACTTTCTTGATCCGAAACTAGAATCATAAAGCGCGCCAAAAACTGGTCGTGACAGAACCCTAGGAAGCCCAAAAATTGAAACAAATTGACCGAGATTCCGGGTCACGGGTTGGTCATGCCCGTGACCGACCCGTCACGCCCATGACTTGGGGCATGACTCCTTCGACGATCGTCGATCCCAGGGAGACGATCGTCGGGCGCAGAATTTTCAACCCGGCCCTGTCACGCCCGTGACCCAGGTGTCACTCCCGTGACCCAGGGCGTGACCCCTTCGGCGATCGTCGATCTCATCACGACGATCGCCGAGCGCGGTATTTTCCTCAAGACCCTGTCACGCCCGTGACCCAGGTGTCATGCCCGTGACCAAGAGCGTGACCCCTTCGGCGATCGTCGATCTCAGCGCGACGATCGCCGAGCGCGTAATTTACCTCATGACCCTGTCACGCCCGTGACCCACAATGTCACGCCCGTGACATAGGGCATGACCACGTTCGACGATCGTCGATTTCAGATTGGACGGTCGTCGACCCAGAATTGGCCACACGGGCCTGTCACGCCCGTGACCCGCAATGTCATGCCCGCGACATAGGGCGTGACCATGTTCGACGATCGTCGATTTCAGTTCGACGGTCGTCGACCCAGAATTGGCCACACGGGCCTGTCATGCCCGTGACCCAGGTGTCACGCCCGTGACCACCCTTCGATGATCATTGATCTCAGTTCGACGATCGTCGAACCCAAAATTGGCTATCCGGGCCTGTCACGCCCGTGACAAAGGCCGAAACGTCAGCCAGACTAGAAATTTCGGTAACCGAAGTTGTAATCAATTCGGATTATGGGAAGTTAGACCAGGAGTATTTATGGGCCGTTTCCTACATTAATTATTTAAATAAATAAGGAAAATGTTAGTCCAATAGGAAATCGCCACCTGACAAACATCTCTTCATTTCCAGTAATTCAATTACCAGCATCATAACCAAAACGTTATTAAGAAGAAATATTAATGGCCGTGAACGTTTCAACCTTTCCCCTCCCTCCTTTCTTCCCTTTAAAAAGGCTCCCTAGACTCAGAGATGGATTTTCCACCCTTACCCGACGGATTTGGAGCTTGTACGGTGCTGTAGAAGAATTCCGACGACGCCACCACCACGCCATGATAGTCCAACGTCCATCTCGCCGTCAAACCATGAATAAGGTCCTCCTCTACTCTTTCTTCTATGGATAGATCTTAGAAATCATTAGGAAATATATCGGGCTCCAAAGAGCCGGATCGGGTGAGCGTTTCCATACTTTTCCGAAATTTGCATGGTGGCGGGTTCGCCGGAAACCGCCTCTCCGGCGACCGTGCCGCCGCCCGACGGTGTCCCCCACCTCAACAGAGGTGGTGGTGGTGGTGGATGGCCAGGGAGATGGCTGGATGGCCGGGAAATAGCTTTGGAAAAGCTACAGGAAACTAAGTTTTCGGGCTTCTGGTTTCGGGCTGTAGAAGAAGATGAACAGTGTCATTTAATTAGATTATATTTGTGAAGCATATCTGAATGAAAATACCTGTCACTTTAAATAATTTGGGAAAAATATCTAGATGCTCCTACAGGAAAAGTGGTCAACATAGAAAACGTAGCTCTTGAAGTCTAGTTTAATTTAAAATTGATTTCACTCGATTGGGAATTCTGGTTAGACCACAAAACCCCTTTTGGTGAGGTCTATCCAGAGGGCTATCTTGACCTTAGAAAAATTCCCCACTCCAATCCTGTCATCGAAATGACTTGAAATTTGGGGTGTGGCCTAATCTTACCTATATCTAGGTGTTATCCAAAAATAAGAATTTTTGGAGAATATTTTTCTATAGTTTTTAGAAAAATTTAATAATCCTAGCTTAATTTAATTAGTTGGCTAAAAGACTTCCAAACCCTCCCAAATTTTGGTGAGTGGTCCTTGGGTTTATCATAAGGCTCTGGTAAAAATTTCATCTCATTTGGAGATGTTTTGGTTAGGTTTGTGTCCAACCCTAGGTTGATCCTTATAGGATAATTTAAGATCAAACACCACTTTTGAGATTTGGGTGGCCATATCGCCTCAACAGGGGCTGATATTTTGGTCACTGGCTTTTTAGGGCATGACACACCCTCCAAGGGAGTTTTGGAGCGGTTTGGTGTAGGGTAGCCCTAGAACCCTAGGGAAGGTCCCTTAATGGGGATTTGTAGGGTTGTGAAGGTCATGGGGTCAAATGACCTTGGACTGACTTGAAATTTGGTGGAGAGAACCATAGGGCCAGTATAGTTCTCTGGACAAAATTTAAGGGTATTTGAAGACCTTTAGCCCACCTAAAACCCTAACCTAGTTTAGGTCACCAACCTTAATTTGAATTATTAAGCTGTTAACAAAACTACAAATCAAGCAAAAATTTGGGTAGAGTGATTTTATGGTCCAAGTTTATATAATATAATTTTGTTGAGATTTTTGGATTAATTTATACAGTACTTCATTTACAACTCTAATGGTACCCTGGATATTTACTTTGATGAGTATGGAATTTTTGTTTGCTGGAATATTATGAAATCTTGGATTAGTGCATATTATAGCATGATACTCCCTGTGTAATTTTCTTGGAAATTCTATCTGATTATTTTGGGTACTTTATTCTTTAATGTGTTAAATGTGATATACAGTCAAAAATACAAATAGTGCCCTATTATTGATTGGAAAATTATGAAATTTGATCAGTGAGTGCTTTAAATTATGATGGTCACCTGGTAATTTTCTCTGGAATTTTAGATGGATAAAAACAGTACCTCTTTCATTAAGTTATGAAAATTAGTATCTTACATTAAAATAAATTCAGAGTTCAAATGATGGAGAAAAATTAAGGTACTTGGTCTATGATGGTTTTAGGTCACTATATAGCTTATATACTTTTCTTGGAATTTTTGGATAATAATTTACAGTACTTCCTTCATGATATAGTAAAAGTGGCCTAAAATGTAAAATTAGGAAATATAGGCATAATCATCTCTGGAATTTCTCAAAACCTAGAATTGCTATTTATATGTTGGATATGATTTTTACTAATTTTTTTGATGATTTATTATTGACTCATTAGTGCACTTCATGCTCATACAAGGGCATTTGGGATCTCAAAATAAATAATTTAAATGCCAAATGAAATAGGGAAATTATTATTTTCTGGATTTAGACTAATTAGGTCATGGTAGATCTCCAGTAATTATTATATGGGATTTGGAAGACAGTTGGGAGTACCACCCCTTGCATACCTCATGAAGCTTAGGATGGTCTGCATTTAGTAAAACTGCAGAAGTTGAACTAGAGTGGGCAATGAACTTGGGGGATGGAATTTTGGTAGTTGCTGGTTGGGATAGGGTGAGTTAAATCAAGTTCATTATTGGAAGTCAGGATGGGTAGGGTGTGAGATTGACTAGCGATAGGTAGTGTTCGGGTTCGACGGAAGACCGTCCTCCCCGAGAAGAGGAAGAGTCAAGCCACCCTAAGAATAGCCCACTGTAATGCGAGAAGGGAATGGGTTAAGGGAACCAATCAAGTATAATAAGTGCCTTGGAAAGGGAGTTTTGGGATTCACCCCATCATAACTCCTAGTACCGCTGCGAGCCCTTCACCGGGTAACCCTCGGGAAGTCCAAGGTTAACCTTAAATCTTAGGAATAAAATGATGAAGAGTAATCCTAATAATAGTTGTACCTCACACCTACACTTGTACACATAGGAAGAAAAATTGGCTGGAATGGGTAGAGTAGGTCCATAGTCTAAGGGCCTACTAGTAATGACTATGGTTTGGTTGGTAATTTGGAAGTCCAGGGAGCGGGATGCTCGGGGACTTGGTATAGGCATAGTAGATTAGAGAGCTGGAGGCTCGGTAACATAAGAACTTGTACAAATATAATTTTCATGATTGCATGTGCATAAAAGTGGTGGGTCGTCGGTACTAGGCGATCGATCACACCGACAGCGGTACGTTGACTCGGCGAAAAGCCTGGTGGGTACAGCCAGCACTAATACACGGATACTCTAGGTTGTGTTCTTCTAGGGGCGTATGGAAGGGCTAGTCCTGGTAATGTGATTACCCGCCTAGGAGTGGGGGGCCCGACTCACTGTCTCCGTTTTCCACAGCGGAGGTTCCTGGGGGTGAAGCTAGCCTCCCGAACAGGGGGAAATAAAGGTCTGTGCGCATAGAGTCGTGTGGGTGTGTTGCACTTGCTTGTGCATTTCATAGCATAATTGTGGGTCATAGCATAAACATGCCACCTAACGTATAAAATGGTATGGGACGTTTTATACGATAGGCCCTGCAAAACGACCCCTTGGTCTATATGGGTAATCCCTATAAATCAATGGTTATATTTCTGGTGCTTTTACTTTTTGCTACTCCTTGCTGTTTGACAACCGACACCCCAACGTATAAGTGGTATGGACACTCTATACGATGGGAGCCCTGCAAAAGATCCCTCGGCTTATGCGCTTCCACGCATAAGTTAAGGTTACATTTCTTACTTTCTGTTTCTATCTTTTTTACTATAGAATTACTAGCATAGGTCCGCTATCACCTGTTTATTTGATTTAATCTCCACCTTCATGTCCTTCCCTTTCTTCCTCTCCGCTCGGTACCTAGGAGCCATGGGGGAAAGGGGTAGGGGATGATAGGGCTTAGTCTTTATGACTAACGGTTTTCGAACCACAACATTTTAAGTGTACCATATGGAAGGGTCACCGCTATTGCAGTTCCTGACAGAGTTGACCCCGCGACCGTGTTACCATTGCCACCAGCCGGGACATACACGGGTCAAATGCCCCTTGATGGGTGGGACCCCACCAGCTCAGCAGCCAAGAGGCCGAAGACGTAGACGCAGACGTGGATCGCGAGGCGGCGACGGCCGGCCGAAAAGGAAGAAGCACCCAGAGATGCAGTACCAGCAGAATACAGAGTCGGTGGAGTTGGGCCAGTCCAGCTTGGGTGCTCTCGGTCCAGTGACAGTTACGGTGATGCTTAGTTTTAGTTTTGCTTCCGCGAGAGACTTGTAGTGAGGATTACATGTACTGGGCACAAGCCCCTTTCTATACTCTGATTATTATTATTATTGTGGGCTCTCCCTTCGTGGAGATTTATTCATTTACATGTGGTTATTGTGGACTTGCTTTTACTTATTATGCTACTATTCTGCGATCGAAAAGGGCCGGCAGAATTGGCGTTTTGTAGTGGCGACCTTCCCGTGAGTCGGTGCCACCGCAAAGCGGCAGTTCTAGGCTAAGACCCCGGTGTTGAAAAGAAAAAAAAATGGGGGTCTTACAAATAATGAGTATGTCAACACATGGAGTGTTATGTCGACATCATCATGACTTGTGTCGACACTTAGTCTATTTGTGTCGACACATGTGAAGCAGTTTGCTGAATGGTTCATGCTGAGTTGTAAAGTCTTTGAGGGATCAACTGTCATGCCTGGTGACTCGACAACTGTCATAACGAACTGGTTTGACACCTGTGTCAAAACTGTCAGAAGGTTATTACAAACCGGATCAGCCGGTAATCATGAGGAAACTCTATATAAGGGACTGATCCTTGACAACAACCAAAATAACAGAACTAAGGAAGTAATCAAGCTATTACAGGAAAGAGAATCTGACAATAAGAAAAGGGGAAACCCTTAAGAAGGCAGATCTAGAGCGGTCTGCAAGAGAAGATTCAGATCTTATTCTGAATTCAAGGAAGGAGCTGACAGGAGATCAACTTCTACATAAAGAAGAGTTCAACCTTATTTTGTTCTATCAAGAAGCTTTGAAACAACTAAGTCAGGTTGAATCTGAAGATTCAGTTTATTCAAGAACTGATCAAGAAGCTCACACCTATAGAGAATTCTATCTAGTGATATCACCATATCTCTTAAACAATTAATTTCTTGTAGGATCTTTGTAAGATCTGAGTTATAAGCCTATAATTATAAAGGCTGAGGTAGGGCTGAGTGTCTGAGGTGTAGGAATAGCAATAGTCTAAGTTGTAAACCTAGTGATAAAGGCTGAGGTAGTGTTGAGGCCTGAGGTAGGATTCTTGGTAAGAATCTGAGGTAGGACATCTATAAGTCTGAGCTGTAAGAAATATTCTGGTTCTGAGTTGTAAGATCTGTGGATCTAAGTAAGTGGAAGGAAGTTGGGTTGAATCAAGTTCTCTACTGGATAGGCAAAGGGGGAAAGTGGATGTACCCATACCTTAGGGAACCACTATAAATCTGGTGTTTGATGTGTTGCGATTTCTTTACTATAAATTGTATTTCCTGTGTTGTGTTAATACTAGTTAAATTGCCTGAATTATAAAAGAAAATTAGAACCTATTCACCCCCCTCTAGGTGTCTAAGCTCTTGAAATAAGTCATTCAAGTGGTATTAGAGGGAGGTTGCTCAAAGATTGACCTAAAAGTCTGAGTGAATCACTAAGGCAATTAATAGATTTCAAGAATGGGTTCAAATGTGAATCAAAAGGAGTTTGGATCTATGAAACTGCCTATCTGTAAGAAAGAATGTTTTAGCATATGGAAGGAAAGGGTTAGATTGTTTACGGAAGCTTTTGATCTAAGAATCTGCATAACTGTACAAGAAGGACCCTTCATTACAATGAAGGTATCAACTCTGGATGCAAATATTAAAACCCCTAAGAACTATTCTGAAATGAAAAAGGATGAGATCATCCTGGCAACACTAAACAAAAGGGCACATAACATTATTGTAAGTGTTATAGATGATGCCACATTTTAGAATCTGATACATTGTAAAACCTCCAAGGAAATGTGGGACACCCTCATTATCTATATGGAGGAGAAAAAAGAAGTTAGAGAGGACAGGAAATCTATTCCGAATCAAGAATATGAGAGCTTTAGACAAGCCAAGACTGACAGCATAGCTGAATGCTACAAAAAGTTCTTCATGATAGTTAATGAGCTGATGACATCTGGAAGAGTCTTCAGCACATATGAACTGAATGACAAGTTTCTAAGGTCTCTAACAAAGTACTGGGACACAAAGATTTGTGCCATCAGAGAGGTGGCCAAGCTTGCTAATACACCTCCTCCTATACTATTTGGAAAGCTGCTATCATATGAAATTCAGCTCACTACCAGAAAGGAGGAAGAGAAGAGCAGTAGGTCTGAGTACAAGGATAAGTCAGTTGCCTTCAAGGCTGAAGGCAGAAGAAAGGGCAGTGGAAAATCTCCTTCTCCACACAAAAGGAGTGCTAAGGCAGAAGAAGGAATTCTTGACAACAACACATCAGATAGCCACACCTCTGATGAGGACTTTGTTGTCTTTACAAGGCAATTCCAAAGGTTCATGAAAAAGAAGAAGTGGATATCCAGACCATCATCATCCTTTTCCAACGAAGAGTATTATAAGAAAAAGAAGTCTCCCAAGGAGGACAGGTATGCCTCAAAACCTAGTAAACAAACTAATTCTAAGATTGTTTGCTATTGTTGCAATAAGCTAGGACATGTCATAGCTGACTGTCCAGATAAGAGGACTGAATCTAAGGACAAGAAGAAGCATCAAATGAAGGGCAAGAAGGAGAAATCTTTTGTTGCTTAGAAATAGAAGAGTTGGACAGACTCTTCATCTTTAGGATCAGGAGAAGAAGATTATGCAGAAGCATATATTGGGTTGTTCTCAAAAGAAGAGGATTCTAGGGAACTAGAATTCCTACAAATGCTGGACTCCATAAATTGAGTGGAAGACCATTGCTGTAGAGGGCTTATGGCCCTATTAGAAAATGATCAGTGCTAGGATCATCCAGGTCCAAGCAAGGTATACAATGAAGGATCAAGCGCATACCCAACTGCACCAAAAGCCCGGACTGTTGGAGAGGGTGTTACTTAATTTTTTATATAAGTAGCAGAGCGCCACGGGTCAAGTGAAGGAACACTGGACCCAACAATCCCCCCCAGCATAAAGCAAAACCCGTCGGCTCAGAGGTGGGGTTACCAAATGGCCCACACGGCTCAGAGGTGGGGTTACCACATGTCCACGGTTGCCTGACCCACCGGACCCACACAAGTAGAAGGGAAAAATCAGGATTTTATAGCGCCCCCCAGTCTTGAACCCATGACCTCCTCTGATACCAATTGAAGGATAAAGCGCATACCCAACTGCACCAAAAGCTCGGACTGTTGGATAGGGTATTACTTAATTTTTTTATATAAGTAGCAGAGCGCCATGGTACACCAGTTGGTGTGGATGGTTCTGAGTTGGCACATACAATTATCCCTCAACTTCTTATTATTTCACTGGATCAGAATCAGAAGCATCTGCATCAAGTTATGTGGATGGTTCTAAGTCTGAAAGGGATGTACACCAACTCATTGATGAGTATGGTGGGTTGTTGAGAGCTCTAAAGAGAAGCAAGCTTCTTGTCAAGGAGCAGGCCAATGAGATTGAATCTCTTAAGCAGGCAGCAATAGAATCTGTCAATCTGATTGATTTGAAACCTAAAGAGGTTGCAAAACTGAATAACATAACTGTCATTCAGATGGGCATAATCTCTTTCAAAGAAAATTATATCAAAAATTTGGAGGAAAAAATTCACAAAGAAAAAGAGTTAGTGGCTAAATTCTCTAAGCCAAAATCAGTATTGCCTTTAATAGACAACTTCATTTCTCAAAAAGGTAAGACAAGTCTAGGCTTTAAGGGAAGAACAAGGGCCACAAATTCACATGGAAAAGGTAAGGCCCTAGTTCAGCCACTAGCCTCTAAGCCCTTATTTTTTTACAAAGGTGATGCAACCTACAAACAGCTATGATCATGAAATTACTCATGGTCACTGTGAGTATGGAGATCACATTGGCAAGTGTGCAAATTCCAGTAGGCCACTTTATAGGCAACCCCATCAGGTTCAAAAGGAATTCTTGGGATTTGCTGCTCCAGCACCTAAACTTAAAAGGACTATTGGAAAGAAGGTTGTGAAGTCTTTACCTAAGAAAAGGTACAACAGATTTGAATGTTGGTGTTGTGGCAAGGTAGGCAACTTTGCTATGGATTGCTGTTTAACACAAGTGTTAAAACCAAGAATAGTTTACCTTTTAGAAAAGCTATAGGTAAACATGATAATTTTCAAACTAACAAGAACCTAGGACCCAAAACTAATTTGGGTTATAAGGATGAGTGATTCTTTATTTGTTGTAGGTGAATCTAAGTGGCCATACCCCTATATGGTACTTGGATAGTGGATGTTCAAGACACATGATTGGAACAAAAAGAATGTTGAGGGACTATGTACCCATAGAGAATGGACCCAATGTAATCTTTGGTGGATCAGAAAAAGGAATCATCAAAGGATTTGGTAACATGTCTAGTGATTCAATTACCATCACTAAAGTGGTTTATGTGAAGGGTCTAAAACATAACCTGATTTGCATTAGTCAACTTAGTGATCTAAGTTATGTCATCTCTTTCCTTAATGGGGAGTGCCAGATAAGGAGGTCAAGTGATCAAGAGATCATTTTGACTAGTACTAGGAAATGGAATGCATATTGTCTTAACCTAGATTGTGAGTTTAACATCTCACTCATTTGTCTAGTTGCAGGAGAGAAAGCTTCACTATGTGTCAAATGGCACAAGAGGGTAGCTTATCTGAACTGTAAGTTTATAGAATAGTTGTTTAACATTGGATTAGTGAGGAATGGTCCTCAAGTCAAGTGCATTAAAGAGGCTGTGTGTTCATCTTGCCAAAAGGGCAAACAGACTAAGTCCTCTTTCCATGCACTAGATACCAAAGATTCAATGAGATTTTTATATCTCTTGCATATGGATTTGTTTGGTCCTATGCCAGTTCATAGTCTTGGTAGGAAAGTTTACACATTAGTTATTATGGATGACTATTCTAGATTCACATGGGTTTTCTTCTTGAGATAGAAATCTGAAACTCTTACTGTTTTCCAGACCTTTGTTAGACAAATTCAGAATGAATTTAACAATTCAGTGGTCAAAATTAGAAGTGACCATGGAACTGAATATCAGTCTGAATGTATGACAAAGTTTTTTGAATAACTGGGGATCCATCAGGAGTTCTCCTCACCTAGAACACCCCAGCTAAATGGTGTTGCTGAAATAAAAAATAGGACTCTAATTGAGGAAAGTAGAACACTACTTAGTGACACTACTCTCCCTGAGTACTTCTGGGCAGAGGCAGTAAATACTGCATGTCATATACTCAATAGAGCCTCCATCAAAAAGAAACATAAGATGACTCCCTATCAGATTTTGAAAGGCATAAAACCAAACATTTCCTACCTCAGTATCATTGCTAGCAAGTGTTATGTCCTAGTTAATAGTAAGCACTACCAAACTAAGTTTGCTACTAAATCCCTAGAAGGGATTTTTATTGGGTACAACAATAATAGTAGGCCATACAGGATCTACAACATGACTACACAAGTTATAGAAGAATCAGTCCATGTTGTATTTGATGAGTCTAAATTAATTAACAGTGAATTGTCTAGTTCTTCAGTTAGTTCTACGGGTCTAACAGACAGTCAGGACAAGCTGACCATCAATGATGAAGTTCTTGCTAGGATGGATGAAGAAAAGGATGCATGTTGTCCAGGGGGAGAACAAGACTCACTGGATGAAGAAGATAATGAGGAGCATAAGGTTGAGGAAAAGTAAGAAGGCCAAGAGGTTGGCAGATTTCCTCCAGCAAGAAGACACCTAAAGGATCATCCAACTCAACAAATCATTGGTGCTGCAAGTCAAGGTGTACTAACCAGGAGTAACAACATGAACACAATTTTATGTTCAAGTTTCTTGTCAAAGATAGAACCCAGGAAGTTTGAAGAAGCCATGCTAGACACAAACTGGATTGATGTTATGGAAGAAAAGCTGAATCAATTCAGAAGGTGTAAAGTCTAGGAACTGGTTCCTAAACTAAAGGATCACAACATTATAGGAACCAAGTAGATCTACAGAAACAAACTTGATGAGAATGGCACTATAATCAAGAACAAGGCAAGACTGGTAGCAAAAAGTGACAGTCAAGAGGAAGGGATTGACTTTTATCAAACCTTTACCACAATGGCAAGGTTGGAGGCTATAAGGTTATTCTTGGCCTATGCTGCATATCAAGGGTTCAAGGAATATCAGATGGATGTAAAGTCAGCATTTTTGAATGGTGACTTAAAAGAGGAAGTCTATGTTGAGCAACCCTCAGGTTTTTTAGATTCTTATTATCCTGATTATGTATATAGGCTTAGGAAAGCTCTATATGATTTGAAAAAAGCCTCTAGAGCTTGGTATGAAACCTTGTTTTCTTTTCTTATTGAGAATAAATTCTCTAGAGGAAAGATAGACAAAACTCTATTCTTTAGGGAATCTAAAGGCAAGATAATCCTAGTCCAGATATATGTTGATGAAATTATCTTTGGATCTACTTAAAACAACCTTTGTAGAAAGTTTGTCAAACTAATGAAAGGGAAGTTTGAGATGAGAAGTATTGGTGAGCTGAAGTTCTTCTTGGGACTTCAAGTAAGAAAGACTGATGATGGATTATCCAAATCCCAGTCTAAGTTCACCAAGGAGTTGATTAAGAAATATGGGATGGACTCTGCCTCCACCATGAAAACTCTAATGGGAACATGTATGTATATAGGCAACGATGAGACAGGGAAACTTGTTGATAAGTCTTTCTATAGATGGATATATGGCTCTCTACTCTACTTGATTGCTAATAGACTTGACATCATGTATGCTACATGTATCTGTTCTAGGTACCAAGCTTGTCCAAAGGAATCTCATTATACTGCAGTTAAGAAAATTTTTAGATATCTTAAGGGCACACCTAATATCATTCTTTGGTACCCTAAGAATAGAGATTTCGTACTAATAGGCTTCTCAGATGTAGACTTTGCAGGATGCAAAGAAGACAGGAAAAGTACTACAGGAACCTGTCATTTCCTAGATGGAAGGCTGGTGTCATGGTGCAGCAAGAAGCATACCAGTGTAGCTATATCAACAGTTGAGTCTGAATATATAGCTGCAAGCAGTTGATATGCACAATTGTTGTGGATAAAGCACCAACTTAAAGATTATGACATCAAGGTAACTAGAATTCAACTGTTTTGTGATTCTACAAGTGCTATTTATATTGCTAAGAATCATGTATCACACAGTAGACCCAAGCATATAGAAATTAAGTTTCATTTTATAAGAGAACATGTAGAGAAGGAAGATATTTTTCTAGAATTTGTAAACACAAATTGTCAAATTGCTGATAATATTACAAAACCTCTGGATGAAACTAAATTCAATCATTTTAAAATTGAATTAGGTATGTTGAACCTAGAATAGGTCAACTAAAGCATTCCTAAGTAGAATATGTAAGCACAATATTTCTAAGGAAATTTGTCTAAGTACCAAGTTTGTGTCGACACAAACAGACATTGTGTCGACACACTCACTATGTTGTGTCGACAAAGAGAAAGGATGTGTCGACACAGAAATAGTATCTGTGTCGACAAAAGTATGGGTGTAGACATAACTATGTCGAGACTTTAAGTTAGCTAATTTTTATGTCGACACACAAAAATCAAAGTCGACACTCTGTGTCGAGACATGACCAGTCCATGCCGACACTGACATAAGAATGTCGACACATAGACGTGTCAACTAAACGTAAGTATTGTCGAGACTTAGATCATTTCTGTCGACACATATAAGTATTGTCAAGACCTAGTATTATTACTAAGGAGCGTCTTTTGATCTCCCCTTTACACCTAGACTATAAATAGGTGAAGCCAAAATCTGGTCGACTACGCTCTCAGATTTCTCGGCTCTAAACCTTGTGTTAACATAGATATTCACTTCTCTTCTCTTCTCTATCTCCCTTTCGTCAATGGCGCCCCTCAAGGAAGACAAGGTAAATGAAGGGTATGAGCTGGTTCGTGGTGGATTCACGATAGCATCGACAGAAATCCATGGTGTAATTACCCTAATTTCAAAAAAATGGTTATGAATTCTTGTTCTACGAACCAACTAAGATCTAGAAGAAGGAAGTCATGGAAATTTATTCATCAACCACTGTGGACATAGACAGGAAGAAGATCCAAGCCATAGTACAAGATTCCCAAGTGAAATTTACACTGGAGATGATTAGGAAATCACTCCAACTTCCTAAGGTTAAGGATGACGATGACATCATTCCATCAATGAAAAAAGTTGCATTAAGCTGGTGCAGGCTAAACCCTAATACTAATGTTGGATCATCCATCACCAGAAAAGGGATGAATTCACAAGGGGAGTTCCTGTGTGAAATAGTAGGCAAGTTGATGTTATGTAAAATAGGTGGACATGACAGAATTTCAGCCTCTATGTTCCATCTAATGACAAGAATAATTTTCAGGCTAAAAATAGACAAGGCATCAATAGTCTTTGACAAAATACAAGAAGGTATAAACAAACCAAATCTGGGAAGGATTCTTAGTTTATGTTTATTTTCAGCAATACCAGATGTAATGAGCCAACTTTTAGGAACAAAAATAAACCATATGAGGAGAATAGACACCAGAATTATGTGTAGATGGGATATAGTATTAACCAAGGATATTTCTACTCCACAAAAACAGACCAAGAAAGAAATGAAGAAGAAGGAAGTTGTTCAGCAAGCAAAATCCTCTAGTGATTCTGAAGAGGAAGTGGTCTTCAGTTCAGATGAAGACAGGCCACAAAAAGATGCTCAAGATCAAGTAGAGAGAAGTGTGCTCCAAGAGCAAAAGGTATTCACTACTCTAGGGGAGAAAATCCTGCACCAGCAGCACAAGATACTGTACTTTCTGAGCTACCTGCTCTAGGGGAAGGAATTGATGCAGCTACTCTAGGGAGTGAGTATGCATCTGATACAGTAATGGATATTGTATCAGATATAAATAAAGAAGCATTGGCCATTGCTCAGAAGGAAGCACAAGAATTACAGATAAAAGATACAGCTCAGAATGAGCAAGTAAGTATCTCCTTTATTAAAACAGGCCCTAGACAAAAATCTCGATGTCCACGGAGAAATTTTTGTTTTCCAAACTAACCTTATTCCTCCTATACAGATGCAGAAGGAGGTAACAATGGAAGAGCTATTTCCTGATTTACAAGTTGCAAGGACTGAGGTGGAGCAATCACAGGTCAAAAAGGAACTGCCAAGAACTAAGGTGGAGGAGCCACTAAATGATCCATCTACTAAAGAAATAGTTGATATAGAAAGCTCATCACAACCCTCTGATGATCAGGAAGCCACTATGGCTAAGAAGAGAAATATGGTTGTAATTAAGAAAAAGAGCACAGGCTATAAAAAGGCCTTACAATCAGTCACACCACCACCTGCTCCAAGCATGGACTTCAGTTCAATACTGGTCCAACTGCAAGTAAAATTGGATGAACAAAGTCAGTCTTTAGAAAAGTATGTAGATGAGTAAAATAAGGAATTGTAGTTTCAGCTGGCTCGGGACATAAAATAAATCAGATTTGAAGTCAATCTGCATAAGAAAGAGATGACAGATTGCTTCCATAAGGGAGGCAATGTTGTAGTATATTTGGCTGAGCAACAACAGCTGCTGAAGACTGAGGTTGAGGAGATTGCCACCAAGCAAGGATATGTTTTAGAAAATCAATTCAGGTCCAATGAAAACCTCAAAGACTCCCAGGAAGAAATCATTAAAAAACTATGAAGTATTTCAACTGATTTGAAAACTAAGATATCAAAGAAAATACAAGAAGATCTAGCTGCTTTCCAAACAGCTATTGGAGCCTCTTAAAAGACCATTTCTGATTAACTAACTAAGTTCAGAGCTTACTATCAAGAAGGTACAAAATATTTGGCCGATCAGATAAGGTTTCAAAAGTCTGATCTGAAGGATCATATAACTAGAGAAGTCATAAAGAGGAAGAGATTATTAGTCAAAGCTAGCTCTGATCATGCAAAATGGATCTCTAATTCCATCAGAGCTACACTTATCTTTCCTCCTTTGTGTGATGATGACAATGTTACTGAGTCTGGAGTGCAACATGCTAATAATGAAGTAGATCAGCCTGAAGTTACAGAGGTAATTTACCCTCCTGCTTACTTTGACATGGTTCAACAAGGAGTGCAGACAATGTATATCCCTCAACAGGAGGCATCAAATGTGATATTTGAAAAAGTAGAGATGTCAGAGGCTGCCAATGAAGCTTAGAAGGAAGCACAGCTATAAAAGAAAAGTTTCAGAGAACAGTCTAAGTTGAAGCCAGATTTTGAGCAATGGAGCCGCACTTCCAGGAATATTATTTTGACTGCCTGGAAGGATGTAAAGAATAAGACCTATGATAGGGGTAAATGGAATTCTGAGCAAGAATGGAATAAGTATCAAGCAAGGCAAGAAGCCATTCTTAAGTACAGAAGAATTGCAAAAGATGGGAAGTTAACTACTAATGCTCTTGAGCCTAGCTGGTACTTCCTCAAGCCTTTTCACTATTTTGAAAGGCAAAGGATAAAGGCTGAAGAACTAAAGAAGAAGTATATCAAAGGGAAGAAACCTGCTGATGATACAGAACCTACTATGCAGGCAAAGGTTAAATCTGGAAAAGGCATTGCAATCAAGGAGCCTAGTCAATCATAGGATAGATAGGCTTATATGTAGAACACTGTAACTTTTTTGCTTTTGTTCTAAGAAAAAACATGTAAACCAAGAATTTTCTGATTATTAAATAAAATCAGCTTCAATCTTGATTTTAGTTTTTTACATTGTTTAAATTTTATCTTGCACTGAAATGCATGTATATCTATTTTTATGTTCTTTATTATGAGTGATGTATATCTTTGACTAAAGGTTATGACTTCTCCAAATAGGGGGCGATTATTGGGTACACTGAAAAATATGTACCAGATTTGGAGAAGCCTCATCTTACTCAATGATATACATCAATTTGTATTTAATGGGTATTTGAGTTTCATTGTGCAGGTGTAAGGTTTACAAGAAATTTTTCTAAGTATAAGTGTCGACACTTGTGAAGAATTGTGTTGACACCCATAAGTTGTGTCAACACTAGAAGCAAGGCCTGTGTCGACACCCAGACATTGTGTCAACACCTAAAGAAGAAGCTGTTTCGACACCAAAAATTGTGTCGACACCTAAGTCAGGAATTTTGTCGACATCTAAAGCAGACGTTGTGTCGACACCCAGGAGTTATGTCGACACCAGAAGAAAGGCATGTGTTGACACTCAGGAATTATGTAGATACCTGAAGAAGGTTTGTGTCGACACACAAGACTTGTATCAACACACACTCAACGCCATTTGTCTACAACTAAGTCAAGACCAGAAGACGTTGTGTCAACACACAGGACTTGTTTCGACACACACTCAACGACATCTGGATGACACTCAACGCCATCTAACAGCAACAACTATACTGAGTCTTAATACTTGTGTCGACACATAGGACTTATGTCGACACACACTCAACGAGAGTTGGACATACACTCAACGCCATCTGTCAGCATAAGTTATGTCAAGACCAAGAGCAGTTGTGTCGACACACAAGACTTGTGTCGACACATACAAATAGAAGTTGTGTCGAGTAGTAGAAGAATGACTATATCAACACATGGAGTGTTATTTCGACATCATCGAGATTTATGTTGACACTTAGTCTATTTGTGTCGACACATGTGAAGCAGTTTGCTCAATGGTTCATGCTGAGTTGTAAAGTCTTTGACGAATCAACTGTCATGACTGGTGACTCGAAGCTATCATAACCAATAGGACTGACACCTTTGTCAGAACTATCAGAAGGTTGTTAGAAACCGGATCAGCCGGTAATCATGAGGAAACTATATATAAGGGACTGATCCTTGACAACAACAAAAATAAAAGAACTAAGGAAGTAATCAAGCTATTACAGGAAAGAGAATCTGACAACAAGAAAAGGGGAAACCCTTAAGAAGGCAGATCCAGAGCTGTCTGTAAGAGAAGATTCAAATCTTATTCTTAATTCAAGGAAGGCGCTGAGAGGAGATCAACTTCTACATCAAGAAGAGTTCAACCTTATTTTGTTTTATCAAGATGCTTTGAAACAACTAAGTCGGGTTGAATCTAAAGATTCAGTTTATTCAAGAACTGATCAAGAAGCTCACACCTATAGAGAATTCTATCTGGTTATATCTCCATATCTCTTAAACAATTAATTTCTTGTAGGATCTTTGTAAGATCTGAGTTGTAAGCCTATAATTATAAAGGCTGAGGTAGGGCTGAGTGTCTGAGGTGTAGGACTGGCAATAGTCTGAGTTGTATGCCTAGTGTTAAAGGCTGAGGTAGGGCTGAGGCTTGAGGTAGGATTCTTGGGAAGAATCTGAGGTAGGACTTGTATAAGTCTGAGTTGTAGGAACTATTCTTGTTTTGAGTTGTAAGATCTGTGGATCTGAGTAAGTTGAAGGATGTTGGGCTGAATCCAGTTCTCTACTAGATAGGCGAAGGGGGAAAGTGGATGTACCCATACCTTGGGGAACCATTATAAATCTGATGTTTGCTTTGCTATGATTTCTGTACTGTGAATTTTATTTCCTTTGCTGTGTTAATACTAGTTAAATTTCCTGAATTATAAAAGAAAATTAGAACTTATTCACCCCCTCCCACTCTAGGTGTCTAGGCTATTGAAATAAGTCTTTCAGTCCCTATACGAGCTCCTTTCCCGCATATCAGCTACTTGCCCCTTCGAGTGATTTCAAGTCCTCGAGCTGTGTAGTTGTAGTAGTTCAGGTCCCTGCACGAGCTCCACTCCTACATACCGGTTACTTGCCTCTCGAGTGAGTTCAAGTCCTTGAGCTATGATGTTATCGTGCTCCAAGTCCCTATGCGAGCTCCTCTCCCGCATACCGGCTACTTGCCCACTCAAGTAAGTTCATGTCCTTGAGTTGTGATGTTGTTGTAGTCTGGGTCACTGGACGAGTTCCTCTCCTATAAATTGTGTACATGCCCCCCTTAAGTGAGATCAAGTCCTTAAGCTGCGATGTTGCCCTAGTCCATGTCATTGCACAAGCTCCTATTCCGCATATCAATAACTCGCCCCCTCGAGTGAGTTCAAGTCCTCGAGCTATGATGTTGTCGTAGTATGGGTCCCTGCACGAGCTCCTCTCCCACATACCGGCTACTTGCCCTCTCGAGTGAGTTCAAGTCCTTGAGATGTTATAATGTCATAGTCTGGGTCCATATATCAGCTGCTCTCTCGTAAACCTGCTACTTGCCCCCTCAAGTGAGTTAAAGTCCTCGAGCTGTGATGTTTCTATAGTCTGGGTCCCTACACGAGATCCTCTCCAATATACCAGCTACATGCCCTCTCGAATGAGATCATGTCCTCGAGTTGTGATATTACCATAGTCTGGGTCCCTCCACAAGCTGCTCTCATATATACCGCCTACTTGCTTCCTCTTGTGAGTTAAAGTCCTCGAGTTGTGATGTTGTCATAGTTCGGATCCCTACATGAGCTCCTCTCCTGCATACTGACTTCTTGCCATCACAAGTGAGTTCAAGTCCTTGAGCTATGATGTGGTCGTAGTCTGAGTCCCTGCACGAGCTCCTCTCTTGCATACCGGCTAATTACCCCCCTTGATTTAATTCAAGTCCTCGAGCTTTGATGTTGTCATAGTCCTAGCCCTAGTGCGAGCTCCTCTCCTGCATTCCAAAGAATTGCCTCCTCGAGTTAATTGAACTCCTCGAGAAATGATGTTGTGACAGTCCGGGTCCCTATTTGAGCTTCTCTCCCACATACCGAGTACTTGCCCCCTCGAGCGGAATCAAGTTCTCGAAGCTATGATATTGATGTTGTCTGAGTCCCTACGTGAGCTCTTCTGCTGCATACCATATGGTAGCCTCCTTCATGTAAAACATCCTTCCTGCCAAGATTATGTAATTTGAGAAAAAAGGGCAAAGGGAATAGGACCTAAGGGCCCGCTGAACTCGCCTCAACGGATGAGAGAGAGAGCTAAAGATCGCGCGGAGGAGGGAACGTCGGCTCTTGGGGGCGAGGCGAGTCAGTGCAAGAACCATGCCTCAATTGCATAAGCATAATATAAGATGCCCACGAAGGGTCAATGTTGTGATTTTAGCGGGGAGTTAGAGTTTCCCAAACTACGAAAGCACAAGTATGAAATAATAAAGTAGCTAGGAATGGAAAGAGTGAGAACAAAAAAAAACCGTAGTGGAAATAAAAATATATGTAGGAGCGGGTAGACTCATGCAGGCCAGAATGTTTGAACCTTAACGAATAAGAAAACTACAGATATAGGGATCTTTCCTTCGTCTCTCCACTGTGCGGGCTTGCGAATGGGGGGGAGGTGAACTCGCCGTGGAAGGAAAAAGCTCCGGGATTAGTGATGCGTCCTATTTATATACTGATTTTCGGACTCATAAGGGCTAGTTTTCTTTCACAAGCACTTCACTTTTAGTTCGTTATCATATATATTTCTTCTAAAATTTTTTTCCATAGGAAGTGCACTTATAGGTCCGTGGTTCTATATTTTTATTACTTTTATTGATTTTACTTCTTATTGTGATTGCCTGGAATGTCTGCACATATCATTGGTTAGTTTTTCGTGTAGGTACAGGGGTTGTGTTGGTTCTCTAGGTTAGTTTGGGGCCCATGTTTTCCTAAGGGCCACTGATCGTGCATTTTTACACACGCATGCTCAGTGGATTCCTTAGCGCACGACCACTGGTCGTGCGCCACTGATTATGTGCATTGATTCCATTTTCCAATTTCTGTCTGGGGCAATCGTACGACCATTGGACATAATGCGCACGACCTCTGGTCGTGCTCCACTGCTCGTACACATTTATCCCATTTTTCTGGCGTTCATCCATTGCAAATCGCACGATCATGGGACATAGTGTGCATGACCAGTGGTCGTGCGCCAGTCATGTGCATTATATTTTATGCAATCTATAAATACGCAGGTTCCACCCTAATTCCGAATTCTGGACTTTTTCTCCGCCATTTTCGTCTTCGAGGAGGGTTCCACCAATCTCCTTCTTCCTCCACCGTAGGGAGGAGCTTCGGGCAAGCTTTCAACGCCAAATTCAAGCTTAAGATTCCTCTTGGCCTCCTCCTTCATCCCTTATCTTCAAGAAGGGTTTGACCTAGCTTTCACCATCAAGCTCAGAGGAGTTTTTTCATCCTCCACCAGATTGCAAAAAGAAGAAAATGGGTCCATTGGGAGTTAGTGACAACCACCTCTACCCCGAACACAGTTAAGGATCGAGCTAGGACGCAGATTGATACCCTGGAAATTCTTTCCGTGATTCCTCAGCAAGACTTCGGATCTTGTCGATTTCGCAGTCTCTTCTTCTTTTGTTGGTTATAGTGTAGTTTGATTTCTTTGTATTTGATGAAGTGTGCTTAATTTGATATACGTTTGTGTACAATCATAACTATGTGATTTTATATTCACGTAATTTGCTTGAGGTGGCCCATTATCCATCCTCCACCACACAGCGTCGCACTAGCAATTGTTAATGGCGTACATAGCGAAGAGGTGCTTATGACCCTCATCCCGCTGTTCTCACCACCTCATCTGCAAGCCTACTCGTCCATCCGCGTAGCGATTCAGTGCATAGCGGCCCGTGTATTTTTCCATCCGTTTGGCGAAGAATTGCATAATGATTTTGCATAGGGGTAGTTTATTAGTGTTTATTTTCTTTTTCCGCACACAATCAAAAACCCCTTCATAAACACCGACCTAAGGTCTTCAATCTCAAGTCCCCCTCAAAATTAACTCCACCTTACTGTGTTCCTTGAGAGATCGATACTTGGGAAAATTCGCCCATTTTATATTACTTCTGCGACCGGTACACTTTCCGTAAACCACATTTAGTTTTTGGTTTCATTGTCAGGGAACACAGTCATGAGAGTTTTTAGAGAGGGAGATAGGAGATAGAAGCCCTTTTCTATTTGTTCATTTCATGTTTCTTCTTTGCTTTAGTTTTTAGAATTTGTTGTTTATTTTTCTTTGTTCCTTTTCTAGTTTTTGTTTTTCAGCAACATGCATTCCTTTTCTATTATCTTCTTGTGTGTAGTTAATTTTTGCTTAGAATATTTCTGTTGGTGAATTATTTCTTGTTGCACCATATTTTCTTATATGAATATTCATTGCAGATGGTGCGGGGATTATAGGCATGGTAGTGATGAGTTCCCCGTTGAAGATAGTGAGCATAATTCTCGTGGTTCAGTGAATGGAGCACCGTCCTCTTATTGTACTTCATACACCATACCCACGTCTTATGGTCACTTCTCTTCTACGCCTTCAATTTTTTCTTATTCCTCTCTGGTCCCACAAGGACTGAGGAGTAATGGAAAATGGTTTTTGTGTTATCGTAGCACCAATCATGTGTTGAAATATTGCGCAAAATTTCAGCGCCAGTTGGAGGAGGAGGATGAACTATATCTAATTCATTCCATCCACCTCTCAATTGGCTTCCCCTTCTGATTCTGATGATATATTCTCACTACCACCTTATCTATGTGGGACTACTGCGGATATACCCATCATACTTTCTTCTGATTTGTGTGACGACATTGTGGTGCTGTCTCTCCCTATGCATTATTCCCCTCTTTTGGATTCACCCCCGGAGGAACCCGCACAAATTTTCTCTGATGTTGTTGTTTCTCCGCTTTATTTGCAAGAATTATCTATCCCAAATTTTAGTGAGTCGGTTGATGATGTTATGCCGAATAGTGATTCAGAGCCGTAGGTTGCGCTAATGTGGGACGAGGACGTTATTCTCTCCAATGGAGAGTGTAACTCCTTGGAACATGATGACGCACCGAGGTGGGATGATAAGGAGATCCTTTCTGATGAGGAAGTGTTCACTTCCTTGTTGAATGAGGAGGTCCAAACAACCTCTGAGGACCTCGAGCTCTCGGATTCCCCTTGCTATGACTCATATGACACCAATGATTATCTATGCTTGGATCCTTCAGGGAGTTAGACCGGGACCACTCCCCCTATTTTTGATTATTTTAGTTTTTCATCTCCTTTATTTCTTGATCCCCTTACTGTATTTGAGCATGTTCGGGTTGAGTCTTCGCAGATGCTTCAGGAGGAATTGGAGCTTTCAGCTCGAGTCATAGATGATAGCATCCTCTTTCGTGAGGAGGTTGATTCTTCCTCTATTGAGGAAGCTCGATTAATTGCTTTCTCATCTTTCTGTCTCCCTATAGACGATACTTTGCTTGGCAAGGATTTATTTTCTGGTGAGATGAGTGTGGACCAGCGCTCCTCCTCTTCTTACTTCTATTTCCTTTTCCTGTGAGGAGCAGGTATGATTATTGGGCAGAGGGGTAACTGTTTTATCGACGCATCGGTACCCGTTACCGAAACGGATAATTGAACAGTTACCTATACACTTTTATTTTCATAGGCCCATTATCTAGAAATGTAAAAAATTTAATAAGTCATACTGGGAGGATAATAACCCTAGTAGTAATTTTACATTTCCTGCATTTTTATTTTTCATGTATATCTTAGTTTTAGTATTTCTTTGTATTTTGTCTATTTTTCTTTTGTTTTTGCGAAGCACACCCATGCAGGTATTCATGGAAAATTCGTATAGGCGGGGTTGTGATTCTTCATTTGGCGGACCTCCTTCTGTTTTTTTTCATTCATATTCTGGTATGCTCACTACCTGAGCATTGGGTAGCCTCTCCCCTTTTCTCTATCTATTTTTAATTTCAATATCATATGTTATGTATCTTAGTTTAAGTCTAGAGGAGAGCCAGTATTTGTTACCTTTTGCATGTGCACATTTCATTTGCATACTAGAAGCTTTTATTGTTTTATTTTGATTAGTTCATTGCATCGCACACCACTGCACCCACATTTGCGTGTGCTTAGCTGTTAGCATGTTGCGAGTTAAACTCATTTCTTTTGTATGATTTGGGAAAATTATTGTGCTAGCATAGGATTGTGAGACGGAGTAAAATGTTGACTTGTGCAGTGCTCCTAGTCGAGTGCTCTCGTCTCGTGTAGAAATTGGAGTAGATTTAATTTTTTTATATGCTTATAGTTTTACATTTTTCTAATTGCGTTAATACTATTTATTCTACTCAAAAATTTGTGAATTCGGTGTGAATCTGATGGTAGCTTAGGGATGTGTGTAAACAACCATTAGATTTGTATTGCTCGAGTCAGGAGGAAGTATATTCTTTCTAGTTGGCTGGAACTTGCCTTAAGCTATTCTTGAAGCATGGGTATAGGTTAGTTCAATCGCATGAGCGTGATGTAGGCCATCATTTTGGCCTGGTTCAGCTTTGTACCATTCCTAACGTCTTATCCTCACTATCCCAGTTGTGCCTACCCCTTCTTTTGATTTAGCTCCACCATTATTTCACGAAAGCCTCATAGCCGATCCTAGTCACACACCCAAGTCGAGCTTTAGTGTTTTATGTTTTCATTTTGGGGTGTTGATGTGGTGATATTCCTTGTGAATATGTGGATGTGCTCCAAAGTTTTTATTTGCTGAAATTATTAAAATAAAAAGATGATTTGAAAAGAATATATAAAAATTAATTATGAAAAAGAAAAGTGAAAAGAAAAAGTATAATTGAAAATTCTATTTGAGATGAGATTGTATTTGGAGTAGGCAGTGCACACACCAATATTTTTAAAATTAAGTCTGGGAGTGTGGTGTACCCGCATGTATTTTGGTTAGTGGATAGATTCTTTTTTATGCTAGCTCATTTGGGTTAGGTTTGTAGCCTTCTTATATATCTTTGTTTACATCACCGAAACCCATGCCCCATCTCTTCACCTAATTTCCTACTGGATCATATGTGCACCAAACCATTACCGTGATGAGAGTTTGAACGGGCAAGCATATGGTCACCGACATTGCTTGATTCCTTAGGAGGTTATCCCGAGCTCTGATCTTTAGTAATGGTTGCCTTAGCGAATAGTCTACTTTCTCCCTACGCGTGACCGGATGATTCATTGTGAATCCATTTTTGAGTAGTAATAGAATATTGATACGCATTATGAAAAGTATAAACTATTTGGTATTCTTAGATATTTCCTCTACTATATTTGTACGTGCGTGAGCATGCGACTTCCCATGGTACTCCGTATCTCAATATTTATGTTAGCTAGTTTATTTTCATTATCTGCAAAGATTTTGTATGCTCGGGACGTGCAAACAGGTAAGTCTTGGGGTGAGATGAGTCCTATTTATATACTAATTTTCGGACTCATCTGGGCTAGTTTTCATTCACAAGCACTTCACTTTTAGTTCGTTATTGTATATATTTCTTCTAATCTTTATTTCCATTGGAAGTGCACTTATAGGCCCGTGGTTGTGTATTTTTGTTACTTTTATTGATTACACTTCTTATTGTGATTGCCTTGAATCTCTGCTCATATCAGTAGTTAGTTTTTCCCGCTGGTACAAGATTTGTGTTGGTGCTCTAGGTTGGCTTGGGGCCTACTTTGCCTAAGGGCCACTGATCGTGGGTTTTTACACGCACACGCTTAGTGGATTCCTTAGCGCACGACAACTAGTCGTGCGCCACTGATCGTGTGCATTTATTCTATTTTTCCAAGTTCTGTCTAGGGCAATCACACGACCATTGGATATAGTGCGCACGAACTCTGGTCGTGCGCTACTGCTCGTGCGCATTTATCCTATTTTTCTGGAGTTCTGCCATTGTTAATCGCAGGATCATGGTACACAGTGTGCATGACCACTGGTCGTGTGCCACTGATCGTGTGCATTATATTTTTTGCAATCTATAAATACGCAGGTTTTGCCGTAATTCCAAATTCTTGACTTTTTCCGAGCCGTTTTCAACTCTGAGGTGGGTTCTGCCGATCTCCTTCTTCCTCGACCGTAGGGAGGGCACCGGGCAAGCTTTCAATGACAAATTCAAGCTAGAGCTTCCTCTCAGCCTACTCCTTCATCCTTGAGGTTCAAGAAGGGTTTGAACTAGCATTCACCATCAAGCTCGGAGGAGTGTGTATCATCCTCCACCGGATCGTGACACGAAGAAGATGGGTCCATTGGGAGTTAGTGACTATCTCCTATACCCCAGATGTAGTTGAGGACCGAGCTAGGATATGGATTGATAACCTGACGATTCCTTTCGTGAATCCTCAGCAAGACTTCAGATCTGGTCGATTTCGCACTCTCTTCTTCTTTTATTGTTGATAGTGTAGTTTTATCTCTTTGTATTTAATGAAGTGCGCTTAATTTGAAATACGTTTGGGTACAATTATGTCTATATGATTTTATATTCACGTTATTTTCTTGAGGTGCGTCATTATCCATCCTCCATAGAACAGTGCTGCACTAGAAATTACTAGTGGGGTTCGTAGTGAAGAGGTGCTCATGACCCTCATACCGCCGTTCTCACCACCTCATCCGTAAGCCACTCGTCCATCCGCCTAGCGATTCGGTGTATGGTTACCCGTTTAGTTTTCTATCCGCTTGGAGAAGCATTGCATAGCGGCATTACATAGGAGTAATTTATTAGTTTTTTACTATCTTTTTCCGCAAACAATCAAAACCCCATTCCTAAACACAGACCTAAGGACTTCAATCACAAGTCCTCCTCAAAATTAATTCCATCTTACTGTATTTCTTGAGAGATCGATACTTGGGAAAATTTGCCCATTTTATATTACTTGTTCGACCAGTACACTTGTCGTAAACCGCATCAATCAGCGACTCCGGGGAGAGGGCTAGAAAATAATATTCAAGATGCCCCACAACCGGAAGTGCTTCACGGCAAGTCGAGTGGTGGCCACAATAATGGCTCGGTGGACTCTAGCCTCTACAACAGTAGAACTAGCTTCAAAGACTCTTGTAGGCCTCTCATCAGCTTGGCGCTAGCACTCTAGCAGGTTTGACTCTGCCTTGTCGATATGGTTAGCAAAATAGTCATTTTTGAAGCGGGCTTCCCTCAGCCCCTTATCTAGGTTGGAAATTCTTTACTCCCATGTGAGGTCGGTAGCCTGTAAGAAAGCGCCTGCTTGAAAAAATTGTCAACTCGCATGGTCAGAATTACAAGATGTACCTTTCCTGGAGCCTGCAAGGCAGAGCTCGGAGCAAATGTGAGCTCAGCCTTTTCTCTGGCAAGTTCATATTGTGTAGTCTTAAGCGCAGTCCTCGTCTCCCCTTGCTCAGCCTTTCCCCTAACTTTTGGCATATTCTGAGAGCGTGCCTGGCCGTCTGATGGAATAGCTAAAAAATACACAGAATGGCATGACTCCTGCGATTCAACAGCTCGCAGATAGAGGATCCTGCTAGCACTACCGCTCCTCCATCCTATTAAGGCCAAATAGGAGGTTGAATGCATCATCGTCGGCATCCTCGCCCTCCAACCAAGGCAAAAGTTGCAAGATCAGGCCGGCCCTGTGCTTTCCCTCACACCACTCCAGGAGGGTGGCGCCTTTCAAATCCGTTGCATGCATCCCCAACCCAAAGTTAGCATGGGTTGGAGAGGCTTCCTCCAGCGCCTTCCCCTTTGCCAAGGTCTTCAGTTCTTCTCCGTAACATGGATTGGGAGTATCAGTTAGCCTCTTCTTGATAGGGGTGGAGCCTGCCTCACTAATTTTAAGCTTCTTTGTCTTTGGCTCGATAGAGGACGTTGTAACATGCATACTGCCTCTCTTTGTTTGAGAATAACACATATTAGTGTGTATTTGATCATGTTTGTTGTGTGTTTATAGTGTGCAGGTTTATAGGTGTGAAGAATGAAAGAATCAAGTTCTTGTACCAACTACCGAGTGCTAGAACGCAACTGACAAGCGCTAGCCAATTTTCAATCTGAATGAGCGTTCTGGATCCTACCGCAAGGTGCTAGCGGTATAACTCATGCTAGCATATGGATTTAATCTGAACAGGCGCTTTGGTAGTTACCACGCAACTCTAGCTCCTACCGTGCCGCTCTAGCTCGAAAAAGTGTAAAATAATTGTTTTGAATATATTTCCAAATATGTAGGAGAGTTGTCACATCGACGGGTAATGACATACCTTACCGCCGGCAGTAGCTTGTTTTTCCAAAGACATATAAAAGGCGCTCATTTTCTCGATCCTTGTATGAATCAAGACAGATAGGAATTCTCTCTAAGGTTCGGGAGCCACCTCTGAGCACCGTTCCGCCGTCTCTGTCAAAGGAAGAGAAAACTTCCTCCTCTTATTTGCACACGAAAAACAACGATGAGACAAGGACTACAACGACTACGAGGAGTTGATCGATTGCATCAAAATGAAGATCGTTAGCACCGGTCACGCATCGCTCAATGGAGAAATACTTTTTGAGGGAGATTCAATCATAAATTCTTCTTTAATTCTTTTTGTACTTTTCTTTTTTCGGTGTGAACGAAAATCGACCGGTGAAGGTCGTCGGAATCCGGGGTGGATTCCGTGAGAAATCATCCAGGGGAAGGGATGTCTAGATCGGGTTATCTAGCGGGGTCTCTAAGAAACTTCCTCGTGTGAAGGTGAAGAGCCGACTCGAAGACTTTTCTTGGACGGAAAGGGAGAGAGCCAACCAATCTGGGTTGTGGGTCGATATAGAAATCCAAAACAATTTCTTGATTCACCGCCTCCGATCTCTGGAGTAATGGAGATCACACTTTTGTAATTATAAAACACCTTTTATTTTGATTGAATAAAATTATTTGTGTTATTCTTTATGCGTTTAACATCCTGGTTGTTCTCCGGTGGATATCTGAAGGGGGTGCATTTCTCCAAATAGAAATTTGCCCAGGAAAATGAGGTTTGTGACCTATCGCGGCATGCTATCAAGGTAGCGCCCCGCGATAGCTTACAGAACTAGTTTCCTGGACCAAAATATTTTGAATTTGAAATTAACGTAATAAAACCTTATTCACCCCCCTCTAAGGTTGGCCACTAATCAAACAAGTGGTATCAAAGGGAAGTTATTCCAAAACAGTTCACCACAAGGAATAATGGCCAACCCGAATCTCAAATCGATTAATGGGGATGAAAAATTATATACAGAAAATTCGTTTGCAGCACCTCTGTTTATGGGAGTGAACTATAAGGAATCGAGAACACTAATGAGAAAATTCCTTATATTATAATATATTTTAGTTTGGAACATGACTTGTATTAAGCCCCCAAATAATTTAAATAAGAACGATTGTCATTTAAATGCCAAAGCTATGAATAGTCTTTTTTGTGGGCTTGGTCAAGATATTTCCAAACTAATCTATACGCTTCCTACTACATATGATATATGGAAATATCTTGGGTTAACTTACAGTTCTCTTTCTATAGATAATGAATTTAAGAAATTCCTTATGGATCGAATTGAAGAATCAAATGAAGACTTACTTTTGGAGGAGGACACATCAAACACATCAAGCGGAAGGGAAGAAAATATATTGTTGGATGAGGAAAGCCAAGAGGAAGATGACAAAGGAACCTTGTGTTCAAATCAAGCCTCGTCCAAGAGCATTGTAAGAAAATCAAATTCCCTTCTTATTTGTAATTCTATTTCTACATTGAATGTGCTAGATGCGGATATACGTAGAATTAAGAGATTTAAAATATTATTTCATAACTGCGTTTACAAAAATAAAAAATTAAAAGCACAACTAAATGTAGAACCAAAGCTTGATATATCCTGTTCTTCCTCTAGCTCTGTAGTTGAAAATATTATACCTTGTGTTGATTATAAAGAATTTACAGATAAATTAAAGGTGTTTGAAAAGGAGCTATATAATTCAAAATAGCAAAATGAAAAATTGATTAATGAAAATGTTGCTTTATCTCGTAAACTAAAATCATTAAAATTATTTGTGCAAAAAATTTCAAATAATAAAAAATCTTTTACGTCTAGTTTATCTTCAATGATATGTAAGGTATATACTAGAATTTCAAATTTCATAAGACATACACCTAGTAGAATTTTTTAATTCACAATCAACTTCCCCCAATGTTAATATAAATGTCAATAAATTTCCTATTAATAATAATTTAGAAAATCACTCTCATTATAAGACTCAAATTAATGATTATGGAAATTCTTCACATAAAAAGATTATTCAACCATAGTATGAATGGAGGCCCATCTTTAAAAATGATGCACCTATTCCACTCTAAAGGGCAGATTCATTAATATCTCACCACAGTTTATCACGCTATGTCTGGGTACCCAAAGGAACCACAACACTTGGCTCCTTTTGGATACCTAGATATCTTTTCCATTAATATCCACAAATTGCATGAAGTAGAAACTAATCAAAACAAAACTACTCAATAATATACTTCACGATGTGCATAATGTTCTTTCTATTTTTATTGTGGTTTCTGTATTTTTGTTTTTGTTTATGTATTTTGCTTTTGTATTTTTCTTATGCCAACATTTCTTGGACACTTTTCATATATGTTTTCTATATGACTTTCACATATAATGTGTAATTATAAATATATCCAACTGAATGAATTTGTATAATAGTCATATCATTGCTAAGTGGGCAATATTTACTTTTTATCTAAATTCAAAATTTACTTTTGATCTAAATTATATCATGCTGTCTTAGTATGCCTGCAATCATTCACCCATTATGTGTGTCTCACAATAGCAGGGGCATAGGTGTGCGGGCTTTAGAAATGCTAACCTATAGACCACATCATTTCCTTAACCAAGGAGGGTTCTAGTAGGTCCTTGTGTGGCACTGGGGTAAAAGAGTGTTAGGTTTAGTGGATTGTTATATATACACATGGGATTAAAACCCCACCATATTACATTTGTGCAACTCCTCGTGCCAATCCATAACTTAGTACAGGGCTAGGTGTCAACATATTGCTTGGGTAGTTTTTGTCTTGGACATATTCATGATTCTTATATACATTATATAAACATTGTTTCACTCATTATCTTCATTATACTCATGCATAATATTCTATCATGTTATCCTGTATTTGCATCATAAATCTCTTTGAGCTTTCATGGTTAAAAAAACACAAGAATCTTTTGAAAATTAATATTTGAAAATCAAATATGAAATTATAAAATGATTTAAAAGTACAAAAATATTTTTTATATATATCTCTTTGTGTGTTTATTGCTTGGTATTGTTATTAAAATAATAATAAAAATTTATTATAAAAACTACTTATTATTCATTGTCATTGTGAAGGATGAATAAATTATATCTATTAAAGATTAAATACAATGTGTGATTCGATTGTCAAGTTTCTGAAAAAAAAAAATTTGGTTACGTCATGCCATGAATATTATCTTGTTATGTGCAAAGAAATTTAATATAGAAAACATGTGTAGGATTTCTGAGTGTGACTCTTAGTATGAGTAATGTTCTAGGTTTGATAATGATTTTATTCACTCAGTTTTTTTGATAACCTAAAAGTGATTTTAATCTTATACGTGCATTATTGTGTAGTATAATAATATAATTATTAAAATGCAAATCAAATAAAAATTGACAAGGAAAACTCCACCAAGCACTACTCACCCTCTTTATAAGTCTTAATGAGCATTATTAGGTTGAGCACGTTAGAAAAAGAAGAGTAAAGTGTCTTGCAGCAAACACAATATTCACCATTTCTCTTACTTCACCGGATCACAAAAATAAAAATAATACTAATAAATGCATTAATATGATCCCCCAAGAACTACTCTACTACCTGATAAGTCTTAATAAACATTGTGTGTGTAGAGCACTTTGGCAGTTGTACTTCCTACTCATATGTGTTGAAAATTAGTGGAAGTAGTATTATTTATTTTATTTTATTGTTATGTTTGTTCATTATATATGTCATGTGGTTTGATTAATTCACTTGTATATTTTGTCAAAACACTCTTTGTACACATCATTATTTCTCATAAAACTTATACTCGTGAGAATTGGATCCTAATGCATACCTATATTATTCTACAAAATCATAAGTAAATGCACTAGATAGCAAAACATGATCACTACAATGTTTATTTTTATTTGAAATGCAAATTAGATCAAAATTGTGGTTTGTAACTCACTTTGATATATTGAATTCAAGCTTGGAAAAATTAGATGAAATATCATCTCTTGGATTTTAATTGAATTGAAAACATCTTCTTATTGGGGCAAAAATTCCATATCCCTAATATGATCATATTTTTCAAAAAAAAGGATGTTTATTTTAAGAACACTTAACATATTTTTAAGCGTACTACTTGTGTTTAATCATGAATATTTACTCTCTCAACAAGCGGTAAACTATGAGTACTATGTGGTATTATGTGCTTAACAAGTGCTATTTTTCTATTTTCTTCAATCTTGCATACATTTTGCCCAATAAGTGACAGAGAGTTATCTATGATTTTTCTCATTGCATCCCATTTTTTCTTCTCTAACATAAACCTACCATTTTTTATTTTCTAACATTAACCTACCTTTTTTAATTCTCATTGCATACACTCACCTCTACCCTCCTTCTATTCTACATAAAAGGGGGGATAACATCATGCATCAATTTCGTAATTCAGGGGGAGTACATTAAATTTTTTGTAGAAAGCATCTATGTAGGGGGAGTATTCATAGGACGTGTATACTCTATGCTAGATCAAGTTTATTACCTTAATAATTGGTAATATATATGAATCAACAAGTGGTATCATGGTAATATTTTCTCTTCTACATAGAAAAGCTCTATGTGTTAACACACTCTGTCCCACCCTCTTTTGATAATACCAAAATTGGGAGAATGATTTTGAAGAAATATCTAAACTAGGAGGAGTCTATGTAGGAGTAGTATCCGTCTAGTGGGAGTACGCATCGAACGCTTATCATTTACTAAAAACACAAACACTATTATGCAATATTTCTTCATAGTAGATTTGTTATTATCAAAAGGGGGAGTTTGTTGGAACATGCATTCCACATCTCTTGGTTTGATAATAATAAATCTCAGTTTGTATTTGATCACATTTGTTATGTGTTTATATTGTGTAAGTTTATAGGTATGAAGAATGAACGAATCAAGTTATAGCACCTACTGCCGAGAGCTAGCACGCTACTATCGAGTGCTAGCCTATTTTCAATCCGAATGAGCACTCTGGATCATAGCACGTAGCGCTAGCGCTACTGCCTGTGCTAGCTTCTGGAATTAATCTGAATAGGTGCTCAGGTAGCTACCGTACAATGCTAGCGCCCTACCGTGCCCGTGCTATCTCGAAAAAATGGAATATAATCATTTTGAATATTTTCCAAATATGCAGGATAGTTGTCACATTGACGTGTAATGACCTACTGTCGGGCACTAGCCTTACTGCCGACGGTAGCCTGTTTTTCCAAAGATGTATACAAGGCACTTGTTTTCTCATTCTTTGTATGAATCAAGATAGATAGGAATTCCCTCTAGGGTTCGGGACCTCTGAGAACCATTCTGCCATCTCTATCAATGGAAGATAAAACCGCCTCCCTCCGATTCATGCACAAATAACTCCGACGAGCAAAGTACTACAATGACTATGAGGAGTTGATCGAATGCATCCAAATGAAGATCGTTAGCACCGATCACGCATCGCTCAATAGAGAAATACCTTTTGAGGGAGATTCAATCCTAAATTCTTATTTAATCCATTTTCTACTTTTCTCTTTTCGGTGTGATTGTGGTGAGGAAAATCGATCGGTGAAGGTCGTCAAAATCCGGGGAGGATTCTGTGAGAAATCATCCCGGGGAAGGGATGTCTAGATCGAGTTATCTAGCGGGGGCTCTAAGAAACTTCCTAGCATGAAGGTGAAGAGCCAGCTCGAAGACCTTTCTTGGATTGAATGGGAGAGAGCCAACCGGTCTGGGTAGTGGGTCGGTATAGAAAACCAAAAGAGTTTCTTCATTCACTGCCTCTAATCTTCGGCATCACGGAGATCTAACTTTTGTAATTATAAAACACTTTTTGAATTTAATTGAATAAAATTATTAGTGTTCTTATTTCCATGTATATCGTACTAGTTGTTCTCCGGTGGATCTCTGAATGGGGTGCATTTCTCCAAGGAGAAATTTACCCAGGGAAACGAGGTCTGTGACCTACGCCGCACTCTAGCAAGCTAGCACCCCGTGGTTTCTTCCGAAACTAGTTTTCCTGGACAAAATATTTTTGAATTTTGAATTAATGAATAAAACCTTATTCATCCCCCTCTAAGGTTGGCCACTAGATCCAATAGACAAAGCATCAGTTATGGGTATCTTGCCCTTGCCATTTGAAGCGGCCGAGGTGGCATCAGCTCGCTTTGGGGTCTTTCAACGAATAGTGTGGCGAGCTCCCGACCGAGTGAACTTTGGGCGGTCGTGCACGATAGGTTCAGAAGGAGAGTACACAAACTGGTGTAAGAATGTTAAACAGTGCGCGAGGAGAGGTCACATGGCAGTGTGATAGCCGATGATAAACCTGTCCTAGGCATGATGTATGCAAGTTGGTCCTAGTGGCACCGCAGAACATCGATGTCTCTGCCCTTCAGTATATTATAGAGAAGGAGAGCATCACCTCTTACCTTAAGAAGCTTGTACTCATTCTCGCTTCGTTGCACTGCCACCAATAATAGTGACTCGAATGCGCCTTGCATGAACAAAAATTTGTCATTCCAATGATGAACATTGCTTTGCATCCCCACCAGCTTATCGCATGCGCTAAAGAAGAAGACAACGGCACCACTGATCGCCTTAAGGTTATGATCTTTCAGAAGAAGGTGAGATCGAACTCAATTCCCTCCTCGTGCATGTAGCACATGAAGCCGATGAGAGCACTGATTCCATTAGAGTTGACCTGTGTGGAAAAAATGCAAAGTATATGAATACCTGAACTACCTCAGTCCATAGGGGAAGTCACAATCCCACCTCGAAGTGGGTTAGGGGGAAGGCGACCTCATCTTTGAAAAATTAGTTGATTCCCTCCTATGGAAAAGGCTACTTCACCGAGAAACCGGTGGGGAGGTACTTTGCCTTGAAGTACTCGAGCTCATCTGAGGTCGTCTTAGGCTTTGGAAAGTAGTGATCAACGAAGTTTGCAATGCAGTGCACTTAACTCTCCTCTCCTTTTGCATGAACCATGTCTATATACTAGGTGAGTAGGGGCTCGGAGAAAGACGAGAAGTTTGAAAGATGGGAGGGTAATAAGTACATCACCAGTCCCGTCCCTGCCTATTTATAAGTTGTTACAGCAAAACAAGCCATCCCCTAAAGTTCGTGAGCTCCCCGCATCCCTTACAAGCTACAAACTAGCCAATATCACATTCACGTCGTACTCTATACTGTCAAAATAAACATACACGTAAATGACATTGCATATAAATGATCGTGTCAATAAAATTAATATTTATAATTCTTGTCATATAAGAAAACAACTTATACTCGGCAGTCCTGTACGAGCACAAAAATTTAGGAGCTACAAATGTAATGATTAGCATCCCTCCATGCGAGTACAAAAATTAACAAAATAAAGACATGACCTCTATGGGCTAATTAGCACGCCTCAACCGCTCACGCGTGGATGGGCGGGATGATGCGTTGTCCAAGCAATGCATCGGTCTTCATGGAAGTGATCTTGGGCTAGCTCAAGATTATCTAGCCCTTTGCGCATATGTTCCTCCAGCCTGTTCGCCTCCCCAAAGGTGCCCACAACCTAGACAAATTTATATAAGTGATCTTTAGAGGTGTTCAGGCGGGTCTCAAACTTTCACAACCTCTCTTTAGAATCAATCATATTCAGAAAGAGCCTGCATTGACCTCCAGCTGTGTGTTGTAGAAAGCGGAGTCATGAGCTACAAGCACCCTAAGCATGCACGCGCTAAAGTCAGCATTATCTACCCATGGGTTGATCATCAGCTCACAGAGCTAGCTAGATGCCCATGGTGGAGTCGCCTCAAGGGGAATTCCCAGTTATGAAAGCTCGCTAGAAGAAGGCGACTCAGTACCTTCCAAGAAAGATGAATAAGAATCTGAGAATAGAACAGAAGAATTTAGGAGTTACCGTAAGGAGAGATGGCATTGCCCTAATCGAGGCGGGGTGGCTTCATGACCAAAGACTTCCCTCTGGTACAGGGGTGACTTGACTCACCTGCCTCAAGATGGCGAGGCAATAAGACGACAACTAGGGGAGTGGTTGTTGGCCTCCAGATTGTGCGTAGTCGACATGAAAATCCATAGTAGTATTGCCGACCAAGCCCTTGAGTGAGTGCACTATTGAGGAGGGGGCGTTGCTTGTAGGCTCCCCTTAAAATTTGGAAGGATAAAGAGAGTCACTTGGCACAGGCAAGCAAGACAACTTCTTCCCTTTGGATAGCTTTATCTTTTTCTCCCCTCCACCATCTCTGCCCATCGAGGTCACTAGGGCAACCATAATGGCGACGTCATCGCTGACCTTTGCAATCGTAATAAGGTGTGATCGATGAGGATCCAACACAATAAGGGGAAATAGATTCTCATACCGTGATAGTGGTAGATCCACTACCTAGAGGATATAGCCTGAATTGCCAGTAGATACCACCACTCATAGGGATAGCGCATGCTGCAGGAGTGCCGCAGAAAAGGTCAAGTCGGTTGGGGCCGCAACCTTCCCGCTTGCTTGATGACCAAGAGCTTGCCTAGAGTAATCAACCCGAGGACCACAATGAGCCCCATAGTGAGTTCCACTTATCAGATCTAATAGTGTAGCTACCACAACATTATCTTGGGCAAGTGAGTCCATGAAGGTCGAGGGAGCAGCAGGTTAGCCAAAGAAGTGTGTTAGGGATGGTCTACCCTCCCTCCCTTATTTATAGAGCTAAGAAGGGAATATGATATGGCTTGACAAGAAGCGTCCTGGGTTTGTCAAATCATGGTTGGATGATTTCTTTCCAACCTATAGCATGCACACAAAGAAGCGGGGATTGTGTACTACCATAATTTAGTGACCCCAGTCAAAACTGTGCCCAAATAGGCTGGGAGAGCCCACTAAGTATATTAGATCTAGCAAGGCAACCTCACGAATCGCCAAGAGTAACAGCAATCCGTTCCCCTTTAGCCCTACATCGTCTCGCCAAATGATTCCCCAAGTAAGGGCAATCTCGTGCAGGGGCACACGTAGGCGAGCAAAACCCCGGCTTTTTTTTGAACTCGCTACGACAGGGTGGCCGACAAGCCCATTCATCTACTCGTAGTCTAACCATGCTGCCCATAGCCATTTCAAACAGCGGGACTTCGCTATCCACAGACTAATTAGGGGTGCCAATAGAAAAAACCAAAAGGCGGAGGCTGCTATCTGTAGGCCATAACGACAATTTTGCCCCTAATTTGGGGTTTGCCTATAAATAGATTCTTAATGCACCTTGGAGAAGCAGACCTAACCTCCTAGAGGTCTGGATTTTTTTGGATCTCCAAATTTATGTCATCCAATGTGTCGAACATAGCTTTTGGGTTTAGAGAGGAAGATGAGAAGTGTGCTTCTTGGTGAGTGGAATGAACTCCTTGTTATGCTTACCAGGTCTGAGAGTAGGCAACATCCAACAACAAGAGAGGGCTGAATCCGAGCATGAATCGACTCGCCTTGCACACCCGACGATGGGGTAAGTTAATTAGAAAAATTTCCCCCAGTCTAAACTCCGTTAAAACCGGTATCTGGCTTCAACAAAAAATACGTAGGCATGACTTGGAGGTACAAGGGGCGTGACTTCCTGAACATTGCCATATACTTGGATTTCTTAAGGATTTGTGATCAGGAGCGCAACAACACCACTGGATGTGACTTTAAATTAACACTTCGTTCATGGGTGTGACTGATGGTGTGTAAAAGAAATTTTTATCATTAACTCCAGAAATGTGGTGAAAGTCCTACAATATAGAATTAAAGTTTAAATTAGTACAAAAATAAGAAAACAAATGATTTATTTTGAAAACAAGATAATATTTAACTAATTATGATTTAATTATACAAAAATTAAATTTTAAAATAGATGGAAATACTACTTATTAAATATCCTAATCTTTGAGTTTTTGCTATGCAATTTAAGAGCAAAAGTATGAGAAATATTCATAAGACAATAATAAAACTTTTAACTAAACTAAAATTCTATTAAATTAAAAGTAAGCTAAAAATTATAGATTCAAGATATTTCCTAAATGATAAAAAAATTGAAAAAAGAGAAATGTTTAGCTAAAAATCCTCAAATTATTTAACTAGAAAACCAAAATGAGTAGTCTACGAACAAAACTAGATTAAAACAATAAGAACTTTAATTTTAAAGAAAATAATAGGAAAAATGTAAAATACTACTTATGCTCTCTCAATATTTTAATTTAAACTTAAAGACAATTATATTGGCTAAAGGTTTAGGAAAACACAACAAATGAAGAGGACTTTGATTGAAGATGACGAATTTTATCCTCACGCCCACATTTTTTCTCAATTTATATATGTTTATATCCTATCATTTCCATGGCATATAATCTTTTACTAACATTTTTATTACAAAAATTTGGAAGCATATATTGTAATATCCCAATTCGAATTGGCCCCCCTGAGTGGCAGGTGTCACTAATAGTTGAATGAGACTAGATAGTGGGCCCGATTCTTAAGAAAACCTATAGAAGGAAGTTGTTGCTGGCAGTAGGTATTACTGTTAGGCGGTAGCTAACAAAATGATTTTAAACTTGACAAAATGATTTTGGGCATGAAAAAATGATTTTGGACTTAAAAAACAATTTTGGACTTAATAAA
Organism: Platanthera zijinensis; assembly: GCA_039513925.1. Classification (NCBI taxonomy): domain Eukaryota; kingdom Viridiplantae; phylum Streptophyta; class Magnoliopsida; order Asparagales; family Orchidaceae; genus Platanthera; species Platanthera zijinensis. The sequence continues at coordinate 155,145,577 of CM077078.1, read as the reverse complement.
ATAGTTTTGGACTTGACAAAATGATTTTGGACACAACAAAATGATTTTGGACATGACAAAATGATTTTGGACTTGACAAAAAGATTTTGGGCTTGATAAAACAATTTTGGACATGACAAAATAATTTTGGACTTGAAAAAATGATCTTGGACTTACAAAAATGATTTTGGACATGACAAAACAATTTTAGACTTGAAAAAATGATTTTTGTCATAACAAAATGAATTTTGACTTGACAAAATAATTTTGGGATCGACAAAATGATTTTGCACTTGACAAAACAATTTAAAACTTGACAAAATGATTTTGGACTTGACAAAATAATTCTGGGCTTGAAAAAATGATTTTGGACTTGACAAAATGATTTTGGACTTAACAAAATGATTTTATACTTGATAAAACGATTTTTAACATGACAGACACAGCAGTCTTCCGCTCAATTTTTAGGTGTTGTCCATTCTGATCCAGACCTTGGGCACAACATGAAAGTTATAGCCCTTGGAAGGACCTTTCAAGAATAAGGTGAAACATTAATTTTTGAGCTTTATAGCTCAAAGAAATCCATTTTAGTAAATAGTGTCAGCAACTGAGAGGTCCAAAAATGTTTTGTGTATTTCTCTCAAAATATTACTAGGATGGAGATGAAATTTTGTACGTGCGTGGTGGATAAGATGGAAAACTACCCCTAACAGTTTCAAAATTTTTAGAGAATATTTCTTTATAGTTTTTATATAATTATTTTAATTAAATACATAAGGGTTATTAATAGAATTATGGTTCCAAGTATTTCTTTTGTTCTCTATTGTTGTGTCACGCATCATGGATCCAAAAAACCATATATAAATCGGACTAATCAATGTGCTTTGTTTACATTTCTACACCTTATTTCTTGCTTTTATGTATTTTACTGTGGCTAGAAATTGTATGTGGAAATCTAAAGATTCTCTAATAACTTTAGGAAAATATCTTAAATCTTTTTAAATCTTTACTTAGCCCTCTCTAGATAATTCTCAAAGGATTTACTTAACTATTCACCCCTTTAGATTGGTATCATAGGGAGTTTGATCAAATAAAGGATAACCCTATGTTCTAATGATCTGAATAGTTATAAAGTTATATATCGTAACGCCCCAAATTTGTTCCTACTATTTGAAGTGCTAGTTTGAGTGCAGCAATTAGTCCCTTTTTCCTTGACCAAATGACATAGGAAAATTCGTCACGTACACTCAACTATCATTGTGTTCAGTCGATGCCTCATCGTGTTTACTTGATGCCTGTTGTGTTAACTAGTGTGACTTTGTGTTCAATAGTTTTGCAATGTGTTCACTCGACTCTGTTGAAACTGAAAACTCGGTCTCTGTGGAGTTAACCCTTGGGGAAGGGGTGGTCACACATTTACTTCTCTCTCGTGAGCCAAAATCTAAGGAAAAATAATAGGGGACAGACACAAGAGCTCGACGTGGAGGTCCCACCACACACCCTGAAGATCTTAGAGCACTTCCCCACCCTAGCAAAATGCCGAGCTATGGATACCTCAGAAAGCGGAAGAAGACTGGGGCACAAGTAACCATGCCTTATGAGGTACCCCATTAGGTTAATTTATAGATTTCTGAAAATGGCCTGCAAATAGCCAACCTTCGTTATTCTAAGTAGCTATACACAGTCAAGGTCGGCCTGCAAATAACTCCGCTGTTCTAAAAGTCTATAGATAGACCAGTGGGGGTGGAGTGGTAAAAACACATCACAAGTGACTGGGTGAGTGGCCCTCTAGAACCTCTACTTGCTGGGGACGGCATGTGTTCGATGGAGCTGGCACTCGAAGCCTCTTCCTGGACCTGGGCGATTGTGGGCCCGACCTACCCCAATCGCCCGCTACTCGCCGAGCCCCGAGGAGAGCGTGAGTTAAACTGATCCACTCACCCCCTGCTCGCCGATCCCTAGGGGAGAGTATGAGCAGACCTTCTCCACTCTCACCTCAAACAATCCACCTCTCTTGGGCGAGCCGAAGGGGCTTCTAGGGATCTCGCCTCCCTCTGGCTTGCCTCTAACCCGGACTGTTGGACTTTGTCTGATCTGGCTCCTGTCGACCACTACATGCCGAATATGGGGTTGTACATAATCCCCTCTCTTTGCGAGATTGTTGCAAGCTTGGAAAGTATTATCCAACCCCACAAAATGAAGATAATTTGACAGGGGTAAGAGAATATTTTGGTGGGCTTCACCAGCGGCTATAAATGCATGCCCACGTACCTGGGTGGCCTCCGTCATTCCCCTTACTTAAGCGTTGTCGAGATGGCTCTCTCCAAGAGCTATAAGAGAAGCTTAGCCGCGCCCGCGAGCTCAATTACACTTGAGCTATCGTGCTAGTCAGTATGTCTCCAATTGCTGTACTGCACGAGCCGAAGAAATCCAATCCTTCCAAGAAGTCTAAGTCTATCCCAAAAGATTCTGAATTTGTCTAACGGGACTTGGAATCCACCTTGACTCTTGGACTCGCCTCCTCTAAACCAGATGCTGAACCCCAGGGGAGAATGGTCATCGACATTCCTTCCGACCCTGAGAACAATCAGACCGATGTCGAGACCTCCTTGTCGCGAGTATGCACCCCACACAATGACTAACAGCCTCAGACTCCCCCTGACATTCGTCTACCGAGCAAATCACCCCCCTTTGGGACCACGGGGCTGGACCCGCTGAAGTCCAGGTCGCTAGTTCCCGATTCCCCTTGGCAGTGCACGCCCGCTCCTGCACTCGCTGATGGGGGTACCAAGGATATCCCGATCCCCAACTTCAACCTCATCTCCATCCGAATCCACAAGGACTATCGAGCTCATCCCTTAAGCTCCACTTTCACGAGAACATTTTGCCTCAGAATTTTTGTTGCACTCGCACCCCCTTTCTAATGGAGTTGATTGTTTTTGCAGGTCTCCCTACTACATTTGAAGTCGAGGAATCTTCAGAACTGGCTCGCCGCTCGCTACCCCCGGACCCTGGGGTAATGGAAAGATTCTTGGATGACTCGCTGGATCCTGCCGAGCTGAGGCATCGAGTAGTAGAAGTGTTGAAGAAGCAGGACGCCGCCTTCCGCCAACTTTGAGAGGACAATGCATATAGAGAACAGATACTGCAGGTGTTGGATCAAGTCTATGTGCTGCTCGTAGATAAGATGGAACACGACTCAGCGAGCGAGATGATGTCCCCTACCTCAGTTATGGAGAAACTTGATGAAAAATGCAGACCTTCAGTCCGGACCTTGACCTGTTCCGCGAGTTCCTCAACCCACATCGACCTCCAGCGATGAGGGAGCGAGGCTGGGGTAGATGGAAATGGCTCCCTAACTGAGCCAATTGGCCCTCGCCCCCAATAGCCCCAGCTTAGCGTGTTGACTGAACTTTCTTCTGCTGTTTCGAACTTCCTTCTTCTCGGGGTTACAAAAGTCCTTGTCTGTAAAAACATTAATAATTTTTAGAACTCAATATACTACTTGCAATATTATGTTGTTCCATCTAGGATCATATCGCACTAGGATAGGTCAGGTCGATGGGTCGGCGAGTCGTAGTCTGCGAGTTGGGGCTGGCGAGCTGGACTGATCGGTCAACTGGGCTATAAATTCGGTTTTCTTTAAATAGGCCCCCTCACCACCCCCCTGGGTCATCGCCTTTATTGAATTCATACCCCAATCTGCTGCTCTTATCGCTACCTGCTCTCGCACCCCAACACTTTTGCAGAAATGGGAAAGACAAGACCTGACACTGACGGGCGGTCCAAGTGTGCCCGACAATTTGCCGACTACCTTTTCTTTGTGGGAAATGCCACCGAGCGCGAACTCTCCAACTTCAAAGCCGAGTATGTGCCCCCTAGATATGAGGTGTGCCGGCCCATAGAGGGCGAGGCAATTAATTCATTTTATAAGGATGAGCTTGCCTTCCCCATCTCACACTTTGAGGCAGCGTTGCGCTTGCCCCTCTAGCCAGAAATCCGCCAAATCCTCAAGTATTTTGGCGCGATGCCCGCGCAATTGAACCTGAATGCTATCGCCATGATGGTCGCATTCACATGCTTCATCCGTCGGGAGCGGATTGAATTCAACCTCACCGTCTTACGCAAGCTCTTCACCTACCACGCGACCAAAAATGGGTCGCCTACCTGGTGGGCTCGCACATCAAGGTTAGCGAGACCGCAAACAAGAATCATAATTGGGTGTCCAAGATCGTCTTCATTAAGGGTGAACTTGGCAACATACCCTTCTCCCCCAGCAGAAGAGCAAGGAGGTATAACCCCCCCCCCCCCGACATTATAGGGCATTGATGCGGAGCTGCATAAGTTCTTCCTTGAGAAGGACTTCGGGGTCGCCTTCCTGCGGAGGGGCATCGACTCGCTTCCCCCCATACTCCCTTGCAAAGGTATACTTTCCCTTTTCTCTTTACATGCTCGCATTTGATTATCGATTTATAACTTAAGTCATATCATGTAGGGGAGCGATTAATTCCCGAACATCCTCCCTATGCAGACTCGGGACTCTTTGTGGGCACACTCGCACGCGAGCGAGCAGCCGCAGCATCAAGTCGAGTTGATCTAGGGTTTGGTGGAACTTCCTCCACCAGGATGAGACCTAACCACGCTGGATCCAGCTTTCCTGGCCTCCCCCCGCTGTAGAAAAAGCTAAAGAAAGCACTTGTCTCCATGGCAAGATAATAACATCAATAACTAAAATACATGAGCTCACCGGAGACCACACACGAAGGGTAATCAGAGAGCTCGTTAAAGTAATGGCTAAGGACAGACATGGAGGGTGGCGAGCCCTCCACTCCCCTTTCTATTGTGGAAACTGTTGCCCTCAAGCCGGGCCTGTCGAAGAGCTACCCCCTTTTCAGCTTTTGGGGAAAATCAAAAGACTCGTCCGACAAGTTGATGGTCTGATGGGATAAGAAGAGCCTCGATCCTGGTTGGGGGGCCAACCCGCATATGGGCATGCCTACGCGCTCGGCTTCGTCCTGTACGGGCATGAGAATGCCAAGGCCTACAAGAGCATGACCCTGTGCCAGCTCGGCCATGAGGGCTTGTAAGCCTAGATGTGTGCCTTGGAGATGCAACACATGGTGGTCCTCTACGGCTTCAACCTCAACTACCTCCTGCTAAAAGCCGAGCAGAAGTGCGAACTCAACAAGGATAATGTTGCTGATCTGGCGAGGCAACTTGGCATTACAGAAGACATCCTTACAAAAGCGACTGACGGGATGTAAGCGCCAGTAACCCCCATCCTTTTTCACTTAGGATTTTTCACGCATATTGATCTTGACATGCCCTTCTTCCCAAGATGTCATAATCGTGAGCAAGCTGCAAGCTCGCACCGCTGGGCTTGAGGTTCGCACCGCCGAGCTGAGAAAGTAGAATACAGAACTGAAGGAGGAGAACAAGGAGCTCTAGAGCGAGCTCATCCTCCAGATGGACATCTTCTTGCCCAAGGACAGTGGCAAGTCGGGCATTCACCCCAAGAGGACAAAGATTTTCAGTGAGGTGGAGGTTGCCGAGACGTTGCGAGTCAACTCCTTCAGCACCGTCGACTATACCCTTCAAATGATGAATGATATGGAGGTGCTGGTGGAGGGATGCGAGGAGATCACGACGAGGGTTCTTGTACCAAACCTGTTCCTGTCGGCTACCCCTCTTAGCGAGAAGGAGGAAAGTTTTGAGTCACTCTTCAAGGGGTTAGGGGATACAAGGACAATAGCCTATTCAGAGGGGAGGGCGAGGACCACCCGTCCGAAGGGGAGGGCGAGAGCGGGCTCGCACCTACTTCTCATTTTTGTTCTCTATTGTAATTCTTCTCCGCCCTTTTTGTAACCTTGTCGAGGCGAGTTCTCCATTTTGTAACAGAACGTTTGCTAATGAAAAAAATGATTTGGCCCGAATTTGTCTATCTTCTTATTTTGAACTTACTTACTGCGATGTAATCGCCTGCGCGCTGCCCTCCTCCAAAGATCGACCTCGCCAGGGTGGAACAGGATGCTAGAATGTATGGGTTAGGACTTATACCTGTCGAGAGACCTTAGGAGCTCGCTAACCCGAGCAGTCAAGAAGCGGATTACTCGCTGCTCTAGGCTCGCGACAACCCAGCTTTTCTGCGAGCACTCTTCTTTCTCGCCACTATCATGCAGAAGTTAGAAACTCCCAAGTAAAATTTTTAAGAGGATGGAAATGTACCGCCGAGTGACGCCTCCTCTCGCCTTCCTCTATAGATGTCGAGACCTCAGCTCTCAATCCCCATTACCCTGCCTTTAGATATTCACCCCATAGTAGTTGGGCTAGATCATTTGCCGAGCTGGGCCCGCGAATACCCAGCTTGCCTGTGACGGCCCTTCTTCTTTAAGACTTGGCAAAAAGTCGAGAATCTTCCAAGTAAAACCTTGGCGGGCTAGTGTGTAACTGTTGATAATAGTCTCGGCTCGCTAACCTGCCAAGGTCTTGGCTCGACCTTTCCGGTTTGCCTGTGGATTGTCGGGCTCAACTCCTTGTTGTACCTGTGATCTTTTACTCCGAAGTTTGAATGCCTAGGTCCCGGCTTTAGATATCACCACGTCCACTGAGAATCCTAGCCCTGTCATCTAAGTGGAGGCTTGACGGCAAAAGCATCTCGGGACTAAGCCCCAGGGTCATAACATCGTCCACCGAGGATCCCTGCCATGCCATCTAAAGGGAAGCCTGACAGCAAGAGCATGTCGAGACCTAACCATAGAGAAAGAAAGATTTCTATAGAGGACCCTAGCCCTGCTAGTTAGGTGGAATCCTGACAGTGCGAGCTTCTCGAGACTTAGCACTAGGGTCATAATGATGTCCATCGAGGATCTCACCCCAGCCAGCTTGGTGGAAGCCAGACAACGGGAGCATCTCGAGACCTAACCCCAAAGAAAGAAATATATCCATCGAGGATCCCGGACCTGCCTACTGGGTGGATGCCAGACAACGGGAGCTTAACGAGACTTGACTCCAGGGTCATAAAGATGTCCACCGAGGATCCTGGTAATGCCAGATAGATGGAAGCCTGAGAGCGAAAGCATCTCAAGACCTAACCCTGGAGCAATAAAGATGTGCATCGAGGATCCCGACCCTGCCAGCTAGGTTGAAGTCTGATAGCGGGAGAATCTCGAGTCTTGACTAAAGGGTAATAATGATGTCCACCTAGGATCCCGACCTAGCAAACTAGATGGAAGCCTGACAGTGGGAGCATCTCAAGACCTAACCCTAGAGCAAGAAAGATGTCCATTGAGGATCCCGGCCCTGCCAGCTAGGTTGAAGCCTGACAGATGGAGCATCTCAAGACTTGAAACCAGGGTCATAACGATGTCCTCACAGGATCCTGGTCCTGCCAGCTTGATGGAAGCCTGATAGCGGGAGCATCTCGAGACCTAACCCTAGAGCAAGAAAGATGTCCATCGAGGATCCCGACCCTGCCGGTTAGGTGGAGGACTGATAGAGGGAGCATCTCGAGACTTAAATCCAGTGTAATAACGATGTTCACCAAGCATCTCGGCCCTGCCAGCTAGATGGAAGCCGGACAGTGGGAGCATCTCGAGACTTGAATCTAGGAATATAACGAGGTCCACCGAGGATCCCGACCCTGCAAGCTAGATAAATGCCTGACAGTGGTAGCATCTTGAGACCAAACCCTAGAGTAAGAAAGATGTCCATCGAGGATCCCAGCCCTACAAGCTAGGTTGATGCCTGATTGCGGGAGCATCTCGAGACTTACTTTATGAATATGACCTATCAGAGATTCTATTGAAAAAAAGGTCTGAAAGACCATGAGATTTCCTATTTATAAAAGGGATGCACATACATGATTTATTGGTAGAAACATTTCAAGTCATCACCACTCCAGGTGTGACTTGAGGTCCGCTCCTCCAAAACCTCTTCCATTGCCACCACTTTGATGGGATCTCATCCTCCTTCGCCCCCATCTCCTCTTCTTCTTCCCCGAACTCCTGTAGGGATGCCTCTTCCATCCTCCTCTCCATATCCCTGGCTCCCTCCTGCTAGGAGATGGAGTTCATCATGGTGACGTAGCATTCTCTCGCTACTTTGGGGTCTACCCGGACCCTGACCTGGACTCCCCTCGGCATTGAACTTTACGCACTGATGGAGGGATGAGGGGATGCAGCAGAAGGAATTAATGAGATATTGTCTGAAGATGGCGTTGTAACTGCTGGGGCCGTCTACGATGATGAACCTACAGTTTACGTACTGCCCCCCCCCCCCCCCCCCGATAGTGACATGGAACCTCACTCTTCCTTCAACCTCCTTCCTTTCCCTGCAGAACCCAAAAAAAGGTCTGTTTGAGGCAAGAACCCTATTGACCGAACTCCCGTTATCAATTAAGATCCTGGAGACATTAAACCCTTCGATCGCATTCTGAATGACCAGTGCATCGCATAAAGGATCCTCATGATCTGATATATCCTTATTGAAGAAGATGATCTTATCCTCCGGGGATGGGGCTAGAGATGTGGAGGCAAAGCTCCGATGATAAATTGTGTGAAGGCTTGCCTTCCGAGAAGACTCAACTCCCACCACTACGTTGATCACTCTGATCCTGCCTTGGGCCCTAACATCAGGCCGGTCCTCACACTTGTCCTCCTCTGCCCGAGGTAGGACTTACTCGATCTGTACCTCCCGGCGGTCCCGGTGTTGCTGCTGCTCCCTTTTTCCTCTCACCTCATGGAACACTGGGCATGTGGCTGTAGCATGGCCCTCGCCCTGATGGAAGTCATAATAGGGAAACTCCACCCAGACTCCTTGTCTCCTCCTCTGCCGGGCTCTCCTCCTCCCCAAGGCTATCTCCATTGTCTGATGTTGATCGGGGAGAGGAGGCCTTTTGCCCTGCCTCCATCCTGGGGGGGATGGAACAAACCCTGGCCCCCTAGCGGTTGTCTCCTCCATGGAAACCTCTCTGCGAGCCTTGCTCCTGCCACTCCTTCTTCCTCCAATCGAGCTGATCATTCTATTCTTGGCAGCCCCACATCGACTACTGGTGTTTTTGCTACTATTCCCTCTACCGAGGTGCATCTCTCCTCACCTCTTAACCTTTGCCACCTCCTAGAACTTTCTCTTCCTCCGTGGCCCACCTGGCCAACTTCTTCGCAAACTCGGGGTTTTACGCCTCCCCATAAACTTCCCTTGCTGCCCTCTCCATCAACTCCTCGTACGAGAGAGGAGGCAACCTCTTTAGTTCTATTCTAAAGAAACATTATTGCAGCCCTAAGGTCAATGCCAACATCAGGGTGTGCCTGGCATCTCCTACACTTGGGGGACCTCCTCCTTGAATTGTCCACATAACTCCCCAAGGTCTCATTCATCCCCTTCTTTATGTGGAACAATGACTCTGACTCCTTCTTCCTCTTCTTGAAAGTGGTCAACCACAACATGAACACCCAGCACAGTTCCTCAAAGCAATAGATTGAGTTGTCTGGTAGCTGGTGGAACCATTCCCTCACCTTTTCCTTGAGTGTGAGGTCGAAGAGCCTGCACTTATAAGTATATGACATTTGTATTATTGAAACCATATCCTCGAACCATTTGATGTGTTGGACTGGGTCATCCTTCACGGTGTAGTAGGACATCTCCGGCTCCCTGAACCCATACGGGACTAGAGTAGAAGAAACTAACTTGCTAAATTGGTTTCCTCCCCCTCCTGGGTGAGGCAGAGGTTCTCGTACCCCCATCTCACTGAACCGGCCTCCACTCATTGACCCGGGGAAGTGCACTCACGTGAGGAGATCGCGCGCACTCCCCTCCTCAACAACCTCCATCCTTGCTCTTCGAGCTGGGACATCCTTTCTTAAAGACAGGTCGGCGGTGACTGGGATAGCTAGTGTCGAACAATCGGGACGTGAGCCAAGTGTGAACTTGAAGAGGCTAAGCACCTCCTATCAGAACTCCTCGAACATCCCAAACGTAGCGAGAGGGGGAGGGGCGGTGAGTCGGACCTATCCGAACCTTATCATACTCCCCCAATCATCGAGCCTACTGAAGTTTTTCTATGCTGACCACTTTCCATGCTCACCAAACCAAAAATGTTGAAATCGAAAACTCGGTCTCTATGGAGTTCACCCTTGGGGAAGGGGTGGTTGCAAAATTTCTTCTCTCTCATGAGCAAAAAACTAAGGAAAAAGAACAAGGGACAGACCCAAGGGCTCGACATGGAGGTCCCACAACAAACCCGGAAGATCTTAGAGCACTTCCCATCCATAGAAAAATGTCCAGCTAAGGATACCTCAAAAAGTGCTAGAAGACTGGGGCATAAGTAAGCATGCCTTCTGAGGTACCCCCTTGGGTCTATTTATATATTTCTGAAAACATCCTGCAAATAGACAACCTTATTCTACATAGCTATACGCAGTCCAGGTCGGCCTACCAACATCGTAACTCCGCTATTCCAAAAGACTATAGACAGACCAGCGGGGGTTGAGTGTTAAAAACACATTACAAGAGACTGGGTGAGTGGTCCTCTGGAACCTCTACTCTCCGTGGTTGGCAAGTGCTCGATGGAGATGGCATTCGCTGCATCTTCAGAGCCCTTAGCGAGTGCGGGCCCAGCCTGCCCCACTCGCCCGATGCTCGTCGAGCCACCGTAGTGAGCACGAGCCGACCTTGTCCACTTGCCCCTGCTTGTTGAGCCCCTGGGTACAGTGCAAGATGACCTGCTCCACTCGCCCCTCAAACAATCCACACCTCTTGTGTAACGACCCCATCCGTTACATGACGTATAATAGAAGGTCCGGCCGGGGCCCCACACTATATGCCACAAACAGACAGTGAGGTCACAGGATAATACCAAACCATACACGCATCCTAACTCAGAGCATGCTAGCGGAAGCTTTAAGTTGTAATTTGAACTCTAACCAGGAATGTCCAATATATAAACCACTGTTATATATACAGTCACGGAATGTACAACAAAGGTTTGGCCTTAAGGCCTTACAGTTCCTCTTTCCATACAACATGGATTACAAACATCGGCGCGCAGGCCGGCCATACATGAGGAAAAGCAAAACAAACAAAATCATTCGCTCAGCCTTCAAGGGCTAGCCGCAGTAGCAGCAGCAACAGCAGTAGGGCTCCAGCCCTTCATTTACCACTTGGCTCTCCAGCACCTGCATAGGGACAATCCACCCAAACAGTGGAAAACATTGCAACGGTCAGCATTCAGCTGACCCAATTATAACAATCCTACCCCTTTCTCGGGGCAGTAGCATTCTTTCCCTGCACAACATGGTATCAACAATAGCAACAATGTGCGCGCAGGCACATTCAAGCCATCACAACCGTCGGATACACAGCCCGACTGTCCGTGCACTCAGGGCACATTCTTGGTGCACCGGAAAACCAGGGTCAACACCACCGTCTACACGGTATTGAGCATTCTAGTCTTTTTGGCGTGCGGGCCTAAGACTCTCATTAGGCGCTCCAACAAAACCCATAACCAGGCTTCCAAGTCGGACGGACCTAACGCAGGTACGGATCAGCCACCCCCTGTTGCTCAAGTCGTCGTGCCACCTCGAATACGGAAGTATCCATGGCAATTTATAGGCGCGGGTCGGTTTCACCTTTCCTGTTCGGCAATCTGCCTTTTCATCGAGTTGCAGCCCAACGGCTCAACCGCATACAAAGTGGCAACGCACTACCACAAGAGTTGCATCCAACCCTCTTCATTTCCTGGACTTCATCCAGTACTTCCTGCTGCACCAAGCAACAGGTAGGCACAAGGCAACACAAGCCATAATCACGGAGTCTTCTCCGATATGCAAACAAGCATCACCAATCCAGACCAACATGTCCAGATGGGCTTCACACAGCATGCCTAGATCCGTACTCCAATTCCGGACTCTAACAAGGGGGACTTCACATATCTACCCCAAGGGACACCACAACCCACCGCACACTCGCGGGGAAGGGTTTTCCCTATGCAATGCAGAAAAGAAGGACTTCACATGTCCAAGAAGGGAGATCGTTACCCTTGTCGATCTCTTGGGAGCCATCGAAATCTAGCCGGTGAGAAAGCACCGCAGCAGCTTTGCCTTCACAACGCTGGCCTCGGATCACGAATCGGACCACGGGAGCTCCACCGGTGGCTTGATCTCCTCCTCCTTCTTCTTCCTCCTCTCTCTTTCTCTCTTCCTTAGCTAAGTGAAGAATGACTCAAGCCTCTGCTGACTTAAACCAGCCAGGAATCATCTGAGCCTTTGGATCCAAAGAGAGAAAATGAACGGCCACGATTTTCCCAAAATCAAACTTTTTTTTGGCTGACACGGCCTGTGACACGCCCGTGTCACAGGCCGTGTACCCTTAAGCGACACACGCGGTATTCGTACCGACTGATATTTACCAGAACACGAGCATCGACACGCCCGTGTCGAACCTGACACGCCCGTGTCAGTCAAGAGACACGCCCGTGTCACCCCTGCCTCATCGAGCTCCAAACTCAACCAGCAGTACACGGGTAGGCACACGGCATCGGACACACCCGTGTCAAAGCTGACACGGCCGTGTTCAAGGCTTGGTTCCGGGCCGTGTAATCTTCTGACTCAATCCGCCTATTATTTGAGTGACACGCCCTGGGACACGCCCGTGTCCCAGGCCGTGTGCCCCCGACACGCCCTGGGACATGCCCGTGTCCCAGGCCGTGTAAAACAACCTGCACCTCAAATCCATTTTTGAGATTTTTGGGGTGTTACAATCCTGGGAAGTCCCCGTGTCCCAAATCGAAAGGGAGGCTCAATTGGTGATGAAGGTTGAAAGAACTCCATAGTTAAGCATGCTTGGGCGAGAGTAGTACTGGGATGGGTGACCTCCTGGGAAGTCCCCGTACGGCCCAACTTAACTGTCGAGTTCGCTCATCAAAGGGAGGTTGTGGCCACCAACAACCCGCCTATGGAGGGAGAGGGGTTGGGGTGCTTGGGCTGCAGCCGGGTAGCGATGCCATGGGGGGCTTCGGGCCAAATCCTGGGTCGTTACATAAAAAAGTGCACTTTTTATTGTAACGACACTGGCGCGTACGTAACAGCGTTACAGCTCTGCTCTCCAGGCATCGCTACCGGGCTGCAGCCCAAGCACCCCAACCCCTCTCCAGCCCACTGGCGGGTTGTTGGTGGCCACAGACTCCCTTTGATGAGGTAAACTCGATAGTCAAGCGCGCACCACGGGGACTTCCCAGGAGGTCACCCATCCCAGTACTACTCCAGCCCGAGCACGCTTAACTATGTAGTTCTTTCAACCTTCATCACCAATTGAGCGTGCTCGGGCTGGAGTAGTACTGGGATGGGTGACCTCCTGGGAAGTCCCCGTGGTGCGCGCTTGACTATCGAGTTTACCTCATCAAAGGGAGGCTGTGGCCACCAACAACCCGCTAGTGGGCTGGAGAGGGGTTGGGGTGCTTGGGTTGCAGCCCGGTAGCGATGCCTGGAGAGCGGAGCCGTAACGCTGTTACGTACGCGCCAGGGTCGTTACATCTTGGTTAAGCCGAAGGGGCTTCCAGGGATCTCGTTGTAACACCCCAAATTCTAATTTGGAGTTCAGGCTGGGTGACACGGCCTGGGACACGGGCGTATCCTCGGGCATGTCCAGCTTTGGGTACTCGAGTGGTTCGCAAGTTCTTGATGAAAGTATAGCCGACGATCGTTGAGAGGTGGCACGGCCAGGGACACGGGCGTGTACCAGGCTGTGTCTTGCTCGGGTTTGTAACCGGGCTGTGTCGAGTATGGCACACGACTTGTGATACAGGCATGTCACAGGGGCGTGTTTGTCACACGGCCAAGGACACGGGTGTGTGCCTTAGCTGTGTCCTTTACGGGAGTGTTTATTCTATGTTGATTGAGGGACACGCTACTAAACACGTGTGTGTACCTTGAGATACGGGCGTGTCAGGTGCTTGGCACGGGCGTGTATTAGCCCATGTCCTTATCTGGATTAAGTCAGTTCCTTAGTAGCTTAGGGAACATGGCCTGTGACTCGGGCGTATCACAGTTCGTTTCAGCCCAAAAATAGATATTTGAGGGCAGATCGTGGTCGTTCAATTCCTTCTACTTAGATCATGTGGTCCAAGCCTATTCCTGCAGGGATTAGGCCATGGAATGTGATATAGTTCTCATTAGACTTGTGATCACTCTCTTTCTAAGCTGAAGAGAAGGGATAGCTTGGAGGAGGAGTAGGAGAAGAGATCCAGCTGCCGTAGGTGCATCAGCGGTATGACTCGAGATCCGAGGCCAGCGTTTGGGAGGCTAGGCCGTCACAGTGATTTCCAGCCGGCCAATTTTTCATGGCTCTAAAGAGATCAACAAGGGTAATGATCTACTTCTTGGACAAGTGAAGTCCTACTTTATGCATGTGCATGGGATCCTCCACAAAGAGGTGGAAAGCATAAGCAATTTAAGCGGTTGAGTCTGCATTTAGATCCGGAAATGTGTAGTACGGAATAGGCATGCTGTGTGAAGCCCATATGGACGGGTAGTCTAGATTGGTGATGTTGTGAACCGGAGAAGACTCTGTGTATATAACGAGTAGCTTGCGGAGATTGTGAGAATGCTTGTGATTTGTAGTAAGGAAGCTTTGTATAGCTCCTTTGGTTGTATGCTCGGCACAAACTGGATAATTGTTGGGAAAGTGGTACTGTGTGCCTGGGTTGTAAGATGGATTGTGGATAACTCTAAGTGGATTGGCGCGAGAGGTCTTCAAAAAGGGTTTGGAGGCTGATGCCCATGGCCAACAAGTTAAGAAACTCCGAGTGGGTGGGCCACCCAACAATTTTAGTGGTAGGATCGTTGTGTGCAATCGATTGGTAGCACTGTAAATGGGGGGCTTTGGGCCTTCCCGGCATTTACACTACGTGCGTAGGTCAAACTATAGTGCTCACAGTTGTCGTGAGGTGAACGCCTCTAAGTTGGATGGGTGCGTGAGGTCTCCAGCGTGTGTTTGGAGGCTTATGCCCGACCAACAAGCTAATAACCTCTAACCGGTGGTGGGACCTGGAGGATTTCAGTACACCATAAGCGTATCCTGAGTGCACGAAGCGCCTTGCGTGAAGGCCGGCGTATGTTATATTGTTGTGTATATATATATATATATATATATATATATATATATATGTTGTGAGTGCACTGTATGCAGGGAAGGAACCACTGCCCTGGGTAAGGGGTAGGTTCGTTATAATTGGTCCGCTGAATGCTGACCGTTGCTTTGTTTATCACTCTTAGGGTGGATGTCCATATGCAGGTGTTGCGGGATGACTTGGATTAAGCGGGCTGAAGCACTTGCTGCTGCTACTTGTAGGCCCTTGAAGTCCATGCGAAGAATTGGATTTCATGTGTGGCCGGCCTGCGTGCCGATGTATGAAACCACCTTTTATAAAGAGAAACTTGTAAGGCCTTAAGGCCATGAGCGGTGCATGCATTTATACATTCCTGGTGTTTTATATATAAATGTGATATTTATATAGTAGTGGACATGTGTTGGTTGAGTTCTTGCAATTAATAAGCTTCCGCTATAATGATCTGGGCTAGGGTGCGATGGTATTTTGGTATTAACCTGTGACCTCGTCATCTGTTAGTGGCATATAGTGTGGGGCCCCAGTCGGACCTTCTATTATATGTTATTTAACAGGTGGAGTCGTTACACTCACCTCCCTCTGGTTTGCCTAGGACATGGACTGCTGGACTTTGGCTGATCTCGCTCCTATCGACCACTACTCACCGAATATGGTGTTGTACAGACGCTAAATCATGTAAACTAGTATGTCCATGTGTAAACAGATTGGGCATCGTGTTCACTCGACGCCACATGATAACTAGTCTGGCATCGTAATCACTCGACGCTGTATTTTAAGAGTCATGTTCACTCGATGACGTGAGTTAAAGAGTAGATTTAAGGTGCTCGTAAACCTATTTCATAAGTACACTATTTTGGGCATCAGAACTTCTTGGAAGATGATCTAAGGGCCTAAATTTTTCTTCCATTAATCCAAAATTGGGCAGGGGATATCGCTCCCCTCAATTTATCTAAAATTCTTGCACTTGACGGCTTGTGAGTGTGAGAGCTCGAAGGATGAAGAAGACCTAGATCCGCCATTATTGGAGCTTCCAAGCTTCATTTGTCAATTCGAGACTAATTTGTGAAGTGAGATTGAAGGCAAAAGTGTTCATCTGTGTTATTGAAGGGTTCCATGTCAAGGAAGAGGTTTTGTAAGGTAAGTATGTCTCTCCTCCCAATATTAGGATGCGTGAATAATATCTTTTCTTCACACCATTATTTTTCTGCAATTTCTTGACATTGGATCTCTAAAATGGGAGAGGTTAAGGTTGTCATGGTTTAAGAAGTAACACCAGGTCGATTGTGTCGATACCATAAAAATTCTTGCATTAGAAATATTCTCTATTAGTGGATTAGGCATTGTGGGTGATGTTGTAATTGAGACCGGTGGTCCGATTTAGTGATGTTGCTCGACGTGCATTTTTGGTATATTTTATTAGAAATCCGATTGCGGCAATGACACTGTTATTATGCCATTATTTTTGTATGCGTACGAATGGCGATTTGGTGAGGGAGATAAATATGTATGTTGAATGCAATGTGAAGGAACGAATTTTACAGTGTTGTCGTCGGGTTAGCCCCGTATTGATATGATCCACGCGTAGAGGTTGTCCCGGCATGATAAGTCCCCTTGTAAATTTGATGAGAACTACTATGTGAGTTGACAAGACGATTGTTTGATCAACAATTTGTGTCTAAAGTTGTTGGTGTTACCACTGTGATCTGGAAGTGATCAAGCATGTACTCTCTCTGCTAATGCAATATGAGCCTATCAGGGTCGCACATAAGAGAGTTTGGAGAATTTGGAGGAATGGATTATGTTTGTATTACTCATGTGATGAGTGGAGGACCAAGTACTAGAAGGCATTATGTGTGTTGAGAACACACTCGCAGGCGTTGAGTGCATCGAGACCATTCGAAAATTCATCGAGCCAAGTGTTGATTCGTCGAGTCTGGCGTTGAGTGCGTCAAGACCACTCGAAGATTCGTCGAGTCAAGTGTTGATATGTCGAGTTGGCGTTGAGTGTGTCGATATCATTTGACGATTCATCGTGTCATGTGTTGATTTATCTAATCTGGCGTTAAGTGCATCGATACAACTCGACCATTCGTCGAGTCAAGTATTGATTCGTCGAGTTAGCATTGAGTGCTTCGAGACCATTTGATGATTTGTCTAGTCAAATGTTGATTTGTCGAGTTTGGCGTTGAGTGCATTTTGACCACTCAACGCTTCATCGAATCAAGTATTGATTCGTCAAGATGTTGAGAGCATTGAGTCTGCTCGATGATTTGTCGAGTCAAATGTTGATTTGTCGAGTAAAGTACTTATGCCATTGCTAGGTGTTGGGTGCATTGTGTTCACTCGACGATTCATCGAGTCAAGGGATCATTCTACGAATTATATTCCATATATTATGGTTTTGTCAATAGAGACCAATTTCTGAGGTTTATTCATTTTCGTATAAATAGAAGATGTCTAAGGTTTTACTACAGATGAGAAGTGCTAGGCCGACAGCCGTGAAGCGTAAGTAAGAAACCCTAGATGAAAGGTCCGGCAGAAATCATTTCCGAAAACCCGATCTCGTCGCCGTCGCTCAGCCCATATTTGGCTCCCGTCACCGCTACCTCTTCTGGAGCAGATCTAGCAGTCTGTGAAGATGCAGAGTGCTTTTCTCCAACCTAGATCTTGTGTAACAAGAGTCTAAGGGTTCTCCCGTTCGTTTTGATCACTGATACTAGCGTGGATATATTTCTGCGCTCAGAATTCCAGCCATTTGCATCACCCGATTTTCTGGGAGCGTCTTGGTTGAGTAGTGACTCAATCCTGCAAAGGTGAATTTTTATTTACAGCACTTTACTTCTTTATCAATGTTCATAGTAAGATATATTTCTTTTGTGCTTTTCTTATTTCTTTTTCCGTTGTGCACAAGTGTTGTGACGTATAGAAAAACCCAACAGTGGTATCAGAGGGAGGTTAAGGGATGACCATTATTTCAGAAGTTTCTAAATCTATTGCGTGTAGATCTGGAAATTTAGAAGTGTTCTAAATGTCTGAATCTATTCTTAGAACCCCGCCAAGAATGCATATGATTTATTTGTGATATCTTTGTTACTTCTTAACAGTAACCATCTCTCTTGTTAGTTTGTGAAACCAAGTGTGTTAGATTTTTAATCTCACATAGAGAGACGAGCATGTCTGCTGTGTAAGTGGAGTTTGTGTTGCTCATGTCAGTGCATATAAATCTAAAGATTTAGAAGGGTTTTAGATGTTAAGATTTAGCCCAATTCGTCAAGTGTTGAAGATTTTTCTTTAGCACATCTGTGATGCATTTTGATTGTGAATGCTGGAAGTTTTACTTTGTGGATGTGCACATTGGTTAATTGTTAACAATGATTAAGTGTTAATTGATTATCTTAAAAGTCTTATATGTAATATAAAGTATTCTGATGCCTTATGATGGATAACTGTCACAACCCGCATTTTCTCCGAATTTAGGAAACATCAGAGTATGAGAAAATACGCGTCATGATGGCACGTTAAGCAGGGGATAACTGTCGACGCTCAGGCAAACCAACTCCAATCCCTATGCAAGAAAATCATGTGCTTAATGAATAGAAAATCAGTTATGTTTTAGAGACCGTATCCCTCGGCTCAGTGGATCACCTAGTCCACAAAAGAAAAACTATATTTATACGCTGCGGAAAGAAAAAATACTTTAATTAGGTTTTACACCCTAAGGAGCGCATAAGGGTCCCAAGAGAACCACTCATGCTATGCAAGACACTACATTTAATTTATATAATATATAAGAAAACGGTTTTCATACGTGATTTGGAAAATAGTGATTAAGTCTTATAAAATATGATGATCATGAGCTTTATTTATAATACTAATTAGGGTTGGAAATAACTAGCAACCTAGCATAAAACCTTCTCAGAGCAAGTAGACTATCTCCAGAAAACGGTAGCAGCATAAGTAAATATATCCAGTACAAAGGTAAGAAAAACTACCAGTGGGCGCCAACAACCTGACACGAACCCACTAGCACATATGTATGTCTGCAAGAAGGTACAGAAAAACTATCTCACTAACAAGGAAAACGGAACTCCAAAGTCCGGGAGTCCACCAGCAACACCACTGCCTCAGCTAGCCACCAGACCGGCTACAACTCAGAACCTGAGGCATTCCAAAAGAAAACAGAATACCTCAACAAGCAACACGGTAAAAACAACTGCATGCAAGAGTCAACCAAAAGGAAGAAGTAATTGAAAAATATGCAGTAGGAAGAGTCACAACTGTCCAAAACAGGACAACAAGAAAAGCACAACGAGCAAAGGAAACAGCAATAACCCAACTCAGGAACAACATCCTGCCGGACCTACTAGGCTACCAAGAGCCAAAAGTGCTGCAAACTACCAAGGAAGAAACTTCTAACACCCTAAACTGTGGGAGGTGGTAGTAGCAAAAACAAACAACGAGGAACCGGATCGAAGGCAAATGCAGTCCCCCAATCCACCATGTCCAAGTCAGCAAGCTCGAGGGTCTACACGTGAAAGCACAAGGGACCTTCCACCCACACATGCCCAGCCCGTACCTGGAGCAAGAAAACAAGAGTGGCCTTGGCTATATCACACAACTCCACCCCCCTGAAGAGCTATAACCACCACTACTAACCACGACCCACGATTCGGCCCTTAAGAAAGTAAAGGGAACGACCAACAAGGAAATACCAGAACTATAACAAGAAAACCACTCGGGAACGAAAAACAAGGTAAAGGAAGAGTGTTGAAAAGAATCAACACGACAAGGCGCTGAGTGATTCCCACTCAGTGCCAACCTAAACCTTGGCGTTGAGTGAGCTAGCCTCACTTAAGGCCAAAACCAAACTCTAACCTCAATCCCACTAAGGTAATACGGAGCTCGACGATTGTCGACCGGAGGTCGACGATAGTCGAACGACCTAATGCAGAAACCGAGATCGACGATCTCCATTCAGAGATCGACGATAGTCGAACGATTCTAAGACAAAAAGAAGGCAGGGAATTTCCAGTACTCGAGTAGTTACCAACTACTCGTGTACCTCATCCCTCTACTCGAGTAGTCGCATACTACTCGAGTATACGAACATAACCAGCACTCGAGTAGTTACCAACTACTCGAGTACCCCAACCTGCTACTCGAGTAGTTGCCTACTACTCGAGTATCTACAAACCTGCACTCGAGTAGATGCCTACTACTCGAGTAAACCAAACCACCTACTCGAGTATCTCGAGTCCACTACTTGAGTAACTCAAATCCTCTACTCAAGTAGTTACCTACTACTGAGTAACTCCAAACCCCAACTCGAGTAGTTACCTACTACTTGAGTAAACCAAAACCCCTACTCGAGTAGTTACCTTCTACTCGAGTAAGCCAAAGCACCTACTCGAGTATCTCGAAACCACTACTCGAGTAACTCAGATCCCCTACTCGAGTAGTTACCTACTACTCGAGTAAATCAAGGCTAATACTCGAGTTAACGCCTTCTACTCGAGTATCTCAAAACAACAACTCGAGTAACTAAAATCACTACTCGAGTATCTAACGACACAACTCGAGTAATACACTTAGCAAATATCGGGAAAAGAAATCACCCCTCTCTCCTAACACTTCCTCTCGGCTACACCCAAACTAGAGCAAAGATCTGAGCAAGGATAAACGGCAACATGCCGGCAAGGTTGGGCTCCAACCGCACAAGTAGGGGGGTTCAAATAGGAAGAACTAAATCCTATAGTTAGCAAGAAAAAGAGAACAACAAGGGCTCTACCCTAGGGCTAACAGGGATTTCAATTTCAGTAAGAATAATCAAAAGAAACTTGGCAAGGGCAAGAATACCACTTACCTCAACTTTTGGCGAAGCACGGACGGCTCTCCTCCTCTTCACACGGAACGAACAGTCGCAGCACCTAGAATTAATCTCACGGCCATTAATGGCGGAAAACTCCAAAACCAAAAACCCAAATCTCATCAAAAGTCCACGAAAATCAAATATCTTACGGCCGAAACGATGATCTCGGAGAGAGCAAGCCAACGTCGTTTTCGAAATCGAATTCCGTCCACGAACAAGCCCGGAATCGCCAACCAAAGTAGGTACAGGACGGGCGGTTTTCTCCTCTATTCTTCCGAGAACAAGCCGACGGTTTCTCTCTCAGGAAAAGAGGAAGAAGTGGGCCGTCACTTCTTAAACAGAGCTTTTATACTAAAGCTAAACCGCCGGTTCAGCAATAACCGAACCCTAAAACGCCTAATCCCTTAATTACAATTAAGAAAATTCCAAAAGGAATAAGCTAGAAATATGGCTGCCACCAAGGCAAGGCAAATAACAGCTCAAAACTCCTCCCGCAAGAATTTAATATTCAGCCAAATCAATTTAATTAATTGATCACAAATACTATTAACACACCAAACGACACGAAAACCGAAACACCTCGGAATTCGACAAAATTCGCACCGTAGCAAAATATCCTTGCTACGAACATAACGGCGAAGTCGAAATTAACTTTCGACGAACAGAACTTGAGTTATACCCAAATAAAGCCAAACTCAAACATCCCCCCGAGAGGCCACACCGGGTCACCCAAAATGACACGGCTTGCTAGGGAGATCTTGCCAACAGGCTACAAAATAGGGCACTCAGTTCTAAGGAGCTAAACCATTCTCCACACATGGCACAAGCCACAGAAACGCGTCATCGTAACGCCAACGACAATAAAAATAACGCAGGAAAAACGGGGGCGTTACAGTCACTCCCCCTAAAAGAAAGTTTCGTCCCGAAACTTTACACACAACACTCCTACTAAAGAAGGAGAAACAACTAATAGGAGTTACAAGAAGGATAACATACTGATTAAATCAACGAAACATGTGAGGGTAAGCCCTCCTCATAGCCGACTCTAACTCCCAAGTCGAGCTTTCCAAATCCTGATTCTTCCATAGAACCTTAACCATCGGTATGGACTTCTTTCGCAGCACACGCTCCTGAGTATCCAAAATACGAACCGGCACCTCAACAAAAGAGAGGTTGGGCTCCAACTGGGGCACAACATCCAAGAGCTGCCCACTGCTGCGCACACACTTCTACAATTGGCTAACATGAAAAACATTATGCACACCTGGGAAGTTCGCTGGTAAATCCAATCTATATGCTGACACGCCAACCCGTTCCAAAATCTCAAACGGGCCCACATACCTTGGGTCTAACTTCCGATTCTTACCAAATCTCTTAACACCTACCATCGGGGAAACTTTGAGGAATACAAGGTCCCCGACGGAAAACTCCAAAGCAGATCTACACCGGTTGGCGTTCTTTTCATATCTCTCCTGGGCTATGCGAAGCTTCTCCCGAATAAGCTTCACAGCAACTTCCATTTCCTCAAGCGCATCGGGACCCAACAAAGGCCTCTCACCAGCCTCAGTCCAAAACAACGGAGTCCTACAGCGCCTCCCATACAAGGCTTCGAACGGAGCCATCTGCAAATTTTCCTGATAACTGTTGTTGTAGGCAAATTCCATGAGTCGCAGTCGCTCATCCCACGCTCCACCGTGGTCTAAAATATAGCACCGGATCATATCCTCAACAATTTGGTTCACCCTCTCCGTCTGCCCATTGGTCTGCGGGTGGTAGGCAGTAGAATACCTCAGATCCGTACCCAAACCCTCCTGCAGACTCTGCCAAAAACGAGAAGTGAACCGGGACTCTCGATCAGAAATGATGCTAACCGGCACACCGTGGAGTCGGATGACTTCATTCATGTACAACTCCGCTATCTCCTTCATCGGGTAATCAATCTTATAAGGCACGAAGTGAGCGCACTTCGTCAATCTATCTACTATAACCCAAACAGAATCAAATCCTCTCGGGGATTTTGGTAAACCCGTAATGAAATCCATAGATATACTCTCCCACTTCCAAGTCGGGATCTCTAGCGGAGTCAACTTACCACCAGGCCTTCCATGATCGGCCTTCACACGCTTGCAAGTGTGACACTCAGCAACAAATCAGGCTATATCTCCTTTCATGCCAACCCACCAGGCAATTTGTCTTAAGTCACGGTACATCTTCGTAGATCCTGGATGGTAGGAAACGCTGGAACCATGAGCCTCACTGCAAATCATCCTCCTAATATCCCCAACATCGGGAACACAAAACCTGTCGCGGTACTTCAAAGTACCCGCATCATCGATAGCAAAATCGGGCAACTCTCCCTTCTTAGTCCTGGTGAAAAGGTGCATAAGATCAGGATCGTCCTTCTGGTGCAGCCTAGTGATACAGCGGTATCGCAACGGCGGAGAGAGGGTTAGAGAGGGGAAAGTGGATGTGGTGGTTGAGAATATTCTCCGATTCTATATCCGATAAAGGCAAGGGTACCTTATCGGTTATAGTATAGGATACTAAAGATTAGTATCAAGGTCGTATTTCCCTGGGGCGTAATGACTACTTCTACTCAAAGGCGTTCGCTATTATTTTATCAAATGATATTTATATTAAATGTTAAACTAAAAACAGGAATTAAAGAACTAAAATAAAAAGAAAACTAAACTACTTGCAGGATAAAAAGAGTTAGAGCTAATAATAAAGAGACGCACTCGATCAAGAATCACTTCAGCAGGAGACGATTAAAAAGACGATAAATAAACCTAAGCTTAATAGGGTAAAAGTCCTTGACCGTGGAGGTTCCTAAAGCTTGAATACGCTTCTCTCGAAGTCGTGCCCAACTGAGTTTAAGAAGGTCCGACCGACTCTCGTCTAAATCGGAGGTCTAAAGCTCGCTTTACGCGGTGAACCCCTCTATTGGATTTTACTCCAATCAGGGAGATTTGGACGTCTGCCTCTCTCGAGGGGTGCGTACAACTCCCTTTACTCTTGAATGCTCACTTCATTCTTTCGGCCTCTCGGCTAGCCCAGAATGAAAGCAAAGGCGGAGAGTATATATCGAAAATATACCTCCAACCCGTGATTAATCAAGAGTAATTCAAGGCCCTAACATAAAAAGAAAAGATTAATTAAAACATCATAACTTAATCGCTCTAACCTCGGATCATCAAGATCGAGTACAAGGAGGATTAGTTAATCATAATGGAGTGGAGGTGTAACACCCCTATCCGTCATATAGCATATAGCAGTAGGTCCGGCCGGGGCCCGACGCCATATACTACGGACAGACCGGTTGGTTACGCGTTGAAACCATACAACCAATCAGAGCGTCCTACACAACACCTAGCAGAAGCAATTTAATTAAGTTGCAAAAAGATAAGAACCCTGCCAAAGAGCATGAATGTCCACTACAACCCAGGAATGAGTACATACACAAAAGAGAACTGGCCTTAAGGCCTTACATTGTTCACTTAACAAAAATAGTGTTTTCAGACCTCGGCACGCAGGCCGGCCATACATGAGAGAACGGGAAAAACATAACAAATTAGGCCTTCGCGGGCCGGCACAGCAACAAGGGCTTTAGCCCGCTATTTCCCGCTCGGCTCTGCAGCACCTGCAAGCAACAAACCACCGCCCGGTGGCAAACAATAGCAACGGTCAGCAATGCTGACCAAATTATAACAATCCCGCCCCCACAATCGGGGCGGGGATGCTCTTTTCCCTGCACTTTATTAGTATAGGCATTTATAAAAGGTAATTGCACATCACCACAGGCGTAGGCTCGCACGGCCACACACCCCGTGCACTCAGGGCACATTCTCGGCGAACCGGCCAACGTCACGTCAATTCAAGCCATAGACGTTCCCGATGCACCACCGCCTCTAGGACGGTCATCCATATGAGCAATTTGTCTCCTTATCCTTGGTCACGACAATTTAAGCCATAGACCGCCGAAGACCCTCGTCCATGCCAACGGTCCTACCGAACGACATAGACCGGGTACGGTTCCGCTTGACCCGTGCTCATACCGCAACGACAATTTAAGCCATATGCGCAAGTCAAGACTCGCCGAGTCCCGTTTCCGCTACAAAATCACATAACCCAGTTATGTTCACGTTGGCTCCCCGGCCTCCGTGTTGGCAAAACCCGCTTTTGCCCAGTTTTCCGGGTGCACCTTAGAGTTAATCTCTAAGATTCCCTGATGCAATCTACCACGTAGAAAAACCCGAAAACACTCAAACATCCGGAGTCTTGCCCGGTTCAAATGCAATGCAACATCACCGATTCGGACCAACACGTTTGAATAGGCTTCACACACAATGCCTATGTCCGTTTACGCATACGAACTCTACACAAGGGGGACTTCACATATCTACCCCAAGGAGCGCTCCAACTCTTCGCTCACTCGCGAGAGCGGGCTTCCTATGCAAGGAAAAGAGGGCTTCACATGCCCAAGATAAAGAATCGTTACCCTTGCGTTCTTCCGCGGCGCCATCGCAAACTACACGGCTAGAAAGCTTCGCAACGTCGTCGCCTCCGCGGATCTGTGCTCGGATCGTGATTTGGAGCTTCGAACCTCCTCCGGCGGCCGGATTTTGGCCTCACACCACCAATGGAGCTCTCCCCTCTCTCTAGGATGAAGAAAGAGAAACTCAAGATGAAAATGAGGGTTTCTCCCCCCATTTCCCGGCTAATAACCCCCCAGGAGCAGCCCCCACCGTCAGATCCAGATCCAAGGGAAAGAACGGCCGAGATTAGATCCAAAATAACTAAAACTGGGCCGAACACGGGTTGGCACACGGCCGTGTGCCCGGCCGTGTAGCTCATTCGCCGATCGACACGGGTCCTGACACGGCCGTGTTCCACGGGCCGTGTTACCTAGAGCTTCAGAACGATCGTCGGGCTTCCAGAACACGGCTTCGAACACGGCCGTGTTTGAGGCCGTGTGCCCCACACACGGCTTAAGACACAGCCGTGTGTCTCAGGCCGTGTACTTCTCTGACTCGAGACTGCACAACACCACTGAACACGGGTAGGCACACGGCCGTGTGCCTGGCCGTGTGCCCCTGTTCAGACCTCCAAAAGCGTTGATTGATCGCCCCGCGATCAACTCCGAGGTTGGGGTCTTACAACTCCCTCCCCCTTAAGAGAATTTCGTCCCGAAATTAAGAACAGAGACTACACAAAAGCATCAACATAACGAGTACCTGAGGGGAACAACTCGGGGTACGCCTCACGCATTGTCTGCTCACGCTCCCAAGAGAGCTCCTCGCGTCCGCAGTTATCCCAACGGACCTTCACCATTCTGATTTCCTTGTTCCGAAGCCGCTTGACTTCGAAATCCTCAATAGATATGGGCTTGACTTTCGTTGTC
This sequence comes from Platanthera zijinensis, assembly GCA_039513925.1. Classification (NCBI taxonomy): domain Eukaryota; kingdom Viridiplantae; phylum Streptophyta; class Magnoliopsida; order Asparagales; family Orchidaceae; genus Platanthera; species Platanthera zijinensis. The sequence goes on along the minus strand of CM077078.1, from coordinate 155,119,210 downwards.
AACCCTTCCTCAACCGGTACTTGATCAGCCGCGATCACCTGCGAAGGCTCTTGCACCGCCTTCCGCAACACAGAAATGTGGAACACATCATGTAATCCACTCAACTCCACTGATAGCTTCAAACGGTAAGCAGCTTCGCCAACTCGCTCCACGACCTCAAAAGGTCCAAGGTATCTTGGGCTCAGCTTTTTCAAGCGTCTCACCCGCGAAACCCCCTTGAACGGCTTCACTTTCAGGTATACCCAATCGCCTACCGTGAACTCCACGTTCCGGTGCTTGGCATTGTAATACTTCGCCTATCGGTCCTGAGCGATCAACAAGCGCTCCCGAATGATCTGCACTAACGAGGTAGCACTCTCCACCTCCTGCTTCTTGTACAACCTTGCCTCACCCGCTTCAAGCCACGATAACGGCGTGCGACACTTCCTACCATACAGGGCCTCGAAGGGCGCCATTTGTATACTCGCTTGGTAGCTGTTGTTGTACGCGAACTCCACCAAATAAAGGTGGTCTTCCCAATGCTTCCCGAAGTCTAGAACACACATGCGGAGCATGTCCTCCATCGTTCTATTGACCCTCTCGGTCTGCCCATCCGTCTGCGAATGGAAAGCTGTGCTGAACTTTAACTTTGTTCCCAACATCTGCTACACCAACCTCTAATCATTTGACGTGAACCGCCCAGCGCGATCACTCACAATGCTACGGGGCACACCATGCAGCCTAACAATATTGTCGACATACAATTTTGCCAATCTCTCCACAGGATCATCCTTCCTATGCGGAATGAAATGCGACACTTTGGTTAGGCGATCTACGATCACCCAGATGGCGTCGTTCCCCTTCTGCGACCTTGGCTACCCGTGCACAAAGTCCATAGATATATCATCGAATTTCCACTCCGGTATAGGCAAGGATTTCAGAAATCCTCCTGGCTTTTGGCACTCCGCCTTCACCAAGGCGCACGTTTGGCATTTAGCCACATACAACGCCACATCTTTCTTAAGCCCCGGCCACCAAAACAGCTTCTTGAGATCACGATACATCTTCGTGCTCCCTGGGTGGATTGAGTACTTGGTATGATGAGCCTCGTACATCAACTCCGCCCGGAGGTTACCCCCACTCGGGACGCACAACCGATGATCCTTTCTTAACAAACCATCATCCACCGAGAACTGGGAATTTGACCCATCCAGAGCGGCCTCCATAAGCTCTTTCATGGAGTCATCCAACTCCAATGCCTGCCGAACCCGGTCAGATAGGTCATACTGCACCTCTGTCCAGTTTAACATTGCTTTGGCGCTCGTCTGCTTGTCAACGCAACAGATCTCAAGCTCCTCCAACTCCCGCACTAGCCGCTCATCATGCACCGACAACCAGTTGGCTCGGGCGGGAGCCCTGCGGCTCAGCGCTTCCGCAACTGCGTTGCCCTTCCCGGGTACATAATGTATCTTGAAGGTGTAGTCCCCCAGGAACTCCATCCACCTCCTCTGCCTCATATTAAGGTCCTTTTGATCCAACAAGTATTTTAGGCTCTTGTGGTCGGTGTATATATCGACTCTTACGCCGTATAGGTAGTGCCTCCACAACTTTAGTGCAAAAATCACGGCCGCCAACTCCAAGTCGTGCACCGGATAATTTCTTTCATGTACCTTTAGCTGACACGATCCATACGCTATCACGCTACCATGTTGCAACAACACGCATCCCAAGCCACTACCCGAAGCGTCGCTATACACCTCAAAGCCCTCAGTCCCACTCGGCGAACTAAGCACTGGCGCCGTGGTCAACCGCCTCTTCAGCTCCTCAAAAGCTTGCACGCACTCTTGCGTCCACAAGAATTTCTGAACCTTCCTTGTCAACTTCGTGAGAGGTAACGCTACCCGCGAGAAGTTCTCTACGAAGCGCCTGTAATATCCGGCAAGCCCGAGAAAACTACGGACTTCCGCGACAGAAGATAACGTAGGCCACTCCCGTATCGCAACAATCTTCGCCGGATCCACCGCTATACCTTCCCCACTCACTATATGACCAAGGAACGCTACCGAGGGTAGCCAGAACTCGCACTTGGAGAACTTTGCGTAAAGCTCATTCCTCCTCAAAGTCTCCAACACCAAATGCAAATGCTTGAAGTGGTCTTCTTCGCACTGCGAGTATACCAAAATATCGTCAATAAAGATGATCACAAAGCGATCCAGGAAATCTCTGAACGTCCTGTTAATCAGATCCATAAACACCGATGGCGCATTTGTCAGTCCAAACGGCATGACTGTAAACTCGAAATGCCCATACCTCGTACTGAACGCCGTCTTCGGGATATCACACTCCCTGATCCTCAGCTGATAGTACCCCGACTTCAAGTCCAACTTGGAGTATACCGACGATCCGACTAACTGATCAAAGAGATCATCAATCCTCGGGATCGGGTACTTATTCTTCTCCGTCAACTTGTTCAATTCTCTGTAGTCGATGCACAGCCGCATACTACCGTCCTTCTTTTTAACGAAAAGGACCGGTGCGCTCCAAGGCGACGAACTTGGACGCACATAACCTTGCTCCATCAGTTCCTCCAACTGGACCTTCAACTCCGCCATCTCCTTTGGCGCCAACCTATAAGGAGCACGTGACACGGGTTTGGCACCCGGCACGAGCTCGATCGTAAAATCAATCTCTCGCTGTGGTGGGGCTCCAGGAAGGCTATCCGGGAACACATCGGGGTATTCACAAACCACGGGGATGCTATCCAACGGGGACTTTGGCTCCACAGCCCCCACTATCGCAAAGAACAGCTCTGCACCAGCACGAACTTCCTTCACCACCTGAAGAGCAGACATCAGTGTCTTGCTCGACCCCTTAAGCCCCTCGAAAGTAGTCTCCCGCCCTACACCCAGCTTGACCTCCTTACAGTCGCAATCGATCCAAGCCTTCTGCTCTGACAGCCAATCCATTCCAAAGATAACATCGAACTCTACTAACGGCAATAATGACGCTAGCAAGTCGAACTCTTGGCTCCCTATGTGAACCTTCACGGCGCACACTCTGTCCGCACGCATCGAGCACCCATTCGGTAGCAACACATCTAACTTGTCCTTCGCCATCGAAGAAGGGACTCCGATGCGCGATATAAACTGTTCGGACAAGAAAGAATGCGAAGCACTAGTGTCGAATAGTGCACGTGCCGGACTATCGCTAATCACCACAAAGCCTAAGCAAAAGACATTAGCTTAACAAGCAATAGGTAATAGTATTCTCAAGTCAACTTGCATAAATTAACTCATACCTGTCACCACATCCGCTTGCTTGATGGCCTCCTGCTGGCCCAAATTGTAGACTCTAGGCTGAGTCGGAGCATAGTGGGACGCGGTCGACTCCACCGCTTTGCCCTTTTCCTCGTAGGTAGCTCCTTGTTTCCTTTCGGACTTTGAGCGTCCACTCCAGCAGTCACGGGCAAAGTGCCCCGGCTTTCCACACGTGAAACAAGCGCCCGAGGTTCGATTGGTAGTTGTCCCCGAGGCACCTGCAGAAGGGGCTGGACCCGATGTCTTAGCCTTCTTGAAGAATCTACGGTAGCCCGACTTCGATGTAGTCGGCGCCTTGAACTCTGATCTCTTGCCACCAGATTCCCTCTCCTTCTTCGCTTGCACGTTTCTCATATCCTTCTCCAAGGACCGGGCCGAACTGACCGGGGTCATGAAACCCTGCGCCTTGGGCCCCGATAGCAGCAACCTCAAATCATCCCTTAGCCCTTCATAAAAGCGGCTCGTCTTGCGCTCCTTGTCTGCGAAGGTAGCGCCGGCATATTTCCCCAACCGAGTAAACTCGTGGAGATATTCATCAACGGTGCTATCACCCTGCACCAACTTCTGGAATTCGCTCTCTAGCGCGATCCTCTGCGCCGAGGGGAGGTATCGAGCCATAAATAGTCTCGCAAACTCCTCCATCGGTACTTCGGCCAATGGCCTTCCCCTCAACTGATGCAGTTCTAGGCCCTCCCACCACAGTCTTGCGTCCCCATCCAAAAGGAACGTCGCTATAGTGGTCTTCTGCCACTCTTCAGTTTCCGTCGCAGTCATCACCCTGTTGACCCTTGAGAGCCAATCCTCTGCTTGGGTCGGGGTTTCTGCCCCCGTGAACACCGGTGGATGAAAGCCCATCAGATGCTTCAGTTGTTTTTCAGTTGCTCTCCGAGGCAACTCTGGCTCCACCACCACCTGCTCAACCCTCCTTTGCTCTGCCGTCTGAAGCGGTACTTGCTCTACAGCAGGAGCAGGCTGCTGCACCTGCCTTGCAGGCTGCGCATTAATCATTGCCATGACCACTTCTGCCACCAACCTAATGGTCTCGGCAGACAAAGGTGTTGCAGGCGTATCGCTTGGCGCACTGCTCGCCTCAAAACCTGGCCGTTCAGACGGCCCAGCGCCACTTCTGGTCACCTATAATCATGCAAAACACCGATAAGCGACCAAACACTACTGCAAACAGCAATTATAGGAACACGCAGGTTCCTCAAACATGTGTATTTTCATTCCTAAGTGGACATTCATGGGTTCTTTTCATGTTATAACGATGACGCACACAATGTGCTCACCACCCCTTAAAGTGAATTCGTCCACGAATTCATTTAAGCGTGACCGAAACCAGAAGTCTGATACCAATTTGTAACACCCCTATCCGTCACATAGCATATAGCAGTAGGTCCGGCCGGGGCCCGACGCCATATACTACGGACAGACCGGTTGGTTACGCGTTGAAACCATACAACCAATCAGAGCGTCCTACACAATACCTAGCGGAAGCAATTTAATTAAGTTGCAAAAAGATAAGAACCCTGATAAAGAGCATGAATTTCCACTACAACCCAGGAATGAGTACATACACAAAAGAGAACTGGCCTTAAGGCCTTACATTATTCACTTAACAAAAATAGTGTTTTCAGACCTCGGCTCGCAGGCCGGCCATACATGAGAGAACGGGAAAAACATAACAAATTAGGCCTTCGCGGGCCGGTACAGCAACAAGGGCTTTAGCCCGCTATTTTCCGCTCGGCTCCGCAGCACCTGCAAGCAACAAACCACCGCCCGGTGGCAAACAATAGCAACGGTCAGCAATGCTGACCAAATTATAACGATCCCGCCCCCACAATCGGGGCGGGGATGCTCTTTTCCCTGCACTTTATTAGTATAGGCATTTATAAAAGGTAATTGCACATCACCACAGGCGTAGGCTCGCACGGCCACACACCCCGTGCACTCAGGGCACATTCTCGGTGAACCGGCCAACGTCACGTCAATTCAAGCCATAGACGTTCCCGATCCACCACCGCCTCTAGGATGGTCATCCATATGAGCAATTTGTCTCCTTAGCCTTGGTCACGACAATTTAAGCCATAGACCGCCGAAGACCCTCGTCCATGCCAACGGTCCTACCGAACGACATAGACCGGGTACGGTTCCGCTTGACCCGTGCTCATACCGCAACGACAATTTAAGCCATATGCGCAGGTCAAGACTCGCCGAGTCCCGTTTCCGCTACAAAATCACATAACCTAGTTATGTTCACGTTGGCTCCCCGGCCTCCGTGTTGGCAAAACCCGCTTTTGCCCAGTTTTCCGGGTGCACCTTAGAGTTAATCTCTAAGATTCCCTGATGCAATCTACCACGTAGAAAAACCCGAAAACACCCAAACATCCGGAGTCTTGCCCGGTTCAAATGCAATGCAACATCACCGATTCGGACCAACACGTCCGAATAGGCTTCACACACAATGCCTATGTCCGTTTACGCATACGAACTCTACACAAGGGGGACTTCGCATATCTACCCCAAGGAGCGCTCCAACTCTTCGCTCACTCGCGAGAGCGAGCTTCCTATGCAAGGAAAAGAGGGCTTCACATGCCCAAGATAAAGAATCGTTACCCTTGCGTTCTTCCGCGGCGCCATCGCAAACTATGCGGCTAGAAAGCTTCGCAACGTCGTCGCCTCCGCGGATCTGGGCTCGGATCGCGATTTGGAGCTTCGAACCTCCTCCGGCGGCCGGATTTTGGCCTCACACCACCAATGGAGCTCTCCCCTCTCTCTAGGATGAAGAAAGAGAAACTCAAGATGAAAATGAGGGTTTCTCCCCCCATTTCCCGGCTAATAACCCCCCAGGAGCAGCCCCCACCGTCGGATTCAGATCCAAGGGAAAGAACGGCCGAGATTAGATCCAAAATAACTAAAACTGGGCCGAACACGGGTTGGCACACGGCCGTGTGCCCGGCCGTGTAGCTCATTCGCCGATCGACACGGGTCCTGACACGGCCGTGTTCCACGGGCCGTGTTACCTGGAGCTTCAGAACAATCATCGGGCTTCCAGAACACGGCTTCGAACACGGCCGTGTTCGAGGCCGTGTGCCCCACACACGGCTTGAGACACAGCCGTGTGTCTCAGGCCGTGTACTTCTCTGACTCGAGACTGCACAACACCACTGAACATGGGTAGGCACACGGCCGTGTGCCTGGCCGTGTGCCCCTGTTCAGACCTCCAAAAGCGTTGATTGATCGCCCCGCGATCAACTCCGAGGTTGGGGTCTTACAGGAGGAGGGGGGGATGAGTAGTAAAGCATATAAAATGAACACTAGTAATAGGAAGAGCACTTATATTAATTAAAAGGAGCAAGTTACACTAATGAAATTGAAATTACAAGTGCATGAATTAAAGCCCTATTCTAGCCCTATATTAAGCAATAAGAAAAAGCAGGATTACAACAAAAGCTAAGACAAACTATAAACTAAACTATGGTTAAACAAAAATTACAAAGGAAGAGAGAGAGAGAGAGAGAGAGAGAGAGAGAGAGAAGCATAAAAAAAATGAAGAACCAAAGGGGCAGCACCTCCCCCTCTCCCCAAAAGCTTCCTGAAATGAAGAGGGGGGTCCCTATTTATAGATTTTTTTCTCGGGTTGGTCACGCCCTCCAACACGCCCTAGGGGGGGCGTGTCAGGGGGCGTGACAAGTACGGATTTGACCTCGGGAGCTGAATTCTGGCAGGAATGATGATTATTTCGGTACGATGGTGGTCACGCCCTAGGTCACGCCCGTGACAGGGGGGCGTGACAGGCGTGTCAAGTCAAAGTCAGCAGTCGCAGGTCCATCAGACGTCGAAATGGGGGTAGTCACGCCCCAGGTCATTCCCGTGACATGGGGCGTGACAGTACTGTTGCGTGCAGCGTTGTAGAATGCATTGAAGGAGGCGGCAGACTTCGGGCAGAGGGCGACACGCCCGGTGTCACGCCCGGGGTGGGCAAGTCACTGGGGCGTAACAGGGGATTTTTGGCGGGAACTTCATCTTGCGGCTTTCAACATCGGGAGCAGGTGACACGCCCTTGGTCACGCCCGGGAAGGGCGTGACAGGGGGGCGTGTCAGGGGATTTTTTCTGGAAATTTGTTGAAACCTGCAAAAACAGAAAATAAATATTATTTATAATATTTACATAAAAATAAGCATAAAATAACATAAAGAAAGAGATTTAAAACGAAAATAACATATTTTTACCCTAATAAATTAAGCTAAAATATGCATCATCAAATTCCCCCATACTTATTATATTGCTTGTCCTTAAGCAAAGACTACGAGTTAGAGAAAATAAAAAGGATTAATTGAAAAGTTTAAAAATGCTATAAACGAGTAAGATGGGAATTTAGAGGTAGAGAAATTTTTGAAAAAGAACCAAAAAGTCTTACTTTAACTTAGCACAAAATTTTATAAATTTTACTAAATATAAAAACAAATCATCCCAAATTTTTACAGAATTAAAACTTAATAAAGTAACGAGTAAAAAGCGCATTGAGTCACTACTAAAGTCTAAGAGACAAATTAAAACCACAGTCAATCAAGACAAAATTCAATATTTCTATCAAAAATACTTACTCAATCTAGTTTCTCGCTACTATAGTAAAAAGTAAACGTAGAAAGCATGAATCATTAGGGCTTTAATTAGGCGTATAGTTAGGCTTAGGTTTTTAAGGGTGCGATATTCAAAAAGATAAACATGAGGGATATTTGCACACTTAAAACAAAAAGAAAATGAGTTTTGCCAAAATAAAACTAGCCAAAATAAATACTTTTCTTTTCTTTTCTTTTACTTTTTTTTTTCTCAATAATTTTCATCATCATTTTTTTTTCATTTTTTTTATACTCAAAACTTTTCACTTTTGTAGCAAAAGATAACACAAAGATTTTCCACTAATTTTTTCAAAAAGATGCACATTTGCAATTAAAGCTCAATAATAATTTTAAAGTGTGCATGTAGGTAGGCTATTTGGCCGTGGTGAAATAAAAAGTGGGGCTACAAAAAGGAAAGGAAAAGGTACAAAAATGGCTAGCAATGGTTATTGTTAGGCGAGGTGCAAAGGCTCAAACGTTACAAAAGAAATGCCTAAATTATTTTCATGCTTCCTAAATCTACTCCAAGTAAAGCTTTGAAATTTCAAAAGAGGATAAGCACAAAAAAAATAAAAAATAGAGAATTTGCTTTCATGAAAATAATGATAATAAGCGTCTAGACCGTTTTGGGTCTACTACACTTAATACTAATTAACGTTTAAAAAGATTTTAATAATGAAAAATAAGGGATGATGGGTTTTATAAAAGTAAAAGAAATAAAAGAAAGGCTATGGAAAAGTAAAGTAAATTTCAAAAAATTTTCAAAAATAGCATACTACCCTAAATAGGAACACTGCATGAGTCAACATACTACTCGCTAAACATATTTAAACAGAAAATTAATCAAATTTATTCTAACTAAGCAAGTAGACATGAGCTTGAAAAAACAATAAAAAACAAAGTAGCGGGGTACAAATTGATTTGACAAAAATTAACTCAATTTAATTTAGGATTTTTTTTCAAAAAAAATATATATATATATATATATATATTTCAAAAATATAATATATACAACAAATATTTTACATTTTTCTTGATTTTTCTAAAATTTCTAAAAAAAATTTTTTATTTTTCTAAAGTAAAATATTAAGGGAACACTCCCCCATACTTAAAGTTAAACATTGTCCCCAATGTTTAATGTTAAGTATAAAGAGAGAGAGAAAAGAGAGAGAAAAGAGAAAAAAGAAATGCAAAGAGAGGGAGAAGATGCTTCCCTAGCGATTGATGCCCAGACGTTGGAAAATGCGTCCCCCAAACTTGAGCTAAAGATCGGCTTCAGTCCAAGTTGCGAGGCGAAAAGCGGCACAAACACGCGGGAGCTTATTCCTGCACAAAACAAAAGATAAAAAAAAAGGAAAAACAAAAACAAAAACAAAAAAAAGAAAAAGATAAGCAAGGGGTGCCTCCCAAGAGCGCTCTTTGTTTAAAACGTCGTTGACCTCGACGTATTATGGTTAGCTAAATGGAAAATAAAAAAAGAAATGTAATGGCAGCTCGCGCAATATGCGTTTCGGCGTGAGTGCCAAAACATTTTTTAAGAAAATAAAAATATTTTTTTGTAATTTTTTATTTTTTAAATAAAACAAAAAACAAGAAGATTTAGAAAAAGAAAAAAAACTAGAAAAAGAAACTATACTATTAGAAGGGGGCGAAGAAGAAGAAGAAACTAAACTAGAAGGAAAAATAAAACAAGAAAAGAAAACAGAATTTTCGCAAGAAGGGGGAAGAGAAGAAAAAGAAGAAGGCGACGACGGTTGATCATAAGAAAATGGTTGGATAGAAAAATCCGGTTGCTCCACCTGAATATCAATCATTTCGGTAGATTAGGAGCAAACTGGGATATCCGAAAAATCAATCTTTTCAGAAGATCTAACACAAGAAAGTTCGTCTTCCTCGGAAACTTGAAAAAAAATCGGAATATCGGGGGAAATTTCCTGCTCGAGAGGTTGAAGGCACAAATGAATTTCTGAATAATCGTCTTCCGCTAGTGATTGAAGGCACTGCGGAATATCTGAAGATTCATCATTCGAAAGATAAATAGGAGGAGGAGGGGAAGAAAAAGATGCGGCCTCAGCAGCCAAAGCGTCAAAAATCACTTTGAAGTGAGCATTGATGCGTGCATCAAATGCTACACCATCAAAAATGACTTCATTTTCGCTAGAATCAAAAATGGGAGACGCGCAAACTTGCGGAGAAAAAGTGGAAAAATCTTGAGATGGAATGGATTGATGATCACCTTGGCCCCAAGAATGATCAGGGTGTTGCCACCCTGAGTAGTTCAAAGTAGGGCTAGGATCAAAATGTCCATTCAAGAAATTTCCATAAGAATTAAAATCAGAAAATTTCGGAGGAGTAGGGTTGGAAGGCGTTTGAAAACCATCATAACCCCATGAAAAAAAATTCGCGGACGGATCAATTTGGCCAAATTGATTCGATCCGGAAGGGATAAAATCATGGGAGGATGAAGGATACCTTACCCAACACTCCTCGCGAGAGTGACCAACCTCTCCACAATTAAAACAAAGATTACACATTTTAAAATAAAATTAATCAACCGCGAGAGTGGGGTGAAAGAGACGAGAGAAAAAAGAAAAGAAAAAAATAAAAATAAAACAAAACGATAAAATTAATAGCTATCCTTTTTTCAAAATATCAAAACATTCCCCGGCAACGGCGCCAAAAACTTGATACAGCGGTATCGCAACGGCGGAGAGAGGGTTAGAGAGGGGAAAGTGGATGTGGTGGTTGAGAATATTCTCCGATTCTATATCCGATAAAGGCAAGCGTAACTTATCGGTTATAGTATAGGATACTAAAGATTAGTATCAAGGTCGTATTTCCCTGGGGCGTAATGACTACTTCTACTCAAAGGCGTTCGCAATTATTTTATCAAATGATATTTATATTAAATGTTAAACTAAAAACAGGAATTAAAGAACTAAAATAAAAAGAAAACTAAACTACTTGCAGGATAAAAAGAGTTAGATCTAATAATAAAGAGACGCACTCGATCAAGAATCACTTCAGCAGGAGACGATTAAAAAGACGATAAATAAACTTAAGCTTAATAGGGTAAAAGTCCTTGACCGTGGAGGTTCCTAAAGCTTGAACACGCTTCTCTCGAAGTCGTGCCCAACTGAGTTTAAGAAGGTCCGAACGACTCTCATCTAAATCGGAGGCCTAAAGCTCGCTTTACGCGGTGAACCCCTCTATTGGATTTTACTCCAATCCGGGAGATTTGGACGTCTGCCTCTCTCGAGGGGTGCGTACAACTCCCTTTACTCTTGAATGCTCACTTCATTCTTTCGGCCTCTCGGCTAGCCCAGAATGAAAGCAAAGGCGGAGAGTATATATCGAAAATATACCTCCAACCCGTGATTAATCAAGAGTAATTCAAGGCCCTAACCTAAAAAGAAAAGATTAATTAAAACATCATAACTTAATCGCTCTAACCTCGGATCATCAAGATCGAGTACAAGGAGGATTAGTTAATCATAATGGAGTGGAGGAGGGGGGATGAGTAGTAAAGCATATAAAAGGAACACTAGTAATAGGAAGAGCACTTATATTAATTAAAAGGAGCAAGTTACACTAAAGAAATTGAAATTACAAGTGCATGAATTAAAGCCCTATTCTAGCCCTATATTAAGTAATAAGAAAAAGCAGGATTACAACAAAAGCTAAGACAAACTAAAAACTAAACTATGGTTAAACAAAAATTACAAAGGAAGAGAGAGAGAGAGAGAGAGAGAGAGAGAGAGAAGCATAAAAAATGAAGAACCAAAGGGGCAGCACCTCCCCCTCTCCCCAAAAGCTTCCTGAAATGAAGAGGGGGGTCTCTATTTATAGATTTTTTTTCTCGGGTTGGTCACGCCCTCCGACACGCCCTAGGGGGGGCCTGTTAGGGGGTGTGACAAGTACGGATTTGACCTCGGGAGCTGAATTCTGGCGGGAATGATGATTATTTCGGTACGATGGTGGTCACGCCCGTGACAGGGGGGCGTGACAGGCGTGTCAAGTCAAAGTCAGCAGTCGCAGGTCCATCAAACGTCGAAATGGGGGCAGTCACGCCCCAGGTCACGCCCGTGACATGGGGCATGACAGTACTATTGCGTGCAGCGTTGTAGAATGCATTGAAGGAGGCAGCAGACTTCGGGCAGAGGGCGACACGCCCGGTGTCATGCCCGAGGTGGGCGTGTCACTGGGGCGTGACAGGGGATTTTTGGCGGGAACTTCATCTGGCGGCTTTAAGCATCGGGAGCAGGTGACACGCCCTTGGTCACGCCCGGGAAGGGCGTGACATGGGGGCGTGTCAGGGGATTTTTTCTGGAAATTTGTTGAAACCTGCAAAAACAGAAAATAAATATTATTTATAATATTTACATAAAAATAAGCATAAAATAACATAAAGAAAGAGATTTAAAACGAAAATAACATATTTTTACCCTAATAAATTAAGCTAAAATATGCATCATCACCTAGTCAAAGAAATCCAGGACGGCTCTGCCACTGACAAGGTACTCTGCAAACTACAGCATCCCACTAAAATATCCATAAGGAGGAACTCCTCCACTAAACGATCGGCGGTGAGGTTAAAGATCTTTCCCGTCTTTCGGCTCAGGGCGTCGGCCACCACCTTGGCCTTTCCCGGATGATACTGGATTTCTACATCATAATCAGCTACATACTCCAGCCACCGCCGCTGACGCAGATTCAACTCCTTCTACGTGAACACGTACTTTAGGCTCTTATGGTTAGTGAAGATCTTGCATTGAGCCCCATAAAGCAGGTGCCTCCACAACTTCAAAGCATAAACAACCGCTGCAAACTCGAGGTCATGCGTGGGATAATTCTTCTCATGAGTCTTCAGTTGCCTTGACCCATAGGCAATTACCTTTCCATCTTGCATTAATACGCATCCCAGACCTACGAGCGAAGCATCCACATAAACATCATAATCTACTCCCTCGGTAGGCAGGGTCAGGACGGGAGCAGTGCACAATCTCTCCTTTAGCTCTAGAAAAGCTTCTTCACACTTCTCACTCCAAACAAAAGCCACATTCTTCTGAGTCAGCTTGGTCAAAGGTGCGGATAGGGAAGAGAAACCCTCCACAAATCTTCTATAATAGCCAGCCAACCCTAAGAAACTCCTGATCTCTTTAGGCGAACTCGGTCTACTCCAATCCATCACTGCTGCAATCTTTTCTGGATCGACCGAGATCCCCTCCTTGTTCACCACGTGGCCTAGAAAAGAAACTTGAGGCAACCGAAATTCGCACTTGCTCAATTTGGCGAATAACTTGTGGCTCCTAAACTCCGATAGGACCAAATGCAAATGCTGCTCATGCTCCTCAGCACTGCGTGAACAAACTAACACGTCATCAATGAAGACCACAATGAACTTATCGAGAAAATCCTTGAACACCCGGTTCATCATATCCATGAAGGCTGAAGGTGCGTTGGTCAGACCAAACGACATCACCAAAAACTCAAAGTTTCCATGCCTCGACCTAAACACAGTCCGTGGAATATCCGCCTCACGGATCCTAAGCTGATGATAACCAGAACGAAGATCGATCTTGGAGAACACCGCGCTACCACGCAACTGGTCAAATAAATCATCGATCCTCGGCAGAGGGTACCTGTTCTTGATAGTGACCTTGTTCAACACTCTATAGTCGATGCAGAGCCGCATCGACCCATCTTTCTTCATTACAAACAAAATAGGAGCACCCCAAGGCGACGAACTCTGCCTAATAAACCCCTTAGCTAACAGCTCATCCAACTGAACTCGCAACTCCTCTAACTCACGAGGGGCCATCCGGTACGGCGCCTTAGCAATAGGACGTGTACCCGGCTCTAAATCGATCACAAACTCAACATCCCGATCAGGAGGAAGACCAGGATGATCATCAGGAAAAACATCGGCGAAACCACGAACAATAGGAATCTCTTCCAAGCGTGGCACGCCAACAGTGGCTCCAACCGCCAAGACTAAACAAACACAACAATTAGAAGGAAACAATCTCTGAGCACATACCGCAGAGATGACAGGAAAATCCTGACACAGAGCAGCATACACACTGCCGGGCTGACCGTCGTCCCTGATGAATTCTAAGCGCTTTCCTTTGCACTGAATGACCGCATCATACCGAGAGAGCCAGTCCATGCCCAAAATGACATCGAAGTCCTCCAGATCAATCATTTTCAGGTCCGCCTTCGCAAGAAAGTCCCCCAACAAAACCGGGCAATCCAAAATGCCCAAATCTGACAACACAGATTCACCAGAAGGAAACTTGACACAGAAGGAATCCCGAACACGATCTAGAGTCAATCGATGATGCTCTACAAAGGCTCTAGCCATGAACGAGTGGGTAGAGCCGGAGTCAAACAGAACACGCGCCCAGCGGTTCTTCACCTTAAACTTCCCTATAGGAACACACAAACTAAGGAACTACCATAGCAATACCGCAACACTCTAGCAAATAAAACTACCAGGCTAGAAAAACAACAATCAACTAACCTGAAAGAACCTGGGTTAAAGTCTGAGCCTCCTCAGAAGAAATCACGTTCAGCTTCCCTTTTCCCTTGTCCACATGCGGAGGTGGAGGTAAAGCCTGCAACGGAACTGCAGGAAGAACTGACTGAACCTGAGGACACCGTGACTTGATGTGACCCTTCTGCCCACACTGAAAGCAGACTCTGTCCTTGGTCCAACACTGGGCCGCATCATGTCCGGATCGCTTGCAAACTGAACAGGAGACATCTCTCCTAAGAGCACCCTGGATCGCATGAACCTGCTCCTTCTTCTGAGCTGCTGACCTCTTAAAACATTTCTCGACAGGATGGCCTGACCGGCCACAGAAACTGCACACCACTCGGCTCCTCTTTCCCGGAATAGCATCGGGTACCAGGGGTTTCTTCCCCTCCACAGACTTTCTCTTGTCCTTTCTCATCTGCTGGCCTCTGCTCTTTGCCGTTTCAATAGCCTCAACCTTAAGAGCAGCCTCTACGACTGCAGCATAAGTCACTGACCCATAAGCACTGGTCAACTGCTGCACCTCGCTCCTCAAACCACCAAGAAATCTCTTAACCCGATCACCCTCTACGCTGACCAATGCAGGGGCAAAATGGCTCAACTTACTAAATTCTATTTCATACTCACCCACCGTGAGTTGCCTTTGCTTCAGGTAGAGAAAGTCATTCATGAGGCGGTCACGCTCGACCGAAGGCAAGAACTTCCTCAACAACATCTCCTTAAACATTTCCAAAGAGCATCCAGCTACTAAGCTCTCCTTCTCTCTCAGCCACCAACTCTTAGCCAATCCTTTAAGCTGATAGGTGGCTAGCATCACCCTCTGGTCACCTGCGATCCCTGAATACGAAAACATCTCCTCCATGGAGATCAGCCAATCATCAATAACCATGAAATCTGCCTTCCCGTCATAAGTGGGAGGGCTCAGCCTCTGAAACTGCGAGATGAAGGCCATCTCCGCTGGCACCACTACTGGAGGTCTCACGAGTGCAGGGGGAGGAGGGATAGCTAACCCCCCAGCAGGAACTTGCGTACCATGAGCATGTCCTGCCACAACTGCCACCAAAGACTGAATCTGGGCTCGCACCTCCTCCAACTGTCTGCCCATAGCTTCGCTACTCTGACGCAGACTCTCGATCACCGCACCATTCTGAGCTCCAGACGACTCACCTTCAGAGCGGGGAGTCGAACGCGTCGCAGGTCGCCTAGCCATCCTAAAATCATAACCACCCCAAATCAGAACCCCAATCAACGACTAGAACTCAAACACAAGTACAGACCATACATATATAGATATAGGCTTAAAGCTGCTAAACTTGCTCTGAGAGTTTATCTTTTTAACAAAAATTTGATGACATGCCCTAACCTAGGATGGTTAACCATCACCTTGCTAACTCTCGTGCCTAGATCGGGAATGCATGACTTTATTTTGTTTTGAAAACTTATGTGTGTACATATGTCGTCCTACAAATCTTTAGCTTGGCACATTGTGCTTATGCCATGATATGCTATGCATGTTTGTGCTATGCATTCTAAAAAAGGCCCTAATGCATGCTATGAGCGGCGTACGCATGAAAATGTTATGCATCCCATACTACATAACATTTTCATGCGACGAAAAAGAAACGTGCTAGTCGCAGTCATGTGGTGAGGTTATGCATCCCATACTACATAACCCTCACATGTAGCCCCTATGGTGGATCCATATACGAACACATATTATGCATCCCATACTACATAATATGCCTCGTATACTTCATGTTATGCCATGAGTGTAGTGTTCGTGCTTTTGCCAAGACGTGCTGATGACATATCGATGTGTGAATGACATGATGCAGAACTACCAAAAGCCAACAAAGGAAGGTTGCTCAACTAACTTGTCAAGCAACCTCCCTCTGATACCAACTGTCACAACCCGCATTTTCTCCGAATATAGGAAACATCAGAGTATGAGAAAATATGCGCCATGATGCCACGTCATGCAGGGGATAACTGCCGACGCTCAGGCAAACCAACTCCAATCCCTATGCAAGAAAATCATGTGCTTAATGAATAGAAAATCAGTTATGTTTTAGAGACCGTATCCCTCGGCTCAGTGGATCACCTAGTCCACAAAAGAAATACTATATTTATACGCTGCGGAAAGAAAAAATACTTTAATTAGGTTTTACACCCTAAAGAGCGCATAAGGGTCCCAAGAGAACCACTCATGCTATGCAAGACACTACATTTAATTTATATAATATATAAGAAAACGGTTTTCATACGTGATTTGGAAAATAGTGATTAAGTCTTATAAAACATGCTGATCATAAGCTTTATTTATAATACTAATTAGGGTTGGAAATAACTAGCAACCTAGCATAAAACCTTCTCAGAGCAAGTAGACTATCTCTAGAAAATGGTAGCAGCATAAGTAAATATATCCAGTACAAAGGTAAGAAAAACTACCAGTGGGCGCCAACAACCTGACACGAACCCACTGGCACATATGTATGTCTGCAAGAAGGTACAGAAAAGCTATCTCACTAACAAGGAAAACGGAACTCCAAAGTCCGGGAGTCCACCAGCAACACCACTACCTCAGCTAGCCACCAGACCGGCTACAACTCAGAACCTGAGGCATTCCAAAAGAAAACAGAATACCTCAGCAAGCAACACGGTAAAAACAACTGCATGCAAGAGTCAACCAAAAGGAAGAAGTAATTGAAAAACATGCAGTAGGAAGAGTCACAACTGTCCAAAACAGGACAACAAGAAAAGCACAACGAGCAAAGGAAACAGCAACAACCCAACTCAGGAACAATATCCTGCCGGGCCTACTAGGCTACCAAGAGCCAAAAGTGCTGCAAACTAACAAGGAAGAAACTTCTAACACCCTAAACTGCGGGAAGTGGTAGTAGCAAAAACAAACAACGAGGAACCGGATCGAAGGCAAACGCAGTCCCCCAATCCACCATGTCCAAGTCAGCAAGCTCGAGGGTCTACATGTGAAAGCACAAGGGACCTTCCACCCACACATGCCCAGCCCGTACCTGGAGTAAGAAAAACAAGAGTGGCCTTGGCTATATCACACAACTCCACCCCCCTGAAGAGCTATAACCACCACTACTAACCACGACCCACGATTCGGCCCTTAAGAAAGTAAAGGGAACGGCCGACAAGGAAATACCAGAAATATAACAAGAAAACCACTCGGGAACGAAAAACAAGGTAAAGGAAGAGTGTTGAAAAGAATCAACACGACAAGGCGCTGAGTGAGACCCACTCAGTGCCAACCTAAACCTTGGCGTTGAGTGAGCTAGCCTCACTTAAGGCCAAAACCAAACTCTAACCTCAATCCCACTAAGGTAATACGGAGCTCGACGATTGTCGACCGGAGGTCGACAATAGTCGAACGGCCTAATGCAGAAACCGAGATCGACGATCTCCATTCAGAGATCGACGATAGTCGAACGATTCTAAGACAAAAAGAAGGCAGGGAATTTCCTGTACTCGAGTAGTTACCAACTACTCGTGTACCTCATCCCTCTACTCGAGTAGTCACCTACTACTCGAGTATACGAACATAACTAGCACTCGAGTAGTTACCAACTACTCGAGTACCCCAACCCGCTACTCGAGTAGTTGCCTACTACTCGAGTATCTACAAACCTGCACTCGAGTAGATGCCTAATAATCGAGTAAACCAAACCACCTACTCAAGTATCTCGAGTCCACTACTCGAGTAACTCAAATCCTCTACTCGAGTAGTTACCTACTACTCGAGTAACTCCAAACCCCAACTCGAGTAGTTACCTACTACTCGAGTAAACCAAAACCCCTACTCGAGTAGTTACCTTCTGCTCGAGTAAGCCAAAGCACCTACTCGAGTATCTCGAAACCACTACTCGAGTAACTCAGATCCCCTACTCGAGTAGTTACCTACTACTCGAGTAAATCAAGGCTAATACTCGAGTTAACTCCTTCTACTCGAGTATCTCAAAACAACAACTCGAGTAACTAAAATCACTACTCGAGTATCTAACGACACAACTCGAGTAATACACTTAGCAAATATCGAGAAAAGAAATCACCCCCCTCTCCTAACACTTCCTCTCGGCTACACCCAAACCAGAGCAAAGATCTGAGCAAGGATAAACGGCAACATGCCGGCAAGGTTGGGCTCCAACCGCACAAGTAGGGGGGGTTCAAATAGGAAGAACTAAATCCTATAGTTAGCAAGAAAAAGAGAACAATAAGGCCTCTACCCTAGGGCTAACAGGGATTTCAATTTCAGTAAGAATAATCAAAAGAAACTTAGCAAGGGCAAGAATACCACTTGCCTCAACTTTTGGCGAAGCACGGACGGCTCTCCTCCTCTTCACACGGAACGAAAAGTCGCAGCACCTAGAATTAATCTCACGGCCATTAATGGCAGAAAACTCCAAAACCGAAAACCCAAATCTCATCAAAACTCCACGAAAATCAAATATCTTACCGCTGAAACGAAGATCTCGGAGAGAGCAAGCCAACGCCATTTTCGAAATCGAATTTCATCCACGAACAAGCCCGAAATCGCCGACTAAAGTAGGTACAGGACGGGCGGTTTTCTCCTCTGTTCTTCCGAGAACAAGCCGACGGTTTCTCTCTCAGGAAAAGAGGAAGAAGTGGGCCGTCACTTCTTAAACACAGCTTTTATACTAAAGCTAAACCGTCGGTTCAGCAATAACCGAACCCTAAAACGCCTAATCCCTTAATTACAATTAAGAAAATTCCAAAAGGAATAAGCCAGAAATATGGCTGCCACTAAGGCAAGGCAAATAACAGCTCAAAACTCCTCCCGCAAGAATTTAATATTCAGCCAAATCAATTTAATTAATTGATCACAAATACTATTAACACACCAAACGACACGAAAACCGAAACACCTCGGAATTCGACAAAATTCGCACCGTAGCTAAATATCCATGCTACGAACACAACGGCGAAGTCGAAATTAACTTTCGACGAACAGAACTTCAGTTATACCCAAATAAAGCCAAACTCAAACATCCCCCCGAGAGGCCACACCGGGTCACCCAAAACGACATGGCTTGCTAGGGAGATCTTGCCAACAGGCTACAAAATAGGGCACTCAGTTCTAAGGAGCTAAACCATACTCCACACGTGGCACAAGCCACAGAAACGCGTCATCGTAACGCCAACGAGAATAAAAATAACGCAGGAAAAACTGGGGTGTTACAATAACACTCTTCCTGCCTCGATTGATGAAGTGTGGGCTTGCCAAAGCAAGGTGCATTAATCTATCTTTGTAAGGGTGCGAGCGGATAGTTGTGATATCCCACTATCGACATCGGGTCAAACTTAACTGGGTGACCTCAAAGTTTGAGTGCCCAGAGGCATAGGGTTGGTATGAATCATATGATAGAAGTGAATAAAGAGTTATTCACTAACCATACAAGAGCTGCTTAATGATGCAATCGGTAAGCGTTGTCTACCTAAATAGCTACATTGTGAGAGAAAATCCAAAGCTGACTCATAGTGTTGGTGAAATACAGATCTTGTCCACTAAGAGAGTAGCTAGCATAAACTCTCCGAATTGATATTGAGGGTCATTAGTTTAATTAAAATAGTGGGAGTAATTTTAATTGAAGTCCAAATTGAAATACTAAATTGTATTTTGAAATTTAGTACTGAATTTTTCTTTGCACTAATCCTTGTAGAATTTCTATGGAATCTGGATCACACTCCACCCTGTCTCTTAGAGGCATCCTTGAGAAGGAGATACTGAGCAGGACAAAATACTTGGACAGGTACAGGAACATGAGAATTATTCTCAGGAAAGAGCATATGCTCTATTTCTTGGAAGATGAATCCCCTAAAGAGCCAATCGGGAATGTGTCCCGAGCTAATAAAGATGCTTATAAGAAGTATCTAGACTATTGATTGGATATCGAATGCCTCATTCTCGTCACCATGAACCTTGAGCTTTAGAAGCAATATGAGAATATGGGTTGTAAAGAAATTGACGAGCATCTCAAGAAAATGTTTCAAGGGAAGGCTCACTAAGAGAGGTTTGACGTCACCAAGGGGTTGATTTAGTGTAATATGGGATCTCGAGACGTGGTAGGGACTCACATACTAAATATGATTTGGTATATAGAGAACCTTGAAAGACTATGTTTTCCTCTTGTCCAAGAGTTGGCTACAAACATGATCCAATAATCATTGTCAGACAGTTACAAGAAGTTTGTCTTGAACTACAATATGAATGAAATTGACAAGATACTTCTTGAGCTCCTAGGCATGTTGAGATCTTCTGAGATCAATATGAAGAAGGCCAAGCCTACTAGCCCCATACTAATTGTGCATAAATACAAGGGCAAGGGCAAGGGTTTTAAGAAGACTAATGTTGGACCTAAGTCATCTTTTGAGCCCAAGTCTTGAACACTGAAAAAGAAAGGCTTGGCAAAGGAAGGGAAATGCCACCACTGTAGCAAGGCTTGTTGTTAGAGGAGGAACTGTACTCCTTATATTGAGGTTCTACAGAAAATGAAGGGAGGTATGACTTTCGCTTCAGGTATTTATGTTATAGAGATAAAACATTCTGCTCCTTCATCCTGGGTATTAGATACCGGATATGGTTCTCACATATGTATAAATATGTTGGATCTAGGAAGGAAAAGAATAATGAGTAAAGGGGAGGTGGACCTACGTGTTGGCAATAGAGAAAGAGTTGTTGCTATCATTGTCGGAGTTTACAATCTTTATTTGCCAAGAGGGCATGTAATTGAATTTGAAAATTGTTATTATGTTTCTTCCATAACTATAAACATTATATCTATTTAATGTTTGGACATGATTGGATTTTCTTTTATTATTAAGAATAATTATTCTTCTATATTTAAGAATGATGTGTGTTTTGATGTACCCCAAATATTTAATGGTTTATATATTTTGAACTTAGACCATCAGATCAATAATAATGAAAATACTAAAAGACAAAAATGAATGACTCGAACCCTACATACCATTAACATTATCTTTTGGGCCATATAAATGAGAAATGCATATCTAAGATCCGTAGAGATTAACTACTAGAATCATTTGATTATGAATCATGTGAGAGATGTGAATCATGTTTGTTAGGCAAAATGACTAAAGTTCCTTTCACTGGCTTCAATGAGAGGGTTGTTGATCTCTTGGGTATAGTACATAGTGATGTATGCGGACCCACGAGTTCTATAGTTAGAGGTGGGTACTTTTACTTTGTTATATTTACTGATGATTTCAGTAGATACAAATATGTGTATCTTATGAAGTTCAAATCAAAAACCTTTGAAAAGTTCAAAGAGTTTTAGAATGATATAGTGAACCAGCTAAGTAAGACGGTTAAAGCACTCTGATCTGATTGAGGTGGCGAATACCTAAGTCATAAGATTCATGATCATCTGAAAGAGTGTGGTATTGTATCACTGATCACTCCACCCAGAACGCCGCAGCATAATTGTGTGTTTGATCAGAGGAATGGTACTCCGTTATACATGGTACGGTCGTTGATGAGTCATGAAGATCTGTCTATTTCCTTTTGGGGTTTTGCTCTAAAGACTATTGCTTTTACACTAAATCGTGCTCCAACAAAAACGGTTCTAAATACACCATATGTGATATGGACTGTGAAGCGTCCCAGTAGAACTTTCATTAAGATTTAAGGTTGTGAGGCATACGTATGATGTCAAATGTCTGACAAACTGGAACCCAAATCAGATAAATTTTATCTTTTGGGGTATCCTAAGGAAACTAAATGTTAATATTTCAACCTACCGTCTGAGGGCAACGTGTTTGTTGTGAGGACTAGTGTATTTCTTGAGAAAGAGTTCTTAAGTAGAAAGACTGTCAGGGTAGAACTTGAAGAAATTCAAGAACCATAAATAGTGAATGAACTGGAATTGAAACCTGAGCAAGGACTACAAGATGTTGTAGCTAGAGATCCTTCTCAAGAAACACAAGTTCCATATAGATCTTGAAGACCAAGGTTTTAGCATGAAAGTTATGGATTTTTCGTGTCTCAAATAGGTAATGTATTGCTTATGGATCATGATGATGAGCCTGCAACCTACTAAGAGGCTATGAGTGGACTGGACTTCGAGAAGTGGCTTGAGGCCATGAAATTTGAAATTGACTTCATGTATCGAAACTAAGTTTGGACCTTAGTGGAATAACCTGAAGGGGTATGACCCATAGGGTGCAAGTGGGTCTTAAAGAAGAAGACCGACATGGATAGGAATGTACAGACATTCAAAGGGAGATTGGTGGCTAAAGGTTTCAAGCAAATTCATGGTATTGACAATAATGAGACTTTTTTATCGATTAATTTGGTTAAGTCCATCAAAATTCTGCTTGATATTGCTATGTATTATGACTACGAAATCTGGCAGATGGATGTCAAAAAGGTCTTCCTAAATGGAAACCTCTTTGAGGAAGTGTACATGACATAACTCGAGGGTTTTGTATTTCTAGGTGTAGCCACTAAAATATGAATGCTGTAGAGATCCATTTACGAATTAAAAAAGGCTTCTCGAAGTTGGATTCTTCATTTTGATGAAAAGATAAAAGATTTTGGATTTATCAAGAACGAGGATGAACTGTGTGTTTACAAGAGGATTAGTGGGAGCATTCTTCTCATCATGATATTGTATGTATATGACATACTGTTGATCGGTAATGACAAACAAACCCTAAAAGTTGTTAATAATAACCTATGGAACTACTTTTCTATGAAGGACTTGGGCAAAACGACTTACATACTTGGTATTAATATCTATAGAGATAGATCGAAGAAGTTGCTGGGTTTGACCCAAAGTACATACATTGAGAAGGTGTTGAAACAGTTCAACATGCTTGAGTCTAAGAAATGATTCTTACCCATGTCTCATGGTGCGAGTCTTTCAAATTACCAGTATCCTAAATCCTGTGATGATAAGGACCGCATTAAGTTGATTCCATATGCCTTGGCAATTGGATCAATCATGTATGCAATAATATGTACTCGACCTGATGTCTCTTATGCTTTGAGCTTGACTGGCAGGTATCAGTCTGATCCTAGTTATGGTCAATAGATAGCAATCAAGAATATCCTAAAGTACTTGAGAAGGACTAAGGATACGTTCTTCGTGTTTGGCAGAGAGGAAGAGCTCGTTCTAAAGGGTTACACATATGCTATCTTCCAAACATATCGGGACGACTCAAAGTCTCAGTTAGGATTTATATTTTAGCTAAATGGAGGAGCTGTTAGCTAGAAGAGTTCTAAGCAGGATATAATTGTTGCTTCTGCAACTGAGGACGAGTATATTGTTGCTAAAAATGCGGTAAAAGAGGGTGTATGGATTAGGAAATTCATCGGTAAGTCCGATGTAGTTCCTAGCATTATTGGTACCATATTTCTCTACTATGACAATAACTGTGCAATTGCACTTGCTTCGGAACCTAGATCTCATCAATGCTCAAATAACATACTTCGATGGTTCCATCTTATTCGAGAGATTGTTTATCGAGGAGATGTGAATGTTTGCAGAGTGCCGACTGAATAAAATATTACGGATCCACAGACAAAGCCTCTCGCACAGAGAAATCATGATGGCCATGTTAGATCAATGGGTATAAGATAACTGAATGATCAACTCTAGTAGGAGTCTTGTGGATTGTATATTTGTTGGTTGTTATAATAATTCATTTGATGAATAGTGTACTATACATTTCATTTTATATTTATGGCATGTTCTTTTATTATGAAAATTTATTTCTGTTGTGATAGATTAATTTAACGTAATAAATTCTCATAGAATGTTTGCTTCCATAAGAGTCCAGTGGTGACTTGAATGTGAGCCTATGTTCTTAGAAGCTTCATTCTTAAATGGTCCCTGGTCGACGTGTCATCTTAGAAGCTAAGGGCGGTGATGATACATTAAGACCAGCTTGGGCTTTTACTTATGACTGGTCCAACTTTTTAAACTATTTTATAAAATTATAAGAATAAAAAAGTTGTTATTTTAATTTTCAGATAACTTTGTTTTCTTTCTCTTTTTTGTCGTGTGTGTGAGTGTATGAGGTAATTTTTAATGCATTCTTTTTACGTTTTCTTTATTGCTTTCTTAATTTTACGTAGAATGTGTGTGTGTTTGAGATAGAGTTTATTGCTTTCTTTCAATTATGTAGAGTGTGTGCGTGTGTGCATTTATTTTCACCTACTCATTCTAGTAGGATTCGCTTTGATTTCCTGCCTACTCATTTGAGCTGGACTTGTAATTTCCCGCCTACTTGTTTGAGTAGAACTTGTAATTTCCCGCGTACTTGTTTGAGTAGAACTTGTAATTTCCCACCTACTCGTTTGAGTAGGACTCGTAATTTCCCGCCTACTCGTTTGTGTTGGACTTGTAATTTCAATTATGTTTTCCTTTCATGTAACTTAGCTTTTTCTTAATTATGGGTTCGATGTGAGTGTGAGTTCTATGTTAGCAAGTATTTTTTTAGCCTTTTGTTCCTAACATTACATTATTTTTAAGTCCTCTTTTTAAAACCATTTAGTGCTTAGTTTCGAACTCACATCCCATCAAACTCAAAAGCCATCCCCATAACGATGAGTGGCTAATCGTTCTTAGCCCTCAACATCAAAGAGAATTGGGACAATAAAATCACTCTAAATAATTAAAGGATCTTTTTCTCACTTTAATTAAAGGGCTTAAGGTTTTCCATTGGTATACGACGCGTAGAACCGCATATCGATGTATGGGCTCTATTTCTGTTATCCATACGCTAGCTAGATGAGAGGCCATGCGTATGGACCAATCACCCTTGGGTAAAAAGAGTTGTGTGCATACCCTCGAGAGAGGAGAAGTGTAATTTTACCAGATTGGGTTCCCCACCCAATAGCGGGGTTCTTAGTGTAAAGCGGGCATTAAGAGGAATCCTTCGTCGGAAGAGAGATCAGTCGAATAGTCTTAATATTCAGGTGAGAGATATTGCTAGAGATAGGTGAGCTCATGTTTGTGGAACCTCCATGGAGAAAATGCCTTTAATTAATTTGAAAACTAAGTTTTATAATTATTAAGAGTCATTTTAGTTTCGATCTGATTTGATGCCGAGCGTTAACCCTTCATCGAATTATTCTATGTTTTTTTTACAACTCTCTTTTATATTTTCTTTAGTAAACTAAAACCCGACAAGTTATTTTTGGTAAAATAATAGTCCCTCCGGAAGTAGTAGAAATAGGCAACCGGCCCCGGGAAATATACGACCTCGATATTCCCCACCGGAATATCTTGTACTACTTGCGACAGGTGCACTTGCCTCCTTTTCAGCGCGCGGAATCCGAACCCAAAGCGCTCATCATCTAAATAGAGAGTCGAGCTTCGCGCGCATCAAGTTTTTGCCGCCATTGCCGGGGACTCTTCGTGTTGCTATTTTAAATTCCGGACTATTAATTTTATCTATTTTCCTAAAAAAAAGAGAACTTGAAAACTCTACTTAAAACCAAATTTTGTTTTTAATTATTTAGTATATATTTTAGGGTGTATGACCCGTGGACAACCTTCGAACTCTTGAGAATTTTAATTTCAACCCAAAGATTGAACGGTCCCTTGCGCGTATTCAATCTCAATGCTGAAATCCCATTTTAGACCCCGAAGAATCTATCGGAGAACGCTCTGTTGTAGTTCAAATGATCCCCCGAACAATAATTTTGAAATAAAATCTAGCATTATTCAAATGATACAAAACGACGTGCAGTTCGATGGACTGTCGGATGAGGACCCGAACATCCATTTTTCTTGTTTTCTAGAAATCTATGATATATTTAAAATTAAAGGCATCACCGATGACTCCATTTGCTTGCGCCTTTTTCAATTTTCCTTAAAATCAAAAGCTAAAGCGTGGTTGAATTCCCTCCCACGAGAATGTATTACCACTGGGCCGTGCTTGCGGAACGGTTCTTAACGAATTATTTTCCGCCCGCAAAACTGCAAAATAACGGGCGAATATTTCTTCGTTTGTGCAGAATGATCCCGAGTCTCTTTTTGAGACTTGGGAGAGGTTTAAAGAATTCCTCTGCAAGTGTCTGCACTACGCGCTGTCAGCGTGGCTGCATGTCCAAATCTTTTATAACGGGCTTAACAATCAAACGCGTAAAATGATTGAAGCGGCTGCGGGGGACACTTTAAATAATAAAACCCTTGAGGCTGCCAAGACTCTAATCGAAGAAATTTCTATGAACGCCTACCAGTGGAACGTCCTGCGGGGATGTCGTAAGCAGACGACCGACATTTTGAAGAGGAAGCCACTGCACACTTAGCCCTTAAAGTTGGAAGTCTAACTAAGCAGGTGGCGGAGATGTTTGTTTCCTTCACCACTTCTCCTTATTTCATTCCCTCTAATGTATGTGTGACTGAAGAGTTCGTAGACTTTGTGGGAAATATGGGTCATCCTTCATTCAACCCCAACAACAACCCTTATACTAAAAACTATATTCCGGGTTGGAGGAATCACCCCAACTTCTTTTGGAGCAATGAGAACAATGTGCAGCACTAGCCTAACTCTTTTATGCCCGCATTTTTCCCACCGCCTCCTCCAAAACCTTCTCTGATTGAGGAAATTTTTTATAAATACATCGCATCCAACGAGTCAAATATCTAGAACATCAACGAATCGCTAAAAAACTGTGAACTACATGCTGGATAGTTGGCGAGAATGATGTCCGAGAATGCGCTCGGGGAACTTTTAGGGAACACGGAGCCAAACCCTCAGAAGAATGTCAATGCTATAACCCTCCGTAGCGGTAAGGAGTTGGTCGATCCAAAATGGATTGATCCGTAGGTACATATATCTCCTATGAACCCTCATCCCCCTTCTTCGATTATGCTGCATTTACAAATTTTAAACGAAAAATTTATTTTAAATAAGGCCCTTCCGTATCCACATAAGTTAGATAGTGAGTGTAAGGATGCGTAGTACAAAAAAATTATTTTACTATTAAAACAAATTCGTATTAATGTTCCCTTCTGCGAGGCGATCTCGCAGATCCTAAGTATGCAAAATATTTGAAAGAACTTCTTTCTAATAAACAAAAATTTGAAAATATTTTGCATATCTCTCTCAACGTAGAGTTCTCAGCGGCTCTTACTAATAAATTGCCCCTAAAACGAATTGACCCAAGATGTTTTTCCATCCCGTGCCTTTTTGGCAATATATTAGTAAAATACGCTCTTGCAGATTACGGCACGTGCATTAATTTGATGTCATTCTTGCTCTTTAAAAAATTAGGTTTGGGCACTCTGGCCCCTACTAAAATGCGTATCCAACTAGTGGATCGCTCGGTTAAGTTCCCCGTCAGGGTAGTGGAGGACGTTCTTGCTCGAGTTGATAAGTTTATCTTTTCGGTTGACTTCATCATCTTGGACATCGAGGAGGACACCGATGTACCAATTATACTCGGTCGCCCTTTTCTTGCCACCTCCCGCGTATTAATTGATGTGAGTGACGATCATCTCCTCCTTTAGGTGGGAGATGATGAAGTTACTTTCTCTATCCATTGATGGAAGACTCGTCATCGAGCGATGATTTCTATTATAATTTAGATACTTTTTTCGGAGATCATTCTTCACATGTTTTCGAGTAAATTTTTCTTAACAATGAAATTTTTGTGCTCAAAAATTCTAATTACAAAGAGTATAAATCTATAGATTTGCCTTTCGAACAAATTGGTTCGAAAGATAGAAGAATCAAAACCTCATTAGAAGAACCGCCCTGCTTAGAATTAAAACCCCTACCCGAATCTCTCAAATACACCTTTTTGGGAAAAGTCGATGCCCTTTTAGTTATCATTTCATTGCATTTGAGGAATTCGAAGACTTCCGATTTATTGGAAGTTTTTCTTAAACATCGTCATGCAATTGCGTGGAAAATTTCTGACCTAAAGGGGATTAACCCCTCTTTCTAACCCATAAGATTTTCTTAAACGATAATTGCCGCAAGACTATTAAGCCCCAGTGACATCTTAATCCAAACATTAAAGGTGTCATTAAGGCCTAAATCATAAAATTATTAGATGCGGGGATTATTTATCCTATTTCAGATAGTGCGTGGGTTAGTCCCGTTCATGTTGTGCCCAAGAAGTGCGGTCTTACCGTAGTGTAAAATGAGCATAATGAACTCATCCCAACTCGTACTGTTACGGGATGGCGGGTTTACATCGATTATAGGAAACTAAATGATGCCACCTGTAAGGACCATTTCCCACTAACACTTTTAGACAAAATTTGGAGCCTTAATATGGTCATCCATATTATTGTTTTCTTGATGGTTTATCGGGTTTTTTCCAAATCCCCATTTCCCCCGATGACCAAGATAAAACAAATTTTACCGGCCTGTTTGGCACCATCGCCTACTGAAGAATGCAATTTGGCCTCTGCTATGCGCTAACTACATTCCAAAGATGTATGCTGACAATCTTTGGCGAGCGTGTAGGAGACATTATGGAAGTCTTTTTGGATGACTTCTCTATATTCGGATGCTCATTCTCGTCTTGTCTTCATAATATAGGTCATGTCCCCCAGCAATGCAAGGACACACTTCTCGTTTTAAATTGCGATAAGTGTAACTTTATGGTTCGAGAAGGTTTGGTTCTCGGCCATAAGATTTTGTCTAAGCGGATGGAGGTCGCAAAGTCCAAGGTAGAAATTATAGAAAAGCTTCCCCCGCCTTCTATTATAAAATCCATTAGTAGTTTCTTAGGCCACGCGGGCTTTTATAGGCGCTTTATTCAACTTTTCTAAGATAAAAAAGCCGCTAACTCACCTCCTAGAAAAGGAATCAAAATTTTTCTTTAGTATCGAATACGAGTCTGCCTTTAATTTTTTAAAACAAAACCTTATCAATTCTTTGATTTTTGTGGCACCTGATTGGTCCCTTCAGTTCGAGATTATTTGCGACACTAGTGATTTAGCCGTAGGTGCCGTTCTTTGACAACGCATAAACAAATACTTCCACCCTATCTATTATGCTAGCAAGATTCTCATTTCCGCACAAGGAAATTACATAGCAATGAAAAAGGAACTTTTAGCCATTGTTTTTGCATTTGATAAGTTTCGCTCATATATAACGCTTTCTAAAGTTATCGTATTTACCGACCACTCTGCCTTAAAATATTTATTAGCAAAAATGGATGCCAAGCAATGCCTTCTTCGATGGGTCCTCCTCCTACAAGAATTTGATTTGGAGATCCGGGATAAGAAGGGCGCGAAAAATTTTGTCGCTGATCACCTCTGCCATTTAGAAAATCTGGGTGCGAAAGCGCTCGTCGAATCTGACATAAATGACAGATTACAAGAGGATTGCCTCCTAAACATAAATACTATTTCATCTTCCCCACCTTGGTTCGTAGATTTCATGAACAATTTAAGTTGTGTGGGTGCTCCCAAAAGTATTTTCGAGCCAACAAAAGAAGAAATTCTTTTCTTACTTGAAAATTTTCTTTATGGAGGACCCTTTTCTTTTTCTTATCTACGCGGACGAAGCAGTCCGAAAATACGTCGTTGGTCTGGAGTGCACTCAAATACTTAGGCACATCCAAGAGGGTCCGGCTGGTGGGCATTATCAAGCTAACCGGACCGCACGAAGGCACTGGAGGAAGGCTTCTTTTGGCCCACTCTTTTGAAAGACACGCACACTTTTGTGTGCTCCTGTGAGAGCTGCTAGTGATGCATATTTTAGCTTAATTTATTAGGGTAAAAATATATTATTTTCATTTTAAATCTCTTTCTTTTTGTATTTTTAGGTTTCTTTTTATGTAAATAATATAACTAATGTTTATTTTCTATTTTTGCAGGTTTCCACAAGTTTTCAGCCACAATTCCTCTAACATGCCCCCTGACACGCCCTCCCTGGGTGTGTTACAAGGCGTGTAGCCTGATCTCGAGGTTCATAGCTGCCAGATGGAATTTCGCGCCAAAAATCCACTATCACGCCCCCTGACACGCCCTCCCTGGGCGTGTCACCCTCATCCAGAAGCCTGTCGCCACATTCAATGCTTTCTCCGCTACTGCACGCAAAAAGTACTTTCACGCCCCCTAACAAGCCCTCCCTCGGCATGTCACAGGGCGTGTCCCGCATTTTTTGGACGTCTGATGGATTTTCGACCATTGATTTTGACATTACATGCGTATTACGCCCCCCTACACGGGCGTGACCGAGGGCGTGACAACCATCATACAGAAGCAATCATCATTCCCGCCAGAATTAAGCGCCTAATGTCAACTCTGTACCAGTCACGCGCCCCTGTCACACCCTCCCCGGGCCTGACCTACGGCGTGACCAACCTGTGGGAAAACTCTATAAATACCAGGCCATTCCAAGCATTCCAGACAAACGTTTTGGGAGAGGGGAGGTGTTGTTAGTTAATTTCTTAGGGTTTTAGTGTTTTTATTTTCATGTTTTGCTCTCTCTCTCTCCCTCCAATTCTAGCTTTTTTTTTCATGCAATGCACTTTCATTTCCTGTAATCTTTTCTTATTAGTATTGTAGAAGTAGTTAGCTTCTTTTAATGCACTTGTAACATCCATTTCCTAGTTGTAATCGTTTTTGTTTTTAATAAAATTAGAGTTAGCATTTCCTTTCTCTATATTCTGTCTCTTTAGTTTTCATACACCTTTATTATTTACCCCTCTCTTTCCCTATTACCATGATTAACTAATCCCCATTTGTACTCGATCACGATGATCTGAGAATCGGTTGATCAAGTTATGATGTTTTAGCTTCTTTTTCTTCTTAAAGTAATCACTTTTGATTTACTCTTGGTGTTTATTTAGTGGGACTATATTTCCGGTATATAGTTTCCATTTGTGTTTTCAATCGTAGTTAGCCGAGAGGCTCATAGATTGAATGGATCACCCAAGAGTAAAGAGAGTTGCACGCACCCCTCAAGAGAGGTGGACGTCCAAATCTCCTAGATTTGAGTAAAATCCAATAGCGGGGTTCACCACTTAAGGCGAGATTTAGGCCTCCGATTTAGATGAGATTTGGTCTGACCTTCCTAAACTAACGTGGACATGACTTCAAGAGAAGCTTGTTCCTGCTTCGGGAACCTCCACGGTCAAGATAGTTTTATATTATTTCGAATTAGTTGTTATTTCATTTTGATTTTCTTATTTCAAAGTGATTCTAGATTGAGTACTACTCCTTTATCACTAGCTATAACTTTTTTTATTCTGCAAGTTATTAGTTTTCTTTTTAGCTTAGTATTTTAATTTTTATTTTTAGTTTATTAATTAATAGAAAAATCAGTTGATAAAATAATAGCGATCTTTTCGAAGTAGTAGTAATCATTACGCCCTAGGGAAATACGACCTTGATACTAATCTTTAGTATCCTATACTATAACCGATAAGGTACGCTTGTCTTTATCGGATATAGAATCGGATAATAGTCTCAACCACCACATCCACCTTCTCTTCTCTTCTTACCCTCACTCCACCTTTGCGATTTGTAGTACCAAGTTTTTGGTGCTGTTGCCGGGGAATGTTTTGATATTTTGAAAAAAGGATAGCTATTAATTTTAACATTTTGTTTTGTTTTTATCTCTCTCTCTCGTCCCTCTTTCTTGGTTGATTTTCTTTTAATGGTTAGTCTTTGTTTTAATTATGGAGAGTTCGGTCACTCTCGCGAGGAGTGTTGGGTAATATATCCTTCATCCAACCATAATTTTATCCCTTCCGGATCGAATCAATTTGGCCAAATTTATCAGTCCGTGAATTTTTTTTCGTGGGGTTACGATGGTTTTCAAACGCCTTCTTACCCTTCTCCTCTGAATTTTTCGGATTTTTATTTTTCTGGAAATTTCTTGAATGGAAATTTTTATCCAAGCCCTACTTTGAACTACTTAGGGTGGCAACACCCTGATCATTCTTGGGGCCAAGGTGATCATATACCCATTAAATCTCAAGATTTCTCTTCTTTTTTTCTCTAAGTTTGCGCGCCTCATGTTTTTGATTCTAACAAAAATGAAGTCATTTTTGATTCTGTAGCATTTGATGCACGCATCAATGCTCACTTTAAAGTGATTTTTTGACGCTTTATCTTCTATGATCGCATCTTTTTCTTCCCCTCCTCCTATATATCTTTCGAATGATGAATCTTTGGATATTACGTAGTGCCTTCAATCACTCGCGGAAGATTATTATTCAAAAATTCCATTGTGCCTTCAACCTCGCGAGGAGGAAATTTCCCACGATATCCTGATTTTTTTCAAGTTTCCGAGGAAGACGAACTTTCTTGTGTTCGATCTTCCGAGGAGATTAATTTTTTGGATATCTTGGTTTTCTCCCAATCTACAGAAATGATTGATATTCAAGTGGAGCAACCAGATCTTTCTATCCAAACATTTTCCTGTGAACAATCGCTGCCGCCTTCATCTTTTTCTTCTCTCCCCCCTCCTTATGAAAATTCAACTTTCTTTTCTTCTTTTATTTTTCCTTCTAATTTAGTTTCTAAATCTTCTTCTTTTTCCCCTTCCAATAGTTTATTTTCTTTTACTAACAAATTTTCTTTTTCTAAATCTTTTTTCCTTTTTGTATAATTTAAAAAATATAAAAATACAAAAAAATATTTTTATTTTCTTAAAAAATGTTTTGGCACTCGTGCCGAAATGCATATTGCGCGAGCTGCCATTACATTTCTCTTTTTATTTTCCATTTAGCTAACCAAGAACGTCGAGCTCAACAATGTTTTAAACAAAGAGCGCTCTTGGAGGCACCCTTACTTATCTTTTTCTTTTTTCTTTTTTTTTATTTTGTAAAGGAATAAGCTCCGGCGTGTTTGTGTCGCATCTCGCCTCTCAATTTGGACTCAAGACGGTCTTTAGCTCAAGTTTGGGGGGATGAAATTTTCAACGTCTGGGCACAGAGCACTAAGGAAGCATCTTTTCCTTTTCTTTGCATTTCTTTTTCTTCTTCTCTCTCTTTTCTCAACTCTCTTTATACTTAACTTTAAACATTGGGGACAATGTTTAACTTTAAGTATGGGGGAGTGTTTCCATAATAGTTTACTTTAGAAAAAAAAATTAATAAAAATTTTAGAAAAATCAAAAAAAATTATATATAATATATTTTTGAAAAATCCAAAAAAAATATTTAAAATTTTTTTAAAAAAATCCCAAAATAAATTGAGTTAATTTTTGCCAAATCAATAAGTGCCCCGCTACTTTGCATTTTATTATTTTTTCTTAAGCTCATATCTACTTGCTTAGTTAGAATAAATTAGATTAATTTTCGCGAGTAGTATGTTGACTCATGCAGTGTTCCTATTTAGGGTAGTATGCTATTTTTGAAAAATTTCTTGAAATTTTCTTCACTTTTCCTTAGCTTTACTTTTACTTTTATAAAACCTATCATCCTTTATTTTTCCTTATTAAAATCTTTTTAAACATTAATTAGTATTAAGTGTAGTTGACACAAACCGGTCTAGATGCTTATTATCATTGTTTTCATGAAAGCAAATTCTCTATTTTTTTGTGCTTATCCTCTTTTGAAATTTCAAACCTTTACTTTTAGTAGATTTAGGAAGCATGCAAATGATTTTGCCTTTTCTTTTGAAATGTTTGAGCCTTTGCACCCCACCTAACAATAATCGGTATTAGCCATTTTTGTGCCTTTTCCTTTCCTTTTTGTAGCCCCACTTTTTATTTCACCACAGCCAAATAGCTTTCCTATATGCACACTTTAAATTTATTTTTGAGCTTTAATTGTTAATGTGCATCTTTTTGAAAAAATTAGTGGAAAATCTTTGTATTATCTTTTGCTACAAAAGTGGAAAATCTTTGTATTATCTTTTGCTACAAAAGTGGAAATTCTTAAGTATGAAAAAAGATAAAAAAAATGAAAAATGAGAAAAATATTTGATGAGAAAAGTAAAAGAAAAGAAGAAGTGTATTAATTTTGGCTAGCTTTATTTTGGCAAAGCTCATTTTCTTTTTGTTTTAAGTGTGCAAATACAACTCTTGTTTATCTTTTTGAATGTCGCACCCTTAAAAACCTAAGCCTAACTATATGCCTAATTAAAGCCCTAGTGATCCATGCTTCTTATGTTTACTTTTAGGTATAGTAGCGAGAAACTAGATTAAGTGTTTTTGATAGAAATACTGAACTTTGTCTTGATTAACTATGGTTTTAATTTGTCTCTTAGACTTTAGTATTGACTCAATGCGCTTTTTACTAATTGCTTTATTAAGTTTTAATTCTGCAAAAAATTGGGATGATTTGTTTTTATATTTAGTAAAATTTATAAAATTTTGTGCTAAGTTAAAGTGGAAAATTTCGGTTCTTTTTCAAAATTTCTCTACCTCTAAATTCCTTTCTTACTCGTTTATATCATTTTAAAACTTTTCAATTAATTCTCTTTATTTTCTCTAACTCGTTTTCTTTGCTTGAGGACAAGCAAAATAATAAGTATGGTGGAATTTGATGATGCAAATTTTAGCTTAATTTACTAGAGTAAAAATTTATTATTTTTGTTTTAAATCTCTTTCTTTATGTATTTTTAGGTTTCTTTTTTTGTAAATAATAATGTTTATTTTATTTTTTTGCAGGTTTCCACATATTTTTAGCCATAAATCCTCTAACACGCCCACCTAACACGCCCTCCCTAGGCGTATCACAGGGCATGTAGCATGATCCCGAGGTTGATAGATTCCAGATGGAATTTCCTGCCAAAAATCCACTATCATGCCCCCCTGACAAGCCCTCCCTAGGTGTGTCAAAGGGCGTGCCACCCTCATCCCGAAGCCTGCCGCCGCATTCAATGCTTTCTCCGCAACTGAACCCAAACAGTACTGTCACGCCCCCCTAACACGCCCTCCCAAAGCATATCACAGGGCGTGTCTCTCCTTTTTCCGATGTTTGATGGATTTTTGACCGCTAATTTTGACATGACGTGCCTTTCATGCCCCCCTACATTGGCGTGATATAGGGCGTGACCACCATCGTACAGAAGCAATCATCATTCCTGCGAGAATCTAACGCCCGAGGTCAACTCTGTACCTGTTATGCCCCCTATCACGCCCTCCCCAGGCGTGACCTAGGGTGTGACCAACCTGTAGGAAAACTCTATAAATACCAGGCCATTCCAAGCATTCCATACCAACTTTTGGGGAGAGGTGAGATGCTTCTAGTTCATTTCTTTGGGTTTTAGTGTTTTTTATTTTCATGTTTTGCTCTCTCTCTCCCTCCATTTCTAGCTTTTATTTTCATGCAATGCAGTTTCATTTCCTGTAATATTTTCTTATTAGTATTGTAGCAGTAGTTAGCTTCTTTTCATTCACTCGTAACGTCCATTTCTTAATGGTTTTTGTTTTTAATAAAAATATAGTTAGCATTTCCTTTCTTTATAGTCTGTCTCTTTAGTTTTCAAGCACATTTATTATTTACCCCTCTCTTTCCCTATTACCATGATTAAATAATCCCCATTTGTACTCGATCGCGATGATCTGAGAAGGGGTTGATCATGTTATGATGTTTTAGCTTCTTTTTCTTTTTAAAGTAATCACTTTTGATTTACTCTTGGTTTTTATTTAGTGGGACTATATTGCCGGTATATTGTTTCCATTTGGGTTTTCAATCTTAGTTAGCTGAGAGTCTCGTAGATTAAATCGATCACCCAAGAGTAAAGAGATTTACATGAACCCCTCGATAGAGGCGGATGTCAAAATCTCCTGGATTGGAGTGAAATCTAATAGCGGGGTTCACCACTTAAGGCGAGCTTTAGGCCTCCGATTTAGACGAGAGTCGGTCAGACCTTCCTAAACTCAGGTGGGCATGACTTCAAGAGAAGCGTGTTCATGCTTCGGGGACCTCCACGGTCAAGGTAGTTTTACTTTATTTAGAATTAGTTGTTATTTCATTTTGATTTTCCTATTTCAAAGTGATTCTAGACCAAGTACTACCCCTTTATCCCTAGCTCTAACTCTTTTTATTCTGTAAGTTATTAGTTTTCTTTTTAGCTTAGTATTTTAATTTTTATTTTTAGTTTAGTAATTAATAGAAAAATCAGTTGATACTAATCAAAGTAGAAGTAATCATTACGCCCCAGTGAAATACGACCTTGATACTAATCTTTAGTATCCTATACTATAACCGATAAGGTACGCTTCTCTTTATCAGATATATAATCGGAGAATATTCTCAACCACAACACCCACTTTCTCTTCTCTTCTAACCCTCTCTCCACCTTTGGTATTTCGAGTATCAGCAACCAGCGGTCGGGTAACATCGCTCATCGCGACAAGATGCCCAAAATATATTTTTAGAGTGCCAAGTCTTCGATTTGTGGGGCATGGATTTTGTTGGCCCCTACCTCCGTCTTTTAAAAATAATTATATTTTAGTGGAGGTCGACTACATATCAAGGTGGGCGGAAGCGCAAGCTCTCCCTACCAACGATACACAAGTTGTCGTTACCTTTCTTAAAGAACTATTTTCTCGCTTCAGCCCACCTCAAGCTATTGCGAGCAATAGGGGAACGCATTTATGTAATGCCCAAATGGCTAAGACGATCGCTTAATACAGAGTCACACTCAAACTTTCCACTCCCTACCACCCGCAAAAAAGTGGCCAAGTTGAGGTAGTAAATCGAGAGATTAAGCGTATATTAGAAAAAACCGTTTCACTTAATCGGAAAGATTGGTTCGTAAAACTCGATGATGCTTTATGGGCGTATCATACGACATACAAAATCTCAATTGGTTGTATGCTATTTTTATTAGTCTATGTCAAAGCATACCATCTACCCGTAGAACTAAAGCATCACGCTCTTTGGGCTTTAAAACTCGTAAACGTTGACGCTAACTTAGCCACTCAAAATAGAAAACTACAACTAAATGAGCTCGACGAATTGCGTGCCAACGCTTATGAGAGCAACAAGTTCTACAAAGAGCATTCTATGTTCAATCATGATCGAAAAAGCATGACCCAAATTTTTTTTCTCCGGGCCATCTTGTCATTCTTTATAATTCACGTCTTAAACTTTTTCTGGGTAAACTAAAATCACGTTGGTCCGGCCCCTTCAAAGTTGAAGAGGTTTGGTCATATGGGACTGTACTCATCTCCCACCAAGAAAGAGGATCATTTAAAGTAACGGTCATCAGTTAAAGTTATACCTAGCGGGCAATCCAATGATCGGTGTTAACGAAACCATAACCCACCTCTACATAATAACCCCGCCAAAATAGTTAAGCTACACAACTATAAACAAAGCGCTCCTGGGAGGCACCCCACGTCTACCTTTTACACTCTTTCCTTTTTTTGTTTGCTACTCTTTCTAATAATGCAAGGTTTCTGAATGGGGCTCCCCGAACACGTTCCAGAGAAGTTCCTACGTCCCTTTTTTGTACATATTGCATTTCATTTCTTTTTTGTTCTGCATACTTATATTGCAATATTAGGGACAATGTTGGAATTAAGTGCGTTGGTGTTTTCGTTCTTTCCTTTCTGCACTTCCATTTTCCGCACTTAAAAAATTTTATAAAAAAAAATCTAAAACAAAACCAAAAAAATTATAAAATGAAAACTCAAAAAATATAATTTTTTTGTTTTATCATCAAAAATTTCCAAAAACAATTTTTACCATGTAAATTTTCTTTGTAAATATTCTTTGTAAATTTTCTTGGTAATTTTCGTTGTGAATATCCCTTTCTCTCTCCCCTCTTTCTTCTTTGTGAATAACTTTTCTCTCTTTCCTCCCTTGTAAATAGTTGATAAAAATCTTAAAATCTCAAAAAAATATTAGAAAACAAACAAAAAAATTATTTCTTTTTCACATTTTTTGTATGTATATATTAAGAAATGACTCAAAAAATTCCCAAAAAGGATAATATAAAAAAAAGAGAATAACTATAAAAATCCAAAAAAAATTATTATGAAAGAAATATATGAAATATACCATTCTTAACACCTTGCTCTCCAAAAAAAAATTTTCGAGTTTTTTTATAAGCAAAATTTATTAATCCTTTGTTTATTATTTGTTTGTTAATTTAGATTGATAGATTTAAATATCCGGGGTTAAGTTTTAAAGAATTTCTTATGCTTTTTTCTTAAGATAGGGGACTCATTTTAAGCACTACTTCTAATTAATCTAAAAAATATGTGTGTGTATTATGTTAGAAAATAACAACCATGGATTTCAATTATGTCTACTTCATGCTTTTTGAAACACAGGAACGTTCAATTTATCAAAGTTGCTCTCAAAATTTTTTATAAAAATCTAATTTTCTTTTATGAAAAACCTAAAACCCTTTTTATCCTTAAATGAACCTATGTCTATCGGAATAAGATTTCATTCCGTAAATATATACATCCAATATTTTAAATGATTATATGTTACGGAGTAAGAGGAAAAATTTATTAATCCTATACATATACATTGGGTTAATATGTTGTTAAAAAAAATAAAATGTTATGAAAAATAAGATTTCATTTTCCTAAACATTCAAATATAAAAAAATAATTCATTAGAGGTTTGATAAAAAATTACCATACCTCTAAACCAAGGCCCTTTTCATAAACAAAAACAACCCCCTTAGCCATATTCAATGATTCTAGAATTAATATAAAATATTTTTAGGGCATAATTCTTAAATTGCATTATTTCTTGTAAAACCCGTATAAGCTAAAGTTCCTATAGTTCCAGTTTATTTTTGTTAAACTAACGATTGCAGTTTTAACTTGCTATTTGGTTATCTCAAGAAGTCTTTTGCCCAATACATTTCCTCTATTTAAATCATTTTCAAAATTAAGGACTTAACTCTTATACCGCTAATGTTTATTTTGATCTTTCTTTTAATTAATTTAAGCGGTAGCTAAATTTAGAATTTTTCAATTCCTTATAAGTTCATATCAAACTTTTGCTCTGGAATAGCAAAAGCTTAAGTATGGGTGTATTTGATGAGTTGTAAATATATGTATTTTATAGTACTTTATTTAGGTCGTTTTAGTTCATTTTGTCATTTTTGATTATCTTTATTCAATAAAATGTTTCTTTTCTAAAATACTCTTCTAACTTAAGTTTATTTTTTTCTGTAATTTTGCATAAAAAGTCAAAAAAAATCAGTGGACATGCCCGTGACCAGTATGAAGTGCTCGTGTCCCGACAATTTGATGCCAGAGACTGCGTTTGACGTTCGTCGAAAAACATTCATCGATTGATGTTCGACGTTCGTCGATCACCACTCAATGCTAGCTGAATCGACATTTGTCGAACAACATTCATCGATCGACGTTTGTCGTTCGTCGATCAACAATCAACACGAGCTGATTCATCGATCGTCGTTCAACGTTCGTCGATCCATGCTAGACTCTGTGACTTTACACTTGATGCTTTGATTTGTCGATCGCCGTTCGACGTTTGTCGATCGATGATCGACGCTCGACACATC
The DNA here is from genome assembly GCA_039513925.1 of Platanthera zijinensis. Lineage (NCBI taxonomy): Eukaryota > Viridiplantae > Streptophyta > Magnoliopsida > Asparagales > Orchidaceae > Platanthera > Platanthera zijinensis. The sequence continues at coordinate 155,079,308 of CM077078.1, read as the reverse complement.
CTATCAACACTCAATGCCCTTGATTATGACGTGTCCCATTCCCGCTGCTTCCAGAATAAGGCCAGTCATTAGAATTTCAGCTTCCCCTGCATACCAGCGTGTCACATTTTTTTTGACTATAAATATAACTTATTTGTAATGACCAGGGGTTCAAATTTTTCGGCCAATTTTGTTGTTTGTGGTTACTTGGGTGCACTTCTTGCCATGTAAGGAGAATTTTCTCCCCCTCTCTTTTATGTTTGTTTTAGCTTTGTAATCAACTTTTTCCCTTAATAAAATCTATTTGTTTTTTTCTCCTCATGTTGTCTTGGAATGCATATGAGTGCCCCACCTTTAATCTCTTTTTATCCTTTGTTTTTCTTTGTCTTTCTCTTTAAAATGTGTGTGTGAGTGTATGATTTTTATTTTCTGTTTTTATGTTTTCATAGTTTTGTTTTACATTGCTTTTTTTCTTGGTTTCCTATTATAGTTTTTAATTATCATGCTAGCTTTTATCATCTTGTACCTTAGCTTTGTTTATGTTTAGTTTTGTTTAGTGCTTTATATTCATTTTCATGAGTTTGTAAAAGTGTTTTCAAAGTGGTTTTTATCTTTTTATCTTTTTTTAATTAGTTTCTTTTTTTTTGTATTTATAAAACTTTTTGTTCTTTTTGACTTCTTCCCACTTTTTAAACTCTTTTATAAAATTATAAGATTGCAAAAGTTGTTATTTTAATTTTTAGGTAACTTTGTTTTCTTTATCTTTTTTATTGTGTGTGTTAGTGTATGAGGTAATTTTTAATGCTTTCTTTTAATGCTTTCTTTATTACTTTTTTAATTTTACATAGAGTGTGTGTGTGTGTGTATGAGATAATGTTTATTACTTTCTTTGAATTATGTAGAATGTGCGTGTGTGTGCATTTATTTCCGCCTACTCATTTGAGTAGGATTCACTTTGATTTCCCACCTAATCATTTGAGTAGGACTTGTAATTTCCCACCTACTCGTTTGAGTAGGAATTGTAATTTCTTGCCTGCTCGTTTGAGTAGGACTTGTAATTTCCCACCTACTCATTTGAGTAGGAAATGTAATTTCAATAATGTTTTCCTTTTGTGTAACATAGCTTTTTCTTAATTATGGGTTCGATGTGCGTGTGAGTTCTATGTTTGCAAGTGTTTTTTAGCCTTTTATTACTAACATTACGTTATTTTTATGTCATCTTTTTATAACCATTTAGAACTTAGTTTGGAACTCTTGCCTCATCAAACTCATAAGCCGTCCCCATACCGATGTGTGGGTAATCGTTCTTAGCCCTCGGAATCGAAGAGCAATGGGACATATAAAATCACTAAAAATAATTAAAGGATCTTTTCTTATATTAATTAAAGGGGTTAAGGTTTGCCCCTGGTATACGACACAAAGAACATCATATTGATGTGTGGGCTCTATTTTCATTATTCATACGCTAGCTAGCCAAGAGGCCTTGCTTATGTACCGATCACCCTTGGGTAAAAAGAGTTGCGTGCATACCCTCGAGAGAGGAGAAGCGTAATTCTACTGGATTGGGTTCCCCACCCAATAGCGGGGTTCTTAGCGTAAAGCAGGCATTAAGAGTAATCCTTCATCAGACGAGAGTTCGGTCGAATAGTCTTAATGTTCAGGTGTGCGATATTTATAGAGATAGGTCAGCTCATGTTTATGGAACGTCCACAGCCAAGATGCCTTTAATTAATTTGAAAACTAAGTTCTATAATAGTCCCTCCGGAATGAGTAGAAATAGTCAACCGATCCCGGGAAATATACGACCTCGATATTCCCCACTAGAATATCCTGTACTACTTGTGAAAGGTTCACTTATCTACTTTTTGTCGCGCGAAATCCGAACCCAGTACGCTCATCATCTAAATCGAGAGTCGGGCTTCGCGCGTATCAATAGGCCATGCAAGGCCAATGTTTTGGTTGATTCTTTAAGTAGGAAATATTACAGGCATGGGAACTTGATTAAAATGCACGATAAGTGTTTGATGTGAGACTTTGAGTCTCTAAGAAACGTCTGTGTTGTTAAAGGTAAGTATAACATGTCTTAGTTGAATTAGATAGAATTGAAGTGTGACTTGATTGATCATATTCGGGAGGAAACAACCGCAGATACAAAATTCCAACCCTTAGTGGTCGAAGCCCAACAAAGTGAAGACTGTACTATAGAGATGTTCAATTGAATTTTAAAGAAGAAGGGACTGGTGTGTGTACTGCAGTTTGGCAACCTCAGTGAGGAGTTGATGTTTGAGGCTAACTTTACAAAATACTCCATTCATCAAAGGAGTACAAAGATGTGTTTGGATTTGAAGAAGTCCTTTTGGTGGCATGGGGTGAAGCAAGATATAGCTTCGAATATGAGTCGATGCCCGACTTGTGCCTTAGTGAAGGATGAGTGCCAGATGTCAGGTAGGTATTTGAAGCCCCTTCCTATTCTGAAGTAGAAATTTGAAGACATCTCCAAGGATTTTGTGCATGGTTTGTCTCGGTCTCCACAGGGTAACAATATGATTTAGGTGATTATGGATCGCTTGACCATGGTTGCTCACTTCATTCCAAATCTGAAGGAATATAGCATGGAAAATCTTACGGAGCTCTATTTTGGGAATAAAGTTTGGTTGCATTGGATTCCAAAGAGTATTGCTAATGATCCAAATGGATGGTTCATGCCCAAGGGCTAGAGCTTAGTCCAAAAAAGTTTGGGCACCAAGCTTAAGTTTAGTACCACGTTCCATCTGGATACCGATGGTCAAAAATTGAGGACAAATCTTTCGTTGGAGGAAATGTTGAGGATGCATGCTATCAATTTTGGAAAGAGATTGGAAGACCACCCTTTTATGGTGGAGTTTTCCTATAATAATAGTTTCAAGGGGGGCTTTCATATCGCTCCAAATGATGCATTATATGGCAGGCAATATCGAACACTAAATTCTTAGGTAGAGGCGGGAGACGTCTAGATTTTGGGCAAAGAAGAAGTGGTAGTTGCTTGTGAGTTAGTATGGATGATCCAAGAGCTCATGAATGATGCTCAAGATTGGCAGGCAAAGTATTTCAATGTGCGATTTAAAAATGTGGAGTTTGTAGTGAGCAACATAGTCTACTTGAAGATTCAACCATTCAAAGGCATTTAACAGATTTGTCAACTTATGAATTTGATTCTATGGTATTTAGGTCATTCGATGTTATAGAGCGTATAAGCAAATTTGCATATTAGTTGACATTGCCTGAAGAGTTGAGTGGATTACACAATGCTTTTCATGTCTCAGTGCTGATGAAAGATTTGGTGGAGCTAAATGAAGTGGTCGAGTTAGCCACAATGACAGTGATAGAAGATCTGAATACAATAGTGCATATATTTTTAGTTGAGGATTCAGAGATCCGACATATATAGAATAAAGAGGTCAAGATCATGAAAGTATGTTGGGATAATTATTGACGAGATGAGTTCTCTTGGGAGCACAAAAAAGTGAAGCAGGAAGACTTCCCAGAGTTTTTTGCAATAGGTGCATTTTATGTTTTTAGCATTTTTAAATTTTGAGGACGAAATTCTTTTAAGGGCATCGAGTTTTAACCACAAATTTATACCTAGTGTTTGGAGTGCTGGGAGTGCTTGATAGAGTTCAGTAGGTAGTACCTTTTTCCTCGACCAAACAATAAAGGCAAATTCATCATCTGCACTAATATATCATCGTGTTCACATGATATTGCATCATGTTCATTAGATACTGCACCGTGTTAACTAATGTAGCTTCATGTTTACTAGTTTGGAGACATGTTCACTCAACACCTCGTCATGCTAACGAGTGTGGCTACGTGTTAACTAGTTGGGCATAGTGTTCACATGGCGCCACATGATAACCAAATTGGCATCGTGTTCAATCAAAGCCTCACTTAACGCTGCGCGTAAGAGAGCAGATTTAAGGTGCCTGTGAACCTATTTTGTAAATTTATTTTATTTTGGGAATCTGATCTTGTTGGAACTTGATCCAAGGGCCTAAATATTTCTCCCATGAACCTTAAATAGGGCAAAGGTGATTTCTCCCATCATTTTTCCTATAGTTCTTTCACTTGATGACTCTTGAGCATGAGATCTTGGAGGAAGAAGAATTAGGTCCGCCATTATTGGACCTTCAGAGCTCCGTTTGTCGATCTGAGACTAGCTCTGGGGAGAGGGCTTGAAGGCAAGCATATTCATCTGTACTATTAAATGCTTCCAAGGCAAGGAAGAGGTATAGTAAGATAACAACATCTCTCCTCCTAGACTTAGGATGCATGCATGGTATCTTTTCTTCATATCTTTATTTTTCAGCAATTTCATGGAACTAGATTTCTCGAATGAGAGGGGTTTGGGTTGCCTAGGTTCAAGAAGAACAACCAGGTTAATTGAATCCATCCCCGACATATTCTTGCACTATTAATCCGCTCTGTTAGTGGATTAGGAATCACGAGCGAAGAATTAATCTAGTCTGGTGGTCTAAATCAGAGATGTCGCTTGACAAGCATTTTAGGGATATTTTTGCTAGAAATCCAATTGCGGCGAAGACACCATTATTACACCATTATTTTCATATGCGAACGAATGGTGGTTTGTTGTGGGGGTTAAATGTGTGTGTTGAATGCAGCATGAACTAGTGACATTGTCTTTGTGGTTAGCTGGCTAGCCCCGTGATTATATGATTCATGTGTGGTGTATGATTGTAAAAATCTCGGAGGTATTTTATAAAAGAAAGAAGATGATGATGAAAATGAAGTTCTCTGGATCTATATTCGATAAAAACATGTGTACCTTATTGATTTTTGTATTGGATATAATATCAAGGTCATATTACAACCAAGGAACGTCGATTATTTCTACTTCAAAGAGATTTCCATTATTTTATCAATTACATATCTTGAATTGGTTTTCAAATTAGAGAAAGGTTATGATATATAAGAGGATGATTAAACAATAATTAAAAGGCTAGTACTTGATCTCGAATCACCTTGGAATGAAAATGCCAAAAAAATAGATAAAACTCTAATTCTCTTTAACGAAAAATTCTTGGACCGTGGAGGTTCCCAAAATATGAATACACCTCTTTCAAGTCTATGCCCAAATGATTTTTGGTTGATCAACCTAACTTTCATTCTATAATCGAAACCCCTAAAACTCAGATTATGTAATGAACCACTCTACTGGATTTGACTCCAATATGGGAAATTTATGTCGTCCTCTTTCAAGGATTGCATTCAACTCCCTTTACCCAAGAGAATCCATACGTACGCATGATCTTTTCAGCTACTAGAGTACAAAAAAAAAATCATATATCGATGATATGACCTATCTAAATATTAATCAAGGGTAAATCCTAAACATCCGTTAAAAGAGAAGTAGAAAAATATAGATTAAGATAAGGAGATCATTTCATTCCTCGGATTATCTCGATCAAGCACCAAAAAAAGTTTAGTTACTCATAATAATGGAGGAAATGAAAATCATATTAAGAGAAGGCATAGTAAGAGAGAGAGGAGAATAAATTTAAAGCAAACTAATTTATTGCTTATTAAAGAGAAATTACAAAAAGTGCAAAAAGAGACTACAATTAAAAGTGCAAAAAAAAATAAAAGAGTTCTAAAGGAAGAAATTCAAGATTAAAAAGAGAAATTATAAGAACATTAAAACCATAAAAATGATAGTACATTTTATAGTCTAAACTATTATGGTATTTTCTAGTTTATAATGTGCAAATCATTTCTTGTATGCTTATATTTTGAGCTCCTTATGTATATATTATTATCGCTAATGATTTCTTCTCTTTTTTTAGGTTTCCAAAAAATTTGGCCAAGGATGCCCTAACACACCCCCCTAACACACCCTCCCTAGGCGTGTCAAAGTGCATGTGACCCAATCCCGAGGAAGTCTACTGCAAGAGCCAACATAATGAGAAAAACTGCTGTCACGCCCCCTAACACGACCTCCCTGGGCGTGTCACCCTCATCCCGAAGACTGCTACCGCATCTAAATATTTTTCGTTGTTGTACGTCAACAGTAATGACATGCCCCCCTACACAGGCGTGTGCCTGGGCGTGTTCAACCTTTTTCGAAGACTGAAAAATTTTTGACCATTGATTGAGACGTGACGTGCCTAGCATGCCCCCCCCCACCCTACACGGACGTGACCCAGGGCGTGTCCACCATCGTACAGAAGCAATCATCATTCCCGCAAGAATCTAGAGCCCGAGGACAACTCCATGCTTCTCAAGCCCCCCTGACACGGCCTCCCTGGATGTGACAGAGGGTGTGCCAAACCCGAGAATTTTGCCTATAAATACAGTGGTACCCCCTTGTGTCTAGAACAGTTTTGGGTTGAGAAGGGAGGTGCTTCCCTCTTGTTTTTTAGTGATTTTATGCTTTTCCTCTCTCTCTCTCTCTCTCTCTCTCTCTTTCTCATTTCATGTTTTCTTATCCCAAGCATAGGGTACTCTTTTGTAATAGCTTTGGTAGTAGTTTAGTTGTTTAATGTAATGCTAGCATAGTTTTTGTTCCATGTAATTGTAATTTTTCTTACAAGTGTAGCTCTCTTTCATTATCAATATAAAGTGACCTTTTAATTAGTGTTCTTAATGCTCTTCTACTCATCCCTCCTCCTCCATTTCTCCATGATTAACTAATACTCTTATACTCGATCTGGATGATCCGTGATTCGAGTTGATTAAGTTATGATGCTTTGAATTTACTTTTTCTTTTTAGGGTTTAGGCCTTCGAATTACTCTTGATTTTCATGTTTGGAGTTATATCATCGATATATAATTTCCATTTCTATTTTCACTCTTAGCTAGCTGAGAGGATCGTAGATTGAAGTGAACTCTCAAGAGTAAAAAGAGTTGCACGCACCCCTCGATAGAGGCAGAAGTCCAAATCTCCCGGATTTGTGTGAAATCCAATAGTGGAGTTCACTGTATAAAGCGAGCTTTAGGCCTCTGATTTGGACGAGAGTTCGGTCGGACCTTCCTAAACTCAATTGGGCACAACTTCGAGAGAAGCGTGTTCCAGCTTTAGTAACCTCCACGGTCAAGGACCTTTACCCTATTAAGTTAGGTTTTTTATCGCATTTTTAGTAAACTCTTGCCGAGGTGATTCTCGATCGAGTGCTTTTCCATTTCATCATTTCAACCCTTCATTGTGATCGCTTTTAATAGCTCATTATTGAACTGCAAGTAGTTATCTCTTTAGCATAATATGTCTCTCCTTATTTGAAATTAGTTTTCTCTTAACCCTAAAACCATCCTTCAATAAAATAATAGTTTCTGTGTGAGTAGGATTACTCAACAGTTCCAGAATTTCAATACGACACTTGTGTCCCCTAGCTACAATTCGATAGGTATACTTGCCTAGTTGGATTGCTAGTTCGGCTCTCTTTTCTCAAGCAGAAAGTGATCACCAAATTTTTTGCGTTGTTGCCGGGGAGCAACTTTTGTCTATAATTTGAAAACACAAACCTATTACTTTTATCATTTCTCTTTCTCACCCTCTTTATAAAAAAATAAAAAATAAAAAAAATTTATTAATGCTCTTAATAGAAACCCACTTCACAATTTTTCTACACCACTGAACTCTCTCGAAAAGGGAAAAGTTGCTTAAATACCACTATCTTGTCTAGTACCTTGCGAACCCTTTATTGGGTAGCCCTTCGGAAGTTCGGGAGTTAAAACATAAAAAATCTATTTCAAAACAAAATTTAGCTTCTCTTTTTCTAGTTAATTTATTTCTCTTCTTTATCTTCTCTTCTTCTAGTACATGACCCACGGGAGTCCGTCGATTATTTTGGACTTAGACCACGAAATTAAGTGTACTCTTCGGAGAAGATCGCGATTTCAAGGCCCTACACCCCAAATACCGTTGAGGATTCCGAGTCATTTTCTACTTTAATTATGGAAGAACCCAACGTAGAGGAAGCCATGTATATGCCTATGTCCTATTATGCAGGACTGAATCTAGAGGGAACAGAATCCATTATTGTTTGCCCTGCTATAGCTAATAATAATTTTTAACTTAAGCCTAGCATAATTCAAATGGTGTAGCAGTATGTGCAAGATGACGGACTTCAAGATAAATATCCAAGCGCGCATATAGCTAGCTTTCATGAGATTTGTGATTTCTTTAAAATCAATAATGTTACAAATGATGCTATTAGGCTAAGACTCTTCCCTTTCTCCCTAAGAACCAAGCCTAAGCAATGGCTGAACACTTTACCAAAAAATAGCATCACCACCTGGGATCAATTAACTGAAAAATTTCTGGCAAAGTATTTTTCTCCAGCTAAAACCGCAAAACTTAGGAACGATATTTCTACTATTTTTTCAATTTGATTCTAAAACTTTGTATGAAACCTGAGAAAGATTTAAATAACTCTTAAGATGATGCCCCCATCATACGCTGCCTGTATGGTTACAAGTGCAGACGTTTTATAACGGGCTAAATCAAAATACAAAGAAAATGATAGACGTAGCTTCTAGAGGTACTTTAAACCATAAGACCCCAGAAGTAGCTCTTGAGCTTTTCGAGGACATGTCCATGAACACCTATTAGTGGAATGTGCCTAGGTCTCGCCCAAACAAACTGCAGGTATATTGTAAGTGGACAACGTCTATCAGCTAGCTCTGCAAGTGGAAATTTTAAGTAAAATAATTACGGAGATGACTGCTACCTCCTCCCCTTAGGTATGGGAATCTTCAACTCCTGCTCTTGGTTTTACTTTTCCGAATAGTAATAATCCTGCTTTACGGAACCACCCGAATTTTTCGTGGAGTAATCCTTCGAATGCAATTCGCCCGCCATCACAAATTGATTTCTCTACACCACTTCCACCTTTTCAAAACTATCCAAAACCTCCAAGCTTGGAGGAGTTACTTTCTAAATATATAACCACAAATGACGCTACTATAAGAATCTTAACCGAAAGCATTAAAAATATAGAAAATCAAGTAGGACAACTCGCAAAGATTATTTCTGAGCGACCCATAGGGTCTCTTCCTTCCAATACAAAGCCCAAACCGAGAGAGAAAGCGAAAGCTATAACTCTTCGGTGTGGGAAGCAAGTTTTCGGTATGGTTAGCGAAGACCCGAGGCAAGCTCCGCCCCCATTTTGAAAATTCCACCACCCGCTGAAAAAGAAGTTATCACTCCGCTCTCTGTTTTCAAAAAAGTTCTTGCTCCACCACCCATCTTTAAAAATGATCCAAATCCACCATACCCTTCACAACTTAACAAACAACGTATTGATGATCATTATACCCGCTTCTTAGAAATGTTTAAGCAGATCCACATAAACCTACCCTTCCATGAAGCTATTTCCTAGATGCCGAAGTATGCTAAGTACCTTAAGTACCTCCTGACAAACAAAAAGAAGTTAGAGAACTTATCGCATGTCGCACAAAACACCGAGTGCTATGCGGTCATAACAAATGGCTTACCAAAGAAGATCAGTGATCTGGGTAGTTTTTCTATTCCGTGTGTCTTTGGTGATCTTTTTGTCAAGCACGCAATAGCCAACTTAGGTGCGAGTATCAACCTGATGTCTTTCTCGTTGTTCAAGAAGTTAGGAATTAGTATCCTCAACCCAACACGCATGAGTATCCAGCTCGCCGATAGATCTGTTAAGTACCCGTTAGGAATAGTGGAGGATTTCTTAGTCAAAGTGGACAAATTCATCTTCCAGGTAGATTTCGTCATATTGGGCATCGAAATAGGCGTCGAGGTTCCCTTGATCCTTGGTCGACCCTTCCTTGCAACCTCCCATGCTATCATTGATGTAAGTAATGGCAAGATCTTTCTTTGAGTAGGAGACGATGAAGTGACCTTCTCTATCACCCCTTCGATAAAAAATACCTTGTAGAAAGACGACTCCTATTTCTTATTAGATACCTTAAGTGATGAATCTTCCTACAACATTTATGACGATGTATTTTCTGATTTTTGTTCTCCCTCAACTCCTCCTACTGAAAGTCTACAAGAAACCGCCATGGCCACTAACCCCACCCCTTTTAATTTTCCATATTAAAAAGTCGATGATGACAATTTTTGAAAAAGAAAGAATTTCTAAAACCTCGTATGAAGAACCCCCTACCCTAGAATTAAAAGAACTACAAGAACATCTCAACTATGCCTTCCTAGAAAAAAATTCCAAACTATAAGTGATAGTTTCAGCCTACTTATCTGAAGTCCAAAATGACAAACTCCTTTTAGTTTTACGTAAACATCGTCGAGATATTGTCTGGTAGATATTTGATATTAAGGACATAAGCCTATCTTTCTGCACTCACAAAATTTTAATGGAAGATAATTCGCATAACTCCATATAACCTCAGGGACGTATAAACCCGAACATGAAAGAAGTCATAAAGGGAGAGGTTATGAAACTGTTAGACACAAGAATTATCTATCCTATATCCGATAGTAAGTGTGTTAGTCCTGTCCAGGTAGTATCAAAAATGGGAGGGATAACTGTAGTTATAAATGAAAATAATGATTTAATCCTGACACGGATGGTGATGGGGTAGCGAATGTGTATCGACTATCGTAAGTTGAATGATGCCACCCGCAAGGAGCACTTCCCTTGCCATTCATCGATCAAATCTAAGAGCTATTATTCGGCCATAGCTTTTACTGTTTTCTCGATGGTCTCTTGGCGTATTTTAAAATCCCCATCTCTCCCAAGGACCAGGAGAAAACTAAGTTTACTTGTCCCTTCGGCACCTTCGCCTACCGAAGAATGTCGTTTGGATTGTGCAATGCGCCAGCTACATTCCAGCGATGTATGCTTGCTATCTACGACAAGTACATAGAAAGAATTATGGAGGTATTTATGGATTATTTCTCCGTGTTCGGTGATGCCTTTGATAGTTGTTTAGAAAATCTAGAAAAAGTTGTAGAAAGATGCGAAGAAACTAACCTTGCCCTAAATTGGGAGATATGCCATTTTATGGTGAGGAAAGGGTTAGTTTTGTGTCATTAAATTTTTGCGAGAGGAATTGAAGTAGACATAGCCACGATAGAAGTTATCGAGAAACTACCGCCGCCTACAAACGTCAAAGCTATAAGAAGTTTCCTAGGTCACGATAGATTCTACCACCACTTCATAAAGGCTTCTCCAAAATCACCGAACCTCTTACTCAGATCTTTTAAAAAGATGCCCTGTTTATTTTTGATGACCTTTGTCTGTCTACATTTGAATTAATAAAAGATAAATTAGTTAATGCCCCCATTATGATAGCTCCGGTGTGGGACCTTCCTTTTGAAATTATGTGCGATGCGAGTTATTTTGCAGTGGGAGTCATACTAGGACAACGAATTTCTAAAAACTTCCACACCATCTATTATGCAAGTAAAACACTTACATCGGCATAAGAGAATTACACCACAACTGAGAAGGAGATCCTAGTTATAGTGTTCGCTTTTGATAAATTACGCCCTTATATTACGCTTTCAAAAATTATTATTTTTATGGACCACTCGACTATCAAATATCTTCTTGCTAAGACGGATGCCAATCCACGCCTGATTCACTGGGTCTTACTCCTCAAGGAGTTTGACTTAGAAATTCGTGATAAGCGAGGAGCCGAGAATTTGGCCGCTGACCATCTCTCACGATTAGATAATCCTTATATTGAAAAATTAGATGAAAAATCTTCTAATGAATATTTTCCTAATGAAAAACTTCTTTCAATTAACACTTCACCTCCTTGGTTTGCATATATAGCCGATTATTTAGTTGCTCGTGTGCTCCCAAAAGAGTTCTCCTCTCAACAAAAGAAGAAATTCTTATCTGAGTTGAAGAACTATTTTTGGGAGGACCCGCATCTTTTCAGGGTCTGTGCGGACCAAGTGATAAAGAGATGTGTCACTTTTGAAGAAGGTTTAGATATTTTAAAACATTTGCATGAAGGACCGAATGGTGGTCACTATCAAGCTGCTCGCACCGCTCACAACGTGTTTTGCGCAGGTTTTTACTATCCTAGCATGTTTAAAGACGTGCAAACCTTTGTTAGTAGGTGTGATAGTTGCCAACGGTCGGGCAATATTTCCAATAAAAATGAAATGCCTCAAAATTATTTCCTTGAGTGTGAAATTTTCGACCTCTAGGGAATTGATTTTGTTGGCCCTTTTCCTTCTATCTTCGAAAATAAGTACATTTTAGTTGTCGTAGATTATGTTTCACGTTGGGCTGAAGCCTAAGATCTTCCTACTAACGACGCCCAAGTCGTAATTACTTTTTTTTTAAAATTATTTTCTCGATTCGATACGCTGCGAGCCATCGTTAGCGATAGGGGTTCACATTTCTGTAACGCGCAGTTTTCAAAAATCCTTATTAAATATGGCGTTACGCATAAACCTTCAACTGCCTACCACCCCCAAACTAACGGACAAGTCGAAATAGTGAACAGAGAGATAAAAAGAATATTAGAAAAGACTGTTTCAACTTCTAGGAAAGACTGGTCAACCAAATTAGACGATGCGCTATGGGCCTACCGAACAGCATACAAAACCGTCCTCGGATGTACGCCGTATCGGTTGGTTTATGGAAAATTATATCATTTACCCGTAGAATTAGAACACCTTGCTTTTTAGGCATTGATATTTTTAAATTTCGATCCCCACTCTGTCGGTGACCTTAGAAAATTTCAACTTAACGAACTCGACGAGTGGCGCTCTTACGCATATGAAAACAAAAAATTTTATAAAGAGCAGACGAAACATTTTCACGACAAGCACTTAAGGCACCCAAAAACCTTCAAGTAAGGCTACCAATTTCTTTTATATAATTCTCATTTACATTTGTTTCCGGGCAAGTTAAAGTCTCGATGGTCTGGGCCATTTTCTGTTTTAGAAGTTTTTCCTTATGGTACTATTTTAATTTCACACCCTGATAAGGGCGATTTCAAAGTAAATGGGCAGCGTCTTAAACTCTATTTTTCTTGTGATGTTATGTCAGTCCGAACAATGTTAAGTTTCTTTTGCAGGAACAGTAACTTAAGACTATTTATTTTTGTTAAAACTATATTTATTATTTTGGTTGCGTCTAGCTCAAATAACATTTTAAATAAATGGCGCTCTTGGGAGGCAACCCAAGTTATCTTTTCTGTTTTCTTTATTTTACAATTTTTTCCCCGGACGGCTCCGACAAGCTGAAGCTTTTGCGATCGCCTGCTCCAATGCTATTAAATCCATCACGAATTCCAATGAACACATTTCATGAAGATCCAAAGCACAAGCATGGGGGAGCGGCATTGCTCAGCTTTCGCGACAAATAAATTCGAGGAAGTACCCTTTTTTTTGTACTTTCATTTCTTTTTTTATTTCTCTCTCTCTACCCTCCTTTCTCCATTGAGGACAATGTCTATTTTAAGCTTGGGGGAGGATTTCCTCCTTCTTTTTGCTATTTGTTTGTATTTTAAAAAATCCAAAAAAAGTAAATATCTTAAAAATCCAAAAAGATTTAAAATATTTAAAAAAAAAATTATATATGATATTTGTCTTTACTTTAATAGTTTAAATAGATTTTGGTATTTCAATAGTACCTCTAGCTTTTTGTTTTGTTTTTCCAAAAATCCCATAAAAACAACTTAGCAATTTATAATTTTTCTAATCGGTCTTTTTAATTATGTTTCACAAGTAAAATGTTGGTCATGCTATGTTTCTAATTAACGATAGCATGTTAATGTGAAACGTTTTTCTAAAACTCACATTTTTATTATGCTTTTCGTTCTTTATTTTCTTTACTTTCTCGAAAATTCATCATCAACTATTTTCCTTCATTGTTTTTGATAATTTTTGTAATGTCAACTTTTGATTAATGCAGTAGATGTGAAAGATCTAAGTCACCTATTATTTCTTTTTTCAAGATAATTTATCAATCTTCTTTTATTATCTAGGACTTGGTTTTTGAAATTTCTCAAAACTATGCTTTAGATAAATTTATAAGGATGAAAATGATTTATGCCGTTTTTGTTTTCGTTTGAGCCCTCTTGCCAACCAAAAAGTTTATACCCCTAGTTAGCCTCTTTTGAACCTTTTTCCAATTTCAATTGATAGCTCAAATTATCATTTCATTTTCACCAAAGCCAAATTTTCCAACCTATCTAATCGCACTATACTTTTTGAGTTTTAATAAAAAAATTCATGATCATGATATGTTGTTTTGTGATATTTTTGGAGAAAATTATGAAAAAGTATGTTCAAAATAAGTGTTTACCTTTGTTTGGCAAATTTTAAAATGAAAAGAAAAATTATTTTTGGCCTTTGTTTTTAAAAAGAAAAAAAATGTAAAAGAAAAAAAAAGAAAGAAAAAATATTTTATTTTTGTAACTCTTTGTTTTGGTTTAGTGTGATTTTTAAAGCCTCCTTATTTATCTTTGAATTCCACTCCTAATCATAATACTAAACCAAACATCTCAGTCCTATTAAATCCTTTTGATTCATGCTTTTGATTTTTTTTATTAGCTAAGAGGAAAAGTAGATTAGTAAAGTTTTGGATTTAAATTTAGATTTTTGTTATTTGATTGATATGGTTATAATGTGTCCCTTGGATCGAGTAACAACTCAATGCGTTTTTTCATTTTATTGCTTTGCTTAAGTTTATTTAAAGAATTTTGTTGAAATTTTGGATGATTTATTTTCGTTAGTAAGATTTATAAATTGTAAACCACATTTAAATAATTGTTTTACGTTTAAGTTTCACCTCCTCCCTACTTAGAATTTTGCATAGTACTTGTGTTAGCATAATTTGATTTCTCCTGATTATTCACGTGTTATTTTAGCTAGTTTTTATAACTTTGCTTGGGGACAAGCAAAGCTTAAGCTTGGTGGAATTTGATAGTACTTTTTGTAGTCTAAACTATTTGGGTATTTTCTAGTTTATAATGTGCAAATCATGTCTCGTATGCTTATATTTTGACATCCTTATGTATATATTATTGCCGCTAATGTTTTCTTCACTTTTTGAGGGTTTCCAGAAATTTTTGCAAAAAATGCCCTTACACGCCCCCCTGACACGCCCTCCCTGGGCGTGTCACCGGGCGTGTGACCCAATCCCGAGGAAGGCTGCTGCAAGAGCCAACATAACGTGAAAAACCGATGTCACGCCCTCCTGACATGCCCTCCCTGGGTGTGTCACAGGGCGTGTCACCCTCATCCCGAAACCTGCTGCCGCATTTAAAGATTTTCCGTTGCTGCACGCCAAAAGTACTGACATGCTCCCACTACAAGGGCGTGTCCCTGGGCGTGTTCAACCTTTTTCGAAGACTGACAGATTTTCGACCAATGATTAAGATGTGACGTGCCTTAAACGCCACCCCTCCCCCTATAAGGGCATGACCTAGGGCGTGTCCACCATCGTACAGAAGCAATCATCATTCCTGCTAGAATCCAGAGCTCGAGGTCAACTCAGTACATGTCAATCCTCAACCCCCCCCCCACCCCCTCCACGCCCTCCCTGGCCGTGACAGAGGGCGTGAATAACCCGAGAATATTGCCTATAAATACAATGGTACCCCCTTGTGTCAAGAACAGTTTTGGGTTGAGAGGGGAGGTGCTTCCCTTTTTTTTCTTTGTATTTTTTATGCTTTTCCTCTCTCTCTCCCTTTCTCATTTCATGTTTTTCTTATCCCTAGCTTTGGGTGCTATTTTTTAATAGCTTTGGTAGTAGTTTAGTAGTTTAATGTAATTCTAGCATTATTTTTGTTCCATGCAATCGTAATTTTTCTTTCAAGTGTAGCTCTCTTTCATTATAAATATAAAGTGCACATTTAATTTGTGTTCTTAATGCTCTTCTACTCATCCCTCCTCCTCCACTTCTCCATGATTAACTAATCCTCCTTGTACTCGATCTTGATGATCCAAGGTTCGAGTTGATTAAGTTATGATGCTTTGAATTTACTTTTTCTTTTTAGGGTTTAGGCCTTCGAATTACTCTTGATTTTTCATGTTTGGAGTTATATCATCGATATATAATTTCCATTTATATTTTCACTCTTAGCTAGCCAAGAGGCTCATAGTTTGAAGTGAACACTAGAGATTTAAGAGAGTTGCACGCACCTCTCGAGAGAGGCAGACATCCAAATCTCCCGGATTGGAGTGAAATCCAATAGTGGGGTTCACCGCGTAAAGCAAGCTTTAGGCCTCCGATTTGGACGAGAGTTCGGTCGGACCTTCCTAAACTCAGTTAGGCACGACTTCGAGAGAAGTGTGTTCAAGCTTTAGGAACATCCACGACCAAGGACCTTTTCCCTATTAAGTTAGGTTTTTTATCGCATTTTTAGTCAACTCTTGCCGAGGTGATTCTCGATCGAGTGCTTTTCCATTTCATCATTTCAACCCTTTATTGTGATCGCTTTTAATATCTCTTTATTTAACTGCATGTAGTTATCTATTTAGTGCAATATTTCTCTCCTTATTCCCAATTAGTTTTCTCTTAACCCTAAAACCATCCTTTGATAAAATAATAGTTTTCGTGTGAGTATGTTTACTCAATAGTTCCCTGATTTCAATACGACACTTGTGTCCCCTAGCTACAGTTCGATAGGTATACTTGCCTAGTTGTATTGCTAGTTCGACTCTCTTTTCTCATACGGAAAGTGATCACCAAAAAACATTAAGCTAAAACACTCTAAAAGAAACTCCCTAACAGCTCTCTCATATGCTAAAATGAACTAGGAAGAGTTGTGTGTCAAAAGAGGGGAAATGTGCTCTATCTATAGGTTTGGAAGCTACCACGAGTGGTAGCTCACTACCGCGGGACAGCTGCTAGAATTGGTATGAAGGCAGCCGGACGCGTTGACACTGAAATTTGCCCGGCGGCATGTAGGCAGAGCTACCGCGGGGCAATAGCTCACTACCGTCGTGCGGTAGTGAAATTACAGTAAATTGGTTTTTTTGACATGGGAGAGGCACGGGCCTAGTTTGAGGGGCTTGGGTCTTACTTTGGAGGGGCTTGGGCCGACCATGGAGGGGCTTGGACTTCAATTTCTTCATGAATTTGTCTCAGTAATACAGTATCATGACTAAACATGATTTATAAGTTGGCATGCCCTGATTGAGGGTGTGTTCTTTAGTATTTTTACAAAAACGGTCCAAGAACCTGCAAATAGTAAAATAAGCATAATTAGGATAGAATTTTAAAAATACACTGCTTAACAAACAAAATTAACAATATATATTTATATTTGATTATTAATGTTTTTGTATTATTAAATTTGATTAAATTATGCATCATTAAATTCACCCAAACTTATTATTTTGCAGTCCTCAAGCAAAGACATAAGAGCTAGCCAAGATAAAAAGGGATAGCCATACAAATTGGTTATGCAAAACACGAGTACAATGCAAATTTAATGTAAAGAAATTTTGAAAAGAAAACTAAACATTCTTACATAGTCATGGGATATAATTTTTTGGTTTTCACTTGAATAAAAATAAATCATCCCATGTTTTTAAGAAAAAATTAAGTAATGTGATAAATGAAAAGGATATTGAGTTGCTACTAAATCCAAAGAAATATTATATAATCATATCAATCTAAATCAAAGATCAATACTGCTATCTAAGAACTTACTCAATTTACTTTTTCGCTACTGTACTAAAAATAATCCTAGGAAGCATGAATCAAATGAACTTTCATTAGGTGTAAATTTTTGGCTTAGATTTTAAGGGTGTGTAGTGTACATCCCCGTTTCTGGCGAGTGAGGTCAATAGGAGTCAGTCCAGCTATTTTGAAGCAATACAAGTTTAAGGAGAGTTGGAAGGGGGTCGAGTACCTATCGGGGCTGCCTAACTCGCTCAGGCATGGGTAAGTCAATAGGGGTGAGTAGAGCAGGCGGGCTCGCACTAGCCCCAACATCTCGGCAGACAGCTGGCGAGTGGGGCAGGCTAGGCCCGCACTCATCCTAGCCCTTAAGGAAGCAGCGAGTGAAAGTCTTATCAGGAACTCGCCACCCCAGGCTAGTGGAACTTCATGGGCCACTCGCCCAGTGTTGTTTTTATCCTTTTACCTATGCTGCCCTGCAAGTAGCCTTTTAAAGCAGCGAAGTTACATTATTGGCAGGCCGACTTGGGTTGTATACAGCTGTTCAAAATAGAGGAGGTGAGCTATTGGCAGACCGACTTTTAAAAACTAAAAATAGACCCAAGGGGGGTACCTCAGAAGGCATGCTTATTGTTCTCTAGTTTTCTTGTGCTTTCTGAGATATCCTTAGCTCAGAACTTGGTTAAGGAGGGGAAGCGCTCTAAGATCTTCTGGGTGTGTAGTGGGACCTCCATGTTGGGGCCTTGGATCAATTTCTAGTTCTATGTTTTTGGTCATCTGAGCATGTGGGGAGAAGTAAGTGTGAGGTCACCCCTTTTCCAAGGGTCCGAACTCCTCAGAATTCGGTTCTCAGTTTCAACATTTTTGGTGCGGTGAGCATGGAGAGTGTTGGAACACCCTATTACTATTTGGACCAGGATGACTATACTTCTATAGGGATTTTGTGTTGTGACCTCCTTGTTGTTATAAAGGTCATATAGGCTAGTTAGAGTAATCTTCAGCTCGACGCATAGTCGACTTCAGCTCGACGTAGAGTCGACCTCTGCTCGACGCAGAGTCGACCTTTGCTCGACGCAGAGTCGACCTCTGCTCGACGCAGAGTCGACCTTTGCTCGACGCAGAGTCGATCTCAGCTCGACGCAGAGTCGACCTCAGCTCGACGTGGAGTCGACCTCAGCTCGACGTTCCGTCGAACCCAGTTCTGCTTACAGAAAACACTCTCTGGTCGGCGTGTGTCGTGCTCAGATCGACGTTTTATTGTGAGCTCGACGCTTTTTAGACCTCCGTCAGTTTTGAATAGGAATTCAAATTCCTTCTGTCAGACAATTAATGCTGAAGATTTATTGGCCGTTACAGGATATCTGGTGCATGGCTCAAGGAATTTTCTAAGGAATGTCTGTTTGAAATTTCCTTTGAGGCATGGACATTTAAGGAAAGCAATTAATGCTGACTTCCAACGGCTATCAAAGAAAAGGAAGAAGAAGACTCAGTTATATTATTCATTCTTTCATATTTCAGAACACAGAGAATATACAGAATATAGAAAATATACAGGACTTCAGCTGCTCTCTCTCTCTCTGTGATATTGTTTTGAAAGCTCACTCACAGGAATTCTGATTGCTTCAGACACAACCATCCAACCTTCTTGGATCATCTCTTGCTGGAGCAAATCAGATCTTTGAAGACCTGTCACCCTTGTGCAGAGCTCTCCTTCCTGAACTTCTTCTTGATCTCAGGGGGAGCTTTGACAACAACTACAGATCCACTTTTGCTTCTCTCTGCTTGTTGATAGAGAAGACAACCTCATCCCTTTTTCTTTTTCTTTCTGTATAAGGGTTTTAACTCCCTTCAAAAGTTACTTTTAGTTTTGCTGAAACCTGGTCAAAATCAGCTCCTTTGGTTTGTGAGAACCTGGTCAAAAACTCTCTGGTGCTCAAGACACCTGATCAACTCATCTTGAAGTGGATTCCTATCAAGGGTGATAGAAGAGTGGACTACCCAGATTTGGGGAACCACTATAGCTCCTTGTGTCGTCTGGATTGCTTGTTTCTTTGTGTTTTGCTTTGTGCTGTGAATTTCTTTTTACTCTGATTATTTGCTATAGCACCTTACACTAAGTAAAGTCAAACTTTCTCTGCACACAAGTTTTATTTGCAAAATTATTTTAAATAACTCTATTCACCCCCCTCTAGAGTTAGGATTGATCTTATCCTGCACTTTCAATTGGTATCAGAGGGAGGTTGATCATTCATACAGGCTAACACCTGGATCAAAAGATCCCTGATAAGATCATTTCTCTCAAAGGGTTATTTTCCTTAGTTTTACTTATCTTTAAAACTCATGGCACAAAACAAGGACTTTGCTAGTACCAGACCTCCTATGTGCAATCTCTCTAAGTTTGCATTATGGAAAGCAAGGATTAGACTGTACATGAACTCTTTTGATGAAGACATTTTTAATTCTGTGTTGACAGATTGTCCAAGACCTCCCACAGGAACAAGTACATCAGCTGTTCCTCCTCCTTCAGGAACTGATGCTGACATAAAGAAGTGGAAGGCAGTAGATGCTAAAGCCATGAACATTTTGGCTCAAACCATGTCAGATGACATTTTCCAGAAAGTAGCTGATTGCAATACTGCTAAAGAGATCTGGGAAAAACTTTCAGAAATTGTATCAGGTTCTGCAGATGAAAGGAAGGATAGGAGATCCTACCTCATCACCCAGTATGAGAACTTCAAAAAGGCAGAGTCTGAGTCAGTTGCTGACATGTACAATAGACTGAGCCTAATCATCAGTGAGCTTAGATCACTAGAGAAGGACATATCTCTCACTGAGATAAATGACAAGATACTGACTTGTTTCCCTAGCTCTTGGGACTCAAGAATCTGGTAAATTAAAGATGGAAGAAATGTCTGTGAGTTATCCACAGAAGCTATTCTAGGAAAGCTCAAGAGTTATGAGCAATTCATTAAGAAGAGAGAAGAAGAGCAGAAGATATCCACACCAACTGAAAAGGTTGAGAAAACCATTGCCTTCAAGGCACAGGAAGAACAACCTAAAGAAAAGGTGTTGGGAGATGAAGAGCTTATGAGCCTACTTGTCAAAAGGTTCAATAAGCTGAATAAAAAGAACTTCAGAAGATGGTCATCCAAAGACAAAGACAAGCCAAGGTATGACAGATCTACTAATAAAGATGTTATCTGTTTTGGCTGCAGGAAACCAGGACACATTGTCCCCAACTGTCCAGAAAATCAAGATAAGGACAGAAGGGACAAGAAGGAAAGAAAAGATAAAAGGAAGGATAAGGAGTCAAAGAAATACCATGACAAGCCTTCCTCCAGCAACAGCAAGCACACCAGAAAAGGATTTGTGGCTGAATCCTGGAGTGACTCTGATGAGTCTGATTCATCATCCAGCTCTAGTGATGATGAGGATGATGTAGAAGAAAAAGGATTCTGCATGATGGCCATCAGTGCATCTCAAAAGAACACTGATTCAGAGCCTGATGCTGACTACCTATCTGATCAGGAACTTACTGAGGATCAGGTAATAGACTCATTTGATTTTACCTCTGATGAATTTAAATCTGAGTTCAAATCTATGTGCATTGACTTGATTGAATCTCAAAAGTTGATTAAAACTCTCAAAGAACAATTAATTGAATGCAAATCCATTAACTCAGATAATCTTAGACTCTAAGAAGAGTTGAAGTAGTGTGGGGAGGAGATAGCTTCACTGAAAGATGAGCTATCTAAGACCAAACAATTTGAAGAAACCCTTAATGGGAGAAGTATCAAATTAATGGACATCACGAGTACAGTGAACTCAAGATTGAATGGTACACTGGGCTTGGGTGCTTCATCCAGCCAACCCATAGTGCTGACAACTCCAATCAAATTTACCAGTGAGAAAGGTAAAGGAATCTTGATAGTGGCTAGGAAGAATGCTGACTTAACCCAGGAAACTGGACAAGAAGCGTCGAACGAAGCTCGACGGACGTCGACCAGAGCTCGACGTAATCGCAAGAAAACGTCGTGCGAAAGGTAAAGGAGTCTTGATAGTGGCTAGGAAGAATGCTGACTTAACCCAGGAAACTGGACAAGAAGCGTCGAACGAAGCTCGACGGACGTCGACCAGAGCTCGACGTAATCGCAAGAAAACGTCGAACTCAGGTCGACGCCTTCTCCCCTCTGAACAAAGCAAGCCTTCGCCGTCGAATGGAGCTCGACGCACTCACCAGAGTCCGTCGACCGAAGCTCGACGTGCGTCGAGCCAAGCTCAGAGCAAAAGTCAGCTCTCAGGGGTTAATTCAAAATTTAATTCCAGCTCCACATCTCATCACTTTAACCCTTATGCTGAATGGATAATACCTCCTAGGAGATATCATCCTGTAGGCTATAAGAGTCAACCTGAGATGTCTTTTATTTCAGAATTTAAAGTATATCAAGAAAGGCCCAAGGTAAACTGGGTCAAAAACAATTGATTTGTTGTATGTGCAGATAAAGACCTATCCAATTGAGAACCAGCAGTGGTACTTGGATAGTGGGTGCTCAAAGCACATGACTGGCAACAAGGAGAACCTTGTGTCCTTCAAAGCTAAATATGGACCCAAAGTAATCTTTGGAGATTCAAACTTTGGACAAACAAAAGGCTATGGCCAAGTCAAGATAGGGTCAATCACATTTAAGAAAGTGGCCTATGTGGAAGGACTAAAGCACAACTTAATCAGCATCAGCCAGCTATGTGATGCTGGTTATCAGGTTTGGTTTACCAACTCAGCATGTAATATTGCATTAAATAACAACATTGTTTTAATTGGTAATAGACAAGATAAAAAATATCTAGTTGATTTCAATTCATCTAAAGTAGATATTTGTTTATTTAACTCCCTTAGCAAACCTAATGAACTTTGGCATAAAAGACTAGGACATGTGAACCTTAGAACCATTGCTAAGTTATCCCAAGACAACCTTGTTAGAGGACTACCTTCTGGTCCCTACAAGAAGGAAGGACTTTGCAAGGCTTGTCAATTAGGCAAGCAAACTAAAAACAGTTTCAAGTCACTTAATAAGAGTGACTCACCTAGAATTTTGTACTTACTGCACATGGACCTTTTTGGACAAATTAATGTACAAAGCCTAGGAGGGAAATCTTATGCTTTAGTAGTTGTAGATGACTTCTCAAGATTCACTTGGGTGTTCTTTCTGAGGAAGAAGTCTGATAACTTCAAGATTTTGACAGATTTTCTCAAAGGCATACAGATTGAGTTCAATACTCACATTGCCCTGATCAGAAGTGATCATGGGACAGAGTTTGATTCTCTTCTTATGCTAGAGTTCTGCCAGAAGGAAGGTATCAGGCACACCTTCTCAGCTCCAAGAACTCCTCAACAAAATGGGGTAGTTGAAAGGAAAAACAGAACTCTTATTGAATCTGCCACAACATTGTTGACAGATGCTCACCTTCCTCTAACCTTTTGGGTAGAGGCTGTGAACACCTCCAACTATGTTTTGAATAGAAGCCTGATACATAAACTAAAGGGTAAGTCTCCCTATGAGTTACTCAAAGGGAAGAAACCTAAAGTGAATTATTTCAAAAATTTTGGTTGCATTTGTTTCATTCACAATAATGACAAGAAATACCTAGCTAAATTTGAAGCCAAAGCTGATGAAGGAGTGTTTCTGGGATACTGCATGACTAGCAAGGCTTATAGGGTTTTTAACAAGTGCTCAAATAAAATTGAAGAATCCATGCATGTTACATTTGATGAAACTAACATGTCTTATAAGGAGAAGGAGACTTCTACCATAAGCAATTTGCAGGAACATTCAATTTCAGAAAATCTGAAGCAGCTTACCATCACAGACAAAGGGTCATTACCTTCACCAATTCAGCAAGACACTGAACTCAGTGACAATGAAGAGGAATTTCAGGTTTTGGAAAGTTCAAAAGGCCAACAAATTGAAGAACCAGTTGTTGTTCCACAAGAGGAAACAACAACACAGGTTGGTGCATCATCAACAACCCTTGTTGATCTTGCAACAACAAGAGATCACCCAATCTCACAAGTAATTGGAGATATCTCAGTGGGTGGGCAAACAAGGAATCAAGTTAATCAAAATATTATGCACACCTGCTTTCTTTCTCAAATTGAGCCTCAAACCATACAAGATGCAGAGCAAGATCCAAACTGGATCATTGCAATGCAGGAAGAGTTGAATTAATTTGAAAGGAATAAAGTTTGGGAATTAGTACCAAGACCAAGAAACCAGCAAATTGTTGGAACCAAATGGGTATTCAGGAACAAGTTGGATGATCAAGGAATAATTGTGAAAAACAAGGCAAGACTTGTAGCACACGGATATTGCCAAGAAGAAGGAATTGATTATGACCAAACCTTTGCACCAGTTGCAAGGTTGGAGGCCATAAGAATCTTCCTTGCATATGCAGCTCACAAGAGATTCAAGGTATATCAGATGGATGTCAAGAGTGCATTTCTCAATGGAGACATCAAGGAAGAAGTTTATGTAAAGCAACCTCCAGGTTTTATCTCTCCAACCTTTCCTGATCATGTTTTTAAACTGCATAAAGCTTTATATGGTCTCAAGCAAGCTCCTAGAGCATGGTATGAGACCTTAGCTTGTTTTTTATTGGAAAATGATTTTAAAAGGGTAGAGTAGACCA
Source organism: Platanthera zijinensis (assembly GCA_039513925.1). Taxonomy (NCBI): domain Eukaryota; kingdom Viridiplantae; phylum Streptophyta; class Magnoliopsida; order Asparagales; family Orchidaceae; genus Platanthera; species Platanthera zijinensis. Next base: position 155,055,051 of record CM077078.1, on the reverse strand, counting down.
AACTCTTTTTGTTAGAACCCATAGGTCCCATACCCTACTAGTACAAGTTTATGTAGACGACATCATATTTGGGTCTACTGATTCAAACTTATGCAAAAAGTTCTCACAACTTATGCACTCAAAGTTTGAAATGAGTAGCATGGGTGAGCTTGCTTTCTTTCTAGGATTGCAAGTTAAACAACATGTGGATGGCATTTTCATTTCTCAAACCAAGTATGCAAGAGAACTGGTTAAGAAATTTGGAATGTCTGAAGCATCCTCTATGAAAACACCTATGCCTACAAATGTTGTTTTAGATGCTGATGAATCTGGAAAACCAGTTGATCAGACAAGCTATAGAGCAATCATTGGCTCATTACTTTATCTAACAGCTACTAGACCAGATATAATGTTTGCCACATGCATTTGTGCTAGATTCTAAGTAAGCCCTAGAGAGTCCCACCTCACATTAGTTAAGAGGATTCTTAGGTATGTAAAAAGTTGTCCTAATCTAGGTCTCTGGTATCCACATGACTCAGGATTTGATCTAACTGGATTTTCAGATTCTGATTATGCTGGATGTAGAGTAGACAGGAAAAGCACCAGTGGAACTTGTCAATTCCTTGGTAATAGACTTGTCTCCTGGTTCTGTAAGAAACAAACCTCTGTGTCCACATCAACTGCTGAAGATGAATACATGGCTGCAGGCAGTTGTTGCTCACAGATTTTGTGGATTCAAAACCAGCTCCTAGACTATGGCTACAACTTAGAGATGTCTAAAATATTTTGTGATAATACCAGTGCAATATCTATTGCTCAAAATCCAGTTCTCCATAGTAGGACCAAGCACATAGAGATCAGACATCACTTCTTAAGGGATAATGTAGAAAAGAAGAAAATTGCACAAGAATACATTTCCACTGAACTACAGAGAGGAGATATTTTCACCAAGCCCTTGGATGAAAAGAAGCACTTCTTCTTCCTCAATCAGTTGGGAATGTTAGATGGAGACAGCATAAAATAAAACTCCAAGATTTTGAAACCCATAATTAACAGGAATAGGAAAAATTTCATTTTAAAATTTCCCTGTCTGAGTGGTTTTTCTGAGCTCTGAACTAAGCTCGACGCTGCGTCGAACGGAGATCGACGGTCCGTCGCCCTCAAAAGCGTCGAACGTCGAACTCAGCTTCTAGCGTCGAACTAAGTTCACAGCTCCCTCGCTTCTTGAGTTTCTCTCTCCCCGGTCGACGTCTTCGTTAAACGTCGACCTAAGCTCGACGTATAGCATCAGCCCAAGCGTCGAACGTCGACCTAAGCTGGACGCTGTTGAGTCGTTTCAGTTCTCCTATAGCCTTAGAGCGTCGAATTGAGCTCGACGTTCTTTCCATTTCTGCGTCGAACCCTAAGTATAAAATCATTTTTTCATCGTCGTTCGCAATTGCGCTTTCATATCTTTCTGCTCAAGCTTTCTCCCTCCAAATACTTTACTCTTGATCTTGGAAGGTATTCTTTTTGCAGGAAAATGGCAATCACAGCAGGAGCTCTGGCGGCCATGAAGTTCGATTCTGGATTCGATATCGACTTCGACTCTTTTGATGGATCTCCACAATACTTTCTGGATATACTGGACCTCTTCAAGGAGCAGCAACTGGTTAACTTTATGTCAACCAGGATCCCTCTCCCAGAGTCAGAAATCAAAGAGTGGAGTCTTACAGCAGTTATCTCAGATAACAATACATTGACTGGGAAAGTTTCAGGAAATGAGGTAGCCATCTCACCTCAAATCATTTCAGAAGTTTTCAACTTTGCTGCTGGAGATGATGGCATAGAACTATCTGTGGAAGAGTATGCCTTGATGCTGGACAGGATGGGGCATGCTGCTGGTAACCCCTCTAAACTTCTTAAAGTTAACCTAGCTATTGAATATAGGTTATTAGTAGACATTACAGGCAAAGTGATCTGTGCAAAGAGGACTGCACATGATGCAATTACTAGGCATCAGTTCTGCCTTATGGCTGCACTTATGGATAAGAAACATCCCAACTGGGGATTGATTGTGTTTGAAATGATTAAGAAAAAATTGTATAAAAACTCTGTCCACTTTGGAAGAGTTCTTGGGTTGATTCTCAACCATTGCTGCCCCCAACTGCTTGTGTCCTCCAAGAAGCACATCAATGCTTCCAAGAGGCTCACATGTGCCCTAATTGGCAAGTGGGACAGAAGAATTGTGAATCCCAGGGCAGCAGCAGCAATGAAATCTTCTACAGACACCAGGACTGTAGAGGTCACTCTCCCTCAATCCACTGGTCCAGAAGCAGGGAATTTGCCATCTCCCTCCCTCACCCTCCCATCCACTTTCATCCCCTCAACCACAGTCATTCCATCCTTTCAACCTCTACCTTCCTCCATCTCTACCATTGCCTCCTCCCTTCCACCTCACACTACTTTCCATCCCATAAGCTTGGATTCCTCACCTCATGAGGATCTCTTCTCCTTTGACATTCATGAAGACTCCTTCATGGATGCCTCTACCTCCTCTCCACATGAATTCCCCCATTCATCAACTTTTTCAGAGCTACTCTTTTCCTCCATCCATGAGCCAGTTACACCTCCCTTGTCTGCACCACCCTCAACATCTTCCCCATTTACAGTTTCTGCTACTCCATCTACCTCTACTCAAGTTCCCCTTGAGCAAGTAGCTCTCCTGCCCTTGGCCAATCAAATTTTTGACCTTCTGTCCCCTAGGCTCTCCTCCCTCTTGGATGCCAAGCTGGCTCCTCTCCTCCTTTCCCTGAGAACTCTCTCTGACTCTGTCTCCTCCCTCTCCTCTCATCTGGCATGCCCTTCTTCTGGGGGCCTAGAGTCAGCTGCCACTGATTCTAGGCAGGGGGAGATGTCTACAGAAGAAGAGTTGCATCCTTCATCAGTTCAGTTTGTTCAGACATGTTCAGAGACAGTATCAGTTGCAGAAGTTCAGATAGTATCTGAGGCTCCTCCTCCAGCTTCAATTCAGCTCATCAGCAGTGCCTTAGACCTTCAGTGTTTGGCAGCTTCTGTCCAGAGCTTCTCCCCTCCAGCTCAGACTCAAGAAGACCTTTCCATGGCACCTGAGGCTCCTCCTCCTAATTCAGAACTACTTCAAGAAGATCTGTCTAGGGCTATTGTCCCTTTTCAGAAGATCCCTGATGTAGCAGTGGTAGCAGTGGCTCCTACTAATGATGAAATTGAAATGTTAGCAGCTGTTGAAACTTCAGGTGAAGCGATTGAGACACCTGATGCAGTTGAGACCCATGTCTCCCAAGCCCTTCAGGAACCAGCCTCTTTAGTCTCTATGGCTCCTGAGGCTGTGCCCTCTCCTGCAGTGGTAGACTCCTCCTCCCCACTAACAGCAGATCCTCCTTCAGTTTCGTCCTCAGCAGCTCCAGACTCCATCAGTTTTCCTATCTCTAAAAGGAAGTACATAGATCCATATGAAGAATCTCAAAGTTCAGAAGATGAGTTTGCTACAGATTCTGATGACTCCTCTGCAACTATTGCAAGGAAGAGGAAAGCTAGATCAAAAGCCATGAAAAGAGTACCAATTGCCAGAGCTACAGACCATGACATTCCCTACTATATCAAATACAATTGTGAAATCACAGAGCCATGGATGCAGTACTCCCAAAATCAGAGAAAAGCAATGAAGAAGAAAAAAAAATTTAATGAAGGCCCCTCCAAACCTGTCCATCAGCCTACACCTCCACCTCCTCCAGATGCAGGTGCAGGTGCTAGTCTATCTTCCAATCCATCCCCTTCAGCTCTACATGGAAAGACATATCAAGCAAGAAGATATAAAGGAGACAGTCAGCAAAGGGGAGGTCAGCAAAGAGGAAACTATAGAGGCAGGCAGTCCAGAGGAAGATCAGGTTCTCAACCTTATCAAAGGGGAGGAGCCATTGATCCAACCTCTGGTCCCTATCCTTATAGACCTAGAGCTGACCTCACCCCAACTACCTCTCAAGAACTCTCCTCTAACAGATTTGAACTAGCAGTACCTTTTGAAGATCCCACCAAAACTCCTGCCTACTGGAAAGCTAGAATGACAGAAATGGCTGCTTTAAATGAGATTAATAAAGCTAGAGAAAAAGGTCTGGACACCTCTCATATCAGTACAATGTCAGACCAAAGAAAAGAGGAATTGGAGAAATATAAGTCTAAGAAATTCTTTGATTCAGACAGATATATGCAACTCCATCCTGCAGCTGTACCACCCAGTGCAAGAGATCAAAAGTCTTTAGGTGCAGCTGATGATTACAGATCTAAAAAGGAAGCTTCAAATCCAAACAGAGAAATCATCTTCAAGAAGAGTGATCAAGACAAAGCCCCAAAGGGAAAGTAAAGTAAGATGCTTTAATGCTTTCTATATGCTGGACTCAGGACTTTTGAACAATTGTGCTGCTATATAATGTTATATATGCTGCTTTTTATTCTGTCATGTCTGGTTGTATTGTAGTGTATTGTATCTGCTTTATCTTCCTTTGAATCCCTAAATTCATGTAAATAGTAATCCTAATCCAAATAGGGGGAGATTGTTGGAACACCCTATTACTATTTGGACCAGGATGACTATACTTCTATAGGGATTTTGTGTTGTCACCTCCTTGTTGTTATAAAGGTCACATAGGCTAATTAGAGTAATCTTCAGCTTGACGCATAGTCGACTGCAGCTCGACGTAGAGTCGACCTCTGCTCGACGCAGAGTCGACCTCTGCTCGACGCAGAGTCGATCTCAGCTCGACGCAGAGTCGACCTCAGCTCGACGTGGAGTTGACCTCAGCTCGACGTTCCGTCGAACCCAGTTCTGCTTACAGAAAACACTCTCTAGCCGACGTGTGTCGTGCTCAGATCGACGTTTTATTGTGAGCTCGACGCTTTTCAGACCTCCGTCAGTTTTGAATAGGAATTCAAATTCCTTCTGTCAGACAATTAATGCTGAAGATTTATTGGCCGTTACAGCATATCTGGTGCATGGCTCAAGGAATTTTCTAAGGAATGTCTGTCTGACATTTCCTTTGAGGCATGGACATTTAAGGAAAGCAATTAATGCTGACTTCCAACGGCTATCAAAGAAAAGGAAGAAGAAGACTCAGTTATATTATTCATTCTTTCATATTTCAGAACACAGAGAATATACAGAATATAGAAAATATACAGGACTTCAGCTGCTCTCTCTCTCTCTGTGATATTGTTTTGAAAGCTCACTCACAGGAATTCTGATTGCTTCAGACACAACCATCCAACCTTCTTGGATCATCTCTTGCTGGAGCAAATCAGATCTTTGAAGACCTGTCACCCTTGTGCAGAGCTCTCCTTCCTGAACTTCTTCTTGATCTCAGGGGGAGCTTTGACAACAACTACAGATCCACTTTTGCTTCTCTCTGCTTATTGATAGAGAAGACAACCTCATCCCTTTTTCTTTTTCTTTCTGTATAAGGGTTTTAACTCCCTTCAAAAGTTACTTTTGGTTTTGCTGAAACCTGGTCAAAATCAGCTCCTTTGGTTTGTGAGAACCTGGTCAAAAACTCTCTGGTGCTCAAGACACCTGATCAACTCATCTTGAAGTGGATTCCTATCAAGGGTGATAGAAGAGTGGACTACCCAGATTTGGGGAACCACTATAGCTCCTTGTGTCGTCTGGATTGCATGTTTCTTTGTGTTTTGCTTTGTGCTGTGAATTTCTTTTTACTCTGATTATTTGCTATAGCACCTTACACTAAGTAAAGTCAAACTTTATCTGCACACAAGTTTTATTTGCAAAATTATTTTAAATAACTCTATTCACCCCCCTCTAGAGTTAGGATTGATCTTATCCTGCACTTTCAGAGAGTGATCGACACCGAAAATCCTTCACGAGCTAGATGACTTGAGACGAAGGGCAAGTTTCTGTCTAGGCCGACTCGCCACCACCTCCCCCTCTCTCCATTATCAGCATGTTTGAGGATTTCCACCAAGAGATGTGGAACCTGGTCATGTTTGTACTCGGCACTCGCATCGAGTACTCAACACCAGCTATCCCAGTTGTTGCAGCCCCAGCCCTGGGCTAGAAAGCCCTTAAAACACGACCTGGGAAGGAAGTAACAGAAGAATGCAGCGAGCGGGATCTTCCGGGGCGAGTTCTATTTTCCAACTCGAAAAGTGCGGCCCGGACCGGCGAGGTGGAGGCGCAAGATAGCCCGACTCGCTTGGCATAGGATGGTAGCCATTTCAGTGAGTTTGTCTATCCTCCCCAATTCCAGAGGGGTTTCACGAGCGGAGATGTCCTACAACATCGGGAGTTATGACCTAGTCTAGCACATCTAGTGGTTCGAGGATGTGGTTTCAATCCGACAGATGTCAGAAGCGTTCAAGTGTAGGCTCTTCGCCATCACCCTCAAGGAGATGGCGAGATATTGGTTCCACCAGCTTCCGGCAAGCTCCATCTACTGCTTCGAGGACCTGAGCCAGGGGTTCTTGCTGAGGTTCACCACTTCCAAGAAGAGGAAGAGGTAGTCAGAGTCCCTTTTCCTCATCAAGCAGGGGGTGAACGAGACTCTGGGGAGCTATGTGGATCGGTCCAAGAGGAGGTCCTCTTAGTTCTAGAGATGTCGGGGCACACCCTTATGGTGGCCTTCACCCTAGGGTTGTAGCAGGGGTTCTTTAAAATGGAGCTGAAGAGGGTCCCTCCTCTCTCCTTTGAGGAGCTGATGGAGAGGGCAGCCAGGGATGTTAACGGGGAAGCGTCAAACCCGACGTTCACTAGGAAGTTATCCAGGTGGGCTGTAGAGGAGGAGAAGGAGCTAGGAGGTGGCAAGGGGTAGGAGGTCAGGAGGGCCAAACCTAGGTAAATGGATCAGCAGTACAAGACAAGGTGGGCCGCCAGGAACCAAACAATCAGATATGCTAGAGACAGCTGGAGTGGCACGAACAAGGCCAAAGATGAGGTTTCCACAAAGGAGATCATCGCCAAGGAGGGAAAGTTCAGTTCAACCTTCCAAGATGGAGGTAGGACCAGAGGCCTCCTTGCCCCGATCAACATTAGGCTATGGCGATAGCCCTGGAGAGGAGGAGGAGATGTCAGAGAAGGAGGCAGGAAGGCAGGGTGGAGCTCCCTTACGATGATTTTGATTAGGAGGTGGGCCACGCTATGGCCATGTGCCCGGAGTTCCTGGAGTTGAGGGGAACCATGGAGCAGCAGTAGCAACATCCTCATTAGGATGTGCGGATTAAAGAAGTCCTGCCTAGAGGAGATGACAGGTGTGAGGATAGGGCCGATGTAGGGTGCCTAGGATGGATCAGGGTGATCCACGGGGGGGGGGGGGGGGAGGGGGGTAGTAGTTGAGGCCACCCGCAAGGCAAGCCTCTATACCTTATACTACTAGAGCATCGCTTCGACATCTCTAACTCCACCCCTAGAGGAGAAGATTTCCTTCACAAGGAAGGATATGTCGGACAATGAGGATCCATTTTGCGATGTGCTGGTGATCTAGGCTGCGGTCGAAACTTTTACCGTCACTCGGATCCTCTTTGATAACGGGAGCTCGGTCAATGTCATCTTCAAGAAGGCATTCAACGCGATGAAGGTGGAGGCCAGGAGGGTGTTGGCCTCAGATGGCCATATATTCAGATTTTTCATGGAAAGGAAGGAGGTGAAAGGAGGAGTGGGACTTCATATTACTCTACAAAGGCAGTACAAAAACTGCAGGTTCGTCATTGTGGATGCCCCTAGTAGTTACAATGCGATCTTATGACGGCCCTTCATCAACACCTTCTGCTACGCACCTTCTTCCTTCCATCCGTACCTAAAGTTTAATGTTGAAGGAATTCAAGTCTGGGTTTGTGGAGACCGCAAGGTAGCAAGGGAGTGCTACGTCACGGAGGTTAACACCACCTCCTAGCAGGAGGGAGATATGGAGATGAAGAGGATGATGGGGGAAGTTTCCAGGAAGGAGGCTGGGGAGGAAGTAGAGGAGATGGAGCTGGTGGAGGAAATGGTTCTCACCCGTGTAGAGGTGGCGGAGGAGATGCTAGAGGAGCATGCCAAGGTGATGGTTGTGGAAGAGGACAAGTAGGAGGAGGATCTGGTCCCAAGAGAGAGGGATATTGGCGAGTGGGAAGACTAGTCCCGACTGGTGGCCGCAGAAGAGGCGGTGGAGATGGAGGTTCTCACCCAGGAAGGCAGGGTGGAGAAGGTGTGGATCACCGGTGGGCTGAGTCTAGAGGACTAGGGGAGGATGCTGGAGTTCATCTGGAAGAATGTGGATATCTTCATATGAAGTGTTGTATATATGCCCGGTATCAATGTGTACGTTACCTGCCACTGCCTCAAATTGGACCCTGAGGCTCACCCCATCCGGAAGAAGAAGAGGTCTACCACGAACAAGCTGGATGAACCCATCCGGGAGGAGGTGGGTAAGCTCCTCAAGGCCAGATTCGTTTCAGAGATCCAGTATTCAAGCTGGGTCTCCAATATTGTAATGGTTAAAAAAGGAGATGGTCACTGGAGGATGCGTGTAGATTTCTCCCTTTTGAGTAAATCATGGCCTAAAGATTGTTACCCCTTGCCTCGGATCGACGCGGCTGTTGACTCAGCCATCAATTTCTCTCTAATGAGTTTCTTAGAGGCTTTTTCAGGTTACCATCAAATCATGATGCACCCTCCCGACATAAAAGATGTCTCCTTCATCACCAGGGATGGGTGCTAATGCTATAAAATGATGCCCTTTTGGCTAAAAAATGCAGGGGCAATATATTAAATTATGATGGATCGGGTCTTTCGAGAGCAAAGGGGAAGAAATTTGGAGGTGTATGTGGATGACCACATGATCAAAAGTCAGGATGTGGACTCTCACCTCCGGGACCTGGAGGAGACGTTCAGTACCCTACTGAAGTATAAGATAAAGCTGAACTACTTGAAGTGTGTCTTTGGGGCCAGTAGGGGACAATTCCTAAGTCATCTCCTTACTCCTGCAGGCGTATAACCCAATCCTGACAAGGTGAGGGCGATCATAGAGTTATGTTCACCACGAAATGCCAAATAGGTCTATAACCTGACAAGGAAGTTGGCAAGGTTAAGGAGGTTCCTCTCTCAGGCAGGTGAAAAGTGTTCCCCCTTCTTCAAGGTGCTGAGGGGAAATCATAAATTTGAATTATCTATGGAAAGCGAGGAATTATTCCAAGCCTTGAAGAGGCAATTGACCCGGGATCTGTTGCTCCAGGGAACGAAGGAGGGGGAAGATCTATCCATGTACCTTATGGTAGGGGACAAGTCCTTGAGCTCGGTCTTAGTCCGGGAAGAAAGGAAGAAAGAACTACCAATCTATTACGTGAGTAGGTTCTTGAGGAAGGCAGAGCTCCAATACCCAATTTTAGAGAAGTTTTCTTTTTCCCTGGTCATCTCCGCTCGGAAGCTCCGACCCTACATCTAGGCACGCTCCATCCAAGTGGTGACTGACCATCCCCTCCATAACATCTTTGAGGGGGTGGAGCATTTAGGAAGTTGGCAAAGTTATCGATGAATTTGAGTGAATTTGTAATATCTTTTGTTCCCCGCCTCTCAATCAAGGATAAAGTGATGGTCGACTTCCTGGTTGATTATGTGGTTGAGATGGCGGAGGAGGACTTCACTCGCCTAGTTCCTTGGAAGGTGATGGTAGATGGCGCCTCGGGCAGGAAATCCTTGGGGCAGGAGTGATCCTGGAGAGCACCCAAGGAATGAAGATTGAGTAGACTGTGGTCATTCACTTACTCATTACCAACAACCAGGAAATGTATGAGGTGGTAATAGCAGGGCTTCGTCTGGAAAGGGAGTTGGGGGTGGATAATGTGGAAGTGTTCATGGATTCCATGGTAGGGACCTCTCAGATCAACGGGGTGTTTGAGGAAAGAGAGCCTACTCTCCAATTATACTTAGTCAAGGTAAAGGGAGTTATCAGCATGTTCCAAACTTTCTTAATTCGACACGTGCAACAGGAGGAGAATGAGAAGGAAGATCAATTGGCCAAACATGGGCCCCGGGCGGGGGAACCATCACTGACCTTTTTCGCCCCTTAATCGAAGAAGAAGACCTGATGGAGGTAGACCAACTCACTTTGTGGATAGACCCCTTTGCGGCCTTCTTGTCCACAAAAAAGTTCCCAAAAGGCCTGAACAAGAAGCATTTCAAGCATAAATTGGCATACTATCTTATACGTGAGTGGAATTTATATCGCAAGACCCTCTCAGGGCTCCTAGCATGTTATGTGGCCGAGGGCGAGGTCTAGAGGATCTTGGAAGAGGTTCATGCTGGGGAATGTGGAAGTCACTCGGGAAGCCGGGCCTTGGAAGGGAGGATAGTGAGGCAAGGGTACTTTTAGCCAACCCTTGGTCAAGATGCCGCTGAGTTTTCCAGGAAGTGCCAGAAGTGCCAGTTTTTCGCCCACTCTAACTTCTACAAGCTCAAATCTAAGGATAATCACCCCACCATAGCCCTTTGCCATTTGGGGAATGGACCTGGTAGGCCCTTCCTTCAGGCAAGTGGGAAGAGGAGGTTCTTTTTAGTGATGATGTACTATTTTTCTAAGTGGTTGTTGGTGATGGCGCTAGCCAAGATGACCTCTCAGGGGGTTCGGAATTTTGTGAGGGGGGAGATCATCTGCCAATATGGGTTGCCTCAATCCATTATAATGGACAATGGGCCGCAGTTTGCAAGTTCCGAGTTTATCAGTTTTTGTGGACAGCTTGGGATTGATCTTAGGTTTGCATCGGTCTACCATCCCAGGAGCAACGGGCAGGTGGAGGCCGCAAATAAATCATTGTGAACTTGCTGAAGAAGAAGGTGGAGAACTTGAAGGGGAGCTCGGTGGAGTAGCTCCCCTTGATCCTGTGGGCCCTTAGAACTACCCCCAATACAGCCACAAGATAGACCCAATTAAAGCTCTCGCATGTTGTAAGGCTGTGCTCCCAATATAATTTGAGGTCCAGATACCGTAGGTGGTGGAAGTAAAGGAAGGAAGAGAGGTATGGAGAGATGAGAACAAGGATGAGGTAATTCTCTCCTTGGAACTAAAGGAGGAACTCCGAGATATGGTTGATGTTAGGCAAGAAGAAATCAAGTGGGGGATGACCAAGTATTTTGATAAGCATGTCAGCGTCAAGCAGTTCAGGGGAGTGGACTTGGTCCTCAAGAAGGTAGATGATGTAGGAAGGTCAACTACCGTGGGGTAGCTCAACCCAAACTAGGAAGGCCTATACATTGTTAGAGAGGTATTTAAGTAAGGGGCACATCGCCTTAGAAATTTGGAGCGTGAAAGTGAGGATAGATACAACTCTAGAGGGGGGGGGGGTGAATAGAGTATTCAAAAATTTGAATATCTACTCAACTCCCTTAGAGTTAATTTGCAGAAAGAGTTTGTAGATACTTGAAACCCTAGAGCCTAACACAAAGTGTGGTGCACAAAAGAAAGCTAACTGTAATTATAGTTTCAGCTTTAGTCCTAACACAGCAACTAGCAATCCTAGTTAGTTCTATTCACAGCCACAGTGCAATTATTAAAGTAAGCAATACAGATGACACAAGAGGTTTATAGTGGTTCCCTCTAAATAGGTACATCCACTCTTCTACCACCCTAGTAGGAATCCACTATAGGTTTTTGTTCAGGTGCCCTGCCACCAACTGATCTGGTTCAGGTAGATCAAGTAGACCCTTTGAGCTTTTGATCAGGAGCTCAAAATCCAACACAGGTTTTTGCTATGGTGCCCTACCACCAAGGTTCACTTTTGAAGGGAGTAATAACCCTTTTACAGGAGGTTGAGAGAGAGTTAGAGTGTCTTCTCTATTGTTAAAATAATATTAGAGAAGCAAGTGGATTGCATAGAGCTAGAAAGATCTAAGGAATCAAGGCTCCCCCTGGCTTAGTGATATCTAGGAAGAAGTCTTGCTTCAGTGTGCAGGAACTCTTCTGAACTCTTAACAGAGAGCTGTCATGAAGTTCTTGAAGGAGCAGCTTGAAGAAGACTCTTGATGCAAAATGATTGTTCTTCTTCAATCAGCTTTTCTTTCTTCTTCTTCTTCTTTTAGAGGCTCTGAGTGAATGTTCCTGGAAGCTGGATGAACTCAGGGTTGAAGAAGAATGCTGAAGAAAGTAGATCTTCTCAGTTGAATGTGAAAGGAACTGAGAGCAGTTCTTCTTGTTTTGAATCTGTATATGAATATCTGTGTCAACCAGACTTGGTGTCTGTGAGTATATCTCTCTATCTATGTATATGTGTGTTGTTGTTGTAAAAACTTCTTTCAAAAGAAGCTCTTTATATATTAGCCTCTGTAACAGCTCTAATCTTTATTTGAACTTTGTCTTCTTATGATATCTGCAATCTGGGCTACAAATAGCACAATACAAAAATATATCCTACAGACAGACATCCTATAAAGGGATAAAGCATTCTGAGAAGTTGCATATCCAATCTGATAAAAGAATACTAGAGAAAGTCACATCATACTAAACTCTTTACGGCCAGAGAAGACTTTTGTGTCTAACGGCTATAAAGGACAGCATGGCAGATAAAACATAAAGATATTTCAACTAATAAGACAAAAGACTTTTGTCAGAAAGAACTTTACTTATGCATAAAGAATGGGGCAAAGATTGCCTTGAAATGTCATCATAAAATCAATGAAATAATCTTTAATAAAATATGCCAAATTAGTAGGAAATAAATCACAGAAGAGAAGGAGTACAAAATTACTAATAGCAGACAGAAGAACGTCGAATGATCCTCGGAGATCGTCGACCGAACCACAGAGATCATCGAACTATCAGAACAGATAGTCGAACGACACAGATAGTCGAACTATCAAAGCAGATAGTCGAGCTATCAAAAAGATAGTCGAACCATCAAACAGATGGTCGAACTATCAACACAGAGCAGATAGTCAAACTATCAGAGCAGATAGTCGAACTATCACAACAGAACAGATAGTCGAACTATCAGAGAAGATAGTCGAACTATCACAACAGAACAGATTGTCGAACTATCAGAGAAAATAGTCAAGCTATCAGATAGTTGAACTATCAAGGAGTTAAACTATCAAGAAATCTGTCTGGTGAAAAGAAGTCGAGCAGGGTTCGATGATCGACGAGGCAGAGACCACAGATCGTCGAGCTATCAAGAGTTTAACTAACTCAAAGATAGACGATCTGCTGACTGACGAAAGACGACAACCTGATAGACGATCGTCGAACAGTTGATAGACGATAGTCGAGTGCCGTTCGACTATAGTCGAACCAAAAACAACTTAGCCAGATTTCCACTGGATAAGTGACAATTCTACAACTGAGGAATTCTAACCTAACAACTAACCTTTGACCATAGATAAATCATGTGTCAAGAAACTAATTGAGAGGACTTAACATAAATCCAAACTAGGGTACCAATAGAGGATGAGACCCTAAGTCATACCTTGGAGCGGCGATGACTTAAAGCATTTCTATCCGTGAAAAAGTATAAAACCTCCTCTTCTATAAATATGAGATATCGCGACCTTTCAGATCATTTTGCAAGTTTGTAACAGGTGATGTTCATGAAATAGACCCTGAGAAGATCCCGCTGCTAGGATCCCACTAGTTAGCAGAGCTGGATGTCACTCGAGAGAGTCTACCCAAACCCCGAGATGATCCTGCTTGCAGGATCCCACTAGAAAGCAGGGTTGGATGTCACTCGATAGAGTTTACCCAGACCCCGAGTAGATCCCACAGCCAGTCTCTCACTAGCTGGTAGGGCTGGATATAACTCGAGAGATTCTACCCAAACCTCGAGAAGATACCGCTACCAGGGTCACACTAAATGGTAGGGCTGTATGTTACCTGAGAGAGTCTTCCCCAATCCCCGAGAAGATTCCGCTACTAGGATCTCACTAGCTGGCAGGGATGGATGTCACTCGAGAGAGTCTACCCAGACCCCGAGAAGATCCAGCTACCAGGCTCCCACTAGCTGGTTGGGCTGGATGTCACTCGAGAGAGTCTACCAAGACCCCGACAAGATCCCGCGGTCTGGCTCTCACTAGCTGGCAGGGCTGGATGTCACTCGAGAGAGTTTACCGAGACCCCAAGAAGATCCTTGTGCAAGGCTCCAACTAGATGGCATGGTTGGATGTCACTCGAGAGAGTTTGCCCTAGACCCCGAGAAGATCCCGCTGCCAGACTCCCACTTGCTGACCGTGCAGGATGTCACTCGAGAGAGTCTACCCAGACCCCAAGAAGATCCCACTGCCAGGCTCCCACTAGCTGCAGGGCTGGATGTCACTCGAGAGAGTCAACCCAGACACCGAGACGATCCCGCTGCTAGTCTCCCACTAGCTGGCAGGGCTGAATTTCACTCGAGAGTGTCTACCCATACCCTGAGAAGATCATGTTGCCAAGATACCACAAGCTAGCAGGGTTGGATGTCACTCGAGAGGATCTACCCAGACCCCGAGAAGATCCTGATGTAATTCTCCCACTAGCTTATAGGGCTAGATGTCACTCAAGTGTGTCCGCCCAGACCCCAAGAAGATCCCACTGCCAGTCTCCCACTAGATGGTAGGGATGTATGTCACTTGAGAGAGTCTGCTCAAGTCTCGAGCTTCTCCCAATGTTATGATCTCACCTAGCTGACAGGGAAGGGGTCCTCGGTGGACGTCACTGATGCTCTGGAACTAAGTCCCGGCTGCTCTTACCAATTGATATGAGGCATCCGAAGGTTAACTTGGTGAAAAGGCTAAGGGCAATGTCATAAAGAGAACATGTCAGACCCAACAAAATCCCAAATGATCAGGTAGTGGCGAGCTGAGATCTCGACAACTACCACAGGGCGATAATAACTCTACAAAGAAATGCCAAAGGGGCGAGATAACATATCGACATCTACTAAGGAAGGTGATTCAGGGGTGTTATCAGCAACTAAATTCCATCCCATCAAGTTTTCACTTGTAAAAATCAGGTTATGAATAACTTCCTAAAAGATATGAGATCCCTCACACGAGAAGGGAAGTCGCGGACCCGGATCTATGAGTGGTCTAGCCTCTACTGGTAAGAGATGGAGAGGTCTCGGCAACTCGGGAATAGTGTGATCTAACTTAACTCTACTTTCTAGCGACGAGTTCTACCCTAGCGTGGTCACGCAAGAAGGGGCAAAACAAGCGTACAAGTGCAACATATGCGCAAGTGCGATGCATAAAAATAAATATTGAAATAAAAGATTTGCTAAGTAAAATTTCCATTAATATGTATTGTTACAAAAGGAGCTCTCCTTGCGGCAAGATTACAATATTAAGGGGCGGGGATTTTTTACAGGAAAACAAAATAAAAATACAGGTTAGCTCTCACCCTCCCCCTAGAAGGATCATCCTGATAGTCGAAGACATCCTTAAAGAGCGAGTCAAAGCTGTCTTCCGGCTCGCCAGGAGTAGGGATAGGGAGGAACAACACCGGTACTAGGACTTTGGAGGTCACCTCCTCACAATCAGCCGTCAGCACCTATAGATCTTACATGACCTGTAGGGTGTGATCAACAGCTTTGATAGAGTTGTGTCACAGTATTTTGTTGACCTCCGCCTACCTGAAGATCTTCATGTCCTTTCATGGGACACTCATACCACCATGAGAATGGGGGAGCAGACAACCTACCAGGTGGCTAACCTCGACATGAAGCAGCTTGTTCTTCTCCTCTAGCCGCTTATTCTTCTCCTCGAGCTCGGAAGCATAAGAAATGGACATTGTTACACCCAGCAAGTTGAAGATGATGACAGCATGCTTGCAAAAGATCCTTCTCTGTCTCCAACCAAAGACTTGCGGTGCCGTGGTGACCTTGTGGAGTGACGCTACAATCTCCTCCCTCGGCACAAGACGGCTTATTAAAATTTATTTTAATTTCTATGTTATTTTTAGTTGCAATTTCATTTTATGTTGTTTCAAAATTATGTAATTTGTTTTATTTTTTATTTGGGCTCCATGTTGCCAAATTGTGTTGTAAGCCTATAAAAGGCCATCTCATGTTGAGGTATAATAAGTTGAATGAATTTAAAAACAAAACCTAACTCTTACTTAATAATTCTTCTCTCTTGCTCAATCCCCTCACCCTAGTCGTCGGCCCCCTTTCCTCTCTCTCAAAAGTTTCGGCCTCCTATCCTCCCCCTATTCTCCCCTCAAGACCTCCACACAAAGCCCTCCCTCTTGACAATAAACCGGCCATCCTCTCTCTCTCCAAAACCGAGGAGCCCCAAAGGCCTCCTCTCCTCTTGGATTTCGGCCAAACCTAGGTCCTTCACCCAAGGTTCGACCAACCTCAAGCCGCCCACCCCCTTGGAGGATCTCGGCCTAATTCGTTCTCTACAGCTACAACAAATCTTCTCAGGCGTGAATTGAGGAAGGCGAATGAGTTTCTCTCCATCCGGCGTGACTCTCGCGGAACCGTTGAAGAGCAAACCTATTTACTAAATCAGAATCATCTATTTCAATTGGGGTAACGAAAAATTCTACCATTGTGTGTTTCTTTCAAGATTTTCTTGTGGTGGATTTAATTTAGTGTGATCTCTTGAAAGCATTGGATTTATCTTAGTTTTCTTCGATCGGTTTGTTGTTCATCATTATTTTATTTATGTTCAAGAGAATTGGAGAACCTATTTTTTTTAGTTGGGAGAGATCAACCTATTCTGAATCGTAAATTTTGGTGGATCTCTTTTGGTACAACATTCGCTCGATCTGACCGGGTGGGTCCTTTTAGCATGAGAGAATATCAGCCTATAGCCTTTGTTCGATCTCAAACGGTGTGGCCACTAGTACTTTAGTGTTTGATTTATAAAACTGAATAATGTGTGTGTTGCGCTGAAAGTTTTGTGCGAACGTAGAATTGGGATGTAGCGAGAAATTCGTGTTTGTCTGTAATTTTTCGGTGTCAACGTATGAGCCTACACCAATTTGTTATCAGAGGGAGGTTCGTGTAAATTTCCTAATTGTCACCCTCACCCTTTTCTTATAACGCTGACACGTACTTGAATGATTCGATGTCCAAAATAATAAAACAATTTTTAAATTTTTGGTCTGCAAATAGAGGCCTAAAACTTCTATTTTTCTGCAAAAAATCAAAAAAAAATTTAATAATCTTCTATTTATTTTCATCAAGAAAATCAACAAATATTTTAACTACCCTAGTTATTAAGCGGGAACAAATCTGTCTTTCATAAATTTTATAGGGTGAGAATCACTGTTATTTGAATGCGCACTAGATTACGCTTGAAGTATTCCCCATCTTCTTCCCAAATGGCGGACGAGCGGAATGCGGGTCACGTTCCCGCAATGATTGATGAAATCCGCCAAGAGTTCACTGATCACTTAACGAAAATTAGGAGATGCTTCATGAATTGAGATTAAATCAAGCGGTTCCCCATAATCATGCAGCCAACCAACATGAGGAAAGGAATAATAATAGTAATAATCACGATCATGTCCCGCATGCACCTGTCCAAAATAAACAGGAACCATTTGATTTTGGTATTACTAGGGCGGTCTGAGTCAAGAGGATAGCTAACTCACCTAGAGGGGGGTGAATAGGTTATTTGTGTCTTTATTAGTTCTTTTCTTTTCATTTAGATTGCTGCTTGAGTGGTAGGTTAATTTCTTCTTTCATGAGCGACAGAAAGTATCAAGGGTCTACCTAATTCACCTAGAGGGGGGTGAATATGTTATGTTTGTCTTTTGTGAAATAAAAGCTATCTAAAAACTCAAGTACAGAAACACAGAGATTTATAGTGGTTCCCCGTATTGGGTACGTCAACAGCCCGCCTCACCTATCTACCACGAAGGGATAGATTCGGCTACTTCACCTTTCTCAGATTATCACAATCTTACACCTCGGAGTAACGCTCCTACACCTCGGAGAACAAACTCTCCTACACCTCGATCCACAACATGATCAAGAAACTCGATCCATAAACCGGATCTACACTCGAAAGAAAAAACTTCCAATAATCTCGGAGACTAAACTCCTACAAAGGTTAAAACATTGTTACAACAATAATAAAATTTTTACTCTACCAAATCTGAAATCTTTAAGGATCTTCCTTCTTTAAAACTGAAAAGCTCTGTAAAGAAGATTGTGTAAGAAATCCAAGAAAACTTGATCTAAAAACCTTGGATGCGACACAATCAAATAGATGTTGAAGAATCATGGAAACTTGGATTTGTCGAATCTTTTCTCCTTTCGAATCGTTTGATTGAGAGAAGAGTCGTAGAGAAGAACGATGATGAAGACGGCGGCTTCTCTTGAATTTAGAAATTGTGAAAAAGATTCTTATTATATAATTATTCTGATTAGTATTCTTAGGGTTAGCAATCAATCTAAAAGGACTATTTATAGAACATCTTCGAACGGTCATAAATCATTAAGGAATGATCCATGTGGACCAATCCTGAAGAACTTAGATTTAAATCGAAATCCCGTCATGAGATTTGAAAAGAAAAATCTGCATGTCCATTTCTCGAGAAGAAATAGATTTCATGAGAAATGATTAGCTTTCTCAAGAAAAATACATGGCTTCTCGAGAAAAGACTTGACGATAATTCTCTGAAGTATAATACCTTATTTCTTGAGAATGATATTATTTCCTGAAAAAAGTACTTAGCGTAAATTTAGAACTGAAGACAGATTTCACGAGAAGAATATGATTTCTCGAGAAATAAATTGCTTTCACGAGAAATGGTTTGACCTTCTCGAGAAATTAACTTAACGAAAAATATGTGAACTTAAAGGCTGATTTCCCGAGAAAGAATTGATTTCTCTAGAAAAAGAATTAGCTATCTCGAGAAATGATTGGACTTCTTGGGAACTACTTTGCTTTTCTCGAGAACTAACTTGGCTTCTCGAGAAATCTACAGAGCATTTCTCGATAAATATACTTAGAATATTTTCAGATAATTTCCCGATAAGTCTTATGGTTTCTCAAGAACAGCTATGCTTTCTCGAGAAATTTACTTAGACTTCTCAAGAAATACATGACATTTCTCGAGAAATGGAGTTTGAAAATTTATCACAAAAATTTTCTTTTATTCATTGTTAAAACCAGTAACCCTTCCTTTCTTCCATTGCTTTAATACTTGAAAATGAAGTGTATCCCAATAGAGAGGTTACACATGAGTCAATACCATGGATCACACAATGAGGGATTACATTGCACGGTCCTATGTTTAGTGACTCATTATAAACTTACATCTGTCTACACTTAGCAATAATAACCTGCAAGCACTCGACTAAAGAATAGCATCAAATACAAACTTAATTCATCTTAGTTCAAGTGTGACTACACACAAATCTAGGTTAGTGTAGATACAAAACCCAACAATCTCCACCTATTTGTATAATTCAGAACCCTCTACAGTAAGGTGAATTATATCAAGATAATTAAAGAAATAACTAATAAGTAAAACAATATATGCAATGCGAAATAAGAAATAATAAGATCAACAAAATTCAAAATTTTCTATATAAAGAGAGTTTGTCCAAAGGAATATCTTGGTCCACAAAATTCTATACAACTAATAATCATAAAATTATTTGAACTGTTGTTGATGCTGTCTTTTCTTCTTCTCTTGTTGTCTCTTCTGATAACTGAATAGCTTGGGATTGTACTTTGAAGGTCGAGGAGGAGCACTAAGATTATTACAACCAAATTCACGATCATAAATGCTTCTCTTCATCAAAGACTTTTCAAAGAGCTCCTACTCCTTCTGACAATAGTGATCATCTTTATTTTCATTAAACTCTACAACCAGCTTAAAAGTATTCAAAATAAGAGATTTAGAAGTAGGACTCCAAACTTAAGCAAATTCTTGTTCTTTCGTCTTAGCGGCACTTTGACTTGGAATAGATCTGCTGGCAGAAGCACCATCACCATATTTCCTTTTCTTGAGCACTGGAATCTCAGAAGGAAGATCTTGATGTATTTCTGGCTGTTCTGAAGTCCATACTTTAGAATAACTTTTAGGAGGAAGTTCATACAGTTCAAGTCCAGGAGAAAAAGTAGGCTTCAAGACATTGCGATCAAGATGAGGAGGTGGAGACTCATTTGGGTCAACCTGATAATCTAGAAAGATTTTGTTGTGCATCCACACTGCAGTCTCAAAAGTATATATGTTTACCCCCTTAATCAGCTTTTCAACACTAGTATTGATCTCTTGCAGTTGTTCACCCTACTGATTTTTCATCTCTTGAACTTTCTTCTCTAGAATTTCTTTTACTTTATCCTCCCCTTTTAAGACTTCTATAAAGAGGGTCTCTAAGGCATCTTCCTTAAACATTCCAACTTCTTCACATGTTTTTAAGTTTTGTGCCTCAGTTTTCTTCAACAATACGATCTGATTGTTTGCCACTATAACTGCTAGATCCATGACTTGACCAACATTATTGATAGTGTGGTCTAGAGCCTTTCCACCAATGTTCAACAGTCATTTGAATTCATCTATATTATGTTGAATTTTAGCAAATCCTCAGCTCATTTCTTTTTCAAGAGCAATTAATTTATCAGTTACAACTTTGAGAGACCTGTCAAAGTACTCTCTTTGCTTGGTCAACATAGACTCAATTTTACCCAAAAGGGTATCTTCAGGATTGACTAGAGCTAGAGGAGATGGTGGGGGTAATGTTGGAACTATCCATACTTGAATTTCTTCAATTACAACTACACTTTTGCCTTTTTGGGCGGAAGTCATTACATCTCCTCCCTCTCCAAGAATAACAGGCATAGACAAATCTAAGTTTTTGAGAGGAGGGTCTGCAGGTTCTTGAGTAACTGTATCCTCATCAGACAGTAACAACACATTCTCCCCCTCATTGTGTTCTAGGGGCTGAGAATCTTCTGGAGTGTCTTTAGGAGTCTTTTCGGGGAACTTTTTAGGAGTCTTTTTAGGAGACTTTTTAGGAGTGATGAACAGGGGATCATCTGAAGTTAGATTTTCCATCATTCAGTCAATGTCAGCTGTAGTAGAATCCATTGGAGCATCATAAAGATTTTCTTGATCAGAGGAGTATTCAATGTCCATAATTGAGCCACCATCATGCACAAAGGTGCTCTTCTCAACTTTAGACTGAGCTTGACTTTCTTCTTCCACTACCACATCATCATCATCAACTTTCTCTGGAACCTAGTCTGTAGGAACATCTTATTGGATCTCTATTTCTGGTGCCTTAGCTTGTTGATCCTCTATATGAATTGAAGGAGCAAGCTCCCCCTGAACAGCTGCACCAGATTTGCCAGCTGTATCAGTATGAGGAGGAGATGGGGTCCTGTCCTCATTATCTACTGCCCTGGGAACTATAGGAGCCTGGACTTGTATTGAAATTCTAATCTTCAACTCTGGATGGAGGATAAATATATTTTATTCAAGTGGTGAATTGCCACACCTTTAGATTTGTCAAAGATTTCAGGGTGTGCCTGATTCAGATATAAGGAGGTGATCCTTCCAAAGTTTGGTGCTTTCAAGATTTATTTAATTTTCTCAAACAACATATGTCCCCACTGGAATTTCTTTCGACATACAACAACAGTCATCATGTTAAAGAAATCTGAGGAGATGTATCCAATGGAGCCTGTTTTGCAGAGTAGACCTTTCCAAGAATGTCAACCAGAAGTTTGCTTTAATCTGACATGTGTTATCTTCTTACAGAAGTGGTGGTTTGGAGAAGACCACAAAAGGAGACGGTTCTTTATTAATCAGCTTCTTCCAAATATTCTTCCTCATTAATGGAGGGTAATCCTAGAGGCTCTGTTAGAGATGACGGTCTGATTTTTATTTTCATACCTCTGACTGTAGTTTTCAACAACTTCCCGCTCCACTTAGGCTTAGCATTTCTGAAGAACTCTTCGACATCTGAAAGCAAAACCTTGCACGGATGCTCCAGGATGAAGGTGAGGCTGGCATACTCAAGAAGTTCAATAAAATTCTTGAAATCATCTGAAAATTCTTCGATTCCTGATCGAACGAACTCACTGCCCATGCCAATCTTTGTAGAAGGAGCCATCGAAGGAGAAGAATGAAAAATTTCTGATCTTTTGGAGAAGAATCGATGAAGTTCGTGAAGAACGGTGGTGACCTTCGCAGAACTAAAACGTCTTTCTCGAGAAAGCCTTTTGTCAAATTTATGGATTTGGGTATTTCTATGGACTTTTCTTCTATTAATATAAAATTAAAAATTTTGAAGTATAACGAAAGGCGTACCTTGAATGGCATTTCGAATTCTCCAAAAACTTTATCCTGGCGTATTTGGACATTTCTCGAGAAATATAAGGGTTCTCGAGAAATCCATTAGACTTCCGATAAATAGTAATTCTAAAGCTTTCGAGAAATTGATTTAGTTTCCCGAAAAATCTGATATTTCTCGAGAAGTTTCTTTCTCTAGAAACCAAGTAGTTTTCGAGAAATATATGTAGTTCTGAGCTAGAGATTTTTCTGAGTTAGAATTCTCTAGAAATCTTCTGAGTGGATGATGCTAAATCTTCTCTAGAGTTCAAATATGAACTTTTCAGGATTCCAAGTTGAGCATACCAAGTTCTGTCTTGAAGAAGGAGAACTTGGCCTCGTACAGCGGCTTCAGGAAGATATATGCAACTTGCTTGTCTATCGGGACATAGTTAAGGTCTATGTCCTTACACTCCACATGCTCCCAGATGAAATTGTAGCACACCTCAATGTGCTTGGTCCGTATGTGGGAAACTAAATTGTCTGTGATAGCTATTGCATTGGATAAGTCGCAATACATCAGAATTTCTCTGAACTTCAAATTATAATCTTCGTGTTTATTTCTGATCATAGAAGTTTGGTGCAACAAATACCAACAGAGATATACACTGACTCAGCATTAGATGTTGCCACACAATTCTGCTTCTTACTGTTCCAAGAAATAAGTCGTCTTTCAAGGAATTGGCTCGTACCGGAAGTGCTTTTTCTATCATCCCTTCAACCTGCAAAATCTGCATCTGAAAAGCAGTTTATCTCGACATCATTACTTCTTAAGTACAATAAACCAAGATTGGGTGTACTTAGTGTTCACATTATATCTAGCTCAGACACATGTTGAAAACATTATATCCGGTCTACTGCCAGTCAGGTAGAGAAAGGAACCAATTATGCTTTTGTACTTAGTTTCATCAAAAGGTTTCCCTTTCTCATCCTTGCCTAGAGACAAAGTTGAACCCATTGGAGTCCTCATAAAAGTTGCACTCTCCATTCCGAATTTATTAAAAAGCTCCTTGGTGAACTTCATCTGAGAGATGAAAATTTCATCTTCAGATTGCTTCACCTGAAGTCCTAAGAAATACTTTAGCTCACCCATACTACTCATTTCAAACTTCCCTTGAATAAGTTTGGAAATCTTTTTACAAAAGTTGTCTTCTGTAGATAAAAATATGATGTCATCGACATAGATTTGCACTAGCAAAATCTTGCCTTTAACTTCCCTAAGAAATAATGTCTAGTATATCTTTCCCCTTGTGAACTTGTTCTCAAGAAGAAAGATAGGCAACGTCTCATACCAAGCTCAGGGAGCTTACTTTAAACCATATAGGGATTTATTTAAGAAATAAACATGTTTAGGGAATTGAGAATTGATAAAACTTGGGTGTTGCGCTACGTATACTTCCTCTTTCAGATTCCCGTTGAGGAAATGTGACTTCATGTCCATTTGGTAGACAGTGAAGCCTTTTAGGGCAGCATACGCAAGAAACAACCTGATTGCCTCGAGCCATGTAATTGGAGGAATGTCTGGTCAAAGTCGATCCCCTCTTCTTGTCAATAACATTATGGTACAAGTCTAGTTTTGTTCTTGACAATTGCACCTTTTTCGTCCAGCTTGTTCCTGAATATCCACTTGATGTCAATCACGTTTTGTACCTTTGGCCTGGGCAGTAGCTCCCAGACTTTGTAGTATTTGAACTAATTGAACTCCTCTTACATTACTATTATCCAATAGGCATCTTTGTTCGCTTCCTCGAACTTCTTCGGTTCAACCTGAGACAGAAAGATGAGATGCAAAATTTAATTAGTTTTACCTCTTCTATTTCTCACACCATCTCCTGGCTCTCCAATGGTTTGATTAGCTAGGTGATCTCTTTGGTATCAGAATCCTAGATTCCTTTCCCTCCCTACAGCATCTAGTACAGCCTCTATGGGTTGATGAAATTCATCCTCTAGAGTTTATTCATACATAAGGCCTGGATCGACGTTCTTGACTGTGTTTGGATCTTCTTCCTTAATAGCTTCTTCCAAGCTTAGCTCCTTGAACCTAGAACCTGCATATGCACCAATAACACTAGACGAGAAGCTATTAAGCATGCTAGTCTGATCAAATACAACATTTATCGACTCTTCTACAACTAGAGTTTTCTTCTCTAAAATTCTATATGCCTTACTATATCTACTATATCCTACAAAAATACCTTCAAAATACTTTTCACTAAACTTCGTGCGGTAATACTTCCCATTATTAAGTATGAAGCATTTACTTCAAAAGATTCTAAAGAAGGATACAAACGGTTTTCTTACCTTCAATAGCTCATAGGGGGTCTTACATTAGTTTTTTTTGATGAGTTCTATGTTTTGCACGTGACAAGCTGTATTGACTGCTTCAGCCTAGAAGTACTTCAGAAGTGAAGCGTTGTTCAACATGGTTGTACATGCTTTAATCAGGGTTCTATTCCCTTTCTCAGCAACTCCATTTTACTGTGGAGTGCGCAGGGAGGAAAACTCATGAAAGATACCTTGGCTTTCACAAAATTTTGTCATGGCATCAGACACAAACTCTATTCCGTGATCACTTCTGATTTTGATCACTAAGTAGTCCAATTCGTTCTGAATTTGCCAGAAAAAGTTAGTGAAAGAATCGAAGGTGTCGAACTTGTGTTTCAGAAAAAACATCCAAGTGAAATACGAGTAGTCATCAACCATCACTAAGGTATAGACCTTGCCTCCAAAGTTGTGAATAGGCATATGACCGAATAAGTCCATAAGAAGCAATTATAAGCTTCGTGAAGAATCTTTTTTAGTAATACTCTTGAAGGTAGCCCGTGTCTGCTTACCCATTTGATAGGAGTGACATCGACTCTCTTTAAGGCAATTAATGTTGTAGGCATCGCACACAAAGTTGTGAGAAAATTGCATATTTAAGGTTTTGAAATTAATATGTGCTAATCTTTTGTGCCATTGATCACAAAGAGACGCACTATCTTTTTCAATAAAACATACTGGGGTAGAATTGTCTAAGCAAAGGAAATTTAAACAGAAAATATTTCTGCTCCAAGTGAAGGTTAAAACCGTCACCAAATTTGCAGATGACATTATCAAACACTTGTCCTTGTAGAACTCAACGATGTAGCCTTTGTCACATAGTTGACTTATGCTTATGAGATTATGGTGTAATCCTTCAACATAAGCCACGTATGTGAAAGAGACTATGCTGTTGGAAATCATACCATAACCTCTTTTTGTTCCCATGTCTGAACCTCTAAAGATGACTTTCCGTCCGTCTTTGACTGGGGTATAATCATGCAAAAGGTTTCTTGTCCCGGTCATGTACCGTGAGCAACCACTGTCCAAATACCAGATTAGAGTTCTATTGGCCTTTGGACATTGCTGCAAAAATAAATCAGTTTACCTTAGGAACCCAAAATTATTTCGATCCTTGGTTCGTAGTCAGCATATCCCCCCTAGGAGCATTATCCTTGTGAGTGGTCAGTCTCACATAGCTAACTCATGGAGTTATAAAATTGGCAGGGTTGTACCAACAATCTGTGGCAAAATGACCAATTTTACCGCAGCACTAAAAGTCGAACCTATTGTACCTTCTTTTGTACTCCTGCTTTACCTTTTGGAGCTCAGGTCTAGCACGGACAACATTCATTGAGGTGGAGGAATCCCTATTGCAGTATACATATGAGCTCCCCATCTCTTTACCCTTAGGAACATCAGTTTAGGGTTTTGGTGCCTTCTTGTTGTTATGGCCATGAACATATGGACCATGATTTTTCAACTTAATTTCTTCATAAGGTGCTTTCAACATGATCACACCAAAGTCATGGGGACGGGTCCATCCTTGCTATATATTCCTGTGTTCTACATGAGTAGGCCTAACATGATGACCATAGGACAACTCAAGGTCAAACTTGTTCGTCGGGAAGATTACTTTCTTGAACGAAGGTTGACTCATGGGTGCCTTCCCCTTTTATTTGGTGCTAAACTTCTTGGCAGCCATACCCTTTCCACTGATGTGGCCAAGACCACTACCCTTCTTCTGAGTTGAAACTCATCGATGAGAGGGAGAACAGTCTTCGGCATGGAGAAACTCTCAACAAGTTTTCTCTCCACCACGAGCTTTTCTTCTAACTCATCAAGATATTTTTCTTTTAGACTTAACGTCTCAGCAGAGCCCTTTAGTTCTTCTTTAAAGGAGTGGACTTTATCTCTGAGAGGAAGCAATTTTGCAATTTCCTCATTAAGATTTGTTTACTGCCTTTTTGGAGGCAATCTCTTTTAATTGTTTTTTGACTACCTTACGGCATTTGTCAAAAGCCTTTAAGATGTTCTCATGCTGAACCATCAACTCAGAATCACCTTCCTCTTCAGAAGAGTAGCCATCATGACCATTTGAGGGTGTTTCAGATTCAGAGAGTGTCGTGTGCGAGTTTACCTTCCCGCAATACTCAGAGTTGCCAACATCCTCATTTGTATGATCCATGAGCCCGAAGTAGGCTTCTTCATTCTCAGAGCTCGACTCACTCGAGTCACTATCACTAAGAGTCTTCGACTTCTTGGTGATGAAGCTCTTTTCTTCTGTCTTCTTTCCTTTGAAGGATCTCTTCTTATCATTCCTGGAGTTACCCTTCTTCTTGTAAGGACACTCCGCAATC
Organism: Platanthera zijinensis; assembly: GCA_039513925.1. Taxonomy (NCBI): domain Eukaryota; kingdom Viridiplantae; phylum Streptophyta; class Magnoliopsida; order Asparagales; family Orchidaceae; genus Platanthera; species Platanthera zijinensis. The sequence continues at coordinate 155,028,152 of CM077078.1, read as the reverse complement.
ATGTGACCTAATTTATTACAGTAGTAAAAAACAATGTCAGAGGAATATTGTTTGTTTGGTTTGGATTTATACATGTCCTCTTTGTTTTAACTTTTCTTAGTACGATCACCGTCACGATGTGATCTCATAGAATCTGAAGAGAATGACTTATTTTTCATTTGTCTCCTCTTGCTCCACAGCTTCTTGAACTGCTTGGAGATTAGGAAAATTATCCATCTGATAGCTCGGAGCCTGATGTGCTGGGCTCAGAGTATTCAGGAGTGTCTAGAGCTCGTGTCCTTATGGGTGACACAACTTTAGACATCCTTAAACCTTATCCCTTTAGGGTTGTAAACTTCTCTTTTCTTGAAGATCGGTTGGCTTGATCCTCCTTCTTTCTGGTGTTCTTTTGGAGTTCGTAGGAGAGCAATTTGCCGAAAAGATTCAGAGGGTCGATCTTCGGCAACTTTCCAAATTCTGTAATGGCGACGAACTTTGTCTCCCAGCCCTTTGTGTGGGATCTAAGGAACTTGTCGTTGAGTTCACCATGAGTGAATGCATGGACATAGTTCCTGAGGCTGTTGACTACCTTAAAGTACTTCTCTAAGCTGTCAACTATGGAGTCATAGCACCTTGCTTGAAGTCTTTGTACTCCTGGTTCAACAACGATCTGTGATCGTCTCTCACTTCTTCAGTATCTTCAATAAGGACAATAAGACAGTCCCACATCTCTTTGGCTAATTTGTAGTAAATAAGTTCTTGAGCATTGAATCCTCCACTTCACTTGCTATTATATTCTTTTCCTTCTTATCTAGGGAGACTAAGGCAATCTTATCCTTGGTGAGATCCATCATTTTCTTGGGAATCATGATCACTTGATTTATCGTTGAAGCCTGTATAGGGATGTGTGGTCCTTCTTCCACTATATGAAAAATCCCCGGATCAATAGCTTTCATGTAGAACCGTACTCATTCTTTCTATATGGGAAATTTTTCCTTGGTGCATACCGGTAGCTTCATGGATTACATGTCTTTGCTTTGATCAATGGTGAATATGCGGAATCTCTGAATGCTAGATCAGGGATCTTGTTCAAGGTGTTAGCCTTATCGAACAAAACGCCCCTTTAATACCAATTGAAATTATCTAACATCTACCTAAATCACGTAGAGGGTGTGAATAGGTGATGTTTGTGTCTTTTTGCGGAACAAAAGTTATCTAAAAACTCAAGCACACAAACACAAAGATTAATAGTGGTTCCACGTATTGGGTACGTCCACTATCCCACCTTGCCTATCTACCACGAAGGGATAGATTCGGCTACTTCACCTTTCTCAGATTATCACAATCTTACACCTCGGAGCAACGCTCCTAAACCTCGGAGAACAAACTCTCCTACACCTTGATCCACAACTGGATCTACAAACTCGATCGACAAACCGGATCTACAAACTCTATACACAAACCGAATATACACTCGAAAGAACTAACTTCCTACAATCTCGGAGACTAAACTCATAAAAAGGTTTAAATAATTTTACAACAATAATAAAAGTTTTACTCTTCCAGATCAGAAATCTTCAGGGATCAACCTTCTTGAAAACTGAAAAACTCTGTAAATAAGATTGTGGAAGAAATCCGAGAAAACTTGATCTAAAAACCTTGGATCCGACATGATCAAATAGATGTTGAAGGATCTTAGAAACCTGGATCTATCGAATCTTTTCTCCTTTCGAATCGTTGGATCGAGAGAAGAGCCACAGAGAAGAACGATGATGAAGATGGCGCGGCTTCTACAGAATTTAGAAATTGCGAATACGATTCTGATTGCTATAATTATTTTGATTACTATTCTTAGGGTTAGCGATCAATCTGAAAGGACTATTTAAAGAACATCTTCAAAACTTCATAAATCATGAAGGAATTATCCACGTGGACCAATCATGAAGAACTTAGATTTAAATCGGAATTCTGTCAGAAGATTTGAAAAGAAAAATCTGCAAGTCCATTTCTTGATAAGAAATAGATTTCTCGAGAAATGACTAGCTTTCACGAGAAAAAGACATGGTTTCTCGAGAAAAGACATGGCAAAAATTCTCTGAAGTAAAATACCTAATTTCTAAAGAAGGATATTATTTCTCGAGTAAAGTAATTAGCGCAAATTTAGAACTGACGACAGATTTCTCGAGAAGAATATGATTTCTAGAGAAATGAATTGCTTTCTCGAGAAATGGTCTGACCTTCTCAAAAAATTTACTTAACGAAAAATTTGTGAACTTTAAAGACTGATTTCTAGAGAAAGAATTGATTTCTCGAGAAAAAGACTTAGCTTTCTCGAGAAATGATTTGGCTTTCTCGATAACTACTTTGCTTTTCTCGAGAACTAACTTGGCTTCTCGAGAAATCTATAGGGAATTTCTCGAGAAATGTACTTAGAATATTTTTCAGACAATTTCCCGAGAAGTCTTATGGTTTCTTGAGAATAACTATGCTTTCTCGAGAAATTTACTTAGTCTTCTAGAGAAATACTTGTCCTTTCTCGAGAAATGGACTAAGAAAAATTTTCAGAACAATTTACTTTTCTTCATTATTTAAACCAGCAACCCTTCCTTTCTTCCATTGCTCTAGTACTTGAAAATGAAGTGCATCCCAATAGAGAGGTTATAAATGAGTCAACACCATGGATCACAAAATGAAGGATTATATTGCATGGTCCTGTGTTTAGTGACTCATTGTAAATTGATTTTAGTTTACACTTGGCAATAATAATCTGCAAGCACTCAACTGAAGAATAACATCAAATAAAAACTAAATTCATCTTAGTTCATGGGTGACTTCACACAAATTTAGGTTATTTCCGATAAAAACCCAACAATGGCTTATGTTGAAGGGTTGCAACACAAACTTATAAGCATAAGCAAACTCTCTGATCTTAGCTATGTCATTGTCTTCCACAAGGATGAGTGCCAGATTAAGAGGTCAAGTGACCCATAGGTCATTTTGACACGCACTAGGAGTGGAAATGTTTATTGTTTAAACTTTTTGTGTCTAGATGCAGACTCTCCTATTTTTCTAGGGGCAAATGAGAAAGTCTCATATTATGTCCAATGGCAAAAGAGTCTTGCTCATTTGAATTACAAGACTATTGGCAAGATCTTTAGTCAAGACCTAGTTAGAAATGGACCAAATGTGAAATGAACCAAGGAGGGCATTTACTCAACATGCCAAAAGGGCAAGCAGAACAAAGCCTCCTTTAAGGGCATTGGGACCAAAGACACTGTGTGGTGCTTATACCTCTTGCATATGGACTTATTTTGTCCTATGCTATTTCATAGTCTTGGTAGGAAAGTCTACACCCTTGTGCTGGTTGATGACTATTACAAGTTTGCTTGGGTGTTCTTCCTCAAGAAAAAGAATGAAACCCTTGATATCTTCATAAAGTTTGTCAAGAAAATTTAGAACCAGTTTAATAGTACTATGGTCAAAATCAGAAGTGACCATGACTGAATTCCATTCTGATAACATGACAAAGTTCTGTGAAGAACAAGGAATTCATCAAGAATTTTCTTCTCCAAGAACACCCCAGCAAAATGTGATTGTTGAGAGGAAAAATAGGACTATCAAAGAGGCTAGAAGGACATTGTTGAGTGACACATCTCTCCCAAAAAATGTTTGGGCTGAGGCAGTAAATACTGCATGCCATGTCCTCAACAGAGCCTCTATCACCAAGAGCAACAAGAAGACTCCTAATGAGATCTTGAAGGGCAGAAAACCAAACCTGGGCTATCTTTGAATCTGAGGTAGTAAGTGTTATGTGTTCATAATGGGAAGTCCTATGTGAATAAGTTTGCCGCCAAGTCCTTTGATGGGATTTTTGTTGGGTACAATAATCATAGTAAAGCCTATAGGATCTACAACTTGAAAAAGCCAAGTTGTAGAAGAATCTGTACATTTAGTCTTTGATGAGTCTACTATGATTAACAGTGAGCTGCCAAGCTCCTCTTTTTTTACTGCAGGTACAGAATAGGTGATGGACTAGCTAACCATCAAAGAAGCTACTGATGAAATGTACATTCCAGTAGAAGGACTGCAACACTCAAGTGAGGTGGATGAAGCTCGGCAAGAAGATGCCCCTGAAGCTAATGCTGAAGCAGGATTGCCTCCAGCAGTTAGGCATCTAATAAATCATCAAAAACACCATATCATTGGTGATGACAACAAAGGAGTGGTGACCAGAAGCAGAAGTATTAACACAGTAATATACTCAAGCTTCCTATCACAGGTTGAGCCAAAAAAATTTGAAGAGGCTAATATAGATCAGTTTTGGATTATTGTTATGCAAGAAGAACTAAACCAGTTTAAGAGATATAAGGTCTGGAAGCTGGTTCCCAGACCACAAGGAGACAATATCATTGGAGTCAAGTGGATTTATAGGAATAAACTTGATGAAAATAGCATTAAAATAGATAACAAAGCAATGCTAGTTGCTACGGGGTACAGACAAGAATAAGATATTGACTTTAATCAAACCTTTTCTCCTATAGCAAGATTGGAAGCCATCAGACTATTCCTTGCATATGTTGCACACAAGGGATTCAAGGTCTACCAGATGGATGTGAAGTAAGCATTCCTAAATGGTGACTTAAAGGAAGAAGTTTATATTGAGCAGCTTCCAGGTTTTGTTGGTCCTAACTCACCTGATTCTGTTTATAGACTTAGGAAAGCTCTATATGGGCTGAAGCAAGCTCCTAGAGCATGGTATGAGATATTATCTAGCTTCCTCATCGAGAATAAATTCTCAAGGGGGAAGATAGACAAGACCCTATTCCTAAGGGAATCTAAGGGTAAGATCATCCTAGTCCAGATATATATAGATGACATTATCTTTGGATCTACTTATGTCAACCTTTGTAGGAAGTTTGCCAAACTTATGCAAGGGAAGTTTGAGATGAGTAGTATGGGTGAACTTAAGTTCTTCTTGGGACTCCAAGTAAGACCAACTGATGATGTCTTGTCCATATCCCAGTCTAAGTTTACCAGGGAGTTGATTAAAATGTTTGGTAAGGAGAATGCCTCCATCATGAAAACTCCCATGGGGTCAAGTATGCCTATAGGCAAAGATGAGATAGGGAAACTAGTTGATGAAACTTTGTATAGTGGGATAATTGGCTCCTTTTTATATCTTTCTGCAAATAGGCCAGAAATTATATATGGCATATGTGTTTGTGCTAGTTATCAGGCTAGCCCTAAAGAATCTCACTACTCTGCTTCAAAGAGGATTTTGAGGTATCTTAAGAGCACACGAGATCTTGTCCTTTGTTACCCTAGAAATGGGTAGTTTGAAATAATAGGCAATTCAGAAGAAGATTTTGCAGACTGTAAAGAGGATAGGAAGAGCACTTCTTATACCTGTCAGTTCGTGGGAGGAAGACTAGTGTCTTGGAGTAGCAAGAAGCAAACAAGTGTTGCAATCTCAACTACAGAGTCAGAGTATATCTAAGTAGGTAGTTGTTGTGCTCAGTTGCTGTGGATCCAACATCATCTCCAGGATTATAACCTCCAAATAAGTAGAAGTCCCTTACATTGTGATTCTACTAGTGTCATCTCAATTACTAGGAATCCTATCTCACACAGCAAGACTAAGCATATTGAGATTAGATATCATTTCATTAGGGAGCATGCAGAATCTGATGTTATCACCCTTGACTTTGTCCCTACAGACAAGAAAGTGGCTGACATCTTCACTAAGACACTAAATGAAGCAAAGTTCAACACCTTCAAGTTTTAGTTGGGTATATTGAACATTGTATAGCTTCAGTTGCTTCTAATGTTATTTCTTTGTTGTAGGTTATACTATTTCTTACAGGTAGATATTTCCTTCAGTGGGATGAAGACTTTTCAAGTGGTATACCTTTAGTGGTATCATGTTCAAGTGCTATCCAAACTGGTATCCTATAGAGAAGGAGCAGCACACCTCCAGCACTTGTAGAGGTAGATTCAAGTGGTATCCTTTTGAGAAGGAGCAACACACCTCCAACACACTCAAGTGGTTCAACTGCTATGAGAGTTTCTTATCTGTACTCATAAAGGGGGAGAAGAAAATCAGAGCCTCCCTGACTATTAACAGAAGTCAAAAGGGGGGAGAGAAGGATAAAATGAGAACGATATAAGTGGTATGAGATCTATGAGAAGGAAATGATCAAAATGATCAAGTCCAGGCAAGAAAAAATTCAGGGGGAGCAGGTGTGATGATGATCACCCTGCAGGCAAGGAACGTGTTGTAACTATAACTTGTTCTCTTGTTATAAGTTCTCCAAGTTATGTTTTATTGCTGTATATGTTAGTGTATATCATTGACTCAGGATTTTGACTGACTATTTTTAATTCTTCAAATAGGGGGATATTATTGGGTCCATTGCCCACAATATCCAAGACTTTTAGAAGTCAGATTTGTAGAAGTCAAACATGTCAATGATATACACAAAGTTGTATTTGATGTATGTTCATGTTCATGCATGCAGGTTTGTCCTTATAACATTGAGAGGACATGTATTCCAAGTGATGTGATAGGTGGTCACAAAGTAAAGATGTGGAGAGACAAAAATCTTCCTATGTCCATAAGTGTTGAGTGAATCTAGTTCACTCAATACTCGATGCAAGGGAGGATGCTTGATAGGCTGGAAATCGCCTAAGTTCACAGGCGTTGAGTGAAGCTAGTTCACTCAATGCCTGATGCCATAAAGCGCTGAGTTAGCTATGGATAATTAAAGCCATGCAGTCTGCAAATCAATTCTACGGCCAGCCCACAAGTGTTGAGTAAATGACAGTTCACTCAATGCCATCATCAAGTATAGCTGAATCTATAAAAGCCTCAGTATTGGCGAGCTAAATATTCGACAAAGTCCAAAAGCATCGAGTGAACACAGCTCACTCGACGCCAAAGCAGAAGGAATCGTGTGATGATAAAGCCTAAGAAGAAAGATGACAAAAAGCGGTCAAGTACAAAAGCATTGATTGATGAAGCTTCACTCGACGCTCTAAATGCTAAGCAACAGAAGCATTGAGTCATGTTGCTATAGTCAAAGCCTAAGAAGAAGATAGAAATCGACTAAGTCTAGATGTAAGGCCCCCCCTCCCGGAACACAACACACGGCACGAGGGGAGTCTTATGCCCGAAATAGCCGCCTTGCGGTAGCACTAACACACGGGTTAGCCTTTACCATAAGACGCCTATTCCGCCGGCTACAATCCATATCACAACAATTATGCCAACCCAACCATAACAGAAAAGTAAAGCAGTTCAATTCACAGCTAATGTTAAGTCCAAAAATAGCGGAAGATAACAAGCACAACAGGCTTGTACAAAAGAACAAGAGTCTAGAAATGTTTTGCCAAACGGCTACATGAAAACACTCACGACTGTCACTGACGGTGCCGATGGCACCACCACCTCAGGTCCTATCGTCCGGGCCTAGCTGTCCTGCTGCATAGTCCGTTGCTGCTCTACCTGCGGGGTTTCCTCCTAAAAAGGAAGACGTAGCAACCGTTAGTCATAAGACTAAGTGGCTTCACATCCGCTCCCCCGGCGACTCCTCGGCACCAGGCGAAGAAAGGAACAAGGTACAATATATATATATAAGCAAGTAAACAAGCAGGTGACTGTAAATATGGTGGAGTATAAACTACGCTACACAACTAGCAGTTCTACAAATATTTATATATATGACAGCAGGTATAAGTAATCAGAATAGTAACTCAACTTATAAGAGTGCCCACACAAACTTATAAGTTAAGGATCGGGTTAACAGTAAAGTAACTCATCGTATAAGAGTGCCCATACAAACTTATACGATGAGAATCTTGTGTATGCAATGAATGACATGATATGAATGTTATGGTATGACCGAATCATGCGCACGCACATGCAAGTTGCTATGTCGACACAGACTTGAAGTTCCCACTTTTCGAGCAGGTAGCTAACCTCTCAGGCGTCGCCCGTCGTGGCCAGACGGCGACAGTGGAGCGGGCGTCTCCACTACTAGGTGGTATCACACTACCTATCCTAGGCCCCCGTACGCCTCAACGCTAAGAACACAACAGCGGAGCTCACATGCGTACTACGGCTCAGAAGGGGTCTTGGGTAAATGTGCACCAAGAACACAGCCCAACCTGGCCTTTGATTTCGAACCGGATGGAACCTCGGAAGCGCACGAGGTGCAAGCCCAACCGTTCTCATGGCGCGGAGGAGATCTCGGGTTATGGACACCAAGTATCTAACCCTACCGCCCAAGGTCTACCCATTGGCTCCCATCGGTGTGACGACTGGCGAACCCGTAGACCTGCCACAGTCATTATCTCAATATCGCGACACGATGAATCGTCGCACATCACATGCCCCAAAACAACTCACTCGATGCTACCCGTAGGGAGACTACAACTCTAAGCATCGGTTGTTAATAAACCCCTTGGGCTCGGATTACGGTTACGAAATACTCTTCACATAGTGTCCATCATGTTCATGCCCACCTATTCAATGAATTCACCTCAACACTATGCATAATAGATATGTTCAACACCAAATTGTATAAATATATCCTATACCAATCTCAACTCCTAATATCTAGCCTTCCCTTCCAATCCATTTCTCTACCATTGCATGGTTATTCCTTATTACACAACCAAATGAGTAACCATGCTAAATTATAGTAACAACAACATTATAGATATATGGGAGCAAGATAACAAATGAGCAAATCACAATCATTGTAAGAGTGCTAGCATTATAAATTAACAAGTGCATTAACATAGGATAGCCCGATACTAAAACTGGGATTCCCGGAGCTGCAGGAATCCGATCACAATGCACAACCCCTCGTTGGAAAGGTATTCGCGAGGGCTACGACTTTCGTGTTGAGTCGATCGCCCAGATCTGGTCGCAACATACCAGAAATTCAACTCGAATACGTACAGGAAACAGTTTCCTGTACAGGAATTTTCCCGAACGCAGCGGACTCGAACCAGCTTTCCCGTGGATACGGGTATCGCATGGAAACGAGCAACCACTCGTTGGAAAGGTAATTTCAAGGGCTACGACTTTCGTGTTGAGTCGTTCACCCAGATCTGGCCAGAACACCTCCGAAATTGGCCACGAAGGTCGCCGCGTGCAGAAATCAGATTTCTGCACGCATCTTAAGGCGAGATGAACGGCATCCGTTCATCTTCTTCCTTGCAACGACCTCGCATAAACTTCTCCAGAAATCACATCCAACCTTATTTCTCCTTTCAAAGCCAAACCCTCAACGAAAACCCCTCTCATCTCCACTTTGAATGATGAGAAGGTTGAGGGAGACTAAGCCTAGAAAACCTAGGCATGGCTTATCCTAAGAACTCTCCTCCTCACCATCAAGACTCTATGGAGTCGATGTCTCTCCTAAAATAACTATCGATCTAGCACTAAGGGAGAGGGGAGGAAGCTCACGTCAAGTCCAGCGGTACCACCATGGCCGGCCATGAGCCTCGCACTCCTTCGCGGCGGCATTGTTTTTCCCTTGACGGTGGCGGCGTTTTGATTCCTCCAAGGATGGCTCCGGCAAGCTCTTCCTCCTCCAGCCAAGAGAACTCCCTCAGAAATTTCGGGGCTGAAGAAAGGGGATGAAATGCTAGGGTTTCACAACTTTTTCCTTTTTATACACCGCAGACACGGGTAGGCACACGGCCGTGTTCCTACCCGTGTTCAGGTGACACGGCCGTGTCGCCTGCCGTGTTTAGGGCCGTGTTCATCCCAGAACAACTTTCTGTCGTGTCGGGGTTGCGGCACACAGGTAGAGACACGGCCGTGTCTCGACCTGTGTCCTCGGCACACGGGTAGGGACACGCCGTGTCCCAATACCCGTGTACCTCTCTGACTGAAAACTCAATATTGGCATAAGGCACACGGGTATGGACACGGCCGTGTCCATACCCGTGTCGGCCAAAAACACCGTTTTGCCTTGTTTTCCTCATTTCCCATACGTTCGCACCTGTTCACCCACACCCCCATTGGGCTCACCACAGCCCCCTTGACTCAAATACGCAATCAAGGGGCCTAGCGCGAATTGGGACGTTACAAATCCTATAAACAAAATAAAAGATTTCGTCCCCGAAATCAGGGAAAGGTGATGGGAGTGAAACACATAAAAGGGGAACTATGCTTTCAAATAAAATTTTTACCTGGGGTAAATAATTCCGGGTAGCGCCCTTGCATCAAATCCCTTGGCTCCCATGTGAACTCCTCCTTCCCATGATTAGACCATAGCACTTTCACCAAGGGAACACTTTTGCGGCGCAAGGTTCTTGTCTCTTTATCAACGATCCGCACCGGCTCCAGTCGCACAGACCTATCAGACGCCACGGCACCATCCGACGTGGGGATATACTGTTCAGGCCGCAGCAAAGCCTTCCGAAGCGACGATACATGGAACACGTCGTGAAGGTTCTCCAGCTCCGGTGGTAACTCCAATCGATAGGCTAGAGGGCCAATCCTTTCCACTACGACATAGGGCCCGACATACCTTGGGCTGAGCTTCTTGACTCCACGTACCCGCGACACTCCGTGCATCGGTCGAATCTTCAGGAACACCTTATCACCCACTTGAAACTCCACCATACGGTGCCTTGCGTTGTAATATTTCGCCTGTCGGCTTTGAGCCTCTAGCATTCGATCCCAGATCAACCTAACCACCGCGTCCGTGTCATCAATATACTCATTTCCCAATGTCTTCGGATCTTCGTCTTGCACCCAGGACAAGGGTGTTCTACACCTCCTTCCATACAAAGCTTCATGAGGTGTCATTCCAATACTGGCTTGATGACTGTTATTATAAGAGAACTCCACGAGAGGTAAGAGTCTCTCCCATGGTTCTCCTTTATCTAGCACACACAACCTCAGAAGGTCCTCCAATGTTCGGATGGTTCGTTCAGACTGCCCGTCCGTTTGAGGGTGAAAGGTTGTGCTAAAGGCGAGGCGCGAGCCCAAATAAGCCTGTACAGCCCTCCATTCTCTTGAAGTAAACCTGTTGGGATTTGTCTCCACAATACCTCAGATTTGTAGGAGGTCAGACCTTGAACTAAGATGAATTAAGGTGTATTTGATGCTGTGTTTAAGTTGTATGTGTGCAGGTCCTTAATGCCAAGTGTAGACCAATGTCAGTCTATAATGGGTCACCAAACACAGGACCATACAATGTAATCCCTCATTGTGTGATCCAAAGTGTTGGCCCATGTATAGCCTCTCTATTGGGATACACTTCCTATATGCACTTGGATTGATGGACAGAAGCATTGGAGCTAATTTCCTCAGAAAAATTTCTAAGTCCAAAATACTCGAGTAACCCCTTTGTTATACTCGAGTATCAGACTTAATACTCGAGTAGCTAGTTAGACATACTCGAGTAGTTAGTTAGACATACTCGAGTAATCAGTTAGACTTACTCGAGTAGGGTCTGAATACTCGTGTATATATTTCTATACTCGAGTAGTTAGTTAGTCACTCGAGTAAGTTGTTTTCATACTCGAGTAAGTAACTTAATCACTCGAGTAAATCATGTATCATACTCGAGTAGATCTTTTTTCATCTCTTTTCTGCAAGTTCAAGTAGTCATACTCGAGTAAGTATTCTGATACTCGAGTAAGTTGTTTTAATACTCGAGTAAGTATTTCCATACTCGAGTAATTGACTTTGATACTCGAGTAAGTGAATGTTTCCCGGATACATATCATGATACTCGAGTAACTTCCCCTTTCACTCGAGTATATCTTTCTTTCACTCGAGTATATCTTTCTTTCACTCGAGTATATCTTTCTTTCACTCGAGTATATCTTTCTTTCACTCGAGTATATATTTCTGATACTCAAGTATATATTTCTGATACTCGAGTATATCTCTTCTGATACTCGAGTAGTTCATCTTTCACTCAGTAAATTTCTCTTCCCTTACTCGAGTATATTTCTCTTTGTCACTCGAGTATCTAAATTCCCATACTCGAGTATATCTTCTCTTACTCGAGTATAGCAGTTCTCTATTCCAGAATTCTTCTAAGTTCGAATTCGCCTTAAGTATTTTTGAATCCGTCATTTCTGATTGGTCCACGTGTCATCCTTAATTAAGATTATGACCGTTGGAGTCCACCTATAAAAAGGTCATTTCAGAATTGACTAATTAACAAGATTACAGAGATATTCTCTTTAAGAAAGAGAAAATTCCGTGAACCCTAATTCTCACGCCGTCGCCGCCATTGTTGTTCACGGAAGAAATTCTGGATCGTCGATCTCCATCTTCAACGACTATTTCTCCAGTGATCCAGACAAAAGTGAATCACTCGATCTCGCCGAGCCTCAAAGATTTCAGATCAATCTTCTCGATCGAGGTGGTTCTAGTTTTCAGATTTGTGGATCTCTCTCAAGTCATCTTCAACCTTTTCTGATCAAGCCGAAGTTCCTAAAGAAGAAGACTGTCAAAGATCAAGATCTGAAATTTGTTGTTTTGAATCTTTATTCTCAAACCAAAATTTCTTTGTAGGAGTTTTTCTCCGAGATTTGTAGGAAGATCTTTCTTCCGAGTTTTGTAGATCCAGTTGGATCGAGTTTTGTAGGAACGTGGTTCCGAGGTGTAGGATTGTTTTCAATCCGAGATAGTGGAGTAGCCGAGTCTAGTGATTTGCTAGATCGGTGAGGAAAGTGGACGTACCCAAGGTTGGGGAACCACTATAAATCTCTTGTCGTCTGTGAGTGCTTGATGTGTGCTGTGTTAATTTTTTAATTCCGCATTTGACACGCATTTCACCTATTCACCCCCCTCTAGGTGATTTAGGCTAACAACTTAGACCTCTCAATTGGTATCAGAGGGAGGTTGATCATTAAAAGGTTAACACCTTGATCGTACCCTTCTAAGTTGAGTATCAAGCATGAGTAAGACTAAGGATTTTGCCAAGCTCCCTATCTGCACCAAGAACAACTTTCCTATGTGGAAGGAAAGGGTCAAATTCTTCATGGAAGCTGTAGACCCTCGGATCTTCATGATTTTTGAAGAAGGTCCTCATGTTCCTATGACCGCATCAACAATAGATCCAACCAAAAAGGTACCAAAGAAATTGATGGATCTAGTCAAGGATGAGATTGCACGTGTCTCTATGGACAAGAAAGCAAAGAATATCATAGCAAGTGCAGTCGATGACTCAATGCTGCAAAATCTGATTCATTGCCAATCTGCCAAAGAGATGTGGCAATCCCTAGTGACTATAATGGAAGGTACAGAGGAAGTGAGGGATGATCGGAGATCCCTTCTGAATCAAAAGTATGAAGCCTTCCGGCAAGGTCACAAGGAAGCCATAGCTGACACGTTTGAGAACTTCTTCAAGATAGTGAACGGCCTAAGAGTTTATGGCCGAGTCTTCACCAACGGGGAACTCAATGACAAATTCTTAAGATCCCTAACCAAGGAATGGGACAATAAGGTATGTGCCATTCGGGAGTTTGGAAGGTTAGCTGAGACGGACCCGCAGAATCTGTTCGGAAAGCTTATGTCTTACGAGCTGCAAATCAACTCAATAAAAGCTGAAGAAGAGACAAGCAGGTCTGCATCCAAGGAGAAATCTGTCGCTCTAAAGGCAGATGGCTCAAGGAAGATAAAGGCTAGCTCTCCTGCCCCAATTCCTGAGGCTGATGAAGAAGAATCATCTGAGCCTAGCTCATCTGGCTCAGAACTATCTGATGGAGAGTTCTCCCTACTCTCAAGGCAGTTCAAGAAGTTCTTGAACAAGAAGAAGCAATGGAGAGGCAAGGATGACTCATATAGAAGATCACGACATGACGGTGATCATCGGAAGAAAGGCTCAAGCAGCCATGACAGGTATAATCCTAAACAGAACAAACAGATCTCAACTGATATCATTTGTTATTGTTGCAATAAGCCAGGTCACGTCATCGCCGATTGCCCTCACAAAAAGAAAGAGGGTGGAAGAAGAGAGGAAAAGAAATCCTCACACCATAAGAACAGGAAAGAGAAAAGCTTAGTAGCCAAGAAGAGCAAAACTCTCAGCGACTCTGACTCATCTGAGTCGAGTGAAGAAGAGGAAGCTTACTTTGGGCTCATGGCTCATTCGGATCATGAACAAGTCCTCCAGTTTACTGGGGAGGTAAAATCTCACACTCCTCTCTCTGATTCTGATGATGACAATGAGCAAGAGGGATATTCCTCTAAAGATGAATCTGAGCTCATGGGTCAGTATAAGGAGTTACTCACCGCTTACGAAAAATGTCGTAGATTAATGAAAACTCAAGCCAAAGAGATAAATTCTCTACGAGCTAGTGAGAGCAGCTTGAGAGAAGAAGTCAATAAGACTAACTCTCTTCAAGAGAACCTCAATGCAGCTATGGAGGGATACAACAAAGCTCTCAAGCACATCGACCTTAAAGAGGAAATCATCAAAGAATTAGAACGACAACTCGAGGCTGAAAAGAAGCTTGTTGAGAGTTTTTCTAAGCCTAAGACAGTTCTTCCAATCGTCGCTGAATTCTCTGCTAAGGCCAAGGGTGCTGGTTTAGGCCACATTGTCTCTTCTAGTAAATCCTCTAGGAGAAACAAGGCCAAGAGAAAGAATAAGGCTGCCCGGAAGGCTCTAGCTGAAGAAAAAGGGAAAGCTCCCTTGGAACCTGTTGTGTTCAAGAAAGTTATCTTTCCCACGAACGAACTCGATTATGAGTCCACCTACGGACACTTTTCTAGGCCGATCCCTGAGAAGCCTAAGTCAAGATACCAAGGTTTGACTCATCCTCGTAACTTTGGCGAGAGTGTCTTCAAGGCACCTTATGAGGAGATTCAGCTTCAAAGCTATGGACCTTATGCTCATGGTCATAATTTCAAAAAGACACCAAGAGTAAAACCCATTGTAGAAAAGCCTATGAAGGAGAAGACCTCATGTAACTGCCATCATCATGAAGCCTCCTCCTCCAAGAGTAAAGCTCCTGCTGGACCTTCATTCCAGAAAGTCAAGCAGGACTACACAAGGCAAAGATACAACAGGTTCAACTGTTGGTGCTGTGGCAGAATTGGTCATTTTGCCAGTGATTGTTGGTTCAATCCTGAAAATGCTGCAACCCCTAAAGTTAGCAACGTGAGAGTGACCACTCATGAGGCTAATACTCGTAGGGGGAGTACTCTAACTCGAGACCAAGGACCCAAACTTGTTTGGGTTCCTAAGGATAAATGATTGTAATTGCAGGTATGTCCAAAGGCCACCAAAATGCCAATCTGGTACTTGGACAGTGGATGTTCTCGGCATATGACCGGGACAAGGAGCCTACTACAGAATTACACCTCAGTCTGCAACGGACCAAAGGTCATCTTTGGAGGTTCAGATCGAGGAATAACTAAAGGCTATGGTATGATCTCTAACGGTAGCGTATCCTTTTCGGATGTAGCCTATGTTGAAGGATTGGAACACAATCTCATTAGCATAAGCCAACTATGCGACAAAGGATACGTAGTTGAATTTCATGCTGACAAGTGTTTGATAAAATTGGTTAACAATATGGAAACTATTTTATCAGGCACTCGAAGCAGAAATATTTTCTGTCTAAATTTTATTTGTATAGACTCTTCGACACCAGTGTGTCTTTTGGCAAAAAGTAGTGCATCTCTTGCTGACCAATGGCACAAGAGACTAGCACACATTAATTTCAAAACTATTAATAAATTATTCTCTCAAAACTTAGTACGTGATGCGCTTAATGTCAAGTGCGTTACGGACAGCCCTTGTCACGCTTGTATTAAAGGCAAGCAAACAAGAAGTTCGTTTAAAAGCATAATAGGCAAGGATTCCAATATAAGTTTACAGCTTCTCCATATGGACTTGTTTGGTCCACTGCAGGTTAGAAGTTTGGGAGGTAAGGAATATACGTTGGTTATTGTGGATGATTACTCGCGCTTTGCGTGGGTGTTCTTTCTAAAACACAAGTCAGATACCTTCGGTATTTTCATTAATTTTGTGAGGCAGATCCAGAATGAATACATCTGTTCCGTAGTCAAAATCAGAAGTGACAATGGAACGGAATTCAAATCTGGAGCCATGACAGAATTTTGTGAAAGTCAAGGTATCTTTCATGAGTTTTCCTCTCCTCGCACTCCACAGCAAAATGGAGTAGCTGAGAGAAGGAACAGAACACTCATAGAGGCTTGTCGGACCATGTTGAGTGATGCCTCACTTCCGGAGTATTTCTGGGCTGAAGCCGTCAACACCGCTTGTCACGTGCAAAATCGAGCACTCATCAACAAGAACCATGATAAGACTCCTTACGAACTTCTAAAAGGCAGGCAACCAACCATTTCATACTTTAGAATCTTTGGCTGTAAATGCTTCGTGCTCAACAACGGGAAGTATCACTCTACCAAGTTTAGCGAGAAAAGCTTTGAAGGTATTTTTGTAGGATATAGTAGCCATAGTAAGGCTTATAGAGTATTTAATAGAAAAACTCTGGTGGTGGAAGAGTCGATACATCTTGTATTTGATGAGACGAGTCTGTTGCAAAGCAACTCGTCTAGTGTGCCTATTGTAGATGCAGGTACAAAGTTGAAAGAACTTAGCTTGGATGAACCTAGTGAAGATAAAGATGAGACATTCATCAAGGTCCCCTCTACAACCACCATTGGAGAGGTGAATGATCAAGATGAAGAAGACATCCCAGCTAAAGATGCAACTCCAGTGGCTGAAGAGATCCCAGATGCAAGGACTTTAGAGTTCAGACACTTGAAGGATCATCCTGTTGACCAAATAATAGGAGATCCTCGGGATGGCGTCAGAACTCGTCGAGGTACAACTAACGAGAATTTACACTTAAGTTTTCTCTCACAGGTTGAACCAAAGAAATTTGAGGAAGCCAACTCCGACGCATCCTGGATTCTAGCCATGGAAGAAGAATTGAATCAGTTCAAACGATGCAAGGTTTGGACACTTGTTCCTAGACCCAAAGGTAAGAATGTCATTGGGACAAAATGGGTCTACCGGAATAAGATGGATGAAGATGGGATAATCGTAAAGAATAAGGCCAGACTTGTCGCCAAGGGATATCGCCAAGAAGAAGGAATCGACTTCGACCAGACTTATGCTCCAGTAGCAAGACTGGAGGCGATCAGGTTATTTCTTGCCTATGCTGCACTTAAGGGCTTTACCGTCTATCAGATGGACGTAAAGCCCGCCTTCCTGAATGGTGACATAAAGGAAGAAGTGTACGTAGAGCAACCGCCAGGTTTTATTGATTCAACCTATCCTAATTATGTATATTTATTACAAAAAGCACTATATGGTCTTAAACAAGCTCCTCGAGCTTGGTATGAGACTCTGTCTAGCTTCCTTCTTGAGAACAAGTTCACAAGAGGAAAGATAGACAAAACATTATTTCTTAGGGAAACAATAGGCAAGATTTTGCTAGTGCAGATCTATGTCGACGATATTATTTTCGGCTCTACGGATAACAACCTCTGCAAGAAGTTTTCTAAACTTATGCAAGGGAAGTTTGAAATGAGCAGTATGGGAGAGCTAAAGTATTTCTTAGGGCTTCAGGTGAAACAATCTGAAGATGGGATTTTCATCTCACAGACCAAGTTCACCAAAGAGCTACTTAAGAAATTCGGAATGGAGAATGCAACCTCTATGAGGACTCCAATGGCCTCAGCTATGTCTCTGGACAAGGATGAGAAAGGGAAACCTTTTGATGAAACCAAGTACAGGAGCATAATTGGGTCCTTGCTCTATCTTACTGCGAGTAGACCAGATATAATGTTCTCAACATGTGTATGTGCTAGATTTCAGGTGAACTCTAAGGAATCTCACTACATCGCTGCAAAGCGAATCTTGAGATACCTCAAAGGTACACCAAATCTTGGCTTATGGTACCCAAGAAGTAATGATAGTGAACTAATTGGTTTTTCAGATGCAGATTTTGCAGGTAGCAAAGATGACAGGAAAAGTACCTCCGGGACTTGCCAATTTCTCGGAAGGAGACTCATTTCCTGGAGCAGTAAGAAACAAAACTGTGTAGCCATCTCAACGGCTGAATCAGAGTACATCTCTGCAGGCAGCTGTTGTGCACAGCTCTTATGGATCAAGAATCAGTTTGAAGACTACAACATAAAGTTCCAGAACATTCCCCTGTTCTGTGACTCTTCCAGCGCTATAGCAATAGCCAACAATCCAGTCTCCCACAGCCGAACCAAGCATATAGAGCTTCGCTATCATTTCATCCGGGAGCATGTGGAAAATGGAGATATAGCTCTACAGTATGTCTCCACAGACAGGCAAGTTGCAGATATTTTTACCAAGCCGCTGGACGAGTCCAAGTTCTCGTTCTTCAAAACTGAGCTTGGACTGCTCAACAAAGAAGACCAGTGATGAACTCTCAAATTAAGAAGATATCAGTAATGTTGGCTGCTCAGAGGTACAGCTTTTCAGTGGAAATAGACATCTACCAGGGCAATTCCTTCAAGTATTAGAGACTCGAGCATCGTTACACTTACACGAGTAAACGGCTAATACTCGAGTAAAAAGTTTCATATACTCGAGTAATCCAAAAGATACTCGTGTATGAACTTCTTATACTCGAGTATGAAAATACGTTAAGAACTTAATACTCGTGTATGCTGGTTACATACTCGAGTATGAATTATTGATTACTCGTGTATGTTGTGCGCACTCGAGTATACTAAACCTCATACTCGTGTATGCTGTCATCTTCTACTCGAGTACTCGGATTCCTTTTGATTTTCAAAATTTCTACTCGCACCCAGCAAATTGCCGCCTCGTTCAGGTATGTCATTATACTTAATTCTCTCTAAACCTAATTAGGATTATTTATATATATATTCAAAACGAAAAAGTCCTTTCCACTTCTTATTCACTCGAGTAGCCGCCGACTTTTCGTATTCCCGACTCCTGTTCTTCGTCTTCCTTCGCTGCAAGTTTTCCGAATCGCTGATGGCTCCTCCCTCCTCCAAGTTTGGAATCGGCTCTGAATTAGTGACAGATGGCATTGAAGATATTTCGGATGACTTCAAGAACCTACTGATTCTCCTGGATACGGCCGGATTGACCTTCCTTCTTCAAGAACCCTGCCGCTTCTTGCTTCCTGATGTTGAAGAGTTCTACAAAAATCTGAAGGTTAGACACAATGGCACCGTTCTGAAATCCAAGGTAAGGGGAGTTGAAATTCGGTTAGATAAAACCTCAGTCGCCACTCTGCTTCGGATGCCAGTGGTCGACGAAGAAGATGACTTAGACAAGGTAGATGCCGACCGCACCTCTCTATTCTGTGGTCGAGATCCTGAAGGTGGAGGTGCAACCTTGAATCGATCCTTGTTCAATTCAGAAGGGAAGTTTCTCGTTGACATCATTGCCAAAATCCTATGGTGCAAGACTTACTCCATTAGAGATGTATCCCAGAATCTATTCGACGTTATGCAAGCTATTGTCTGCAGGAAGAAATTCCAATTCGGAATGATGATACTGGATAAGATCCGAGAAAGCGTCAAACATCCCAGTTTTGCTAGGATTATCTCCCTCCTCCTCCATGAGATCAATCCTACAGTGTTTGACTTCTCTAAAGGGACTCCTCTTCACCACATGAAGAAAGTTTCTATCTCTTCCATTCAGAGGTATGACCTCAAGATCCTGAACCCTTCCCAAGCCTCAAAGGCTGATGCCATCTCAGAACTACAACAAGACAGCAGCTTACCTGAAGACAGGATCCCATCTCCTCCTCTACATCAAACTATTGCTACCTCTGGTGCCTTAGTTGAGGGGGAGCCTGCCTCTTCTCTTTCTCAGCTTAAAGTTTCTTCTGAATCAGTGATTCCAGCACAAGAAGAAGTCAGAGTTGCTACTCCTCCAGTTTCTCCTACTCCAGCTCATCTTCAATCAGCAATTCCTGAATCTGAAATTTCAGATACAGCTCACCTACTGTCTACAGCTGAAGACATCAACAGATTCATTGATGAGCTAAGCTCAGATGATCCTCTTTTTCAGAATGTTTCAGCTGCCAAGTCTCCTACCAAATCTCCATTACAGTCTCCTGCCAAGTCTGCTGATAGTGAGCCAACCAAATCTGATCATGTTATCTTGTCTGATGATGAGGAAATGTCTCCAGATCCTGTGGAGGCACCTCTGAGGACTTTGGATTTCTCCCTGCCATCCTTCCTCAATCCAGAAGAAGCTGTTGTAATAGAACCCATCAAAAGGGCTGTCAGCTCAGTGGCCCTAACAGAAATTCCTCCTTGGACTGCTCCTCCTCCTGCTCCTTCAATTCCTGCACCACCCTCAGCATCCTCTTCTTCAGATTTGGTAAGTCAGATTGCACAGTTGCTCCTTGCACAGAGAAACTATTTTGATGAATCTCTAGCATCAGTCAATAACAAAGTCACTACTCTTGAACAAGAGATGAGTAGAGGCTTTACAGAAATCCAGGCAAATACTGATGAACTAAAAAGATTGTTCCAGCTAGGTGGCAAGGCCATAGATCACACTATCTCAAGCATAGGAGAACTGAGAAATCAGCAAGAAACTGTTGCATATAATCAGATCCATTTGGACAAGAATGCTGATGCCAATCTTATGAAAATTTGTGAAGAAGTGGGCAAGTTCAGAGATGAAGCTATAGCTCAGCTATCTGTAGATATCACCAAGGGGGAGAAGACAGTAAAAGAACAAGTGGAAAAACTATCTGAACAAGCTCAAGCAGTTATAAAAGAACAAGTTGACAAACTATCTCTCCAAGCTCAAGCTACTGTGGATGGTCTGGTAAAAGAAATGAAAGCAGAAATTCTCTCCCAGCTCCAGTCTGTAAAATTCTATACCTATGATACTGCTATTTGGCTGCACAACATGAATTTCCCTAATGCCCAGCCCAACCCAGCCATCATTCCACACTTCTTGAATCCTCTTGAATCTCAACCTCCTGCAGATGCTCCAGACCAGGCAGCCATTCCTGAAAGTATGCCAGCTTTCTCACCTAGATCTGAGGGTGATGTGACTGAGCCTCCCCTATCCTATTCTGAAGCATGGCAAGATGATTTTCCTTCCAGTTCTCAAGGCCCTTCTAAGAGGAAAAGAAAATGTGGTGACGGCGCTTCTGCCAGCCGTTCTGCACCAAGGAAAGAGCCAGCTCCTGAAGGTAGACCACCTATTGTTCATGCTGAAGTATGGAGTCCTACCTCTAAGTCCCTAATTCTTGATACTTTGAGGTTAGTGACTGATCTTGGGGAGAACAGAGATAATTACTACAGTTATTCAGAGTGGAAAGCCTATGAAGCATCTCAGATAAAGATCAGGCTACATGACAGAAATTGGGGCATAACAACCCAGCTGCTCCTCCTAGGCCTAGGACTTACTTTCCAAAACCTTTCAGCTACCTAGAGAGGCAAGACCTAAAAGAGAAAGGATGCACAAGGATGCCCCATCTTGAGTTGAACTGAGAATGTGGAATTGGACCTTTGTTTCTGTGCTTAAAACATTTCTATATATATATATTTAATTCTGGTTATGGCTATTTCATTAATTAACCTGCTTTAGCTTATGTCTTGCTTTTCAAGTATATGTGCATTGTTCTTTTTACTCTGTATAATTCACCTTAGTATAGAGGATGCTGACATCTACAAATAGGGGGAGATTGTTGGGATTTGTCTCCACAATACCTCAGATTTGTAGGAGGTCAGACCTTGAACTAAGATGAATTAAGGTGTATTTGATGCTGTGTTTAAGTTGTATGTGTGCAGGTCCTTAATGCCAAGTGTAGACCAATGTCAGTCTATAATGGGTCACCAAACACAGGACCATACAATGTAATCCCTCATTGTGTGATCCAAAGTGTTGGCCCATGTATAGCCTCTCTATTGGGATACACTTCCTATATGCACTTGGATTGATGGACAAAAGCATTGGAGCTAATTTCCTCAGAAAAATTTCTAAGTCCAAAATACTCGAGTAACCCCTTTGTTATACTCGAGTATCAGACTTAATACTCGAGTAGCTAGTTAGACATACTCGAGTAGTTAGTTAGACATACTCGAGTAATCAGTTAGACTTACTCGAGTAGGGTCTGAATACTCGTGTATATATTTCTATACTCGAGTAGTTAGTTAGTCACTCGAGTAAGTTGTTTTCATACTCGAGTAAGTAACTTAATCACTCGAGTAAATCATGTATCATACTCGAGTAGATCTTTTTTCTTCTCTTTTCTGCAAGTTCAAGTAGTCATACTCGAGTAAGTATTCTGATACTCGAGTAAGTTGTTTTAATACTCGAGTAAGTATTTCCATACTCGAGTAATTGACTTTGATACTCGAGTAAGTGAATGTTTCCCGGATACATATCATGATACTCGAGTAACTTCCCCTTTCACTCGAGTATATCTTTCTTTCACTCGAGTATATCTTTCTTTCACTCGAGTATATCTTTCTTTCACTCGAGTATATATTTCTGATACTCGAGTATATATTTCTGATACTCGAGTATATCTCTTCTGATACTCGAGTAGTTCATCTTTCACTCAGTAAATTTCTCTTCCCTTACTCGAGTATATTTCTCTTTGTCACTCGAGTATCTAAATTCCCATACTCGAGTATATCTTCTCTTACTCGAGTATAGCAGTTCTCTATTCCAGAATTCTTCTAAGTTCGAATTCGCCTTAAGTATTTTTGAATCCGTCATTTCTGATTGGTCCACGTGTCATCCTTAATTAAGATTATGACCGTTGGAGTCCACCTATAAAAAGGTCATTTCAGAATTGACTAATTAACAAGATTACAGAGATATTCTCTTTAAGAAAGAGAAAATTCCGTGAACCCTAATTCTCACGCCGCCGCCGCCATTGTTGTTCACGGAAGAAATTCTGGATCGTCGATCTCCGTCTTCAACGACTATTTCTCCAGTGATCCAGACAAAAGTGAATCACTCGATCTCGCCGAGCCTCAAAGATTTCAGATCTATCTTCTCGATCGAGGTGGTTCTAGTTTTCAGATTTGTGGATCTCTCTCAAGTCATCTTCAACCTTTTCTGATCAAGCCGAAGTTCCTAAAGAAGAAGACTGTCAAAGATCAAGATCTGAAATTTGTTGTTTTGAATCTTTATTCTCAAACCAAAATTTCTTTGTAGGAGTTTTTCTCCGAGATTTGTAGGAAGATCTTTCTTCCGAGTTTTGTAGATCCAGTTGGATCGAGTTTTGTAGGAACGTGGTTCCGAGGTGTAGGATTGTTTTCAATCCGAGATAGTGGAGTAGCCGAGTCTAGTGATTTGCTAGATCGGTGAGGAAAGTGGACGTACCCAAGGTTGGGGAACCACTATAAATCTCTTGTCGTCTGTGAGTGCTTGATGTGTGCTGTGTTAATTTTTTAATTCCGCATTTGACACGCATTTCACCTATTCACCCCCCTCTAGGTGATTTAGGCTAACAACTTAGAGATTTTCAACTAACAGGCTATTCAGATGCAAATTTTGGTATGGAGTCATCCTCCACCATGAGAACTCCTTTGGGAACAAGTATGCCTATATGCAAAGATGATGCAGGAAAACCTGTTGATGAGACTTTGTATAGAGGAATAGTTGGCTCACTACTATATCTCACTGCTAGTAGACCAGATATTATGTATGCTACATGTGTCTGTACTAGGTGCCAAGCCTGCCCTAAAGAATCTCATTATACTGCAGTCAAAAGGATTCTGAGATATCTTAAGGGCAAACCTAATCTAGGTCTTTGGTACCCTAGGAATAGAGATTTTCAACTAACAGGCTATTCAGATGCAAATTTTGCAGGATGTAGAGAGGATAGGAAGAGTACTACAGGTACTTGTCAATTCCTGGGAGGAAGACTAATATCTTGGAGTAGTAAAAAGCAGACTAGTGTGGCAATTTCCACAGCTGAGTCAGAGTATATTGCTGCTGGAAGCTGCTGTGCACAGCTATTATGGATGCAGCATCAGCTTAAGGATTATGGTATTCAGGTAAGTAGAACACCTCTTTTATGTGATTCTAAGAGTGCTATTTCTATTGCTAATAATCCAGTTTCTCATAGTAGAACTAAGCATATAGAAATCAAATATCATTTTCTTAGAGAACATGTAGAAAAAGGAGACATCTCATTGGAATTTGTAAAAACAGATTATCAAATAGCAGATGTATTTACTAAGTCTTTAGATGAAACCAAATTCAATAAATTCAAAATTGAATTAGGTATGTTAAACATTGATTAATGTATTAACAAAATCATTAACAATGCTATTGAAGTGATATATAAGTAAGTTAAAGTAATAACAACCTAATCAAGTGTTTAAAAAAAAGGACACATTGAAGTTACAGAAATTGGCTAAGTAAGAATGTGTCGACACATTCAGTAATAATGTGTCGCCTCAGAGAAATTCTGTCGACAAGTCAGAAATATTGTGTCGACACAGAGAATATGTGTCGACACTTAAGAGTTTTATTGTCGACTTAACCAGAAATGTAATGTCGACTCAACCAGAATAATGGTGTCGACACTTACAGAATATGTGTCGACACTTACAGAATATGTGTCGACACAGAATTTCTGTCTTTCTACTATGTATCCACGGTATCGACATAACCACAAGTTGGTGTCGACACATAGTAGGCTGAAGAAATGTCGAGTTAATAGAAGTTTGTGTCGACACATTCCGTCTGTGTCGACACATTTAGATTGTTTTTGGCGCCTTTTGAACTTCTTTCAACAGAAGCTATAAATAGGTCAAAAGCTCTTTTTGTCGACACGCTTTCAAGGTTTTCGAGACTCAAACCCTGTGTTGACAGTCTTTCTTTCTCTCTTCTCTCAAGCTTTCATGACACAACGATGGCGCCAAGGATTGAAGATAACATCAATGAAGGATATGAGTTAGTGCGCCAGGCCTTTGCAGAGGCGCCGCCTGATGTTCAAGGAGTTATCACCCTTCTCTCTGCATCAGGGTTAGAATTTCTCATTTCAGAACCAACTAAGATCTGGAAGAAGGAGGTGCACGAGTTCTTTATCTCTGCATCAGTCCATTCTACTGGCCTCAAGATTAAGTCCACTGTTCAAGGGACGAAGGTAAAGATTAATCAAAGAAGTTTAAGAAAGATCTTCCAACTGCAAGTAGTTGAGAATG
Organism: Platanthera zijinensis; assembly: GCA_039513925.1. NCBI lineage: Eukaryota > Viridiplantae > Streptophyta > Magnoliopsida > Asparagales > Orchidaceae > Platanthera > Platanthera zijinensis. Next base: position 155,003,002 of record CM077078.1, on the reverse strand, counting down.
AAGAGGAAGTTCCTATATCTAAGACAAGGGAAGCCCTTCAATGGTGTGGCCTGGATTTAGGATTGAAGATTGGAGCTGCATTCAACAGGAAGGGAATGAATCAGCAAGGGAAGTTCTTGTCTGAAGTAGTTGGAAAGGTAATCCTCTGCAAGACAGGTGGACATGATAGGATTTCTGCCTATATGTTCAGCCTGATGACCAGGATAGTTTTTACTATTCCTACTGATTGGTCAGGAGTGCTCTTTGACAAGATCAAAGAGGGAATCAAGAAGCCTAACATGGCTAGGATCATGAGCCTGTACTTCACTGGAGTGATTCCTGAAGTGATGCAGCAGCTGCAAGGGAGTAAGATTAACCATATGAGAAGAATGGATATGAGACTATTCTCTAGGTGGGATAGGGTGCTGTCCAAGGATGTGCCTGAAGAGAGCAGGCCAGACACCCCTGTGCAATCCCCTACACCAAATCAAGAATCTGAACAAGTACAAGAAGGGACACAGCTTGACTCAACTGTGGTCCAGGAAGTATCAACACCTGCACAGATGCAGGGGGAGCCAGTTTCCACTCCTGCTCCAAAGGTATCTACTTCTGCTCAGGTATAGGGGGAGCTAATGTATTTTACTATAAAAGACATTGCTCATATTCTTATTATTGCACAGGTTCAGGGGGAGCTAGTGTCCACTCCTACTCCTGACACTCCAAATACTGAAGTGCAACTTCAAGAAGAAGCACAGTTAAACATATCTCAAGATTTAACTGCTGCAGAGGTGACAACTCAAGTGGAATTTACTATGGAGGAGTTATTCCCAGATATTGATACTGCTGCTGATAAAGTAGAAGGTGGACAAGATATTGAGAAGTCCATAGGAATGGACATTGATCAGGAAGCTGCGGTTGAACCACAGGTTGAGGATGAGCCTGTGGATGTTGAAGCTGAGCAACAACCCCTTGGAACAGATACAATTCATCATCCACAGGAAAGAATTCATGTAGATACTTCCTCTGAAACAGAAACTGAAGATGCCAGGATGGCAAAGAAAAGAAAACTTGTTGTCTTTAAGAGAAGAAGCAAGAACTATAACCAGGCTTTACAGACCACAACTCCACAAGTTTCTCCAGCCTTTGATTACAACAAATTCATGATAGATCTTCAAGTAAAATTGGATGAACAAAGGATGGCTATGGAAAAGTATGTAGATCAGAATAGCAAGTCACTTCAGTTTGACTTAGCTAAAGATATCAAGTCCATCCAATTTCAAGTCAATATGCATAAAACTGAAATGACAGATTGCTTCCACAAGGGTGGCAATGCTGTGGTTTATCTGGCTAAACAACAGGAGGCTATTTCTACAAAGGTGGATGATATTGCTTTGAAGCAAAGTTATGTTTTGGAAAATCAAATTAGAATGAATGAGAATTTAACTGAATCTCATAATGAGATTATTGAGGAGGTCAAGAAGATTGTTCCAGGTCTGCCTGCAGATAGAGCCAAAGAAATGGAAGAATTTGATAAGAATTTTCAGGCTGCTATTGCATCTGTTAAGACTGCCATCACAACCTCTCAAAAGGACATATCTGAAAAGCTTCAAAAGTTAAGACCATTTTTCAAAGAGGGAGTGAATTATTTGGATGGCCAAATTCGATTTCAAAAGGAAGATTTAAGAGATCATGTATCTAGAGAAGCCATAAAGGGGGAGAGGATGCTAATTCATGCAGGCTCTGAGCACACCAAGTGGGTGACCAATAGCATACGAGCCACTTTGGGATATCCCCCATTGTGTGATGATGCTATGGTAGCTGAGTCAGGAATACAATCTAATCTACTTGAAGGCAATCAACCTGAGGTTGCCCAAGTCATATACCCCCCTCCAGATTTTGATTTGATTGATCAGAAAGTTCAAGAAATGTATAGTCCTCCAAAGGAGGTTACTAACATTGTCTTTGGAAAGGTTGATAAGCCTGAGGCTACTCTGAAAGAACAGCAGGATGCTCTATTGGCAAAGAAGAAATTCAGAGAGCAGGCTGTACTGAAGCCAGATTATGAGCAGTGGAGTCCTACTTCAAGGAACATAATACTCACTGCATGGAAAGCTGTACAGGATAAAGTTCATGAGAGAGGGAAGTGGTACAATGAAATTGAATGGCAGAAGTATGAGGCAAGGCAAGAGGCAATTGTACAATTCAGAAGGAAAGCCAAGCTGGGAAGACTGCCATCAGATACTAAGGAGCCAAGCAAATACTTCCCAAAGCCTTTTCATTATTTTGAAAGGCAAAGGATCAAGGAAGAAGCTCAGAAGAAGGCTGATCTTAAAGGAAAGAAGATAGCTGAAGAATCAGAAGCTCCTGTGACAGCTACAATTCAGTCTGGCAAAGGGATTATGATTAGAGAGCCTGATCAATCCTGATTTTGTTTTAAATATTTTGTAATGTTGTGATGTAATCATCAAATGTAAAACTTTGTAATCAAACATTACCCTGTTATAAACAAAATGTTGTTTGGCATATTATAATGTGCATTCTGTGATGATTGATTCTGAATTATTCTATGTTATGTTTTGTTTATATTTAAAGTATTCCTGCTATGTCATTAATCATCATTTAGTACTGTTTATAAATGGTGTATATCATTGGCTATAGGGGTTATGACTTCTCCAAATAGGGGGAGATTGTTGGGTACATTGGAAAATGTGTACCTGATTTGAAGAAGCCCAACTTAGCTCAATGATATACATCAAGGTGTATTTGATGTTGTTTTAAGTTGACATGTGCAGGTGGAGAATTGATAAAGTATGCAGAAAAATTCTAAGTCCAAGTGTCGACACAAAGTAAGCAGTGTCGACACACAGAAGAAAATAGTCGACACAACACTGGGAAGCAGTGTCGACACATAGCAGTTAGTCTAGAACTACACTGGGAAAAAGTGTCGACACAGAAGAAGTAAGTCGACACAACACCGGGAATTTGTGTCGACACAGAAAAAGAGTCGACACAACACTGGGAAATTGTGTCGACACAGAAGAAAAGAGTCGACACAACACTGGGAAATTGTGTCGACACAGAAGAAAAGCGTCGACCTCAACATTGGGAGAATGTGTCGACCACAGAAGAGTATAGTCGATCTCAAGATTGTCGACATCATCTGAATGTGTCGACACAGAAGAAAATAGTCGACCTCAAGTTTGTCGACACCAGCAGAATGTGTCGACACATTGTGATTTAGTCGACACATTATAGCAGAGTTAAAAAAATGAATGTGTCGACACCTGAAGGCTAAGTCGATACTTACTAAAGTTATGATTCTACAACAACTGTGTCGACACACAGGACTTGTGTTGACACACTGGAGAGTCAAGATCAAATTATTTGCAGAAGAAGCTGTGTCGACTCAAAGGCAACTTAGTCGACATCACTGAAGACTGTGTCGACACCAAAGTCAATTATGTCGACACAGATAGACAGATGGACTCGACACTTTCTAACAGACTGTTTCAACAACTTGTGATTCAAGACTAAGGCACAGGACTTGATTGAAGACTTGACAGCTGTGGGTTACCACCGGTTAACTGAAGCTGTCAGACTTGTCAGAAAACGGTTAGAAACCGGATCAGCCGGTTACCATGAAGAATGTCTATAAATAGACAGATTCAGAAGGAGAAAATCAATCAACAACATATAGAACTGACCTTTTGAAATACATTGGATCAGAAAGTGGAGAAGGATTACAATTCTACTCATTTCAAGAAAGTGCTAGGCACTTAAGAAGATCTTCTCCGGGAGATCTAAGAATACTATCTAAGGATAGATCTAAGAAGAGTTCTAATCAGAATTCAGAAGAATCATTCAAAGTTCTGGATAGAGAGAGATCAAGTCAGAATTTGAAGAAGAAGAAAGAATCCACCAGTGGATTCTCAAGAAGCTGTTTGGAATCAACTCAGCTAAGTACATTTTCAAGAAGCTTTGAAGAAGGCTAAGAAACAGTTGATTGCATCAGCTGATCAAGAATTGTCATTGCCTTTTCTCTCTCAACTTTGGCAAGACAAATTAAAACAATCTTTTCTATATTTCTGTAGGATCTGTTTATACAGATCTGAGTTGTAAGCCTATGTTAAAAAGGCTGAGTGTAAGAGTGTTGAACTCTGAGTGGTAGGGCTGTTTGCCTGAGTGTAGGAGAAGGATATTCTCTGAGTTGTAGGCCTTGGGGCAAGGCTGAGGTAGGGCAGTTGTGCCTGAGTTGTAGGAACCAGTTGGGTTCTGAGTTGTAAGATCTCTTGATCTGAGATAAGTGGAAGTTTGGCCGAATCTAGCATACTGCTAGATAGGTGAAGGGGGAAAGTGGATGTACCCAGACCTTGGGGAACCACTATAAAACATAGTGCAATCTGTGATGTTTTGTTTTCTGTGATTGCTGTGTTTATTATATTAGTTATTAAATTGAATTCTGCCTAGAAGTTTTAGAAAGAGAAGCAGAACCTATTCACCCCCCCCCCTCTAGGTGTTTAGGCTGCCTTGAAAGTTAAACTATCAACATGCCCATTCTGCATCAACACAGCTCCCATCCCTTGATACGACGCATCCGTGTAAACTTGAAAGCCCTCCTTCCTAGATGGAAGAGCTAGGATGGGTGCAGTCGTCAATCTGTCCTTCAACTCTTGGAATGCAGCTTCGCACTGGGGTGTCCATTCAAACGGCACACCCTTCTTGGTCAGCGTAGTAAGGGGAAGGGCGATCTTCGAGAAGCCTTTCACGAACTTGCGATAGTACCCGGCAAGTCCAAGAAAGCTCCGTATGTCGGCCGCTGACTTCAATGGCGACCACTCCTTCATGGCCCGCACCTTGGCCGGATATACAGCTAGCCCCGCCCCACTAATCACATGGCCCAAGAACGCGACCTCTCGAAGCCAAAACTCGCATTTGCTGAACTTGGCAAACAAGGTGTGCTCCTTTAACTTCCTCAGCACTAAAGTTAGATGTTCGGTGTGTTCTGCTTCGGTCTTGGAGTAGACTAGGATATCATCGATGAACACGATGACAAAGATGTCCAAATAAGGGCTGAACACCTTGTTCATCAAGCTCATAAAGGCGGAAGGGGCGTTTGTGAGCCCAAACGGCATCACGGTGAATTCATACAAACCATATCTCGAACTGAACGCCGTCTTCTGAATGTCATCTTCTTGTATCCTCAGCTGATAATATCCCGAACGCAGATCTAACTTGGAGAACCAATACGATCCCACCAATTGATCAAACAATTCATCAATGCGCGGTAGGGGGTAGGTGTTCCGCACCGTTAACCGGTTCAACTCTCGATAATCAATGCACAACCGCAGGGTGCCATCCTTCTTTTTGACGAACAAAACGGGCGCTCCCCAAGGCGACGAGCTTGGGCGAACGAACCCTGCTTCCACCAATTCCTGAAGCTGGACTCTAAACTCTGCAAGTTCCTTCGGAGCCACTCGGTATGGAGCTCGCGAGACGGGCTTGGCACCCGGAATTAGCTTGATTTGGAAGTCCACTTCCCTATGCGGGGGTAGTCCCGGCAATTTCTCGGGAAATACCTCGGGAAATTCTCGCACCACCCGCACATCCTTGACCTCTAATGTCAATTTCTTCAACTCGAAGCAAATTACATAGACCTCGTCCCCTTCCATATGAGATTTCATAACTTGGATTGAAGACAATAATTTACGGGGTGCGAATTTAATACCTTGGAAGATGACTTCCGAGTCTCCATGCCTCAACATAACTTGCTTCTCCGCACAATTGATCCTGGCGTGGTGCCAGTCCAACCACTTCATTCCCAGGATGAGATCGAACTCCGGGATTCTTAACACTGTAGCCGGAGTTTCAAAGAACTTTCCTCCAATAAGGGTGTCAAAGTCGCAACTTGCTGACGACGTCATCTCAGAGCCGTCCGGAAGGCGCACCCTTTGAGTAATGCCCGTGAAGTGTTGCACTCCCTCCAAGTCCTTCACGAAGTCCTCCGAAATGAACGAGTGAGACGCACCCGTGTCAAATAACGTATAGGTGGGTCTCCCGCTAACCACGACAGTGCCTAGGTTCCAAAAAGGTAATCACTATTCAAAATTGCGCGTATCATTTGTATCGTAAATCTAACAAGTCATATAATATTAATAAATTTGCACGTACCGGTGATGACTTCCTGCGGATTTCTCTCCTGAGTCATATCCAATGCGAATACATGCTCCCATTTGGTTGCACTCAAAACATATCACCTCACGTCGGCCCCCAGGTTGTTGATAATGTTGCTGCTGCGGTGGTGGAGGTAATTGCGGAATTGGGTACTCCACCCGATAGTTCCGGTTGACCCACCGACCGCCTCTGTGGTTTCCCCTTCCTCTGCCATGATCATTCCGCCTTCTATTACTAGGGCCGACTTCAATTACTCCTTCCGCAGGTCTCTTGCCACATCCCATGTGATCCGCCTCCAGTCTCTTTGCCATGTCAATGATTTCTGCCAGGCTTCCATCGACTATAAACAAAAGGGCCTGCCTCAGGGGGTCCCTCAACCCTTTGTAGAAGCGCTTCGCGTAGCCTCTATCGTCCAAATCATAGGAATCAGCAAACCTAGCGAGGTGTTGGAACTCCCTCTGGTACTCCGTTACCGATTTCAATCCCTGCTTCAGCTGCAGAAATTTTTCTTCAAGTCCATCCCGAGCAGAAGAAGGGATGAAGTGATCCAGAAAAGCCTCGGTGAACTCGTTCCAACTGATGTCCCTGTACAACCGCCCTTGGAAGGTGGAGCCCATGAGGGACTTCCACCACCTTTTGGCGTGCAGCTCTAGCAGCGTCACTACCAATGTCACCGGCATGCTGTTCGGACATCTTATGCCAGCCATCAATTCCTGCACGGTATCAAGCCATTCCTCGGTGCGCACCGGCGATTCTGTCCCAAGATAGGCAGGAGGGGACAGGGCACGGAAGGTGCTTAACCAGTTGGAGCCTGGCGCTTGTTGTTGCACCGGAGCTTGCTGGGCTTTAAATGCATCCAATATGGCTGACAGCGTTTGTCCCAGTTCCGACTGCTGGAATTGTGAAGGGACGGAAGGGGTAGGAGTGCCCCCAACCGGCTCCACCTGCGCTGGGACCTATACGCAAGGTACAAATTAGGGTCAGGTTGGCTAAAACTAATGTCAAGGTTGGACAACTTAGTGTGAATTACATATGAGCACACCACTGCTTCCGCTAAGTCGGTTTGTCCCCAAACCGACTAATCGAACGGGAGTGGCCCATTGTTACCTGACTGCTCTAGTTGAAGATCGGCTACCTCTCATACCATTTGTAAGGCCCCCCCTCCCGGAACACAACACACGGCACGAGGGGAGTTTTATGCCCGAAATAGCCGCCTTGCGGTAGCACTAACACACGGGTTAGCCTTTACCATAAGACGCCTATTCCGCCGGCTACAATCCATATCACAACAATTATGCCAACCCAACCATAATAGAAAACTAAAGCAGTTCAATTCACAGCTAATGTTAAGTCCAAAAATAGCGGAAGATAACAAGCACAACAGGCTTGTACAAAAGAACAAGAGTCTAGAAATGTTTTGCCAAACGGCTACATGAAAACACTCACGACTATCACTGACGGTGCCGATGGCACCACCACCTCAGGTCTTATCGTCCGGGCCTGGCTGTCCTGCTGCATAGTCCGTTGCTGCTCTACCTGCGGGGTTTCCTCCTAAAAAGGAAGACGTTGCAACTGTTAGTCATAAGACTAAGTGGCTTCACATCCGCTCCCCCGGCGACTCCTCGGCACCGGGCGAAGAAAGGAACAAGGTACAATATATATATATATAAGCAAGTAAACAAGCAGGTGACTGTAAATATGGTGGAGTATAAACTACGCTACACAACTAGCATTTCTACAAATATCTATATATATGACAGCAGGTATAAGTAATCAGAATAGTAACTCAACTTATAAGAGTGCCCATACAAACTTATAAGTTAATGTTCGGGTTAACAGTAAAGTAACTCATCGTATAAGAGTGCCCATACAAACTTATACGATGAGGATCTTGTGTATGCAATGAATGACATGATATGAATGTTATGGCATGACCGAATCATGCGTACGCACATGCAAGTTGCTATGTCGACACAGACTTGAAGTTCCCACTTTTCGAGCAGGTAGCTAACCTCTCAGGCGTCGCCCGTCATGGCCAGACGGCGACAGTGGAGCGGGCGTCTCCACTACTAGGTGGTATCACACTACCTATCCTAGGCCCCCGTACGCCTCAACGCTATGAACACAACAGCGGAGCTCACATGCGTACTACGGCTCAGAAGAGGTCTTGGGTAAATGTGCACCAAGAACACAGCCCAACCTGGCCTTTGATTTCGAACCGGATGGAACCTCGGAAGCGCACGAGGTGCAAGCCCAACCGTTCTCATGGCGCGGAGGAGATCTCGGGTTATGGACACCAAGTATCTAACCCTACCGCCCAAGGTCTGCCCTTTGGCTCCCATCGGTGTGACGACTGGCGAACCCGTAGACCTGCCACAGTCATTATCTCAATATCGCGACACGATGAATCGTCGCACATCACATGCCCCAAAATAACTCACTCGATGCTACCCGTAGGGAGACTACAACTCTAAGCATCGGTTGTTAATAAACCCCTTCGGCTCGGATTACGGTTACGAAATACTCTTCACATAGTGTCCATCATGTTCACGCCCACCTATTCAATGAATTCACCTCAACACTACGCATAATAGATATGTTCAACACCAAATTGTATAAATATATCCTATACCAATCTCAACTCCTAATATCTAGCCTTCCCTTCCAATCCATTTCTCTACCATTGCATGGTTATTCCTTATTACACAACCAAACGAGTAACCATGCCAAATTATAGTAACAACAACATTATAGATATATGGGAGCAAGATAACAAATGAGCAAATCACAATCATTGTAAGAGTGCTAGCATTATAAATTAACAAGTGCATTAACATAGGATAGCCCGATACTAAAACTGGGATTCCCGGAGCTGCAGGAATCCGATCACAATGCACAACCCCTCGTTGGAAAGGTATTCGCGAGGGCTACGACTTTCGTGTTGAGTCGATTGCCCAGATCTGGTCGCAACATACAAGAAATTCAACTCGAATACGTACAGGAAACAGTTTCCTGTACAGGAATTTTCCCGAACGCAGCGGACTCGAACCAGCTTTCCCGTGGCTACGGGTATCGCATGGAAACGAGCAACCACTCGTTGGAAAGGTAATTTCATGGGCTACGACTTTTGTGTTGAGTCGTTCACCCAGATCTGGCCAGAACACCTCCGAAATTGGACACGAAGGTCGCCGCGTGCAGAAATCAGATTTCTGCACGCATCTTAAGGCGAGATGAACGACATCCGTTCATCTTCTTCCTTGCAACGACCTCGCATAAACTTCTCCAGAAATCACATCCAACCTTATTTCTCCTTTCAAAGCCAAACCCTCAACGAAAACCCCTCTCATCTCCACTTTGAATGATGAGAAGGTTGAGGGAGACTAAGCCTAGAAAACCTAGGCATGGCTTATCCTAAGAACTCTCCTCCTCACCATCAAGACTCTATGGAGTCGATGTCTCTCATAAAATAACTATAGATCTAGCACCAAGGGAGAGGGGAGGAAGCTTACCTCAAGTCCAGCGGTACCACCATGGCCGGCCATGAGCCTCGCACTCCTTCGCGGCGGCATTGTTTTTCCCTTGACGGTGGCGGCGTTTTGATTCCTCCAAGGATGGCTCCGGCAAGCTCTTCCTCCTCCAGCCAAGAGAACTCCCTCAGAAATTTCGGGGCTGAAGAAAGGGGATGAAATGCTAGGGTTTCACAACTTTTTCCTTTTTATACACCGCAGACACGGGTAGGCACACGGTAGTGTTCCTACCCGTGTTCAGGTGACACGGCCGTGTCGCCTGCCGTGTTTAGGGCCGTGTTCATCCCAGAACAACTTTCTGCCGTGTCGGGGTTGCGGCACACGGGTAGAGACACGGCCGTGTCTCGACCCGTGTCCTCGGCACACGGGTAGGGACACGCCGTGTCCCAATACCCGTGTACCTCTCTGACTGAAAACTCAATATTGGCATGAGGCACACGGGTATGGACACGGCCGTGTCCATACCCGTGTCGGCCAAAAACACCGTTTTGCCTTGTTTTCCTCATTTCCCATACGTTCGCACCTGTTCACCCACACCCCCATTGGGCTCACCACAGCCCCCTTGACTCAAATACGCAATCAAGGGGCCTAGCGCGAATTGGGACGTTACACTAGAAGCGTTGAGTGAAGCCAGTTCACTCAACGCCTAACAAAGAAGACAGGCAAAGGCAGAAATCATTGAGTGAGATTGCCTTCAGATAGGTAAAGAAAAGGCCAAGTCAGAAAGCCTTGAGTGAGGAAGGCTCACTCAACGCTCTCAGCGCCTAGAGGCAGAATGATGAGCCAAGTAAGAAAGTGTTGAGTTATGAAGGCTCACTCAATGCTCTCAATGCCTAAGATACAGAATTGTTCAGAAAGTTGACTAAGGGTTTTGGCGATGAGTGAAGCTTGTTCACTCAATGCCCGAGGAAGCAAAAAATTAGTTAAGTCCAGATTCGTTGAGTGAAGCCAGTTCACTCAACGCACTCAATGCTTGGAGTGGATATGAGAAATTGGCTAAGTCCATAACTGATGACGTCAGCCAAAGTCAACAAAAGTCAATAGAGTTAAAATAAGTTGCGGGAAAGCTATAGAACATGCCAAATAGCACCAGAGGTCTACTACACGTCTTCTTCCGTTAAAGCAAGTTGCAGCTGTCAATTGTAGGTGGTCCCCACTGCTTCTTGGAGCCGTTAATCGCCGGAAGATAAAAGGTATTGCTTCTCAAAGAAGAACTTAACTTTTAGGCTTTCATTTTCTTTTCACAAAGTGCGGCTTGACTTCATCTTCCTCGCCATTGCTGCCGAGACAAAAGCTTGAAGTAAACCCCCTTAACTAAAAGTTAATTTCAGATAGTTATAGTAATTTCATATGCTACAGCAAGTTCAAATTAGCGTCTGATAAAGAAAGAGAAGAAGAGCCTTATGTTTTCTACAGGTTCAGGTTAGCTGTTTGAAGAACTCAAGATCAGTCTTCAGTCTTTTTTAGCAAGTTAAGAAACATATTTCTAACATACTTCTAGCAGAGGAACCTATTTACTGAAGATCATTTTCTTGCTGTTGTGAAGATTGTTTGGGCTGAGATAACTCAGCTCAGGAATTAGGCACAGAGAAATATATATGCGTAAAATTAACACAAATCAATTTCATTTATGTAGAATCCTTTTGATCTGAGTTATAAGGCTTTTGTGCCTGAGGTAGGGAAGATTTTTCTTGGGTATAGGATCCAATTTGGATATGAGTGTAGGACATTTGGGTCTGAGGTAGGATCCTATATGGATATGAGTTGTAGGGCTTTTGAGCCTAAGGTACGGAAGTTTTGCCTGAGCTATAGGAGATTCATACTCTCTGAGTGTTGGACCTTTTGGTCTGAGTGTATGAAAGTTGGAGGATAGATCATATTTACTCTAGAGGGGGGTGAATAGAGTGATGTAAATCTTTTTACTATTTTTAAAATCTATAAGTAAAATTAGTGGTTATATAAAATGAAAGAGGAACTAAGCTAAACTACACAACCACAACACAGTAGAGTAAAGGAAAAATGAACACACAGACAACACAAGAATTTATAGTGGTTCCCCAAATCTGGGTACATCCACTCTTCTACCACCCTGCTAGAAATCCACTAATAGGTCTTTGATCAGGTGACCTCCACCACAGGTTTTTGCTCAGGTGCCCTATCACCACATGTTTTTATTCAGGTGATCAATCACCATAAGTTCAATTTGCAGGTAGATCTAAAAACCCTTTAGGCTTTTGATCAGGTTCCAAAAACCAATAAAGAACTTTTGAAGGGAGTTAATAAACCCTTTATACAGTGGGTTAAGAAGGTGATGTTGTCTTCTCTTTCTCTAAACAACAGATAAGACTTCAGTGGATTGCTGGTGTCAAATCTCCCCCTGATATGTTGAAATGTTCAAGAAGACTAGAGCTTTGCTCAGGGTGTAGGTCTTCATCCTTGACTTGTTAAAGTCTCCAGGAACTTATAGACAGATCTATAAGAGTTGTCTTTTAGGATTCCTGGAGTAGAAGTTGAAGAGGACAATTGATATCTATTTGATGTTCTACTTCAGTCTTCTATAAGATCAAGGGAAAACTGCTTCTTTTTCTACACAATGAAAGAAGATGTTATTTTGTATATTATTCTGTATATCCTTGTGTATATCTCTTCTTCTTCTTTCTTGTCAAGAGTTGCTTGAAAATCTCTTTTATAATCTGCTATATAATTCTGCTTTTGAATTTTTAATTATATGCATTAATTTTTGTTTAGATTCTGGAGAAGAAAATGGCAGAAAAGGTCTTCAATGAGTTTCCCCAACTATCCCAATAAAATGTGCAAGTAATTAACTCAGATTAAATCCATAATTAATACTGCCATGAATGGCTATATTCTTGAGAATATAAACATTAATTATTCAGATAATTACTGCCAAAGAATAGCATGAATTAGGGATAGAGATATGGAAAACTTATCATTCTGACTCTGAATAGAGTTCGACGACCTCTGGGCCGATTTCGTCGACCTGAGCTCCAAGTTCGTCGAGTTGAGAAATCCTATTCGTCGTCCTGAGCTCAGGGTACATCAATCTGGAAATATCTTATTAATTCTGCGCTCCAAGTTCGTCGATTAGAGAATCTGTCTTTAGGGAAAAATTCATCGACCTGAGCTCGAATTTTTTTGAGGTCAACTCAGAGAAGGAACTTTGAGTTCGTCGATCTTAGATCGACGATCATCGAGGTGAGTTCGAAGAACTTCGAACTAATAAACTGAACTCTGAAATCTTCTAAGTATTGAGTCTCCTGAAGTCCACTGTAGGTTGGTCTATGAAGCTTTATTCCAATAACAAGCCTAAACTCTAGGACTAACAAACTTGACCCTGGCTGTACAAGGTTGGTCAAACAATCTAAATAGTGAACCTTAGCCCAAATCCAAACAAAGGATCCAACAATCTCCCCTTATTTGGGTGAGGTCACTATTCAAACAATAAAATACAATCACAATTCAAAACAATAAATATCTGGCAGAAAATAAAAGTCTAGCAGATATATACAGCAAGTGCTTTGTGACAAATTAACATAAATAGATCAGAGGAAAATAAACTAATCAAAGAGTTATTTAGGATTCTTGGACTTGTCTTTCTCAGCAGGTTGCATGAAGATGATTTCCCTCTTGGGATTTTCTGCTTCTCTTTTAGACATTATCATTTCAGCTGCTCCAATGATGTTGCATGAAGTTGTTCTTCGAACAAATGCTTCTAGGTGTAGACTCATATAAGAATCAACATTGATAAATTGATCAGCTTTGTCATACCTTTTCAATTCTTCTTTCCTGTAGGAAGATATTGTAAAATATTGAGAAGGATCTTTGCCTTCTACTTTAGCTTTATTAATCTGAGAGAGTCCAATCAGTTCTTGAAATCTAGCCTTTTTTGTAGCATTTTCCTGTTCAGGATCAATAAAAGGAATTGCTGGATATTCAGATATTTCAGGACTGCTGTCCTTCTTTGGTTCACCATGAGATTTTTGAGGACTCTTTTGCTCTGTAGTTGGAAGTGGATTGCTTCTTGACTGTTGATGATGATGATGCCTGCTGCTCTGAGAATTTGGCTTGAAAGATATGTCTTGTCTTTGATATGTTTTAGTGTGTGGAGTTGATCTTTGAGAGACATTTCTAGAGGCCCCTACAGATGGAGGAGGAGGAGGAGGAGGTCCTCTCTAGTTCCTATTAGGAGGAGGAGAGTATCTCCTGCTCTTCTTCCTAGCATTTTGCTCATTTTTAGACAGCCACATCCACTTAGGCATACCTTGATAAGGAGAATCTTATTCAAGATATAATCTTGTGTGTCAGCAGTTGGGTTAGGCTTAGGAACAGCCTTAGGAATAGCCTTTCTTTTCTTAGATTTCGATTCATCAGAATCATCAGAGTCATCATCATCATCTGATGATCTAATAGGGTTATCATATAAATCATCAATCTCTTTTAGAATTTCCTTAGTGATCTGCTTCTCAGGCTGAGGTGGTTCTTGAATTTTTGGCTCTGCAACACTTATAGTAACAATTTGATTTTCTTTTTCTAAATCTGCGAGCATGATATCATCCAAATTTGGTATAGGGCTTTCATCCATCTTATAAGTTGGTGGAGAGAAAGCCTTGGGCACAGAAACAAATACTTGCTCAACAATGGATAATACTGGCTCAATAGTAACTTTTGTGATAACTGGTACTGCAAAACTTACCTTTAGTTGCTTTACAACCTCAGGGCTTATTAGAGAAGTATAACAGACAATAGTCTTTGACTGCTCTTGAATAACTTTTGGTAAATAATTAAGATATGCAGAATCAAAAGAATTTAGTAAACAAGTTAAATCTACTGTGGGATTGACAAGACAATCACCAACAATCATGATCTCTGGTAGATATTCTATTTCATCTATACAAACCATTTCAATCTCAACTACTGTAGGAACTGCTGATACTGAGACTGGTGTTGCTGCTACATCTGTAATTGCTGGTACTACATCTATAACTATTGCTGCTTCTTCATTGAACATCTCCCCCTGCCTGGATTCAGAGGGTACTGAAACCAGACCCCTAGAAGAAGAAGGGACAGAGGGGGAAGCAGTAAAAAGAGCAGAGCGGGAGGATATGGAATTAACAAGAGGTGCAATTGCCTCTGCTATGAGATTCCTGATGATTGGAGTAATGAGCTCCAGGATATTGGAAATGGATGGAGAATCCAATTGCATGAGCTAAGGAGGTGTCTGAGTAGATACAGATATATGGATGATGGAGGATGAAATGAAAGGTGGAGTATCAGTCATTATTTCATCTGGAGATGATGGAATATGGTGAGGAGATGATGCTAGTAAGTCAAATGATGGAAGTGACATAAGGTTATGAAGTGGTATATCATCAAAGTTAGGTGGTAATTGATATGAAGGTGGTGTGATGTGTTCTGGAGATTCAGGGGGTGTTGGTTGATGCATTGGTGAGGAAGGTGGTTGTTGAGGTGAAGGAGTGGTTGTTGGAAGTAGTGTTGAGTATGGAGGAGGTGGAATAGAAACTTCTTCTACAGTTTGGGGAGTGGCTAGTATAGCCCTTGTGCTCTCAGAAGCTGTGTAAGATGATGAAGCCTTGGATGGCTTAGATACTGTCCTCTCCCATCTGTCGAAGAGTGCAGATGTAAGCCTCTTTGATGCATTGATGAACACTATTGAGGAGACTACTAGTTCATGTGCCTTCTCCTAAAGGAACATCCCCAGAATCCTCGCAAAATAATCCTCTTCTTTGTATTTTTCTTTTTTATCAACTCAAATAAAATCTTTCCCCAGTTCACCTGTTTCTTGTTTACCAATGCATACATAACAAGAAATTGATGCCTGGTTATGTAGTCATGGGCAGTATGTTTTCCCAACAATACCTTTCCCACTACATCAACCAAGAACTTATACTCTATAGATAAGTTCTTCTTTAATATCTTATTAGGGTTTCCTTCCGAGTGACCCATTATACTCAGCATATTATCATAGTCAGAACCATCTAACTCAATATCATCTTCTCCATTTATTAAACCAAAAATTTCAGACAACACAGCACGGTTAAGAGTAACCGAAGTTCCTGAAATTGTACCAATAATGGTCTCTGCATCTAGTGAGGTTGAAGTGAAGACCCATTCCTTTATCTCTACCACCGGTAGTTTGATCCTAGAAGTCATGAATTTCTTCAGATATTGATCTTCACATAACTGCAGAATGTATATAAAGATTTGTTCGGAATATCAAAACGAGTCGATGTCAAAGCCAGTGTCAAACTTCATGCTTATGAGAGAAAGTGCTGGAATCGCCATTGTTGTCCTGCAAAATGAAAAAGAGATCAAGTGCAAGAGAATAGAAAGCATGGGATGGAGCTCGAAGAAAACCTAGTTATAAGGTTTTCAGAATGCGAAGAGGCAGACTCTGTCCAGTGAAAAATAAAAAGATTTTCGTTCTGAGGTTGATGAAATTTTTTTTTGATAAATGATTTCGTCGATCTCAGTCTGAAGAGTAAGAATAAATCGTCGATCTCTATTTGATGAAGTACTCACTGAATCAGGGATCATCGATCTCCATTCGATGAAACTTGTTTCACTAAGAAGTGTTCGTCGATCTCCGTTCGACAAACTCTTCACGAAGAGTTCACAGATCATCGATCTCCGTTCAACGAACTATGCAAAATCATCGACCACGGGAAAAAATTAATTTAAATCTTCCGCATTTATCATACCTAGCTGATTTAAGAAGAACCGATGTTTCTTCTCATCCAATGGCTTGGTGAAGTTTTCTGTTCTTTGTAAATCAATAGAGACAAAGGCAAGATAATTTTTCTTTTTATCTACACACTCTAATGAAATGATGTCTAATATCTATATGCTTTGTCCTACTATATTGCACTGGATTTTGTGCAATGAAAATTGCACTTGTATTATCATATAATAAGGTTGAATTATTTAAGTTGATACCATAATCTAGAAGTTGGTTTTGAATCCACAGTATCTTTGAACAACAACTGCCAGCTGCTATGTATTCAACTTCTGCGGTTGAAGTAAAGACAGATGTCTGCTTTTTGCAAAAACAGGACACTAGCCTAACACCAATGAACTGATATGTCCCTGATGTGCTTTTTTTGTCCACTCTACAACCAGTAAAGTCAGCATCTGAGCATCAAGTCAACTCAAATCCTGACTCAATTGGATACCAGAGTCCTAAATTTGGGCAACTGTTTATATATCTCAAAATTCTTTTAATGAAAATAAGGTGAGATTCTTTATGGTTCACTTGGAACCTAGCACAAAGGTATGTAGCAAACATTATATCTTGCCTACTTGCTGTGAGATACAACAGGGACCCAATAATGCCCCTATATTATTTCTGATCAATAGGCTTTCTATGTTTATCAGAGTCAATCATAGCATTTGAAGCCATGGGTGTTTTCTTAGCTGAGGCATCAGCCATCCCAAACCTTTTTATTAGATCCTTAGCATATTTGGATTGGGATATGAAAATTCCATCAGGTGATTGCTTCACTTGGAGACCGAGGAAGTAGCAAAGTTCATCCATGCTACTTATTTCAAACTTGGAATGCATAAGGTCAGATAACCTTTTGCATAGTTTGGAATAAGTAGAGATAAAGATGATATCATCTACATATATTTATACTAATAAAATTTTATCATTATGATTCTTTGTGAATAAAGTCCTACTTATAATGCCTCTATTAAAATTATGCTCTAGGAGAAAGTTAGCTAAGGTCTCATACCAAGCTCTTGGAGCTTGCTTTAGACCATAGAGAGTCTTATGCAATTTAAAAAGATAGGAGGGAAGAGTTGGAGAGATAAAACCTTGTGGTTGCTCCACATAAACTTATTATTTTAGTTAACCATTGAGGAATGCACTCTCTACATCCATTTGGTATACAGTCAACTTTTTGTAGGCAATATATGCAAGGAATATTCTGATAGCCTCAAGCCTTGCAATAGGAGCAAATGTTTGATCATAATCTATGCATTCCTCTTGTCTATAGCCTTGAGCCACTAGCCTTGCATTATTCCTGATGATAATGCCTTGGGCATCTAGTTTATTTCTGAATACCCATTTAGTTCCAATGATTGGGTAGTCTTTGGGTCTTGGAACGAAATCCTAAACTCAACATCTCTCAAACTGGTTGAGCTCCTCTTGCATTGCAATAATCCAGTGTGGATCTTGCTTAGCATCTTTTATGGATTGGGGCTCAGTTTGAGATATGAAGCAGGCATGCATAAGGTCTGGTGGAGTTGATGCCTTATCTGCACACCCACTGATATGTCTCTAATCACTTGAGATGCAGGGTGATCTCTAAGTGTGACTAATTTAGTAGGAGGAGTTTGTTCAGCAACAGCTTGGGGAATTAATTCCTCTTATGGAATTATAGTAGCTGTTGTTGGCTATTCACTAAACTAAGTGAGATCATCTTCACTGTCTTCAACATGTGTAGAGGGATGTGCAATAACCTCATTAGTGAGGGTCAACTCATCCAACTTCTCACACATATGTGGTACCTGCAATGTTCCATTGGTAGAATAATTCATCTCCTTGTAAAACATGTTAGTTTCATCAAATGAAATATGTACACTTTCCACCAGTTTCAAAGTTGATTTGTTATAAACCCTATATGTCTTGCTGACTTGGGTATATCCAAGAAAAATTCCCATTTCAGCTTTGTCTTCAAATTTTATAAGGTGTTTCTTATTGTTATTGTGTATGTAACAAATACAACCAAAAATTCTAAAATAGTCTACTTTAGGTTGCTTCCCTTTGAGTAGTTCATAGGGTGTCTGGCCCTTAAGCTTTTGAATCAGACTATTATTCAATACATGATTTTTTGTGCGTACAGACTCTACCCAAAAGAATAGGGGTAAGTAAGCATCTGCAAGTAATGTGCCTGCAGCTTCAATTATGGTCCTGTTTTTCCTTTCAGCTACCCCATTTTGTTGAGTTCTAGGAGCATAGAAGCAATGCCTGATGAAAGTGATGGTAAGAATTATCCTTCACTCTAGAGTGGGGGGGGGGGAATAGAGTGATTTAAAATAATTTTGGTAAATTAAAAAATAATTTTAGCAGTGGAAGACTTGATTTAATAAGTGTAGAGTGCTAAGAAGAAACTGAAATAAAACAACTACAAAAGTATTAATTAACAGCACACAGCACAAGAAAGAGTAAGTAATCCAGAAGACACAAGGAGCTATAGTGGTTCCACAAAACCTGGGTACATCCACTCTTCTACCACCCTTGGTAGGAATCCACTACAGGATGAGTTGATCAGGCGTCCTGGGCACCAATAAGCTTTTGATCAGGTGCTCAAAAACCAAACAAGATTTTTTGATCAGGTGTCTTGCCACCACTGAGTTTTGATCAGGTCTCAGGAACCAAAGCAAAACTTTTTAAGGGAGTTTAAAAACCCTTTTATAGGAAAGGAAAAGAAAAAGGGGTGAAGTTGTCTTCTCTGTCAACTATCAAAGAGAAGAACTAGTGGATGAGATGTTGTCAAAGCTCCCCGTGAAATGTAGTAGAAGTTCAAGAACTAGAAGCTTTGCAAGGGTGATAGGTCTTCAATGAAATGATAGCTCCAGCACTAGATGATTTCAACAAAAATAGAAATGTTTGTTGTCTGGAGTGTTAATGATGAAGACTTGAGAATGCTTTTGATCAGCAGGAATCAGAAAGAAAACTTATTCAGTTTTTCTTAGTTATTGATCTTCTTTTTTCTTTCTCTGTGTATTTTCTGAGTATATTGTTGTATGTTTTTGTTCTCTCTGAATGATGATAATAAGAACTCTAGTCGTCAAATCTTGAAAATAGTCATTAGCAAAGTAATAATTGCTTTCCTTAATTGTAAACTATCTCTGGAGGAAATAACCTTAGTACATTCCTTCTTTGTTTCCTTGAAACTTGCTCCAGATTTATTATAACGGCTAGAAATCTTCTGCAATAAATGCTCTGATTTGAAATACTTAACAAGCTGACAAAATCCCAGAAATCGTCGATCTCAAAATGAAATCGTCGATCTGAGCTCAACAATCGTCGAACTGAGCTCAGAGAAATTGGAATTTGACTTGGATAGAAATCATCGATCTGAGCTCAGAGATCATCGAACTGGGTTTGACGCCTCGTCAACTTGAGATCAGAGATCGTCGAACTGAGGTTGATGCTTTGTCAGCCTGAACTCACAGATAGTCAAACTGAGTTCGACGCTTCGTCGATCTAAGCTCAACGACAACTTTAATTCTTCTTCTTGGCTTCTGCATCTAAACTAGGAGGTCTTGGGGAAATCTTCAATCATAAGTCCTAAGCCTTAGACCTAACTAGTTGACCTTTTCTCTATACAACAAGGTCAAAGCAATAGTCCTATTGACATAGTGATCCTTACCAAAATTAGTAATAGGGTGTTCCAACAATCTCCCCCTATTTGGGTTAGGATTACTATTTACATGAGTTATAGAAAACAATAATCAACAGAAATATAGAAACAACATTGTAGAACCACAGATATGATTATATCACAGCAAAAAAATAGTTCAACAGAGATATAATATAGTTTTCAGCTTACATCCAGATTAATGCTTATCATCAGTTCTTTTCCTGAAAATGATTTCTCTATTTGGATTTTCTGAGTCTTTCTTTGATCTGAAATCATCAGCAGCACCAAGAGTCCTTTGGCTTTTGCTCCTAGGAACTACTGCTTTTGGACGTAGCTGCATGTATTCCTCAGTATTGAAGAATCTCTTGGAGCTGTATCTTTCAAGTTCCTGTCTTCTTGTTCTGATAGAGTAGATATATTGGATGTGTCTTGGCCCTTCTCTCTTGCTTTCTTAATCTGATCTAGAGCAGCCAATTCTTTAAGTCTGGCTGTCTAGGAAGCTTGATTGTTCTCTGGATCTTCAAAAGGTACTGGTGGCTCATACCTGTTCATGGTGTCAGTAGGAGGAGCTTTTGAATGAAAACTTTCTTTGAGCTTGTAAGGAAAGGGGCCAGTAGTTGAGTCAATTGGGCCTGGTCCTTTCCTTTTATAAGGTTACTATCTGGGCTATCCTCTTGAATAAACTTGATAGTCTGTTTGATTTCCTCTATACTGTCTTCCTCTTGGCTAATTTCCTCTTTGTTGATAACATCTGGATTGAGATCTTCCTTGATAGGTTTGTTGGGGTTGATAAATGTTGGAAGCTTGAGGAGCTGAGACTCCACCAGATCCTGTGCTTGGAGAAGGAGGAGGAGGAGGAAGAGAAGTTCCTTTGTCATACTTTCTTCTCTTCTTCATTGCTTTCAACTGGTTCTTAGAATATTGCATCCAATGCTCAGTAATAGGACAATTGTGCAGAATGTAATATGGTATGTCATGATCAGTTGTATCTTTGGTCAATTGAACCCTTTTCATGGCCTTGCTTCTGTCTTTCCTCTTCTTTGTAATAGTTGTAGAGGAATCATCTGAGTCAGTCTTGAATTCATCATCCTCATAACAACTCTGAGGCTCATCAAACAAAGCATCGATTTCCATGTAAGCTGCTTTGGTGGTGGAAATAGGAGCAGAAGCAGAAAGAGCAGTAGAAGGAATAATAATAGCAGCACTAGAAACAACAGTTGAAATAGCAGGAACAATTGTAACAATAGGAATACAAACTGAAGCAGTAGCTTTAGAAACTGAACAAAATGGCTCTTCAACAGCCTCTGAAGAATCAACATCAGTAGCAGCAGTAGACAAAAGAACCACAGAATCACTCTCCACAGATTTAACAAAATTTATATACAGCTCTATCAGGGTTGGATCACAGCAGGAGAGGGGAATAATAGCCCTTGATAAAACTTCAGCAGGGAGAGGTGTTGGATGACAACAGCTATAAATTAAATCAAATAAAGATAATAAGGAATGTATATCTATTGTAGGACTGAGGGTTAATGCTGGAGCTGAAGCTGGAACTGAAACTTGTTCATAAGCTGGACTCTCTGAAATCTGCATCTCAGAAGCAAAATCCTCTGAAGGAAGCACTTCTTCATATGGCATCTCCCCCTACCTAGTTTCAGTGAGAACTGAATCTAGGCCCCAAGAAGAAGGACTGTCCTGAAAGGAAAAGGAAGAAGAGAGTCTAACCGATAAATCAGTTAGATTCTTGACTAAGGGAGCCAAGGTTGAATCCAGTAAGAGTGTTCGCTTGGGGGCAATCAAATCATACAATCTATCTGCCAGAGGAAGAAGAACTACTTGCTCAGGGTTAACTTGAGTAGAGGTAGAGGGGTGTGCTGCAGAGATGGATGGAATGAATGTTGGGTGAAGTGGTATGGAGGGTTGAGATATGGGGATGGATGTAATAGATGGAGCTGGGATGGTGACTATTGGTAGGAATGAGGAGATGGTAGGTGAAAAAGATGGTTGAGAGATGATGTCATGAAGCATTTGTTGGAATGATGTTGAGGTGGATGGGATGTATGGAGGTGAAGAGGGGGAATCATCCATGAATGAATCATCTAGGAGATTGAAGGATGGAAGATGGGAGGATGATTCTAAGTCATTGGAGGAGAAGAAAGGTAGAGATTTGAAATCTTCTTAGAAAGTGGCTGGAGGAGGTGAAGAAACTACATGATGAGGAGAAGGAGGAGAAGATGTAACTGGTTGTGAAGATAGAGGAGAGGAAATTAAGGGGGATGGCAACACTTCTGCTGGGGCAGTGGATTGTGGAAGAGTGACTTAAACAGTCCTTGTGCCTAAAGAAGTTTGTGCTGCAGGACCCCTGCTTGGTTTGACAATATGCCTCTCCCATTTAACAAAGAGAGTAGAAGAAAGTCTCTTGGAAGCATTGATATGCATTCCATTTGGCACTAACAGCTGAGGACACCTATTCTGCAGGAATAGGCCCAGAATTCTCCAAAAATTCACAAAATTCTTATTGATTTTACTCTTGATCAAATCAAAGAAGATGGCTCCCCAATATAAGTGCTTCTTATCTACTATGGCAGCTATTAAGAAGAACTGATGTCTTGATATTATGTCATGAGCTGAATGTTTGGCTAACAACACTTTTCCTACAATGTCTGCTAAAAATCTATACTCTATAGACAGATTTTTCTTTAACAGCTTATTAGGGTTTTCAGAATTGTGACCCATTCTATTCAACATTTCAGTAAATTCTACCCCTGATAGGTATATGTTATCATGTCCAGTGCTTAACCAAAAAATTTCTATAAGAATTGTCGGGGTTAGGGATACCTGAGTTCTTGAGATGGTGCCAATGACTGTATGTTGATCAAGATTGTGGGCAGTATAGACCCGCTCTTTAATTTCATCTGCTCCTAGTTTGATTCTGGTTGTACGGATGTTCACAAGTTATTGCTCCTTAAACAGTTCCAGAATATCCTTGAACATTTGATCAGTTCCTTCAAACGAATCCATATCAATGTCAAACCCAGTATCGAACTTCATTGCTGCTAAAACGGCGACTGAAACTGACATGTTTCCATCAAAAATAAACACGATCAAGTGTAGAGGAGTTTGGAGGGAAATAAAGTTCTTGTAGAAAGTATGAAAGCACAAAGGATAACGACGCCTGAAAAATGATTTTATATTAGGGTTCGATGCTGAAAAGGAAAGATCGTTGAACTAAGTTCGACGATCGACGACTCTAGGGGAAACTGAAGGGTCTCAATATTGTCGATCTTCGTTCGACGATATTTAACATCATCGACCTTTGTTCGACAATAATCGAGATTGCTGACCGAAAAGGATATTCCAGCACTATCTGGATAACGCTGAGATCCGTTCGACGATTCCTAACATCATGAATCTCCGTTTGACAGAAACCAAAAGATAGTTAAATACTATCTAGAAACGACGAGCTCCGTTCGACGATCTTCAGGGAAATTGTCGAGCGCAGTTTAGAGACATAGAAAACTTATAGACACTAGGAAATCCAAAAAAAAAATTTAACATAGTCTTTGTCTCTTTTTAGGTTTAAAGGTCTTGGAACTTAATTAAGACTTCCTCCATCTAACATTCCTAACTAATTAAGGAAGAAGGTGTGTTTCTTTTCATCCAAGGGCATGGTGAAAATATCTCCCCTTTGTAAATCAGTTGGGATATATTCCAATTCAATTTTATTCTTCTCTAAATTATCTCTTAAGAAATGACGTCTAATCTCTATGTGTTTTGTCCTACTTTGGAGGAGTAGAATTTGAGCTTTTGAAATAGCACTAGTGTTATCACAAAATATTTTGGACTTTTCTAAGTTGTAGCCATAGTCTAGGAGCTAATTTTGAATCCTTAATATCTGTGAGCAACAGCTACCTGCTGCCATATATTCAGCTTCAGCAGTTGAAGTAGACACTGATGTTTGTTTCTTGCAAAACCAGGAGACAAGTCTGTCACCAAGAAACTAACAAGTTCCACTTGTTCTTTTTCTGTCTACTCTACATCCAGCATAATCAGCATCTGAAAATCCAGTTAGATCAAATCCTGAATCAGTTGGATACCAGAGACCTAGATTTGGACAACTTTTCACATACCTAAGAATCCTCTTAACTAATGTAAGGTGTGACTCTCTAGGGCTGACTTGGAATCTAGCACATATGCATGTAGCAAACATTATATCAGGTCTACTAGCTGTAAGATACAATAAGGAGCCAATCATGGCTCTATAATTTATCTGATCAACTGGTTTCCCATGTTCATCAGCATCCAATACAACATTAGTAGGCATAAGTGTTTTCATAGAGGATGCTTCAGACATACCAAATTTCTTAACCAATTCTCTTGCATACTTGGTTTGAGAAATTAAGATGCCATCAACATGTTGTTTGACTTGCAATCTTAGAAAGAAGGATAGCTCACCATGCTACTCATTTCAAATTTAGAATGCATTAGGTTAGAGAACCTTTTGCACAAATTTGAATCAGTTGAACCAAAGATAATGTCATCTACATAGATTTGTACTAGTAGGATATTGGACTTATGGGTTCTAATAAAAAGAGTTTGGTCTACTCTACCCCTTTTAAAATGATTTATCAAGAGAAAGCAAGCTAGGGTCTCATACCATGCTCTTGGAGCTTATTTGAGACCATATAATGCTTTATGTAATTTATAAAAGAAATCAGGGTGAGTTAGAGAGATAAAACTTGGGGGTTGTTTTACATAAACCACTTCTTTGATGTCACCATTGAGGAATGCACTTTTGACATACATTTGATAAACCTTGAACTTCTTGTGAGCTGCATATGCAAGGAAGATTCTTATGGCCTCCAACCTTGCAACTGGTGCAAAGGTTAGGTCATAGTCTATGCCTTCTTCTTGAGAGTATCCTTGAGCAACCAGTCTTGCTTTATTTTTCACTATAACTCCTTGATCATCTAGCTTGTTCCTGAATACCCATTTTGTTCCAACATTGGGATGATTCTTTGGCTTTGGCACTAGCTCCCAAACTTTGTTTCTTTCAAATTGATTTAATTCCTCTTGTATTGCAATGCTCCAGTTTGGATCTTGTTCTGCATCTTGTATGGATTGAGGTTCAATTTGAGAAAGAAAGCAAGTTTACATCAGATTTTGATTGAATTGGTTTCTTGTTTGCACACCAACTGAGATGTCTCCAATCACTTGGGATATTCCCATAGTTGGTGGGATTTGGGAAGACATCTTGAGAGAGGCTCGTTGTACCAAGTATTCGGTGCATCCAAGAATTTCCAAAATGTACAACGACTTGCGGAGGACCATGTTTTTGCCAGGAATGAAGAGAGATTTCGTGTACTATGTTACACACTGTGAAGCTTATTAGAAGGTAAAGGTAGAGTGCAAGAGCCCTGGTTGATTATTATATTTGTTGCCCATCCCAGAGTGGATGTTCGAGGATATTTCCATGGATTTTGTTCACTATATTCCCCAATCTCTCTCAGGGAATGACTCTGTTTGGGTAATTGTGGATCATTTTATAAAGGTTGCTAGGTTTATCCCTATGAAGATGGAGGCACATGTTAATGTGTTGGTGCGTCTCTTTTTGGAGCAGTTCATTCGGTACCATGGGGTGTCTAAGACAATAGTCTCAGACCGTGATGGTCACTTCACCTCTAAGGAATGGAAGGCAGTTAAGGAAATTTTGGGTTCTCACCATACCTTCAGCACGTCTTTTAACCCTCAGATTGACGACCAATCTGAGAAACTAGCAGTACTATGGAAGACTTGCTGTGGTTATTTTTTTTTATAGGGGAGAGCTGTGGGAGAGACTTTTACCATTGGCAGAGTTTTCGTATAATAATAGCCACCAAGCAAGCATCGGAATGGCACCTTAGGAAGCACATTATGGTAGGAGGTGCAGAACCCCTTTATCATGTGTTCAGAAGGAGTATCCTAAGTTGTTGGGAGTGGAGTACATCGATGACACCGATGTTATGATCAGGTTGATCTGAGACTGCATGCTAGAGGCTCAGATCCGACAGGTGAAGTAATATCATGTGAAACACATGATGGTCCAATAAGAGAGAGACACGTGGTAAGATGATCTTTAACCCTTAATCACCAGTCATTCCTTTATAAAGATAACCCAAAACCTAGCCGTAAGCATCATCCTTCTCAGCCGAGCGAACTTCTCTTCTAGAAGAACAAAGAAGCCGAACATCATGCCACTAAGGAGGATAACACGATCCATGGTCCGAAACTAGGTGAGCTTCCTACCCTCTCCTTTTGTGCTAGATCTTTAGATCCAAAGTGTGGGAGAGACATAGGCTCAAGAGAGCTTGATTTGGGAGTTTAATGGAGATTTCTTAGGAAGGGACCACGCTTGAACTTTCGTTCTAGGGCATTGATTGCCGCGTGAATATCTCCAATCATGTCCTCTCTTCATTATAAAGATGGCGAACTTTATTTCGAGAAAATCCGTGGTCAAATGAGGTAGAATGGGAAGAGTGAATTGGATGTGATTTGTGTGATGGCTGAAGGCAGGAGATGAACCAATGTTGTTCGTCCATCTTTATGATCCGTGCAAAAGTGCTGTATAGAAATATATTTTCTGTGCGGAACATACTTTAAGGAAGATTTTAGGTATAATCCAGTATGACTAAGGTCTTAAGATCAACAAGAAAGTTGAAGCCCTTGGAAATACCTTTCCAACGGATAGTTACACATTTTCTGAGGAGATATCTAGCATGCTAAAAGTTCCTTCAAAGTTTCTGCCTAAAATGATATTATACAGGTTATATAAATTGCAAGTTCTCTTGTAATAATATTTGTCCGAAGCTTATGAAATTTGGGTGACATACACTTGATGATATTTTTCTAACCCACGATGAGTTTAATAAGATATGGAGAAAATGTGTTGAGATATTAGTACTCACATCTTATAAATTATTGTGCATGAATGAATATATAGGAACCTTATTTGGGTTAAAGGGTTGTGGACAAGAACAAAATGCTAGACAAGAGCTATGGCAGAAATATAGGTGGATGTGGTTCTAATATGTCTCATTTAATAGTTGCATGATTATTGTTCTTAAGAGGATGGAATACATGACGATTGAGATTATGATTGTAGAAATAATTATTGTTTTGGTATTTTAATGATGATGAATGCTATTTTGTTATACTGAATCTAATGCTGATAATGGCAGATATAAATGTTGGTGCAACTTATGTTAAATTAAAAAGGGACTCGGGGTGGAGCCTTTGCACGCTTAACGGAATAGGTAATAAGCAATATGAAGGGACTCAGTCGGAGCCATTTGATTTTTGAGAGCATGGAAAGTTGTAAGTTTTGTACGTGTGTGAGTATTTGACTGCATGGTATTTGACCCTAAGTTGTGAATTAATGTGGTTGCTCAACGGGCTTTCCAGTCATTACACCGACAAAAGCCGATAGTTGAACCTACTATGGTTGGGTTGGGATCTTTGGTGCTTACTTCCCAAAGACACCATTCGTGCCTGTTGAGACGGTTGGGTTGGGCTCTTTGGTCCTTACTTCCCGAGGATCCCTTTCGGGTTGTTAGTCCAGTTGGGTTGGGCTCTTGGTGCACATCTACCCAAGACCCCCTATGTGTCGTGTATATAAGAGCTCTGCTGATTGGAGGACGCTAGCATTCAGGCATACGGAGGCCTAGGCCTGGTAGTGTGGATACCCGCCTAATAGTGGAGATGCCCTCTTCACTATCCTCGTTGGGTCACGACGGGTGATGCTTGAGAGGATCGCTACCTCTCGAAAAGTGGGATTTAAGTTCTATGTTGACATAGCAAGTGTGTGTGTGTGTGTGTGTGTGTGTGTGTGTGTGTGTGTGTGTGTGTGTGTGTGTGTGTGTGTGTGTATGTGTGTGTGTGTGTGTGTGTGTGTGTGTTTGTGTGTGTGTGTGTGTGTGTGTGTGTGTGTGTGTGTGTGTGTTATCATATAGCATTCATTTCATTTCATTGCATTGCACCGCATAAGATCCTCATCATATAAATTTGCATGGGCACTTTTATATGATGAGTTACTTTGATGTACCTGATCCTTAACTTATAAATTTGTAAGGGCATCTTTATAAGTTAAGTTAAATTCTATTCTTATAATTAGATATGCTGTTAGAGTATATATGCTTATACATATATTAATATATGTTGTTGTTACTTACTTGTATTGATGTGATGATATATATACATGAATTGCTATAAGATTAGTAAACTCTTCTGTCACCTATTGTATATTCATATTACTGCTATATTGTGCTTCTCTTTCTTTTCCTCTGTCGGGTGCCTAAGAGACACCGGGGTGAGAGGAAGCGAAGCCACTAAGTCTTTATGACTAACGGTTGCTATGTATACAATTTTAGGAAGATACCTCGTAGGTGGGGCAGTAGCAGAACCTTGTGCAAGAGGATAGTTAGGCCAAGGGGACAGGGCCTATTACGAAGATACCCTTGCTTCCATCTATGATTGATGTGAGTTTTGGAGTTATACGACATAGCCTTTGGGTAGTTTTGTGTACTATGATATTAAAGGAGCTGATATAGCTTCTTATTATGTTGTATTATTTTAGAAATTTTAATTTTTGTGGATCATGACTTTTGTGTCCTTCTACTTGTTGGGTTGGCATTTGTGATATCGGAAATTGGCGGGCAGGATAGG
The DNA here is from genome assembly GCA_039513925.1 of Platanthera zijinensis. Taxonomy (NCBI): domain Eukaryota; kingdom Viridiplantae; phylum Streptophyta; class Magnoliopsida; order Asparagales; family Orchidaceae; genus Platanthera; species Platanthera zijinensis. The sequence continues at coordinate 154,974,216 of CM077078.1, read as the reverse complement.
CAACTTATGGTACAGATTAGCCCGTATGTTGAGGTTATAACAAGGTGGTTGTTCTGGGCATAAAACTTCCCTAGCCCGTGTCATGTGTTCCGGGGGAGGTGATGAAGCATAATTTAGCTTTGTTTATTAGGGCAAAAATATGTATATTCTCGTTTTAATCTATTGCCTTTTGTATTTTTAGGTTCCTTTTAGTTTCTTTTTATATAAATAATCTAACTTAGTTTATTTTCTGTTTTTCAGGTTTTTTGTGCTTTTCGGCTAATTTTCCTGTTTCATACCCCCTAGTCATGACTTACCTGGGCGTGTACATGGGGCGGGTAACCCATTCCTGAGGCAGAAATAATCCAGAAGCCAGATCCCGAGGAAAGCACCTACACGCCCCTAGCTCATACTCGTGTACCACTTAGCATAGGTGTGTATTAGGGTGTATCCCGTTGTCCTGAGGAATTTAATGTCGCTGCAGAATTCATTGTCCCACACGTCAAAGCCGTACATTACACGCCCCAAGGTCATGCCAGACACGGGCGTGTACTTGGGCCGTGTTCACCATTCTTGAGCTGCCAGGTCATTTCCTGCCAGAATTCATTACAGCATCAGTTTACCCCCCCCCCCTACATGAGCGTGTACCAGGGGCGTGTTCCCGATTTTTCATAGCCAGTCGCCATCTCGCCAGAAATCTGATACCCGAGGTCAACTAAGATTACACGACCCAGTACATGCCCGACCCGGGCGTGTAAGGGGGTCGTGACCCAGACAGATTTTTTCCTATAAATATTAGGCCATTCCAAGCATTATATACCATGTTTTGGGGAGAGGGGAGGTTCTGCTAGTTTATTTCTTAGGTTTATTTCTATTTTTTTATGTTTTACTCTCTCTCTCCCTCCATTTCTAGTTTTACTTTTCATTCACAGTATTTTACCTACCAGTAACCTCTTTTTATTAGTGTAATATCAGTAAATAGCTTTCTTTTTATGTATTTGTAATCTCCATTTCAAGTTGTAATCCCTTAATGTTATTAATGAAATTCAAGTTAGTGTCCTATTTCTCTATTTCTCTCTCTCTTTAGTTTTCATGCACCTTTATTATTTACCCCTCTCTTTCCCTTTTACCATGATTAACTAACCCTCATTTGTACTCGATCACGATGATCTGAGAATGATTTGATCAAGTTATGAAGTTTTAGCTTACTTTTTTTTCTTAAAGTAATTACCTAGGATTTACTCTTTGTTTTTATTTAGTGGGACTATATTGGCAGTATATATTTTCCATTTGGGTTTCCATTCTTAGTTAGCCGAGAGACTCGTAGTTTGAATCGATCACTAAAGAGTAAAGAGAGTTGCAATCACCCCTTGAGAGAGGCAAACGTTAAATCTCCTACATTGGAGTGAAATCCAATGAAGGGGTTAACCACTTAAGGAGAGCTTTAGGCCTCAGAATACGGACGAGAGTTTGGTCGGTCCTTCCTAAACTCAGTTAGGCACGACTTTAAGAGAATCGTATCCAAACTTCAGGAACCTCTATGGTCAAGGTGTTTTACTTTATTTAGAATTAGTTTGTTATTTCATTTTGATTTTCTTATTTCAAAGTTATTCAAGATTGAGTACTCCCCTTTTATCTTTAGCTCTAACCTTTTATTTCTACAAGTAATTTAGTTTTCTTTTTAGCTTAGTAGTTTTGTTCCTATTTTTAGTTAAGTAAATTAATCGATAAAATCATTTGATAAAATAATAGCGATCTTCTTGAAGTAAAACTAATCATTACGCCCCAGGGAAATATGATCTTGATATTAATCTTTAGTATCCTATACAATAAACGATAAGGTACTCTTTCCTTTATCGAATATAGAATCGGAAAATATTTTCAACTTCTACAATCCACCTTCTCTTTTCTTTAACCCCTCTTCTCCCCCTTTGCGACTCTAAGTATCATGTTTTTGGGGACGTTGCCGAGGAATAGTTTTGATATTTCGAAAAAAGGATAGCTTTTAATTGTATCGCTTCTTTTTACGGTTAATTTTATTTTCATATAGATAGTTTTTGTTTTTCTTGTGGAGAGTTTGGTCACTCTCGCGAGGAATGTTGGGTAGGATATCCCTCATCAACCCATCATTTTATTCCTTTCGGATCAGATCAATTTGGCCAAATTGATCCGTCGCAAAAAAAATTTCATGGGATTACGATGATTTACAAACGACTTCCTACCCTTCTCCTCCGAATTTTTCTGATTTTAATTTTTCCAGAGATTTCTTGAATGGACTTTTTGATCTTAGCCCTAATTTGAACTACTTAGGGTGGCAGCACCCTGATCATTCTTTAGGCAAGGGTGATCATCAGCCCATTCCATCTCAAGATTTCTCTGCTTTTTCACCGCAAGTTTGCGTGCCCCCTGTTTTTTATTTTAGCAAAAATGAAATCATTTTTATTCTATTTCATTTGATGCATGCATCAATGCTCATTTCAATGTAATTTTTGACGCATTAAATTCTAAGGCTACAACTTTTTCTTCTTCTCCTACTCCTATTTATCTTTCTAATGATGAATCTTCGGATATTCCGCAGTGCCTTCCATCACTCGTGGAAGACGATTATTCATAAATTCCATTTTTCTTTCAACGTCCCGAGGAGGACATTTTCCCCGATGTCCCGATTCTTTTTCAATTTTTCGAGGAAAACGAACTTTCTTGTGTTCGATCTTCTGAGGAGATTGATTTTTCGGATATCCCATTTTTCTCCCAATCAACAGAAATTATATATATTCAAGTGGAGCAACCTTATCTTTTTAACCAAAAAATTTCTTGTGATCAACCGCCGCCATTTTCTTCTTTTTATTCTCTTGCCCCTCCTAGTGAAAATTCCTCTTTCGCTTCTTCTTTTAATTTTTCTGTTTCTAATTTAGTTTCTACTTCTTCTTCTTTTCCCCTTCTAATAGTTCATTTTTTTTACTAACAATTTTTTTTCTAACACTTTTTCATTTTTGTTTTATTTAAAAAATAAAAAAATATTTATTTTCTTAAATAATGTTTTTGTACTCGTGCCGCAACGCATATTACGCGAGCTGCCATTACATTTCTCTTTTTATTTTCCATTTAGCTAACCAATAACGTCAAGCTCAACGACGATCACCAAAGAGCCCTCTTGGGAGGAACCCCTTGCTTATCCATTTTTTTGTTGTTTTTTTTTTGTGTTGGAATAAGCTCCCGGGTGTTTATGCTTCTTATCGCCTCTCAACCTGGACTCGAGCCGGTGTTTAGCTCAAGTTTTGGGGACGCATTTTTCAATGTCTGGGCATCAAGCGCTAGGGCAGCATCTTTTCCTTTTCTTTGCATTTCTTTTTCTTCTTTTCTCTCTTTTCATAACTCTCTTTATACCTAACTTTAAACATTAGGGAAAATGTTTAACTTTATGTATGGCGCAGTGTTTCCTTAGTTAGTTTACATTAGAAAAAATATATATATATATACATAAACTTTTGAAAAATCCAAAAATAAATAGAGTTAAAATTTGACAAATTTATTACTTTGCATTTTATTGTTTTTTAAGCTCATGTCTACTTGCTTAGTTAGAACAAATTAGATTAATTTTCGATTTAAATTTTTTTAGCAAGTAGTATGTTGATTCATGTAGTGTTCCTATTTAGTGTAGTATGTTATTTTTAAAAAAATTTCTTGAATCTTTTTCAGTTTTCCCTAGTCTTTTTTTATTTATTTTACTTTTATAAAACCTATCATCCTGTATTTTTCCTAATTAAAATCTTTTTAAACGTTAATTAGTATTAAGTGTAGTAGACACAAACCAGTCTAGACGCTTATTATCATTGTTTTCAAGAAAGCAAATACTCTATTTTCTATTTTGGTGCTTATCTTTTTTGAAATTTCAAAGCATTATTTTGCATAGATTTAGGAAGCATTAAAATGATCTAGGCATTTCTTTTGGAAAGGTTTGATCCTTTGCACTCTGCCTAACAATAATCGTTGTTATCCATTTTGTGCCTTTTCCTTTCCTTTTTATAGCCCCACTTTTTATTTCACAACGGCCAATAGCTTACCTATATGCACGCTTTAAATTTGTTTTTGAGCTTTAATTACTAATGTGCATCTTTTTGAAAAAATTTATGGAAAATCCTTGTATTATCTTTTGCTACAAAAGTGCAAATGTTTAAGTATGAAAAATGAAAAAATGAAAGATGAAGAAAAAATATTTGATGAAAAAAATAAAAGAAAAAAGAAAAAAATGTGAAAAGTATTTATTTTGGCGAGCATTATTTTGGCAAAGCTCACTTCTTATTTGTTTTAAGTGTGCAAATACCTTTTGAATATCTTACCCTTAAAAACATAAGCCTAACTGTACATCTAATTGAATCCCAAGTGATTCATGCTTTCTACATTTACTTTTTAGTATAGTAGCGAGAAACTAGATTGAGTAAGTGTTTTTTGATAGAAATATTTATCTTTGTCTTGATTGACTATGATTTTAATTTGTCTCTTAGCTTTTAGTAGTGACTCAATGCGCTTTTTACTCGTTACTTTATTATGTTTTAATTCTGTAAAAATTTGGGATGATTTGTTTTTATATTTAGTGAAATTTATAAAATTCGGTGCTAAGTTAAAGTAAGAATTTTTAGTTCTTTTTCAAAATTTCTCTACATCTAAATTCCTGTATTACTCATATATAGCATTTTTAAACTTTTCAATTATTCCTCTTTTTTTTGCTAACTCACAGTCTTTGCTTGAGGACAAGCTTGATAATAAGTATGGGGGAATTTGATAAAGCATAATTTAGCTTAGTTTATTAGGGAAAAAATATGTATATTCTCGTTTAAATCTTTTGTCTTTGGTATTTTTAGGTTCCTTTTAGTTTTTTTAAATAAATATTCTAACTTAGTTTAATTTCTATTTTTCATGTTTTATTGGGCTTTTAGCCAATTTTGTTAATACACGCCCCTGTATCACGCCCTATCCGGGCGTGTACTTGGGGCATGTAATCCATTCCCAAGGCAAAAATCATCCAGAATACAGATCCCAAGAAAATCACCTACACGCCCCAAGGTCACGCCCATATAACAGTTAGCATGGGATTGTTCCTAGGGCATGTCCCGCTGTCCCGAGGAAATTAATGTCACTGCAGAATTCATCGTCCTTCATGTCAAAGCCGTACATTAGACACCCTCAGGTCACGCCCGACCCGAGCGTGTACCTGGGGCATGTCCACCGTTGTCGAGCTTGCAGGTCATTTCCCTCCAGAATTCGTTACACTGTACCGGTCTCGCCCCCCCCCCCCCCTACACGGGCATGTACTAAGGGCATGTTCCCCACATCTCGAAGCCAGTCTCCATCCCGCCAGAAATCAGATACCCGAGGTCAACTAAGATTACACACCCCCGGCACTTGCCCGACTCGGGCGTGGTAGTGGGACGTGACCCAGACAGATTTTTTTTCCTATAAATACCAGGCCATTCCAAGCATTCCAGACCAAGTTTTGGTGAGAGGGGAGGTGCTGCTAGTATAATTCTTAGGTTTCTTTATATTTTTCTTATGTTTTACTCTCTCTCTCTCTCCCTCCATTTCTAATTTTACTTTTCATGCTCTGTATTTTACCTACTTGTAACCTCTTTTTATTAGTGTAATATCAGTAGTTAGCTTTCTTTTTATGCATTTGTAATCTGCATTTAAAGTTGTTATCCCTCTAAGTTTTTAATGAAATTCTAGTTGGTGTTCTCTTTCTCAATTTCTCTCTCTCTTTAGTTTTCATGCACCTTTATTTTTTACCCCTCTCTTTTACTTTTACCATGATTAAATAACCCTCATTTGTACTTGATCTCGATGATCTGAGAATGAGTTGATCAAGTTATGATGTTTTAGTTTTCGTTTTCTTCTTAAAGTAATTACCTAGGATTTACTCCTGGTTTTTATTTAGTGGGACTAAATTGCCAGTATATAGTTTCCATTCGGGTTTACATTCTTAGTTAGGTGAGAGGCTCATAGTTTGAATCGATCACCCAAGAGTAAAGTGTAAGACCCCCTTTTTTTTTTCTTTTTCAACCACCGGGGTCTTAGGCCCAGAACCGCCGCTTTGCGGTGACCCCTTCACGTCCCGAAGGGTCATCACCACAAGGCGCCGATTCTGCCAGCCAATTTCGATCACAGAAAAGTAGCACAATATAACAGTGAGAGTAATCAGTCCACAATAATAAAAATCACATATATATAATAAAACTCCACGAAGGGAGTGTCCACAGAAACATCAGAGTACTATAAATACGGGCTTATGCCCGGTACAAAATGTCCTCACTACAAGTCTCTCATGCGGAAGCGAAACAGTAAACTACTCAAGGATCGAGACTCACGGTCCCGGCTGTGTGAACTCCGGAGCTAGACTGCCCCATCTCTAGGCGCACCGATCTCTGGGGCTGCTCCTCCATGCTGGGCTCCACGATCCCCTAAATGATGCGGTTTGAAAACCGTTAGTCATAAAGACTAAGCCCTATCATCCCCTACCCCTTCCCCCATGGCTCCTAGGTACCGAGCGGAGAGGAAGAAAGGGAAGGACATGAAGGTGGAGATTAAACATGAAAACAGATGGCAGCGGGAACTAATTCTAGCAAGTTGTGTTAGGTGAGCAGTTAATAAATTATTATAATAGGTCTAGCAGTAAGGAAAGCAATTAAATGAATTTAAACCTTCACTTATACGAGTACACATAAGCAAAAGGGATCTTTTGCAAGGCTCCCATCGTATAGAGTGTCCCATACCACTTATACGTTGGGGTGTCGGTTATCAAACAGCAATGGTTGTTATATATTGAAATTAACCTTTGATTTATAAACTTGCCCACACAAGCTTATATACCAAGGGGTCGTTTTGCAGGTCCTAATGTATAAGCGTCCCATACCACTTATACTTTAGGTGTCATGGTTTAATGAATCGATTATGCTATGACATGCTAGTGGGTATGATGAAACATGCAAGTGCAACGCACACACCCGACTCTGTGCACACAGACCTTTAGTTCCCCCTTTCGGAGCCGTTACCTCCCAGGATACCTCCGTAGTGGCAGACGGAAGCGGTGGGTTGGGCCTCGCCCACCTCAAAACCAGTAAAAGCACCACTGGTCTAACCTATCGTACGCCTCAACGCTTGGTGCACTAAGCGGACTCCTGCGTACTCTTGCCGGCTGGCGCACCGGACTTCTGTTGGCGAAGTGCTAACCACCTCGCCGAGTCAACGATATCGGTGTCGGTGCAATCGAACTCCCCGATATCGAAAGACCCACCACCTTAACTTTCCTATCTTATGCACATGCAAGTTTAATCGCAAACAAACAGAACCGAGCCGAAGCTCCCCGGACCAAACGTCCGTCTCCAACCGACCGAGCCGAAGCTCCCCGGACCATCCGTCCGTCTCCAAACCAACCGAGCCGAAGCTCTCATCCTTCTTCCTGTGCCAACAGTGTTTGTGAAGAGTGCAACCCTAGTTACTAAGTTACTCTTGTCGGTTTATTATTACAGTTTACGTTAGCCCAGGACTGCCCCCAGTATACCCCGTGAAGGGCTCTCAAGGGGCACTAGGAACCAAGACGGTGCATTACGGCCCGAAGTTCCCTTTCGCAAGGCACTTATTATTATTGGTTGTCTACCCTTTTACCCGATTTCCTTCTCGTATTACATTAGACTATCCTAGGGTGATTTTAAACCTTCCACTCCTCGGGGAAGACGATCTTTCGTCGAACCCGAGCACCTCTTAACTCTAGCTATCACCACTACTCACTACTCTTTATATCTTCCTATTGTAATTTCTTCCACAATTGTTCACCCAGACAAAATGTTTAAACCTCAAAGACTTTCTCAGATCGTGTCCTATTGCATCTCACAACCTGCTATATGCAGACCGACCTAGGCTACATGTCGAACCGGTTATGCAATGATCCATTACTCATCCAAATGCCCTAAACTATTTACTGGAGACTTATCTTGGTATAAATAACCTAAATCTAGAAATGGAAATTTTCCTAATTTATTTGGCATTTAATTAAATTCCTTGAAATTCTCAAGGGCCACTGGTTTGAACATGAACTATCCTAATTATTCATGCAAGATGTCCAGCAAATTTATGATAATTAGTAGGCTATCTCAGAAGGCTAAATCCTAAGTATCATAATTTTCTATCATCAAAATAACCTGAAAAACTATTTGGAAATAATCTCTAATTTCTATAGTTTATGAATCAAGTACAGAAAATATTCTTCCAAAAATTCTAAATAATTTATGACATGAAGATTAAGGCCTAAAATTTGCACTGGCTAAGTTTCATAATTTTCCAGCAAGTGTTCTATCCATAATAATTTTTTAAACATAAAAGCCCTTTCTATCATTTGTGAATAAAGTACTAGATTTACTCAACATAAAATTCTATAAAAATTCAGGGATCAATGTTCTACTAGTCAAGATCTAAATCCAGAATTTTAACTGATTATAATTAATGTAAAGCCTCCAAATAATTGAAACAACAAATTGGGCTAATAATTATTTAACACATGAAGTATAATATATATTAATCATAAAATTCCAGAAAAATTACCATAAGTCTAATACATCCTAAAACTCCCTCCTCCCGAGTTTTATAATTTTTGGATTAGATTTAGTACTTAAAATAATTAAATTACATGTTTATCCTATTCCAAAATCTCAACTTTCGAGGTACCTAACTACCTCCAATTCCTTCACTATTTCAACCAGAGGGTTTTCATAATATCCTCCCCCTCTCCTCCAAATTTCAAGGGCATACAAGAGCTTTTGCTCCTATGTCCTTCACAAACCTCCAACTCCCACCCGTTGGAGTTGAGCCAATCTCTTAGGGTAAAATCCACCCTAAGCCACACCATGTTACCCAAGAGGGTAGACATAGACTCAACAAATCAGTGGCCAACAACTTCAGCCTCTTTTGAGGAGATTTGTCCACTCCATCTCCAATTGTACTTTTCCCCAAAGTACCCCTCACCAAGACCTATCTAGGACTTGATACTTCCCTATTCAAAACTCGACCAATCAAGTTGAAATTTTGTACAGATCCTAATATTGATGCCAGGGACCACCACCCAAAATTTGGGGGAGTTTGGGCTTAATTTCATCTCCTAATTAATTTTATATTGTTTATTAAATTTTTACAAAAACTTTAGACAAAAGTTCTCCAAAAATTCTCATTTTTGGACAGCCTCTCGATATACATATTATAGACCTCCAGTCCAAATTTCAAGTCATTTGGAGGTGTTATGAACCGTGGGCAACCATTTTAATTTCTGGTTAAACTAGATTTTGATCCCACCAAAATGAGTGCTGTGTTCAAACCACTCACCCAAATTGAATAAAATCAATTTTAAATTAAAGTAGACCCCGAGGGCTACAACTTTTGTGTCTGGTCATTTTTCCTAAATCGGCCTCTAAGTGCCTCGTTTTGTAGCCTCAAAAATACATTCAAATAATCTATTTTCCATTATGTACTATATAATAATCTATATATTATATATTAAATCTACTGTTCATCTTCTTCAGAACCCGAAACCAGAACCAGGAAGCCATTTTTCCTGTAACGTTTCCATGATCCGTTGCCGGCCGTTCGGTCACTTCCCTGGCCAGCCACCACCACCACCACCTCCGTTGAGGCGATGGCTAGCGGTCGGCGGTGGTTTGGCCGCCGGAGGTGGCGGTTTCCAGCGAACTCAAAATACCTTTTTCATGGTTTTTCCATGAAAACGAGAGATGGATCCGGCTCCGTTGAGCGCGAACCTATTTTCTAAGAATCCTACGATCTACCCATGAAAAGAAGGAGCAGAGGAGGACCTTGTTTGCGGTTTGAAGGCGAGAAGAGCGACGGGGTGCCATGGCGCGGTGGTGGCGTTGCTGAACTCCTCTTACAGCAAGAACAAGGATCTGCTCCGTTTACTTGAGCGTGTAACCTTCTCCTCTTTCCCTAAGTGGGCTTTTATAACTCAGGAAGTGGGAAGATGAAATGGTAAAAGCCATTATGTCCATGAAGTTTCCCCCTTAGCGTTTCGGTTACGGTGAAGGGATAAGAAACGGCGGAACTGAACAGGTGTGTCCAGCTGGCGATTTTCTATTGGACCACCTTTTCCTTATTTATCATATAATTACAGAAGGAAAACGGCCGGAAGTTACTCCTGGTGTAACTTCCCAAACCAGCATTTATTTCCACGCGTGTTAGAATTATTTCGGGCCTGAACCGTCGTTTCGGCCAATGTCACGGGCGTGACACATGGGTCACGGGCGTGACAGGCCCGGGTAGCCCATTCTGGGTTCGACGATCGTCGAACTGAGATCGACGATCGTCGATCGGTGGTCACGGGCGTGACACCTGTGTCACGGGCGTGACAGCGTCGGGCGGTTAAATCTGGTCGACGAACGTCGATTTGAGATCGACGGTCGTCGAACGCTGGTCACGCCCTAGGTCACGGGCGTGACCTCTAGGTCACGGGCGTGACATGCCCGAACGGCAAATTTCTGGCCGACGATCGTCGAATTTAGATCGACGATCATCGAAGGCGGGTCACGCCCTAGGTCACGGGCGTGACCTCCAGGTCACGGGCGTGACATGTCCGAACGGCAAGTTTCGAGCTCGACGATCGTCGAATTGAGGTCGACGATCGTCGAAGGCTGGTCACGCCCTAGGTCACGGGCGTGACACTCATGGTCACGGGCGTGACATGCCCAGACAGCGCGTTCGACGATCGTCTCGTGGAGATCGACGATCGTCGAAGTAGACACGACCAGGTCACGGGCGTGACGGGCCGGTCACGGGCGTGACCAACCCGTGACCCGCAATATTGGTCGCTTTATTTCCAATTTTGGGCTTCCTAGGGTTCCGTCACGACCAATCTGACTCCTAGGGGTCTAGCCGGAAATGGGATGTTACAAATCCCAATAAACAAAACAAAAATTTCGTCCCCGAAATTGAGGTTGAGCCTACGGGGATTTCTATCGGAATAAATTAAACTTGTAACATCCCACACGATCCTTCTATTGGGTTCAGGCGACTGTTCGTTTGATAACGAAGGCAATCTCCCCAATAAACAAAAGATTAGCCCCTACCATTCTGATTAAGTGTGCATGCCTAGGTCCTGGATTTTTTTCCTTATCTAATCTTAACATTCCAAAACAAGAAGGCAATCTATAGTATACCGAGAGGTGGTGAGATGTACCTGACTGAACAACTCCGGGTATCTTTGCCTCATAAGATCCTGCGGTTCCCAGGTGTGCTCCTCCGGACCGTGATTTCTCCACAGAACCTTGACTAAGGGGATCTTCTTGTGGCGCAAGATCCGCATTCCTTTGTCATCGATCCGAACCGGCTCCAAGTGAACAGATCGGTCTGAAGCTACCGGCCCTTCTGTGGTCAAAATCCGCTGCTCCGGGCGTAGTAGAGCCCTTCTCAGCGAAGAGATGTGGAAGACGTCGTGTAGAGCTGCCAGCTCCGGTGGCAACTCTAGCCTGTAGGCTAGGGGTCCGATCCGCTCCAGGATCCGGTAAGGGCCCATATACCTAGGGCTGAGTTTCTTCCTCCGACCGCGCACCCGTGAGACTCCGTGCATGGGTCGGATCTTCAAGAACACTCGATCCCCTACCCGAAACTCCACCTGACGATGTCGGGCGTCATAGTATTTGGCCTGTCTGCTCTGCGCCTCCAACATCCTATCTCTGATCAGTCTCACCTGAGCCTCGGTATCTTCAACGAAATCCGATCCCAGCAGCTTCGGATCCTCGTCCTGAACCCAGGAAAGCGGGGTCCTACATTTCCTTCCATACAAGGCCTCATAAGGCGCCATCCTGATGCTGGACTGGTAGCTATTATTGTAGGAGAACTCGACCAACGGTAACATCTTCTCCCACGGCTCCCCTCGGTCCAGTATACACAGCCGTAGTAAGTCCTCCAAGGTCCGGTTGGTGCGCTCGGTCTGCCCGTCCGTCTGAGGGTGGAAGGCCGTGCTAAAAGTCAACCGGGTGCCCAAATATGCCTGCACTGACCGCCACTCCCTGGATGTAAACCGTCCATCGCGGTCCGACACTATCGTCCGGGGCACGCCATGATATCGGACATACTGCTCCACAAACTTCCGCACCAGCACTCCCACCGAGTCATCCTTCCTGATTGGTATAAAGCGGGCCACCTTCGTCAAACGATCGACAATCACCCAAATCGAGTCGTTCCCTGTCCGAGACCGGGGAAGACCGTGTATAAAATCCATCGCTATGTCGTCAAACTTCCACTCCGGCACCGGGAGTGGCTGCAACAGTCCTGCGGGGTTCCTGCACTCCGCCTTCACCAACTGACACGCCTCGCAATGGGTCACGAAGTACGTAATGTCTTTCTTCATGCCCGGCCAAAACATCGTCCTCTTCAGATCAGCGGTCATCTTTGTGATCCCCGGGTGCACGGAGTACCGGCTGCAATGCGCCTCCGTCAGAATATCCTCTCGGATCTGGCCTCCTGCAGGTATATATACTCTGCCTCTGAAGTGGAGCAAACCATCTCTCAGGGAATAATCTCCTGTCGAACCTTCCTCCAAAGCTCGGAACATCGGCTCCGCCCACACATCTGTCCTCTGTCCGTCCCGAATGCGATCCCGAATATCGTCTATGGCCACTATCGATGCCAGATACTCCCTATACAGATCTGGGTCATCCTCGGACACTAGGGATATCTGCATGTCTCTGAATGACTGGACCAGCTCCATAGACATAACCTGGGGCCCAGCTTCGGAAGTGGCCGCTCTCCGGCTCAACGCGTCGGCCACCACGTTTGCCTTCCCTGGGTGGTAGTGCATCTCATACTGATAATCTGCTAAGAACTCCACCCAACGCCTCTGCCTGATATTCAGCTCCTTCTGAGTGTCCACGTATTTCAAGTTCTTGTGATCGAAGAAGATATCGCAGTGGACTCCATAAAGGTAATGACGCCAGACCTTTAGAGCAAAAACGACCGCTCCCATCTCGAGGTCGTGCACCGGGTAGTTCCTCTCATGGGTCTTCAGCTGGCGGGAGGCATATGCTATGACATGTCCGTTCTGCATCAGCACCGCTCCCATCCCTTGGTATGATGCGTCGGTATACACCTGGAATCCCTCCCTTCCGGATGGAAGGGCCAGGATAGGGGCCGAGATGAGTCGGTCCTTCAGCTCCTGGAAAGCCGCCTGGCACTGCGGGGTCCAAACAAAAGGTGCCTCCTTCTTTGTCAAAGATGTGAGGGGGAGGGCAATCCGAGAGAACCCCTCCACGAACTTCCGGTAGTAACCGGCAAGTCCCAAGAAACTGCGTACATCGGTGGCTGTCCTCAGCTGCGGCCAATCGCGAACTGCCCGAACCTTTGCTGGATCTACTGATAACCCGGCTCCGCTGATGATGTGGCCTAGGAAGGCCACCTCCTTCAACCAGAACTGACACTTGCTGAATTTGGCATAAAGGTGATGCTCCCGCAACCTCTCCAAGGTCAGTGTCAGATGCCGAGTGTGCTCCTCCTCCGTCCTAGAGTAGATCAGGATGTCGTCTATGAACACTATGACGAACACATCCAAGTAAGCCTCGAAAACCCGGTTCATGAGACTCATGAACGCCGACGGAGCATTCGTGAGCCCAAAGGGCATCACGGTGAACTCATACAGGCTATATCTGCTACTAAAGGCCGTCTTCGGGATATCCTCCTCCTGGATCCGCAGCTGGTAGTATCCTGATCTCAAGTCCAGCTTCGAGAAATAATGGGCCCCCTCCAGCTGGTCGAATAATTCGTCTATCCGTGGGAGCGGATAGGTATTCCGGACGGTCAGCCTGTTTAGTGCTCGATAATCGATGCACAGGCGGAGTGTCCCATCCTTCTTCTTCACGAACAGGACTGGAGCTCCCCATGGCGAGGAACTCGGTCTAACAAAACCTGCCTCAACTAATTCCTGCAACTGAGTCCGAAACTCTGCCAACTCCTTTGGGGCCATCCGATAAGGGGCCCTAGACGCCGGCTTGGCCCCCGGCACAAGCTGTATCTGAAAATCCTGCTCTCGGTGTGGAGGTAATCCTGGTAGTTTCTCTGGAAAGACGTCAGCAAAATCTCGCACCACCGGGATGTCTGTCACCGACTCCTTAACCTCCGCCATCTCAAATAGAATCTGATAGACCTCCTCTCCCTGCAGATGGGCCTTGACGGCCTGTACCGAAGATAAGAGTATACGAGAGACAGGTCTTATACCTTCAATGGTAATGAAAGAGTCCCCGTGTCTCACGGTGATCCTCTTTGCCTGGCAGTCAATCTGGGCATAGTTCCAGTGCAACCATACCATGCCCAGGATCAGGTCGTAGTCCGTCAGCTTCAAAATCGTCGCTGGAGCCTCGAACGCTTTTCCACCAATTTCTGCCTCCATATTGCAGTGATCCGTGGTAAGGAGCTCAGATCCATCCGGTAGTCGCACCCTCATCCTCGAGCCTGTGAACCGCTCCACACCTTCCAGTCCTTCCACGAACGACTCCGACACAAAGGAGTGAGTAGCTCCATTATCGAACAGCGTGCGGGCAGGCTTGCCGCTGATGAAGACTATACCTGGGGTGATTAGATATCTTAGGGTTCTATAATGAGTTTTTACTTTCCTTGCTATCAGTCTAGTGCGATTCAAAGTTTTAACAACTTAAAGGGGAAATTCTATGAAAACAAAGAAGCATTTCGGCATACCTGCGATGACCTGCTCCGGATTCCGCGGCTGTGCAAGGTCCATGGCATATACCTGCTCTCTTCCCTGTCTACGATCTTCCCCCTGGTATCCTCGACCGCGGCCGCGTCCTCGGCCTCCGTAATGCTGAGCTGGTGGGCCGCCCTGATGTGCTGGAGGTGGTGCCCCCCTCATGGGACAGTTCCTCCGAATGTGCCCAATCTGATGACAAAAGTAGCACTCTGGGGGATACGCCATTCCCCCGGGTCTCGGCATCTCCTGCATCCGAAGGGGTGGAGGGGCCAATACCACCTGTTCCCTCGGCTCCGGCCTCACGTCCTGACGAGGATGGTCCTCTGTCCTCCTCCCCTCTGGTACAGCACCCCGCCGCTGGTCATTCCTTCCTCTTCGTCCCTGATCCTCTGCTGGCCGTTTCCGGCCCCGGCTGGTGTGCCAATCTGCCTCAATCCTTTTGGCCATCTCCAAAATCCGGGAGATGGGCCCGTCAGATACAAACAAGAGGGCCTCCCTCAAGTCCTCACGTAGGCCCTTGTAGAACCTCCTGATATACCCTGCCTCGTCCAGCTGGTAGGAATCTGCGTATCGAGCCAGGTGGTCAAACTCTCGATGGTACTCCACCACGGTCCGAGTACCCTGCTTCAGCTGTAAGAACCGCTCCTCCAAGTCATCCCTAGCCGACTGCGGAACGAAATTCTCCAGCAGTGCGGCCCTGAACTCCTCCCAAGTGATCTCCGCAACCTCCCTATCAGCAAAGGTCGTGTCCAACAGCGTCTTCCACCACCTCTTTGCATGGGACTCCAGGCAGGAGACAACCAGAGCCACCTTCTCCTCCCATGGACACTGAATCCCGGTCAGCATCTCATACATGATATCTAGCCACTCTTCCGTCCGAACAGCCGACTCTGTCCCCAAATAGGACGGGGGAGCCAGTCCTCGGAAGATGCTTAACCAGTTGGCCCCCGGATTTGGCTGCGGGGCCGGAACCTGCTAGGCCCTAAAGGCCTCCAGAATGGCAGTCAGGGTCTGTCCCATGTCTGACTGAAGGAAAGGAGTGGGGGCCGGTGGGGGTGGTGCAACATCCTGAGCCTGTGGAACTCCACCTTGAGGCGTAGTCTGTGCTGGAGGCTGCGTAACAAAAACACACGCTGAGAAAACGTTCAAATACTACATAAAGGTGGACAAATTATATGTGATCCCCATATGGGCACACCACTGCTTCCGCTGCTTAGTTTGTCCCCAAACTAAACTCGAGCGGGGGTGACCGAGGGTTTGTGGACTGCTACTTCCTTCTGATCGATGTTTCCTCTGATACCACTTGTAAGACCCCCTTTTTTTTTCTTTTTCAACCACCGGGGTCTTAGGCCCAGAACCGCCGCTTTGCGGTGACCCCTTCACGTCCCGAAGGGTCATCACCACAAGGCGCCGATTCTGCCGGCCAATTTCGATCACAGAAAAGTAGCACAATATAACAGTGAGAGTAATCAGTCCACAATAATAAAAATCACATATATATAATAAAACTCCACGAAGGGAGTGTCCACAGAAACATCAGAGTACTATAAATACGGGCTTATGCCCGGTACAAAATGTCCTCACTACAAGTCTCTCATGCGGAAGCGAAACAGTAAACTACTCAAGGATCGAGACTCACGGTCCCGGCTGTGTGAACTCCGGAGCTAGACTGCCCCATCTCTAGGCGCACCGATCTCTGGGGCTGCTCCTCCATGCTGGGCTCCACGATCCCATAAATGATGCGGTTCGAAAACCGTTAGTCATAAAGACTAAGCCCTATCATCCCCTACCCCTTCCCCCATGGCTCCTAGGTACCGAGCGGAGAGGAAGAAAGGGAAGGACATGAAGGTGGAGATTAAACATGAAAACAGATGGCAGCGGGAACTAATTCTAGCAAGTTGTGTTAGGTGAGCAGTTAATAAATTGTTATAATAGGTCTAGCAGTAAGGAAAGCAATTAAATGAATTTAAACCTTCACTTATGCGAGTACACATAAGCAAAAGGGATCTTTTGCAAGGCTCCCATCGTATAGAGTGTCCCATACCACTTATATGTTGGGGTGTCGGTTATCAAACAGCAATGGTTGTTATATATTGAAATTAACCTTTGATTTATAAACTTGCCCACACAAGCTTATATACCAAGGGGTCGTTTTGCAGGTCCTAATGTATAAGCGTTCCATACCACTTATACTTTAGGTGTCATGGTTTAATGAATCGATTATGCTATGACATGCTAGTGGGTATGATGAAACATGCAAGTGCAACGCACACACCCGACTCTGTGCACACAGACCTTTAGTTCCCCCTTTCGGAGCCGTTACCTCCCAGGATACCTCCGTAGTGGCAGACGGAAGCGGTGGGTTGGGCCTCGCCCACCTCAAAACCAGTAAAAGCACCACTGGTCTGACCTATCGTACGCCTCAACGCTTGGTGCACTAAGCGGACGCCTGCGTACTCTTGCCGGCTGGCGCACCGGACTTCTGTTGGCGAAGTGCTAACCACCTCGCCGAGTCAACGATATCGGTGTCGGTGCAATCGAACTCCCCGATATCGAAAGACCCACCACCTTAACTTTCCTATCTTATGCACATGCAAGTTTAATCGCAAACAAACAGAACCGAGCCGAAGCTCCCCGGACCAAACGTCCGTCTCCAACCGACCGAGCCGAAGCTCCCCGGACCATCCGTCCGTCTCCAAACCAACCGAGCCGAAGCTCTCATCCTTCTTCCTGTGCCAACAGTGTTTGTGAAGAGTGCAACCCTAGTTACTAAGTTACTCTTGTCGATTTATTATTACAGTTTACGTTAGCCCAGGACTGCCCCCGGTATACCCCGTGAAGGGCTCTCAAGGGGCACTAGGAACCAAGACGGTGCATTACGGCCCGAAGTTCCCTTTCGCAAGGCACTTATTATTATTGGTTGTCTACCCTTTTACCCGATTTCCTTCTCGTATTACATTAGACTATCCTAGGGTGATTTTAAACCTTCCACTCCTCGGGGAAGACGATCTTTCGTCGAACCCGAGCACCTCTTAACTCTAGCTATCACCACTACTCACTACTCTTTATATCTTCCTATTGTAATTTCTTCCACAATTGTTCACCCAGACAAAATGTTTAAACCTCAAAGACTTTCTCAGATCGTGTCCTATTGCATCTCACAACCTGCTATATGCAGACCGACCTAGGCTACATGTCGAACCGGTTTTGCAATGATCCATTACTCATCCAAATGCCCTAAACTATTTACTGGAGACTTATCTTGGTATAAATAACCTAAATCCAGAAATGGAAATTTTCCTAATTTATTTGGCATTTAATTAAATTCCTTGAAATTCTCAAGGGCCACTGGTTTGAACATGAACTATCCTAATTATTCATGCAAGATGTCCAGCAAATTTATGATAATTAGTATGCTATCTCAGAAGGCTAAATCCTAAGTATCATAATTTTCTATCATCAAAATAACCTGAAAAACTATTTGGAAATAATCTCTAATTTCTATAGTTTATGAATCAAGTACAGAAAATATTCTTCCAAAAATTCTAAATAATTTATGACATGAAGATTAAGGCCTAAAATTTGCACTGGCTAAGTTTCATAATTTTCCAGCAAGTGTTCTATCCATAATAATTTTTTAAACATAAAAGCCCTTTCTATCATTTGTGAATAAAGTACTAGATTTACTCAACATAAAATTCTATAAAAATTCAGGGATCAATGTTTTACTAGTCAAGATCTAAATCCAGAATTATAACTGATTATAATTAATGTAAAGCCTCCAAATAATTGAAACAACAAATTGGGCTAATAATTCTTTAACACATGAAGTATAATATATATTAATCATAAAATTCCAGAAAAATTACCATAAGTCTAATACATCCTAAAACTCCCTCCTCCCAAGTTTCATAATTTTTGGATTAGATTTAGTGCTTAAAATAATTAAATTACATGTTTATCCTATTCCAAAATCTCAACTTTCGAGGTACCTAACTACCTCCAATTCCTTCACTATTTCAACCAGAGGGTTTTCATAATATCCTCCCCCTCTCCTCCAAATTTCAAGGGCATACAAGAGCTTTTCCTCCTATGTCCTTCACAAACCTCCAACTCCCACCCGTTGGAGTTGAGCCAATCTCTTAGGGTAAAATCCACCCTAAGCCACACCATGTTACCCAAGAGAGTAGACATAGACTCAACAAATCAGTGGCCAACAACTTCAGCCTCTTTTGAGGAGATTTGTCCACTCCATCTCCAATTGTACTTTTCCCCAAAGTACCCCTCACCAAGACCTATCTAGGACTTGATACTTCCCTATTCAAAACTCGACCAATCGAGTTGAAATTTTGTACAGATCCTAATATTGATGCCAGGGACCACCACCCAAAATTTGGGGGAGTTTGGGCTTAATTTCATCTCCTAATTAATTTTATATTGTTTATTAAATTTTTACAAAAACTTTAGACAAAAGTTCTCTAAAAATTCTCATTTTTGGACAGCCTCTCGAAATACATATTATAGACCTCCAGTCCAAATTTCAAGTCATTTGGACGTGTTATGAACTGTGGGCAACCATTTTAATTTCTGGTTAAACTAGATTTTGATCCCACCAAAATGAGTGTTGTGTTCAAACCACTCACCCAAATTGAATAAAATCAATTTTAAATTAAAGTAGACCCCGAGGGCTACAACTTTTGTGTCTTGTCATTTTTCCTAAATCGGCCTCTAAGTGCCTCGTTTTGCAGCCTCAAAAATACATTCAAATAATCTATTTTCCATTATGTACTATATAATAATCTATGTATTATATATTAAATCTACTGTTCATCTTCTTCAGAACCCGAAACCAGAACCAGGAAGCCATTTTTCCTGTAACGTTTCCGTGATCCGTTGCCGGCCGTTCGGTCACTTCCCTGGCCAGCCACCACCACCACCACCTCCGTTGAGGCGATGGCTAGCGGTCGGCGGTGGTTTGGCCGCCGGAGGTGGCGGTTTCCGGCGAACTCAAAATACCTTTTTCATGGTTTTTCCATGAAAACGAGAGATGGATCCGGCTCCGTTGAGCGCGAACCTATTTTCTAAGAATCCTACGATCTACCCATGAAAAGAAGGAGCAGAGGAGGACCTTGTTCGCGGTTTGAAGGCGAGAAGAGCGACGGGGTGCCATGGCGCGGTGGTGGCGTTGCTGAACTCCTCTTACAGCAAGAACAAGGATCTGCTCCGTTTACTTGAGCGTGTAACCTTCTCCTCTTTCCCTAAGTGGGCTTTTATAACTCAGGAAGTGGGAAGATGAAATGGTAAAAGCCATTATGTCCATGAAGTTTCCCCCTTAGCGTTTCGGTTACGGTGAAGGGATAAGAAACGGCGGAACTGAACAGGTGTGTCCAGCTGGCGATTTTCTATTGGACCACCTTTTCCTTATTTATCATATAATTACAGAAGGAAAACGGCCGGAAGTTACTCCTGGTGTAACTTCCCAAACCAACATTTATTTCCACGCGTGTTAGAATTATTTCGGGCATGAACCGTCGTTTCGGCCAATGTCACGGGCGTGACACATGGGTCACGGGCGTGACAGGCCCGGGTAGCCCATTCTGGGTTCGACGATCGTCGAACTGAGATCGACGATCGTCGATCGGTGGTCACGGGCGTGACACCTGTGTCACGGGCGTGACAGCGTCGGGCGGTTAAATCTGGTCGACGATCGTCGATTTGAGATCGACGGTCGTCGAACGCTGGTCATGCCCTAGGTCACGGGCGTGACCTCTAGGTCACGGGCGTGACATGCCCGAACGGCAAATTTCTGGCCGACGATCGTCGAATTTAGATCGACGATCGTCGAAGGCGGGTCACGCCCTAGGTCACGGGCGTGACCTCCAGGTCACGGGCGTGACATGCCCGAACGGCAAGTTTCGAGCTCGACGATCGTCGAATTGAGGTCGACGATCGTCGAAGGCTGGTCACGCCCTAGGTCACGGGCGTGACACTCATGGTCACGGGCGTGACATGCCCAGACAGCGCGTTCGACGATCGTCTCGTGGAGATCGACGATCGTCGAAGTAGACACGACCAGGTCACGGGCGTGACGGGCCGGTCACGGGCGTGACCAACCCGTGACCCGCAATATTGGTCGCTTTATTTCCAATTTTGGGCTTCCTAGGGTTCCGTCACGACCAATCTGACTCCTAGGGGTCTAGCCGGAAATGGGATGTTACATAAAGAGAGCTGCATGCATCGCTCGAGAGAGGCAGACATTAAATCTCCTGGATTGGAGTGAAATCCAATAGCGGGGTTCACCACTTAAGGAGAGCTTTAAGCCTCTGAATACGGACGAGAGTTTGGTTTCACCTTCTTAAACTCAGTTGGGCACGAGTTTGAAAGAAGTGTATCCAAACTTCGGGAACCTCCATGATCAAGGTGGTTTACTTTATTTGGAATTAGTTTGTAATTTCATTTTGATTTTCTTATATCAATGTAATTCAAGATTGAGTACTCCTCTTTTATCTTTAGCTCTAACCTTTTATTTCTACAAGTAATTTAGTTTTCTTTTTAGCTTAGTAATTTAGTTCCTATTTTTTGTTAAGTAAATTAATCGAAAAAATCATTTGATAAAATAATTGCGATATTCTCAAAGTAAAAGTAAACATTACGCCCTAGGGAAATACGACCTTGATATTAATCTTTAGTATCATATACTATAAATGATAGGGTATGCTTGCCTTTATCGGATATAGAATCAGAGAATATTTTCAACTTCCACAATCAACATTTTTTTTCATTAACCCCTCTTCTGCACTTTTTCGACTTAAGTAACAAGTTTTTGGCATTGTTGCCCGGGAATAGTTTAGATATTTTGAAAAAAGGATAACTATTAATTTTATCGCTTCTTTTCTCTCTTACCCCTCTTTCGTGATTGATTTTATTTTTTTATGGATAGTTTTTGTTTTTCTTGTGGAGATTTCGGTCACTCTCGCAGGGAATGTTGGGTAGGATATCCCTCATCAACCCATGATTTTATTCTTTCCGGATCAGATGAATTTGGCAAAATTGATCCGTCCGTGAATTTTTTTTCATGGGATTACGATGATTTTCAAACGACTTCCTACCCTTCTCCTGCGAATTTTTCTGATTTTAATTTTTTAGGAGATTTCTTAAATGGACATTTTCATCCTAGCCCAACTTTGAACTACTCAAGGTGGCAGCACCCTGATTATTCTTGGGGCCAAGGTGATCTTCAGCCCATTCCATCTCAAGATTTCTCCATTTTTCTTCGCAAATTTGAGTGCCTCCTATTTTTGATTTTAGCGAAAATGAAATCTTTTTTGATTCTATTGCATTTGATGCACGCATCAATGCTCATTTAAAAGTGATTTTTGACGCTTTAGCTTCTGAGGCTGCAAATTTTTCTTCTCCTCCTCCTATTTATCTTTCGAATGATGAATCTTCGGAATTTCCACAGTTCCTTCAATCACTCACGGAAGAAGATTTTTCAGAAATTCCATTGTGTTATCAACCTCCCGAGGAGGAGATTTCCCCCGATATCCCGATTATTTTTCAATTTTCCGAGGAAGATTAACTTTCTTGTGTTTGATCTTCCGAGGAGATTGATTTTTCGGATATTCCATTTTGCTCCCAATCTACGGAAATGATTGATATTCAAGTGGAGCAACCAGATCTTTTTTTCCAAAAAATTTCTCTTGATCAACCGCCGCCATTTTCTTCTTTTTCTTCTCTTGCCCCTCCTAGTAAAAATTCCTCTTCTGCTTCTTCTTTTAATTTTTTTGTTTCTAATTTAGTTTCTAGTTCATCTTCTTTTTCCCATTCTAATAGTTCATTTTTTTTTTACTAACAATTTTTCTTTTTCAAACACTTTTTCGTTTTTGTTTTATTTAAAAAATAAAAAAAATATTTTTTTTCTTAAATAATATTGTGGTACTCGCGCCACAACGCATATTACACGATCTGCGATTACATTTCTCTTTTTATTTTCCATTTAGCTAACCAATAACGTCGAGCTCAATGACGATAACCAAAGAGCGCTCTTGGGAGGCACCCCTTGCTTATCCATTTTTTTGTTCTTTTTTAATTTTATTTGTGGAGGAATAAGCTCCAGGATGTTTTTACCGCTTCTCGCCTCTCAACTTGGACTCGAGCCATTCTTTAGCTCAAGTTCTGGTGTACGCATTTTTCAATGTCTGGGCATCAAGCGCTAGGGAAGCATCTTATCCTTTTCTTTGCATTTCTTTTTCTTCTTTTCACTCTTTTATCAACTCTCTTTATACTTAACTTTAAACATTGGGAACAATGTTTATCATTAAGTATGGGGGAGTGTTTCCTTAGTGAGTAAACTTTAGAATATATATATATATATATATATATAATCTTTTGAAAAATCCCAAATTAAACTTAGTTATTTTTGCCAAATCAATTAATACCCCGCCACTTTGCATTTTATTATTTTTTAAACTCTTGTCTACTTGCTTAGTTGGAATAAATTAGATTAATTTTCTTTTTAAATATGATTAGCAATTATTATGTTGACTCATGTAGTGTTCCTAATTAGGTTAGTATGTTGTTTTTGAAAAAATTCTTAAATCTTTTTCACTTTTCCCTAGCCTTTTTTTTATTTCTTTTACTTTTATAAAAGCTATCATCCTGTATTTTTCCTTATTAAAATCTTTTTAAACGTTAATTAGTATTAAGTGTAGTAGACACAAACCGATCTAGATGCTTATAATCATTATTTCCATGAAAGAAAATTCTATATTTTCTATTTTTGTACTTATCTTTTTTGAAATTTCAAAGTTTTACTTTGAGTAGATTTAGGAATCATGAAAATAATCTGGGCATTTCCTTTGGAAAGGTTTAAGCCTTTGCACCCCGCGTAACAATAATCATTGCTAGCAATTTTATGGCTTTTCCTTTCCTTTTTGTAGACCGACTTTTTATTTCACCACGGCCAAATAGCTTACCTATATGCACGCTTTAAATTTGTTTTTGAGCTTTAATTGCTAATGTGCATCTTTTTGAAAAAATTGTGGAAAATCCTTGTATTATCTTTTGCTACATAAGTGGAAATGCTTAAGTATGAAAAATGAAAAAATGAAAAATGAAAAAAAAAAATTGATTAAAAAAGTAAAAGAAAAGAGAAAAAAATGTAAAAATTATTTATTTTCGCTAGCATTATTTTGTCAAAGCTCACTTCTTTTTTATTTTAAGTGTGCAAATACCCCTCGTATTTATCTTTTGAATATCGCACCCTTAAAAATCTAAGCCTAACTGTACGCTTAATTAAAGCCCGTGTGATTCATGCTTCCTACATTTACTTTTTAGTATAGTAGCGAGAAATTAGATTGTGTAAGTGTTTTTTGATAGAAATAAAGATCTTTGTCTTGATTGACTATGGTTTTTATTTGTCTCTTAGACTTTAGTAGTGACTCAATGCGCTTTTTACTCATTACTTTATTATGTTTTAATTCGGTAAAAATTTGGGATGATTTGTTTTTATATTTAGCGAAATTTATATAATTCTGTGCTAAGTTAAAGTAGGAATTTTCAGTTCTTTTCCAAAATTTCTCTACCTCTAAATTCTCGTCTTACTTGTTTATAGCATTTTTAAACTTTTCAATTAATCCTCTTTTTTTCACTAACTCGTAGTCTTTGCTTGAGGATAAGCAAGATAATAAGTTTGGGAGAATTTGATGAAGCATAATTTAGCTTAGTTTATTTGGGCAAAAATATGTATATTCTCGTTTAAATCTTTTGTCTTTTATATTTTTAGGTTCTTTTTAGTTTCTTTTTATATAAATAATCTAACTTAGTTTATTTTTTATTTTTAAGGATTTTTTAGTCTTTTCTTCCAATTTTGTTATTGCACGCCCCCGGCTCACACCCTACCTGGGCCTGTACTTGGGGCGTGTAACCCATTCCCGAAGAAGAAATCATCTAGAAGCCAGATCTCGAGAAAATCACCGACACGCCCCTGGGTCATGCCCGTGTACCACTTAGCACAGGAGTGTACCTAGGGTGAGTCTCGCTGTCCTGAGGAAGTTAATTCCACTGCAGAAGTAATCGTCCCATACGTCAAAGCCGTACATTACAAGCCCCCAGGTCACGCATAACCCGGCCGTGTACTTGGGGCGTGTCTACAGTTCCCGAGCTGCCAGGTTATTTCTCGACAGAATTTGTTACACCGTACCGGTCAAGCCCTCCCCCCCTACACGGACGTGTACCAGGGGAGTGTTCCCTACATCCCGAAGCCAGTCGCCATCCTGCCAAAATCTGATACCCGTGGTCAACTAAGATTACATTACCCCGGTACACGCCCAACCTGGGCGTGTAAGGGGGCGTGACCCTGACAGATTTTTTCCTATAAATACCAGGCCATTCCAAGCATTCAAGACAAAGTTTTGGGGAGAGGGGAGGTGTTGTTTGTTTAATTCTTAGGTTTCTTTGTATTTTTCTTATGTTTTACTCTCTCTGTCTCCCTCCATTTGTAGTTTTACTTTTCATGCACTGTATTTTACCTACTTGTAACCTCTTTTTATTAGTGTAATATTAGTAGTTAGCTTTCTTCTTATGCACTTGTAATCTCCATTTCAAGTTGTAATCCCTTTATGTTTTTAATGAAATTCTAGTTAGGTTCTACTTCTCTCTCTCTTTAGTTTTCATGCACCTTTATTATTTACCCCTCTTTTTCCATTTTACCATGATTAACTAACCATCATTTGTACTCGATCACTATGATCTGAGAATGAGTTTATCAAGTTATGATATTTTAGCTTTCGTTTTCTTCTTAAAGTAATTACCTAAGATTTACTCTTGGTTTTTATTTATCGGGTCTATATTGCCGGTATATTGTTTCCATTTGGGTTTTCATTCTTAGTTAGCCGAGAGGCTCATAGTTTGAATTGATCAGCTAAGAGTAAAGAGAGTTGCACGCACCACTCGAGAGAGGCAGACGTTAAATCTCCTGGATTGGAGTGAAAACAAATAATGGGGTTCACCACTTAAGGCAAGCTTTAGGCCTCAGAATACGGACGAGAGTTAGGTCAGAGCTTCTTAAACTCTGTTGGGCACGACTTCAAGAGAAGCATATCCAAACTTCGAGAACCTCCACGGTCAACGTGTTTTTCTTTATTTAGAATTAGTTTGTTATTTCATTTTGATTATCTTATTTAAAAGTGATTCAAGATTGAGTACTCCTCTTTTATCTTTAGCTCTAACCTTTTATTTCTACAAGTAATTTAGTTTTCTTTTTAGCTTAGTAATTTAGTTCCTATTTTTAATTAAGTAAATTAATCGAAAAAATCATTTGATAAAATAATAGCGATCTCCTCGAAGTAAAAGTAATCATTACGCCGAGGGAAATATGAACTTGATATTAATATTTAGTATCATATACTATAAATGATAAGGTACGCTTGCCTTTATTGAATATAGAATTAGAGAATATTTTTAACTTCCACAATCCACCTTCTCTTTTTTTTAACCCCACTTCTCCATCTTTGTGATTTTCAGTACCAGGAGGGGTTTTACACTATATTGACATAATAAATGTATATATGTATGTATGGGTGTGTCATCATATTGCATTCTTTTCATTTCATTGCATTGCACCACATAAGATCCTCATCATACAAATTTGAATTGGCACTTTTATATGATAAGTTATTTTGATGTACCTTATCCTTAACTTATAAATTTGTTTGGACATTTTTATAAGTTATGTTAAATTATGTACTATGCAAAGGCACATCAATTATTGTACCTGCTTATAATTGTTGTATTGTTATACACATGTGTTGTTGAATTTAATAATGCTCTCCCATCCCCTATTTGAAAAATATATTACTACTATATTGTGCTCCTCTTTCTTTTCCTTCCCTTGGTGCCTAAGAGTAGCCGGGGTCAGCGGATGTGAAGCCACTTCGTCTTTATAACTAACGGTTGCTACACCCACTCTTTTTAGGAGGACACCTCACAGACAGAGCAGAAGCAGTGCCTCGTACAGGAGGACAGTCAGACCAGGGGTATAGGGCCTGATACGATGATACCCTCACTACCTTCTATGACTGATGTGAGTTTTGAGCATTATGATGTAGCCCTCGGGCAATTTTGTGTACTCTAATATTACAGGAGCTGATGTAGCTTCATATTATGACGTACTATTTTAGGCATTTACCTTTTGTGGATCATGACTTACGTGTTCTTCTATTTATTGTGTTGGTGTTTGTGATATCAGAAATTAGCCGACAGAATAGGTGACTTCTGGTATAGATTAGCTCGTGTGTTGATGCTACCACATGGCACCTGTTCTGGGCATAAAACCTCCCTAGAAAGAGGGTTTTACAACCTAAGCCCCATGATGGCTAAACCTAAATCCATACTAATTTGTGCTTTGTGTCAAACCAATGTCGTGGAGAAAGTGTGAAAGGGTGAGCTTATGGTCACTGTCCTTGATGGATTTCTTCGGAGGTTATCCTAAGCTCCAATCTTTTGCAATGCTCAACTCAGCAATCTGTTTACTTTTTCCCTATGTGTGACCGGACGATTCACCGTGATTCTATATTTGAGTAGTAATAATATATAGATACGCTCCTAGAAAATTAAAAACTATTTTGCATAATCAAAAATTTCTTCTATTATAATTTTATGAGTGTGAGCATGCGACTTCACGTGGTACTCCACCCTTGCAATTTCTAGGCCAGCTATTTATTTTTCTCGTCCACATGAGGGTTGATTTGCTCGGGATGAGCAAACAGTTAAAGTCTGGGGGTGTAATGAGTTCGATATTTATCGGGATTTTTTGACTTATCTGTGCTAGTTTTCACGCACATGGAAATCACTTTCAGGTCATTATTGCTTATATTTCACTTTTTCACGGTTCTTGCATAAAGTGCACATTTTGGCCCATTTGGGTGTGCAATCGTTCATCTTATTGTTGGGAGTAAGCACATGGTGCTCCTTATGCCTTTTTCGGTCTCATATTATTATTTTTCTGCTTTTGTTGGAGGTGTGCTCCATGTTGTGGTGTATGTTGACAAGTGCGTTGTTACCTCGAGGCTTAAATTACTTCTTATAGACATTGCATGATCGTGCATTTACCTTGACGCACGACCATTTCAGCCCTATGATTACTACAGTTCCCTTTTAGTGAGAAACTATCGTGCATTTTTCTTAACGCACAATTGGATTTAATCGTGTGCAAAACAAAATGCATGACCTCCATGTATTGCCTAAAATCGAGTTATGTCCAGCATGGTGCAATTTTTTCACGCACGAGCAGTTTGCTCGTGCAAGTTCAAGAACACATGAGCTGCCTATCTTGCCAAGCTTGTCCCCCTATGCTATTATTATCGCATGACTCCCCCAACAACGGGAAATCATCTGTTGGAAAGGACTTTCTGAGGGGTATAACTTTTGTCTTCAGCATAAGACCTTGAAGTACTAGGATCATTGTTTAAATTGAGGATGAAGCCTGCTGCGTATAGAAAATAGATTTCTACACGGATCTTAAAGTCAAACGAACGATGTCGGTTCATCTTCTTCCTCTAGATATTCATACAAATTTACAATCTGTAACACCTCCGTCCATCGCGTAAAATATAACAAAAGGTCTGGCTGGGGCCCCACGCCATAATCCACGGACTGTCAGCGGAATTACAGGTTAATATCAAAAGTACTAAACGAACCCTAACTAAGCATTCTAGCGGAAGCTTCATGGGTTAATAGAACTCAATTCGTTTGAATTTCCACTATATAAAACACATAGGAATGTTATACAAAATACACTAAAAAGTACGGTCTTAAGGCCTTACAATTGTTCTTTACAAAGGTGGTTTACAGACATCGGCTCGCAGGCCAGCCACACATGAAAACAAAAAAAATCTCTTTGCTTGGCCTTCG
The DNA here is from genome assembly GCA_039513925.1 of Platanthera zijinensis. Lineage (NCBI taxonomy): Eukaryota > Viridiplantae > Streptophyta > Magnoliopsida > Asparagales > Orchidaceae > Platanthera > Platanthera zijinensis. The sequence continues at coordinate 154,945,580 of CM077078.1, read as the reverse complement.
AGGACCGACATAGCATCAAAGGGCTGCAACCTTTTATTTCCCTCCATGCTCTCCAGCACTTGCACAGGGACATTCCACCAATATGGTGGCAAATAAGGCAACGGTCAACATTAGCTGACCAATTTATAATAACCTACCCCATACCCGGGGTTGCGGTATTCCTTCCCTGCATGCAGAGCATTCATATATATATATATCACACGAAGGTAACACTTAAGAACCATTCAATATATCACAAACATTTGCATCAACTTCCAAACGCTCCATTCACTCAGAGCACATTATCGGTGTACTAGAAATGCCCAGCCACACCACCGTTAAGAGTTCCGAGACTTGACGGTCAACATTAAGCATTATAGCCTGGCACATATCCGTGTTATATCCACGACTCTCCCATTATACCAACGGTAAGTGCCACGTACGTTAGATCTCTTTAACCGAACAACATAGAGCGAGTACAGGTCAACTCTTTCCCATTGCTCAAATCGTCATGCTATCGCTGATAGCCAAAACCTTCGTGGCCAATCTACATGACGCGGGTCAACCTCCCCTTTCTCATAATCCAAAACATAACCAACATTATGTGCAATGTCTCTAAAGGCCATCAAATCTGAGCACCAGGCTCACAGCTCACGTGCTAGCCACAAGATCCCCAAGAGATAAGATTTACAAGCACAATACTATCTGGGAGCTATTACTAGTGATAGCCACTATCGCCTGGCATTAACAACAAAACATCTCTTTTTGTCTCCAGACTTAACCTTAACTGGAACATCTTTCTAAAAAACCTGCAGCATCCCGCAGTGCTAGAAAACTGGGCTTTCACAACACATAGCTCACCAAGAGGTATCACCAGTAATATCCACTATCGCTTGGCAATATCCAATAGTTATCCAAAACCGTAGTATTTACTGGGTATTTTCCTAAAGTGAATCTCCAGAACTTCTTGCTACTCAATTCACAGGCACAACCATCAGACACCATAAACTACTTGTTTATACTCGGAGTCTTCTCTGGCATGCAAATTAAAACATCACCAATCCAGAACAAAATATCTGGATGGGCTTCACACAGCATGCCTATTCCATACTATGCTTTTTTGATTCTATATAAAAAAATTACCCGGGGATATCACGTATCAACCCATCGAAATTCCCTTAAATTTCCACCTTTTGGTCGTGGATTCCATGCATGTGCAAAACTTAGGACTTCACTTGTCCAAGAAGAAAGATCAATACCCTCGGAGAACATTTTTGAACCATGAACAATTCTTCTATCCTGATTGAAAGGATCGTCTCGCTTTCCTCTTCATGGATCTTATTTCAGCTCTTAATGCTGACCACGGAATCTCCTTCTCCAAGCTTTCACAGCTTCAGCCTTATGGCCTTGTTCTTTCTTCCAAGAACTTGATGAAAAGGGAGGAGAGAGAGTGAGAGAAGAGAAGTGACTCTTCTTTTAACCTCTACTTTGCTTAAGTGACTTCGAGAATAATCTGAACCACAGGATCCTCTCTTCAAAAGGAATGAAGGGTCATGATTTCAGTTGATAAGTCAAACTTATCGAAATCGTCGGGCGATATCAGCTATCACCTGGGCGATATTATCGGTAGCCGCTTTGAACCTAGTGAACACGACCCTTCGGCCGCTTTCTTGCCATCCGACATGTGTCCCTCTATCGTCGCGCGATAACTCACTATCGCCATGCGATAGTCCACTCAACGATTCTTTGAGTATGTTGAGAGAGTTGAGTTTGTTGAGTTCGTCGAGTGGTATGACTAGTGATAGTCACTATCACTTAGCGATAACTACCCTTGACCTTTATTTTAAAAAATTTTGGGGTGTTACAAAACTCCCCTCCTTAAAGAAATTTTGTCCTGAAATTTTATTCAGTTAAAGGAAAACAGTACAAAATTATACAACACGACTTTACAAAAACAACTCTGGAAACTCATTTCTCATGGTTTGTTCACGCTCCCATGTTAGTTCTTCACGGCCACAATTGTCCCAATGGACATTAAACATCCTGAATACTTTGTATCGTAATTGCCTGATCTCCATATCCTCGATACAAATGGGTCTAACTGTAAGTCCCCCCTTTTTTTTCTTTTTCAAACCCGGGGTCTTAGGCCCAGAATCGCCGCTTTGCGGTGACACCTTCACGTCCTGAATGGTCGTCACCACAAGGCGCCGATTCTGCCGGCCAAATCGATCGCAGAAAAGTAGCACAATATAAAAGTAAGCGCAAAGCAGTCCACAATAACAAATCACATATATATAATAAAAATCTCCACGAAGGGAGTGTCCACAAAAAACATCAGAGTACTATAAATGCGGGCTTATGCCCGATACATCATGAACCCCAGAGCTAGACTGCCCCATCTCCAAGCGCACCGATCTCTGGGGCTGCTCCTCCATGCTGGGCTCCACGATCCCTTAAATGATGCGGTTCAAAAATCGTTAGTCATAAAGACTAAGCCTTATCATCCCCTACCCCTTTCCCCATGGCTCCTAGGTACCGAGCGGAGAGGAAGAAAGTGAAGGACATATTTGTGGAGAATAAAAGTAAACAGGTGACAGTGGACTTAATATAGCAAGTTGTATTCGGTGAGCAGTTAATATGAATGTTATAATAGGTCTAGCAGTAAGAAAAGCAATTATATGAATTTAAACCTTCACTTATGCGAGAACACATAAGCAAAAGGGATCTTTTGCAAGGCTCCCATCGTATAAGTGTCCCATACCACTTATACCTTGGGGTGTCGGTTATCAAACAGCAATGGTTGTTATATATTGAAATTAACCTTTGATTTATAAACTTGCCCACACAAGCTTATAGACCAAGGGGTCGTTTTGCAGGTCCTAATGTATAAGCGTCCCATACCACTTATACTTTAGGTGTCAGGGTTAAATGAATCGATTATGCCATGACATGCTAGTGGGTTTTATGAAACATGCAAGTGCAACTCACACACCCGACTCTGTGCACACAGACCTTTAGTTCCCCCTTTTGGAGTCGTTACCTCCCAAGATACCTCCGTAGTGGCAGACGGAAGCGGTGGGTTGGGCCTCGCCCACCTCAAAACAAGTAAAAGTACCACTGGTCTGACCTATCGTACGCCTCAACGCTTGGTGCACTAAGCGGACGCCTGCGTACTCTTGCCGGCTGGCGCACCGGACTTCTGTTGGCTAAGTGCTAACCACCTCGCCGAGTCAACGATATCGGTGTCGGTGCAATCGAACTCCCCGATATCGAAAGAGCCACCACCTTAATTTTTCCTATTTTATGCACATGCAAGTTTAATCGTAAACACACAAAAACCGAGTCGAAGCTCCCCGGACCAAAACGTCCGTCTCCAAACCAACCGAGCCGAAGCTCTCATCAATCTTCCTGTGCCAACAGTGTTTGTGAAGAGTGCAAACCTAGTTACTAAGTTACTCTTATCGGTTTGTTATTACAGTTTACGTTAGCCCAGGACTGCCCCCGGTATTCCCCGTGAAGGGCTCTCAAGGGGCACTAGGAACCAAGACGGCAGCATTACGGCCCGAAGTTCCCTTTCGCAAGGCACTTATTGTTATAGGTTGATCTCCCTTAACCCATTCCCTTCTCACATTACGATAGACTATCCTAGGGTGATTTTTAAACCTTCCACTCTTCGGGGAAGACGATCTTTCGTCGAACCCGAGCACCTCTTAACTCTAGCTATCACCACTACTCACTACTCTTTATATCTTCCTATTGTAATTTCCACCACAATTGTCCACCCAGACAAAATGTTTAACTCCAATGACTTCCTCAGATCGTGTCTTATTGCATTTCACAAATTGCTATATGCAGACCGACCTAGGCTACATGTCGGACCGGTTATGCAATTATCCATTACTCATCCAACTGCCCTAAATTATTTATTGGGGGTCTATCCTAACAAGATTTGCCTAAATCCAAAATATTGGAATTTTCCTAATAAATCCGAGAACTTATTTATTTATTCTTAAGTGTCTAATATCATCATTTGAACATGAGGTATAACATTCTAGTTGATTCCAGCTATCACAAAATTGAGATAAATAATAGTAGGCCTAAATATCAAGTTTCCAAAGTTTGATAGTTTTACAATGATTTTCAAGGGCCTAAACTTATTTAATCATTATTTCAGTTATTTCAAGCTTAATGAATAAGCTACCTTAATTTGTCCTCCAAATAATTCAAATAAAATACAGGCGTTTTATCCTGAAAATAACTTTGACAAAATCCCATAATTTTCTTGCTGGTAATTAAATCATAATAAATCAAATACTAAATTACAACCTAACATGCTTTGTGAATGAAGTGCCATAACAGTAACTCTAAAAATTTCTGAATAATTCCTAGTGATATAAAAGGGCCTAAAAACCTTAAGTTCCAATTATGATAATTTTCCAGCGATTGTACAAGCCCTAATTTATTTTTATGCTCAAAAGCCCATATTGAAACATTGAGAATGAACCTCTAAAATTTCTCAACATAAAATTCTATAAAAATTCAGGGATCAATATTCTGATAGTCAAGATCTAAATCCAGAATTTTAACTGAATATAATTTATTTAAAACTTCCAAATAATTGAAACAACAATCGGGCTAATAATCATTTAACACATGGAGTATAATATTTATTAATCATAAAATTCCAGAAAAATTACTATAAGTCTAAAACATCCTAAAACTCCCTCTTCCCGAGTTTCATAATTTTTGGATTAGATTTAGTGCTTAAGATAACTAAATTACATTTTTATCCTAAACCGAAATCTCAACTTTCGAGGTACCTAATTACCTCCAATTCCTTCACTATTTCAACCAGAGGGTTTTCATCATATTATCCCCCTCTCCTCCAAATTTCAAGGGCATACAAGAGCTTTTGCTCCTATGTCCTTCACAACCTCAAACTACCACACACTGGGTTTGAGCCGATCTCTTAGGGTAAAATTCACCCTAATCCACACCATGTTACCCAGGAGGGTAGACATAGACTTAACAAATCAGTGGCCACAACTTCAGCCTCTTTTGAGGAGATTTGTCCACTCCATTTCCAATTGTACTTTTCCCCAAAGTACCCCTCACCAAGACCTATCTAGGACTTGATACTTCCCTATTCAAAACTCGACCAATTGAGTTGGAATTTTGTACAGATCTTAACATTGATGCCAGAGACCACCACCCAAAATTTGGGGGAGTTTGGACTTAATTTCATCTCCTAATTAATTTTATAATGTTTATTAAAATTTTACAAAAACTTTAGGCAAAAGTTCTCCAAAAATTCTCATTTTTTGACAGCCTCTCGATATACATATTATAGACCTCCAGCCCAAATTTCAAGTCATTTGGACATGTTATGAACCGTGGGCAACCATTTCAATTTCTGGTTAACCTAGGTCTTGATCCCACCAAAATGAGTGCTGTGGTCAAACCACTCACCCGAATTGAATAAAATCAATTTTAAATTAAAGTAGACCCAGAGTGCTACAACTTTTATGACTGGTCATTTTTCCTAATTCGGCCTCTAAGTGTCTCGTTTTGCAGCCTCAAAATATATTCAAATAATCTATTTTTCCATTATGTAATATATAATAATCTATGTGTTATAATATTGATTCTACTGTTCATCTTCTTCATGAACCCGAAAACAGACAGAAAACCATTTTTCCTGTAAGCATTCCGTGATCCGTCGCCGGCCGTTCAGTCACTTCCCTGGCCAGCCACCACCACCACCACCTCCGTTGAGGCGACGGCTATCGGTCGGCGGTGGTTTGGCCGCCGGAGGTGGCGGTTTCCGGCGAACTCAAAAATACTTTTTTCATGGTTTTTCCATGAAAACGAGAGATGGGTCCGGCTCCGTTGAGCGCGAACCTCCTTTCTAAGAATCCTAAGATCTACCCATGAAAGAGAAGGAGCAGAGGAGGACCTTGTTCGCGGTTTGAATGCGAGAAGAACGACGGGGTGCCATGGCGCGGTGGTGGCGTTGCTGAACTTCTCCTACAGCAAGAACAAGGATCTGATCCGATTACTTGAGCGTGTAACCTTCTCCTCTTGCTCCAGGTGGGCTTTTATAAGTCAGAAAGTGGGAAGGTGAATGGGTAAAGCCTTAATGGCCATGAAGGCTCCTCCCCTTAACGCTTCGGTTATGATGCAGGGCCGTTGAAACGCTGGAAAACGAAGAGGTGTTCACCAGGTGGTGATTTCCTATTGGACCAATATTTTTCTTATTTATTTAAATAATTAAGGAAGGAAACGGCCCATAAATACTCCTGGTGTAACTTCCCACACCCGCATTTATTACCACGCGTGTTAGAATAATTTCGGGCCTAAACCGTCATTTCGGCCAATGTCACGGGCGTGACACATAGGTCACGGGCGTGACAGGCCCGGATAGCCAATTCTGGGTTCGACGATCGTCGAACTGAGATCGACGATCGTCGATGGATGGTCACGGGCGTGACACCTTGGGTCACAGGCGTGACAGGCTCGGGTGATTAGTTATGGGTCGACGATCGTCGATTAGAGATCGAAGGTCGTTGAATGGTGGTCACGCCCTAGGTCACGGGCGTGACACCCTTTGTCACGGGCGTGACAGGCCCGAACGGCAATTTTGAGGTCGACGATCGTCGAACTGGGATCGACGGTCGTCGAAGGCTGGTCATGCTCTAGGTCACGGGCGTGACACTTATGTCACGGGCGTGAGAGGCCCGAGTTCAACTTCGACGAACGTTTTACGGGGATCGACGCTCGTCGAAGGAGTCACGCCCCTTGGTCACGAGTGTGACACCTTGGTTACGGGCGTGACATGCCCAGGCTGCACGTTCGGCGATCGTCTCACGGAGATCGACGATCGTCGAAGAAGTCACGCCAGGTCACGGGCGTGATGGGTCGGTCACGGGCGTGACCAACCCGTGACCCGAAAACTCGGTCGATTTATTTCAATTTTATGTGCTTCCTGGGGTTCTGACACGTCCAAACGACTCCTAGGGGTCTATCCGGAAATGGGATGTTACAAATCCCAATAAACAAAACAAAAATTTCGTCCCCGAAATTGAGGTTGAGCCTACGGGGATTTCTATCGGAATAAATCAAACTTGTAACATCCCATACGATCTTTCTATTGGGTTTAGGCGACTATTCGTTTGATAAACGAAGACAATCTCCCCAATAAACAAAAGATTTGCCCCTACCTTTCTGATTGAGCGCGCATGCCTAGGTCCTGAATTTTTCTTATCTAGTCTTAACAGTTCAAAACAAGAAGACAATCTATAGAATACCGAGAGGTGGTGAGATATACCTGACTGAACTACTCCGGGTATCCTTGCCTCATCAGGTTCTGCGGTTCCCAGGTGTGCTCCTCCTGACCGTGATTTCTCCACAGAACCTTGACTAAGGGGATCTTCTTGCGGCGCAAGACCCGTACTCCTTTGTTGTCGATCCGAACCGGCTCCAAGTGAACAGATCGGTCTGAAGCTACCGGCCCTTCGGTGGTCAAAATCCGTTGTTCCGAGCGTAGTAGAGCCCTTCTCAGCGAAGAAATGTGGAAGACGTCATGTAGAGTTGCCAGCTCTGGTGGCAACTCTAGCCTGTAGGATAGGGGTCCGATCCGCTCCAGGATCCGGTAAGGGCCCATATACATAGGGCTGAGTTTCTTCCTCCGACCGCGCACCCGAGAGACTCCGTGCATGGGCCGGATCTTCAAGAACACTCGATCCCCTACCCGAAACTCCACCTGACGATGCCGGGCGTCATAGTATTTAGCCTGTCTGCTCTGCGCCTCCAACATCCTATCTCTGATAAGTCTCACCTGAGCCTCGGTGTCTTCAACGAAATCCGATCCCAGCAGCTTCGGATCCTCGTCCTGAACCCAAGAAAGCGGGGTCCTACATTTTCGTCCATACAAGGCTTCGTAAGGCGCCATCCTGATGCTGGACTGGTAGCTATTATTGTAGGAGAACTCGACCAACGGTAACATCTTCTCCCACGGCTCCCCTCGGTCCAGTATACACAGCCGTAGTAGATCCTCCAACGTCCTGTTGGTGCGCTCTATCTGCCCGTCCGTCTGAGGGTGGAAGGTCGTGCTAAAAGTCAAACGGGTGCCCAGTTATGCCTGCACTGACCGCCACTCCCTAGATGTAAACCGTCCATCGCGGTCTGACACTATCGTCCGGGGCACGCCATGATATCGGACATACTGCTCCACAAACTTCCGTACCAGCACTCCCACCGAGTCATCCTTCCTGATCGGTACAAAGCGGGCCACCTTCGTCAACCGATCGACAATCACCCAGATCGAGTCATTCCCCGTCCGAGACCGGGGAAGACCACGTATAAAATCCATAGCTATATCGTCGAACTTCCACTCCGGCACCGGGAGTGGCTGCAGCAATCCTGCGGGGTTCCTGCACTCCGCCTTCACCAACTGACACGCCTCGCAATGGGTCACGAAGTACGTAATGTCCTTCTTCATGCCCGGCCAAAACATCGTCTTCTTCAGATCAGCGGTCATCTTTGTGATCCCCGGGTGCACAGAGTACCGGCTGCAATGCGCCTCCATCATAATATCCTCTCGGATCTGGCCACCTGCGGGTATATATACTCTGCCTCTGAAATGTAGCAATCCATCTCTCAGGGAATAATCTCCTGTCGAACCTTCCTCCAAAGCTCGGAACATCGGCTCTGCCCACGCATCTGTCCTCTGTCCGTCCCGAATGCGATCCCGAATATCGTCTATGGCCACCATCGATGCCAGATACTCCCTATACAGAACTGGGTCATCCTCGGACACTAGGGATATCTGCATATCTCTGAATGACCGGACTAGCTCCATGGACATAACTTGGGGCCCAGCTTCGGAAGTGGCCGCTCTCCGACTCAACGCGTCGGCCACCACGTTTGCCTTCCCTGGATGGTAATGCATCTCATACTGGTAATCTGCTAAGAACTCCACCCAGCGCCTCTGCCTGATATTCAGCTCCTTCTGCGTGTCCACGTATTTCAAGTTCTTGTGATCGGAGAAGATATCGCAGTGGACTCCATAAAGATAATGACGCCAGACCTTCAGAGCAAAAACGACCGCTCCCATCTCGAGGTCGTGCACCGGGTAGTTCCTCTCATGGGTCTTCAGCTGGCGGGAGGCATATGCTATGACATGTCCATTCTGCATCAGCACTGCTCCCATTCCCTGGTATGATGCGTCGGTATACACCTAGAATCCTTCCTTTCCAGATGGAAGGGCCAGAATAGGGGCCGAGATGAGTCGGTCCTTCAGCTCCTGGAAAGCCGCCTGGCACTGCGGGGTCCAAACAAAAAGTGCCTCCTTCTTCGTCAACGATGTAAGAGGGAGGCAAATCTGAGAGAACCCCTCCACGAACTTCCAGGAGTAACCGGCAAGTCCCAAGAAACTTCGTACATCGGTGGCTGTCTTCAACTGCGGCCAATCTCGAACTGCCCGAATCTTTGCCGGATCCACTGCCAACCCAGCTCCGCTGATAATGTGGCCTAGGAAGGCCACCTCCTTCAACCAAAACTAACACTTGCTGAATTTTGCATAAAGGCGATGCTCCCGCAACCTCTCCAAAGTCAGTGCCAGATGCCGAGTGTGCTCCTCCTCCGTCCTAGAGTAGATCAGGATGTCGTCTATGAATACTATGACGAACACATCCAAGTAGGCCTCGAAAACCCGGTTCATGAGACTCATGAACGCCGACGGAGCATTCGTGAGCCCGAAGTGCATCACGGTGAACTCATACAGGCCATATCTGCTACTGAAGGCCGTCTTCGGGATATCCTCCTCCTGGATCCGTAGCTGGTAGTATCCTGACCTCAAGTCCAGCTTCGAGAAATAATGGGCTCCCTCCAGCTGGTCAAACAATTCGTCTATCCGTGGGAGCGGATAGGTATTCCGGACGGTCAGCCTGTTTAGTGCTCGATAATCGATGCACAGGCGGAGTGTCCCATCCTTCTTCTTCACGAATAGGACCGGTGCTCCCCATGTAGAGGAACTCGGTCTAACAAAGCCTGCCTCAACCAATTCCTGTAACTGAGTACGAAACTCTGCCAACTCCTTTGGGGCCATTCGATAAGGGGCTCTAGATGCCGGCTTGGCCCCCGGCACAAGCTGTATCTGAAAATCCTGCTCTCGGTGTGGAGGTAGTCCCGGAAGTTTCTCAGGAAAGATGTCAGCGAAATCTCGCACCACCGGGATGTCTGTCACCGACTCCTTGACCTCCGCCATCTCAAATAGAATCTGATAGACCTCCTCTCCCTGCAGATGGGCCTTAACGGCCTGTACCGAAGATAAGAGTATACGAGAGACAGGTCTTATACCTTCGATGGTAATGAAAGAGTCCCCGTGTCTCACGGTGATCCTCTTCGCCTGGCAGTCAATCTGGGCATGGTTCCAGTGCAGCCATACCATGCCCAGGATCAGGTCGTAGTCAGTCAACCTCAAAATCGTCGCTGGAGCCTCGAATGCCTTTCCACCAATTTTCGCCTCCATATTGCAGTGATCCGTGGTAAGGAGCTCGGATCCATCCGGTAGTCGCACCCTCATCCTCGATCCTGTGAACCGCTCCACACCTTCCAGTCCTTCCACGAACGTCTCTGACACAAAGGAGTGAGTAGCTCCAGTATCGAACAGCGTGCGGGCCGGCTTGCCGCTGATGAAGACTATACCTGGGGTGATTAAATATCTTAGGGTTCAATAAAGAGTTTTCTTTCCTTGTTAATCTATCTAGTGCGGTTCTGAGTTTTAACAACTTAAAGGGAAATTCTATGAAAATAAAGAAACATTGCAGTGTACCTGCGATGACCTGCTCCGGATTTCGAGGCTGCGCAAGGTCCAAAGCATATACCTGCTCTCTTCCTTGTCTACGATCTTCCCCCTGGTATCCTCGGCCGCAGCCGCGTCCTCGGCCTCCGTAATGCTGAGCTGGTGGGCCGCCCTGATGTGCTGGAGGTGGTGCCCCCCTCATGGGGCAGTTCCTCCGAATGTGCCCAATCTGATGACAAAGAAAACACTCTGGTGGGGGATACGTCATTCCCCTGGGTCTCGGCATCTCCTGCATCTGAAGAGTGGGAGGGGATAATACCACCTGTTCCCTCGGCTCCTGCCTCATATCCTAACGAGGCTGGTCCTCTGTCCTCCTCCCCTCTGGTACAGCACTTCGCCGCTGGTCATTTCTGCCTCTCCGTCCCTGATCCTCTGCTGGCCGTTTCCGGCCCCGGGTGGCGTGCCAATCTGCCTCAATCCTTTTGGCCATCTCCAAAATCCGGGAGATGGGCCCGTCAGATACAAACAACAGAGCCTCCCTCAAGTCCTCCCGCAGGCCCTTATAGAACCTCTTGATATACCCTGCCTCGTCCAGTTGGTAGGAATCTGCGTATCGTGCCAGATGGTCGAACTCTCGACGGTACTCCACCACGGTCCGGGTGCCCTGCTTCAACTGTAAGAACCGCTCCTCCAAATCATCCCTAGCTGACTGCGGAACGAAATGCTCCAGCAGTGCGGCCCTGAACTCCTCCCAAGTAACCTCCGCAACCTCCCTATCAGCAAATGTCGTGTCCAACAGCGTCTTCCACCACCTCTTTGCATGGGACTCCAGGCAAGAGATAACCAGAGCCACCCTCTCCTCCCAGGGACACCGTATCCCGGTCAGCATCTCGTACATGATATCTAGCCACTCTTCCGTCCGAACAGCCGAATCTGTCCCCAAATAGGACGGGGGAGAAAGACCCCGGAAGATGCTCAGCCAGTTGGCCCCCGGATTCGGCTGCGGGGCCGGAACCTACTGGGCCCTGAAGGCCTCCAGGATGGCAGTCAGGGTCTGTCCCATGTCTGACTGAAGGAAAGGAGTGGGGGCCGGTGGGGGTGGTGCAACATCCTGAGCCTGTTGAACTCCACCTTGTTGCGTAGTCCGTGCTGGAGGCTGTGTAACAAAAACACATGCTGAGAAAACGTTCAAATATTACATAAAGGTGGACAATTTATATGTGATCCCCATATGGGCACACCACTGCTTCCGCTGCTTAGTTTGTCCCCAAACTAAACTCGAGCGGGGGTGACCCAGGGTTTGTGGACTGCTACTTCCTTCTGATCGATGTTTCCTCTGATACCACTTGTAAGACCCCCTTTTTTTTCTTTTTCAAACCCAGGGTCTTAGGCCCAGAATCGTCGCTTTGCGGTGACACCTTCACGTCCTGAAGGGTCGTCACCACAAGACGCCGATTCTGCCGGCCAAATCGATCGCAGAAAAGTAGTACAATATAAAAGTAAGCACAAAGCAGTCCACAAAAACAAATCACATATATATAATAAAAATCTCCATGAAGGGAGTGTCCACAGAAAACATCAGCGTACTATAAATGCGGGCTTATGCCCGATACATCATGACCTCACTACAATATCACTCATGCGGAAGCTGAAACAGAAACTACTCAAGGTCGAGACTCACGGTCCCGGCTATATGAACCCCGGAGCTAGACTGCCCCATCTCCAAGCGCACCGATCTCTGGGGCTGCTCCTCCATGCTGGGCTCCACGATCCCCTAAATGATGCGGTTCGAAAACCGTTAGTCATAAAGACTAAGCCCTATCATCCCCTACCCCTTCCCCCATGGCTCCTAGGTACCGAGCGGAGAGGAAGAAAGGGAAGGACATATTTGTGGAGAATAAAAGTAAACAGGTGACAGTGGACTTAATCTAGCAAGTTGTATTCGGTGAGCAGTTAATATGAATGTTATAATAGGTCTAGCAGTAAGAAAAGCAATTATATGAATTTAAACCTTCACTTATGCGAGAACACATAAGCAAAAGGGATCTTTTGCAAGGCTCCCATCGTATAAGTGTCCCATACCACTTATACCTTGGGGTGTCGGTTATCAAACAGCAATGGTTGTTATATATTGAAATTAACCATTGATTTATAAACTTGCCCACACAAGCTTATAGACCAAGGGGTCGTTTTGCAGGTCCTAATGTATAAGCGTCCCATACCACTTATACTTTAGGTGTCAGGGTTAAATGAATCGATTATGCCATGACATTCTAGTGGGTTTGATGAAACATACCAGTGCAACTCACACACCCGACTCTGTGCCCACTGACCTTTAGTTCCCCCTTTCGGAGTCGTTACCTCCTAGGATACCTCCGTAGTGGCAGACGGAAGCGGTGGGTTGGGCCTCGCCCACCTCAAAACCAGTAAAAGCACCACTGGTCTGACTTATCGTACGCCTCAACGCTTGGTGCACTAAGCGGACGCCTGCGTACTCTTGCCGGCTGGCGCACCGGACTTCTGTTGGCTAAGTGCTAACCACCTCGCCGAGTCAAAGATATCGGTGTCGGTGAAATCGAACTCCCCGATATCGAAAGACCCACCACCTTAATTTTTCCTATTTTATGCACATGCAAGTTTAATCGTAAACACACAAAAACCGAGTCGAAGCTCCCCGGACCAAAACGTCCGTCTCCAAACCAACCGAGCCGAAGCTCTCATCAATCTTCCTGTGCCAACAGTGTTTGTGAAGAGTGCAACCCTAGTTACTAAGTTACTCTTATCGGTTTGTTATTACAGTTTACGTTAGCCCAGGACTGCCCCCGGTATTCCCCGTGAAGGGCTCTCAAGGGGCACTAGGAACCAAGATGGCGGCATTACGGCCCGAAGTTCCCTTTCGCAAGGCACTTATTGTAATTGGTTGATCTCCCTTAACCCATTCCCTTCTCACATTACGATAGACTATCCTAGGGTGATTTTTAAACCTTCCACTCTTCGGGGAAGACGATCTTTCGTCGAACCCGAGCACCTCTTAACTCTAGCTATCACCACTACTCACTACTCTTTATATCTTCCTATTGTAATTTCCACCACAATTGTCCACCCAGACAAAATGTTTAACTCCAATGACTTCCTCAGTTCGTGTCCTATTGCATTTCACAAATTGCTATATGCAGACCGACCTAGGCTACATGTCGGACCGGTTATGCAATGAGCCATTACTCATCCAACTGCCCTAAATTATTTATCGGGGGTCTATCCTAACAAGATTTGCCTAAATCCAAAATATTGGAATTTTCCTAATAAATCCGAGAACTTATTTATTTATTCTTAAGTGTCTAATATCATCATTTGAACATGAGGTATAACATTCTAGTTGATTCCAGCTATCACAAAATTGAGATAAATAATAGTAGGTCTAAATATCAAGTTTCCAAAGTTTGATAGTTTTACAATGATTTTCAAGGGCCTAAACTTATTTAATCATTATTTCAGTTATTCCAAGCTTAATGAATAAGCTACCTTAATTTGTCCTCCAAATAATTCAAATAAAATACAGGGTGCTGGTTTTATCCTGAAAATAACTTTGACAAAATCTCATAATTTTCTTGCTGGTAATTAAATCATAATAAATCAAATACTAAATTACAACCTAACATGCTTTGTGAATGAAGTGCCATAATAGTAACTATAAAAATTTCCGAATAATTACCAGTGATATAAAAGGGCCTAAAAACCTTAAGTTCCAATTATGATAATTTTCCAGCGATTGTACAAGCCCTAATTTATTTTTATGCTCAAAAGCCCATATTGAAACATTGAGAATGAACCTCTAAAATTTCTCAACATAAAATTCTATAAAAATTCAGGGATCAATATTCTGCTAGTTAAGATCTAAATCCAGAATTTTAACTGAATATAATTAATTTAAAACTTCCAAATAATTGAAACAACAATCGGGCTAATAATCATTTAACACATGGAGTATAATATTTATTAATCATAAAATTCCAGAAAAATTACTATAAGTCTAAAACATCCTAAAACTCCCTCTTCCCGAGTTTCATAATTTTGAGATTAGATTTAGTGCTTAAAAAAACTAAATTACATTTTTATCCTAAACCGAAATCTCAACTTTCGAGGTACCTTATTACCTCCAATTCCTTCACTATTTCAACCAGAGGGTTTTCATCATATCATCCCCCTCTCCTCTAAATTTCAAGGGCATACAAGAGCTTTTGCTCCTATGTCCTTCACAACCTCAAACTACCACACACTGGGTTTGAGCCGATCTCTTAGGGTAAAATCCACCCTAATCCACACCATGTTACTCAAGAGGGTAGACATAGACTTAACAAATCAGTGGCCACAACTTCAGCCTCTTTTGAGGAGATTTGTCCACTCCATTTCCAATTGTACTTTCCCCAAAGTACCCCTCACCAAGACCTATCTAGGACTTGATACTTCCCTATTCAAAACTCGACCAATTGAGTTGAAATTTTGTACAGATCTTAACATTGATGCCAGGGACCACCACCCAAAATTTGGGGGAGTTTGGACTTAATTTCATCTCCTAATTAATTTTATAATGTTTATTAAAATTTTACAAAAACTTTAGGCAAAAATTCTCCAAAAATTCTCATTTTTGGACAGCCTCTCGATATACATATTATAGATCTCCAGCCCAAATTTCAAGTCATTTGGACATGTTATGAACCGTGGGCAACCATTTCAATTTCTGGTTAACCTAGGTCTTGATCCCACCAAAATGAGTGTTGTGGTCAAACCACTCACCCAAATTGAATAAAATCAATTTTAAATTAAAGTAGACCCAGAGGGCTACAACTTTTGTGACTGCTCATTTTTCCTAATTCGGCCTCTAAGTGCCTCGTTTTGCAGCCTCAAAATATATTCAAATAATCTATTTTTCCATTATGTAATATATAATAATCTATGTGTTATAATATTGATTCTACTGTTCATCTTCTTCATGAACCAGAAAACAGACAGAAAACCATTTTTCCTATAAGCATTCCGTGATCTGTCGCCGGCCGTTCGGTCACTTCCCTGGCCAGCCACCACCACCACCACCTCCGTTGAGGCGACGGCTATCGGTCGGCGGTGGTTTGGCCGCCGGAGGTGGCGGTTTCCGGCGAACTCAAAAATACTTTTTTCATGGTTTTTCCATGAAAACGAGAGATGGGTCCGGCTCCGTTGAGCGCGAACCTCCTTTCTAAGAATCCTAAGATCTACCCATGAAAGAGAAGGAGCAGAGGAGGACCTTGTTCGCGGTTTGAAGGCGAGAAGAACGACGGGTGCCATGGCGCGGTGGTGGCGTTGCTGAACTTCTCCTACAGCAAGAACAAGGATCTGATCCGATTACTTGAGCGTGTAACCTTCTCCTCTTGCTCCAGGTGGGCTTTTATAAGTCAGAAAGTGGGAAGGTGAATGGGTAAAGCCTTAATGGCCATGAAGGCTCCTCCCCTTAACGCTTCGGTTATGATACAGGGCCGTTGAAACGCTGGAAAACGAAGAGGTGTTCGCCAGGTGGTGATTTCCTATTGGACCAACATTTTCCTTATTTATTTAAATAATTAAGGAAGGAAACGGCCCATAAATACTCCTGGTGTAACTTCCCACACCCGCATTTATTACCACGCGTGTTAGAATAATTTCGGGCCTAAACCGTCGTTTCGGCCAATGTCACTGGCGTGACACATAGGTCACGGGCATGACAGGCCCGGATAGCCAATTCTGGGTTCGACGATCGTCGAACTGAGATCGACGATCGTCGATGGATGGTCACGGGCGTGACACCTTGGTTCACGGGCGTGACAGGCTCGGGTGATTAGTTATGGGTCGACGATCGTCGATTTGAGATCGATGGTCGTCGAATGGTGGTCACGCCCTAGGTCACGGGCGTGACACCCTTTGTCACGGGCGTGACAGGCGCGAACGGCAATTTTGAGGTCGACGATCGTCGAACTGGGATCGACGGTCTTCGAAGGCTGGTCACGCCCTAGGTCACGGGCGTGACACTTATGTCACGGCCGTGACAGGCCCGAGTTCAACTTCGACGAACGTTTTACGGGGATCGACGCTCGTCGAAGGAGTCACGCCCCTTGGTCACGGGCGTGACACCTTGGTCACGGGCGTGACATGCCCAGGCTGCACGTTCGACGATCGTCTCACGGAGATCGACGATCGTCGAAGAAGTCACGCCAGGTAACGGGTGTGACGGGTCGGTCACGAGCGTGACCAACCTGTGACCCGAAAACTCGGTCGATTTATTTCAATTTTATGTGCTTCCTGGGGTTCTGACACGTCCAAACGACTCCTAGGAGTCTATCCGGAAATGGGATGTCACACTAACCTCCGTTATAATCCTTCTATCGACCGGTACTTGATCGCCAACAATCAGTTGTGTAGGCTCTTACAAAGACTTTCGCAACACCGAGATGTGAAACACATCATGCAAACCACTTAGCTCCGACAAAACAACAAGCCGATAACTAGCTTCACCAAAGTGTTCAATCACTTCAAATGGACCGAGGTACCTCGGACTCAGCTTTTTCAAGTGCCAAATCGTGGACACACCTTTAAATGGCTTTATCTTCAGATATACTCAATCGCCCACTACAAACTCCACGTTTTAGTGCATGGCATTATAGTACTTTTCCTGCATATCTTGAGCCACCAATAACCGATCTTGTATAATGCATATAGTCAAATTTGCATCTTCAACCTATTTACGCTTATACAACTTTGAATCTCCTATTTCCGCCTACGCTAATGTTGGTGTTGTCATGGTGATCTGGAAGTGATCAAACATGTAGTCTCACTGCCAACGCAATATGAGTCTATGAGGTTGCACATAAGAGCATTGGATAAGTTGGAAAGGTTTATGTTGGCCTTCCTCAAATGTGATATGAGTGAAGGACCAAGCCTATGACGTTCTTGATATGAAGGATTTTCATTTTGGGACCTATATTGTGAATATGGGTCATCAGGTAAGTTGTCAAAAGACTCTAAGGGAAATTCGTCAAGTATCTCTTAAGGTTTCAACGAATAAGTTGGAATTCGCCGAGTATCGTCATGAAAGACTCAATGAATCTATCTTAGCTTCATCAAGTATAGCAATGACAATTTCAATGAATTAAACTTATTCATCCAATGTCGTCAGTTCATTAAGTATCATCGATTCGTCGAGTATCATCGATTCGTCAAGTAACGTCGATTCGTCGAATATCGCCTTCACACTTGGACAATTTGCTCTGTCTCGATTCGTCGAGAATGTTTGTGTTATTTCAACGAATAACTTTTTATTTGTCGAATATCGACGTGTATACTCGACGAATTCTGTTTCATCCAGTTTAATTCTTTTAAGTCTGGTTCAGCGTGATCTGCTGGTATCAGTTGGCTTGGTATTCAGTATACATACGATATGTACAAAAAACCGAAATAGTTACAGTTTCTTTTTACGTAATCGTGCGTTACTGAGAACGGCGGTCTTCTTCCCGATGGAACAGTTTCGCCTAGGTCGCGATAGCCGATTTCTGCCGCCAACCAATTGCAAATCTATAGTAGACACAGGAAAGTATTTCCTAAGGCTTCTTCTCCATCGTTGCCGCCTCTCCTTTAATGGTTCTAGCAAACTACGGAGACGTTAAGGGAAAATCTTCTTCCAACCTAGATCTTGTGTGACAAGAGTTTAAGGGTTCTCTGTGCTCGTTTGGATATCCGTAGAGGTGTGGATACTATTCTATGCTCGGAACTCCGGCCGTTGATGTTCGTTGGACTTTATCGGAGCACCTTGGTTGACTATTGACTCAATCCCTCAAAGGTATAATTTATTTTATAGCAAAATCACTTCTTGATTAATGTTCACTGCTAGAACCGAAATTCATTTGGGTTTTCTTGTTCCATTTTCACTACGCACAACTGATGTGTCGCATAGCAAAACCGAACAGTGGTATCAGAGCGAGGTTTCTTCGATGATCATTATTTCAGAAGTTTCTAAATCCATTGCGTGTAGATCTGCAAATTTTAGAAGTGTTCTAAAATGCCCAAATCTACTCCTAGACCATCAAATGTTTATGGAATTTTGTTGTGATACCTTTGTTACTCCTTAACAGTAACTGTCCCTCTTGTTGTTTTGTGAAACCAAGTGTGTTAGATTTTGAATCTCGCATAGAGAGTCGAGCTTATCTACTGAGTTAGTTGAGTTGGTGTTGCTCATATCCAGTGCTTGTAAATCTAGAGATTTAAGAATGGTTCTGGATTTTCATATTTAGCCCTGTTCATCAAGTGTTGATGATTTTATTGTGCATATCTAGGATTCATTTTGATTGTGAATGTTGTTAGTTTTATCTTGTGAATGTGCACATTGGTTAATTGTTAACCATGATAAAGTGTTAATTAGTTATCTAAAATCCTTTATGTAATATTAAGTATTCGGATGCCTTTGGATGGATGACATTCTTCCTGTCTTGATCGATGAAATGTGGGCTTGCCAAAGTAAGGTGCATTAATCTATCTTGGTGAGGGTGCGAGCAGATAATTATGATATCCCACTGTCGACATCGGGTAAGCTTAACTGGGTGACCTCAAAGGTTGAGTTCCCAAAGGTATAGGGTAGGCATGCACCATATGATGGATGCGAATAAGGAGTTATTCACCAACCATACAGGAGTTACATGATGTTGGATTCAACAAGTGTTGCCTACCAAAATAACTACATTGTGAGAGAAAAGCCAAAGCTGACTCATAGTGTTGGTGAAATATGGATCTTGTCCACTAAGAGAGTTGCACGCTTTAACTCTCTTAATTGATATCAAGGGTTATCAGTTTTTTAAAAATAGTAGGAGTAATTTTAACTAAAGCCCTAATTGAAATAAAAATTTATTTTGAAATTTAGTACTAAATTTTTATTTGCTACATTCTTGTTGAATTTCCATGGCAAGTGGATCTTATTCCACTCTGTCCCTTAGAGACATCCTTGAGAAGGTGAAACTTAGTGGGATGAACTATTTGGACTGGTACAAAAACTTTAGAATTATTCTCACGCAAGAGCATAAGATCTATTTTTTGGAAGAGGAATCCCCTGAAGAGCCAGCCAGAAATGTGTCCCAATCTGATAAAGATGCATATAAGAAGTATCAATACGACTCCTTGGATGTCGAATGCCTCATGCTGGTAATCATGAACTCTGAGCTTCAGAAGCAATATGAGAACATGGGTTGTATAGAAATTGAAGAGCATCTCAAGAAAATGTTTCAAGGGCAAGCTATCCAAGAGAGGTTTTACGTAACCAAGGCATTATTTTTGTGTAAGATGGGAGCTCGAGACCTAGTAGGGACTCACATACTCAAGATGATTGGGTATATAAAAAACCTTGAAAGATTAGGTTTTCCTCTAGGCCAAGAGTTGGCTATAGACCTGATCCTACAATCATTGTCGGAAAGTTACGAGCAGTTTGTCTTGAACTACAATATGAATGAAATAGACATGATATTGCCCGGGCTCCTAGGAATGTTGAGAGCTGCCAAAATCAATATGAAGAAGGTCAAGACCGCTACCTCCATACTGATGGTCTATAAATGCATAGGAAAGTACAAGGGTTTCAAGAAGACGAAGTTTGTACCGAAGTCATCTCTTGAGCCCAAGACTTCAGCACAGAAAAATAAAGGCTTTGTGAAAGAAGGGAAATGCCACCGCTATGGCAAGTTTGGTCATTGGAGGAGGAAATGTCCTTCTTGTATTAAGGGTTTGCACAATGTGGAGGGAGGCATGACTTCCACTTCTAGTATTTATGTTATAGAGATAAACCTTTCTAATCCTTCATCTCTGGTATTGGATACCAGATGAGGTTTTCACATTTGTATAAATGTGCAGGAACTGGGAAGAAGAAGAATGCTGAGTAAAGGAGAGGTAGACCTGCGTGTTGGCAATGGATAAAGAGTTGTTCCTGTCACCGTAGGAGTTTACCATCTTTTTTTCCTGCCCAGTGGGCATGTAATAGAACTAGATAATTGTTATTATGTTGCTTCCATAACTAGAAACATTATATCTTTTTCATATTTGGACATGATTGGATTTTCTTTTATTATTAAGAATAATTGTTGTTCTATATTTAAGAATAATGTTTGTTATGGTATAGCCCAAATGTTTAATGGTTTATATGTTTTGAACTTAAACCATCAGACCTATAATATAGAAAATACTAAAAGACTAAAAATGAATGACTCGAACCCTATGCACATTTGGCGTTATCGTTTGGGATATATTCATGAGAAACCCATATCCAAGCTCCATAAAGATGGACTACTGGACTCATTTGATTATGAATCATTTGAGAGATGTGAATCTTATTTGTTAGGAAAGATGACAAAGGTCCCTTTCACTGGTTTCAATGAGAGGGCTGATGTTCTCTTTGGTATAGTATATAGTGATGTATGCATACCCATGAGTTCTATGGCTAGATGTGGGTACTTCTACTTTGTTACATTTACTGATAATTTCAAGAGATACGGATACGTATATCTTATGAAGTGCAAAGCCAAAACCTTTGAAAAGTTCAAAGAGTTTAAGAACAAAGTAAAGAACCAACTGGGTATAAGGGTTAAAGCACTCTGATCTGATATAGGTTGCGAATGTAACACCCCGAAACTCAAAAGAGGGATGGGTGATGTTTTAAGCCCAGTCGGAATTTTGGAGCAGGTGTCACGTGCGTGACACGATCGTGTCACGGGCATGACACGGGCGTGACACAGGCGTGTTCGGCCACAGTCGTGCGGTTGACGCTTTGGCGGTCGACGATCGTCGAGTTGTAGAACATGGCCTAGGGGCGTGTCCCAGGCCGTGTCACTCCAGGGAATTTGCAAGTGTGGTACACGGGCCGTGACACGGGCACAAACACGGGAGTGTCAAGTTTGACACGGGCGTGTCTGATGTCGTGTCACAAGGCCGTGTACCTCTCTGATTGCGAAGTGTTGGTCGATTGCACACGGGGGGCGTGACACGGGTCCCGACACGGGCGTGTCGCAGGTGACACGGGCGTGTCGGAGGCCGTGTCAAAGGCCGTGTGCTGGTTTTTCGAATCGATCGAGACGGCGAATGGGTGATACGGCCAGGCACACGGCCGTGTTGCAACCCATGTTCGGCCCAGATTTTATGATTTCAGATCTAATCTTGGCCGTTCGTTTCCTTGACTTTGGATCCGACGGTGGGGGGCTGCTCCTTGGTGGTTTTAGCCGGGTTTTAGGGTTGGAAATCCTCATTTCCTTTAGCCATTCTCTCTCTAAGAGTTTAGAGAGAAGGGAGAGCAAGGAGGAAGGAGGAGTCCAAGATCCGGCCGCCGGAGGAGCTTCGGAGCTCTGAATCGCGATCCGAGTCCAGATCCGCGGAGGTGACGCTGTTGCGGTGCTTTCCAACTGCATAGTTTTCGATGGCGCCGCGGAAGAACGCAAGGGTAATGATTTCTCATCCTTGGGCATGTGAAGCCCTCTTTTCCTTTGCATAGGAAGCCCTCTCTCGCGAGTGAGCGAAGAGTTGGAGCGTTCCTTGGGGTAGATATGTGAAGTCCCCCTTGTGTAGAGTCCGTATGCGAAAACGGACGTAGGCATTGTGTGTGAAGCCTATCCGGACATGTAGAGCCGGATCGGTGATGTTGCATTGCATTTGAACCGGGCAAGAATCCGGATGTTTGGGTGTTTTCGGGTTTTCTACGTGGTAGATTGCATCAGGGAGCCTTTGAGATTAACTCCACGGTGCACCCGGAAAACTGGGCAAAAGCGAGTTTTGCCAACACGATGGCCGGGGAGCCAACGTGAATATAACCGGGTTGTGTGATTGTTGTGGCGGAAATGGGACTCGGTGAGTCTTGACCTGCGCATATGGCTTAAATTGCCATTGCGATATGAGCACGGGTCAGGCGGAACCGTACCCGATCTATGTCGTTCGGTGGGACCGTTGGCATGGATGAGAGTCTTTGGCGGTCTATGGCTTAAATTACCGTGACCAAGGCCAAGAAGACAAAATGCTCATATGGTTGGCCGTCCAAGGGGCGGTGGTGGAACGGGAACGTCTATGGCTTGAATTGACGTGATGTTGGCCGGTTCGCCGTGAATGTGCCCTGCATGCACGAGGTGTGTGGCCGTGCGAGCCTACGCCTATGATGATGTGTGTTCACACTAATATATTGCCTATACTAATAAAGTGCAGGGAAAGAGCATCGCCGCCCCGATTTTGTGGGCGGGATCGTTATAATTTGGTCAGCATAGCTGACCGTTGCTTTTGTTTGCCACCGGGCGGTGGTTTGTGCTTGCAAGTGCTGCGGAGCCGAGCGGAAAATAGCGGGCTAAAGCCCATATTGCGGTGCTGGCCCTCGAAGGCCTAACCCCCTTTTATGCTTTCCGTTTATTTCATGTATGGCCGGCCTGCGAGCCGAAGTATGTAAGACATGTTTTGTTAAGCAAACATTGTAAGGCCATAAGGCCGGTACTTTTGTATTATTCATTCCTATTGTTGTTTAGTAGTGGACATTCTTGCTTGGCAGGGTTCTTGTATTTGCGCAACTTAATAAATTGCTTCCGCTAGAATGACTCTGTGTAGGACGTTGGTGTCTGGTTGTATGGTTTCAACGCGTAACCAACCGGTCTGTCCGTAGTATATGGCGTCGGGCCCCGGCCGGACCTACTGCTATATGCTATGTGACGGATAGGGGTGTTACAGCGAATACCTGAGTCATGAGTTTTGTGATCATCTAAAATATTATGGTATTATATCATAGCTCACTCCACCCAGAATGCCGCAACATAATGGTTTGTTTGAGCGGAGGAATCATACTCTGTTAGACATAGTACGGTCGATGATGAGTCATGCAAATCATCTTGTTTCCTTTTCGGGTTTTGCTCTATAAGCTGTTGCTTTTACACTAAATCGTGCACCAACAAAAGTGGTTATAAAGACACCATATGAGATATGGACTAGGAAGCATCTTAGTATGTATTTCCATAAGATTTGGGGTTATGAGGCATAAGTCTGATGTCAAATGCCTGACAAGGTAGAACCCAAGTCAGATAAATGTAATCTTGTGGGATATCCAAAGGAAACTAAAGGGTACTATTTCTACCTACCGTTTGAGGGCAAATTGTTTGTCACGAGGACTGGTGTCTTTCTTGAGAAAGAGTTTTTAAGTAGAAAGACTACAAGGGTAGAACTTAAAGAAGTTCAAGAACCACAAGCCGTGAATGAACTGGAATTAGAACCTAAGCAAGGACTACAAGTTGTTGTAGTTGGAGAGCCTGCCCAAGAAACACAAGTTCTACGTAGATCTTGTAGATCATGGTTTGTCACAACCCGCATTTTCTCCAAATTTAATGTTTATCAGAGTACGAGAAAATGTGTGTCGTGATGCCACGTCGTGGAGGGGATAACTGCCGACACTCAGGAGAATCACTATCTACCCACTTTTATGAAAATTCATAAGTTTATTAATTGGAAAATCAGTTATATTTTAAGGCCGTATCCCTCGGCTCCGTGGATCATCTATTCCACACTTAAAAATTATACTTATACGTAGCGAAAAAATTACTTTATTCATTTTTTTAACATCCTAAGAGAATGCATAAGCGTCCCCAGGGGACACCTTAGACTATGCAAGACCCTAGATTTAACTCATATTATATATATAGAAAAATGACCTTTTACGTTGCTTTGAAAGTAGTGTTTGAGCTTTTTAGAACAACATGCTGATTATGATTTACATATAATAACTGTTTTTATAGGTTTTAAAGTAACTAGCAACCTAACATAAATCATCACAGGAGCAAGTTTAATGAATCCAAAAGCAGTAAAACTAACAGTGTAAGCAAGCGCAAAGTATCTAAATGAGAAACCACCAATGGGTGTCAACAACTGACACGAACCCATTGGTGAGTAGGTATGTCTATACTAATAGTCTAAAGAAAAGCTACCTCCCAAACAAGAGGAACTGAGAACCACAGTAGCAGCTGAAATGCTAGAAAATCTCAAGCAGCAAACTAGCCGCATAGTTGGCTAAATACCTGTACCTGAGGTATTCAAAAAAACGAACACCTCAGCAAAAAAACTATCAAAAGGAAAAGCAAAGGTACAATAGATTTATACAGGAATTAAAATCAGGTCAGAAGTAAGTGAAATTGAAGTAAAATAGGTACAAGTAAAAGAAGGTAAGTAAAGGAGGCAAAACTTATACCCAACAAAGGTAAGTAGAAAGGGAGTGCACCAAGAGCACAAATGAAGCCGAACATCAACTATCTCTGTAAAAGGTTTAGCACCGCTAGAAAACCCTAACATAGAGCCAGAGCGGAAAGAGTCACCTAGTATTGGAGACGGATAACAATCAGTAACAAGGGCCTAGACTGGTGAACACATGTCCAACTAAATCTAGCAGGCCTAAAAATCTTTGAGGGCTATGGCGGCGGCACCGGTCCAACTATACCAAACAACCCATGCTGCCTTAATAGGACAAGAAGAAAACAGGGGTGGCGGCATCGGTCCAACTCTCCCCTAAATCACATCCTGCTCCAACACTAAGTGACTCGGGAAAACCCTTACTGGTGGTTGCATGAACCACCAAGAAGTCGACATAACCCTATTCCAACTAGAGCAACCCATCTAAGAACCCAAAGTACAAACCAACGGTCTAAACGTCGAGTTTATCCCATCTAGTTTTTTGACATAAAGTAACTAGAAGGAGATTTGATACTAAACATATGCCAGTAGCTTAATACTAACACTTAGCTATAACTTAACCTTAAACATACACAAGTCATCTGATGTCAAACTAAACGTATACAATTAGTCTAAGAACCAAACATATACAATTACATTAATGTCGAAACCTCATAACGGATTTCTTTTTGATAATAAAACACACTAAACTAATTTGATATTAAAACATATACGATGAACTTGATACAAACATGTACCGATAGCTTCAAAATAAATCGATTTGGTCTTGGTTTATGCCCAAGGAAAATAACAAGCTATATAATAAATCTTGAAATGAACACGATTTTTAATAATGGAGTGAGCAATAATTTAATCAAGGAAACTCTTATAACCAGACTAAAACAAGGCGTTACATTCTAAGAAAACCGCAAGTTAATACCTAAGCCTTGAAATGAACAAAGTTCTAGTAATAGAGCATTCGAGTTATACACAGTTTAAGCAAGATCCAAAGCCCAAACAACAAACAAACAAACAAGCAAAACGAGGTAGCAATTATTGGGGACAACCAATGAAAGTCAAGGGGTAACCAGTAACTGAAATGGAGATGTGGTAAGCCCTACCAATGAAAATTAGTAAACCTAAATTCCGAGCGAAAAATCTGAATGGAAACTACACGGACATGGCTGGAATTACTTCGGCAACATGAAGGGCACACTTTCCTTGGGTTTTGTTTTTTGCTATAGGGAGAAATTCGGCAAAGCCCCCTCTTCTCAAACCGCCGGCAACCAAAAATTTCGGCAGCACCTCCTTCCGATCGGCCAGAAATCACAAAGCACACACACAAAGATTCCTGGACAACAAATCCAGAAGAACAACACCATCAAAACCCCCAAAAAAGGAAAACCTAACCTACCAATCAGACAAAATCATGGATGAAAACGCACAAGGTTTACCTCGGAACGAAGATCTTTCCTAGGGGAGTTCGGATCCGGCCTCAAACCAAGTTTTCGAGCGGATCTGGGCGGTGAACAGGCAGTCGGAGCAGCAGCCAAGCGTCCGCCTCTTTTCTTCCGCACAAAGGAATAGGCGCTCAGTTTTTTTTTCCTTTTCATTGCTGGCTGGTCGGCTGAATGGGGGGGGAAGGGAAACCTAAATAAATTCTAATATATATATATTATAATACCTTAAGTTATATTATATAATATAGTTAACTAAGAAAACATATAATCTCATAACTTAAGCTTAAACCGAGCGTACATATACTATAACTTAAACATTACACTATATAACTTAAGTTATATTATATAATTAAGTTATATTATATAACTTAAGGTTTAAACCTAACACTATACTTTTATAATCATATACTATATAATTAACTAAGAAAACAACTCACCAGTCTCATTACAAACACTTATATAAATATATATTCTCTCATATATATCCACACGCATAAACGCGCGAACACACATAAATATACTAACACACATATATACGTAAACACGCACACGTAAGCTTAAATAACGCTCTGCACGCACGTACATGTGCATTTTCGCACTGGCACGCCCAAAACACGCGCTATGCCAAAAGTGCGTAAATATACATATGCGCTCACAGAAAGTGACGACTCGCTAACTAGCGACCTTCAAAACGACGTGAAATTTAACGATCTCGGATTTTCATCAAACACGCACCGTAGCTAAACACTCGGGCAAAGAAAACACCGGCGAAGTTGAAAACGACCTCCGACGATCAAACACTCGGGCTAACCTCACCCGAAGCCAAAGCACAAAGATTCCCTAAGAGCTCAGTCGGGCCTCCAAAACAGACGCCGACTAGCTGGGGAAACCATACAACAGGCTATAACCTCTAAGAACACCTAACGAGGTACTCTAACAATGGCACGAGCCGGAAATGCGCCATTGTAATGCCAAACGAGGATTTAAATAATTGCCGAAAAATCGCGGGCGTTACAGTCACTCCCCCTAAAACAAAGTTTCGTCCTGAAACTTTACGTACACTACTTCTACTAAAGAAGGTAAGTAACAAAAAAAAGTTACTAGAAAGAAAACATACCCAACAAATCAGGGGAACAGGCGTGGGTGAGCCTCCCTCATGGCCGACTCTAACTCCCAAGTTGCGCTTTTAAACTCTTGATTCTTCGATAGAACCTTCACCATCGGGATAGACTTTGTCCGCAGCACCCGATCCTCAGTATCTAAGATGCGGACCGACACCTCAACATATGAGAGGTTAGGCTCCAACTAGGGCACAACATCCAAGACTTTCCCACTGCTCCGCACACACTTCCGTAGCCGGCTTACATGAAATACATTAAGTACACCTGGGAAGTTGGCTGGCAGATCCAACCTATATGCTGGCATGCCAATACGCTCCAAAATCTTGAATGGGCCCAAATACCTCGGATCCAGCTTATGGTTCTTGCCAAACCTCTTCACTCCAACCATCGGAGAAACCTTAAAGAAGACAAAATCCTCCACCAAAAATTCCAAATCAGACCTATGCCGGTTGGCGTTCTTCTCATATCTTTCCTGAGCAAACCGAAGCTTATCTCGAATGAGCTTCACAGCAACCTCTATTTTCTCGAGTGCATCAGGACACAACAAAGGCCTCTCACCAGCCTCAGTCCAAAACAATAGAGTTCTGCAGCGCCTCCCATATAATGCCTCTAAGGGAGCCATTTGCAAGCTCTCTTGGTAACTATTATTGTAGGCAAACTCCATGAGCCGCAAACGCTCATCCCACGCTCCACCGTCGTCTAGAATGTAGCACGTGATCATATCCTCCACTATCTAGTTCACACGCTCTGTCTTCCCATTGGTCTGTTGGTGGTAAGCGGTAGAATACCTCAAATCTGTACCCAGACCCTCTTGCAGACTCCTCTAGAAGCGAGACGTAAAACGAGAGTCTCGATCAGAAATTATGCTAATCGGCACACCATGCAAACGGATGACCTCATTCAAATACAACTCTGCTATCTTCTTCATCGGGTAGTCGATCTTATAAGGTACGAAGTTAGCACACTTCGTCAATCGGTCCACGATCACGCAAACTGAATCAAATCCCCTTAGAGATCTCGGTAACCCCGTAATGAAGTCCATAGAAATACTTTACCACTTCCAAGTCGGGATCTCCAAAGGAGTCAACTTGCCACTAGGCCTCCCATGGTCGGCCTTCACCCACTTGCAAGTGTAACATTCTGAAACATACCGAGCTATATCCCCCTTCATACCATACTACCAGGCGATCTGCTTCAAATCATGATACATCTTGGTAGATCATGGGTGGTAGGAAACACTGGATCCATGAGCCTCTTTGCATACCATACTCCTGATGTCTCCAACCACGGGGATGCAAAACTTGTCGCAGTACTTCAAAGTACCTGAATCGCTAATAGAAAAATCCGGCAACTCCCCTCTCTCAGTCCTGAGGTACAGGTGTAACAAATCCGGATCATCCTTCTAGTGCAACCTGCTGAGTAAAATCCAAGATGGCTCTGCCACTGCCAACCTGCTTTGCAAATCACAGCATCCCACGGAGATATCCATCAACAAGAACTCGTCCACTAAACGGTCTGCCGTGAGGTTGAAGATCTTCCCTGTCTTGCAGCTCAGGGCGTCGGTCACCACATTGGCCTTGCCTGGATGGTACTGGATCTCCACGTCATAATCAGCCACAAACTATAGCCACCCTCACTGGCGCAGATTCTGCTTCTTCTGTGTAAACACGTACTTCAGTCTCTTATGATCTATGAAAATCTTGCACTGAGCCCCCATAGAGTAGATGCCTCCACAGCTTCAACGCAAAAATCACCGCCGCAAACTCAAGGTCATGCGTAGGGTAATTTCACTCATGAGTCTTCAACTGCCGCGACCCATACGCAATCACCTTCCCCTCTTACATCAACACGCCTCCGAGCCCAACATGCGATGCATCCACATACACATCATAGTCCTGGCCCTCCGTAGGCAACGTCAACACAGGGGAAAAACACAACCTGCTTTTCAGCTCCAGAAAAGCCTCCTCACATTTCTTGCTCCAAATGAACATCGCATGCTTCTGTGTCAGCTTAGTCACGGGCGCTGCCAAGGTAGAAAAGCCCTCAACAAACCTTCTATAATAGCCGGACAAACCCAAGAAGCTCCTAATCTCCTTGGGTGTGCTCGGCCTATGCCAATCCATCACTATAGAAATCTTCCCAGGGTCCACTGAAATTCCATCCTTGTTCACCATATAACCCAGGAAGGAAACCTGAGGCAACCAGAATTCACATTTACTCCGCTTGGCAAACAACTGATGATCTCTCAAGGCAGATAACACCAACCGCAAGTGCTTATCATGCTCTGTAGCATTCCGAGAATAAATCAGAACGTCGTCTATGAATACGACCACAAACTTGTCCAAAAAATCTTTGAACACCCGGTTCATCATGTCCATGAATCCTAATGGCGCATTGGTCAACCAAAAAGACATAACTAGGAATTCGAAATGGCCTTGCATCGATCGGAAAGCCATCCGTGGAATGTCCGACTCCCGGATCCTGAGCTGATTATATCCTGATCGAAGGTCAATCTTGGAGAACACCGAGCTACCATGCAACTGATCGAATAAGTCGTCGATTCTGGGCAGAGGATACCTGTTCTTGATGGTGACTTTGTTCAACTCTCGATAGTCGATGCAAAGGCGTATTGAACCATCTTTCTTCTTCATAAAGAGAACAGGAGCACTGTAACGCCCCGTTTTTTCAGCGATTATTTTTATTCTCGTTTGGCGTTACGATGACGCGTTTCCGTGGCTTGTGCCATTTGTGGAGTGTGGTTTAGCTCCTTAGAACTGAGTGCCCTATTCTGTAGCCTGTTGGCAAGATCTCCCTAGCAAGCCGAGTCGTTTTGGGTGACCCGGTGTGGCCTCTCGGGGGGATGTTGGTGTTTGGCTTTATTTGGGTATAACTCGAGTTCTGTTCGTCGAAAGTTAATTTCGACTTCGCCATTGTGTTTGTAGCGTGGGTATTTAGCTACGGTGCGAATTTCGTCGAATTCCGAGGTAGATCGGTTTTCGCGTCGATTTGGTGCTTTATGTAATTTTGTAATTAATTATATTATTATATAATTATATATATATATATATAGTTTATGAAAAGGCACGCATCATCTTCTTCCCCGCTTGAAACCGCCGGTCTTGTACGAGAGAAACGGAGAAACCGCCTACCCTTCCCGTCGGACGCCGATTCCCGAAGCGTTTGTGGACGGAATTCGATTCCGAGAGTGGATTCGGATTGCTCTCGTCAAGACCTTCATTCCTACGATAAGAAATTTGATTTTCGTGGAGTTTTGCGAGGATTGGAATTTTCGGTTTTGGAGTTTTCCGCCATTAATGGCCGAGTTTTGTTCTAGGTGTTGCGGCCGTTTTGATCCGTGCGAAGAGGAGGAAAGCAGTCCAAGCTTCGCTGTGAATTGAGGCAAGTGGTATTCTTGCCCTTGCCAAGTTTTTTTTTCGATCTTACTTGCTGAAATTGAAATCCCGGTAAGCCCATGTTAGAGGCCTTGTTGTTCTCATTTTCTTGCTAACTATAGGGCTTAGTTCTTCCTACTGAAACCCCCCTATTTTGTGATGATTGGTATCCAAATTGTCGGCGTGGAGCCGTTGTTTTCCTTTACTCTGATTGCTGCTCTGGTTCGGGTGTAGCCGAGAGGGAGAGTTAGGAGGGGGGTGTGGTTGCCGATTTTCGTTAAGGTATTACTCGAATGATTAGGCATATTTTGTATTGTAGTGGTGCGCGACGTTGGTAGTTTCCTGCTGCTATTGCAGTTGCGTTAGTCGTGTGCGCGTTCCGGTGTCGTTCGGGAAATTCCAAACGGTACAGGTTAGCCGTGCACGGTCGTTAACCGTTAGGTCGCACGACCACTAGTCGTGTGCCTCTGGTCGTGCGCGTATAACTTTCAGTTTCCAAAGTTCTGTCTCGTAGATCGCACGAGCGCTGGCAAGCAGTGCGCACGACCACTGATCGTCCATCACTGATCGTGCGCTGACGCTAAGTTTTTCTCAGGTTTTCCAGGTTCGCTTCGCACGATCATCAGCCGATGAGTGCGCACGACCACTGATCGTGCGTCACTGATCGTGCGCTCTGTATATTTTCTGTTACTAGGAGATTTTAGCTGGTTTCGAGTGCGGGAGTTTAGATACTCAAGTGACAGGCAACTACTCGAGTTCTGAATCTTCTGCCTTGGTCGTTCGACTATCGTCGAGCTCAGTATTCTTTAGTGGGTTTGTGGGTAGTGGCTTTATTTTGGCGGCGAGTGAGGCTAGCTCACTCAATGCCAAAGTTTAGGTAGGCACTGAGGGGGTTTCACTCAACGCCTAGTCGTGTTGGTTTATTTCAACACTCTTCCTTTACCTTGTCTTTCGTTTCCGAGTGGATTTCCAGTTGTATTTCTGGGTTTTCCTTGTCGGCCGTTTTCTTTATTGTCCTAGAGGCCGAATCGTGGGTCGTGGTTAGTAGTGGTGGTTGTAGCTCTTTATGGGGGTGGAGTTGTGTGATATAGCCAAGGCCACCCATGTTTTTCTTGCTCCAGGTACGGGCTGGGCATGTCGGGTGGAAGGTCCCTTGTGTTTTCACGTGTTGACCCTCGAGCTTTTGACTTGGATATGGTGGATTGGGGGACTGCGTTTGCCTTCGATCCGGTTCCTCGTTGTTGTTTTTGCTACTATCACTTCCCACAGTTTAGGGTGTTAGAAGTTTCTTCTTTGGTAGTTTGCAGCACTTTTGGCTCTTGGTAGCCTAGTAGTCCCTGCAGGATGTGGTTCCTGGGCTGGGTTATTGCTGTTTCTTTGCACGTTGTGCATTTATTGTGGTCCTGTTTTGGACAGTTGTGACTCTTTCTACTATATGTTTTTCTGGTACTTTTCCCCTTTTGGTTGACTCTTTCATGCAGTTTTACTTTGTTTAGCTTGCTGAGGTATTCTGTTTTCTTTGGAATACCCCAGGTTCTGAGCCGTAGCCAGTCTGGTGGCTAGTTAGAGGTGGTATTGTTGGTGGACTCCCGGACTTTGGAGTTCTGTTTACCTTGTTAGTGAGGTTGTTTTCAGTACTTTCTTACAGACATATATTTGTGTTAGTGGGTTCGTGTCAGGTTGTTGGCGCCCACTGGTAGTTTTTACCTTGTACTAGATATATACTATTGCTGCTACCATTTTCTGGAGATAGTCTACTTGCTCTGAGAAGGTTTTATGCTAGGTTGCTAGTTATTTTTAAACTATAATTATTATTATAAATAAAGCTCATGATCAGCATGTTTTATAAGACGTATTCACTATTTTCCAAATCACGTATAAAGACCGTTTTCTTATATATTATATAAATTAAATGTAGGGTCTTGCATAGCATGAGTGGTTCTCTTGGAACCCTTATGCGCTCCTTAGGATGTTAAACCTAAATAAAGTATTTTTCCGCAGCGTATAAATATAGTTTTTCTTTTGTGGACTAGGTGATCCACTGAGCCGAGGGATACGGTCTCTAAAATATAACTGATTTTCTAATCATTAATCACATGATTTTCTTTCATTAAGTTGGTAGTTGGTTTTGCCTGAGCGTCAGCAGTTATCCCCTGTTTGACGTGGCATCACGACGCGTGTTTTCTCTTACTCTGATAATTCTTAATTCGGAGAAAATGCGGGTTGTGACAGTTGGTATCAGAGGGAGGTTGCTTGACAAGTTAGTTGAGCAACCTTCCTTTGTTCGCTTATTAGTAGTTCAGCATCATGTCATTCACACACCGATATGTCATCAGCACGTCTTAGCAAAAGCACGAACACTATACTCATAGCATAACATGAAGTATACGGGGCATATTATGTAGTATGGGATGCATAATATGTGTTCGTATATGGATCCACCATAGGGGCTACATGTGAGGGTTATGTAGTATGGGATGCATAACCTCACCACATGACTGCGACTAGCACGATTCTTTTTTCGTTGCATGGAAATATTATGTAGTATGGGATGCATAACATTTTCATGCGTACGCCGCTCATAACATGCATTAGGGCCTTTTTTTTTAGAATGCATAGCACAATCATGCATATCATATCATTGCATAAGCACAACGCGCCGAGCTAAAGATTTACAGGATGACATATGTACACACATGAGTTTTCAAATTAACATAAGTTCATGCATCCGATCTAGGCACAAGAGTTAGTAAGGTGGTGGTTAACCATCCTAGGTTAGGGCATATCATCTAATTTTTGTGAAGAAGATAAACTCTCAGAGCAAGTTTAGCAGCTTTAAGTCTATATCTACATATGTATTGTCTGTACTGGTAATCGGTTCTAGTCGTTGGATTTGGATCTGATTTGCGTTGTAATGATTTTTAGGATGGCTAGGCGTCCTGCGACTCGATCGACTCCCCTGTCTGAGGGTGAATCTTCTGGAGCTCAGAACGATGCGGTGATCGAGAGTCTGCGTCAGAGTAGCGAAGCTATGGGCAGGCAGTTGGAGGAGGTGCAAGCCCAGATTCAGTCTTTGGTGGCTGTTGTGGCAGGTCAGGCTCAGGGTGTGCAAGTTCCTGCTGGGGGGTTAGCTGTTCCTCCTCCTCCTGCACCCTTGAGACCTCCAGTGGTGGTGCCAGCAGAGATGGCCTTAATCTCGCAGTTTCAGAGGCTGAGCCCTCCCACTTATGATGGGAAGGCAGATTTCATGGTGATAGACGACTGGCTGATCTCCATGGAGGAGATGTTCTCGTACTCAGAGATTGCAGATGATCAGAGGGTCATGTTAGCCACCTATCAGCTCAAAGGGTTGGCTCGTAGTTGGTGGCTGAGAGAGAAGGAGAGCTTAGCAGCCGGATGCTCTTGGGAAGTGTTCAAGGAGATGCTGATGGCGACGACGGCCCTCAACAAGGTGAAGACGATGATGGCGCGCTTACGGATTCCATTTCTCTGCCTCCAAATAAAGTCTGGCGGCGCTGTGACGATCATGTGGAACGGCGCCAGAATATCCGCCCGCGGCGCAAGCCCATTTTTAGTTTATTAATAATTATTATTAATAAATTAATATGGAGAATTAATATAGTTTATTATCTATTTTATCGCGAGATTAATATTTTTATTTCATGTATTAATTTCATGTAGATGGAGACGTATAACCATCATAGCTATTTTATTTCATGTACGGACTATAGTTATTTCATGTCATGATGGGTGTTATTAGCCATCATGAGTGTTTTCATTTGTATGGAGGAGATGGAGTGGTGTAGCCTATATAAAGGCATGTTTGTTCTCATTTTAGGCATTGAAGATGAAAAATTGAAACCAAAATTCAAGATTGAATTTCCCCCCTCTTTTCCTCTTCCCCCTTAGGAAGTTTCGGCCCTCCCCCTCTTGCTCCCTCTCTTGGCCGCCGGCCACACCTCCTCCTTCCTCTTGCTCGGCTTCTCTTCATCCTCCTCCTCCTCTCCCTTTATCTCCAAGGAAATCCGACCCCCTTTCTTGCCTCCACAAATTCGGCCGCCACCATAGCCGCCAACCTCCATATCCTCCTCTTCATTAGGCTCGGCCACCACTATAGCCGCCAACCTCCATACCCCAAACCCGTCCATCCCCTTTTCCCCAATCCAAAATCCGACTACCCTCAAAGGCCCCAACCCCTTGGTGTAAACATCGGCCAAGATCAAAGGTGTTTCCTCCTTTGTGGTTTGCCTCCACCGGCGTGAAGCGACGAAGGCGAGCAAGATTATCATTTCCTTCCGGCGCAACTCCAGCGGATCCGTTGAGAGGCGATCCAAGTAGAGTGTAATCGGAATCACCCATTCCGATTGGGGTAACGAAACCTTTTCTATTTCTTTGTGAGATTTCCTTTCTTGAATATTCAAGTGGTGTTGTTATCCGTCGCGTTAATTTTGAAATCATTGAAACCCATCGTGGTGGATTACTTTTGTATTGTTTTTCTTGCTTACGTTATTTGATTCAGCGGGTTTGGCGAGCCCCTCGTTTTATTTTCGTTGGGAGAGATCTACCTATTCCGAATCGTCTCTATTTCGGTAGATCTCTTTTGGTACAACGTCGCTCGGTCGGACGCAATATTCGTCCATTTGGCTCGATCAAATATTGGCTTCATAGCCCTTATTTGATCCCTACCGGTTTGGCTACCCGTGGCTAGCGTTATTGTGATAGAAAATATTTGTGTGGAATCGCGTAGAGCGAAGTTGCTAAAATAGGTTTTAATCGTAACGAGCCGTTCGTGAGTGATAATCGGTTTAAATCGGTATCAAACCCCGTGGCCTACATCAATTTGGTATCAGAGGGAGGTTCACGTCAATTTCCTAATTGGCAATCCTCCCCCTCATATTTTGGCAAGTTTGCATGCACGCACTCGTAAAATTGGTAAAAAAAAAAAAAAAAAAAATTCATAATTGGAAAAAAATTCAAATTTGGTAAACACTCAAATTTGGTAAAAATTCAAAATTCAAATCTCAAAAATTCAAAATTCAAATTTCGAATTTCAAAATTCAAATTTCAAAATCTCGAATTTCAAAAGTCAAATTTCATATTTCAAATTTCAAATTTCAAAATTCAAAATTCAAAATTCGAATTTCGAATTTCGAATTTCGAATTTCAAAATTCAAAATTTAAATTTCAAATTTCAAAATTTCAAATTTCAATTTCGAATTTCAAAATTCAAATTTCAAAACTTTTAAGTTTCATGAAAACTAGTTTTTCTACATATTGGTCTGCAAATAACGACATTAAAATGTCAACTTTTCTCAAAATTAAAAATTAAAAATTTCTGGAAATTCTTCATATAATTTTCAGTATTAAAACAAAAAAAAATTATTTTTCCATTAAGAATTTGTTTTTATTAATTAATTTGAAAATTTAGTAATTGGTGTGCCAATAGCGGCCTAGATTTTTATTTTCTTAATAAAAAAAATTCCAGAAAATTTTTTAATAATCCTTATATTTTTCCAGCAAAAACCCTATTTTAAAATGTTTAAAACCTTAGTGGTTAAGCGGGAACAATTCCGT
Organism: Platanthera zijinensis; assembly: GCA_039513925.1. NCBI lineage: Eukaryota > Viridiplantae > Streptophyta > Magnoliopsida > Asparagales > Orchidaceae > Platanthera > Platanthera zijinensis. Next base: position 154,909,036 of record CM077078.1, on the reverse strand, counting down.
CTTTGATAGAGTTAAGTGGTCCAGATCTTATTTCCCTAGCACATGCACTTTCCGGGTGAATTTTCACCTCCGGTTCGCGCTAGGATGGCTTACGATGTCCATGCTACTCGTTCCCACATCTACCCTCCCACAATTAGCATGACCCCCACTTATGACGGTTTAGGAGGTCTACGTGTTTTCTTAGATTGGGTTAAGGATATGGAGTATTACTTTGAGTGGTACGATTTGAACAACGCGGATATGGTGCGGATAGCTAGACTTAAGTTGATAGGAAAAGCTAAACTATTTTGGATAGTGGAAGAGATTCAATTAATAGTTAAGTATGGTAGATCACGTCTAAGTTGGGATAGCATGAAGGCCATATTGAAGGATGAATACGCCTCTCCGTACCATCGTACGCTAGCGTGTGAGTCTCCTCCTAACTTACCCAAGTTAGTCGTTGATTCTCTCTTGAAATCTGAGGTTGTGATTACAAGTGTACCCGTCACTAAGGACGAGGTTATTATTGATGACAATTTGAGTGACGATGAGGAGATTGGTTACCCAAGTGACTTGGATGAGGATTTCTCATTTGAGGAACCACCCCCACTTCCCTTCGACGACATTTCACAGTCATCCCCTCTAACCGTTGTGGAACCTTTTGATGATCCTAAGTCGATTGATATTTTGTCTGAGACAGAAGAGTTACAGTCTGCTGATGATCTTGAGTTAGTAGTTATGTTGGCTGAGACAGTAGAGTCGTCCGATGTAGAGAGCTTACATGTTACTGAGTTAGATGATGACTTGCTTGGACCCGATGCTATATTGGTTGACCCTGGCTTATTAGTTGTTCCTACGATATTGGACGAGTCACCTTGGGATGGTTGTTCAGTCTGGGATAATCTTAGTGTGATACATCCGGGAGTTAGTTCTTTGACGATATCATCGCCGCTTGGGATTCAAGCTAATTATAATACTCCCTTGGATTCGATTTGTCTATCCCCTATTTTTGACGATGTCCCTACCTCATGGGAAGAATTATGTTTGGAAGAATGTCCAGGCGAGAGAGTTTTATTTCTAGAAGACGTTATTGGAGTGGAACCGGATAAGCATTCCCTGATGCTAACCCCGTTGCCTGATATGGAATATGAACTTAACTCTCTCCCGTCTGTCGTGCTACCAACTCTTTCTTCTGACCCGATCACTGAGTTGGAATTACACGAATTACCTCATGAATTGGAAGACACGTCGGATGAGTTTTCCGTATGGGTGAACCCCCTGTTTGAGTTTTCCTATGATTATAATGGTTTGCAACCGGATGCTCCTTTCTGGACGTCAAATCCGTGTTTTGGGATTTCGAGTCGGACTGCTAGTGATCCCTTGGCTATAGTGCCTTATGATGTGATGTCGCCTCGACACACTTATCTGCCAAGCCCGATCGCACGCATTTATCCTCCTCCATTTGTTGACCCTATCATGCACACATCCGTGATGGAATATGGGTACTTTGAGTTAGGTCACTCGCACTTCCCTTCATTTCTGCAAGCGTCCACGTCTATATTTGGTGATGAGTGTTTTCCGTTAGTTTTTATTCATGACGTTCTAAAATTTAAATATAAGTCTACTTGTATTAGTGAAGAGCGGCTTACCTTGGCATATCTTCGTGCCAAGCGTTATTATTTTAAGTATCACATTAGAGCTGCGAAGTTTATGCCTCTAAAAATAATCTTTGCTTTTAAGGCCCCCATTCCCCCGGACTTAAATCCTTTATGTTTTGCATTTGGGGTCAGTCACGTTGCACATGGTTTCACACCACACCGTAACCATTTCTCTCGGTACTATTTAAATGAATTTTTCACTGTGGTAACATTTCATGAGTTACCCGCTAGTTTGTCGCCGAATCTCACTCCGGATTATGCTAATTATGATTTCTTCTTATGTACGCACGATCGTAATGCGCTAGCTATACAAATTATCTCATATCATTTTATTGCTAGCTTACAAAAAAGAGTGTCTTACTTTAAGAGTGACGATTTTGTTTTGGTGTTTCTCGTCCCTGAACGGATGCCTTCGGGCACTTTAGAAAATTGGCGAGTTGGTAAGTTGGACCCTGTATGGATTTTAATAACGTTCGGAGAATACGCATATCATTTGGAATCTTTCACTGATTGGGATTTTTCCCTTGTTTTTGATGTTTTTGATTTAACGCTATACGATTCTCCGCCACTTGAATTTCATATCTCTCCGTGTGGGTCCACTTTGTTCTCTTTGGGTATGGGTAGTGAGTTTTTACTTGGATTGTTTTCTTCACCGGTCTCCTCTGGAGGTACGTTGGTTGATGATGTTAAAGCTTGTTTTCCTTTATTGCCTAATGCTTTTCCAAGGTTCCCTAGGGACATTTTATTGCATGACAGGATACTCCAGGTGGATGTGCTTTGCTCTCCAAGTGGTTACGTGTGCCGCTTCATGGTTCTAAAGGTTGATGCCTCCCCGCACCGGTACTCATCGGTGATGAGTAATTTTAAGAGGGGGAGGATTGATGGCGACGACGGCCCTCAACAAGGTGAAGACGATGATGGCGCGCTTACGGATTCCATTTCTCTGCCTCCAAATAAAGTCTGGCGGCGCTGTGACGATCATGTGGAACGGCGCCAGAATATCCGCCCGCGGCGCAAGCCCATTTTTAGTTTATTAATAATTATTATTAATAAATTAATATGGAGAATTAATATAGTTTATTATCTATTTTATCGCGAGATTAATATTTTTATTTCATGTATTAATTTCATGTAGATGGAGACGTATAACCATCATAGCTATTTTATTTCATGTACGGACTATAGTTATTTCATGTCATGATGGGTGTTATTAGCCATCATGAGTGTTTTCATTTGTATGGAGGAGATGGAGTGGTGTAGCCTATATAAAGGCATGTTTGTTCTCATTTTAGGCATTGAAGATGAAAAATTGAAACCAAAATTCAAGATTGAATTTCCCCCCTCTTTTCCTCTTCCCCCTTAGGAAGTTTCGGCCCTCCCCCTCTTGCTCCCTCTCTTGGCCGCCGGCCACACCTCCTCCTTCCTCTTGCTCGGCTTCTCTTCATCCTCCTCCTCCTCTCCCTTTATCTCCAAGGAAATCCGACCCCCTTTCTTGCCTCCACAAATTCGGCCGCCACCATAGCCGCCAACCTCCATATCCTCCTCTTCATTAGGCTCGGCCACCACTATAGCCGCCAACCTCCATACCCCAAACCCGTCCATCCCCTTTTCCCCAATCCAAAATCCGACTACCCTCAAAGGCCCCAACCCCTTGGTGTAAACATCGGCCAAGATCAAAGGTGTTTCCTCCTTTGTGGTTTGCCTCCACCGGCGTGAAGCGACGAAGGCGAGCAAGATTATCATTTCCTTCCGGCGCAACTCCAGCGGATCCGTTGAGAGGCGATCCAAGTAGAGTGTAATCGGAATCACCCATTCCGATTGGGGTAACGAAACCTTTTCTATTTCTTTGTGAGATTTCCTTTCTTGAATATTCAAGTGGTGTTGTTATCCGTCGCGTTAATTTTGAAATCATTGAAACCCATCGTGGTGGATTACTTTTGTATTGTTTTTCTTGCTTACGTTATTTGATTCAGCGGGTTTGGCGAGCCCCTCGTTTTATTTTCGTTGGGAGAGATCTACCTATTCCGAATCGTCTCTATTTCGGTAGATCTCTTTTGGTACAACGCCGCTCGGTCGGACGCAATATTCGTCCATTTGGCTCGATCAAATATTGGCTTCATAGCCCTTATTTGATCCCTACCGGTTTGGCTACCCGTGGCTAGCGTTATTGTGATAGAAAATATTTGTGTGGAATCGCGTAGAGCGAAGTTGCTAAAATAGGTTTTAATCGTAACGAGCCGTTCGTGAGTGATAATCGGTTTAAATCGGTATCAAACCCCGTGGCCTACATCAGATGCTGTTGAGGAAGTTCTTACCCTCGGTCGAGCGTGACCGCCTCATGAACGACTTCCTCTATCTGAAGCAAAGGCAGATCACGGTGGGTGAGTATGAGATAGAGTTTAGTAAATTGAGCCGTTTTGCCCCTGGATTGGTCAGCGTTGAGGCTGATCGAGTTAAGCGATTTCTCGGTGGTTTGAGGAGTGAGGTGCAGCAGTTGGCCAGTGCTTATGGGTCAGTGACTTATGCTGGAGTTGTAGAGGCTGCTCTTAAGGTTGAGGCCATTGAGACGGCGAAGAGCAGAGGCCAGCAGTTGAAGAAGGATAAGAGGAAGTTGGTAGAGGAGAAGAAACCCCTGGTACCCGATGCTGTTCCGGGAAAGAGGAGCAGGGTGGTGTGCAGTTTTTGTGGCCGGTCAGGCCATCCTGTCGAGAGGTGTTTCAAGAAGGCGGCAGCTCAGAAGAAGGAGCAGGTTCATGCGATTCAGGGTGCTCCTAGGAGAGATGCCTCCTGTTCTGTTTGTAAGCGATCCGACCATGATGCGGCCCAGTGTTGGACCAAGGATAAAGTCTCCTTTCAGTGTGGGCAGAAGGGACACATCAAGTCGAGGTGTCCTCTGTTTCAGTCAGCGCTTCCTGCAGTTCCGTTGCAGGCATTACCTCCACCTCAGCGTGTGGACAAGGGAAAAGGGAAGCTGAACGTGATTTCTTCTGAGGAGGCTCAGACTTCGACCCAGGTGATCTCAGGTTAGTTGTTTGTTGTTTTTCTTTCTAGCCTGGTGGTTTAGTTGCTAGTTTTTTTTGCGGTACTGTTGTGCTAGTTCCTTAGCTTTGTGTGTTCCTATAGGGAAATTTAAGGTGAAGAACCGCTGGGCGCGTGTTCTGTTTGACTCCGGCGCTACCCACTCGTTCGTGGCTAGAGCCTTTGTGGAGCGTCATCGATTGTCTCTAGATCGTGTTCGGGATTCCTTCCGTGTCAAGTTTCCCTCTGGTGAATCTGTGTTGTCAGATTTGGGTATTTTGGATTGCCCGGTTTTGTTGGGGGATTTTCTTGCGAAGGCGGACCTGAAGATGATTGATCTAGAGGACTTCGATGTCATTTTGGGCATGGACTGGCTCTCTCGGTATGATGCGATCATTCAGTGCAAAGGAAAGCGCTTGGACTTCATCAGGGACGACGGTCAGCCCGGCAGCATGTATGCTGATCTGTGTCAGGATTCTCCTGTTCTCTCTGCGGTATGTGTTCAGAGATTGTTTCTTTCTGATTGTTGTGTTTGTTTAGTCTCGGCGGTTGGAACCGTTGTTAGCGTGCCACGCTTGGAGGAGATTCCTATTGTTCGTGGTTTCGCCGATGTTTTTCTTGATGATCTTCCTGGTATCCCTCCTGAGCGGGATGTGGAGTTTGTTATTGATTTGGAGCTGGGTACGCGTCCTATTGCTAAGGCGCCATACCGGATGGCCCCTCGGGAGTTAGAGGAGTTGCGAATTCAGTTAGATGAGTTGTTGGCTAAAGGTTTTATCAGGCAGAGTTCGTCGCCTTGGGGTGCTCCTGTTTTGTTCGTAAAGAAGAAAGATGGGTCGATGCGGCTTTGCATCGACTATAGAGAGTTGAACAAGGTCACTATCAAGAACAGGTACCCTCTGCCGAGGATCGATGATTTTTTTGACCAGTTGCGTGGTAGCGCGGTGTTCTCCAAGATCGATCTTCGTTCGGGCTATCATCAGCTCAGGATCCGTGAGGCAGATATTCCACGGACTGCGTTTAGGTCGAGGCATGGACACTTTGAGTTTTTGGTGATGTCGTTTGGTTTGACCAACGCATCATCAGCTTTCATGGACGTGATGAATCGGGTATTCAAGGATTTCCTAGACAAGTTCGTGGTGGTCTTCATTGATAACGTGTTGGTTTATTCTCGCAATGCTGAGGAGCATGAGCAGCATTTGCGTTTGGTCCTATCAGAATTGAGGAACCACAAGTTATTCGCCAAGTTGAGCAAGTGCGAATTTTGGTTGCCTCAGGTTTCTTTTCTAGGCCACGTGGTGAACAAGGATGGGATCTCGGTTGACCCAGAAAAGATTGCAGTAGTGATGGATTGGAGTAGGCCGAATACTCCTAAGGAGATCAGAAGTTTCTTAGGGTTGGCTGGCTATTACAGGAGATTCGTGGAGGGTTTCTCTTCTCTAGCCGCACCTTTGACCAAGCTGACTCAGAAGAATGTGGCTTTTGTTTGGAGCAAGAAGTGCGAAGAAGCTTTTCAGGAGTTAAAGAGGAGATTGTGTACTGCTCCCGTTCTGACCCTTCCTACTGAGGGCGTGGATTATGATGTGTATGTGGATGCTTCGCATATAGGTCTGGGATGCGTATTAATGCAGGATGGAAAAGTAATTGCTTATGGGTCAAGGCAGTTGAAGACTCATGAGAAGAATTATCCTACGCATGACCTTGAGTTTGCAGCGGTTATCTATGCGTTGAAGTTGTGGAGGCACTTACTTTATGGGGCTCAGTGCAAGATTTTTACTGACCATAAGAGCCTGAAGTACGTGTTCACGCAGAAGGAGTTGAATCTGTGTCAGCGGCGGTGGCTTGAGTATGTGGCGGATTATGATGTAGAAATCCAGTATCATCCGGGCAAGGCCAATGTGGTGGCCGACGCCCTGAGCCGAAAGACGGGAAAGATCTTTAACCTCTCCGCCGATCGGTTAGTTGAGGAGTTCCTCCTTATGGATATTTCAGTGGGATGCTGTGGTTTGCAGAGTAGTTTGTCAGTGGCAGAGCCGTACTGGATTTCTTTGACTAGACTGCATCAGAAGGACGATCCGGATCTGTTGCACCTTTTTACCAGGACAGAGAAGGGAGAGTTGCCAGATTTTGCTATTGATGATGCGGGTACTTTGAAGTACCGCAGCAGGTTTTGTGTTCCCGCTGTTGGGGACATTAGGAGTATGATTTGCAGTGAGGCTCATGGTTCCAGCGTTGCCTACCATCCAGGATCTACGAAGATGTACCGTGACTTAAGGCAAATTGCCTGGTGGTATGGTATGAAAGGAGATATAGCCCGATTTGTTGCTGAGTGTCGCACTTGCAAGCGTGTGAAGGCCGATCATGGAAGGCCTGGTGGTAAGTTGACTCCGTTAGAGATCCCGACTTGGAAGTGGGAGAGTATATCTATGGACTTCATTACGGGTTTGCCAAAATCCCCGAGGGGATTTGATTCTGTTTGGGTTATAGTGGATAGATTGACGAAGTGTGCTCACTTCATGCCTTATAAGATTGATTACCCGATGAAGAAGATAGCGGAGTTGTACTTGAATGAAGTCATCCGACTCCACGGTGTGCCGGATAGCATCATTTCTGATCGAGACTCCCGGTTTACTTCTTGTTTTTGGCAGAGTCTGCAGGAGGGTTTGGGTACGGATCTGAGGTATTCTACTGCGTACCACCCTCAGACCAATGGGCAGACGGAGCGGGTCAATCAGATTGTTGAGGATATGATCCGGTTCTATATTTTAGACCACGGTGGAGCGTGGGATGAGCGTCTGCGACTCATGGAATTTGCTTATAATAACAGTTATCAGGAAAGCTTGCAGATGGCTCTGTTCGAAGCTTTGTATGGGAGGCGCTGTAGGACTCCGTAGTTTTGGGCCGAGGCTGGTGAGAGGCCGTTGTTGGGTCCTGATGCGCTGGAGGATATGGAAGTCGCCGTGAAGCTTATTCGGGAGAAGCTTCGTATAGCTCAGGAGAGGTATAAAAAGAACGCCAATCGGCGTAGGTCTGCTTTGGAGTTTTTAGTAGGGGATCATGTATACCTCAAGGTTTCTCCAATGGTTGGTGTGAAGAGATTTGGTAAAAATCGGAAATTGGACTCAAGGTATGTGGGCCCGTTCGAGATTTTGGAGCGGATTGGTGTGTCTGCATATAGATTGGATTTGCCAGCGAACTTCCCTGGTGTTCATAATGTTTTTCATGTTAGCCAATTGCGGAAGTGTGTGCGCAGTAGTGGGCAGGTCTTAGACGTTGTGCCCCAGTTGGAGCCCAACCTCTCTTTTGTTGAGGTGTCGGTTCGTATTTTGGATTCTCAGGAGCGTGTGCTGCGAAAGAAGTCCATACCGATGGTGAAAGTTCTATGGAAAAATCAGGATTTGGAGAGCGCGACTTGGGAGCTAGAGTCGGCCATGAGGAGGGCTTACCCTCACCTGTTTCACTGATTTGATCGGTATGTTTCCCTTTGTAACTTCTGTTTGTTACTTTTCCTTCTTTAGTAGGAGTGTTGTGCGTAAAGTTTCGGGACGAAACTTTCTTTTAGGGGGAGTGACTGTAACGCCCCGTTTTTTCAGCGATTATTTTTATTCTCGTTTGGCGTTACGATGACGCGTTTCCGTGGCTTGTGCCATTTGTGGAGTGTGGTTTAGCTCCTTAGAACTGAGTGCCCTATTCTGTAGCCTGTTGGCAAGATCTCCCTAGCAAGCCGAGTCGTTTTGGGTGACCCGGTGTGGCCTCTCGGGGGGATGTTGGTGTTTGGCTTTATTTGGGTATAACTCGAGTTCTGTTCGTCAAAAGTTAATTTCGACTTCGCCGTTGTGTTCGTAGCGTGGGTATTTAGATACGGTGCGAATTTCGTCGAATTCTGAGGTAGATCGGTTTTCGCGTCGATTTGGTGCTTTATGTAATTTTGTAATTAATTATATTATTATATAATTATATATATATAGTTTATAAAAAGGCACGCATCATCTTCTTCCCCGCTTGAAACCGCCGGTCTTGTACGAGAGAAACGGAGAAACCACCTACCCTTCCCTTCAGACGCCGATTCCCGGAGCGTTTGTGGACGGAATTCGATTCCGAGAGTGGATTCGGATTGCTCTCGTCAAGACCTTCATTCCTACGGTAAGAAATTCGATTTTCGTGGAGTTTTGCGAGGATTGGAATTTTCGGTTTTGGAGTTTTCCGCCATTAATGGCCGAGTTTTGTTCTAGGTGTTGCGGCCGTTTTGATCCGGGCGAAGAGGAGGAAAGCAGTCCAAGCTTCGCTGTGAATTGAGGCAAGTGGTATTCTTGCCCTTGCCAAGTTTTTTTTTCGATCTTTCTTGCTGAAATTGAAATCCCGGTTAGCCCAGGTTAGAGGCCTTGTTGTTCTCATTTTCTTGCTAACTATAGGGCTTAGTTCTTCCTACTGAAACCCCCCCTATTTTGTGATGATTGGTATCCAAATTGTCAGCGTGGAGCCATTGTTTTCCTTTACTCTGATTGCTGCTCTGGTTCGGGTGTAGCCGAGAGGGAGAGTTAGGAGGGGGGGTGTGGTTGCCAATTTTCGTTAAGGTATTACTCGAATGATTAGGCATAGTTTGTATAGTAGTGGTGCGCGACGTTGGTAGTTTCCTGCTGCTATTGCAGTTGCGTGAGTCGTGTGCGCGTTCCGGTGTCGTTCGGGAAATTCCAAACGGTACAGGTTAGCCGCGCATGGTCGTTAACTGTTAGGTCGCCCGACCACTGGTCGTGTGCCTCTGGTCGTGCGCGTATAACTTTCAGTTTCCAAAGTTCTGTCTCGTAGATCGCACGAGCGCTGGCAAGCAGTGCGCACGACCACTGATCGTGCGTCACTGATCGTGCGCTGACGCTAAGTTTTTCTCAGGTTTTCCAGGTTCGCTTCGCACGATCATCAGCCGATGAGTGCGCACGACCACTGATCGTGCGTCACTGATCGTGCACTCTGTATATTTTCTGTTGCTAGGCGATTTTAGCTGGTTTCGAGTGCGGGAGTTTAGATACTCAAGTGATAGGCAACTACTCGAGTTCTGGATCTTCTGCCTTGGTCGTTCGACTATCATCGAGCTCAGTATTCTTTAGCGGGTTTGTGGGTAGTGGCTTTATTTTGGCGGCGAGTGAGGCTAGCTCACTCAACGCCAAAGTTTAGGTAGGCACTGAGTGGGTTTCACTCAACTCCTAGTCGTGTTGGTTTATTTCAACACTCTTCCTTTACCTTGTCTTTCGTTTCCGAGTGGATTTCCAGTTGTATTTCTGGGTTTTCCTTGTCGGCCGTTTTCTTTATTGTCCTAGAGGCCGAATCGTGGGTCGTGGTTAGTAGTGGTGGTTGTAGCTCTTTATGGGGGTGGAGTTGTGTGATATAGCCAAGGCCACCCATGTTTTTCTTGCTCCAGGTACGGGCTGGGCATGTCGGGTGGAAGGTCCCTTTTGTTTTCACGTGTTGACCCTCGAGCTTTTGACTTGGACATGGTGGATTGGGGGACTGCGTTTACCTTCGATCCGGTTCCTCATTGTTGTTTTTGCTACTATCACTTCCCACAGTTTAGGGTATTAGAAGTTTCTTCTTTGGTAGTTTGCAGCACTTTTGGCTCTTGGTAGCCTAGTAGTCCCTGCAGGATGTGGTTCCTGGGCTGGGTCGTTGCTGTTTCTTTGCGCGTTGTGCATTTATTGTGGTCCTGTTTTGGACAGTTGTGACTCTTTCTACTGCATGTTTTTCTGGTACTTTTCCCCTTTTGGTTGACTCTTTCATGCAGTTTTACTTTGTTTAGCTTGCTGAGGTATTCTATTTTCTTTGGAATACCCCAGGTTCTGAGCCGTAGCCAGTCTGGTGGCTAGTTGGAGGTGGTGTTGTTGGTGGACTCCTGGACTTTGGAGTTCTGTTTACCTTGTTAGTGAGGTTGTTTTCAGTACTTTCTTACAGACATATATTTGTGCTAGTGGGTTCGTGTCAGGTTGTTGGCGCCCACTGGTAGTTTTTACCTTGTACTAGATATATACTATTGCTGCTACCATTTTTTGGAGATAGTCTACTTGCTCTGAGAAGGTTTTATGCTAGGTTGCTAGTTATTTTTAAACTATAATTATTATTATAAATAAAGCTATTGATCAGCATGTTTTATAAGACGTATTCACTATTTTCCAAATCACGTATAAAGACCGTTTTCTTATATATTATATAAATTAAATGTAGGGTCTTGCATAGCATGAGTGGTTCTCTTGGAACCCTTATGCGCTCCTTAGGATGTTAAACCTAAATAAAGTATTTTTCCGCAGCGTATAAATATAGTTTTTCTTTTGTGGACTAGGTGATCCACTGAGCCGAGGGATACGGTCTCTAAAATATAACTGATTTTTTAATCATTAATCACATGATTTTCTTTCATTAAGTTGGTAGTTGGTTTTGCCTGAGCGTCAGCAGTTATCCCCTGCTTGACGTGGCATCACGACGCGTGTTTTCTCTTACTCTGATAATTCTTAATTCAGAGAAAATGTGGGTTGTGATAAGCACCCCAGGGCGACGAGCTCTGCCTTATGAAACCCTTCCCCAATAACTCATCCAGTTGGGTACGCAGCTCCTCCAGCTCCCACGGGGCAATCCGATACGGCGCCTTGGCAATGGGACGAGTACTGGGCTCCAAATCAATCACGAGCTCAACATCTTTGTTTGGAGGAAGACCGGGAAGTTCGCAAGGAAACACATCGGGAAACTCCCGTGCAACAGGAATCTCATCCAATAGTGGCACACTGCTAACAGTCCCCAGTACCGAGACTAAGCAAACAAAACAATCGGAATGAAATAACCTCTCAACACATACCGCAGAAATCGCCGGAGAGCCCTGGCGCGAATCACCGAAAATTCTCCCAGGCTGACCGTTGTCCTTCTTAAAATCCAAGCACTTAACCCTGCACCAGATCACCGCATCGTATCTAGACAACCAATCCATACCCAGGATGACGTCGAAATCCTCCAAGTCTATAACCTTCAGATCTGCCGTAGCCTGGAAATCCCCCAACATAATAGTTCAATCCAGAATGCCCTGATAAGATATCACGGAATCACCCGAGGGTAATTTGACGCAAAAGGCATATCCTACCCGATCAAGAACCCACTGGAACCTCTCTACAAAGGCCCTAGCCACAAAGGAGTGGGTAGCACCTGAGTCAAAGAGAATGCGCTCCCAGCGGTTCTTTACCTTTAAACTCCCTATATATATATATATAAGAGAAAATTGCACAATCATTTAAGAAAAAGATAGCCAAACTAATCTGCAATAGAAGTAAAAAATGACTAGCGAGAAGGTTTACCTGAAATGACTTGCGTCGAAGTTTGAGCCTCCGCTGATGATATCATATTCAGCTTCCCTTTTCCCTTGTCCACAGGCTGAGGCGGTGGCAAGGACTGAAGGGGAACTGGTCGGAGCACAGACTGGAGCTGCGGGCATCGGCCCTTGGTATGACCCTTCTGTCTGCACTGATAGCATACCTTGTCCTTCAACCAGTAACGGGCAACATCATGCCCCTCTTTCTTGCACAGAGTACACACCACATTCTGTAAGACCCCCCTCCCGGAACACAACACACGGCACGAGGGGAGTCTTATGCCCGAAATAGCCGCCTTGCGGTAGCACTAACACACGGGTTAGCCTTTACCATAAGACGTCTATTCCGCCGGCTACAATTCATATCACATAAACAATGCCAACCCAACCATAACAGAAAAGTAAAGCAGTTCAATTCACAGCTAAGTTTAAGTCCAAAAGAGCGGAAGATAACAAGCGCAACAGACTTGTACAAAAGAACAAGTGTCTAGAAATGTTTTGCCAAACGGCTACATGAAAACACTCACGACTGTCACTGACGGTGCCGATGGCACCACCACCTCAGGTCCTATCGTCCGGGCCTGGCTGTCCTGCTGCATAGTCCGTTGCTGCTCTACCTGCGGGGTTTCCTCCTAAAAAGAAAGACGTAGCAACCGTTAGTCATAAGAATAAGTGGCTTCACATCCGCTCCCCCGGCGACTCCTCGGCACCGGGCGGAGAAAGGAACAAAGGTACAATATATATATATAAGCAAGTAAACAAGCAGGTGACTGTAAATATGGTGGAGTATAAACCACGCTACACAACTAGCAGTTCTACAAATATCAATAATATATGACAGCAGGTATAATTAATCAGAATAGTAACTCAACTTATAAGAGTGCCCATACAAACTTATAAGTTAAGGATCGGGTTAACAGTAAAGTAACTCATCGTATAAGAGTGCCCATACAAACTTATACGATGAGGATCTGGTGTATGCAATGAATGACATGATATGAATGTTATGCTATGACCGAATCATGCGCACGCACATGCAAGTTGCTATGTCGACACAGACTTGAAGTTCCCACTTTTCGAGCAGGTAGCTAACCTCTCAGGCGTCGTCCGTCGTGGCCAGACGGCGACACTGGAGCGGGCGTCTCCACTACTAGGTGGTATCACACTACCTATCCTAGGCCCCCGTACGCCTCAACGCTAAAAACACAACAGCGGAGCTCACATGCGTACTACGGCTCAGAAGGGGTCTTGGGTAAATGTGCACCAAGAACACAGCCCAACCTGGCCTTTGATTTCAAACCGGATGGAACCTCGAAAACGCACGAGGTGCAAGCCCAACCGTTCTCATGGCGCGGAGGAGATCTCGGGTTATGGACACCAAGTATCTAACCCTACCGCCCAAGGTCTACCCATTGGCTCCCATCGGTGTGACGACTGGCGAACCCGTAGACCTGCCACAGTCATTATCTCAACATCGCGACACGATGAATTGTCGCACATCACATGCCCCAAAACAACTCACTCGATGCTACCCGTAGGGAGGCTACAACTCTAAGCATCGGTTGTTAATAAACCCCTTGGGCTCGGATTACGGTTACAAAATACTCTTCACATAGTGTCCATCATATTCACGCCCACCTATTCAATGAATTCACCTCAACACTTCGCATAATAGATATGTTCAACACCCAACAATATAAATATATTCTATACCACTCTCAACCCTTAATTTCTAGCCTTCTCATCCGCTCCATTTCTCCACCAATACATGGTTATTCCTTATTACACAACCAAATGAGTAACCATGCTAAATTATAGTAACAACAACATTATAGATATATGGGAGCAAGATAACAAATGAGCAAATCACAACCATTGCAAGAGGGCTAACTTTATAAATTAACAAGTGCATTAACATAGGATAGCCCGATACTAAAACTGGGATTCCCGGAGCTACAGGAATCCGATCACAATGCTCAATCCCTCGTTAGAAAGGTATTCGCGAGGGCTACGACTTTCGTGTTGAGTCGATCGCCCAGATCTGGTCGCAACATACCAGAAATTCAACTCGAATACGTACAGGAAACAGTTTCCTGTACAGGATTTTCCCGAACGCAGCGGACTCGAACCCGCTTTCCCGTGGCTACGGGTATCGCATGGAAACGAGCAACCACTCGTTGGAAAGGTAATTTCAAGGGCTACGACTTTCGTGTTGAGTCGATCACCCAGATCTGGCCAGAACACCTCTGAAATTGGCCACGAAGGTCGCCGCGTGCAGAAATCAGATTTCTACACGCATCTTAAGGCGAGATGAACGGCATCCGTTCATCATCTTCCTTGCAACGACCTCGCCTAAACTTCTCCAGAAATCACACCCAACCTTATTTCTCCTTTCAAAGCCAAACCCTCAAGGAAAACCCCTCTCATCTCCACTTTGAATGATGAGAAGGTTGAGGGAGACGAAGCCTAGAAAACCTAGGCATGGCTTATCCTAAGAACTCTCCTCCTCACCATCAAGACTCTATAGAGTCGATGTCTCTCCTAAAATAACTATAGATCTAGCACCAAGGGAGAGGGGAGGAAGCTCACCTCAAGTCCAGCGGTACCACCATGGCCGGCCATGAGCCTCGCACTCCTTCGCGGCGGCATTGTTTTTCCCTTGACGGCGGCGGCGTTTCGATTCCTCCAAGGATGGCTCCGGCAAGCTCCTTTCACCTCCTCCAGCAAGCTCTCTTCCTCTCAGAAGTTTTGGGGCTGAAAAGGGGATGAAATGCTAGGGTTTCACAACTTTTTCCTTTTTATACACCGCAGACACGGGTAGGCACACGGCGTGACACGGCCGTGTCGCATGTCGTGTTTAGGGCCGTGTTCATCCCAGAACATTTTCTGCCGTGTCGGGGTTGCGGCACACGGGTAGAGACACGGCCGTGTCTCGACCCGTGTCCTCAGCACACGGGTAGGGACACGCCCGTGTCCCAATACCCGTGTACCTCTCTGACTGGAAGCCTAATATTGGCATGAGGCACACGGGTATGGACACGGCCGTGTCCATACCCGTGTCGGCCAAAATCACCGTTTTGCCTTGTTTTCCTCATTTCCCATACGTTCGCACCTGTTCACCCACACCCCCATTGGGCTCACCACAGCCCCCTTGACTCAAATACGCAATCAAGGGGCCTAGCGCGAATTGGGACGTTACAAATCCTATAAACAAAATAAAAGATTTCGTCCCCGAAATCAGGGTAAGGCTATGGGAGTGAAACACATAAAAGGGAACTATACTTTCAAATAAAATTTTTACCAGGGGTAAATAATTCCGGGTAGCGCCCTTGCATCAAATCCCTTGGTTCCCATGTGAACTCCTCCTTCCCATGATTAGACCATAGCACTTTCACCAAGGGAACACTTTTGCGGCGCAAGGTTCTTGTCTCGTTATCAACGATCCGCACCGGCTCCAGTCGCACAGACCTATCAGATGCCACGGCACCATCCGCCGTGGGGATATACTGTTCAGGCCGCAGCAAAGCCTTCCAAAGCGACGATACATGGAACACGTCGTGAAGGTTCTCCAGCTCCGGTGGTAACTCCAATCGATAGGCCAGAGGGCCAATCCTTTCCACTACGACATAGGGCCCGACATACCTTGGGCTGAGCTTCTTGACTCCACGTACCCGCGACACTCCGTGCATCGGTCGAATCTTCAGGAACACCTTATCACCCACTTGAAACTCCACCATACGGTGCCTTGCGTTATAATATTTCGCCTGTCGGCTTTGAGCCTCTAGCATTCGATCCCGGATCAACCTAACCACCGCGTCCGTGTCATCAATATACTCATTTCCCAATGTCTTCGGATCTTCGTCTTGCACCCAGGACAAGGGTGTTCTACACCTCCTTCCATACAAAGCTTCATGAGGTGCCATTCCAATACTGGCTTGATGACTGTTATTATAAGAGAAGTCCACGAGAGGTAAGAGTCTCTCCCATGGTTCTCCTTTATCTAGCACACACAACCTCAGAAGGTCCTCCAATGTTCGGATGGTTCGTTCAGACTGCCCGTCCGTTTGAGGGTGAAAGGCTGTGCTAAAGGCGAGGCGCGAGCCCAAATAAGCCTTTACAGCCCTCCATTCTCTTGAAGTAAACCGACCATCCCGATCGGAGACGATCGTCTTCGGCACACCATGGTACCGCACAAATTGCTCCACAAAGAGACGCACTAGGACGCCCACCTACGCCTCCTTCTTCATTGGGATAAATCGGGCTACCTTGGTCAACCGGTCAACTATCACCCACATAGAATCATTCCCCGAGCGCGAGCGAGGTAACCCGTGGACGAAGTCTATGGAGATGTCCTCAAATTTCCATTCGGGGATGGGCAACGACTGTAGCATTCCACTGGGGCTTCTGCATTCCGCCTTCACCATTTGGCAGGCCACACAATGAGTAGCAAAGTACTTGACATCCCTCTTCATGCCCGTCCAACACATCGTCTTTCTCAAATCGGTGTACATCTTCGCGATCCCCGGGTGCACCGAGTACTTGGAGCAATGGGCCTCCTTTAAAATATCCTCCCGAATGTTGTCACCTTCGGGGATGTAAAGCAGGGCCACGAAAATGGACGAGGCCGTCTTTTAGGGAGTATTCTTCCGTAGTCCCATCCTCCATTGACTTGAAAGCCGGGGTTAAAGCCGCATCCTTCTTTTGTTCCGTCCGGATCCGGTCTCGTATGTTGCAAACTATACTCATCGCGGCCAAATACTCGGTATACTCTTCCGATTGATTCTTAAAGACCAAAGTGACTTCCATCTCTTGCATTGTCTGGATTAACTCCATCCTCATCAAGCGGGATTCCATGCTCGTTCCCGGTGCCTTTCGGCTCAAGGCATCAGCTACGGAATTAACCTTCCCGGGGTGGTAGTTCAAGGTGAATTCATAGTCGCACAAGAACTCCAACCACCGCCGCTGTCTCAAGTTTAACTCCTTTTGGGTGTGAACGTACTTCAGATTTTTGTGATCCGAGTAGATCTCGCAGTGGACGCCATATAAATAATGCCTCCAAATCTTCAAGGCGAATACCACCGCTCCCAACTCTAGATCATGCACCGGGTAGCTGGCTTCATGCTTCTTCAACTGTCTTGAAGCATAAGCGATCGCATGCCCATTCTGCATCAACACAGCTCCCATCCCTTGATACGACGCATCCGTGTAAACTTGAAAGCCCTCCTTCCCAGATGGAAGAGCTAGGATGGGTGCAGTCGTCAATCTGTCCTTCAACTCTTGGAATGCAGCTTCGCACTGGGGTGTCCATTCAAACGGCACACCCTTCTTGGTCAGCGTAGTAAGGGGAAGGGCGATCTTCGAGAAGCCTTTCACGAACTTGCGATAGTACCCGGCAAGTCCAAGAAAGCTCCGTATGTCGGCCACTGACTTCAATGGCGACCACTCCTTCACGGCCCGCACCTTGGCCGGATCTACAGCTAGCCCCGCCCCACTAATCACATGGCCCAAGAACGCGACCTCTCGAAGCCAAAACTCGCATTTGCTGAACTTGGCAAACAAAGTGTGCTCCTTTAGCTTCCTCAGCACTAAAGTTAGATGTTCGGCGTGTTCCGCTTCGGTCTTGGAGTAGACTAGGATATCATCGATGAACACGATGACAAAGATGTCCAAATAAGGGCTGAACACCTTGTTCATCAAGCTCATAAAGGTGGAAGGGGCGTTTGTGAGCCCAAATGGCATCACGGTGAATTCATACAAACCATATCTCGAACTGAACGCCGTCTTCTGAATGTCATCTTCTTGTATCCTCAGCTGATAATATCCCGAACGCAGATCTAACTTGGAGAACCAATACGATCCCACCAATTGATCAAATAATTCATCAATGCGCGGTAGGGGATAGGTGTTCCGCACCGTTAACCGGTTCAACTCTCGATAATCAATACATAACCGCAGGGTGCCATCCTTCTTTTTGACGAACAACACGGGCGCTCCCCAAGGCGACGAGCTTGGGCGAACGAACCCTGCTTCCACCAATTCCTGAAGCTGGACTCTAAACTCTGCAAGTTCCTTCGGAGCCATTCGGTATGTAGCTCGCGAGACGGGCTTGGCACCCGGAATTAGCTTGATTTGGAAGTCCACTTCCCTATGCGGGGGTAGTCCCGGCAATTTCTCGGGAAATACCTCGGGAAATTCTCGCACCACCCGCACATCCTTGACCTCTAATGTCAATTTTTTCAACTCGAAGCAAATTACATAGACCTCGTCCCCTTCCATATGAGATTTTATAACTTGGATTGAAGATAATAATTTACGGGGTGCGAATTTAATACCTTGGAAGATGACTTCCGAGTCTCCATGCCTCAATATAACTTGCTTCTCCGCACAATTGATCCTGGCGTGGTGCCAGTCCAACCACTTCATGCCCAGGATGAGATCGAACTCCGGGATTCTTAACACTGTAGCCGGAGTTTCAAAGAACTTTCCTCCAATAAGGGTGTCGAAGTCGCAACTTGCTGACGACGTCATCTCAGAGCCGTCCGGAAGGCGCACCCTTTGAGTAGTGCCCGTGAAGTGTTGCACTCCCTCCAAGTCCTTCACGAAGTCCGCCGAAATGAACGAGTGAGACGCACCCGTGTCAAATAAAGTATAGGCGGGTCTCCCGCTAACCATGACAGTGCCTAGGTTCCAAAAAGGTAATCACTATTCAAAATTGCGCGTATCATTTGTATCGTAAATCTAACAAGTCATATAATATTAATAAATTTTGCACGTACCGGTGATGACTTCCTGCGGATTTCTCTCCTGAGTCATATCCAATGCGAATACATGCTCCCGTGCATGTCCTTGATTTCTCCCTGGTGGGCCTCTTCCTCGGCCACGCATGTGCCCTCGCCCCCGTGGAGCTACTGGAGGGGGAGCAATAGGAGCATCCCCGATCAGTCACGGGCAAACTCGTCGGACATGCCCCGGTTGGTTGCACTCAAAACATATCACCTCACGTCGGCCCCCAGGTTGTTGATAATGTTGCTGCTGCGGTGGTGGAGGTAATTGCGGAATTGGGTACTCCACCCGATAGTTCCGGTTGACCCACCGACCGCCTCTGTGGTTTCCCCTTCCTCTACCATGATCATTCCGCCTTCTATTACTAGGGCCGACTTCAATTACTCCTTCCGCAGGTCTCTTGCCACATCCCATGTGGTCCGCCTCCAGTCTCTTTGCCATGTCGATGATTTCTGCCAGGCTTCCATCGGCTATAAACAAAAGGGCCTGCCTCAGGGGGTCCCTCAACCCTTTGTAGAAGCGCTTCGCGTAGCCTCTATCGTCCAAATCATAGGAATCGGCAAACCTAGCGAGGTGTTGGAACTCCCTCTGGTACTCCGTTACCGATTTCGATCCCTGCTTCAACTGCAAAAATTTTTCTTCAAGTCCATCCCGAGCAGAAGAAGGGATGAAGTGATCCAGAAAAGCCTCGGTGAACTCGTTCCAACTGATGTCCGTGTACAACCGCCCTTGGAAGGTGGAGCCCATGAGGGACTTCCACCACCTTTTGGCGTGCAGCTCTAGTAGCGTCACTACCAATGTCACCGCCATGCTGTTCGGACATCTTATGCCAGCCATCAATTCCTGCACGATATCAAGCCATTCCTCGGTGCGCACTGGCGATTCTGTCCCAAGATAGGCAGGAGGGGACAGGGCACGGAAGGTGCTCAACCAGTTGGAGCCTGGCGCTTGTTGTTGCACCGGAGCTTGCTGGGCTTTAAATGCATCCAATATGGCTGACAGCGTTTGTCCCAGTTCCGACTGCTGGAATTATGAAGGGACGGAAGGGGTAGGAGTGCCCCCAACCGGCTCCACCTGCGCTGGGACCTATACGCAAGGTACAAACTAGGGTCAGGTTGGATAAAACTAATGTCAAAGTTGGACAACTTAGTGTGAATTACATATGGGCACACCACTGCTTCCGCTAAGTCGGTTTGTCCCCAAACCGACTAATCGAACGGGAGTGGCCCATTGTTACCTGACTGCTCTAGTTGAAGATCGGCTAAGTCTGATACCATTTGAAAGACCCCCCTCCCGGAACACAACACACGGCACGAGAGGAGTCTTATGCCCGAAATAGCCGCCTTGCGGTAGCTCTAACACACGGGTTAGACTTTACCATAAGACGCCTATTCCGCCGGCTACAATTCATATCACATAAACAATGCCAACCCAACCATAATAGAAAAGTAAAGCAGTTCAATTCACAGCTAAGTTTAAGTCCAAAAGAGCGAAAGATAACAAGCGCAACAGGCTTGTACAAAAGAACAAGAGTCTAGAAATGTTTTGCCAAACGGCTACATGAAAACACTCACGACTGTCACTGACGGTGCCGATGGCACCACCACCTCAGGTCCTATCGTTCGGGCCTGGCTGTCCTGCTGCATAGTCCGTTGCTGCTCTACCTGCGGGGTTTCCTCCTAAAAAGGAAGACATAGCAACCGTTAGTCATAAGACTAAGTGGCTTCACATCCGCTCCCCCGGCAACTCCACGGCACCGGGCGGAGAAAGGAACAAAGGTACAATATATATATATAAGCAAGTAAACAAGCAGGTGACTGTAAATATGGTGGAGTATAAACCACGCTACACAACTAGCAGTTCTACAAATATTAATAATATATGACAGCAGGTATAATTAATCAGAATAGTAACTCAACTTATAAGAGTGCCCATACAAACTTATAAGTTAAGGATCGGGTTAACAGTAAAGTAACTCATCGTATAAGAGTGCCCATACAAACTTATACGATGAGGATCTGGTGTATGCAATGAATGACATGATATGAATGTTATGCTATGACCGAATCATGCGCACGCACATGCAAGTTGCTATGTCGACACAGACTTGAAGTTCCCACTTTTCGAGTAGGTAGCTAACCTCTCAGGCGTCGTCCGTCGTGGCCAGACGGCGACATTGGAGCGGGCGTCTCCACTACTAGGTGGTATCACACTACCTATCCTAGGCCCCCGTACGCCTCAACGCTAAAAACACAACAGCGGAGCTCACATGCGTACTACGGCTCAGAAGGGGTCTTGGGTAAATGTGCACCAAGAACACAGCCCAACCTGGCCTTTGATTTCGAACCGGATGGAACCTCGGAAACGCACGAGGTGCAAGCCCAACCGTTCTCATGGCGCGGAGGAGATCTCGGGTTATGGACACCAAGTATCAAACCCTACCGCCCAAGGTCTACCCATTGGCTCCCATCGGTGTGACGACTGGCAAACCCGTAGACCTGCCACAGTCATTATCTCAACATCGCGACACGATGAATCGTCGCACATCACATGCCCCAAAACAACTCACTCGATGCTACCCGTAGGGAGGCTACAACTCTAAGCATCGGTTGTTAATAAACCCCTTGGGCTCGGATTACGGTTACAAAATTCTCTTCACATAGTGTCCATCATATTCACGCCCACCTATTCAATGAATTCACCTCAACACTTCGCATAATAGATATGTTCAACACCCAACAATATAAATATATTCTATACCACTCTCAACCCTTAATTTCTAGCCTTCTCATCCGCTCCATTTCTCCACCAATACATGGTTATTCCTTATTACACAACCAAATGAGTAACCATGCTAAATTATAGTAACAACAACATTATAGATATATGGGAGCAAGATAACAAATGAGCAAATCACAACCATTGCAAGAGGGCTAACATTATAAATTAACAAGTGCATTAACATAGGATAGCCCGATACTAAAACTGGGATTCCCGGAGCTACAGGAATCCGATCACAATGCTCAACCCCTCGTTGGAAAGGTATTCGCGAGGGCTACGACTTTCGTGTTGAGTCGATCGCCCAGATCTGGTCGCAACATACCAGAAATTCAACTCGAATACGTACAGGAAATAGTTTCCTGTACAGGATTTTCCCGAACGCAGCGGACTCGAACCAGCTTTCCCGTGGCTACGGGTATCGCATGGAAATGAGCAACCACTCGTTGGAAAGGTAATTTCAAGGGCTACGACTTTCGTGTTGAGTCAATCACCCAGATCTAGCCAGAACACCTCTGAAATTGGCCACGAAGGTCGCCGCGTGCAGAAATCAGATTTCTACACGCATCTTAAGGCGAGATGAACGGCATCCGTTCATCTTCTTCCTTGCAACGACCTCGCCTAAACTTCTCCAGAAATCACACCCAACTTTATTTCTCCTTTCAAAGCCAAACCCTCAACGAAAACCCCTCTCATCTCCACTTTGAATGATGAGAAGGTTGAGGGAGACTAAGCCTAGAAAACCTAGGCATGGCTTATCTTAAGAACTCTCCTCCTCACCATCAAGACTCTATGGAGTCGATGTCTCTCCTAAAATAACTATAGATCTAGCACCAAGGGAGAGGGGAGGAAGCTCACCTCAAGTCCAGCGGTACCACCATGGCCGGCCATGAGCCTCGCACTCCTTCGCGGCGGCATTGTTTTTCCCTTGACGGCGGCGGCGTTTCGATTCCTCCAAGGATGGCTCCGGCAAGCTCCTTTCCCCTCCTCCAGCAAGCTCTCTTCCTCTCAGAAGTTTTGGGGCTGAAAAGGGGATGAAATTCTAGGGTTTCACAACTTTTTCCTTTTTATACACCGCAGACACGGGTAGGCACACGGCCGTGTTCCTACCCGTGTTCAGGTGACACGGCCGTGTCGCCTGCCGTGTTTAGGGCCGTGTTCATCCCAGAACATTTTCTGCCGTGTCGGGGTTGCGGCACACGGGTAGAGACACGGCCGTATCTCGACCCGTGTCCTCAGCACACGGGTAGGGACACGCCCGTGTCCCAATACCCGTGTACCTCTCTGACTGGAAGCCTAATATTGGCATGAGGCACACGGGTATGGACAAGGCCGTGTCCATACCTGTGTCGGCCAAAATCACTGTTTTGCCTTGTTTTCCTCATTTCCCATACGTTCGCACCTGTTCACCCACACCCCCATTGGGCTCACCACAGCCTTCTTGACTCAAATACGCAATCAAGGGGCCTAGCGCGAATTGGGACGTTACACATTCTG
Organism: Platanthera zijinensis; assembly: GCA_039513925.1. Lineage (NCBI taxonomy): Eukaryota > Viridiplantae > Streptophyta > Magnoliopsida > Asparagales > Orchidaceae > Platanthera > Platanthera zijinensis. Next base: position 154,885,984 of record CM077078.1, on the reverse strand, counting down.
CCTGGGAGAACCCTGAATAGCATACACATGCTCCTTATGCGTTGCCGCCCTATTGAAAAATCGCTCAGCTAGATGGCCCGGCCGGCCACAAAAGTTACAGACCTCTTTGCTCCTCTTCCTTGAAGGAGCACCAGGAACTTGGGTGCTCTTTGCTTCAATAGCTTTCCTCATCTCATTCCTCGCCTTCTGTCCTCTTTGCTTCGCGCTTTTGATGGCCTCTACCATCAAAGCAGCCTCAACCGCCCCAGCATAACTTGCCGCTCCATGAGCCACTGCTAGCTACTGAACATCGCTCCTCAGGCCACCGAGGAAATGCTTCGCTCAATCCTCCTCTGAGCTCACCAAACTAGGGGCAAAGAGACTAAGTTTTCTAAACTCAATCCCATACTCGCTGACCATGAGCCGATTCTGCTTCAGATGCAAGAAGTCGTTCATCAGCCTGTCTCGCTCCACTGAAGGTAGAAACTTACGCATCAAGATCTCCTTGAAGGAAGCCCAAGTGCTTCCTCCTACCATTCCCTCCTTCTCCCTCATCCACCAGCTCTTCGCTAACACCTTCAGCTGATAGGAGGCCAACATCACCTTCTGATCCTCAGACACTCCAGAATAATGAATCATTTCCTCTATGGAAATCAACCAGTCATCCAATATCATAAAGTCCGCCTTACCATCGTAGGTAGGGGGTCGCAGTTGCTGGAACTGAGTGATGAAAGCCATCTCTGGGGGCACCACCACTGGAGGCACCAAAGGGGCTGGGGGTGAAAGAGGTGCAGGAGGTGCTGGAACAGCTATACCCGCAGCAGGATCCTGTGCTCTCGGGGTTATTCATGCCACCACAGATATCAAGGACTGGATCTGAGACTTAACGTCCATCATCTGCCTCGATAAAGCCTCACTACTCTGCATCAGACTCTCCACAACTGCATCGCTTTTAGCACCAGAAGACTCGCCTTCAGATTGGGGAATCGACCTCGTCACTCTACGCTTAGGCGCCATACTAAAAAGAATATACAAGCAATCATATGAATCTAGTTCAACTACTAGGACAAACAAATAGGTACAGACAAACCTACATAAGAACTTGCTTTCACTACCAACTTGCTCTGGGATTTTATATATATATTTTTAAGAGAAAATAATGTCATGCTTAACCAAAGATGGTTCACCACCATCACACTAACTCTTGTGTCTAGATCGAGAATGCATGAATTTATATTCTTTTTGACTAAAAAATTATGTGTGCATACATGTCATCATGCAATTCTTTAGCTTGGCACATTGTGCTTATGCAATGTTATGATATGCATGTTTGTGCTATGCATTCTAAAAAGGCCCTAATGCATGTTATGAGCGGCGTACGCATAAAAATGTTATGCATCCCGTAATACATAACATTTTCATGCAATGAAAAAGAAAACGTGTTAGTCACATCCATGTGGTGAGGTTATGCACCCCATAAATACATAACCCTCACATGTTGCCTCGTATGGTGGATCCATATATGAACAAATATTATGCATCACATTCTACATAATATACCCCGTATACTTCATGTTATGCTATGAGTGTAGTGTTCGTGCTTCATCCAAGACGTGCTGATGATAGGTCAGTGTGTGTATGACATGACTCTAAACATCTAATACTCATAGGGAAATGTTGCCCGACAATTTGTCAAGCAACCTCCCTCTGATACCAATTGTCATGACCCGCATTTTCTCCGAATTTAATGTTTATCACAGTACGAGAAAACGCGTGTCGTGATGCCACGTCATGCAGGGGATAACTTTCGACGCTCAAGCGAATCACTATCAACCCTCTTTTATGAAAATTCATAAGTTTATTAATTGGAAAATCAGTTATATTTTAAGGTTGTATCCCTCGACTCCGTGGATCATCTAGTCCACACTTAAAAATTATACTTATACGTAGCGGAAAAAAAAACTTTATTCATTTTTTTTCTAACATCCTAAGAGAATGCATAAGCATCCCCAGGGGACACCTTAAACTATGCAAGACCCTAGATTTAACTCATTATATATATAGAAAAATGACCTCTTATGTCGCTTTGAAAGTAGTGTTTGAGCTTTTTAGAACAACATGTTGATTATGATTTACATATAATAATTTTTTTATAGGTTTTAAAGAAACTAGCAACCTAACATAAATCATCACAGGAGCAAGTTTAATGAATCCAAAAGCAGTAAAACTAACAGTGTAAGAAAGCGCAAAGTATCTAAAAGAGAAACCACTAGTGGGTGTCAACAACTTACACGAACCCACTGGTGAGTAGGTATGTCTATACTACAAGTCTACAGAAAAGCGACCTCCCAAAAAAGAGAAACTGAGAACCACAGTAGCAGCTGAAATGCTAGAAAATCTCCAACAGCAAACTAGCTGTATAGTTGGCTAAATACCTGTACCTGAGGTATTTAGAAAAACGAACACCTCAGTAAAACAACTATCAAACGGAAAAGCAAAGGTACAATAGATTTACACAGGAATTAAAATCAGGTCAGAAGTAAGTTAAAGTGAAGTAAAACAGGTACAAGTAAAAGAAGGTAAGTAAAGAAGGTAAAATTGATACCCAATAAAGATAAGTAGAAAGGGAGTGCACCAAGAGCACGAATGAATCCGAAATTCAACTATCTCTGCAAAAGGTTTAGCACAACTAGAAAACCCTAACATAGAGCTAGAGCGGAAAGAGTAACCTAGTATTAGAGATGGATAACAATCAGTAACAAGGGCCTAGACTGGTGGCCACATGTACAACCAAATCTAGCAGGCCTAAATATCTTCGAGTGCTGTGGCGGTGGCACCGGTCCAACTAAACCAAACAACCTATGCTGCCTTAATAAGACAAGAAGAAAATAGGGGTGGCGGCATCGGTCAACCTCTCCCCTAAATCACATCCTGCTCCAGCACAAAGTGACTCGGGAAAACCCTTACTGGTGGTTTCAAGAACCACCAAGAAGTCGACACAACCCTATTCCAACTAGAGCAACCCATCTAAGAACCCTAAGTAAAAACCGATGGTCTAAACGTCGAGTTTATCCCATCTAGTGGTTTGGCATAAAGTAACTAGACAGAGATTTGATACTGAACACATGCTTGTAGCTTAATACTAACACTTACCTATAACTTAACCTTAAACATACACAAGTCATATGATCTCAAACTAAACGTATATAGTTAGTCTAAGAACCAAACGTATACAATTACATTAATGTCGAAACCTACATAACTGATTTCTTTTTGATACCAAAACACACTTAACTAATTTGATATTAAAACATATACGATGAACTTGATACAAACATGTACCGATAGATTCAAAATAAATCGAGTTGTTCTTGGTTTACGCGCAAGAAAAATAACAAGCTATATAATAAATCTTGAAATGAACACGATTTTTGATAATGGAGTGAGCTATAATTTAATCAAGGAAACGCTTATAACCAGACTAAAACAAGGCGTTATATTCTAAGAAAACCGCAAGTTAATACCTAAGCCTTGAAATGAACAAAGTTCTAGTAATAGAGCATTCGAGTTATACCCGGTTTAAGCAAGATCCAAAGCCCATACAACAAACGAACAAATAAACAAGACCAGGTAGCAATTATTGGGGACAACCAATGAAAGTCAAGGTGTAACAAGTAACTGAAATGGAGATTCGGTAAGCCCTACAAACGGAAATTAGTAAACCTAAATTCCGAGCTAAAAATCTGAATGGAAACTAAACGGATATTGCTGGAATTACTTCAGCAAGGTGAAGGGCACACTTGCCTTGGGTTTTGTTTTTGCTATAGGGAGAAATTCGGCCAAGCCCCCCTTTCTCAAACTGTCGGCCACAAAAAATTTTGGCAGCACCTCCTTCCGATCGGCCAGAAATCACAAAGCACACACACAAAGATTGCTGGACAACAAAACGGGAAGAACAACACCATCAAAACCCCCAAAAAAGGAAAACCTAACCTACCGATCGGACAAAATCATGGATGAAAACACATAAGGTTTACCTCGGAACGAAGATCTCGCCTAGGGGAGTTCGGATCCGGCCTCAATAAAAGTTTTCAAGCGGATCTGGGTGGTGAACAGGCGGTCGGAGCAGCAGCCGAGCGTCCGCCTCTTTTCTTCCGCACGAATGAACATGCGCTCAGTTTTTTCTTTTCTTTTCTTTGCTGGCTGGTCGGCTGAATGGGGGGGGGGGAAGGGAAACCTAAATTAATCCTAATATATATATTATAATACCTTAAGTTATATTATATAATATAGTTAACTAAGAAAACATATAATCTCATAACTTAAGCTTAAACCGAGCGTACATATACGATAACTTAAACAAACACTATATTACTTAAGTTATATTATATAATTAAGTTATATTATATAACTTAAGGTTTAAACCTAACACTATACTCTTATAATCATATACTATCTAATTAACTAAGAAAACAACTAACCACTCTCATTACAAACACTTATATAAATATATATTCTCCCATATATATCCACACGCATAAACGCGCGAACACACATACATATACTAACACACATATATACGTAAACACGCACACGTAAGATTAAATAACGCTCTGCATGCACGTACATGTACATTTTCGCACTGGCGCGCCCAAAACACGCGATATGCCAAAAGTGCGTAAATATACATATGCGCTCACATAAAGTGATGACTCGCTAACTAGCAACCTTCAAAATGACACGAAATTTAACGATCTCGGATTTCCATCAAACCCGCACCGTAGCTAAACACTCAGGCTACAAAAACACCGGCGAAGTCAAAAATGACCTCCGACGATCAAACACTCGGGCTAACCTCACCCGAATCCAAAGCACAAGGATTCCCTAAGAGCTCAACCGGACCTCCATAATAGATGCCGGCTAGCTGGGGAAACCATACAACAGGCTATAACCTCTATGAACACCTAACGAGGTACTCTAACAACGGCACGAGCCGGAAATACGCCATTGTAACGCCAAATGAGTATTTCAATAATTGCCAAAAAATTGGGGGCATTACAGGGTTTGAGCCCGAGAGATATGAATTTCTCGTTCTGAAATAGGTAATGTGTTGCTTATGAATCATGATCATGTGCCTTCAACCTACCAAGAGGCTATGTGTGGACTAGACTCCAAGAAGTGTCTTGAGGCCATGAAATCTGAAATGAACTCCATGTATGCAAACCAATTTTGGACCTTAGTCAAACCACCTTAAGGGGTACAACCCGTATGGTGCAAGTGGGTCTTCATGAAGAAGATTGACATGGATGGGAATGTACAGACATTCAAAGGGTGATTAGTGGCTAAATTGTTTAAGCAAATTCATGGTGTTGACTATGATGAGACCTTTTTCCCTGTCGCCATGGTTAAGTCTGTCAGAATTCTACTTATTATTACTTTGTATTATGACTACGAGATCTGGTAGTTGGATGTCAAAATGGCTTTCCAAAATGTAAACCTCCTTGAGGAAGTGTATATGAAACAACCAGAGTGTTTTGTATCTCCAGGTGAAGCCACTAAAATATCCAAGCTGCAGAGTTCCATTTATGGATTAAAACAGGTTTCTCAAAGTTGGAATCTTCGTTTTGATAAAAAGATCATAGAGTTTGGTTTTATCAAGAAAGAGGATGAACAGTGTGTTTATAAGAGGATTAGTGGAAGCATTGTTGTCTTCCTGATATTGTATGTAGATGACATACTATTGATCGGGAATGACAAACTAACCCTACAAGTTGTTAAGAACAACCTATGGAACTGCTTTTCTATGAAAGACTTGGGCAAAGTAACTTATATACTTGGTATTAAGATTTATAGAGATAGATCAAAGAAGTTGCTGGGTTTTACCCAGAGTACATATATTGATAAGGTGTCAAAACAGTTCAACATGCTTGAGTCCAAGAAAGGATTCTTAACCATGTCTCATTGTGTGGGTATCTCTAAGGACCAGTATCCTAAATCTTGTGAAGATATGGACCACATAAAGTTGATTCCATATGCTTCTACAAATGGATCAATCATGTATGTCATGATATGTACTCGACTCGATATCTCTTATACATTGAGCATGACTATCAGGTATCAGTTTGATCCCGGTGATAGTCACTGGATAGCCATCAAGAATATCATAAAGTACTTGAAAAGGACTAAGGATACGTTCTTGGTATTTGGTGGAGAGGAAGAACTCGTTTCATAGGGTTACACGGATGCTAGCTTCCAAATGGATAGGGACGACTCAAAGTCTCAGACAGGGTTTGTATTTTTCCTAAATGGAGGAGTTGTTAGCTGAAAGAGTTCCAAGCAAAAGATATTTGCCGATTCTATAAATGAGGCCAAGTATATCGCTGCAATAAATGAAATAAAGAAGGTTGTATGGATTAGGAAATTCATCGGCGAGTTAGATGTAGTTCCTAGCATTCTTGATCCTGTAGTTCTCAACTATGACAACAACGGTGCAATTGTACTTGATTCGGAACCTAGATCTTATCAGCGCTCCAAGCACATACTTTGGCGGTTCTATCTTATTCGTGAGATTTTCAATCGAGGAGATGTGAACATTTGCAGAGTGCCGACTGAAGAAAATATTGTTGATCCACTAACAAAGTCTTTAGCACAGAGAAAACATGATGGTCATTTTAGATATATGGGTATACTATACCTTAATGATCAGCCCTAGTGGGAGTCTTTTGAATTGTATGTTTATCTGTTATAATAATTCATTTGATGAATAGTGTACTATACATTTCATTTTATAGTTTGGCAAGTTCTTTTATTATGTGAATTTATTTCTATTATGATAGATTAATTTAACGTATTAAAATTCCCTAAAAATGTTTGCTTCCATAGGAGTCAAGTGGAGACTTGAATGTGAGAGCCTATGTTTTAGAAGCTTCATTCTTAAATGGTCCCTAATCGGCATGTCATCTTAGAAGCTAAGGGTGATGATGATACATTAAGACTAGCATGTGCGTTGAATGATGACCGGTTCTCATAGGTCATGATATTGTGATATCAAGTCATCACAAGGCTACTTGTTAGTGAACAAGTTGTACTAGACAGACCCACCATGAGAATACTTTGTGGATTGTTATATGAATGTGTCACAAGTATGTCTTAAGTGGCAATGGTGTTTGTGGTTCTTTGTCCTGAAATCACAGCATTCATCAAGTGAGGAAGTGCATGCTTTGATGCTATCAAAAGTCCAGTCTTGTGAAATTTGGATGATAAAGGTGGTTATTGGGTATATTACAAATCATTTGGGTGTTTGCGTTTGAGTAAAGGTGGGATTTCTCCTCCTATATAACAGGAGTTGCATCCATGGGCCCCTTAACGTAATGGGACATACAAATGCATGGTCATGCTTGGTTGAGTCAATATATGATATTGGACTCAATAGTTTATGGAAGTCCATTCTAGATTAGGAAACTAGGATTGAACAATTATGAGGGTGATATGGTCTATACATCTAGTTCTATCCGGATTTAAGGGATGAAGGGACATGACAACACTGATATATTGGTCAAAATGGCTTTCGATTTTTAACACTTTTTTGCTTGGGGAGCAATGATGTATTGCTAGATGCTGCTCTTTGTTTGTGAAGCTTTTGTTTGATACTTTCAAGAACAAGTGGGAGACTGTTGGTGTTACCATAGTGATCTGGAAGAGATCAAACATGTAGTCTCACTGGCAACGCAATATGAGCCTATGGGGTCGTACATCAGAGCATTGGAGAAGTTGGAAATGTTTCTATTGGCCTTGCTCAGATGTAATATAAGTGAAGGACCAAGCCTATGACGTTCTAGATTTGAAAGATTTTCATTCTGGGACCTATATTGTGAATATGGGTCATCAGGTAAGTGGTCGGAAGACTCTAAGGGATATTCGTTGAGTATTGCTTAAGGTTTCAATGAATGAGTTGGAATTCATCGAGTATCATCATGATAGACTCAACGAATCCATCTTAGGTTTGTTGAGTATAACAATGACAATTTCGATGACTTAAACTTATTCGTTGAATGTTGTCGATTCGACGAGTATCATCAATTCGTCGAGTATTGTCGATTTGTTGAATATCGCCTTAAAACTTGGACGATCTGCCTTATCTCAATTCATAGAGTATGTCTGTGTTATTTTTACAAATTGCTTTTGATTCGTCAAATATTGACATGTATACTTGACAAATTCTATTTCCTCCGGTTTAATTCTTTTAAGTCCGGTTTGGCGTAGTCTGCTAGTATCGGTTAGCTCGGTATTCAGTATATATACGATATGTACAGAAAACCAAAATAGTTACTGTTTCTTTTGACCTAATCGTGCGTTACCAAGAACGGTGGTCTTCTTCTCGACGAAACAATTCCGCCTAGGTCGCGATTGCCGATTTCTGTCACCGACCGTTCACCGATCTACAGTAGCCACCGAAAAGTTTTTCCTAAGGCTACTTCTCCATCATTGTCGCCTCTCCTTTAATGGTTCTAGCAAACCGTGGAGACATTGAGGGAAAATGTCTTCCAACCTAGATCTTGTATGATAAGATTTTAAGGGTTCTCCATGCTCGTGTGGATATCTGTAGAGGAGTGGACACTATTCTATGCTCGGAACTCTAGCTGTTGTCGTTCGCTATACTTCATCGGAGCACCTTGGTTGAGTATTAACTCAATCACTCAAAGGTATAATTTATTTTAAAGCAATGTCAGTTCTTGATCAATGTTCATTGCTAGATCTTAATTTCTTTTGGGTTTTCTTGTTCTATTTCTACAGTACCCAACTGATGTGTCATATAGCAAAACCCAACATCTAAACAAGTATGACACTACCTACCATATAAAGCTTCGAAGGGCACCATCTGAATGCTTGCTTGATTACTATTATTATAGGCGAACACGATCTTATAGTGATGGTCCTACAACCTCTTCCTGAAATCCAAGACGCACATACGGACCATATCCTCCATTGTCCGGTTGGTCCTCTCGGTTTGACCATCTTTTTGCGGATGAACGGCCATACTGAAATTAAGGTTAGTACCCAAAAATTGGTGGATTATCCACCAATCATTCGAAGTAAAACGCCCATCTCTGTCACTAACAATGCTACGGGGCATACCGTGCAAACGTACTATGTTGTCAACATACAACTTAGCAAATTTTTTAACTGAATCATCCTTCTTATTTGGTATGAAGTGTGACACCTTTGTCAACTGGTCAACGATCATCCACGCAGTATCGTTTCCGCTCTGTGATCTCGGCAATCCGGGCACTAAATTTATAGATATGTCATGAAACTTCCATACTGGAATTGGCAAGAACTTCAGAAAATCACCAGGTTTTTGACATTCAGCTTTTACCAAGGGACAAGTATGGCACTTTGCCACGTAAAGAGCTATATCCATCTTCAAACCCGGCCACCAGAACATCTTTTTCATACCCTTATACATTTATGTGATCTATGGGTGTATTGAGTATTTCGTGAAGTGTGCCTCATACATCAACTCTGTTGGATCTAGTGGCCAACCTTAGAGGGGGTGAATAAGGTTTTACATCTCAATAAAAAATTTGAAATATTTTGCCCCATAAAATCGAGTTCTAGAAGATACCGAGGGGCGTTAGGTAGCTAACGCACGGTGGTATATCTATGAACTTGTTTCCTATGCAAATTCTCTTGTACACCCCTTAAAAGACTACTGCTTATCAATCAAAGCAGGTCACATAAGTGATGTAGGCTACGGTGTTTGACCCTATGGTGGCAAAGTGAATAATACGTACGCCTCTCTACTTCCACTAATACCCTCACACGATAATAAAACGCAGCACACTCACGAACAATGTTATCAACTAACACTAGCGTACGGTAGCCACGCCGATTAAAGATCGAACAAACGACTATAGGTCGTTGTTCTCTCGAGCTAAAAGGACCAATCTTGGGTCCGACCGAGCGATGGTTGTACCGAAAGAGATCTACCGAAAAGTTCGGTTCGAAAAAGGTAGATCTCTCCCAACAAAACGAAAGCGAGGATCGCCAAACCTCTCGAAAAAGTAAACAACTAGGAAGAACAACACATGCAATTAGAAAGATAAACCACGAACGAAAAAAAAAACGATTCCAAAATAACATAATAGTTATCCATCAAATGAAAATCTAGAAATAGAATCACACAAGTGGTAGAAGGTCTCATTACCCAACCGGAATAGATGATTCCAGTTCACTTTCAATGATCGTTCTTCAACGACACTGCCGGAGTTTCGCCGGATGGAGAGAAATTTGTCCACTTCCTTCGCTTCACGCCGGAGTGGGGATCTCACAAGGAGAAGATGGTGGCCGGGCCTATTGGAAGTTGGAGTTGAGGTGGTGCTCGGGTTGGTGTTGGTGGAGGAGTACGGCGGCTAGGGAGGGGTTGTGGTAGCCGAGCTAGAGTAGAAGGGAGGAGAGGGCTCAGATTTTATAGAGGTGAGGAGGGAAGAAGAGGGAGGCCGAGCAAGAGGAGGGGAGAGGAAGAGTGGCCGGCGGCCAAGAGGGAGAGAGGAAGAGGGTGGGAGGCCAAGGAGGAGAAGGGAAGTGAATTTCAAGGGGTTTAGGGTTTTCTTAATCTTTTCATTCACTAAGTAAAATTATGAAAGTCCATGCCTATATATAGGCTTTATATCATGCATAGGCTATGTGCAGCAAACTAAATAAAAATAAAAACAATACTAAATGTCTTTAAACATTATGAGAGGTCTGAGTTGTTAGCCTAAATCACCTAGAGGGGGGTGAATAGGTGAAATGCGTGTCAAATGCGGAATTAAAAACTAACACAGCAAATATCAAGCAATCACAGAAGACAAGAGATTTATAGTGGTTCCCCAATCTTGGGTACGTCCACTTTCCTCACCGATCTAGCAAATTACTAGACTCGGCTACTCCACTATCTCGGATTGAAAACAATCCTACACCTCGGAACCACGTTCCTACAAATCTCGATCCCAAAACGGATCTACAAAAACTCGGAAGACAAAACTTCCTACAAGTCTCGGAGAAGAATCTCCTACAATGAAATTTGGTTTGAATATAAAAATTAAAACAACAATCTCAGATCTGGATCTGTCTTCTTCTTTAGGAACTTCGGCTGATCAGAAAATGTAGAAGACGACTAGAGAAATATCCACGAATCTGAGATCTAGAACCACCTCGATCAAGAAAGTAGATTTGGAATCTTCAAGGCTTGGCAAGATCGAGTGATTCTCTTTCTTCTGGATCGCTGGAGAGAAGATCGATGAAGACGAAGGTGGCGATCCAAACTTTTCTTCTTCTTCCGTGAACGGCAATGGCGGCGGCGTGAGATTAGGGTTCACGGAATTTCTCTTTCTTAAAAAGAATATTTCTGTAATTACGATTGAAAAGTCATTTCTGAAAAGACCTATTTATAGGTGGGTTCCAACGGTCATAACATTGATTAATGATGACACGTGGACCAATCAGAATTGACAGATTCAAAGTACTTATGATGAAAATGGACTTAGAATAATTCTGGAGAAGTTGACTGCGATACTCGAGTAATGAAGGATATACACGAGTATGGAGAGATGGATTACTCGAGTAGCAAGAAGCAGTATACTCGAGTATAGAAAGAGAGAATTACAGGAGAGAAGAATGTATTACTCGAGTATCAAAAATGGTATACTCGAGTATCAGAAGTGTATACTCGAGTAATAGAAAAGTATACTCGAGTATCAAGACGATATACTCGAGTATCAAAAGGTTAAACTCGAGTATCAGAAAATATACCTGAGAACCGTTTATATCAGAGTCAATTACTCGAGTATGGAAGAATTTACTCGAGTATCAAAAATCAATTACTCGAGTATGAACATACTTACTCGAGTATCAGAAGATATACTCGAGTATCAGAAAACACTTACTCGAGTATAAACATACTTACTCGAGTATCAGAAGATATACTCGAGTATCAACAGACTTACTCGAGTATCAGAAAACACTTACTCGAGTATAGACAGACTTACTCGAGTATCAGAAGATATACTCGAGTATCAGGAAACACTTACTCGAGTATAAACATGCTTACTCGAGTATCAGAATATATACTCGAGTATCAGGAAACACTTACTCGAGTATAAGCATGCTTACTCGAGTATCAGAAGATATACTCGAGTATCAGAGTATATACTCGAGTATCAGGAAACACTTACTCGAGTATAAGCATACTTACTCGTGTATTACAAGGAAATACTCGAGTATAAAGGACTTAGGAAAATTCTAAGAGGAAATTTGCTCCAATGCTTCTGTCCATCAATCCAAGTGCATGAAGGAAGTGTATCCCAATAGAGAGGCTATACATGGGCCAACACTTTGGATCACACAATGAGGGATTACATTGTATGGTCCTGTGTTTGGTGACCCATTATAGACTGACATTGGTCTACACTTGGCAATTAGAACCTGCACACATACAACTTAAACACAGCATCAAATACACCTTAATTCATCTTAGTTCAAGGTCTGACCTCCTACAAATCTGAGGTATTGTGGAGACAAATCCCAACAATCTCCCCCTATTTGTAGATGTCACCACTCTCTATACTAAGGTGAATTGCTTAAGAGTAAAAGAACAGCAAGCATATAACAGGAGAATAAGCTTAACTAAAGCAGAGTAAACAAAATATGGCCATAATCAGAATTAAATATATATATATGAGGAAATGTTTTTAAAGCACATAAACAAAATAGTCCAATTCCACTTTCTCAGATCCACTCATGATGGAGCATCCTTGTGCATCCTTTCCCTTTTGAGCTGTTGCCTCTCCAGATAGCTGTAAGGCTTTGGGAAATAGGTCCTGGGCCTGGGAGGAGCAGCAGGGTTGTTGTGTCCCCAGTTTCTGTCATGGAGTCTGATTTTAATCTGTGAAGCTTCATATGCTTTCCACTCTGAGTAGCTGTAATGATTGTCTCTGTTTTCCCCATGATCTGTCACTAATTTCAGGGTATCAAGAATAAGGGATTTGGAGGTTGGACTCCAAACCTCTGAGTGAACAATTGCTGGATCTCTTCTGGGTTCAGAACGACTTGTAGAAGCACCTTCACCATACTTTCTTTTCCTTTTAGATGGACCTTGAGAACTGGAAACAAAATCATCTTGCCACAAGTCAGAGTAGTTGAGAGGAGGCTCAGTCAGATCACCCTCAGGTCTAGGAGAGAAGACTGGCACACCACTTTCTGGAATGGTAGCTTGGACAGGGGCATCTGCAGAGGGTTGCTCTTCAAGAGGATTGAGGTGCTGAGGAATGATGGCTGGGTTAAGCTGAGCATTGGGGAAGTTCATGTTATGTAGCCACACAGCAGTATCATATGTATAAAACTTTACAGATTGAAGTTGAGAGAGAATGTCTGCTTTCATTTCCTTTACAATTCCATCCACTGTAGTTTGAGCCTGTTTAGAGAGAGTTTCAACTTGTTCCTTTACAGCTGTTTGAGCTTGCTCGTGAAGTTTTTCCACTTGTTCTTTTACAACTTTCTCCCCCTTGCTGATATCTATGTTTAGCTTTGCAATGGCTTCATCTTTGAAGGTGCTCACTTCATTACACACTTTCACAACATTCAGTTCAGCTCTCTCATCTAGCTTGAGCTGGTTGTGAGCTACTGTCTCAGCCTGATTTCTTAGTTCACCAATGCTTGTAATGGTGTGGTCTATGGCTTTGCCTCCAATTTGGAACAACCTTTTTAACTCATCAGTATTTGCTTGAATCTCAGCAAAGCCTATGCTCATCTCTTTTTCAAGAGCAGAGACCTTGGATGTTACTGATTGCAGAGAGGCATCAAAGTAATCTCTCTGTTCTTTTAGCATAAGCTCTATCTTGCTGATAATATCTGAGGATGAAGAGGAGGGAGCTGAGGTTGGTTCAGGAGCTGAAGCAGCAGGAGCAAGGGCAGAAGTAGAAGCAGAAGCAGTCCAAGGAGGGATTTCTGAGATCACCACTGAGCTGACTGCTCTCTTGAATGGAACTGTGTCAACATCTTCTTCTGAGGGTAGGAGAGAGGGCATGGAGAAATTCAAAGTCCTCAGAGGTGCCTCCACAGGTTCTGGAGACATCTCATCATCAGACAGGAGAATATGAGCTGATTTACTAGGCTCACTCTCAGGAGATTGGACTGGAGATCTTTCAGGAGATGGAGCTGGGGTTCTTGCAGGAGACTGAACTGGAGACTTAGCAGCTGAGTCATTTTGGAAGAGAGGGGCATCTGAGCTGAGCTCATCAATGAGTTTGTTGATATCCTCAGCTGTAGACAGAAGGGCTGCTGAGTCTGGAATCTCTGAGTCTGGATTTGCTGATTGAATATCTGCTGGAGGAGGAGAGATTAGAGGAGTGGTAATTCTTACTTCTTCTTGTTCTGGTATTACTGATTGTGAAGAGACCTGATTCTGAGGTAGAGAAGAGGCAGGCTCCCCCTCAATTGCTGCACCCAGAGTGTCAGCAATTTGATGTTGAGGAGGAGATGGGGTCCTGATGACAGCTTGCTGTCTGGAGGTTTGGGCAGGGTTCATGATCTTGAGGTCATACCTCTGAATGGATGATATTGAGACTTTCTTCATGTGGTGAAGAGGAGTCCCTTTAGAGAAGTCAAACACTGTAGGATTTATCTCATGGAGGAGGAGGGAGATAATCCTGGCAAAGCTGGGATGTTTGACGCTTTCTTTGATCTTATCTAGTATCATCATTCCAAACTGAAACTTCTTCCTGCAGACAATAGCTTGCATAACATCAAAAAGATTTTGTGATACATCTCGAATGGAGTAAGTCTTGCACCAGAGGATTTTGGCAATGATGTCAACTAGAAACTTCCCTTCCGGATTGAACAGAGAGCGGTTCAGGGTTTCACCTCCACCTTCTGGATCTCGACCACAGAATAAGGAGGTGCGGTCGGCATCTGCCTTGTCTAAATCATCTTCTTCGTCGACCACTGGCATCCGAAGCAGAGTGGCGACAGAGGTTTTATCTAACCGAACATCAACTCCCCTTACCTTTGATTTCAGAACTGTACCATTGTGCCTAATCTTCAAGTTTTTGTAGAACTCTTCAACATCAGAAAGCAAAAGGCGGCAAGGTTCTTGAAGAATGAAGGTTAATCCGGCCGTGTCGAGGAGAATCAGAAGGTTCTTGAAATCATCGGAGATATCTTCTATGCCATCAGTCACTAATTCCGAGCCGATTCCAAACTTGGAGGAGGGAGGAGCCATCAGCGATTCTTCAATGAGGAAGACAGGAATCTGAGGCGACGGAAGACGAAGAACAGGGTTCCGGGAATACGAACAGCCGACGGCTACTCGAGTGAATGAGAAGTGGAAAGGACTTTGTCGTTTTGAATATATATATATATAAATAATTCTAATTAGGTTTAAAACGAATTAAGTATAAAGACATACCTGAAGAGGCGGCAATTTAGTTGTGCGAATAGAGAGTTTGAAAAATTCCAGAGAAATCCGATTACACGAGAGAAGTTTACGGCATACACGAGTAATCCTTAACGTATACTCGAGTATGGACTGAGTATACACGAGTATTAAGTCTAGACGGATTTTTCCATACTCGGGTATAAGAAATTCATACTCGAGTATCAATTTGATTACTCGAGTATATGAAGTTCAATACACGAGTATTAAATTCGGAAGACTTTTCATACTCGAGTATAAGGAATGCATACACGAGTATTGATTTGATTACTCGAGTATATTTGACTTGTTACTCGAGTATTCACTATTTCACTCGTGTAAATGTAACTATTCTCGAGTCTCAAATTTCTTGAAGGAATTTTCACTAAACTAAAAAAAAATGTACCTCAGAGTATCCAACATATTTGACCTCTTCTAAATTTCTGAGTCCATCATTGGTCTTCTTTGTTAAGCAGTCCAAGCTCAGTTTTGAAGAATGAAAACTTGGACTCATCCAGCGGCTTGGTGAAGATATCTGCAACTTGCCTGTCTGTGGAGACATACTGTAGATCTATATCTCCATTTTCCACATGCTCCCGGATGAAATGGTAGCGAAGCTCTATGTGCTTGGTCCTGCTGTGGGAGACTGGGTTGTTGGCTATTGCAATTGCGCTGGAAGAGTCACAGAACAGTGGAATGTTCTGGAACTTCAAGTTGTAATCTTCAAACTGATTCTTGATCCACAAAAGCTGTGCACAACAGCTCCCTGCAGAGATGTACTCTGATTCAGCCGTTGAGATGGCTACACAGTTTTGCTTCTTACTGCTCCAGGAAATGAGTCTCCTTCCGAGGAATTGGCAAGTCCCGGAGGTGCTTTTCCTGTCGTCTTTGCTTCCTGCAAAATCTGCATCTGAAAATCCAATTAGTTCACTATCATTACTTCTTGGGTACCATAAGCCAAGATTTGGTGTTCCTTTGAGGTATCTCAAGATTCGCTTTGCAGCGATGTAGTGAGATTCCTTAGAGTTCACCTGAAATCTAGCACATACACATGTCGAGAACATTATATCTGGTCTACTCGCAGTAAGGTAGAGCAAGGACCCAATTATGCTTCTGTACTTGGTTTCATCAAAAGGTTTCCCTTTCTCGTCCTTGTCCAGAGACATAGCTGAGGCCATTGGAGTCCTCATAGAGGTTGCATTCTCCATTCCGAATTTCTTAAGCAGCTCTTTGGTGAACTTGGTCTGAGAGATGAAGATTCCATCCTCAGATTGTTTCACTTGTAGCCCTAAGAAATACTTCAGCTCTCCCATACTGCTCATTTCAAACTTCCCTTGCATAAGTTTAGAAAACTTCTTGCAGAGGTTGTTGTCTGTAGAGCCAAAAATGATGTCGTCGACATAGATTTGCACTAGCAAAATCTTGCCTTTTATTTCCCTAAGAAATAATGTCTTATCTATCTTTCCTCTCGTGAACTTGTTCTCAAGAAGAAAGGTAGATAGCGTCTCATACCAAGCCCGAGGGGCTTGCTTGAGACCATATAGTGCTTTTTGTAATAAATACACATAGTTAGGAAGGGTTGGATCAACAAAACCTGGGGGTTGCTCTACGTACACTTCTTCCTTAATGTTACCATTTAGGAAGGCGGACTTCACGTCCATTTGATAGACGGTAAAGCCCTTAAGTGCAGCGTAGGCAAGAAATAACCTGATTGCCTCCAGTCTTGCTACTGGAGCATAAGTTTGGTCGAAGTCGATCCCTTCCTCTTGACGATATCCCTTGGCGACAAGTCTGGCTTTATTCTTTATAATTGTTCCGTCTTCATCCATCTTGTTCCGGTAGACCCATTTTGTCCCGATGACGTTCTTATGCTTGGGTCTAGGAACAAGTGTCCAGACTTTGCATCTTTTAAACTGGTTTAATTCTTCTTCCATGGCTAGAATCCAGGATGCGTCGGAGTTGGCTTCCTCAAATTTCTTTGGTTCAACCTGTGAGAGAAAGCTTAAGTGTAAATTCTCGTTAGTTGTACCTCGACGAGTTCTGACACCATCCCGAGGATCTCCTATGATTTGGTCAACAGGATGATCCTTCAAGTGTCTGAACTCTAAAGTCCTTGCATCTGGGATCTCTTCAGCCACTGGAGTTATATCTTCAGCTGGGATGTCTTCTTCATCTTGATCATCTCCCTCTCCAAAGGTAGTTGTAGAGGGGATCTTGATGAACGTCTCATCTTTATCTTTAATAGGTTCATCCAGGCTGAGTTCTTTCAACTTTGTACCTGCATCTACAATAGGCACACTAGACGAGTTGCTTTGCAACAGACTCGTCTCATCAAATACAAGATGTATCGACTCTTCCACAACCAGAGTTTTTCTATTGAAAACTCTATAGGCCTTACTATGGCTACTATAACCTACGAAAATACCTTCAAAGCTTTTCTCGCTAAACTTTGTAGTGTGATACTTGCCATTGTTAAGTACGAATCACTTACAACCAAAGATTCTAAAGTATGAAATGGTTGGTTGCCTGCCTTTTAGAAGTTCGTAAGGAGTCTTATCATGGTCTTTGTTGATGAGTGCTCGATTTTGCACATGACAAGCGGTGTTGACGGCTTCAGCCCAGAAATACTCCGGAAGTGAGGCATCACTCAACATGGTCCGACAAGCCTCTATGAGTGTTCTGTTCCTTCTCTCAGCCACTCCATTTTGCTGTGGTGTGCGGGGAGAGGAAAACTCATGAAAGATACCTTGACTTTCACAAAATTCTGTCATGGCTCCAGACTTGAATTCCGTTCCATTGTCACTTCTGATTTTGACTACGGAACAGTTGTATTCATTCTGGATTTGCCTGACAAAGTTAGTGAAAATACCGAAGGTATCTGACTTGTGTTTCAGAAAGAACACCCACGCAAAGCGCGAGTAATCATCCACAATAACCAACGTATATTCCTTACCTCCCAAACTTCTAACCTGCAGTGGACCAAACAAGTCCATATGAAGAAGCTGTAAACTTCTATTGGAATCCTTGCCTATTATGCTTTTGAACGAGCTTCTTGTTTGCTTGCCTTTGATACAAGCGTGACAAGGACTGTCCGTAACGCACTTGACCTTGGGTGCATCACGCACTAAGTTTTGAGAGAATAATTTATTAATAGTTTTGAAATTAATATGTGCTAGTCTCTTGTGCCATTGGTCAGCAAGAGATGCACTACTTTTTGCCAAAAGACACACTGGTGTCGAAGAGTCTATACAAATAAAATTTAAACAGAAAATATTTCTGCTTCGAGTGCCTGATAAAATAGTTTCCATATTGTTAACCGACTTTATCAAACACTTGTCAGCATGAAATTCAACTACGTATCCTTTGTCGCATAGTTGGCTTATGCTGATGAGATTGTGTTCCAATCCTTCAACATAGGCTACATTCGAGAAGGATACGCTACCGTTAGAAATCATACCATAGCCTTTAGTGATTCCTCGATCTGAACCTCCAAAGATGACCTTTGGTCCGTCGCAGACTGAGGTGTAGTTTAGTAGTAGGCTCCTTGTCCCGGTCATATGCCGAGAACATCCACTGTCCAAGTACCAGATTGGCATTTTGGTGGCCTTTGGACATACCTGCAATTACAATCATTTAGCCTTAGGAACCCAAACAAGTTTGGGTCCTTGGTCTCGAGTTAGAATACTCCCCCTACGAGTATTAGCCTTATGAGTGGTCACTCTCACGTTGCTAACCTTAGGGGTTGCAGCATTTTCAGGATTGAACCAACAATCACTGGCAAAATGACCAATTCTGCCACAGCACCAACAGTTAAACCTGTTGTATCTTTGCCTTGTGTAGTCCTGCTTGACTTTCTGGAATGACGGTCTGGCAGGAGCTTTACTCTTGGAGGAGGAGACTTCATGATGATGGCAGTTACATGAGGTCTTCTCCTTCATAGGCTTTTCTACAATGGGTTTTACTTTTGGTGTCTTTTTGAAATTATGACCATGAGCATAAGGTCCATAGCTTTGAAGCTGAATCTCCTCATAAGGTGCCTTGAAGACACTCTCGCCAAAGTTACGAGGACGAGTCCAACCTTGGTATCTTGACTTGGGCTTCTCAGGGATCGGCCTAGAAAAGTGTCCATAGGTGGACTCATAATCGAGTTCGTTCGTGGGAAAGATAACTTTCTTGAACACAACAGGTTCCAAGGGAGCTTTCCCTTTTTCCTCAGCTAGAGCCTTCCGGGCAGCCTTATTCTTCCTCTTGGCCTTGTTTCTCCTAGAGGATTTACTAGAAGATCCAATGTGGCCTAAACCAGCACCCTTGGCCTTAGCAGAGAATTCAGCAACGATTGGAAGAACTGTCTTAGGCTTAGAGAAGCTCTCAACAAGCTTCTTTTCAGCCTCGAGCTGTTTTTCCAGTTCTTTGATGATTTCCTCTTTAAGGTCGAGGTGCTTGAGAGCTTTATTGTATTCCTCCATAGCTTCATTTAGGTTCTCTTGAAGAGAGTTAGTCCTATTGACTTCTTCTCTCAAGTTGCTCTCACTAGCCTGTAGAGAATTGATCTCTTTGGCTTGACTTCTCACCATTCTACGACATTTCTCGTAAGCGGTGAGTAATTCCTTATACTGTCCCATGAATTCAGATTCATCTTCAGAGGAATATCCCTCTTGCTCATTGTCATTTTCAGAATCAGAGAGAGGAGTGTGAGATTTTACCTCCCCAGTAAACTGGGGGACTTGTTCATCATCCGAATGAGCCATGAGCCCAAAGTAAGCTTCCTCTTCTTCACTCGACTCAGATGAGTCAGAGTCGCTGAGAGTTTTGCTCTTCTTGGCTACTAGGCTTCTCTCTGTCCTCTTCTTGGGGTGTGAGGATTTCTTTTCCTCTCTTCTTCCACCCTCTTTCTTTTTGTGAGGGCAATCGGCGATGACGTGACCTGGCTTATTGCAGCAATAACAAATGATGTCAGTAGAAATCTGTTTGTTCGGTTTAGGATTATACCTGTCATGGCTACTTGAGCCTTTCTTCCGATGATCACTGTCATGTCGTGATCTTCTATATGAGGCATCCTTGCCTCTCCATTGCTTCTTCTTGTTCAAGAGTTTCTTGAACTGCCTTGAGAGTAGGGAGAACTCTCCATCAGATAGTTCTGAGCCAGATGAGCTAGGCTCAGATGATTCTTCTTCATCAACCTCAGGAACTGGGGCAGGAGAGCTAGCCTTTATCTTCCTTGAGCTATCTGCCTTTAGAGCGACAGACTTCTCCTTGGATGCAGACCTGCTTGTCTCTTCTTCAGCTTTTCTTGAGTTGATTTGCAGCTCGTAAGACATAAGCTTTCCGAACAGATTCTGCGGGTCCGTCTCAGCTAACCTTCCAAACTCCCGAATGGCACATACCTTATTATCCCATTCCTTGGTTAGGGATCTTAAGAATTTGTCATTGAGTTCCCCATTGGTGAAGACACGGCCATACACTCTTAGGCCATTTACTATCTTGAAGAAGTCCTCAAAGGTGTCAGCTATGGCTTCCTTATGACCTTGCCGGAAGGCTTCATACTTTTGATTCAGAAGGGATCTCCGATCATCCCTCACTTCTTCAGTGCCTTCCATTAGAGTCACAAGGGATTGCCACATCTCCTTGGCAGACTGGCAATGAATCAGATTTTGCAGCATTGAATCATCCACTGCACTTGCTATAATATTTTTGGCTTTCTTGTCCAGAGAGACAAGTGCAATCTCATCCTTATCTAGATCCATCAGCTTCTTGGGAACTTGCTTGGTGGGATCTATGGTGGATGCAGTCATAGGAATGTGGGGACCTTCTTCAACAATCATGAAGATCCGGGGATCTACTGCTTCCATGAAGAACTTTACTCTTTCCTTCCACATAGGAAAGTTGTTCTTGGTGCAGATAGGGAGTTTAGCAAAATCCTTGGTCTTACTCATGCTTGATACTTTTCAGAAAACAACTTAGAAGGATAAGATCAAGGTGTTAACCTTTTAACGATCAACCTCCCTCTGATACCAATTGAGAGGTCTGAGTTGTTAGCCTAAATCACCTAGAGGGGGGTGAATAGGTGAATTGCGTGTCAAATGCGGAATTAAAAACTAACACAGCAAATATCAAGCAATCACAGAAGACAAGAGATTTATAGTGGTTCCCCAATCTTGGGTACGTCCACTTTCCTCACCGATCTAGCAAATTACTAGACTCGGCTACTCCACTATCTCGGATTGAAAACAATCCTACACCTCGGAACCACGTTCCTACAAATCTCGATCCCAAAACGGATCTACAAAAACTCGGAAGACAAAACTTCCTACAAGTCTCGGAGAAGAATCTCCTACAATGAAATTTGGTTTGAATATAAAAATTAAAACAACAATCTCAGATCTGGATCTGTCTTCTTCTTTAGGAACTTCGGCTGATCAGAAAATGTAGAAGACGACTAGAGAAATATCCACGAATCTGAGATCTAGAACCACCTCGATCAAGAAAGTAGATTTGGAATCTTCAAGGCTTGGCAAGATCGAGTGATTCTCTTTCTTCTGGATCGCTGGAGAGAAGATCGATGAAGACGAAGGTGGCGATCCAAACTTTTCTTCTTCTTCCGTGAACGGCAATGGCGGCGGCGTGAGATTAGGGTTCACGGAATTTCTCTTTCTTAAAAAGAATATTTCTGTAATTACGATTGAAAAGTCATTTCTGAAAAGACCTATTTATAGGTGGGTTCCAACGGTCATAACATTGATTAATGATGACACGTGGACCAATCAGAATTGACAGATTCAAAGTACTTATGATGAAAATGGACTTAGAATAATTCTGGAGAAGTTGACTGCGATACTCGAGTAATGAAGGATATACACGAGTATGGAGAGATGGATTACTCGAGTAGCAAGAAGCAGTATACTCGAGTATAGAAAGAGAGAATTACAGGAGAGAAGAATGTATTACTCGAGTATCAAAAATGGTATACTCGAGTATCAGAAGTGTATACTCGAGTAATAGAAAAGTATACTCGAGTATCAAGACGATATACTCGAGTATCAAAAGGTTAAACTCGAGTATCAGAAAATATACCTGAGAACCGTTTATATCAGAGTCAATTACTCGAGTATGGAAGAATTTACTCGAGTATCAAAAATCAATTACTCGAGTATGAACATACTTACTCGAGTATCAGAAGATATACTCGAGTATCAGAAAACACTTACTCGAGTATAAACATACTTACTCGAGTATCAGAAGATATACTCGAGTATCAACAGACTTACTCGAGTATCAGAAAACACTTACTCGAGTATAGACAGACTTACTCGAGTATCAGAAGATATACTCGAGTATCAGGAAACACTTACTCGAGTATAAACATGCTTACTCGAGTATCAGAATATATACTCGAGTATCAGGAAACACTTACTCGAGTATAAGCATGCTTACTCGAGTATCAGAAGATATACTCGAGTATCAGAGTATATACTCGAGTATCAGGAAACACTTACTCGAGTATAAGCATACTTACTCGTGTATTACAAGGAAATACTCGAGTATAAAGGACTTATGAAAATTCTAAGAGGAAATTTGCTCCAATGCTTCTGTCCATCAATCCAAGTGCATGAAGGAAGTGTATCCCAATAGAGAGGCTATACATGGGCCAACACTTTGGATCACACAATGAGGGATTACATTGTATGGTCCTGTGTTTGGTGACCCATTATAGACTGACATTGGTCTACACTTGGCAATTAGAACCTGCACACATACAACTTAAACACAGCATCAAATACACCTTAATTCATCTTAGTTCAAGGTCTGACCTCCTACAAATCTGAGGTATTGTGGAGACAAATCCCAACACATTACATGATGAAAATAAAATGCAAATACAAATAAACTAAATAATGTTGAAAAGACTTCATCTCATGTAGCTCCACATCATGTAGTCTTCATCTTCATCATGTAGGAGAACGCCGTTGCCGTCGCCATCATCATCTTCAATATGTAGGAGAACGCCGTCGCCATCGCCATCATCATCTTCAACTGTAGGAAAACGTCGTTGTCGTCGCCGTCATCATCTTCAAATTTAACACGTTGGGGGTTGTCACCATCAATCATCCCCCGCTCAAAAGAACTCATCACCGATGAGTTGGCGTGGAGGTGCTGGCGCCGAAGAACATCATCCAAAGGAAACATCGCCGAGTATGGGATCCAAGAGTCACCGGAGACTGGATGATCACACCATCGTATCATGGAACGCTAAATACTGCCGCTTGGAGAGGAGAGCAAAACACCAAATATGCACCTGTCTAGCAAAAAGATTGTCCTGCGGAACTTGGGAAATTTATTAGGCAAATAAAGGGGAAAAATTTCCGCATCAACAATCAACGTACCTCCGTTGGAGACGAATGGAGAGAACGATCCAAGAACAAGCTCACCCCCCAACCCAAATGAAAATATAGTGGCACCAAATGTAGATTTAGATATTTCAAATGGTGGAAAAACACAATGCGTGAAATTGGAAACATTTAAGCTAGGGATTTACCCCATTCAGTGGTTAACTTCAATAGATGTGTTGTTTCTCCTAATTGATTAAAAATCCGAAAAGTTTTAACTCGCCGACTCGCCAACGTTTCTAAAGTGCCCAAAGGCATCCGTTTAGGGATGAGCCGCACCAAGAGTAAACCGAAAACCTTATAGGGAGACACCCTCTTATGTAAGTTAGTGATATATTGATAAGAAGACATGTGTGTGACTAGCGCTTCCTTACCGTGCTTATGTAAATTAAGAACAAGAGAGGCAAATACTAGTGCATGTTGACTTGACATAGAAAATGGCGGTAACGGAACTACATAAGGTGGCACAAATGGAAATAAATAGGGTGGCACCAGCGAAACTACATCAGGTGGCGCCAATATAACGAGATCAGGGGGCACTAACAAGACTACATCTGGTGGTACTAGCAGAAAGAAATCAGGTGGAACAATCAACGGCCACATCAACAACGTATACTCAGGGATTTGACTAAACGTGGGAATTCGGGGGGATACAAGACTATCAGAAGTTAGATAGTGACCACACACAATTTCTATTATCACACTACGAGATATGTCCCAAGGGGGGTCCAACATGGATAGTAAAATTACATGACTCAAATCAGGCAAAATAAATTCATGTCGGAAAGGATCTGCTGGTCGGGTCAACATATCAGGTGGGAGAGTCGGGAAAGCTAAAATCAGGAGAGAGTTAATATCGCTTTTAAATTCACGCAACGGAGTTAGAATTAGGGGACGCTCATCCGGGTCTACTTCTATATCGTCTTCCAAAAATGTAACTCTCTCGCTAGGATATACTTCCAACACATCCGTCATAACTTCCAAGTCAGTCGCAGTAAAAATCTCAGGAATGGGCACTACAATATGTCTCGGACTAAACATAACTAGCTCGAGTCCTAACATTTCATTGCCTAAATAACGAATGGGTAAGCTCTCAGCATAAGGTAACTCTTCCGACTCAACCAGAATATCAACTACCTCAAGGTCATCAGAAGACTCCATGGAAATCAAGGTAGACGGCTCTGAAATATCATCGAAAGGGAAAGGGGGTGATTCCTTAGAGGAGAAATAATCATCCAGGTCACTCGGGTAACCAATCTCTTCAACGTCAATACTATCGTCAGTAATTTCAGCCTCGCCCTCAGTGACGGGCACAGTCCTAGGCACGACCTTAGACTCATCAGGGGAATCAACCACTAAATCAAGTAACTCAGGGGAAGACACAAAATGTCCTACGGGCGTAATCGGGGTAGGACGCTCAATAGAGCCAATACCATATTTGCCACTATACTCACCTATAGTAATCGTCTGACATGGAACTTTACTCCTAGGAATTTGGTTCTTCTCAATTTCCAATGTCGTGCAAAAGGTGATGTCTATATCGGTGTGACCATATCGCAATAACTTTCCCTGGATGTAGGGGCTCTTCCCCCTACGAAACCTAGAAAGGATGACCTCAAGCGATTCCTTTACACCGCTCCTAACCGTCAAATCCTTAAAGAGTTGCATATAATTTGAGACCGACTTATTCCCTTGTTTAAGTGTTGCCAAATCACCAGTTATTTGCCGCTGGGCCTGGGAGTTTGGTTTATCTTCATTCCTAAAGATCGGTATGGAACTATCGCCATCAGTAGGGTAAAAAGGGTATTACCTTGGGAGAAGTGGTGCTACTTGGCTAGCCTTTAGTTGGCCAATCAACGCCTTAATCTCATCCACAACCGGGCAATGGAATGGCTTCCTAACGTTCACAAGGGAACCTAAAGATTTTTCTAGTGAAACTTTGACTTCAAAGGCCATATTGTGATAACCGGAGAGAAAACTCGTTCCGGAATTTGTGCACCTACAATGAGAAATGCTTCTGGCCAAATTAAAAATAAGTTTGTCGGAATTGTTCCCGCTTAACCACTAGGGTAATATTAATATAAAATGGATTTTCTTGCTGAATAAAATATGAAGATTATTAATAATATTTTTTTTGATTTTTTTGCTGAAAAATAAGAAATTTAAGCCGCTATTGGAAGACCAAAAAATAATTCTTTTGGTGATTTTTGACAACTAACGTGCAAACAGAAGTGCGGATTAACGTGCTAGATTAGAGGGGAGGGTGCCAAATAAAAAAAATTGACAAGAACCGCCTCTGATACAAAATTTATGTAGCCTACGGTGTTTGACCCTATGACGGCAAAGTGAATAATACGTACGCCTCTCTACTTCCACTAATACCCTCACACGATAATAAAATGCAACACACTCACGAACAATGTTATCAACTAACGCTAGCGTACGATAGCCATGCCGATTAAAGATTGAACAAATGACTATAGGTCATTGTTCTCTCGAGCTAAAAGGACTAATCTTGGGTCCGACCGAGCGATGGTTGTACAAAAGAGATCTACCGAAAAGTTCGGTTCGGAAAAGGTAGATCTCTCCCAACAAAATGAAAGCGAGGCTCGTCAAACCTCTCGGAAAAGTAAACAACTAGGAAGAACAACACATGCAATCGGAAAGATAAACCACGAACGAAAAAAAAAACGATTCCAAAATAACACAATAGCAATCCACCAAATGAAAATCTAGAAATAGAATCACACAAGTGGTAGAAGGTCTCGTTACCCAACCGGAATAGATGATTCCAGTTCACTTTCAAGAATCGTTCTTCCACGACACCGCCGGAGTTTCGCCGGATGGAGAGAAATTTGTCCACTTCCTTCGCTTCACGCCAGAGTGGGGATCTCACAAGGATAAGATGGTGGTCGGGCCTATTGGAAGGTGGAGTTGAGGTGGTGCTCGGGTTGGTGTTGGTGGAGGAGGATGGCGGCTAGGGAGGGGTTGTGGTAGCCGAGCTAGAGTAGAAGGGAGGAGAGGGCTCAGATTTTGTAGACGGGAGGAGGGAAGAGGAGGGAGGCGGAGCAAGAGGAGGGGAGAGGAAGAGTGGCCGGCGGCCAAGAGGGAGAGAGGAAGAGGGTGGGCGGCCAAGGAGGAGAAGGGAAGAGAATTTCAAGGGGTTTAGGGTTTTCTTAATCTTTTCATTCACTAAGTGAAATTATAAAAGTCCATGCCTATATATAGGCTTTACATCATGCATAGGCTATGTGCAGCCCACTAAATAAAAATAAAAACAATACTAAATGTCTTTAAACATTACATGATGAAAATAAAATGCAAATAGAAATAATCTAAATAATGTTGAAAAGCCTTCATCTCATGTAGCTCCACATCATGTAGTCTTCATCTTCATCATGTAGGAGAACGCCGTTGTCATTGCCGTCATCATCTTCAACATGAAGGAGAATGTCGTCGCCGTCGCCATCATCATCTTCAACTGTAGGAGAACTTCGTCGTCGTCGTCGTCATCATCTTGAACTTTAACACGTTGGGGGTTGTCGCCATCAATAAGTATTAAAGTAGAAAGTGAATTTCATTGCAAGAATTAGAACAACAACTATTTTTGACAATTATAAAATTATGATCCCCGTTACACCGGAGATCGAAGGCAGTGAGAAAGAAAACACTTTTGTTTTCTATACTGACCCGCTCCACGGACTAGTTGGCTCTCTCCCTTTCCCTCCAAGAAAGGTCTTCGAGTCGACTCTTCACCTCCATGCAAGGAAAGGTCTTAGAGCCCTGCTTGATCTCCAGATCTAGACGTCCCTACCCCGTGCCGATTTCGCACAGAATCCTTCCCGGATTCTGACAACCTTCACCGGTCAATTTTCTCACAACACAGGAATAAAATGGAAAAAAGATTACAAAACTAAGGTTTAAAGAATCTAAAGATTAAAGTCTCCTTCTTGACGATTTCTCCGTAGAGTGATCTGTGACTGGTGCTTGAGATATCCGTGTGCTTGCAACCGTTCGTCTCTTCGTAATCGATGTAGTCCTTTGATCGCCGGAGTTCTTCGGGCTCGAATGGGAGGGAGGCCATTTTATTTTCCTTTGACGAAGATGATTGGAACGGAACGTAGAGAGGCGGCCGAACCCTAGAATACAAGACTTGATCTCTTTTCATCATGGCGTTGAATGCAGAACATGAGGCACCTTATATACGTCTTTATGAAAATACGCTACCGCTGGCGATAAGGCTAGCGCCCAGCAATAGATTCATGTGACTCGTGCTGACAGTTGTCCCACAAAATTGGAAAAATATTTAAAACAAATATTTTTCCTTTTCATCATGCTAGCGCGGCGCGTTAACATTTATCGCTGCATAGTATATCTGACTCGACGCCTCAAACTCGACGCACTCAACGCAATGTTAAGTGGGCTAGCACGGAGCGGTAAGACTAGCGCTTCCTAGTAGGTTCCCGAGCGCCTGGAAATTAATTCCTCGAGCTATGGCGCACAGTATCGCCTGGCATTACTCCCAGCATTAACTATTATCGCTTTGCGGTAGCTTCCTGAGCGCCTAGTCCAGATAATTCATCGCACTAATGCGGGTGGAAGGACAAGCGTGATGCAGTTTGTTCCCGAGAACTTTGTCCATTTATTTCATGCTACCGCGTGGCGTTAGATACTACCGCTTGGGAGTAGGTTCCTTAGGAGAGCTCCTTAGATTTCTTGGACCAGTAAACCTGTACATGCTATCAAACACAAGATTTAATCAAATACATCATGGGAGTTGATATTATCAAACTAAGGATATGTGAACCGTCAGTTCCAACAAACTCCTCCCGCAGTTTACCCACATTAGGGATGCACAAACGACCATCCTTTCTCAAAATACCATCATCCAAGGAGAATTGGGAATTTGACCCATCAGTTGTATAGCATTTCATACTCTCATCGAGTTCTATTGCTTATCGAACCTTGTTCGTGAGGTGAAATTACACCTCAGTAAAGTTCATACCCACATTTGTAGTGGCATTCTTGTAAACACAAGAAATATCTAAGGCCTCTAACTCCTGGATACGATGTTCATCAAGCATCTTTTGCCAACTTGCCCATATAGGAGTCCTACGACTCAAGGCATTTGCGCCCACATTTCCCTTCCCGGAAGTGTAATGTATCTGGAAGGTGTAGTTCCCAAAGAACTCCATCCACCTCTATTGACGCATATTCAGATCCTTATGATCTATTAAATACTTAAGGCTCTTATGGCCAGTGAATATGTAAACATTCATGCCATACAAGTAGTGATGCCACAACTTAAGTGTAAAAATCACAGCTGTCACCTCCAAGTCGTGAACTGGATAGTTTCGCTCATGCACTTTCAACTGGCATGAGCCATAAACTATAACCTTTCTGAACTGTAGAAGAACGCATCCTAAGCCTCTCCCTGAAACATAACTATATATCTCATTACCGTCCATACCACATAGTGAACTCAAGATAGGCGTCGTGGTCAAACGACTCTTCAACTCCTTAAAAGCCCGTGCGCACTCAGGTGTCCAAATGAACTTATGATCTTTCCTCGTCAGTGTAGTGAGAGGTAAGGCTATCCGCGAAAAATTCTCCACGAAGCGCCTATAGTAGCAAGCAAGTCAAAGGAAACTCCTAACTTCCGCTATTGTAGTCTACACAGTAACCACATTGCCTAGAAAATTCGCCGGATCCACAGTAATACCCTCTCCGCTAACCACATTGCCTAGAAAATTCATTGAACACATCCAAAACTCACACTTTGAGAACTTGGCATAGAGTATATTTCTTCTCAGGGTGTGCAAAACCATCCTCAAGTGATTTCCATGATCTTCTTCTGATTGAGAGTACACCAATATGTCGTCAATAAATACGATCACAAATCTATCTAAGTACTCCCGAAAAGTTTGGTTCATAAAATCCATGAATCCTAGTGGTGCGTTTGTTAGCCCAAACGGCATTACAATGAACTCATAGTGAACATAGCGTGTTCCGAAAGCTGTCTTGGGAATGTCACATTCCCTAGTCCGTAACTGGTAATAGCCATACTTTAAATCTAGCTTTGAATAGACAGTCGATCCCACCAGCTGATCAACCAAGTCATCAATCTGTGGAAACAAATACTTGTTTTTCTCTGTCAGCTTGTTTAATTCTTGATAATCAATGCATAGACGCAAGCTTCCGTCCTTATTCACAAAGAAGATCGATGCACTCAAATGTAACATACTTGGATGTATACAACCTTACTCTAGCAGTTCATATAACTGAATTTTCAATTCTGCCATCTCCTTTAGCGCTACTCGGTACGGTGAGCGGGACATAGTTTTCGCACCTGGCACATACTCAATTGCGAATTCAATCTCTCGCTGGGGCGGTAACTCAGGGAGATCTTTAGGAAACACATCTGCATAATCCGATATAATAGGAACGTCACTACAACTAGACTTCGGCTCAACAACCTCCAACATCATGAAGGATAACTCCGCGCCCTTCCAAATAGCCTTGACTATGTGGAGAGCAGACATCAATATCTTGCTCGATCCTCACATACCAGCGAAATTAGTCTCTCGTTCGGTGTACTGTCCCAGTGTGAGTTCCTTAAGAGTTTTAATCTATATAGGCACG
Source organism: Platanthera zijinensis (assembly GCA_039513925.1). Classification (NCBI taxonomy): domain Eukaryota; kingdom Viridiplantae; phylum Streptophyta; class Magnoliopsida; order Asparagales; family Orchidaceae; genus Platanthera; species Platanthera zijinensis. Next base: position 154,855,528 of record CM077078.1, on the reverse strand, counting down.
CAGCTCTGAGAGCTAGTCCATGCAAAAGATTACATAAAACTCAGATATCGGTAGCACAGATGCTTCCAATCCGAAATCCTGACTTCCTATCTATACATCAACACAGGAAGACCTATCTGCATGCATCATGCATCTATTTGTTAACAACACCTTCATTCTATCTGTCGACATAAGAGTAGGTACTCGGATTCAAAATATAAAGTCCTTAGATAGAAATGAATGAGAAGCACTTGTATCAAACAATGCTCTTGCTGGATAGTTCCGAATAAAAACAAAGCCTACATTTATTAAGTTACACACAAGAAATTCACAAGGTATAAAGTGTATAAAGCATGAAAACTATATACTACCCATACATGTGATGACATCAGCTTGTTTAATGGCCTCCTGTTGGCCATGATTGTAAACTCTCGGTTGAGCTAGAGCTTATTGGGATGCAGTTGACTCCACCGCCTTTCCTTTCTTAGCGTAAGATGCTCCTGCCTTCTTATCCTTCCTTGGAAGGTCACTGGTACATTCACGAGCAAAATGCCCTAGCTTTCCATGTGTGCAACATTTACGAGTACTTTGACTTGACGTTGCTCCAAAAGTGACAGTAGATGGAGCCTTTCTAGAAGACTAGACTTCTTATAGCACTTGCGAAAATGCAATTTTGAAGAAGTCGGCACATTGAACCCGGGCTTTATCACAGCCAAGTCCCTTTTTCCCTACACCCTCTTCATGTGCTTCTCCAACAAATGAGCCGTATTAATCAATACTTGAAAAACTTGATTCATTGGACCTGAGAGAAGTAACCTTAGCTCATCCCACAGTCCCTCGTAGAAATGATTGGTATTACGCTCCTCGTCAGCGAATGTGGACCCCGAATATCAACCCAACCTTGTGAACTCATGCAAGTAGTTATCCACACTACTCTCCCCCTAATTCAAGTGTTAGAACTCATTCTTTATGGCAATCCGCTTCGACGAAGGCAGATGCTTTGCCAAAAATAATCTCAAAAACTACTCCATTGAGATCTTAGATAGTAATCTGGCCGCAAAGTTGTGTAACTCCAACTAATCCCACTAAAGCCGAGTCTCTCCCTCAAATAGTAAAGTGGCCAAGGTTACCTTCTATCCCTCCTCTATTTCAATCGTCGTCAATACTCTCTTGACACGTGAACGTAGGAGTACTAAAACTCATAAAATGCGTCAGCTACCTGTCAGTAGCTCGCCTTTCAACCATATCCACATTAGTCCCTTGCCTAAAAACTATAGGCTCAACCACAACAACTTGGTCCGGGACCATAGAAGGACACCCCTTCCTAGTCGGTTGTGCATTTATCATAGCAAACATTGCCTTAGTAACTAAGTGTATCGTTTCCGCAGAAGGGGGAGGTGTGGGCACATCAGCTGGTTTCTTACTCTCACCAGAACATTGGGGTTCAGGATTCCCCACACTTCTTCGATTCACCTATAAGTGTATAATACACAATTAAGCATCTACTGAGAAGGCAAACAACGATAAATAGGAAAGCATGGGTTCCTCAAATATGTGTATTTTCATTCCTAAGTGAACATTTTTGAGTCCATTTTGTTATAACGGTAAGCACAGACACGTGCTCGCCACCCATCAAAAGAATTATACCACGAATTTGGAGAAGGAAGATCGATACAATGCTCTGATACTAAATTGTAACACCTCCGCTCATCACGTAAATATAACAGAAGGTCAGGCTGGGGCCCCACGCCATATTCCACTGACAGTCAGTTGAGTTACAGGTTAATATCAAAAGTATTAAATGAATCCTAACTCAGAGAATTCTAGCAGAAGCTTCATGGGTAATAGAACTCAATTCCTTTGAATTTTCACTATATAAAAGACATAGGAATTTTATAAAAAATACACTAAAAAGTATGGCCTTAAGGCCTTACAATTGTTCTTCAAAAAAATGGTTTACAAACATCAGCTCGCAGGTCGGCCACACATGAAAACAATAAAAAGCTCTTCGCTTGGCCTTCAAGGGTCGGCATAGCATCAAAGGGCTGAAACCTGCTATTTCCCGCTCGGCTCTCCATCACCTGCACAGGGACATTCCACCAACAAGGTGGCAAACAAGACAACGATCAGCATTAGTTGACCAATTTATAACGACCCTACCCCATACCCAGGGAAGCGGTATTCCTTCCCTACAGGCATAGCATTCATATATATATATATATATATATATATATATATATATCACATGAAGGTACAACTTAAGCATCATTCAATATATCACAAATGTTTGCATCAATTGCCAAATGTTCCGTGCACTCGTGGCACATTATCGGTGTATTAGAAATGCCTATCCCCACCACCAATCAGGGGTCCGAGACTTGAAATTCAACATTGAGCATTATAGCCTGGCACATAACCACATAATAGCCACGACTCTCCCCTTGTGCCAATGGTAAGTTCCACGTACTTTAGGTCTCTTAAACCAAGCCACATAGAGAGGGTACAGGTCAGCTCTTTCACGTTGCTCAAATCGCCATGCCATCTTCGAAATCTAAAACCTTTGTGGCCAATCTACATGACGCGAGTCAGCCTCCCCTTTCCTGTAATCCAAAACATAACCAATGTTATGAATAATGTCTCTCAAGGTCACCTGCTAGCAACACGATCTCCTCGAGACTGGTTTTGCAAGAATAATATTATCTGGGAGCTATCGCCAGCGATAACCACTATCTTCTAGCGTTAATAATAGAACATCTTTTTCTGTCTCCATACTCAACCATAACTGGAACATCTTTGCAAAAAAATCTGCAGCATCCTGCAGTGCCAGAAAACTAGACTTTCACAACACATACCTCACGAAGAACTATCGCCAGCAATATCCACTATCACCTGTCCATATATAACACTTATTCAAAACTATGGTATTTACTGGGTATTTTCCTGGAGCGTATCTCCAGTACTTCCTGCTACCCAATTCACAGGCACAACGCTCGGACTCCATAAACTACCCGTTTATACTCGGAGTCTTCTCCGACACACAAATTAAAATATCACCAATCCATACTAACCTGTCCAGATGGGCTTCACACTACATGCATATTCCATACTACGATTTCCGGATTCTATATGCAAAATTACCCGGGTATATCACGTACCAACCCATCGGAATTTCCTCCACTTTCCACCTTTTGGTGGGGGATTCCATGCATATGCAAAACTTAGTATTTCACTTATCCAAGAAGGAAGATCGTTACCCTCGTAGAATGTTTTGGATCCATGAACAATTCTTCTATCCAGATGGAAATTATCGCCTCACTTTACTCTTCACGGATCTTGCTTCAGCTTAGTAGATTTGGAGACCGTTGGGATACCTAAAAATCTAACCCTAGTTTAGGGTGCAAAACTTGTAGAGATAGGAAATGACACCAAATCACATTGAAAAGTTATGAGAATTGGGTAGAGTGAATTATAGGGATGGTACAAGCTCTGGATATTTTTATATGAAATTTAAGATCATTATTTTGGATACCTTGTTAACGATTTAGTAGCTTGTATGATTTGCTTAGAAAATTTATTATGGAATACATACTTCCTGGAAATTGATGAAATTTAAGCAGACAACGTTTATTATGATTTTAAATCTCTATGAATTTTTATGGGATTTTTGGAAGTTTAGTTCTAAGGCTTGCTTCATTAAGTATGTTTTACCTCGAATATTTGATTAAATCTTTAGTGATGTTTAGCAAGCTAGTAAAATTATGACTCTTTGCACAAATATCTTTTCTATACCATACTACTGATTAGTAATTTTTCTATAATTTTCCGATGAATAATTTCAGTACTTCCTTCTTTACGTAGGATTAACATGTTTATACTGGATAAATTATTTAGAGGCTAAATACTTTCTGTAAAATTCTGAAAACTTGTATTTGAGGTTATCTTGATGTTATTTAATGATCATGATTTTTGAGTGGCCATTACTTAGAAGGATCATGTAGTTCATGTTTAAAATGACCCATGGCCCATCCTTTGAGAAAATTAAGTAAATATCAGATTAATTAGGAAAATTATAAGTTTCTGGATTTAGACAAATTATGTTATGGTAGACCTCCAGTAAATATTATAGGAGATTTGGAAGACCATTTGGAGTACCTCCCCTTGTGTACCTCATATAGCTTAGGATGGTCTGCATATAGTAAAGCCACGGAATTCTAGTAGTTGATGGTTGGTAGGGCAGTTAAGATTGAGTTCATCATTGGAAGTCGGGATAAGTAGAGTGTGAGACTGGTTAAGGATAAGGGAGTACGGGAACGACGAAAGATCGTCCATCCCAGGAAGAAGAGGAAGAGTCTTAATACTCTAGGGTTAGAACTAAAGTAACTAAAAGAGGATCGGGGTAAGGGAGATCAACCAATAATAATAAGTGCCTTGCGAAAGAGAACTTTGGGCCGTAATGCCGCCGTCTTGGTTCCTAGTGCCCCTTGAGAGCCCTTCACGGGGTATACCGGGGGCAGTCATGGGCTAACGTAAACCATAGGAATAATAAATTAAAAGAGTAACTAGTATAACTAGGGTTGCACATACACACTCCCCGATAGCTAGGAAAGTAGAATTATAGGATTGGTTGCCATTCAGAAAGTAGCTCTGAAGGTAGATGCACAGACGGGACTACCCGGGGGCCGAGGGCTCGAGGGTTGGAGTACAGAATAAATGTGGTGGGTCTTCGGTATCTGATTGTCGTTCACACCGACATCGGTACGCTGACTCGGCGGTGTGGGACACTTAGCCAAAGAAAGTCTGGTGGGTACAGCCAGCAGTAGTATGTGGATACTCTAGGTTGTGTTCTTCTAGGGGCGTACGGAAGGGCTAGGCCCGGTAGTGTGGATACCCGCCTAGGAGTGGGGGGCCCGACCCCCTGTCTCCGTTTGCCACTACGGAGGTTCCTGGGAGTGAAGCTAGCTGCCCGAACAGGGGGAACTAAAGGTCTGTGCGCATAGAGACGTGTGCGTGAGTTGCACTTGCATGAATCATGGCATAGCATATCACTACACTCATATTTGCATACAACCGACACCCCAAAGTATAAATCGGTATGGGACTTTTTATACGATGGGAGCCTTGCAGAAGACCCCTTAACTTATAAGTTTGTATGGGCATTCATATAAGTTAAGGTTACATACTTATTTACTTGCTTGTTTACTTACTGTTCTCTAGCTGTCTTTTTATACAAATTGCTACTTATTAACTGCTCTCCTTATTACTTACAGTCATAGGATTGTTAGACCTATTTCATTCTAAATAACTACTAGATTAGCTTCCCTGTCACCTGCTTGATTATTCTCCACTTTTGTAGCTTCCCTTTCCTCCTCTCTGCCCGGTGCTTAGGAGCCGTACTGGGAGGGGTAGGGGACGATAGGGCTTAGTCTTTATGACTAATGGTTTTCAAACCACAACATTACAGGAGCTCCGGATGGGAGACAAGGACCAGCACCAGCGGAGTATGGTGCGCATGGAGGTGGGACAGTCTAGCACCGGTGCACCTGCGACCAGCTCCGTGAGTGATTAGTATTTTCTTAGCTTCCACGATGAGTGACTTGTAGTGAGGACTCTGATGTACTGGGCTCGAGCCCATTTATCTATTTTCCTGTTATTATCTATTGATGGACTGGATATGATTTCATTTTGTTTACATGTTTCTGTGGACTTGTTTACATTTTATGTATAAATACTTCTCTCTCTTGTGATCGAAAAGGGCCTGCAGAATTGGCGTTTTGTAGTGGTTGCCTTCCCGTGAGTCGGTGCCACCGCAAAGCGGCAATTCTGGGCTAAGACCCCGGTGGTTGAAAAAGAAAAAAAAAGGGGGGTCTTACAAGTGGTATCAGAGCAGACCTCGATCGAAAGAGAAGTAGTCCACAAAAACCTTGAGCCACCCCCGTGCGAGCTTAGTTTGCGGACAAACTAGCAGCGGAAGCAGTGGTGTGCCCATAAGGGAAATCACATGTGAAAGTCCATCCTAACTCTTCTTAAATTCCATTCATTCGCTCTCTAACAAATGGAATTTTTACTTGTAGCCTGCGACGAACCCTACATCGCAGCAGGGGACACCTCAGGCTCCGAATGTGGTCCCGACTCCGCCAGCACCAGTTCCGTTCCAGTAGACGGAGATGGGGCAAACACTGACAGCCATCCTGGAGGCCTTCAGAGCTCAGCAAGCCTCGGCCCCACAGCCAAACCCCGGGGCCAATTGGATGACGGTCTTCCGAGGACTTTCCCCTCCATCCTATTAGGGGACGGAGTCTGCAGTACGTACGGAGGAGTGGTTGGACACCATTTACGAGATGCTGGCAGGGATTCGATGCCCCATGGAGGAGGCAGTCGCTTTGGTAGTCTCCTGCTTAGAGTCACACGGAAAGAGATGGTGGAAATCTCAGCTGGACACCACCTTTGCAGGGATAGACTGTGCTGATATTACTTGGGAGGAGTTCAGAGCAGCGCTCTTGGGACATTTTGTACCTCAGTCGGCGAGAGATGACCTGGAGGATAGGTTCCTACGGTTGAGGCAGGGGAATAGGACTGTGGTGGAGTACTATCAGGAGTTCACTCACTGGCCCATTATGCGGACGCTTACCAGTTAGACGATGCTGGCTATGCCCGGAGGTTTTATAAGGGACTGCAAGATGACATGAGGCAGGCCCTCCTTTTCGTCTCAGAGGGGAGTCTGGCCAGGATTCTGGAGATGGCTAAGAAGAGAGAGGCGGATCAGCTTGTAGTGAGGAGCTGGAAGAGACCGGCTGATGATACAGTGATTGGAGGACAAAGAGACCATCCTCGAGGCCAGTTATTGGAGAGAGAAGGAATAGGGATCAGCCTCGTCAAGAGTTTGGGCAGGAGTAGAGGAGTCAGGGGGTATTGGCTCCCCAGCCTATACAGATGCTGGAAATGCCAAGGACAGCAGAGCAGCCACCGGTATGCTATCAGTGCAACTAGCCTGGGCATATCAAGAGGAACTGCCCTGTGAGGCGAGCACCCCCACCAGCACATCAGGGCGCTCCACCTCCCCGACAGTTTGGCGGACGAGGACAGGACCGAGGACGGGGATTTCATGATCGAGGCCGCAGGCCAGAGAGAGAGCAGGTGTATGCTCTAGACCTGACACAGCCCCGGAACCCGGAGCAGGTTATCAAAGGTATGGCAGTACTTGTAAATTTTCTTCATATAAACTACTATTTTAAACATAACCTGGCTAGAAATTAAGAGAAGATAAACTACAATAAGAATACTAAGACATTTAATTACCCCAGGCATAGTCTTCGTGAGCGGCAAGCCCGCTCACACCCTCTTCGATACTGGTGCGTCGCAATCATTCGTGTCGGAAGATTTCGTGAAAGGACTGGCAGGAGTGGAGCCATTCACCGGGAAGATGATGAGGGTGCGCCTACCCGATGGATCAGAGATATTGACCTCTGCTCATTGTAATATGGAAGCGAGGATCAGCGGAAAGGTGTTTGAGGTACCAGCGACGGTTCTGAAGATGCCAGATTACGATCTGATTCTGGGCATGACTTGGCTGTATTGGAACCATGCCCAGATCGATTGCGTGGCGAAGAGGATCACCGTGAGGCACGGTGACTCCTTCATTGTTATCGAAGGTATTATACCAGCACCCTGTACCTTACTATCGTCTGTGCAGGCCGTTAAGGCCCACCTACAGGGGGAAGAAGTTTATCAGGTCCTCTTTGAGGCGGTCGTAGCCAAGGACTCCATTGCAGATATTCCAGTAGTGCGGGACTTCGCCGACGTGTTTCCAGAGAAGCTACCAGGGTTACCCCCGCACCGAGAGAAGGACTTTTAGATTCAGCTCGTACCGAGGGCTAAGCCGGTATCCAGAGCTCCCTATCGAATGGCCCCAAAGGAGTTGGTGGAATTCCGAAGCCAGCTTCAGGAGTTAGTGGAGGCCGGGTTCGTTCGGCCTAGCTCTTCGCCATGGGGAGCTCCGGTGCTGTTCGTTAAGAAGAAGGACGGGACCCTTCGATTGTGCATAGATTACCGGGATCTGAACAGGTTGACAGTCTGGAACACGTATCCCTTACCAAGGATACACGAGCTATTTGACCAGCTGGAGGGAGCCCATTGGTTCTCAAAGCTGGATCTGAGGTCAGGATACTACCAGCTTCGCATTCGGGAGGAGGACATCCCGAAGACGGCCTTCAGCAGCAGATATGGCTTGTACGAGTTTACCGTGATGCCGTTCAGGCTCACGAATGCACCCTCCGCATTCATGAATTTGATGAATCGGGTGTTCGAGGAGTATCTGGACGTCTTCGTCATTGTATTCATCGACGATATCCTCATCTATTCAAGGACGGAGGAGGAGCACGCGAGAGATCTGGCCTTGACCTTGGAGAAGCTGCGTGAGCATGAGATGTATGCCAAGTACAGCAAGTGCCAGTTCTGGCTAAAGGAGGTGGCCTTTCTGGGCCATGTCATCTGTGGAGCAGGTCTGGCAGTGGATCCGGCAAAGATCTAGGCAGTACGGGATTGGCCATCACTAAAGTCGGCCACGGATGTTCGAAGTTTCTTGGGACTTGCCGGTTACTACCGGAAGTTCGTCGAGGGGTTCTCTCAGATTGCCCTCAATCTTACGTCTCTGACGAAGAAGGAGTCCCCTTTTATCTGGACGCCTCGATGCGAATCTGCCTTCCAGGAGCTGAAGGATCGTCTCACCTCAGCCCCCATCCTTGCTCTTCCATCAGGGAAGGAGGGATTCCAGGTATATACAGATGCTTCCTATCAGGGGATGGGTGCCGTTCTGATGCAGAATGGGCACGTAATAGCCTATGCCTCCCGTCAGTTGAAGCAGCATGAGCAGAACTACCCCGTGCACGATTTGGAGATGGGGGCAGTCATCTTTGCTCTTAAGATCTGGCGACACTATCTCTACGGAGTACATTGTGATATCTTCTCCGACCACAAGAATCTGAAGTACGTCGACACCCAGAAGGAGTTAAACATCAGACAGAGACGCTGGGTGGAGTTTCTGTCGGACTACCAGTATACCATGCACTACCATCCGGGGAAGGCGAACGTGGTCGCGGATGCTCTGAGCCGGAGAGTGAGTACGACAGGAGTAGGCCAGCAGTTGATGGCCTTGGAGTTGATTAGATCATTCGAGGAGATGCAGATTTCGCTAGTGTCTGAGGATGACCCGGAGCTATACATGGAGTATATGGGGTCGATGGCTACTACTGATGACATTCGAGACTGCATCAGAGATGGGCAGATGCTGGATGAGAGAGCTGAGCCGATATTTCGAGCCTTGGAGGAAGGCACGACGGGAGATTACTCTTTGAGGGATGGGCTCCTGTGTTTCCGAGGCAGAGTCTACATACTAGCAGGAGGACGGATCCGGGAGGATATTTTGACGGAAGCTCATTGCAGCCAATATTCGGTACACCCGGGGATCACCAAGATGGTAAAGGATTTAAAGAGGACGATGTACTGGCCGGGTATGAAGAAAGATATTACGTATTTTGTGATGCATTGCGAGGCCTGCCAGCTCGTGAAGGCGGAGTGTAGGAACCCGGCAGGCTTGCTACAGCCGCTTCCGGTGCCGGAGTGGAAGTTTGAGGATATAGCCATGGACTTCATACATGGGCTGCCTCGATCCCGTGCGGGGAATGACTCGATCTGGGTGATAGTGTACAAACTAACAAAGGTGGCCAGATTCATTCCAGTGGCAAAGGACACACCGGTCAGTGTATTAGTACGGAGGTTCATTGAGCAGTTTGTGCGTTATCATGGTGTGCCCAAGACTATCGTTTCGGATCGGGATGGGCGGTTTACATCCAGGGAATGGAGGTCAGTCCAGGCCCATCTAGGTTCTCGGTTGACATTCAGTACAGCTTTTCACCCTCGGACCGACGGACAGACAGAGCGCACCAACCGTACACTAGAGGATCTGTTGCGACTATGTATTTTGGACCGTGGCGAGCCTTGGGAGAGATTGCTGCCACTGGTCGAGTTTTCGTACAACAACGCTCATCAGTCCAGCATAGGCATGGCTCCATACGAAGCGTTGTACGGAAGGAGGTGCAGAACCCCCCTATCATGGGTTCAGGATGAGGATCCGCAGGCACTAGGCTCGGAGTTTTGGGAGATACAGATGCTCAGATTAGATTGATCCGAGACAGGATGTTGGAAGCCCAGAGCAGACAGGCGAAATACTACGACGTGAGGCATCGTCAAGTAGAGTTCCAGGTAGGAGACCGGGTTTTCTTGAAGATACGGCCGATGCACGAAGTCTCGCGGGTTCGCGGGCGGAAGAAGCTCAGTCCAAGATATATGGGGCCCTATAGGATCCTGGAGCGGATCGGCCCCTTAGCCTATAGACTGGAGCTACCGCCGGAGTTAGCGGGATTGCATGACATCTTCCACGTCTCCTCACTTCGGAGGGCTCTGCTACGCCCTGAGCAGCTGATTTCCTCGGCAGATGGCCCGGTGGCCTCGGATCGGTCAGTCAACTTGGAGCCTATCAGGATTGACGACACAGCAGTGCGTGTCTTGTGACGGAAGAAGGTTCCGTTAGTCAAGGTTCTGTGGAACCATCATGGGCAGGAGGAGCATACATGGGAGCCACAGGACTTGATGCAGCAAAAATACCCGGAACTTTTTCGTCAGGTATACCTCACAACCCCTCTGGACAATCAATTTGCCTTCCTGTTTTAAACCAATGGAACTCAAATTTCAAGATTAGGGGCTAATCTTTTGTTTATTGGGGTGTATATACCTAGTTAAGTGGGCGAATAAATCTTAGATTTGAAACCGCATAAAGCAAACATAACGTAGAGATGTAATTTCTTTAATTCTCATGGGATGTTACAAGCTTCTTTTCCCGATTTGAGTCCCGTAGGCTTAACCTTGATTTCGGGGACGAAATCTTTGTTTTGTTTATTGGGATTTGTAACATCCCATTTCCGGCTAGACCCCTAGGAGTCGGTTGGTTGTGGTAGAACCCTAGGGAGCCCAAAAATTGAAATAAAGCGACCAAGAATTCGGGTCACGGGTTGGTCACGCCCGTGACCGACCTGTCACGCCCGTGACCTAGGGCGTGACTCATTCGACGATCGTCGATCTCAGTTCGACGATCGTCGAACCCAGAATTGGCTAACCAGGCCTGTCACGCCCGTGACCTATGTGTCACGCCCGTGACCAAGGCCGAAACGTCAGCCAGACTGGAAATTTCCGTAACCGACGCCATAATAAATTCTGACTATGGGAATGAAAACCAAGAGTATTTATGGGTCGTTTCCTACTTTAATTATGTTAATAATTAAGGAAAAGTGGGTCCAATAGGAAATCGCCACCTGGCAAACACCTCTTCATCTCCAGCGTTTCAACTGCCATTCGTCATAACCGAAACGTCATTAAGGGAAATATTAAGAGCCATGAACGTTTCATACTTTCCCCTCCCCACTTGCTGATCTATAAAAGACTCCTAAGAGCAAGGGGAAAAGGTTACACTCTCCATCAAACTATTTCAGATTTACCCCTTGCTGTTGAAGAATTTTCGGCGACGCCACCACCGCGCCAATGGCTTCCCGACGCTCTGCACGCCTCCAGCCCGCGAACAAGGTCCTCCCCTCCCTCTTCTTCTGCGGATAGATCTTAGAAATCATTAGGAGAGATATCGGGCTCAAAAGAGCCAGATCGGGTGAGCGTATTCGTGGTTTTTTCGAAAATTTCATGGTGGCGGGTTCGCCGGAAACCGCCTCTCCGGCGGCCGTGCCGCCGCCCGACGATAGCCCTCACCTCAACAGAGGTGGTGGTGGTGGTGGACGGACAGGGAGATGGCTGGATGGCCGGGAAATAGTTTGGAAAAGCTACAGGAAATTAGGTTTTCAGGGCTCTGGTTTCGGGCTGTAGAAGAAGATGAACAGTGTCATTTAATTAGATTTTATTTGTGAAGCAATTTCTGAATGAAAATATCTGTCACTTTAAATAATTTGGGCAAAATATCTAGAGGCTTTTAAAGGAAAAGTGGTCAACATAGAAAATGTAGCCCTTGAAGTCTAATTTAATTTAAAATTAATTTCACTCGATTTGGAATCCTGCTTAGACCACAGCACCATTTTTGGTGAGGTCTATCCAGAGGGCTGTCTTGACCTTAGAAAAATTCCCCACTCCAATCCAGTCATCAAAATGACTTGAAATTTGGGGTGTGGCCTAATATTATCTATATTTAGATGCTGTCCAAAATTTAGGATTTTTGGGAAATATTTTTCTATAGTTTTTAGGAAAATTCAATAGTCCTAGCCGAATTTAATTAGATGGTTAAATAATTTCCAAACCCTCCCAAATTTTGGTGAGTGGTCCCTGGGTTCACCATAAGGTTCTGTATAATTTTTCATCTCATTTGGAGATGGTTTGGATTAGAAATGATCAACCCTAATTTTTGCCCTAATAAGGGGTCTTAGGTTAAAGGTGCACTTTTGAGATTTGAGTGGTCAGATCACCTCAACAGAGGCTGAGATTTTTACCACTGGCTAGTAATATTCTCTAGCACCCCCTCATAGAGTTTGAGGTGGATCGGGGTAAGTTTGCCCTAAGAACCAAGGCCAAACCCTAAGGATGGATCTTGGTGGTTTGTGAAGGTCATGGGGTCAAATGACCTTGGATTGACCCGAAATAGGGTGATGAGAACCATAGGGCCAATATAGTTCTCTGGATGAAATCTTAGTAGATTTGGAGACCGTTGGGATACCTAAAAATCTAACCCTAGTTTAGGGTGCAAAACTTGTAGAGATAGGAAATGACACCAAATCACATTGAAAAGTGATGAGAATTGGGTAGAGTGAATTATAGGGATGGTACAAGCTCTGGATATTTTTACATGAAATTTAAGATCATTATTTTGGATACCTTGTTAACGATTTAGTAGCTTGTATGATTTGCTTAGAAAATTTATTATAGAATACATACTTCCTGGAAATTGATGAAATTTAAGCAGAGAACGTTTATTATGATTCTAAATCTCTATGAATTTTTATGGGATTTTTGGAAGTTTAGTTCTAAGGCTTGCTTCATTAAGTATGTTTTACCTTGAATATTTGATTAAATCTTTAGTGATGTTTAGCAAGCTAGTAAAATTATGAATCTTTGCACAAATATTTTTTCTATACCATACTACTGATTAGTAATTTTTCTATAATTTTCCGATGAATAATTTCAGTACTTCCTTCTTTACGTAGGATTAACGTGTTTATACTGGATAAATTATTTAGAGGCTAAATACTTTCTGTAAAATTCTGAAAACTTGTATTTGAGGTTATCTTGCTGTTATTTAATGATCATTATTTTTGAGTGGCCATTACTTAGAAGGATCATGTAGTTCATGTTTAAAATGACCCATGGCCCATCCTTTAAGAAAATTAAATAAATATCAGATTAATTAGGAAAATTATAAGTTTCTGGATTTAGACAATTTATGTTATGGTAGACCTCCAGTAAATATTATAGGAGATTTGGAAGACAATTTGGAGTACCTCCCCTTGTGTACCTCATATAGCTTAGGATGGTCTGCATATAGTAAAGCCACGGAATTCTGGTAGTTGATGGTTGGTAGGGCAGTTAAGATTGAGTTCATCATTGGAAGTCGGGATAAGTAGAGTGTGAGACTGGTTAAGGATAAGGGAGTACGGGAACGATGAAAGATCGTCCATCCCGGGAAGAAGAGGAAGAGTCTTAATACTCTAGGGTTAGAACTAAAGTAACTAAAAGAGGATCGGGGTAAGGGAGATCAACCAATAATAATAAGTGCCTTACGAAAGGGAACTTCGGGCCGTAATGCCGCCATCTTGGTTCCTTGTGCCCCTTGAGAGCCCTTCACGGGGTATACCGGTGGCAGTCCTAGGCTAACGTAAACCATAGGAATAATAAATTAAAAGAGTAACTAGTATAACTAGGGTTGCACATACACACTCCCCGATAGCTAGGAAAGTAGAATTATAGGATTGGTTGCCATTCAGACAGTAGTTTTGAAGGTAGATGCACGGACGGGACTGTCCGGGGGCCGAGGGCTCGAGGGTTGGAGTACAGAATAAAGGTGGTGGGTCTTCGGTATCTGATTGTCGTTCACACCGACATCGGTACGCTGACTCGGCGGTGTGGGACACTTAGCCAAAGAAAGTCTGGTGGGTACAGCCAGCAGTAGTACGCGGATACTCTAGGTTGTGTTCTTCTAGGGGCGTACGGAAGGGCTAGGCCCGGTAGTGTGGATACCCGCCTAGGAGTGGGGGGCCCGACCCACTATCTCCGTTTGCCACTACGGAGGTTCCTGAGAGTGAAGCTAGCTGCCCGAATAGGGGGAACTAAAGGTCTGTGCGCATAGAGTCGTGTGCGTGAGTTGCACTTGCATGAATCATGGCATAGCATATCACTACACTCATATTTGCATACAACCGACACCCCAACGTATAAATTGGTATGGGACTTTTTATACGATGGGAGCCTTGCAGAAGACCCCTTAACTTATAAGTTTGTATGGGCATTCATATAAGTTAAGGTTACATACTTATTTACTTGCTTGTTTACTTACTATTCTCTAGCTGTCTTTTTATACAAATTGCTACTTATTAACTGCTCTCCTTATTACTTACTGCTGTGGGATTGTTAGACCTATTTTATTCTAAATAACTACTAGATTAGCTTCCCTGTCACCTGCTTGATTATTCTCCACTTTTGTAGCTTCCCTTTCCTCCTCTCCGCCCGGTGCTTAGGAGCCGTGGTGGGAGGGGTAGGGGACGATAGGGCTTAGTCTTTATGACTAATGATTTTCGAACCACAACATTACAGGAGCTCCGGATGGGAGACAGGGACCAGCACCAGCGGAGTACGGTGCGCATGGAGGTGGGACAGTCTAGCACCGGTGCACCTGCGACCAGCTCCGTGAGTGATTAGTATTTTCTTAGCTTCCGCGATGAGTGACTTGTAGTGAGGACTCTGATGTACTGGGCTCGAGCCCATTTATCTATTTTCCTGTTATTATCTATTGATGGACTGGATATGATTTCACTTTTGTTTACATGTTTCTGTGGACTTGTTTATATTTTATGTATAAATGCTTCTCTCTCTTGTGATCGAAAAGGGCCAGCAGAATTGGCGTTTTGTAGTGGTTGCCTTCCCGTGAGTCGGTGCCACCGCAAAGCGGCAATTCTGGGCTAAGACCCCGGTGGTTGAAAAAGAAAAAAAAGGGGGGGTCTTACAATCCTCCATAGCCTGAGTGGTATGGCTTAATTATGTGCCTGATGTAGGTGATACATGTATCACTGAGTGTAGTCCTTTATGGATGAGGTGTAAGTCTTGGAGGAGACTGAGAGATCCTGAGGGATCTGTGGTGTATGTTCCTGTAGCATTGGTTTGGATAAGTGCCTTGACTAACTGGAAGTTAGCAAGGGTGGAGGAGAGTGGATGTACCCATAATTATGGGGAACCACTATAAAATACTTGTGTGTTTTTCTGTGTTTGCTTTTGTTTTCTTAATTATAGGTGTTAAGGACAAACTCTAGATCACTAGAAGCAAAAAGCTTAAAGAAACCATCAAGTGATTTAAAAAGACGCTCAAAAGACCTAAGCAGACCTATTCACCCCCCCTAGGTTGCTAGCTACCTTGAAATTAAAGACTTTCAAGTGGTATCAAAGGAGGGTTCCTAAAAAAGGATTTTACAATCTAAGTGATCCTCCAAGGTAGCTGCTGATAAGTGGTCATGGGCTCAGGAGAGAGCTAGAGAGAGTTGTGTTCAATGAAACTCCCCATCAGCATAAAAGAGAAGTTTGGAATAAGGAAGGAGAGGGTGAGGCTATTCTTGGAAGCCTAGGATCCAAGAATTTTTTTTCAAATGTTAGGGAGGGACCTGCCATTCCCATGAAGGTCTCTGTTCTAGATGCCAACATCCAGACACTAAAGACACTCTCTGAAATTACCAAAGATGAGGTCATACTAGCTGTCCTGGATAAGAGAGCACAAAACATCATAGCTAGTGTTGTAGATGACTCAACCTTCCTGAATTTGGTTCACTACAAGACCTCCAAGGAGATGTGGGACACCCTTGTGGTCTACATGGAGGTTACTAATGAGGTAAGAGATGATAAGAAGTCTCTGCTCAACCAAAAGTATGAGGCTTTTAGGCAAATCCCCAAGGAGAACATAACTACCTGTTATGAAATATTCATCAGGATCATAAATGAGTTGAATACCTATGGAAGGGTCTTCAATAATTATGAAATTAATGATAAGTTTCTCAGATCTCACACTAGAGACTGGGATACTAAGATCTATGCCATAAGAGAGATTGCCAAGCTTGGTGACACTCCTCCCCAAATATTATTTGGGAAGTTACTCTCCTATGCGATGCAGCTGGCTGCCAGGAAGGAGGAGGATGCCTCCAACAAATCACTAGCCAAAGAAAAGTCCTTGGCCTTCAAAGCTGAAAGCTCAAGGAAAGGCAAGGAAAGGATTCCTTCTCCACCAAGGAGACCAGCTGAGTCAAACAGCTCTGACTAAGAGGCATCAGACAGCAGCTTGTCTGATGATGATTTTGCTGCCTTTTCCAGACAACTCCAGAGGTTAGTGAAGAAGAAGAAATGGAAGGAAAGGCCTTCAAATTCCACCCATTACAGAAAGAACCAGCCCAAGACTGACATGTATGGTTCTAAACGTAATAAATATAACTCCTCTAAAGTAATTTGCTACTACTGCAGCAAGCCTGGGCATGTGATATCTGAATGCCAAGAGAAGAGGAAAGACACTGAGGAGAAGAAGACGAACCATCACAAAGTAAAGAAGTAAAAGTCCTTCATGGCCAAGAAGGAAAAGAGTTGGATAGACTCATCATCTTCTGAGTCTGAAGAAGAAGAAGCCTATATTGGGCTAGTTGTTACTGATGTTACAGATGAAATTATTGCAGCAGGAAAATTCAATCCTCTAGGGAGGATTGGAATCAGGGCCCCTCTAACAATGTCAGATAGTGAGTCAGAGGTGAATGAAGATGTCCACATCTACAGAGGGCTGATGACAATGACTGATGAGGAAAGAAACCAGGATCAGCCTGGTCAGAGCAAGGTACATCTATCACTTGACTCTGCTTATATGTCTGAGTTAAATACTAGTCCTTGCTCAGAAACCTCTTTACTTTGTGCTAAAGAAGATTCTTGATCTGAAGGATATGTCAATCAACAGATTGACAACTATGGAGAACTTATGAATGCCATCAATAAGGTCAAGAAGTTATCTAAGAAGCAAGCTAAAGAGATCTCATCTCTTAAGCTTGCAGTTGCCTAGTAGACTGTAATAGTAAATCTGCTGGACTAGAAAGCTAGGGAAATTAGCCAACTAAAGTCCCTCTTGGACATTCAGGTTTCCTCCATTAAGCACAAGAACTGTCTCATCAGGGAGCTTGAAGATAAGCTTGAGAAGGAGAAAAGAATACTGGATAGCTATTCTAAGCCAAGTATTGTCCTCCCCTTGATAGACTCCTTCTCCTCTCAAAAGGGCAAGAAGGGGTTGCGATTCAAGGGAAGCACAAGAGTTGATCCTTCCAAAAGGAAGGGAAAAGCTCCAGTTCCACCTCAGCCTATTGCTTCTTAGCCTCCCATTCTTTTCAGAAAAGTTTTGATACCTTCTAACAAGTATGACCAAGAAAGTTCTTATGGTCAGTGAGAGAGGGGTTGTTCATCTGGAGTGAAAAAAGATGTTCATTGTCATGATGAAAGTTTTGGCAGGGTGTGTGTAGTCAAGGCTGCCAATGAGAAATTTCAAATGGCCTAATCTGGACCATTTGTCTTTGGTGCTTCTACACCAACTCTCAAGAATGTTGCTGATGCCAAGGCTCAGAATCTGACAGTAAAGGTTCTGACTAAGGGATAGTCTAAGAATCAGGCTGATCTGGGCATATCTGAAGCCATCAGAAGCATGCTTTCTGAAAAGAAGCTAGCTGCTGCTGGCACTCAGGGTAGACCAAATCAGCCAGCTATAATACTTGTCTTCAGTCAAATTCTGGCTGAAAGAAATCAGAAAAAGACTGCAGCACACCTTCCTCCTGTTAAGGTTGTAGCTCATCAAGCTGCAGGGCCTTCACAGAAAAGAAGATATAACATACATGAGTGTTGGTGCTCTGGTAAGATAGGGCACTTTGTCATTGACTTCTGGCACAATCCCAATATGGCCAGAGCTAGGGTCAGTCCACCAGTCAAAAATTCTGCTGGTGGACATGTTCAGTTTCATGTTAACATGCACCTAAGACCCAATAGATATTGGGGACCTAAGGTTAAGTAATTTGTATATTACAAGATAGTTCAATGTACCATACCCCTATATGGTACTTGGACAGTGGCTATTCCAGGCAAATGACTTGAACAAGGAGCAACTTGAAGGAGTTTACTCCAGTAAAATATCGACCTAAAGTCATCTTTGGAGGTTCAGATAGAGGTGTAACTAGAGGGTATGGTAAGATCACCAATGGCATAGTCACCATCACAAAGGTGTCTAATGTTGAAGGGTTGCAGCACAACCTTATAAGCATAAGCCAGCTTTCTGATCTTGGCTATGTAATTATCTTCCAAAAGGATGAGTGCCTAATTAGGAGTTTAAGTGACCAGGAGGTCATCTTGACAGACACTATGAGTGGAAATGTTTATTGCTTGAACTTTCTCTTTCTAGACAAAGATTATCCTATCAGTTTGGTGGCAAATGAGAAAGTCTCCTACTGTGTCCCATGGCACAAGAGACTAGCCCATTTGAATTACAAGACTATTGGCAAGCTCTTCAGTCAAGGGCTATTTAGGAATGGCCCCAATGTGAAGTGCTCTAAGGATTGCATTTGTTCTGCTTGCCAAAAGGGTAAGCAGACAAAAGTCTCCATCAAGGGTATTGGGACCAAAGACTCTGTGAAGTGTTTATACCTCTTGCACATAGACCTATTTGGTCTAATGCCAATTCATAGTCTTGGTAGGAAAGTCTACACCCTTGTGGTAGTTGATGACTATTCCAAGTTTACTTGGGTGTTCTTTCTTAAGAAGAAGGATGAAACCTTTGATGTCTTCATAAGGTTTGTCAAGCAAATTTAAAATGAACTTGGCTATTTTGTGGTCAAAATCAGAAGTAGCCATGGGACAGAATTCCAGTATGATAGCATGAAAAAGTTCTGTGAAGAGCATTGGATTCATCAAGAATTCTCCTCTCCTAGAACACCCCATCAAAATGGGATAGTTGAGAGGAAAAATAGGACTCTCATATAGGCTAGTAGAACTTTGTTGAGTGACATATCTCTCCCAGAATATTTCTTGGTTGATGTAGTAAATATTGCATGTCATATTCTCAATAAGGCCTCTATCACCAAAGACCACAAGAAGACTCCCTATGAGATCTTGAAGGGCAAGAAACCAAATCTCGGTTATCTCATAATCTTTGGTAGTAAATGCTTTGTGCTTCACAATGGCAAGTCCTATGTGACTATGTTTTCTGCCAAATCTTATGATGGAATATTTGTTGGGTACAATAGTTATAGAAAAGCCAATAGGATCTACAACTTGAAAAGCCAAGTTATAGAAGAATCAGTTCATGTAGTTTTTGATGAGTCTACCATGATGAACAACGGACTGTCTTGTTCCTCTTATAGTACTGCAGGTACAGAACAGATAATGGACATGGTGTACATCAAGGAAGCATCACTAATCATCCAAGATGATATGGATTCTCCAGAAGATCTACCTGTCACACTAGGAGAGGATAAAGATCAACAAGAGGATGCCCCTATTACTGAAAGAAGACTGCCACCTGCAGTCAGATATATGAGAGATCATCTAGTACACCAGATCATTGGTGAGGCAAGTCATTGAGTAATGATAAGGAGCAAAGGTTAGAACACAGCCATGTATTCAATCTTTCTATCCAAAGTGGAGCCCAAGAAGTTATAAGAGGCCAACATAGACCATCATTGGATTGGAGCTATGTGGGAGGAACTGAACCAGTTCAAGAGGTGCAGGGTCTGGAAGCTGCTTCCCAGACCTCATGGTAAAAATTTCATTGGAGTCAAGTGGATCTACAAAAACAAGCTTGATGAAAATGGCATTATAATTAAGAACAAGGCCAGACTATTAGCTAAGGGGTACATACAAGAAGAAGGGATTGATTTTGATAAAACCTTTACCCATGTATCAAGATTGGAAGCCATCAGGTTATTCCTTGCATATGCAGCACACAAGGGATTCAAGGTCTATAAAATGATGAGAAGTCAGCCTTCCTAAATGGTGACTTAAAAGAAGAAGTCTATGTTGAGCAGCCTCCAGGTTTTGTAGTTCCTAACTCACCTAATTTTGTTTATAGACTTAGGAAAGCTCTATATAGGTTGAAGCAAGCTCCTAGAACATAGTATGAGACATTATCTAGTTTCCTCATTAAGAACAAATTATTAAGGGGGAAAATAGACAGACCCTATTCCTAAGGGAATCTAAGGGTAAGATCATCCTTGTCCAGATCTATGTAGATGACATCATCTTTGGATCTACTAATGACAACCTCTGGAAAAGTTTGCTAAAATCATGCAGGGGAAGTTTTAGATTTGCAATATGGGTGAACTTAAGTTCTTCTTGGGACTCCAAGTTAGACAGACGAATGATGGCTTGTCCATATCCAAGTCTAAGTTCACTAGGGAGTTAATCAAGAAATTTGGCATGGATAATTCCTCCACCATGAGAACTCCCATGGGGTCAAGTATGACTGTAGGCAAAGATGAAGCAGGGAAACATGTTGATGAAGCTTTGTATAGTGGGATAATTGGCTCCCTGCTATATTTGATTGCAAGTAGGACAAACATCATATATGATACATGTGTTTGTGTTAGGTATCAGGCTTACCCTAAAGAATCTCAATACTCTGTAGCTAAGAGAATCTCGAGGTATCTTAAGGGCACTCCAGATCTTGGCCTTTGGTACACTAAGAATTGGGAGTTTGAACTAACTTGTTATTCAGATGGATATTTTGCAGGCTGTAAAGAGGATAGGAAGAGCACATCTGGCACCTGTCAGTTCTTGGGAGGGAGACTGGTATCTTGGAGCAGCAAGAAACAAACCAGTGTGGCAATATCAACTACAGAGTCAGAGTATATCTTAGTAGGAATCTGTTGTACTCAGTTGTTGTGGATCCAGCACCAGCTTCAAGACTATAACCTCCAGAAAGTAGAACTCTTTTATTCTGTGATTCTACTAGTGCAATCTCTATTGCTAGGAATCATGTTTGCCATATCAGGACTAAACACATAGAGATTAGATATCACTTAATTAGGGATCATGTGGAATGTGAAGACATCACCCTTGAGTTTGTCCAAACAGACAAGCAAGTGGATGACATCTTCACTAAGCCACTAGATGAAGCCAATTTTAACACCTTCAAATTTGAGTTGGGTATGTTAAACTTAGTATAGCTTCAGTGCTCCTCACCTATAGTTGCAAACTATTTGGCTTTATGCAGATAAGATGGTGCTTTAAAGAAATGAAGATTCTCATATTGAGGGGGAGCAAGTCAAGCAATGCTGCCTAATTGAGGGGGAGCAGGTGATAATATGATCAGTTTATCAGGTGCATCCTTCCTGCTATTTGCTGTAGTCAAAAAGTAAGAGAGGATAAGATGATCAGACGATCAGATAAGCAATACAATAGCAAGGCATCAACAATTCGTGGGAAGTTGATGGCAGATGCAGTAATGTATTCTACAAGCAGGGAAGTGTGGTAACTATAGATCACTTCTCAATTATTTAGTTTTCTTATATTATTCCTTGTACTGCATGGTTCTGTGTATGTCTTTGTCTTTGCTTTAAGAGTTTTTGACTTCCTCAAATAGGGGGAGATTATTGGGACCATTGCCCACAATGTCCTGGATTTGAGTGAAGTCAATATTATCATTGACATACACATATTTGTAGATGACTATGATAGGTCAGGTAGCCTAAGTGGCTAAGCCAGGTAAGTTCTTGCCTAAGTGGTGGAAAGACAGAAAACTGTCTAAGTCCACATGCATTGAGTGAAGATCACCCACTCAACGTCAGATGGCTTATAGCGCTGAGTGAATCCTATACAGTCAAAGCGAAGGCAGTGGCAAGCTGAGAAAATGGCCAAGTCCACAGGCGTTGAGTGAAGTCAACTCACTCAATGCCATATAGAAAAATACTATGAGACAGGCTACAACGATAAAAGCGTGAAGTTTGAATGAGCTAAAATATGGCTAAGTCTATAGGCGTTGAATGAAGTCAACTCACTCAACTCTATGCTACTGAATAAGCAAAAAATTGTCTAAGGCAGAAAGCATTGAGTGAGGCATGTTCACTCAACACTCTAAACACTTATGTTGATGAATAAATTTGCTAAGGAAAAAAGCATTGAGTGAGGCATGTTCACTCAACGCTCTCAACCCTTATGTTGCTGAATAAGCAAAAAAAAATTGATTAAGGCAAAAAGCGTTGAGTGGAGGTTACTGACTCAACGTTGTCAATGCCTAGTGAAGATAGAATTTTACTATTAGGGGTTTGGCATTGAGTAATGCTTACTCACTAAACGCCAAACAACTAAAAGCCGATTAAGCAAGATTGGTGTTGAGTGGAGATGAATCACTCAACGCCTAGAATAAGCCTTAATATTCTAAGGAGTTTTGCATTGAGTAAGGGTAACCCACTCAACGCCAAGAGATAGTGAATATGTCTAAGTGTTTTGGCATTGAGTGATGCTTACTTACTCAATGCCTATTCTTTGATACTCGATTTTGGCTAAGTCCACAGGTGCTGACGTCAGCAAAATCGACAAAGTCACTAAGATCAAATCAGACACGGGGAAGCTACACTACACGAAAAAACATGTCGTGAAGCTACTGTACGTCTTCTTCCATTAAAGCAAGACATAGCTGGAAGCTGCAGGTGGGGCCCACCGATCTCAAAGAGCCATTGATCAGCGAACTACAAAAGGAAGAGATATAGCTAGGACAAAGACAACTTTAAGGTTATACTTTATTCAAATAGGCGAATAGCCATCTTCATCTTCCTTGCCATTACTGCTAGTGAAAAAGCTTGAAACTCTCCAGCAAGAAAAGTTCAGTTAGATGTGAAAGTCTCCAACTGCCACAGCAAATTCAGAATCTTTTCTGAAGGAAGAAGAACCTTTATCTTTTTGCAGGTTCAGTGGGCTGGTTGAAGACTCAAGATCAAAAGATCTTTAGCCTTCAGTAGCTAGTTTAGAAGTTTTCTTCCGAGTTCCTCCAACAAATCCTTTCCCTGTTGTGAGGAGAGTAGGAGCAGAAAGTTTTCTGTTCAAGTGATTGACACAGAAAAATTTCTCTTTGTTAAAGTTAAATAAACTATTTCTCTTTAAAGGATCCTTCTAGATCTGAGCTGTAAGACCTTCGGGTCTGAGATAGGGCAAATTTGCATGAGCTATAAGAGAGTAAATCTCTGTAAGGTAGGTGAGTGTTACTTACTGAGCAGTAGGGCAATATTTCCTGAACTATAGGAGAGTGTATCTCTCTGAGCTGTAGGTGCAATCTTGCTCTGAGGTAGGGCTATCCTCCATAGCCTGAGATATATGGCTTAAGTGCCTGAGATAGGTGATACTTGTATCACTGAGTGTAGGCCTTTGTGGCTGAGGTGAAAGTCTTGGAGGAGATTGAGAGATCCTAAGGGATCTGTGGTGTAAGCTCCTTGGAGTATTGGTTTGGAGAAGTGCCTTTACTGACAGGAAGTTAGCAAGGTGGGAGGAGAGTTGATGTACCCATAATTTTGGGGAACCACTATAAAATATTTGTGTGATTTTTTGTGTTTGCTTTTGTTTTCTTAATTACAGGTGCTAAGGACAAGCTCTAGATTAGTAGAAGCTGAAAGCTTAAAGAAACCATCAAGTGATTTAAAAAGACTCTCAAAAGACCTAAGCAGACCTTTTCACCCCCCAAGGTTGATAGCTACCTTGAAATTAAAAAATTTCATTGGCCTATGGTATCCTATGAATAGTGATTTTGAACTGACAGGCTTTTCAGATGTAGATTATGCATGATGTAAGGAAGACAGGAAAAGTACATCAGGTTCATGTCAATTTCTTGGGAGGAGGCTAGTTTCTTGGAGAAGTAAAAAACAAACAAGTGTAGCAATATCCAATGCTAAATCTGAGTATATTTTAGCTGGAAGTTATTGTGCACAGTTGCTTTGGATCCAGCATCAATTACAAGATTACAACATAAAGCTAAGTAAAATTCCTTTATTTTATGATTCTACTAGTGTTATTTCTATTGCAAACAACCATGTGTCACATAGTATAAGAAAACATATTGAAATTAGATATCACTTTATTAGGGAGTATGTTGAAAATGAGGATATTAGTATAGAATATGTTCTAACAAATAAACAAATTGTTGATATTTTCACTAAGCCCCTAGAAGAAGAGAAATTTAATTTCTTTAAGTTTGAACTTAGAATGTTGAATTTTGAGTTATTGATGCACACATAAAAACTGATACAAAATTAGAATAAAGTAATTAGTCAGTAATCAAGTTTACTTATTTAGATATCAAGGATAGACCTCATAAATATCAAGTATCTTAAACTTAGAGAAAAAATTTTTGTCTAAGTTAAAAGTTGTGTTGAGACACCAGAGCATGTGTCGTAACATCTAAGAAAGTGTTGAGACACCAGAAAGTGGGTCGACACTAAAAATAGTAATGTGTTGAGACACCAGAAAGTGTGTCGACACAACATAACTAGAAAGAGTCGAGACACTAAAGTAAGTGTCGATACATAAGGGTGTCGAGACCCAAAGGTATATGTCGACAGACATTATCCTTGTGTTGACTTGTGTCGACACATCTCGACAGACAATTTTTCAAGATATCAGTGTGTCGACTTATGTCGACACATCTCGACAGAAAATTTTTCCCTGTGTCGAGACTAGTATTTACCTTAAAATTTTTTGGAAAGTTTAAATGTAGTGCGCCCTTTCGTCTTCAGGAAAAATTATATTATAAATAGGGTGTGAGAGTAGGATTCGACTACGCTTTCTTTATTTCTTGAGCTTTTGATTCCTTAGTGTCGAGACTTAGATTCCTGATTAGTCGACACTCGTCAATCCTTTCTCTCCACTCCAATGGCTCCCAAGAATGACGATAACATCTTTGAAGGTTAAGAACTCATGTGCAATGGATTTGTCACAGCGTAAGAAGAAATCAGGAACGTCATTGACCTAATCACTAAGGCTGGTCTGGAATATCTACTTTCAGAACCATCAAAAATCTTGAAACGTGAGGGTTCAGAGTTCTTCTCAAATGCTAAACTAGATTCAAACTCAGCAAAGATAAAGTCTAAAGTGAATGGAGCTAATGTAAAACTCAAAACAAAACGGCTAGCAAGGATATTTCACATACCAAGAATAGAACAGGAAGAGGATAAAAACTCTATCAGGACTGCAAGAGCATTGGTGTTGTGTTATTTGGCCCCAACCACTAAGATGGTAAGCACCCTAAACAGGAAGGGTATGAATTTACAAGGGAATTTCATGTCTGAAATAATTAGGAAGGTGATGTTGTGTAAAACAGGACCACATGATAAGATATCTGCTCTGATGTTTGAACATATAACAAGAGTAATTTTCAAAATCAAGATCAACTGGAGTAGAGTGGTCTTTGACAAAATTGCAAAAAATATTCAGAAGCCCAATATGGGAAGAATTCTAAGTCTATACTTGGCTCAAGACATTCCAAAAAGCCTCAACCTCAAGATTGGATCCAAGGTCAATCACATGAGGAGAATGGATATGAGAATATTAGCTAGGTAGGATAGAGTTCTATCCAAGGAATCACCTATAGTATAG
Source organism: Platanthera zijinensis (assembly GCA_039513925.1). NCBI lineage: Eukaryota > Viridiplantae > Streptophyta > Magnoliopsida > Asparagales > Orchidaceae > Platanthera > Platanthera zijinensis. The sequence goes on along the minus strand of CM077078.1, from coordinate 154,829,662 downwards.
AAGGAAAAGGAGAAAAAGAAGAAGGTTGTAGTTGTGGAAGAACATTCTTCTTGTGAATCTGTAGAAAGAGAAAGTTCAAGCTCTGAAAAACAGGATGATTCAATAGCTAAGAATTTTCTAAGGCCCTCACTTGGAACTAGTGATCAGGTGTAGGGGAGAATGTATAAGAGAAAGATCAAATTGAGGGGGGAACCTAAATATATTGTCAGAAATTGATATAGATAGTATAAACACTATTATAATTGAAGTAGTACAAGAGCTAGACATGTCTCTGAAGCAAACAAAGGTTCCTGACCAAGAAAGGCCTGACAGAGAGATTGAAGATACAATATCCAAGGAAACTAAAGAGGAAATCATTGTGACTACAAATCGAAAAATCCAGGGGGAGATAACTACTACTCCAGAGGACCCTTTTCCTCTTGCTGAAGTTCAGCAAGATGAGGCTAACTTGGAAAACATCAATATTGATGAAGAAGGAGCAATGGTTGATGGGGAGTTATCAGTTTAGGCCCCAACTACAGACATAGCTAAAGAGCAAGCATCTGTTAAGGTGGTTAGTTCTTCAGAATCTGAGGATTAAGAAGCCTCTCAACTAAAGAGAAAAGAAAATAACTGAACTCAAAAAGAGGAGTAAAAGCTATTAGAAGATTATTCAGTCTAGAATAACACCTGCTCCTTTTGTGGATTTAAGTTCAATTATAGTTCAACTGCAAATTATGTTAGATCAACTAAGAACTCAACTTGAGAAGTATGTGGATGAAAGCAACAAGGAGTTGCAGTTTCAGCTCCTCGGGACATAAAATCTATTAGATTTGAAGTAAGCTTGCTAAAGAAAGATATGACAGATTTTTTTGAAAGAGGAGCAAATATTGTAGTATACATTACTAAACAGCAAGTGGAATCACAGAAAGTTGAAAATTACATAGCTATAAAACAAGGTTTTGTCATGCAAAATCAAACAAGAATGAATGAGAATATGATAGTTATGCATGATACAACATTGGCAGAGATAGTTAAACAAACTACTGCTTAGGGGACTAAGATTACTTCTACTTTCAAAGATATTGAAACTAAGCTAACAACTCACTTTACCTCTTTTATTAAGGATATCAAGGCTTCTTCCAAAGATTTGGATGAATATTTACTCAAAGTAAAGAATATTTTAACCTTAGGAATCAATTATCTAGATGGTCAAGTAAGATTTCACAAGAATGACTTAAGAGATCATGTTGAAAGATAAGTCATAAAGGGGGAGAGAGTTATGATAAAATCAAGCTCTGAACATGCTACTTGGATTTCAAATAACATCAGAGACACTCAAGGCTATCCTCCCATATGGTATGATGGAGACCAAACTACTTAGTCTTGTTGCCAACCAGATCCTTTTGAGGCTATTCAAACTGTTGTCCAGTCAATGTACAGTCCTCTGCCACAAATTAAGAATATAGTATGTGATGACGTGGAGATGACTGCTTCTACATTGTTGAAGGAAAAAGAAGCTCAACTATCAAAGAAAAGATTTAGGGAACAGGCTGAAGCAAAGACTGATTTTGAGCAATGAAGACCAACTTTTAGATCCATTATTCTAAGTGCTTGGAAAGCAGTCAATACCAATGCAGTTGAAAGGGGAAAATGGTATTTAGAGCAAGAGTATACCAAGCACACAATAAAGCAGGAGATAATCAAGAAATTCAGAAAAGATCTGAAGGCAGCGTAGATTCCAACTGACTCAATAGAGCACAACAAGTATTTCCCCAAGCCCTATCCTTATCAAGAAAGACAAAGAATTAAGCAAGAAGAAATTACTAAAGCCAAGAATGTCAAGGGAAAGGAGAAAGTGGTTGATAACAAAGTGCCTAAAGTCCAAGCTAGAATTTAATCTAGAAAAGGCATTATCAACAAAGAGCCAGAAGATTCTTAGTTTACTTTTTCTTTTCAAAAAAAAACTATGTAATTTGTCTTTTAGAACATTATAACAAAACTGAAAGATGTAATTTTTGAAAAATTTGAATGAAAATTTTTTGTTGCATCTGTTGATATTTGTGTTGTTATTATTATCTTCCTTTATATTTTGTTCAGTATTTTTCTTGTCCATCATAATTAATATATTTTGGTATTAAGGTGTATATCATTAAATTGGGGTTATGACTTCTCCAAATAGAGGGAGATTGTTGGGTACATTAGACACAATGTACTTTATTTGAAGAAACCCTTTAAACATAATGATATACACAAATATGTATTTGATGTATATTTATGTTAATGCTTGGAGGTTGCCTATGTCATATTGATTATAGAGGTAGTCCAAGTTACATTGATAGGTGGATTCTAAGAAGCTGACCAAAATGTGAAGAAAATTATCAAGTAAAAAAGCTTTAAGAGAAGTTAGCAAAGTGTTGGGTGGATTCAGCACAGTCAACATGTAGCAATTTGCAGTGCAGAAAATTGGCTAAGTACAAAAGTGTCGACACACTTCAACTATGTCGACATCATTGCAAAAGCAGTGTCGAGACAAGTCAGCTAACTCGACACTTTGAAGGTTAAGCCATCTGTGTCGAGACAAGTCAACTTTCTCGACACAAAGAAGACTGAAAATTATACTAAGTAAAATAGTGTTGAGACAAATAAATTGTCTCGACACAATGAAGAAATAAATCAAGTATAAAAGTGTCAACATTAGCAGACAGTTGTGTCAAGACAATTCAACTGTCTCGACACAGTGAAGAAAAAAAGCTAGTATATAAGTGTGGACACCGACAGACATTAGTGTTGAGACAATTCAACTGTCTCGACACATTGAAGAAATAAAGCTAGTATACAAGTGTCGACACCAGCAGACAATCGTGTCAAGACAATTCAACTATCTCGACATAGTGAAGAAATAAAGCAAGCATAGATGTGTCGACACCCAGCAAACAATTTTGTCGAGACAATTCAACTGTCTCGACACAATGCAGATTTACAAATGTCGACACATATGACAGTTGTGTCGAGATAGGTCAACTATCTCGACACTTTCAAGTTCAGATGAAAATTTTTCTAATTAAAATTATGTCGAGACTTCTAAGATGTATCGACGCCTTCTAAAAACAAGTGTCGAGACACTTTGGACATCTCGATATTTCTGAAGATGTGCAGAGTAAACACAAAAGAGTCAGGACAAGTCAGAGCTGTCACATCAGCTATAGTAACGTGGTATCTCAACAGAAATAGTTTAAAGGAGAATTTGAAGTATGATGTCATATGTTGATGTCATAAATCAGAAACCAGCAATCCATGAAGGGTATAAATAGAGTGGTTTTCTATACAGAAAGTAACAATCAGAAAAATCATTCCATTCTCTCATTAAGATTTTTCTAAGTCAGAGGAGGGCATCAATCCCGAGAAGGAGAAGAAAACCAAAAGTATTCAAGAAGATCTTCAGATCCTTTCATCAAGTAATCAGAAGACTGAAGTGAATCTATTCTACAAATTCTTCAAGCAAATCATGCCGATCATCAAAAGCTTGCAGATCAAGAGAAGAATCTCTTCAGCCAGATTATTCATCAAGATTTGTTTCCATGCAGCTAAATTGAAGAATTTGATTTCATTCAGATAAGTCAGATTACAGATTTATTTTCTGAATGTTTTTACCTCTTAATTTTGTAAGATCTCCCTGAGATTTGAGAGGGTGGGAGAGTTTTCTCTGAGCTGTAAGCCTAATTTATAAAGGCTGAGGTAGGGTTCTTGAGGGACTTGAGTTAGGTGATTTGAATGGGATCACTAAGGTGTAAGCCTGTATTATAAAGGTTGAGGTAGGGTTCTTGAGGGACCTGAGGTAGGAGATTGGGTGAATCTCTGAGGCAGGACTTGTTGGTCTGAGTGTAGGTTTCTTAACAAAACCTGAACCTGTAAGATCTTTGGATCTGAGTTGAAGAGGAGGATCTATAACCTTATCTAGCACATTACTAGTGAGGAAGAAGGGGGAAAGTGGATGTACCCTAGATAGGGGAACCACTATAAATTCTTTGTGTGTTGTGTTCTGAGATTTGCATATGTTGTGTGTTGTGATTTAATTGTGCTGAGTTTTTGTGAAGCTAATTTTTCAAGTATATTAACTTCTGAACATTTAAGTGACAAAGAATTGACAAAGTATTTTAAAAGATACTTATTCACCCCCCCCCCCACCCCTTAAGGTGATTATCTACCCATAGGATTAACTTTCAGTTCTTCTCGGAGAGAGAGAGAGTACTTCCTCTAGAAAATCAAACTTCGGAAACTTCCTCATTTTTGTCGGGCTTGGCACCAGATTGACTCGGCAATGATGAACAAAGACAGTTAGGGTTTCTCGGGTATACCTATTTATATGAAACTATTAGGGTTAGGGTTACTCCTCCATGTGTCATTCCATCTTTGGACAGCCCATTATTAAATTAAATAAGACTCCTTGAAAAGACCGGCCATAAATAGTCACTCAGCACATAACTCGAATCGGTTCAACCCATAAGCATTATTGTGCAAACACAGCCTAGTCCGAAAATATTCCTAGGCCGAAAATTTTTAAGTCAAATTTGTCATATATATATATATTGATACTCGACGAATCGTCCAAAACTTCAAAGCAATTTCTGACGAATTCATCGAGTCCAACTCGATGAATTCGTCGAGTATCTCCGACGATATTTGATGAATAGTACAAGTGGCGTATGCGTTGAGTATCACTTGACGCTTCATCGTAAGGCGTTGTGATCACTCGATGCTTCATCAAAAGGCATCGTGATCATTCAACGCTTCTCGACGAATCCCACTAGGTTAAAACACTCTAAGTACAAGAATCTTATGCGTCGAGTATCTCTCGACGCTTCGTCCAAATGCGTAGTGATCACTCGATGCTTCTCGATGAATCCCACTGGCCGAAAACATCCTAAGTCCAAGCATAGAATGCGTCTAGTATCACTCGATGCTTCATCGAAATGCCTCGTGATCACTCGACACTTCATCAAAAGCATCGTGTTCACTCAACTCCTTTTGAATCCAGAATTATTATAAGTAAAAATATTCTTATGCGTTGAGTATTACTCGAAACCTGCCCACAAGTCGACACACTCGATGCTTCGTCAAGTCCAGCCGACGCACTCAATGCTTCCAGAATCAAGAATTATTCTAAGTTAAAATTTTCTTATGCGTTGAGCATCACTCGACATCTGCCCTCCAGTCGACGCACTCAATGCATGTTACTAGTGCACCCCGAGCCTGAGTCAACTTTCTTGACTCAAAACGTATGTGAGGGGCTAGCACGAATCGGCACATTACAGGTGGTGGGGCTTGAATCTCAACACACCGATAATGTGCCCTGAGTGCACAGGACGCGTGGTCAGAAGTACAAACGTCTGTGTTGATTGGTGCTCAAGTAGCACGTTCTGATTGCCATTATATATCTATGCTAAATGCATGCAGGTAAGGAGCACCACCCCCCCACCCCCCACCCCGAGTGAGGGGTGGGGTTGCGTTGGGTATTGTATCCACAATAATCTAGATTTGTATGAAGTTGCCCTTGAACTAAGATGAATTAAGTTGTATGTGATGTCCATGTTGAGTTATGTGTTTGCAGGATATAATTGCCAAGTGTAGACCAATGTCAGTCTACAATGAGTCACCAAACATAGGACCATATAATGTAATCCCTCATTGTGTGATCTATGGTGTTGACTCATGTGCAGCCTCTCTATTTGGACACACTTTGTTTTCAAGCACTAAAGCAATGGAAGGATGAATGGTTGCTAATTTCATTTGAAGAAAAATAATTTTAAAGAAGCAAAATTTTTTCTAAGTCCATTACTCGAGTTGTATATGTTGTACTCGAGTAGTGCTGGAATGAATTCTCGAGTATACTAAGTTTAGTTCTCGAGTAACAAAAATCATTCTTGAGAAACCTATGTCCATTACTCGAGTAATCCTTGGAGTACTCGAGTACCGCTTATCTATGTCTTGAGTTTACTAAATAATTCATTTCAAAAAATATCTAAGTGTTATACTCGAGTAGTAGAAGCCAATACTCGAGAAGGCTAAGCCTTGTCTCGAGAAGTCAGAGGACCAGTACTCGAGTAAGAAGAATTTTTTTTTTAAAAAAGAAGTATTATTCTCAAGAAGTCATATTCGTTCTCGAGAAGTTTTACTAGTTCTCGAGTAGTAGAAGTCACTTCTCCAGAAGCCAGGATTCATGTTCAAAATTTCTCTAAGTCTAGTTCTCGAGAACCTTACACCCTTCCTCTCGAGAATCCGAAGTTAGTACTCGAGTAGTCTATAAACCACTCGAGAAATGCAGAACATTTTTTCAGAAATTTCATTAAGTCCAGACGGAATAGATTTCAAATCTAATCTTGGATCTTATTGGTCCATGTGTACTGTCTTTATGATTATGACCGTTAGGCTTGTCCTTTAAAAGGTCTAATCGATTTCGACTAACCCTAAGAAGCGAAATCAAGTATTCTGAATTGGGAAGCCGCCGCCGCTCTTCATCGACGATCTCGTTGCCGATCCTTCTCTAATTCTTGTGATTCAGAGCAAGTAGAGATCAACAGATCAAGATGCTTTTACTTCTACAGATTCATCTCTTGATCATGTTGATCTATGTTTTCAGATCCAGAATATTTTCGGCTTGTCTTCTTCGATCAGTTTCTGAGAAAGCTTCAAAGTTCAAGGAAAAAGAAAGGTTGAAGATTAAGATCTGGGATATTCTGTTTGTATAATTTTTGTTTACAACATTTTTATCTTGTAGGAGATTTTGTCTCCGAGTGTTGTAGGAAGTTTTTATTCCGAGTGTAGATCCATTTTGTGGATCGAGTTGTAGGGGCGTTGCTCAGAGTTGTAGGATTGGTTTTCAATCCGAGGTAATAGTGAAGTAGCCGAGTATAGCGTGTTTCTAGATCGGTGAGGTGGAGAGTGGACGTACCCAAGAATGGGGAACCACTATAGATCTGGTGTACTTTGTGATATGTGTGCTTATTTTCTGCCCTTCGTTCATTCAATTTTTATTCCGCAAAAAGACGTAGACTGTAACACCCCAAAAATCTCAAAAAATGGATTTGAGGTACAGGTTGTTTTACACGGCCTGGGACACGGGCGTGTCCCAGGGCGTGTCGGGGGTACACGGCCTGGGACACGGGCGTGTCCCAGGGCGTGTCACTCAAATAATAGGCGATCTGAGTCAGAAGATTACACGGCCCGGAACCAAGCCTTGAACACGGCCGTGTCAGATTGGACACGGGCGTGTCCGATGCCGTGTGCCTACCCGTGTACTGCTTGTAGCTCGGTGAGGGAGGGGTGACACGGGCGTGTCTTATGACTGACACGGGCGTGTCAGGTTCGACACGGGCGTGTCGATGCCCGTGTTCTGGTAAATATCAGTCGGTACGAATACCGCGTGTGCCGCTTAAGGGTACACGGCCTGTGACACGGGCGTGTCACAGGCCGTGTCAGCCAAAAAAGTGGGTTTTGGGGAAAATCGTGGCCGTTCATTTTCTCTCTTTGGATCCAAAGGCTCAGATGATTCCTGGCTGGTTTAAGTCAGCAGAGACTTGAGTCATTCTTCACTTAGCTAAGGAAGAGATAAAGAGAGAGGAGGAAGAAGGAGGAGGAGATCAAGCCACCGGTGGAGCTCCCGTGGTCCGATTCGTAATCCGAGGCCAGCGTTGTGAAGCCAAAGCTGCTGCGGTTCTTTCTCACCGGCAAATTTTTGATGGATCCCAAGAGATCGACAAGGTAACGATCTCCCTTCTTGGACATGTGAAGTCCTTTTTTTCTGCATTGCATAGGGAAAACCCTTCCCCGCGAGTGGGCGGTGGGTTGTGGTGTCCCTTGGGGTAGATATGGGAAGTCCCCCTTGTTAGAGTCCGGAATTGGAGTACGGATCTAGGAATGCTGTGTGAAGCCCATCTGGACATGTTGGTCGGGATTGGTGATGCTTGTTTGCATATCGGAGAAGACTCCGTGATTATGGCTTGTGTTGCCTTGTGCCTACCTGTTGCTTGGTGCAGCAGGAAGTACTGGATGAAGTCCAGGAAATGAAGAGGGTTGGATGCAACTCTTGTGGCTGTGCGTTGACACTTTATGTGCGGTTGAGCCGTTGGGCTGCAACTCGATGAAAGGCAGATTGGCGAACAGGAAAGGTGAAACCGACCCGCGCCTATAAATTGTCATGGATACTTCCGTATTCGAGGTGGCACGGCGACTTGAGCAACGGGGGGTGGCCGATCCGTACCTGCGTTAGGTCCGTCCGACTTGGAAGCCTGGTTATGGGTTTTGTTGGAGCGCCTAATGAGTGTCTTAGGCCCGCGCGCCGAAAAGACTAGAATGCTCAAATACCGTGTAGAGGGTGGTGTTGACCCTGGTATTCCGGTACACCAAGAATGTGCCCTGAGTGCACGGACTGTCGGGTCGTGTGGCTGATGGTTGTGATGGCTTAAATGTGCCTGCGCGCACATAGTTGTTATTGTTAATACCATGCTGTGCAGGGAAGGATTGCGACTGCCCCGAGAAAGGGGTAGGATTGTTATAATTGGGTCAGCTGAATGCTGACCGTTGCCATGTTTGCCACCGTTTGGGTGGTTTGTCCCTATGCAGGTGCTGGAGAGCCAAGTGGTAAATGAAGGGCTGAAGCCCTACTGCTGTTGTTGCTGCTGCTGCGGCTAGCCCTTGAAGGCTGAGCAAAGGGTTTTGTTTGTTTTGCTTTTCCTCATGTATGGTCGGCCTGCGCGCCGAGGTTTGTAATCCATTGTTGTATGGAAAGAGGAATTGTAAGGCCTTAAGGCCAAACCTTTGTTGTACATTCCGTGGTTGTATATATAACTGTGGTTTATATATATTGGACATTCCTAGTTAGAGTTCAAATTTACAACTTAAAGCTTCCGCTAGCATGCTCTGAGTTAGGATGCATGTATGGTTTGGTATTATCCTGTGACCTCACCGTCTGTTTGTGGCATTAGTGTGGGGCCCCAGCTGGACCTTCTACTATATGTCATGTAACGGATGGGGTCGTTACATTTTGGTATCAGCTTCGTTCGGTCTTCCTCTTACGAATTCATGGTCGAATTCTTTTATGGGGTGGCGAGGGCGTGTTTATGCGCCCTGCTGTAACGCTAATGAACTCTGGAATGTCCACTAAGGAATGTACAAAATCTTGTTTGAGGAATCTGCGCGTTCCTTTTTGTGTTGTTTTGCTTGCATACGTTCGCTAATGTGTGTCTTGTCCACCTATAGGTGACGCGTAGTGGTGCTGGGCAGTCTGAGCCCCAGCGCTCTGATGAGAGTGCGGCACCAGCTGAGGTGCCAACACCTCCTCCATCTGCGGAAACTGTTCGCTTAGTTGCTGAGGCTCTATTTGCCATGATTCAGCCGACCGGGCAAGCGCAGCCGGCAGTAGTGCCAGTTCGTGTTGATGTAAGACCCGCGCCGGTTGAGGCTATCGATCCACGAGCAGCTGACCGACAGTTGAAGCAATTCATGAGCTTCAGTCCGCCTACGTTTACGGGAATGGGATCCCCAACGCAGGCAGAGTATTGGTTATCGCGTGTCAAGCGGATAATGACAGCGATCAGGGCGGAGGAAACTCTAAAGGTCACCTTGGCCACCTTCATGCTTGAAGGAGAGGCGCGGTTGTGGTGGGACGAGGTTGAGGTACACCATTTGGCGGGCAGGCAATTAACGCAAGTATCGATTGAGGAGTTCTCTCGAATATTTCTAGCGAAGCATGTCCCAGCGGCGCAACGCATTGCCATGGAAAATGAGTTCCAACGGTTAAAGCAAGGAGAAGATAGCATAGATATCTACTTGCATGAGTTTACCAGGTTGGGACGGTATGCGGGAACAATCTTCGCGGATGACCAAAGGAAAACGAATAGGTTCTATGAAGGATTGCGGGATGAGTTGAGGTTCCTGCTTTCGAGTTCAGTGAACCAAGGGTTTCATGCGTTGGTTGATACTGCGTGTGCGTTGGAAAAGGACATGCGGCGGGTGCAAGGGAACAAGGGCTTGGTTGTGTCAAATCCAGAGGTTCAAGCACCTCGCCCTAGCAAATCGTTCTACCAGAAGAAAGGGGGCAAGAGGTCCAAGCCGTCTGGGCAAGTGACTACGACCGTTGTGTCGGGGGCGACATCAAGGCCGGATTCTCGTACATGCTATAACTGTGGCCGGGTGGGGCATATAGCCCGTGACTGTCGGGTTGTTCAGCCCAAAGGAGAAAAGAAGACGGGTGCGTCTTATGCTGAGAAGGGCAAAGCGGTGGTTGATTCCTCTGCATCCCAGGCACAGCCCCGAATCTATCACCTTGGTCAGCAGGAGGCGATTAAGCAAAGTGACGTCATCACAGGTACGAGTTAATATAGCTTACTTGCTTAAGTGTTATTGCCTTTTATTATATATAGCTTGTGCATGATGTGTGTGATGCAGCCTTTGTCCTGATTCGGAATAATCTGGCGAGAGCCCTGTTTGATACGGGTGCTTCACATTCTTTTCTGTCTAAGGACTTCGTATCTCTCATTGGGGTGCCAAGTCATGTGACGGTTGATAGTACAAGGGTGCTATTACTGAATGGCTGTGTGATGCTTGCGGATAGGGCTTGCGATGTGGATGTTCAAATAGGAAGTCGGGATTTCGTTTGAGTGCAGTTGTGCTACCGTTATCGGAGTTTGATGTGATCATTGGCATGGACTGGCTCTCGGAGCAGCGTGCCTTTATTGATTGCAACTCCAAGGAGATTACACTGGGCCAGAATACCGGACTTGTGACGAAGTTCGCTGGTATGCGAGGAGTTGGCGGGACGTTGTTGTCTGCGCTCCAAGTCGTCAATGCTGTTCGGAAGGGTGCGGAGTTATTCTTCACGCTAATTCATGCTGTTGAACCAAAGGCCAGTGTCGGTGAAGTTCTGGTTGTGTCAGAGTTTGCCGATGTGTTTCCTAAAGATCATCCGGGGTTACCACCCCAGCGGGAGATTGACTTCTCTATTGAGTTGGTGCCAGGTGCTAAACCTGTGGCCCGCTCACCATATCGCGTCGCGCCAAAAGAGATGGCTGAGTTGAAAGTCCAATTGCAAGAGTTGTTGGAGCAGGGATACATACGCCCAAGTATGTCACCTTGGAGCGCGCCTGTTCTATTTGTGAAAAAGAAAGACGGTAGTTTACAGTTATGTATTGACTACCGCGAATTGAATAAGATGATGGAGAAAAACAAATATCCGATTCCGCGGATTGATGACCTATTTGATCAGCTGGCAGGATCAACGGTCTATTCCAAGTTGGATTTAAAATCGGGATATTATCAGCTGAGGATTCGGGAAGGTGACATTCCCAAGACGGCGTTTGGAACACGCTACGGTCATTATGAGTTCACGGTAATGCCGTTTGGCCTATGTAATGCGCCTTCGGTATTTATGGACCTAATGCATCGAACGTTCCGAGAGTACTTGGATTTGTTTGTGATTGTGTTTATCGATGATATCTTAATATACACTCAGTCGGAAGAGGATCATGCAAACCATTTGCAGTTGGTCTTGCATACCCTGCGGAGGAATAAGCTTTATGCCATGTTCTCAAAGTGTGAGTTCTAGCTCTCTTCAGTAGCCTTTTTAGGCCATGTGGTAAGGGGAGAAGGTATCGCGGTGGATCCGTTGAAGATAAGTGCCATTCGAGATTGGCCAGTGATGTCTTCAGTGGCCGAGGTCAGGAGCTTCCTTGGACTTGCGGGCTACTATAGACGGTTTGTGGAAAACTTCTCACGGATTGCTTTACCTCTGACCACGCTGACGAGAAAAGATCAAAAGTTCATTTGGACGCCGGAGTGCGCGCGAGCTTTTGAAGACTTGAAGAGTCGTTTGACCACGGCGCCTGTGTTGACATCGCCATGTGGTACAGATGGGTATGAGATCTATAGTGATGCTTCCGGGAGTGGCTTAGGCTGCGTCCTTCTGCAGTTTGGTAAAGTGATTGCTTATGGCTCGCGCCAGTTGAAAGTGCATGAGCGGAATTACCCCGTCCATGATTTGGAGTTGGCGGCTGTAATCTTTGTGCTCAAGTTGTGGAGGCACTACCTTTATGGCGGTAAAGTGGACATCTATACAGATCACAAAAGCCTAAAGTACTTGTTGGATCAGAAAGATCTGAATATGCGACAACGAAGATGGATGGAGTTCCTTGGGGACTACACCTTCGAGATTCACTATACTCCCGGGAAGGGAAATGTGGTCGCTGATGCTTTGAGTCGGAAGACTCCTGTATGGGCAAGCTGGTTGCAGAGGCATGATCAGCGGTTAATCCAGGAATTGGAAGCATTGGAGATATCTTGTGTTGACAAGGGTTCATCGACCGATGCATGCTTGAACTGGACGGAGGTTCAATATGACCTTACGGACAGAGTTCGGCGAGAAACGGAGCTTGATGAAAGTCTCCAGCGCTATGCTAAAGATGGGCCGGATGACCAGTTCTCTTGGGATAACGGTTTGTTACGAAGAAATGGTCGAGTGTGCGTCCCGAGTGTGGGTAAATTGAGGGAAGAGTTGTTGTACGAAGCTCACTTTGCAAAGTACTCAGTTCACCCAGGGAGCACAATGATGTACAGAGATCTGAAAAAGCTGTTCTGGTGGCCCGGACTAAAGAAAGATGTAGCACGTTATGTGGCGGAATGCCATACTTGTGCATTGGTGAAAGCGGAATGCCAGAAGCCTGGCGGTTTCCTGAAGTCGTTACCCATTCCGGAGTGGAAGTTCGATGGCATTTCGATGGATTTCGTGCACGGGTTGCCGATATCTCAATGCGGTCATGATTCAATCTGGGTGATTGTGGACCGGTTGACAAAAGTGGCGCACTTCCTTCCAAACAGAAGAGACGATTCAGTGGAAACCTTGGCCAAGCTATATGTGGAGCAGGTTGTTCGACTGCACGGTGTTCCTCGGAGCATCGTCAGTGATCGTGATGGGCGATTCACATCGAATGATTGGCGGATAGTTCATCAAATGTTGGGTACAAAATTGGCGTTTAGTACGGCCTTTCATCCCCAAACGGATGGCCAGACTGAACGAACCAACAGGACGATGGAGGACATGCTCCGCATGTGCGCCCTAGACTTTGGTAAGAGATGGGAAGATTATATATGTCTTGTCGAATTTGCCTATAATAATAGCTACCAAGCGAGCATCGGTATGGTACCATTTGAGGCTTTATATGGTCGTAAATGCCGTACACTGTTAGATTGGGCAGAAGCAGGCGAATCTAAGCTGAGTGGGAAAAAGGAAGTCGAAGAAGCTACCTCGCTCATACGCTCTATTCGGGAGAGGCTATTGATAGCCCAAGATCGTCAAGCAAAGTACTACAATGCCAAACACCGGAACGTGGAGTTCGCGGTGGGTGATTGGGTATATTTGAAGATCAAACCCTTCAAAGGCGTGTCCAGGATTCGGCGTTTGAAAAAGCTAAGTCCGAGGTATCTTGGTCCATTTGAGGTGGTGGAGCGAGTTGGGGAAGCTGCTTATCGACTAGCACTTTCAGCAGACTTGGGTGGATTACATGATGTATTTCACATCTCAGTACTTCGTAAGGCTGTCAAGGATCCAGCTCAAGTGGTGGAGAATGATCGGGTATCGGTCGAGTATGGGCTAACGACGAGGATTCGACCCATTCGGATCGAGGATCGAGCCGAGAAATAGTTGCGGAACAAAGTGATCGGGATGGTCAAGGTCCGATGGGACAATTGTGGTCGTGAAGGCTAACATGGGAGCGAGAGCAGACCATGCGAGCTGAATTTCCCGAACTGTTTGTATAAACTGTAGACCGTATACCTTGTGTTATAACAGAGTTATCAAGTTATTGCATTGTATGTTCCCTGTTTCCTTACCGTGCACATTTCGGGACGAAATTTTATTAAGGGGGGAGGATTGTAACACCCCAAAAATCTCAAAAAAATGGATTTGAGGTGCAGGTTGTTTTACACGGCCTGGGACACGGGCGTGTCCCAAGGCGTGTCGGGGGTACACGGCCTGGGACACGGGCGTTTCCCAGGGCGTGTCACTCAAATAATAGGCGATCTGAGTCAGAAGATTACACGGCCCGGAACCAAGCCTTGAACACGGCCGTGTCAGATTGGACACGGGCGTGTCCGATGCCGTGTGCCTACCCGTGTACTGCTTGTAGCTCGGTGAGGCAGGGGTTACACGGGCGTGTCTTATGACTGACACGGGCGTGTCAGGTTCGACACGGGCGTGTCGATGCCCGTGTTCTGGTAAATATCAGTCGGTACGAATACCGCGTGTGCCGCTTAAGGGTACACGGCCTGTGACACGGGCGTGTCACAGGCCGTGTCAGCCAAAAAAGTGGGTTTTTGGGAAAATCGTGGCCGTTCATTTTCTATCTTTGGATCCAAAGGCTCAGATGATTCCCGGCTGGTTTAAGTCAGCAGAGACTTGAGTCATTCTTTACTTAGCTAAGGAAGAGAGAAAGAGAGAGGAGGAAGAAGAAGGAGGAGGAGATCAAGCCACCGGTGGAGCTCCCGTGGTCCGATTCGTGATCCGAGGCCAACGTTGTGAAGGCAAAGCTGCTGCGGTTCTTTCTCACCGGCTAGTTTTTGATGGCTCCCAAGAGATCGACAAGGGTAACGATATCCCTTCTTAGACATGTGAAGTCCTTCTTTTCAGCATTGCATAGGGAAAACCCTTCCCCGCGAGTGGGCGGTGGGTTGTGGTGTCCCTTGGGGTAGATATGTGAAGTCCCCCTTGTTAGAGTCCGGAATTGGAGTACGGATCTAGGCATGCTGTGTGAAGCCCATCTGGACATGTTGGTCTGGATTGGTGATGCTTGTTTGTATATCGGAGAAGACTCCGTGATTATGGCTTGTGTTGCCTTATGCCTACCTGTTGCTTGGTGCATCAGGAAGTACTGGATGAAGTCCAGGAAATGAAGAGGGTTGGATGCAACTCTTATGGCTGTGCGTTGCCACTTTATGTGTGGTTGAGCTGTTGGGCTGCAACTCGATGAAAGGCAGATTGCCGAACAGGAAAGGTGAAACCGACCCGCGCCTATAAATTGCCATGGATACTTCCGTATTCGAGGTGGCACGGCGACTTGAGCAACGGGGGGTGGCTGATCCGTACCTGCGTTAGGTCCGTCCGACTTGGAAGCCTGGTTATGGGTTTTGTTGGAGCACCTAATGAGAGTCTTAGGCCCGCACGCCGAAAAGACTAGAATGCTCAAATACCGTGTAGACGGTGGTGTTGATCCTGGTATTCCGGTACACCAAGAATGTGCCCTGAGTGCACGGACTGTCAGGCCGTGTGGCCGACGGTTGTGATGGCTTGAATGTGCCTGCGCGCACATAGTTGCTATTGTTGATACCATGCTGTGCTGGGAAAGATTGCGACTGCCCCGAGAAAGGGCTAGGATTGTTATAATTGGGTCAGCTGAATGCTGACCATTGCCATGCTTGCCACCGTTTGGGTGGTTTGTCCCTATGCAGGTGCTGGAGAGCCAAGTGGTAAATGAAGGGCTGAAGCCCTACTGCTGTTGCTGCTGCTGCTGCGGCTAGCCCTTGAAGGCTGAGCAAATGGTTTTGTTTGTTTTGCTTTTCCTCATGTATGGCTGGCCTGCGCGCCGTGGTTTGTAATCCATTGTTGTATGGAAAGAGGAATTGTAAGGCCTTAAGGCCAAACCTTTGTTGTACATTCCGTGGTTGTATATATAACTGTGGTTTATATATATTGGACATTCCTGGTTAGAGTTCAAATTTACAACTTAAAGCTTCCGCTAGCATGCTTTGAGTTAGGATGCGTGTATGGTTTGGTATTATCCTGTGACCTCACCGTCTGTTTGTGGCATATAGTGTGGGGCCCCGGCCGGACTTTCTACTATACGTCATGTAACGGATGGGGTCGTTACATAGACCTCACCTACTCACCCACTCTAGGGTATTTAAGTAGACAACTAAAAACATCAATTGGCATCAGAGGGAGGTTGTTCATAAAAAAGGTTCATACCTTGAACAAATCTTCTCCTAGTTGTCTTTAGAGGATTCAAACATGGTCAGAGTTAAGGATTTTGCTAAGCTTCCATTCTGCACAAAAAATAACTTTGCTATGTGGAAAAAGAGAATAAAGTTCTTCATGGAAGCTGTAGATCTAAGGATCTTTATGATTGTGGAAGAAGGTCCTCATGTTCCAATGATAGTTTCAACCATTGATCCAACTAAGCAAGTTCCAAAGAAGCTCATGGATCTTGATAAAGATAAGATTGTACTTGTCTCCTTAAACAAGAAAGCCAAGAATATAATCTCAAGTGCAGTCGATGATTCTATGCTGCAGAACCTGATTCACTACCAATCAGCCAAGGAAATGTGGCAGTCTCTTATCATCTTTATGGAAGGCACTGAAGAAGTTAGGGATGACAGAAGATCCCTTCTAAATCAGAAATATAAAGCATTCCGATAAGGTCCCAAGGAATCTATTGCAGATACTTTTGAAAGTTTCTTCAAGATTGTCAAAGGCCTAAGTGTCTATGGTCGAGTCTTCACCAATGGAGAACTGAATGATAAGTTCCTGAGATCCCTGACTAAGGAATGGGATAACAAGGTTTGTGCTATCCGAGAGTTTGGCAAGCTAGCAGAGACTGACCCGCAAAATCTCTTCGGAAAGCTTATGTCATATATATTGAAAATCAACTCAAGAAAAGTTGAAGAATAGAAGAGTCGAACTTCATCTAAGGAGAAGTGATATGCTGCTCTAAAGGCAGACATCTCAAGGAAGTCAAAAGCTGCTTCTCCCCCCCCGGCACAGGAAGAAAGTGAAGAAGAATCTTCAGAGCCAAGTACTTCAAGCTCAGAATTATCTGAAGGAGAGTTTTCTCTTCTTTTAAGCCAGTTCAAGAAGTTCTTTAACAAGAAGAAACAATGAAAAGTCAAGGATGGCTCGTTCAGAAGATCACGTCACGATGCTGATCGCCAGAAGAAAGGCTCAAGTAGCCAAGACAGGTATTACTCCAAAAAAACAAACACATTTCTTCTGACATTGTTTGTTATTGCTGCAATAAGCTAGGACACATAATAGTGGATTGCCCTCACAAGAAGAAGGAGGGTTGAAAAAGAGAGGAAAAGAAAACTTCTTACAATAAGAAGAAGACTGAAAGAAGTCTGGTAGACAAGAAGGGCAAGACCCTCAGTGACTCAGATTCATCTGAGTCCAGTGATGAGGAGGAAGCCTACTTTGGGCTCATGGCACAGACAGATAATGAAGAAGAACCCCAGTTCACTGGGAAGTTAAATTCTTATACCCCTCTCTCTGAATCTGATGCTTCTGACCATGATCATAAGGACTGTTTGTCTGATGATGAATCTGAACTCATGACTAAATATAAAGAGTTAATCAAAGCCTACGATAAATGTCGTAGAGTCGCAAGAGCTCAAGCCAAGGTGATCAAATTTCTAAAAGCTGAAGAGAGCAATCTAAGGGAGGAAATTATAATGATGGTCTCACTCAGAAAGGACTTCCATAATGTGATGGAAGAATATAATAAGGCACTCGAGCACCTAAATCTGAAGGAGAAAATTATCAAGGAATTGGAAGAACAACTTGAAGTTGAAAAGAAATTGTTGAAAGTTTCTCCAAGCCCAAGACAGTCCTTCCGCTTGTTGCTGAATTCTCTGCTCAGGCCAAAGGTACTTGCTTAGGCCATGTGGTTGCTCCTAGTAATTCTTCTAGGAGAAATAAAGCCCAGAGAAGAAAAAAGGCTGCCAAGAAGACTCTAGCTAAGGAGAAGGGGAAAGCTTTTCAAGAACAAACTCCTTTCAAAATGGTTATCTTTCCAACAAACGAGTTTGATCTTGACTCGTCCTACAGTCACTTTGCTAGGCCTACTTATGCAGAGCCCAAGTCTCGGTACCAAGGATGGACTCATCCCCGGAACTTTTGCGAGAGTGTCTTCAAGGCACCTTATGAGGAGATCACTCTTCAGAGCTATGGACCTTATAATCATGGTCACAACATCAAGAATGCTCCAAAATCCAAACCCGTTGTAGAAAAGCCTATTATGGAGAAGAAGTCATGTGGGTGCCACCACCACAAATCTTCTACCTCCTAGTCTACTGCCCCATCTAGACCACACTCTCAAAAGGCCAAGCAGGAGATCCTTAGGAAAAGATACAACCGATTTTACTATTGGTGTTGTGACAAAAATCGGTCACTTTGCCATAGACTGCGAGTTTAATCCCAGAAATTATGAAACTCCTCAAGTTAATAATGTGAGGAAGACCACTCATAATGTTAACATACGTAGGGGGAGTATGCTAACTAGAGACCAAGGGCCCAAATAAGTTTGGGTTCCTAAGGCAACTTGATTCTACTTTTGCAGGAATGTCCAAAGGCCGCCAAAAATTCAATCTGGTATTTGGATAGTGGATGCTCTCGACATATGACCGGGACTAGAAGTCTTCTCCTGAATTATTCTCTAGTCATGAACGGGCCAAAGGTCATCTTTGGAGGTTCTGATAGAGGGATTACTAAAGGCTACTGTATGATCAATAATGGTAGTGTATCCTTTTTCGATGTTACTTATGTTGAAGGATTGGAACACAATCTTATAAGAAAAAGCTAGCTCTGCGATAAAGGATACATCGTAGAATTTCATGCAGACAAGTGTTTGATAAAATCGGTTGATAATTTAGAAACGATTTTATCAGGCACTCATAGTAGGAATATATTTTGCTTAAAATTTATTTGCATAGACTCTTCTACGCCAGTGTGCTTTTTGGCAAAAGATAGTGCGTCTTTTGGTGACCAATGGCACAAGAGATTAGCATATGTAAATTTCAAAACTATTAATAAATTATTTTATCTTACTTTAGTAAGTGATGCCCCAAATATCAAGTGCGTTAAAGATAAACCTTATCACGCATGTATAAAAGGCAAGCAAATAAGTGCTACTTTTAAAAGCATTATAAGCAGAGATTCTAATAGGTATTTACACCTACTTCATATGGACTTGTTCGGTCCACTGCAAATTAGAAGTTTAGGAGGTAAGGATTATACATTGGTTATTGTTGATGATTACTCTCGCTTTGCGTGAGTGTTCTTTCTAAACACAAGTCAGATACTTTTGATATCTTTACTAATTTTGTCAGGTAGATCCAGAATGAATATAACTGTTCCGTAGTCAAAATCAGAAGTGACAATGGATCAGAGTTCAAGGCTGGGGCCATGACAGAATTCTGTGAAAGCATAGGTATCTTTCACAAGTTTTCCTCTCCTCATACTCCTCAACAGAACAGAGTTGCTGAGAGAAGGAATAGAACACTCATAGAGGCTTGCAGAACCATGTTGAGTGATGCCTCACTACCGGAATATTTCTCGGCTGAAGCCGTCAACACTACATGCCATGTGCAAAATCGAGCACTCATAAACAAGAACCATAATAAGACACCTTACGAAATACTAAAAGGCTTGAAACTGACTATTTCAAATTTTAAAATTTTTGGTATTAAATGCTTCGTACTCAACAATGGTAAGTATCACACCACTAAATTTAGTGAAAAGATCTTTGAAGGTATTTTCGTAGGTTATAGTAGCCATAGTAAGGCATATAGGATCTTTAATAAGAAAACAAAGGTTGTAGAAGAATTTATCAATGTTGATTTTGATGAGACGAGCATGCTGCAAGGAAGTTCTTCTAGTGTGTTCATTAAAGATGCGGTTCAAGAATAAAGGAAGTAAACTTGGATGAGCCGACTGAAGAAAAAGATCAAAAGTTCATCAAGATCACCACTCCAACCCCAATTGGATAGGTTGATGACCATGATGACGATATCATTCAAGTTGATGAAGTCACTCTTATGATAGAAGAATCTCCAGATGCAAGAACCCTAGAGCTTAGACACTTGAAGGATCACCCAATTGATCAAATCATCGGAGATCCCCGGGACAGTGTCAGAACTCGTAGAGGTGCAACTAATGAAAATTTATATTTGAGTTTATTCTTGCAGGTTGAACCAAAGAAGTTTGAGGATGCATACTCAGACGCATCCTGGATAATGGAAATGGAAGAAGATTTGAACCAATTCTTGTGTTGCCAAGTCTTGAAGCTTGTTCCAAGACCCAATGGTAAGAACATTATCGGAACCAAGTGGGTCTACAGGAATAAGATAGATGAAGATGGAACAATCATAAAGAACAAGGACAGACTCGTCGCCAAGGGATACCAACAAGAAGAAGGAATCGACTTTGACCAGACGTATGCTCCAGTGGCAAGGCTAGAGGAAATCAGGTTGTTCCTATCTTATGGTATAATTAAGGGATTCACTATCTATCAGATGGATGTGAAGTCAGTCTTCCTTAATGGTGACATAAAGGAAGAAGTGTATGTGGAACAACCTCCAGGTTTCGTTGATTCTTACTTTCCTGATCATGTTTATCTTTTGTTTAAAGCTTTATATGGTTTGAAACAAGCTCCTCGAGCTTGGTATGAGATGTTGTCTTGCTTTCTTCTTGAGAACAAGTTCACAAGGGTAAAGATAGATAAGATATAATTTTTTAGGGAAATAAAAGGCAAGATTTTACTAATGCAAATCTATGTCAATGACATCATATTTGGCTCTACTGACGATAACCTCTGCATAAGTTTTCAAAACTTATGCAAGGGAAGTTTGAAATGAGCAGTATGAGAGAACTGAAGTATTTCTTAGGACTTCAGGTGAAACAATCTATAGATGGAATTTTCATCTCTTAGACAAAGTTCACAAAGGAGTTGATTAAGAAATTCGGAATGGAGAATGCAACCTCTATGAGGACTCCAATAGGTTCAGCTATGTCTCTGGACAAGGATAAGAAAGGGAAACCTTTTGATGTAACCAAGTACAAAAGCACAATTGGATCCTTGTGCTATCTTACTGCTAGTAGAACGGACATAATGATGTAGGGTGGGTCATGACACGCGATTGTTTACGCTAACGGACAACCAACATCTCAGAACATGAAAATAAAGAGGGGGGCTCCGACCAAAAGAGAACGAAAAGGGGTCGGATGGCTCCCAAAAATCCGGGACTCGATACCATGTCCTTAGGACCTATCTCTCCAACAAGCACATAACTCGCCGTAAGCCGGACTCAATACAACGTCCTTAAGACCTACCTCTCCAACAAGCACACAACTCACCGCACCTACACAAGCATCTAAACTTTCAACTTGAGTCATTTCAAACACAGCAAATGCTTTATTTAGGAGCAGTGAAAACATCAAAAGGCGGTCGAGTTCAAGTTGAGATTAAATCCCTTGTTAACAAAAAGAGTGCCAAACTTGGAGAGCAAGTCAAGGCTAGGCCTAGTTTGCTCCCGCAATGGATCTTCCAATCCAGAATACAAGAGATTCAACAACATCGAAATCGAATCAAACTTCCGAGCGATGTATTAAAAAGCACGGAAAAGATGGTTCGAATATAACCTCCACAAATCTCACAAGAAGAAAACACTAGAGTGGAGAGAGATTACCCAACCAAGAAGATCAAACACACAAGATAAGTGGGAGAATCACTCTCTCTACGGAACCACCGGCTTCACACTGAATGGGGCTGCAACCTTCTTCCTCGGAGTTGCACCGATGGAAGCCACGCCGGAGTCGCACTGAATGGGATGGAGATCACAAGGGGGGAGGCTTCACACCTTGGGGGGCGGCAAGAGGAGAGACCTCCTTGGACGAAATTTCACAAGAGTGAAAGTAGGGTTTTTTCTTCTTCAATGCTTTAACTCATCATAATAGCCTCCTTATATAGGAGTTACAAAACATATCCAACTGTCCAAGATGGAGATGAAATCTCATCCATCCAGGCGGTTAAATACAAACAAAATATTTATATGCAGGAAATAAAAATAATACAAGTCCACAAGTGAATATAAAATTATTAACCAAGTATGGAATAATTTTATATTCACAAATAGTTAAATAAAATACTAAAACATGATATTTTAAATAAATTAATCTTCAAGTTGGCCTAGCCCGCCGCGGACGGAGGTTGTAACGCAGGCTTCCATTAGCATCATCATTGCGCCTAAAGTCTTTATGTTGTAGCGCCTCGGCAACCGTGTCATCATCAAGTAGCGTCGGAGGGGCCGCGCCATCAATCCTCCCCAACTCAAAATCACGTATCTCTGATGTGTGGTCCAAGAGATAGCGGCGGAGAAGCTCGGCAACCAAACGTTGAAGCTCAGTTGCAAGCACCCATGAGTTATCTGAAGATGGTCGGTCATGCCAACGGATGAGGAAGCGGTAAGTAGCACAATCAGGAGTACTAAGTGGCTCAGCAGCGAGAATCACATCTGGTGTGAGAAATTTCTTTGGGAACCTGGGAAACGTGTCAGCAGTAGGAATAAAAGAAGGCAACTTACCATCCGATGTTATACCTGCGGGGACCGAAGGAGAGAGATCATCCGAACTACCACTCCCCAACCCATCAAAATTTTTAGTGGATGGAGAAGACGACAAAGATTCCAACTCTTGCGGAGGCGAAACAAATGGAGTTAAATCCGAGACATTAAAAATAGGGTAGATACCCCAATCAACAGGCAAATCAACCACGAAAGCGTTGTCGCCTAGCTTCTTTATAATCTGAAAAGGGCCAGCGCGCTTTAGTGCTAACTTTTTAACGGTGCCAGTTGGCATTTGTTCGGGAACTAACCGGACTAAAACCAGATCACCGACTTTATAGTGTGACACCCTCCTATGTAGATTAGTGTGTGTTTGATAAGGCTCATATTGATCAGTCAAGATAGCTCGTATACGTGCATGTAAGTCATGAATATGTTGGGCGAAGGATTGTGCAAACAGACTTGTTTTGTACGTTGGAGGCAATGGGACCAAGTCAAGCGGCACAGGGGCCTTGTACCCATGAACAATTTCGTTAGGAGACATACCCGGTGACCTATTTTTTGAATTATTGTAGGCAAATTGGGCATGTTGAAGAAGTAAGTCCCAAGTGCCTTTGTGATCGCTCACTAGACATCTAAGAAGGTTTCCTAGACTCCTATTGACTACTTCCATCTGCCCATCATTTTGCGGATGATAAGCCGCGGAGAATTGTAATTTTGTTCCCATAAGAATCCACAAGGTTTTCCAAAAGTAGCGAGTGAATTTTACGTCCTTATCCGAGACAATAGTCTTCAACACTCTGCGGTGACTAACGACGTCCTTAAAATACAGCTTTGCTATGTGAGAAGCGGCGTTGGTCATACTACATGGAATAAAATATGCCATTTTAGAGAATCTATCCACAATGACGAGAATAGAGTCGTGACGTCGAAGGGTGGGGGGAAGGCCTGATACGAAGTCCATGCTCACGTCTTCCCACAACACGGACGGGATAGGTAACGGGGTGTACAAACCTACATTGGACTTAGTACCCTTAGAAACTTGACACGTACGGCAACTGTTCACTACCCTCCCAACCATCGCCTTTAGTTTAGGCCAATAGAATTTCTCCACTACGAGCATAATCGTTTTGTCTCTCCCAAAGTGTCCACTCAAGCCACCACTATGTAACTCCCAAATGATGTGGAGTCGTAAAGAGGAGCGAGGGATACACAATTTCCCGTGCTTGAATAAATAATCGTCCCTAAGTGAAAAGGTCGTGATAGTCATGGGAGAGCTATCCTGGGCAGATAAATATGGCTCCTGAAAATCAGGGCATGTGGCGTATTCATCCTTTATGCACTCGAACCCAACCACGTGGACTTGCATGGAGGAAAGCAAGAGGGTGAGGCGACTGAGTGCATCGGCGACTCGATTTTCGGACCCCTTAAGGTGCTTAAGATTAAATGTGTATTTCTACAAGAAGGATACCCATTTAGCGTGGCGCGGGCTGATTTTGTGCTGACCGTTGATGAATCTTAACGCTTCATGATCGGAGAGGATGACAAACTCCTTAGAAAGGAGATAGTGCCTCCAATGATGTAAACACCTAACGATTGCATAAAACTCCCTATCATAATTGAAATAATTTAACTTAGCGCCCGCTAATTTCTCACTAAAATAACAAATCGGGTGACCCTCTTGACTCAAGACACCTCCAATTCCTATGTCAGATGCATCACACGTAAGCTCGAAGACCTTGGTGAAGTCAGGGAGATGCAACACCAGTGCTTCGGTCATAAGCTCCTTAATACGACGGAATGCAAACGTGGTGGATTTCTTCCATGTGAATTCACACTTCTTCATGTAGTCTGTAATGGGCTCCATAATGCTACTAAAATCGCGTATGAAACGGCGATAGAAGGTAGCTAATCCGTGGAAACTACGCACCTCTCGAAGGCTAGTGGGCTCGGGCCAGTCTCTAATCGCTTGAACCTTTCCTGGGTAAACACGAATACCTTCAGAACCAGCCATGTAACTCAAGAATTCGACCTCCGAAACATAAAATGTGCATTTCTTAAGGTTTAGGAATATGGTTTCCTTCCTTAAGGTGGTGAGGATCACTTTGATTTGGGAGATGTGGTCAGCGGGGGAGGTGCTAAAAACTAGGATGTCGTCGAAATATACTACAACAAACTTCCCCATATACGGCCTAAAGATGTGTGTCATCATCCGGGAGAAGGTGCTGGGTGCATTGGATAACCCAAAGGGCATCACCAGCCACTCATACAACCCTTCCTTAGATTTGAACGTTGTCTTCCACTCATCCCCCTCTCGGATCCTAATCTTGGTGTAACCACTCCGTAAGTCTAACTTCGAGAAGATAGTGGCACCCAAAAGGACATCCAATAGGTCATCTAATCGCGGGATTGGAAACCTATATTTTATAGTAATTTTGTTGAGATCCCGTCTATCAACACACATGCGCCCAGTGCCATCCTTCTTAGGGGCAAGAAGGGCTGGGAAACTGCATGGGCTTATACTCGTCCTAATGAATCCATTTCTTAGTAAATCCTCTATCTGGGTTTGTAACTCTTTGTGGGCGGCGGGATTAAGCCTATAGTGAGGTTGGTTGGGTAGGGACGATCCGAGGATAAGGTCTATGGCATGTTGTATATCTCTAAGAGGTGGCAACGACGAAGGCAGCTCGTCCGGGTAAACGTCCCTAAACTAATCCAACAATTCCCGTAGCTCTCGAGGTAAATCATCAAACACGCCACTGTCAGTTTTTGCACTCATGAGAATGAGAGCGTACATCATACCCTCAATGAACGAATCCTAAAAAATTCTTTCCTACCAACAAAACTCAACGCCTTCCTCTCTACAGGGATGGTGGTATCCCTAGCCAACACTACTGGTTCCTTTGGCACAGTCGGTCTAAAGGTGATGGTCTTGTCATTGAATTTGAACTCATATGTGTTGGCGTGACCATAGTGCGTCACGTCACGGTCGTAGAGCTAGGGGCGTCCTAACAACACATGACAAACGTCCATTGAGAGGACGTCGCACCAAACCTCATCCGTGTAGGATTTGAATGACAGGGGGACTAAGCATCGTTGGGTTACTTTAATAGTAACCTTACTGATCCAAGCAACCTAATAGGGGGTCGGATGCAGTTCAGCAGTCAAGGACATATGCTTAACGGCATTCTCAGAAACGGCGTTCACGCAACTACCACCATCATTAACTTGTTTGCAAAGCTTCTCGCCACTCTTAAAGATCAAGGAGAATATACTCATCCTCTTCCAGTCGTCTACGGGACGAGGGGTGGTCAAAATACAACGCATCACCATAAGGCGGTGAAAGTCCTCCAAGTCACTAGGGACTCCTTCTGGGTAGCTCTACTCTACGACCTCGTATACATAATCGTCAAGGTCGATAGCTGGCTCTAATAAGGCTAGGGCTTTCGTCTTTGTTGGGCATTTGTAGGCATAGTGCCCTTGAACGCCACAAGAGTAACAAGTGGTGTTAGCCTTACTAACCTTCCCTATAGGGATACGCTCACTCGCAGGGTTCTTGGTGTTCCTAGCGGTGATCACGACTGACTTCGACTCGATCGATTTGAACTTTCCTTTATCAGGATATGTGGAAGAAGATGCCCCAGTGGTGGACTTGTTCTTCGCATGAGTGTAACGGGAGTGAGCCTTAAGGGCTAGGTGTTTTTCAATGTCCAGGGAGGCATTGAAAGTCATGTTCAAATCCGTATGCCCATATTGCAAGAGCTTCCTTTGGATATCAGGGTGAAGCCCCATTCGAAATCTAGATAAAGTGACTTCGGGGATCTCCCTAAGGTCACATCGCACCATACGTTCCTTAAGTTCACCTATATATTCAGCTACCTACATTGAGCCTTGCCGAAGGGTGGAAATCTCATCAAACATCTGTGTTCGATGGTACGCGGGGACATACTGGTCGGTCAACAGGTTCTTCAACACTGGCCATCCTATAAGGGGGGCTCCGTGTCCGGTTCCTAACCTCCGCTCCTCATTTAGCCAAAACGTCTTTGCACGACCTGTTAACTTCATCCGGGCAACTTGGACCTTTTGGGGATCCGTCAGGTTGTGCCACTCGAAGTAACACTCCATGTCCACCGTCCAGTTAAGGAAGATCTGGGGACCTCCCATGCCATCGTAAGTGGGGGAATTTATCTTAATGTCTCTCATAAAAACAAACCCTCTCTCATGGCGGTGTTATCGATGGGGTGCTCGAGGGGAGTCCTCATCGCAATCCGTATCAGGAGTTTGTTGGCGCTGGTTGGGCTGCTCAACATTAAAGGGAGGTGGGGGTGGCCTTTCTTGTTTTTGAAGGATCTGTGCTAAAATGTTCCTAAGCTCGGTCATTTCGGTACGTAGACCTGCTATAGCCTCGGTGTTGGGATCACCATGCTCGTTTGCAGCCATCTTAGACGTAGAAGGTGTAGAGTATTTTGTTCCTAGTCTAGTGTGCATGTAGGTGTAAAATATTTGGAAAGATGAATTTTTCTAGGGCTAACCCTACAGGAAAAATAGAATATTTTTATAGTTTCCCGATGTGACGAGAATGTGGAACGTTAAAAAATTTTGTTTTTAACTTTTCGCTGAAAATTGTAGTTTTTGGAGCGCTATTGGCAGACCAGAAAAAAAAGTTGTGTTTTTTTGTGCGTGCCGACAAGACTAAAGCAAGGACGTTCAATTAGAAAATTGACACAACCGCCTCTGATACCAAATTGATGTAGGGTGGGTCGTGACACGCGATTGTTTACGCTAACGGACAACCAACATCTCAGAACATTAAAATAAAGAGGAGGGCTCAGACCAAAAGCGAACAAAAAGGGGTAGGTTGGCTCCCAAAAATCCGGGACTCTATACCACGTCCTTAGTACCTACCTCTCCAACAAGCACACAATTCGCCGTAATCCAGACTCGATACAATGTCCTTAAGACCTACCTCTCCAACAAGCACACAACTCACCGCACCTACGCAAGCATCTAAACTTTCAACTTGAGGCGTTTCAAATGCAGCAAATGCTTTATTTAGGAGCAGCGAAAACTTCAAAAGGCGGTCGAGTTCAAGTTGAGATTAAATCCCTTATTAACACAAAGAGTGCCAAACTTGGAGAGAAAGTCAAGGCTAGGCCTAGTTTTATCCAACAATGGATCTTCCAATCCGGAATACAAGAGATTCAACAACAACGAAATCGAATCAAACTTACAAGCGATTTATTAAAAATCACGGAAAAGACGGTTCGAATACAACCTCCACAAATCTCACAAGAAGAAAACACAAGAGATGAGAGAGATTACCCAACCAAGAAGATCAAACACACAAGATAAGTGGGAGAATCACTCTCTCCACGGAACCACCGGCTTCACACCGAATGGGGCTGCAACCTTCTTCCTCGGAGTGGCACTAATGGAAATAAAAATACACACCAAATATTTAAATGCAGGAAATAAAAATAATACAAGTCCTTAAGTGAATATAAAATTATTAACCAAGTATGGAATAATTTTATATTCACAAATAGTTAAATAAAATACTAAAACATGATATTTTAAAGAAATTAATCTTCAAGTGGGCCTAGCACGCCGCGGACGGAGGTTGTAACGCGGGCTTTCGTTAGCATCATCATTGCGCCTAAAGTCTTTATGTTGTAGCGCCTCGGCAATCGGGTCATCATCAAGTAGCGTCGGAGGGGACGCGCCATCACATAATATTTTCAACATGTGTGTGTACTAGATTTCAAGTGAATTCTAAGGAATCTCACTACGCTGCTGCAAAGCAGATTCTGAGATACCTTAAAGGTACACCAAATCTTGGCTTATGGTACCCAAGAAGTAATGATAGCGAACTAATTGGTTTTTCAGATGCAAATTTTGTAGGTAGAAAAGATGACAGGAAGAGCACTTCTGGAACTTGTCAATTCCTAGGAAAAAGGCTCATCTCCTAGAGCAGCAAAAAGCAGAATTGTGTCGCAATTTCAAAAGCCGAGTCAGAGTATATCTCTGCAGGCAGGTTTTGTGCACAACTACTATGGAAAAAGAACCAGTTTGAAGATTACAACATGAAGTTCAACAACATTTTATTATTTTGTGACTCCTCCAGTGCAATTGCAATCGCCAACAACCCAGTCTCTCACTGCAGGACAAAGAACATAAATCGGAGGTATCACTTCATCAGGGAGCATGTGTAGCAAGGAGACATCAACCTCCATTATGTCCCAACTGACAAGGATGTTGCAGACATCTTCACGAAGCCGCTGGACGAGGCCAAGTTCTCATTCTTCAAAAAAGAACTTGGCATGCTCAATAAAGAAGAATGAAGAAGGAGGTCTAACAACAAAGCTCAAGGATCAGGCAACACTTCAATAATTCTGAAATTCTTAAGTTTGGACTTCATTTCTGGAGTAAGACTCTTACTACTCAAGTACAGGATAGGACAACTAGAGAAACAAGTCATCCACTCGAGAAACAAGTCTACCACTCGAGAAACAAGTCTGTCTCTCAAGAACTGCTTCTCGAGTTCCAGTCTGCCTCTCGAAAACTATCAGAACACTTCTTGAGAACTTCCAGTCTACTAGAGAAAGCAATTTACTACTCGAGAACTATAGTCTCTTCACTCGAGTAATGCCCTTCCACTCGAGAAGTCTGAAGCAACTTTTCGTCTTCAAGTTCAAATTTCTTATATTCGCACCCATAAGTTATGCTGCTATATTTTCAGGTATGTTACTTTATTATTTCATTAATTATCATAAACTAAGACTTATATATATAGAAAAGTCCGGAAAATTCCATATCACTCAATCTCTAAACCCTTTCTCAAGAGAAAAGAGGACAAACTCTTCGTCTTCCCGTCGTCATCGCCAACTTGCCGCTGATCCATCCCTTTGTCTCCAATCAGAAATTTTGGTTCTTCTCTGGATCAATGGCTCCTCCATCCATGATTGGGATCAGAAGCAAACTAGTTTTGAAAGGGATTGTAGAGCTTTCAGATGATTTTCAGAATCTTCTGCTACTTCTAGAAACCACCGGATTATCTTTCATTTTAGAGAAACCGTGTAAAATTCTTTTTCCAGAGGTAGAAGAGTTCTTCCAGAATGCTAAGGTAAAGAGAAATGGAAAGCTCCTTAAAACCAGAGTTCATGGGATTAAGGTCAAACTTTCTAATCCAGTTGTTTTTAAGCTTCTTCGACTTCCAGAGATTGACGAAGAAGATGACCTAACCATCGAGGACTATGACAGAGCTTATGGTTTCTGTGGAATTGCTGTTGTTGTAAAAACCATTCGTCGACCTGACCTAAATCCAGAAAGCAAACTTCTAGTTGATATACTTGGGAAAGTTCTTCTTTGCAAGACAAGTTCTATAAGCTTCATCACTACAGACTTCTTTGACATTATGATAGCAGTCATATGCAGGAAGAAATTTAAATTCGGGATGAT
This sequence comes from Platanthera zijinensis, assembly GCA_039513925.1. Taxonomy (NCBI): domain Eukaryota; kingdom Viridiplantae; phylum Streptophyta; class Magnoliopsida; order Asparagales; family Orchidaceae; genus Platanthera; species Platanthera zijinensis. The sequence continues at coordinate 154,799,848 of CM077078.1, read as the reverse complement.
GATTTTTGATGAGATTAAGGAAAGTATCAAAGCTCCAAACTATGCAAGGATTATTTCTCTACTTCTACATGAGCTCAAGCCAGATATTTTTGATTTATCCAAAGGTACTACCCCTCACCATATGAAGAAAGTTTTTATATCTTCTATAAAGAGATGGGAGATTAAGCTCATGAACCCTACCCAAGCTGCACAAGCACTTGATCAACCAGAGGATGAGGATAGGACCCCATCTTCCCCTCAACCTCAAGTAGCTGGCACATCTTGTGCAGTTACAAAGGGGGAGCCTGCTCCTTCAACCCCTGAGGAAAGACAATCTACTCCTCCTCCAGATGATACTCTCCCTGATGCCACCCCTGCTGACAATTTGTTTACTGATGCTCAAGTCCAAGACCAAGTTCTTTCTATAGAGGATGACATAAATAGAATGATTTATGAACTCACTTCAAAAGAGTCTCCCTTCCCTATCCATATAGAAAAATACCCTCCTGCTGAACCATCTCCATCTTACCCCCATTCTAACCAAGAATACCCTCTTCATCAGTCCCTTGCTGCAGACATATAAGAAGAAGAAACTGTTCTGATCTCTGATGAGAAAGAAGAAACACCTGAACCAGCTGAGGCTCCTCTCAAGATCCTGGATTTCTCTCTTCCTACCATTCTTTGTGAGGAAGGAGATATTTTGATTCACACTACAAGAGCCTAGAGCTCAGTTGTCATTGAAGAAATAGTTCTATGGACTGCTCCTCCTCCTCTAGCTCCTCAATTTGAAACTCCTTCTGCCGTAATATTTTGAGTAAGATAGAATTGAGGCTAGCTCGACAAAGAGCTTATTTTGATGAATCTCTGAAAATTTTAACTAAAAAAGTAACTTCTCTAGAAAAAGAAATGAGCAGAGGATTTGCAGGAATACAACATAATACTAATGAGCTGAAACACCTCTTCCAAATAGGTGGGAAAGCTCTAGACCACACCATAACCAGTATTGGTCAGGTGATGGATCAGTCAGTAACCCTTGCAAACAACTAAATCCAACTAGAAAAGAAAGCATAAGAGCATACCTTCAAGATATGTGAAGAAGTGGGCAAATTCAAAGATGTTATTGCCACCCTACCAATAGAAGTCAGAAAGGGGGAGAACCTAGTGAAAGAATTCTTTGAAAAATATAAAGAAAGAAAGAAGATTGAATGGGAAGCACAGTTGGATGAGCTACATGTTGATGTCTAGAATCAAATTGATGGTGTCAAATTTCATACTTATGACAAAATAGTGTAGATGCACAATCAGATATTCCTTAAATTTCAAGCTGATCCCAATATTATCCCTCATCATCTTAACCCTCTTGCTCAGCATCCACCTACCCAACAGCCTCCTGCCCAGCAGCCAACTTTCACTCCCAGACCTGAAGATCAAGAACCACCTCCAGATAGTTATGCTCAAGCATGGTCAGAATCTGAAAGCTCCTCCTATAGAAATCCCAGGGCACAAGAAAAGAAAATATGGTGATGGAGCCTCTGCCAGCACGTCCATTCCTAATCCAGAAGATAAAAGAAGGAGAACACAATAATTTACTGAAATTTGGAGCCTAACTTCTAAATCTTTAATTCTTGATACTCTCAAACTAGTGATTTATTATAATGAGAATAGACATGATCATTAAAATTCCCATGAATGGGATTTGTATGAGAAATCTATTACCAAGAGAAGGATATATGATAGAGATTATGGTAAGAATAACCCCAAGGCTCCTCATAAACCTCCAAAGTATTATCCCAAGCCTTTCAGCTACCAAAAGAGACAGCAAGAGAAGAGAGACAAACATCAACAATAACAGAGCTACTAGATGCGGACGTTGATCAGAAAGTTTACTTATGAGATTTTGTTGAATTGGATTTCATGGACATTTTCTATATATATATATAAATCTTTTATTTTGATGATCAGATTTTTCTTTGCTTAGCTTTTCTCAGTATTACTTTGTTTACTAGTTAATATGTTATGATGATCTTGATGTAATTTATCTTAGTGTAGAGGCCTCTGACTTCTACAAATAGGGGGAGATTGCTGGGTATTGTATCCACAATAATCTAGATTTGTATGAAGTAACCCTTTAACTAAGATGAATTAAGTTGTATTTGATGTCCTTGTTGAGTTATGCGTTTGCAGGATATAATTTCCATGTGTAGACCAATGTCAGTCTATAATGAGTCACAAAACACAGGACCATACAAAGTAATCCCTCATTGTGTGATCCATGGTGTTGACTCATGTGTAGCCTCTATATTTGGACACACTTTATTTCTAAGCACTAAAGTAATGGAAAGAAGAATGGTTGTTGATTTCATTTGAATAAAAAAATTTTCAAGAAGCAAAAGTTTTTCGAAGTCCATTACTCTAGTAGTATATATTGTACTCGAGTAGTGCTGGAATGAATTCTCGAGTATACTAAGTATATTTCTCGAGTAACAAAACTCGTTCTAGAAAAAGCTAAGTCCATTACTCGAGTAAGCCTTGGAGTACTCGAGTACCACTTATCTACGTCTCGAGTTTAATAAATAATTCATTTAAGATATTTTCTAAGTGTTATACTCGAGTAGCAGAAGCCAGTACTCGAGACAGCTATGCCTTGTCTCGAGAAGTCAGTGGACCAGTACTCGAGTAAGAAGAAAATTTGTTTCGAGAAGAAGTCTTGTTGTCGAGAAGTCATATTAGTTCTCGAGAAGTTTTATTAGTTCTTGAGTAGTAGAAGTCACTCCTCGAGAAGCCAGGATTCATGTTCGAAATTTCTCTATGTCTTTTTATCGAGAACCTTACAACCTTCCTCTCGAGAATCAGAAGTTAGTACTCGAGTAGTCTATAAACCACTCGAGAAATGCAGAACTTATTTTCTGAAATTTTGTTAGGTCTAGCGGAATCAATTTCAAATATAATCTCGACTCTTATTGGTCCACGTGTACTGTCTTTATGATTATGACCATTAGGCTTGTCCTATAAAAGGTCTAATAAATTTTGACTAACCCTAAGAAGCAAAATCAAGTATTTTGAATTTTTCTGTTCATTCTAAATTGCGAAGCTCCGCCGCTCTTCATCGACGATCTCGTCGTCACTCCTTCTTTGATTCCTGTGATTTAGAGCAAGTAGAGATCAACAAATCAAGACGCTTTTACTTCTACAGATTCATCTCTTGATCGTGCTGATCTAAGTTTTCAGATTCAGAATATTTTTGGCTTGTTTTCTTTGATCAGTTTCTGAGAAAGCTCCAAAGTTCAAGGAAGAAGAAAGGCTGAAGATTCAGATTAGGGATATTCTGTTTGTATAATTTTTGTTTACAACATTTTTATCTTGTAGGATATTTTGTCTCCAAGTGTTGTAGGAAATTTTTCTTGCGAGTGTAGATTCGTTTTGTGGATCGAGTTGTAGGGGCGTTGCTTCGAGTTGTAGGATTGGTTTTCAATCCGAGGTAATAGTGAAGTAGTCAAGTCTAGCTTGTTGCTAGATCAGTGAGGTGGAGAGTGGACGTACCCAAGATTGGGGAACCACAATAGATCTGGTGTACTCTATGATTTGTGTGCTTATTTTCTGCGCTTCATTCGTTTAATTTTTATTCCGCATAAAGACGCAGACCTCACCTATTCACCCCCCTCTAGGGTATTTAGGTAGACAACTAAAAATATCATGTTGTTATAATTTGGTCAGCTAATGTTGATCATTGCTTTGTTTTCCACCTCCGTGGTGGAATACATTTGTGTAGGTGCAGCTGGAGAGCCGAGCAGGAAATATCGAGCTAAGGCCCATGGTAGCTATACTGGCCATCGAAGGCCAAAGCGAAGTTGTTTTACTATTTCATGTGTAGTCGGCTTGCGTGCCAAAGTTTGTAAAACATTATTATTTGAGGAAACAATTGTAAGGCCTTAAGGCCATTACTATTTGTGTATTTAACTAATCATTCCTAATTGGTGTTAGTGGACATTCCTGCGTTTGGGTTCCAAGCAAATAAAAATTATCTTCCTCTAGAATGAACTCTATGTTAGGATGTGTTTATCGATTGTGGTCTCAATACGTAAATCCACTGACTGTCTGTGGAGTATGATGTGGTGACCCAGCTGGACCTTCTGTTATATTTTATATGACGGATGGGGGTGTTAAAATTTGGTATCAGACTCTGGTGTCGGTCTTCCTTCTTCGAATTCATGGATGAATTATTTTTAAGTGGTTGTGAGCATGTGTTTGTGCGTCACTGTTATAACATGAAAGAACACATGAATGTCCACTTAGGAATGAAAATACACATGTTTGTGGAACCTGTGCGTTCCTGTGATTGCTATTTTGTAATTTTTTTGTCAATAAATTATGTGTTGCACGATTATAGGTGACCAGAAGTGGTGTGGGGCAACCACAACCCAGCCCTCTACAGAGACTAGTACACCTGGTGATATGCTTACACCTCCTCTATTGGTTGAGACTATTTGCTTAGTTGCTGAAGCCATATTCGCGATGATAAATGCACAACCAGAAGGGTTTGTACATTCTCCTACCCCTGAGGTTTCTCTGGTGCAGGTTAATGTAGTTGAGCCTATGGCTAAGCGACAAATACCTGATGAGCCTTTGGCAATGAGGCGAGTGGCAAAAAAACAATTGAAGCACGTTATGAGCTTCCATCCCCCGACGTTTGAGGGAACTTGATCCCCCACTAAAGCCAAAGATTGGCTCTCAAGGATAAAGAGAGTCTTGACGGCGATGGAGATAGAGGAGAGACAAAAGGTTTTTGTGGCTACTTTCCTCTTAGAATGTGAGGCAAGACTTTGGTGGGATGAACTGGAACTTCATCAGTTTGCTGGAAGACAACTGTTCGAGATCTCGATAGAGGAGTTCTCGAGGGCCTTTCTGGCTAGGTATCTTCCATTTGCTCAAAGGATCGCCATGGAAAATCAATTTCAGAGGTTGACCGAGGGTGATAGTAGTGTGGACGACTACATACATGAGTTCACGAGGTTGTAACATTATGCGGGCTCTACCTTTTTTGATGAGGAGCGCAAGACCAACTAGTTCTATGAAGTACTATGTGATAATCTGAGGTTATTACTGTCGGGTCTAATGACGCAGGGTTTTCTGACCTTGGTACATATAGCTCAATCCCTACAGCAAGATAAGAAGCGCATGAAGAATAAAAAAGCTCAGCGCTAAAGAGGAAAGAGTTTAAGGTATCAAAATCAACGAAGTATGGGTACCAAAAGTGGAACAAGAAGCCCAGATCTACTGGACCAGCTTCTTCATCTGCTCCTTCTGGGGGAACTTCTAGGCGAGGAGGCCCAATCCATTATTATACTTGTGGTAAGCTGGGTCATATAGAACTAGAATTTCATAGTGGCCCTCCGAGGACAGAGGAAAAGACAGGTGCAACTTATGTTGAAAAGGGAAAGAAAGTGGTGGAATCAATTGAATCCCAAACTTAGCCCCGAGTCTATAATATTGGCCAACAGGAGGTCGTAAGACAAAGTGACGTCGTAATAGGTATGAGTTAAGATACAGTTTTACTGCTTTCTATACTTGATACCTTGTGCGTTGCTCGTATATAATTTGTTTGTGTTAGGCTTTGTCTTAATCTTGGACCGTCTGGCGAGATTACTTTTTGATACAGGAGATTCACATACCTTTCTATCTGAGGACTTCGTGTTGCGTATCAGAGTGCCTTATTCTGTGGCTAAGGATAGGCTGGATGTGTTGCTTCCTAACGAATGTTCAATGCGTGTAGAAAGGATTTGTTGCATAAAGGTGCGTAATGGGATTCAAGAGTTTGAATTGAAAGCATCGTTATTTCCGATAGTAGAGTTTGATGTAATCTTTGGCATGGATTGGCACTCAGAGTAATGTGTGTACATTGATTGCAGTCTCAAGATGGTCAAACTGGGGCTGAATACGGGTTATGAAACTACCTTCTCTGGTATGAAGGGATCGAGCAAGACGATGATGTCTGCTCTTCAAGTAGTCAAAGCCATTCATGAGGGTGAAAAGTTGTTCTTCTCCCTATTAATGGCTAATAAACCCAAGTCTGGTTTGATCAGTGTTTCCATGGTATCGGAGTTTTCCGATGTTTTTCCCGAAGATCTCCCTGGAACTCCACCTCAAAAAGAGATCGATTTTACCAATGAGCTAGTGTTAGGTGCCAAGCCTGTGTCATGCTCTCCGTACCGTCTAGCAGCAAGAGAGATGGCAGAATTGAAAGTGAAGCTTCAAGAGCTGCGGGAGAAAGGTTATGTGCATCCAAGTTCGTCACCTTGGAGCACACCAGACCTCTTTGTTGGGTACATTAGAAGTATGTACCAGATTTGGAGAAGATTCATCCTAGTCAATGATATACATCAATATGTATTTGATGTATGTTTAAGTTTCCTTGTGCAGGGTTAAGGAATGGAAGAAAAATATTCTAAGTACAAGTGTCGACACTTGTGAAGAATTGTGTCGACACACGGGACTTGTGTCGACAGCAGCAGCAAAGCATTGTGTCGACACCTAAGAATTGTGTCGACAACAGAACCAGAAGTTGTGTCGACACCAAAAGTTAGATTTGTGTCGACACCCAAAAAATTTTTTGACACCCAGGAACTGTGTTGACACCCAGAACCTATGTTGACACCAAAGGCAGGAATTGTGTCGACACTTAAAGCAGGACTTATGTTGACACCTAAGAAAAGGATTGTGTTGACACCTAAAGCAGAGTCTTTGTCGACACCCAGCAGTTATGTCGAGACCAAGAGTAGTTGTGTCGACACACTGGACTTGTGTCGACACATACCAATAGAAGATGTGTCGAGAAGCAGAAGAATGACTGTGTCGACATCATCAAGACATGTGTCGACACTTTGTCTAGTTGTGTCGACACATGTGAAGCAGATTGCTGAGTGGATCATTCTGAGGTTATAACTCTCTAAGGAATCAACTGTCATGACTGGTGGGTCGACAACTGTCATTAACGACAAGACTGACACCTTTGTCATAAGTAACAGAAGGTTGTTACAAACTAGATCAGCCGGTAACCATGAGGAATCTCTATATAAAGGGCTGATCCTTAACAACTAATAACAACAACTCAGTGAAGGCCAGAAAAGCCATCAACTAAGAGAGAGAAAATTCACAACAAGAAAAGGGGAAACCCTTTTAGAAGGCAAATTCAGAACAGTCTGCAGAGAAGATTCAGATCTCATTTTGAATTCAAGGAAGGAGCTGACAGTGGATCAACTTATACATCAAGAACATTCCAACTTTATTTTGTTCTATTAAGAAGCTTTGAAATAGCTAAGTCTTGTTGGGACTGAAGATCAAGAACTGATCAAGAAGAACATCAATAGAGGGATCTATCATGTGATATCTTTTGTATCTCTTTTATTACACAATTTCTTATAGGATCTATTGTAGATCTGAGCTGTAAGCCTATAATTATAAAGGCTAAGGTAGGGCTGTGAGCCTGAGTGGTAGGACTTGTAAAAGTCTAACTTGTAAGCCTAGAGATAAGGGCTGAGGTAGGGCTGAGGCCTGAGGTAGGATTCTAGGAAGGATCTGAGGTAAGACTTGCAATGTCTGAGGTGTAGGTACCATTTTGGTTCTGAGTTGTAGGATCTTTGGATCTGAGAAAGAGGAAAGAAGTTAGGCTGAATCAGGCTGAATCAAGTACTCTACTGTATAGGCAAAGAGGGAAAGTGGACATACCCATATCTTGGGGAACCAATATAAATCTGGTGTTCTCTTTGTTGTGAATGTTCTGTGCTGTGTTTTATTTTGTTTGTGCTAAGCAAGATCTGTTTAATTGCCTAAAGTATTAAAGGAAAAATTAGAACCTATTCATCCCCCCCCCTCTAGGTGTTTAGGCTCTCGAATTTAGTCTTTCAAGTGGTATCAGAGGGAGGTTACTCAAGGATTGACTTAACAGTCTGAGTAAATCTCCTAGGAAATTTTCAAAATTCAAGAATGGGTTCAAGTGAGAACCAAAAAGAGTTTGGATCAATGAAAATACCTATCTGCAAGAAGGAATGTTTTGGCATATGGAAAGAGAGGGTCAGATTGTTTATGGAGCTTTTGATCCAAGAATTTATATCACAGTATAGGAAGGACCCTTCATTCCAATGAAGGTATCAGCACTGGATGCAAATATGAAGACACCTAAGAGTTATTCAGAAATGACAAAGGATGAAATCATCCTGGCAACTCTAGAAAAAAGGGCACAGAATATCATTATGAGTGTCATAGATGATGCCACCTTTCAAAAACTGGTTCATTACAAAACCTCCAAAGAAATATGGGACACTCTTATTGTCTACATGGAGGGAACAGAAGAAGTCAGAGAAGACAGAAAATCTATGTTGAATCAGGAGTATGAAAGCTTTAGGCAAGCCAAGAATGACAGCATAGCTGAATGCTATAAGAAAAAGAAAACCCCTAAGGAAGATAGGTATGCTTCTAAACCTAGTAAACAATCTAATTCTAAGATTGTGTGTTATTGTTGAAATAGACAAGGACATGTCATAGCTGACTATCCAGACAAGAGGGCTGAATCAAAAGACAAGAAGAAGCAACAAATGAAGGGCAAGAAAGAAAAATCTTTTGTTGCCCAAAAAGTAGAAAAGCTGGACAGATTCTTCATTATCTGAATTAGGAGAAGAAGAAGAGGCTGAAGCATATGTTGGGTTATTCTCAACTGAAGAGGATTCTAAGGATATAGAATTTCTACAGATGCTAAACTCCATAAATGGAGTGGAATAATATTGTTGTAGAGGGTTGATGGCCCTAACAGAAAATGATCAGTGCCTGGATCAAGATGGTCCTAGTAAGGTATATAACTCTCCTACAACATCTAATTATGTTACTGGATCAGAATCAGAAGCATCAGCATCAAGAGATGTGGATGGTTCTGAGTCTGAAGGGGATGTACACCAACTCATTGATGAGTATGGTGGATTGTTGCAAGCTCTAAAAAAAGCAAACTTCTTGTCAAAGAGCAGACCAAGGAGATTGAGTCTCTTTAGCTGGCTGCAGTAGATTCAGCAAAGCTGTTGGATCTAAAATTTAATGAGGTTGCCAAACTTAAAAATATTACTGTTATTCAGATGGGCACAATCTCTTTCAAGGAGAATCATATCAAGAATCTGGATGCAAAACTTTAGAAAGAAAAGGAGATAGCGGCTAAATTTTCTAAGCCAAAATCAGTCTTACCTTTAATTGGCAACTTCATATCTCAAAAAAGAAAAACTGGTCTAGGCTTTAAGGGACGAACAAGGGACACCAATCCACATGGAAAATGTAAGGGCCCAGTTCAGCCACTAGCCCCTAAGGCCCCTATTTTCTTTAAGAAGGTGATGAATCCTATAAACAGGTTTGATCTTGAAACTACTCATGGCAACTGTGAGTATGGAGTTCACCTGTGCAAGTGTGCAAATGCCAAGAGGCCACTCTATAGGCAAGCACATCAGATTCAAAAGGAATTCATGGGGTTTGTTGCTCTAGCACCCACACTCAAAAAGACTGTTGGCAACATGACTGTGAAGTCTGTACCTAAGAAAAGGTATAACAGATTTGAGTGTTGGTGTTGTGGAAAGGTAGGCCGCTTTGCCTTGGACTGTTGGTTTAACACAAGTGTTGATACTAAGAGTAGTTTACCTATCAAAAAATCTGTAGGTAAACCTGTTGTTTAACCTAGGACTCAAAAATAACTTGGGTTCTAAGGATAAGTAATCCTTTATTTGTTGCAGGTGAATCTAAGTGACCATAACCATATATGGTACTTGGATAGTGGTTATTCCAGACATATGACTGGAACAAGAAGAATGCTGAGGGACTTTGTACCCATAGATAATGGTCCCAAAGTCATCTTTGGTGGATCAGAAAAAGGAGTCATCAGAAGATTTGGTAACATCTCTTGTGACTCAATTACTATCACTAAAGTGGCTTATGTGAAGGGTTTAAAAAACAACCTGATAAGTATAAGTCAGTTTAGTGATCTATGTTATGACATCTCCTTTCACAAAGGGGAGTGCCAAATTAAAAGGTCAAGTGATCAAAAGATCATTTTGACTGGCACTAGGAAAGGAAATATTTATTGTCTTAACCTAGATTGTGAGTTAAACAACTCACCTATTTGGTTAGTTGTAGATGAGACAGCCTCACAATGTTTCAAATGGCAATAGAGGCTAGCTCATCTGAACTATAAGTCCATAGGACTGCTGTTCAGCATGGGGTTGGTGAGGAATGGTCCTCATGTCAAGTGCATGAAAGAGGGAGTGTGTTCAGCTTGCCAATAGGGAAAATAGACCAAGTGCTCTTTTCCAGCACTAGATACCAAAGATTCATTGAGATGTTTATATCTCTTGCATTTGGATTTGTTTGGTCATATGCCAGTTCAAAGTCTTGGTAGGAAAGTATACACATTAGATATTGTGGATGACTATTCTAGATACACATGGCTGTTCTTCTTAAGGCAGAAATCTGAAACCCCTAGTATTTTCCAGACTTTTGTTAGACAAGTTCAGAATAAATTTAACAATTCTGTGGTCAAAATCAGAAGTGACCATGGAACTGAATTTCAGTCTGAATGTATGACAAAGAACTTGGGATTCATCAAGAGTTCTCCTCACCTAGAACACCTCAGCAAAATGGAATTGCTAAAAGAAAGATTAGAACTCTCATTGAGGCATGTAGAACTCTACTCAGTGACACTACTCTCCCTGAATATTTCTGGGTTGAGGCAGTAAATATTGTTTGTCATGTTCTCAATAGAGCATCCATTAATAAGAAACTTAAGTTGACTCCCTATCAGATTTTGAAAGGCAGAAAACCAAACATTTCTTATTTCAGAATCTTTAATAGCAAGTGTTATGTCCTAGTGAATGGTAAGCAATACCAAAAAAAGTTTGCTGCTAAATCCCTAGAAGGGATATTTGTTGGGTACAACAAGAACAGTAGGGCATACAGAATCTACAACTTGACTACTAAAGTTATAGAAGAGTCAGTTCATGTAGTTTTTGATGAGTCTAGATTGATTAACAATGAATTGTCTAGTGTTTCAGTTAGTTCTACAGGTCTAACAGATAGGCTGGACAAGATGACCATCAATGATGTAGCTCCTGCTAGGATGGATGATGTATGTTGTCCATGGGGAGAACAAAACACACTGGAAGCAGAAGAGAATGAGGAGCATCAGGTGGAGGAAAATGAAGAAGTTCATGAGGTAGACAGGTTTCCTCCAGCAAGAAGACACCTAAAGGATAATCCATCTCACCAGATAATTGGATATGCAAGTCAAGGTGTTCTAACAAGGAGCAAGAGCATGAACACAGTTTTGTGTTCTAGCTTTTTGTCTAAAATAGAACCCAAAAAGTTTGAAGAAGCAATGCTAGATGCTAACTGGGTTGATGCAATGCAAGAAGAGCTGAATCAATTCAGGAGATGCAAAGTCTGGAAACTGGTTCCTAAACCTAAGGATCACAATATCATAGGAACAAAGTGGATCTACAGAAACAAACATGATGAAAATGGAACAATAATCAAGAACAAGGCCAGGCTGGTAGCAAAATGCTATAGACAAGAGGAAGGAATTGACTTTGATCAAACCTTTGTCACAGTAGCAAGACTGGAGGCTATAAGGATGTTCCTGGCCTATGCTGCCTTTCAAGGGTTCAAGGTATTTCAGATGGATGTGAAGTCAGCATTTCTAAATGGTGACTTGAAAGAGGAAGTCTTTGTTGAACAACCCTTAGGTTTTGTAGATCCTCACTATCCTGAATATGTATACAAGCTTGGGAAAGCCCTATTTTGTTTGAAACAAGCCCCTAGGGCTTGGTATGAAACCTTGTCTGCTTTCCTTATTGAGAATAAATTCTAAGGGGAAAGATAGATCAAACTCTATTCTATAGGGAATCCAAAGGCAATATAATCTTAGTCCAGATATATGTTGATGACATTATCTTTGGATCTACTGAGAACAACCTTTGCAGGATGTTTGCCAAACTTATGCAAGGGAAGTTTGAAATGAGCAGTATGGGTGAACTTAAGTTCTTTTGGGGACTTCAAGTCAGACAGACTGATAATGGACTATTCATATCTCAGTCTAAGTTCACTAAGGAGTTGAATAAAAAGTATGGAATGGACTCAGCTTCCACCAAGAAAACTCCAATGGGAACAAGTATGCCTATAGGCAACGATGAGGCAAGGAAACCTGTTGATGAGTCTTTGTATAGAGGGATAATTGGCTCCCTACTCTACTTGACTGCTAGTAGACCTGACATCATGTATGCAACATGTGTCTTTGCTAGGTACCAAGCATGCCCTAAGGAATCTCATTATACTGTAGTTAAAAGGATTTTGAGATATCTCAAGGGCACACCTAATCTAGGTCTTTGGTACCCTAAGAATAGAGATTTCACACTAACGGGTTTCTCAGATGCAGATTTTGCAGGATACAAAGAAGAGAGGAAAAGTACTACAGAAACCTGTCAATTCCTAGGAGGAAGACTGGTGTCTTAGTGCAGAAAGAAGCAGACCAGTGAAGCCATATCAACAGCTGAGTCAGAATATGTAACTGCAGACAGCTATTGTGCACGACTATTGTGGATAAAGCACCAACTAGAAGATTTTAACATCAAGGTAAGTAGAATTCTATTGTTCTGTGATTCTACTAGTGATATTTCTATTGCTAGGAATCTCGTATCACACAGTAGAACAAAACATATAGAAATTAAATTTCATTTCATCAGAGAACATGTAGAAAAAGAAAATATTAGTCTAGAGTTTGTGAATACAAATAATCAAATTGCTTAAATTTTTACAAAACCTCTGGATGAAACTAAATTCAATTATTTCAAAATTGAATTAGGTATGTTGAATTTAGATTAGGTTAGCACAAGCTACCTTTAGTAAAACATGTAAGCTCAAGTTTTCATAGGAAATTTGGCCAAGTACAAAGTTTGTGTCGACACAAGCAGTCCTTATGTCGACACTCTCAGTATGTTGTGTCGACAAAGAAAATGGATGTATCGACACAGAAATAATATCTATGACGACTGAAGAATAGGTGTCGACACAACTATGTCGAGACCATATAACTAGAGGACTTTTGTGTCGACACACAAGAGTTGGTGTCGACACAACTATGTAGAAACTTTCAGTTAGCTGATTTTTGTGTTGACACATAAAAATCAATGTCAACACTCTGTGTCGAGACATGTCGACATCTATGTCGACACTGACATAAGTATGTCGACACATACATTCGTCGACTAAACCTTAGTATTGTCGAGACCTAGACCTATTCTGTTGACACATATAAGATTTTGTAGACTAGTCCTAGTGCTAAGGCACGTCTTTTGAACTCCCCTTTACGCATAGACTATAAATAGTTGAAACAAAAATCTGGTCGACTATGCTTTCTGATTTCCTGGCTCTACACCCTCTGTCAACGAGAATCATCTTTCCTTTTCACCTCCATCTCTCTCTTCCGGTAATGGCACCTCATCCAGAAGACAAGGTGAATGAAGGATATGAGCGGGTCCGTGGTGGGTTCACGACAGCATCACCAGAGATTTAGGGAGTAATTGCCCTAATTTCAAACATCGGTTTGGAATTCTTTGTCTCTGAACCAACTAAGATATGGAAGAAAAAAGTTCTGGAATTTTATTCTTCTGCAACTACAGACCCAGACGGGAAGAATATGAAAGCAACTGTTCAAGATACCCGAGTGAAAATTACCTTGAAAACAATCCGAAATGCACTCCAACTCCCAAAGGTTAAGGAAGAAGATGATGTACAGCCATCTATGATCAAGGAGGCCTTAAAATGGTGTGGGTTAAACCCAAATACTAATATAGGATCATCTATCAACCGAAAAGGGATGAATTCACAAGGGAAGTTCCTTTCTGAGATGATAGGGAAGGTCATACTGTGTAAAACAGGTGGACATGACAGAATCTCAGCCACCATGTTCCACCTGAGGACCAGGATCATTTTCAAACTTAAGACTGATTGGACAACCATAGTATTTGACAAGTTACATGAAGGTATCAAGAAACCAAACCTGGGTAGAATTATGAGTCTATGTCTATCATCTGTAATACCATAAGTAATGAGCCAACTTCCTAGTACAAAAATCAATCATATGAGAAGAATGGACACCAGGATTCTGTCAAGATGGGATAGGGTGTTGACTAAGGAGGTTGCTACTCCTCAAAAATAGACCAAAACAATACAAAAGAAGAAGAAAGTTGTTCCACAGGAAGAATCATCTAGTGATTCAGAAGAAGAAGTGGTCTTTAGTTCTGATGAAGACAGGAAACCACAACAAGATGCACAAGGACAAGTGGACAGTAGTATGCTCCCAGAGCAACCAAGAATCTCTACTCTAGGGGGAGAAGACCCTGGACCAGCTGTACAAGACACTATACTTACTGATCTGCCTAGTCAAGTGGGAGTAAATTATGCTGCTACACTAGACATTGAATTAGCAGCTGATATTGTGATGGATATAGTCTTTGATATAAATAAGGAAGCACTACTGCATGTAGAGGAAGAGGCACCTGAGGTGCATATGAAGGATACTGCTCAGATTGGGCAAGAGGTTACCATGGAGGAGTTTTTCCCTGACTCACCAGCAGTAAGGACTGAGGGGGAGCAACAACCACAGTACAAAGAACTACCAGAGACTGAGGGGGAGGAATTGTTGAAGAATACTATAAACAAAGAGACTACTGACATAGAAAGTTCATCTTCTTATGATGAAGAATCCAACTTGTCTAAGAAAATGAAACTTGATGTAATGAAGAAGAGAAGCTCTGGCTATAAGAGGGCCTTACAAACAACCACACCACCTCTAGCTCCAAGTATGGACTTTAATTCCTTAATTGTCCAATTGTAACTAAAACTAGATGCACAAAGGACATCTCTTGAAAAGTATGTGGATGAAACTCATAAAGAGCTGCAAAACCAGCTAGCTCAGGACATCAAGTCAATCAAATTTGAAGTGAGTCTACACAAGAAAGAAATGACAGACTGCTTTGAGAAAGGAGGCCATGCAGTTGTGTATCTGGCCACTCAGCAGAAGGAACTGAAAACTAAAGCAGTTGATATGGCAGAGAAACAAGCCTATATCTTAGAAAATCAATTTAGAACATATAAGAATCTCACGGATTCACATAAGGAAATTCTCACAAAGATTGCAGCACTATCTGTTGCTGTAAAAACAGAAGTTACAAAACTAATTAAGACTGATCTAGCTGCTGTCAAAACAACGATAGAGGTTGCCCAAACAGCCATTCAAATTCATAAATTTGGGGTCTACTATAGAGAAGGGATTGATAATCTGGAAGGTCATGTCAGATTTCACAAGAATGATCTCAGAGATCATATTGAAAGAGAAGTCCTAAAGGGGGAGAGAGTGTTAGTCAAAGCTACTTCTTAGCATTCCAAATGGGTTTCCAATACAATTAGAGCTACTCTTGTCTTCCCTCCTTTATGTGATGATGATAATATGGCTGAATCTGGAATACAACCTGCATATATTGAAGGAGATCAGCCAGAAGTTGCTCAGGTTATATATCCTCCTGCTAATTTTGAGATGGTTCATGACCAAGTGCAGAAAATGTACAACCCTCCACAAGAGGCACAAAATGTGGTCTTTGAGAAAGTTGAAATGTTAGAGGATGCCAAAGAAGCTCAAAGGGAAGAATTGTTATCTAAGAAGAGATTCAGAGAACAGGCTTAGTTAAAGCCGGACTTTGAGCAATGGAGCCCTACATCAAGGAACATCATTCTGACTGCATGGAAGGTTGTTAAGGACAAGACCTATGATAGGGGTAAGTGGTACTCAGAGCAGGAGTGGAATAAATATCAAGCTAAATAGGAAGCCATTCTTCAGCACAGGAGGAGTGCAAAAGCTTGGAAGCTACCTGCAAATGCTATAGAGCCCAGTAAGTATTTTCCTAAGCCCTTTCACTACTTTGAAAGGCAAAGAATAAAAGCTGAAGAACTAAAGAAAAAGGATCTTAAAGTAAAGAAGCCTGCTGAAGATACAGAACCAGCTGTGAAGGCAAAGATAAAGTCTAGTCAAGGCATTGTAATAAGGGAGCCTAGCAAATCTTAGGATAGATAGGCTTATGATAAGAAACAATGTATCTTTTTTATTTTTCCTCTAAGAGAAAACATGTAAAATAAATATTTTCTGCTTATTAAAATTAGTTTTACTGTTTATTTTAGATTGTTTACATTGTTTGAATACTTGTACTGGAATGAATGTACATCTATGTCTTATGTGTTTTATCTTGACCGGTGTATATCTTTGACTAAGGGTTATGAATTCTCCAAATAGGGGGAGATTGTTGGGTACACTAGAAGTATGTACCAGATTTGGAGAAGATTCATCCTAGTCAATGATATACATCAATATGTATTTGATGTATGTTTTAGTTTCCTTATGCAAGGTTAAGGAATGGAAGAAAAATATAATAAGTACAAGTGTCGACACTTGTGAAGAATTGTGTCAACACACGGGACTTGTGTTGACACAAGCAGCAAAGCATTGTGTCGACACCTAAGAATTATGTCGATACAAGAACCAAAAGTTGTGCCGACACCAGAAGCCAGATTTGTGTCGACACCAAGAAATTGTGTTGACACCCAGAAGCTATGTTGACACCAAAGGCAGGAATTGTGTCGACACTTAAAGAAGGACTTATGTTGACACCTGAGGCAAGGATTGTGTCGACACCTAAAGCAGAGGCTGTGTCGACACCCAGTAGTTATGTCGAGACCAAGAGTAGTTGTGTCGACACACTAGACTTGTGTCGAAAAATACCAATAGAAGATGTGTCGAGAAGCAGAAGAATGACTGTGTCGACACTTGGAGTATTGTGTCGACATCATCAAGACTTGTGTCGACACTTTGTCTACTTAAGTCGACGCATATGAAGGAGATTGCTGAGTGGATCATGCTGAGTTGATAAGTCTTTAAGGAATCAACTGTCATGACTGGTGGTTCGACAGCTGTCATTACCAACAGGACTGAAACCTTTATCAGAACTAACAGAAGGTTGTTACAAACTGGATCAGCCGGTAACCATGATGAATCTTTATATAAAGGGCTGATCCTTAACAACCAATAACAACAATTCAGTGAAGGCTAGAAAAGACATCAACTAAGAGAGAGAAAATTCACAACAAGAAAAGGGGAAACCCTTTAAGAAGGCAGATTCAGAACAGTCTGCAGAGGAGATTTAGATCTCATTTTGAATTCAAGGAAGGAGCTGACAGTGGATCAACTTCTACATCAAGAAAAGTCCAACCTTATTTTGTTCTATCAAGATGCTTTGAAACAGCTAAGTCTTGTTGGGACTGAAGATTTAGAACTGATCAAGAAGAACATCAATAGAGGGATATATCTTGTGATATCTTTTGTATCTCTTTTATTACACAATTTCTTGTAGGATCTGTTGTAGATCTGAGTTGTAAGCCTATAATTATAAAGGCTGAGGTAGGGCTGTTAGCCTTAGTAGTAGGACTTGCAAAAGTCTGAGTAGTAAGCCTAGAGATAAGGGCTGAGGTAGGGCTTAGGCCTGAGGTAGGATTCTGGGAAGAATCTGAGGTAGGACTTGCAAAAGTCTGAGGTGTAGGAACCATTTTGTTTCTTAGTTGTAGGATCTTTGGATCTGAGAAAGAGGAAAGAAGTTAGGCTGAATCCAGTACTCTACTGGATAGGCGAAGGGGGAAAGTGGATGTACCCATATCTTGGGGAACCACTATAAATCTTGTGTTCTCTTTCTGTGAATGTTCTGTGTTGTGTTTTATTTTGTTTGTGCCAAGCAAGATCTGTTTAATTGCCTAAAATATTAAAGGAAAAATTAGAACCTATTCACCCCCCCCCCCTCCCTCTAGGTGTTTAGGCTCTTGAATTAAGTCTTTTACTCTTTATGAAAAATAAGGATGGAATTCTACGGTTGTACATCGATTATCGGGAGCTGAATAAGCTGACTGAGAAAAATAAGAACCTGATTCCGAGAATCGATGATCTGTTCGACCAGCTAGTTAGATCAACGGTGTACTCGAAGTTGGATCTGAAATCTATTTATTATCAGTTGAGGATCAGGGAGAGTGACATACCCAAGACGGCATTCAGTACACGCTCTGTGCATTATGAGTTCGTTGTCATGCCATTTAGGCTGACGAATACGTCATCAGTGTTTATGGACTTGATGAACCAGACATTCGGGGAGTATTTGGACTAGTTCGTGATAGTCTTTATTGACGATATCCTTGTGTACTCCCAGTCTGAGGATGATCATGCGGATCATTTACGCATAATGTTGGAGACCCTGAGGAGTATTCAGCTATACGCCAAGTTCCCTAAGTGTGAGTTTTGGCTGTCTTCGGTAGCATTCCATGGTCATATCATTAGTGGAGAGAGAATTGTGGTGGATTCGGCAAAGATTGTTTTTATATGGGAGTGGCCTGTGTTGTCTTCTATGGCAGAAGTCCGGAGTTTTCTAGGGCTTGTCAGCTACTACAGGCACTTCGTAGTGAACTTCTCAAGGATAGCCTTACCCCTCACTACCATGACAAGCAAGGATAAAAAGTTCATTTGGTCGTCAGCGTGCGCACAATCTTTTGAAGAGTTGAAAAATCATCTGACCATGATACCTATTCTATGATCTCCATGTGGATCGGAAGGGTATGTGATCTACAACGATGCCTCAGGGAGCGGCTTAGGTTGCGTTTTACTTCAACACGAGAAAGTGATAGCTTATGACTCGCACCAATTGAAAGTGCACGAGAAGAACTATCTGGTCCACGATTTGGAGTTAGCGGCTGTGATATTCGCTCTTAAGCTTTGGAGGCACTACTTGTATGGCATAAAGATTGATATCTTTGCGGACCATAAGGGCCTGAAATATTTGTTAGATCAAAAGGATTTGAATATGCGCTAGCGGAGGTGGATAGAGTTCCTTAGGGACTACACCTTCAAGATTCATTACATTCCTAGCAACGGAAATGTTGTTGCAGATGCGCTAAGCCGCAGGATTCCAATACAGGACAACTAGATACAGATGCATGATGAGTGTCTTATTCAAGATTTGGAGGCCTTGGAGATCTCTTGTGTGGATAGGAGGTCTAGTGCTGAAGTATGTTTAAACTTGACGGAGGTGTAATATGACCTCGCTGATCGGATTCGGCAAGATCTAGAGCTGGAAGATAGCATGAAGCGCTACTTGGCAGAGTCTTTAGATGGGTCAAATGCCCAGTTTACTGTTAGTGATAGCCTTTTATGGAGGGACAGTCGATTGTGCATCCCAAATGTGGGCAAACTGCAGGAGGAGTTGATGTACGAGGCACATTTCATGAAGTACTCAATCCATCCGGCGAGCACAAAGATGTTCAAGGACATGAAAAAGGTTTTCTAGTGGCCAGTATTGAAAAAGAACATAGCTCTATATATGACAAAGTGTCAGACATGTGCCCTAGTAAAGGCTGACTGTCAGAAGCCCGGTGGATTTCTGAAGTCATTACCAATACCGGAGTGGAAGTTCCAAGACATATCTATGGATTTTGTGCACGGCTTGCCGAGATCATAGAAGGGGTACGACACCGTCTGGGTGATTGTTGATCGATTAACAAAAGTGTCGCACTTTATTCCGAATAGGAAGGATGATTAAGTTGAAAAGCTGGCGAAGCTTAATGTTTATGATATTGTATAATTGCACGGTGTGCCCCATAGCATCGTGAGTGATCGAGATTGGCGCTTCACATCTAATGATTGGAAGCTTATTCATCAACTATTGGGTACCAAACTGAAGTTCAGTACGACCTTTCATCTGCAGACGATTGGTCAGACCAAGAAGTTAAACAGGATGATGGAGGACATGCTTTGCATGTGCACCGTAGATTTAAGGAAGAGGTGGGAGGACCACATGTTTATAGTTAAGTTCGCTTACAACAATAGCTACCACGCAAGTATTCAGATGGCGCCCATCGAGGCCCTCTATGGTAGAAAGTGTCATACTCCCTTGGCATGGTTGGAGACGGGCGAAACAAAGCTATTCAAGCAAAAGGAAGTCAAAGATGCTACTTCGACTATCCGTACAATTTGGGAGCGGTTGCTAATCGCTTAGGATAGGCAGCTAAGTATTATAATGCCAAGCATAGAAACGTCGAATTTGTCGTAGGCGATTGGGTTTATCTGAAGATCAAATAATTCAAGGGCGTATCAAGGATTCAAGGCTTGAAAAAGCTAAGTCCGAGGTACCTTGGGCCGTTTGAGGTTTTGGAACGAGTTGGTGAAGCTTCCTATCGATTGAAGCTTTCAGCAAAGCTAAGTGGTCTGCACGATGCATTCCACATATCGGTATTGCGGAAGGCAGTGCAAGAGCCTACGCAAGTGGTTGTTGTTGATCAAGTACCAATTGATAGTGGGTTGATGACGAAGGTCAAGCCCATTCGGATTGAGGATTTAGAGGTCAAGCAGCTACGGAATAAGTCGATAAGAATGGTCAAGGTCTGGTTGGACAACTGTGGCTGTGAGGAGCAATTTTGGGAGCGCAAGTAAACCTTGAGATCAGAGTATCCCGAGTTCTGTCCTTGAGGTATGCTTTTGTAATATTTATACTTCAATTTTTCCGGCAACATATAAATTTTGGGACAAAATTTCATTAAGTGGGGGAGATTTGTAACGCCCCATGTTTTTCATGGCAGGAAATGATTTTTGTAAGATATCGCCCAGTGGTAGGGTTAACGTCAGCGGTAGGATGCTGGATTAAAAAGCAGGAGCGCTCAGTGAGCTACCGTCTGGAGCAATATTGATATCGCGCAGCAGTAGCATTGTTAATTTATCGACAGAGCCCTCTTTAAGCTACCGCCCAGCGGGAGAGTTAATGTCGGTGATAGCGAAGCTGATTTATTTGGAAGACCTCCTTGGGAGGTACCGCGTCGAGGTAGTGATACCGCGAGGCAGTAATGACTTTTCATCAAGTACGGCATATTGATGTGACGCATCGTCTATCGCATGGCGGTGGTAGGTACCGCGCGATGGTAGCGATGACATGGCAATGTGTCTGCCCAGGATTGGAGATCTTGGGTAGTGTGATTGTGAATTGGATGTCTGAAGTACCGCGCGGCGGTAGCTAGTTACCGCGCGGTGGTAGCTCGGCTTATAGCATTGGAAGATGAGTTTCATTTCATTCTCTCCTAGCTTTCTTATTTCAAGTAGCAGACTGAGTGTAGAGCAAAGGAGAGGGAAAGGAGGGAGATGTCGTTGACGTTTGAGTTTCAGAGCTCCAAATTGCGATCCGAGTTTGGATCTACTGATGAAAGTCCGTTGTGGTCATTCTCATCTTACTAGAATCTCTCCCATTATCACAACCCATATTTTCTCAACATAGGAAATATTAGGCTCCAACTGGGCACAACATCAAGAATCTGTCGGTCGTTGAGCACATATTTCTGCAATTGGCTCACGTGAAACACGTCGTTCACATCAGGAAAATTTGTAGGGTAAATCCAGCATATAAGATGATACACCAATACGCTCAACAACCTTAAAAGGTCCCACATACCTCGGGTCCAACTTATGATTCTTACCAAACCTTTTAACTCCAGACATCTGGGAAACTTTGAGAAACACCAAGTCCCCTACAGTAAACTCTAAATCAGACCTACGCCGATTGGCGTTCATCTCATATCATTCCTGCTCTATCTGAATCTTTTCCCAAATAAGCTTCACAGAAATATACATTTCTTCTAACACTTCAGGACCCAGCAACGGTCTCTCACCGACCTCAGCCCAAAACAAGGGAGTTCTGCATCGCCTCGCATAAAAGTCCTCAAACGGTGCCATCTGCCAACTTTCTTGATAACTATTATTGTATACAAACTCCGTTGATCTGAGTCACTCGTCCCACGCTCCTCCATGGTCCAAAATGAAACATCTGATCATATCCTCCACGATCTGATTCACTCTTTCTGTTTGACTGTTTGTCTGCAGATGATAGGCTGTGGAATACCTCAAATCGGTACCCAAACCTTCTTGTAAATTCTTCCAAAAGCGAGACGTAAACCTGGAGTCTCGATTTGATAAAATTCTAATTGGAACTCCAGGTAATCTGATGAATTCATCTAAATATAGCTCAGCTATCTTCTTAATGGGGTAATCACTCTTAAAAGGCACGAAGTGAGCACACTTCGTTTGTCTATCAACAATAACCCAGGCTGAATCATGTCCTCGGGGAGATCTCAGGAAACCACTAATTAAATCAATTGAGATAATCTCCCACTTCCAACTCGGAATTTCTAAGGGCTTTAGCTTGCCACGAGGTCTTCAATGATCGGCCTTTACTCGCTTGCACGTAAAACATTTTGAAACGAACTTCGCTATATCACCTTTCATTCCGAAAAACTAGGCAATCTGCTTCAAGTCTTGGTACATCTTAGTTGAACATGGGTGTTAGGCAACACTGGAACCATGAGCCTCACTACAAAAATTAACTCGAATACCTTCTACATCGGGGATGCAAAATCTGTCGCAGTACTTTAAGGTACCTGCGTAATCGATCGAAAAATATGGCAACTCCCCTTTCTCATTTCTCCAATAAAGGTGCAACAATTCAGGATCTTCCATCTGATGCAGTCATGTGAGTGCAATCCATGATGGCTCAGCTACCTCCAAACTACTATACGAGTTACAACTCCCAACAGAAAATGCCTATCAAGATAAATTCTTATACCAGAGAATCCACATAGAGATTAAAAATCTTAGCTATCTTCCTACTCAAGGCATCGGCTACAATATTGGTGTTGCCCGGATGGTACTGGATCTCAACATCATAATCAGCAACGTATTCTAACCATCTTCGCTGGCGCAGATTCAACTCCCTTTGAGTGAAAATGTATTTCAAACCCTTATGATCAGTGTAAATCTTGTATAATGCGCCATACAACAAGTGCCTCCACAGCTTTAACGCATAAATAACTGCCGCAAATTCCAAATCTTGCGTAGGATAATTCCTTTCATGAATATTTAACTATCTCGACCCGTACGCAATTATTTTTCCCTCTTGCATCATCACACAACCGAGTCCAACGTGCGACATATCCACATACACAGCATATTCCACCCCTTCAGTAAGCAAAGACAAAACTAGAGCAGTGCACAATCTCTTCTTTAATTCAAGGAAAGCTTCCTCGCACTTATCGCTCCAGAAAAAAGTTACGTTCTTCTGCGTCAGTTTAGTCAGAGGCGTAGACAACGTAGAGAACCCCTCTACAAACCTTCTATAGTATTCAGCAAACCCTCGGAAGCTCCTTATCTTCTTAGGTGTGGTTGGCCTATTCCATTCCATAACAGCAGCTATCTTCTCAGGGTCAAATGAAATTCCTTCTTTATTTACGACATGATAAAAGAATGAAACAAGAGGCAAACCAAAACTCACACTTGCTCAGCTTAGCAAATAGCTTATGGTCCCTCAAGGCAGACAAAACTAAATGCAAGTGTTGGGCATGCTCATCAGCACTGTGGGAATACACCAAAATGTCATATATAAACACGACCATGAAACGGTTCAGAAAATCCTTGAACACGTGGTTTATCATATCAATAAAGGCAGAGGGAGCATTGGTCAAACCAAAGGACATTACCAAAAACTCAAAATATTCATGCCTGGAACGGAAAGTAGTCCGTGGGATATCCGTCTCACAAATCCTTAACTTGTGGTCTCCCGAACGAATGTCAATCTTTGAAAATACTATGCTACCACATAGTTGATCAAACAAATCATCTATTCTCGGTAAAGGATATCTATTCTTAATGGTGACTTTATTCAGCTCTCTATGATCAATACACAACCTCATTGATCCATCTTTTTTCTTTACGAACAAGACGGGAACACCCCAAGGCAAAGAACTCTGCCTAATAAAACCATTCAAGAGCAACTCATCCAACTGAGTACGCAAATCCTCCAACTCACCCGGGGCAATCCGGTACAGCGCCTTAGTAATAGGATAGGTACCCGGCTCAAGATCTATGATAAACTCCGCATCCCTCTCAGGCGAAAGACCAGGAAGATTAGCTAGAAAAACATCCGGAAACTAACGCACCACCGAAATCTCCTCTACATGCAGCAAGCTTACAACTGTTTCAAAAACTGAAACTAAACAAGCAAAACATTCGGAATCTAAAAGCTTTCAAGCACATACCGCTGAAATAATTAGAGAAACTTGGCGCGGATAGCCATAAACACTCCTGGGTTGATCGTTGTCCATCTTTAAGTCCAAGCGCTTAACCTTGCACTTGATCACAACATCATATTTGGACAACCAGTCCATTACCAAGATCACATCAAAATCTTCCAAGTCTATCACTTTCAAATCAGCAACTGCTAGAAAATTGCCCAACAGAATCGGACAACTCTGAATACCTTGGTCTGATATCACAAAATCACTAGAAGGAAACTTGACACAAAATGTGTCACCAACCCGATCGAGAGCCAAACGATGACGCTCTATGAAATCCATAGCAACAAACGAGTGGGTAGCACCGGAATCTAAAAGGACATGCGCCCAGCAGTTTTTTATTTTAAATTTCCCTATAAAAAGCTTACAAAACAAATCGAACAACATCAAAACTACAACTATGTGCTAAAAAAAATAAAACTAGGTAAGGAACTAACCTGAAATCACTTGGGTAGAAGTCTGGGCTTCCTCCAGAGACAACGCGTTCAGCTTTCCCTTCCCTTTGTCTACTAGCTGCGGCGGTGGCAAGTCTTGAAGCGGAACTAGCTGCAGCGCAGGCTGAGACAGCGGGCACTTTGACTTGATGTGACTTTTCTGTCCGCACTGAAATAAGACTTTAACCTTATCCCAATAGGGGGTAGCATCATGCCCCTTTAGTTTGCACGAAGTACAAACCAAATCTCCCTTAGGAGCACCTTGGATTGCATGGACTTGCTCCTGTCTCTGAGCTCCTATCCTCTTGAAACATTTCTCAAATGGGTGGCTTGGCCGGCCACAGAAACTGCATATTTCTTTGCTCCTCTTCCTCAAAGCAGCACCGGATTCCTGGGAACTGCTACTCTCACCAGTCTTCCTCTTATCCTTTCTCATTTTTTTCCTCGGTTCTTGGCATTGTCGATTTCCTCAACCTTAAGAGCTGCTTCGACTGTTTCAACATAACTCTCTGATCTATAAGCACTTGCCAACTGTTGGATGTCACTCTTCAGACCACCCAGAAAACGCTTGACTATGCTGGCATAAGAAACTACTAAATCCGGGGGTAACTGACTCAGCTTGCTAAACTCCACCTTATACTCACTCACTATGAGCTACCTCTACTTTAAGTGCAGGAAATCATTTAACAAACGGTCTTGCTGAACCGACGGCAGAAACTTCTTCAGCAAAGCTCCTTGAAGGCTACCCAAGAATAACCATCCTTCAAATTTTCCTTCACCCTTAGCCACCAACTATTTGCCAAACCTTTGAGTTGGTAGGTAGTGACCATTACTCTCTGGTCTGCTGAAACTCTGGAGTAAGAGAACATATCCTTGACTGCTATGACCCAGTTATCCAAAGCCAGGAAGTCTGCCCTACCATAATAAGTAGGGGTTCCTAGTCGCTGTAAATGAGAGATGAAGTTCATCTCTGGTGGCAGGACAATTGGGGGCACTATAGGAGCAGGAGGAACTAGAACACCTTGACCCACGGCTAGGTCCTGAAATCTAAGTGGCTATCCTGCAATGACAGTCAACAAGGCTTGGATCTGCAACTGCACCTCCAACATTTTCCTAGACAAAGCATCATTGTTCTATCGCAATCCTTCTGTCACGGCCTCATTTTGAGCACCAGACGACTCGCCCTCTAACAAGGGAGTCGACCTTGTAGAAGGACGTCTCGACATTCTAATAATTACAACAAGCAACTAGTCAAAACTTTGCTTAATCGCTAGAACCAAATAACCTAGTACAGACAAAACATACATAAATACTTTCTCTTGTTGCTAACTTGCTCTAGGAATTTTATAAATGATGAAATGCTTAAACATAGGATGATATACCATTATCCTATTAACTCTTGTGCATAGTCCATGATTTCATGAATTTGTATTCTTTTCACTCAAAACAATGTGTGTGCATATATCATCATATAAATCTTTAGCTTGGCACGTGTGCAAATGCTATGTTATGTTATGCATGTTGTGTTATGCATTCTAAAAAGGCCTTAATGCATGTTATGAGTGGCGTACACATGAAATATTATGAATCTCATACTACATAATATTGCATGTAACGAAAAAGTAAAACGTATTATTGGGCATCCATGTGATGATGGTTATGCATCCCATACTACATAACCGTCACAGGTATCCACCTATAGTGAATCCATATACAAACACATATTATGCATCCCATACTACATAATATGCCCCTTATACTTCTTATCATGTTGATGAGTGTAGTGTACATGCTTCAGCCAAGACGTACTGATGACACATCGGTGTGTGCATGAAATGATACTAAACAACTAAAACTAACTAGAGATGGTTGCCCGACCAATTCTCAAACAACCCATCCCACTGAGACCAACTATCACAACCTGCATTTTCTCAACATTTAAGTAATATCAGAGTAAGATAAAATACGCTCCGTGATGACACGCCGTGCAGGGGATAACTACAGGCGCTCAGGCAAAACTCCAAACTCTACAGTTTATATGAAATCGATAAGTTATTAAGTAAAAACCAGTTTAAATTTGATGGTCGTATACCTAGGCACAGTGGATCAACTAGTCCACGAGTAAAAGTATAGTTATACACTGCGGAATATACTTTGGTTATGTTGGTTAACACCCTACATGAGTATAAACATCCCCAAAGGAAACCTCATGGCATACAAGACTCTAGATTTATTATAAGTATGAAAATAGTCTTTACATTAGCTAGAAAATAGTGTTTTAATTTTAGAAATGTGAGATAAATGAAGGAATAGTAGTAATGCTTTTATAAGTGAAAATACCTAACTTGTAACCTAGCATAAAACATTTCCAGAGAGCAAGTAAAATCAACCACAAAAGGTAAAACTAGCAGCTTAGCAAAGTATTCAGTAATTCAAAAGAAAACCACCGGTGGACGTCAACAAACTAACACGAACCCACTGGTCAGTATGTGTGTCGTTACTAACAAGAAAATAACAAAGAACTACCTCTCAAGGTAGAGGAAACCTCTGCAACACTGCAGTCCTCTAGCAAACACAAAACCTAGCCACTCAACTGGCTACTTTCCTGAACCTGAGGCATTCAAAGAAAGAACAGCTCAGCAAGAAAAATACAAGTGGCAAACAAAACTGACAGTAAATAAGGGAGTAGTAAGATTACTAATCCAAACCTGAATAGCTGTCAAAAACACAGCAAACTAACTATAGATTAAGAACAAAAGAGTTAACATATAAAGTTAAAAGGTAATGAAATTTGCACCAAGTGCGAATGGAGTCATACTCCGAGAACATTTTAGAGAATAGGAAGAATTAGCGTAAGTTTAATCCATAGGAAACAAAAACGAGACAAAGGCTCAATAAACACGTGAATAATTAACACCGTAACGCAACCGGATCTTTGTCGGGACCAACCGGTCAAACCCGAACCATCAGACCCAAATGTCTTAAAAACGGGACTGTGGTGGTGGCCATCTAGTCCAACACAACCCAACAACCCAAAAAATAAGACCCAAACATGCCTGAGTGTAATGATTCATGAAACTAAGCCAACCAAACCAAACCCCATAACCCAAATACCCATAAAACCGAAACTCGACAAATTAAGTAGAAACTCGACGATTCAAACTTCGCAAAACTAAGCCTTTAGAGATACACATTGTTGGGTCCATTGATCCCAATGGCCCTGATTTGATGTTGTAAAACATGTCAATGAGATAGACATAGTTGTATTTGATTTATGGTTAAGTTCATGCATATAGGTTAGTCTTTGTCAAAATGATTGGACAGCTAGTTCAAGAGACAATGATAGGTGGACCCAAGGTGGAGCTGGAAACTTAGAAAACTACCTAAGTCCAAAAGCGATGAGTGAGGCAAGCTCACTTAATGCCATTTAACTAATAGTGCTGAGAGAAGGCAGGCAGTCAAAACTGACAGTATTACAAAGGCAGAAATTGGGCTAAGTCCAGAAGCGTTGAGTGAGCTCAACTCACTCAACGCCATACAGCTTGGAACATTGAGTTAAGGTTATCCTGTCATAGCCTTACTATGAAGAATATAGAAAATCGGCAAAGTTCAGAATCGTTGAGGGAGGCAAGCTCACTCAACGCTCTCAATGCCATCAAGCAAAGCTGAAGAAATTTCTAAGTCCAGAATCACTAAGTCTATCATTTGTCGAGCTGAACTTAACATTCATCGACCAGAGTTCAGATTTCGTGTAACACCCCTATCCGTCACGTGTAATATAATAGAGGGTCCGGCCGGGCCCCACACCATATTCCACATACAGGCGTAGATGTCACTAAATAATATCAAGAACCATTGCACCCTAACACAGAGCATTCTAGCGGAAGCTTCAGGGTTGAAAACTTGAACTCAACATAATAGAAATGTCCACTTTTACTAAATAGGAATGTATACAACCAAATATACAAGGTACATAGCCTTATGGCTTTTAAAAGTTTCTCTTAACATAGGGTATTGTTTACAAACATTGGCACGCAGGCCAGCCACACATGAACAAGAGTAAACAAAACAAGCCTTCAAGGACAACAACGCAATACGGGCTTCAACCCATTATTTCCCGCTCGGGCCAGCACCACCTGCAAAGAAGCAATCCACCAAGCGGTGGCAAAAAGGGCAACGGTCAACATTCAGCTGACCAATTATAACGACCCTGCCCCTGCCATGGGGCAGCGGAATTCCTTCCCTGCAAACCATGTATTCGCATAGCATATAAGTATAGCAATCTACGAAGACTGTGCACAACCGCACAAGCCAACGCATATCACAAACATCAGCTTGACGGCCCAATATTCCGTGCACTCAGGGCACATTATCGGTGTACCGAATACCAGGTCACACCACCGTTCAGAGGTCTCAGACCTACGGTTCATTATAAGCATTCCTAGTCTTTATGGTGCGAAGGCCAAATACTCTCATTATGCCCCTGACGAACGCCCAATGCCTTGACGCTCCCTTGTACAGCTGGCATAACGCAGGTACAGATCATCCACCCCCCGTTTCTCAAATTGCCTTGCCATAAAGGAATACCGAAGTATTCATGGTCAACTTACAGGCGTTGGTCGGTTTAACCTTTCTTGTTCGGCACTAAGCCTTTTTCACAGTTGCAGCCCCACGGCTCAACTTCGCACACCATGTCACTCACGGCCACAAGAGTTGAACACCAAGTACCAACCCTCACATTTTCCTGGACTTCTTCCAGTACTTCCTGTTGCACCAAGCTGCAGGTATCAATGAAGGACTCCATACAAACAACCAATGTACATTGAGTCTTCTCCGATTTGCAAACAAAGCATCACCAATCCATACCAACATGTCCGGATGGGCTTCACACAGCATGCCTAACTGTACTACACAATTCCAGTTATAATGCAAAATAACAAGGGATGAACCACAAATCCCAAGGGAATCACTTTTCCATCCACCTTTTGGTGGAGGATTCCTATGCAAATTCAGGAAAGAAGGACTTCACTTGTCCAAGAATGAAATCGTTACCCTTGGAAGACGCTTCAGAGCCATGGGCAGAAAAGTAAACAGATGAAAGTCCTCGCACTAACCTTGTCTTCTCAAATCCGAACTCGGCTCTCGATTTGAACCACCATAGCACCACCGGCAGCCGAACCCCTCTTCTTCTTCCTCCTCTTGCTCTCCCCTCTCTCTTATTTAGAAAGTGAATGGTAAGATGAGAATGAGAATTAAATCCTCCATTCCCATCCTTATCAAGCCAGTTAGAAACCAGGGCTATTGGATCTCCATAAAAGAAAAAGAACGGCTCAGAATCGCTCTCAAAAAGAATTTCCTTGGCTGAAAATTGCTTGTGATACGGCCGTGTCACAGGACCTATCCCTTAAGCGGCACCTAACTGACTCAATTCAGACAATAACACGGTTTCAGAATACTCCCGTGTTATATGTGACACGGCTGTGTCACACCGAACACGCCTGGCTCCAGGTCGTGTACTTCAGTCGACACCGGTCGACACAGCCCGAGCAGAACACGGGTACTTGACACGCCCGTATCACATTTTGACACGCCCGTGTCATAGTTGACACGCCTGGGCTCTAGGTTGTGTCCTCCTCGGACACATTCTGTCCCTCACCTAGGCAAGACACGCCCTAGGACATGCCCGTGTCCCAGGCCGTGTCGCCCCGCCTGAACCTCAAATATAGCTTTTGAGATTTTTGGGGTGTTATATTTTGTCAATCTCAGCTTTTACCTATAAGAAGGATTCAACTATCAGAATCGTCGACCGGAGTTCAGATTTCATCGACCGAAGTTCAGATTTCATCGAACAAAACCTTCTCCTAAAGAAAGAACTGGGATAAGAGAATTCATCGATCTCATCATCACTATTTTGTCAAGCTGAGCTCAGGTTTCATCGAATTGAGCTCGAAGTTCGTCGACCTCAACCTTCACTTGAAGAAAGAACTGAGCTGAGAGAATTTGTCAATCTCATCTTCACTGTTTCATCAAACTGAGCTCAAATTCCGTCGAGCTGAGCTTGAAGTTCGTCGAATGCAGGATTTCAGAAAAGTTAGTTGATTTTGGCTAAGTTCAGAATGATGCTAACTCAGCAAAGTCAACAAATCAACAAAGTTCAGATTCAATGCAAATCAACATTAACGTCGTTGTCAGTCTATAGTGGATCTCAAGTTAATAAAGCTGGGGTTTTAACCATCATTAAAACTGAGACACGTGTCGATCATCTCCCCAATGTGATAGGATTTTAAATAGCAGAAGAGATCGAGATCTAAGAATGATTATTAGATTAATTTATGATTAACTTTTTGAAAAAACACGAAGTGGAGTTCGTCGTCTTCATCCGCCATTTTTGTAAAAGCCAAGAACCTCAAGTTCAAATCTAAAGGGCTTCTAAGTTTGCTGGTGTATTCAACATCGACTCCAGCAGGTTCAGAGTAATCCTCTGAGAGAGACGAATCAGCCTAGGCATACCCTAGCTGAAGTTATCTTCTTGATCCAAGCCAAGCCAGATTTTCAAGATCAATTCGCTGGATCAAAGAAGAAGAAAGGGTTGAAATCTGCTCAGTCTAGATCGGGAGATATTCCCGAAGAAGAATAAGAAGCAGATTCATCTGCTAATTGATTCCAAAACAAGCCGGGAATCATTTCAAGATCGCTGTATCATCTTGTTGTTGTGAAGACAAAGTTAGGGATGACATCTGCTCGGTCCAGGTAGACAGGCACAGAGAATTTTATCTGGTATCTATAATTCATTATCTTTAATATTTTTATGTAAAAATCATTTTGAATCTGAGTGGTAAGGCTAAGGTCTGAGTTGTAAGCCTGTGTTATAAAGGCTGAGGTATGGCAAAAGTTGCCTGAGTTGTAGGTGTGTGGATTCACAGTAAGATAGGGCAGGATTTGCCTGAGTTATAGGTGTGTGGATTCACACTGAGGTAGAGCAGGATTGCCTGAGCTATAGGAGTGTGGAGTCACTCTGAGGTATAGTTCTTGGGAAGAACTTGAGTTGTAGGATCTTGGTGATCTAAGTGGTAGGGATTGAGCCTGAGTTGTAGGAGTCGTTTGGGCTCTTAGCTATAAGATCTGAGTATCTGAGAAAGATAGAAGGAAGAATGGCCGAATCTAGTATACTGCTAGATAGGCGAAGGGGGAAAGTGGATGTACCCATGAATTGGGGAACCACTATATATCTCTATGTACTGTACTGTGTACTGTGCTAGTATTGATTTTGATAAGATTGCTGTGCTGTGATTTTAATCGATAAGTTGCCTAAGTTCTTAAATTGGACCTATTCACCCCCCCCCCCCCTAGGTGATTAGTTGTTCTTAAAATCAAGACTTTCAAGTGGTATCAAAGAGAGGTTCCTCAAGATAGACTTAACAGTCTGAGTTGATCTCTAGGGGCAACTATCAGAACGACAAAATAGGTTCTAGTGAGAATCATAAAGAACTTGGATCCATGTAACTTCCTCTATGCAGGAAGGAGACCATTGGCATCTGGAAGGAAAGGGTCAGACTTTTCTTGGAAGCATCTGATCCTAAGATATACATCACTATACAGGAAGGACTCTTCATCCTAATGAATACATAAGTCCTTGATGCAAATCTGAACACTCCAAAGCAGTATTCTTAGATGACTAATGATGAAATCATCTTAGATACATTGGATGAGAGGGCACAAAACATTATTGTTAGTGTCATAGATTACTCAACCTTCCAAAACCTAGTCGACTATAAGACATCTAAGGAGATGTGGGACACACTAGTTGTCTACATGGAGAGGATTGAACAAGTGAGGGAGGACAAGAAGTCCATGCTCAATCAAGAGTATGAATCTTCAGGAAGGACAAGTCAGATGGCATTGCTGAGTGCTATTTTCAGAATTGTGAAAGAGCTAATGACTATGGAAGAGTCTTCAACACTTATGAATTGAATGACAAGTTCCTCAGGTCTTTAACTAAAGACTGGGACACAAAAAATTGTGTCATCAGAGAAGTGGCCAGACTTGCAGACACTCCACCACCAACCCTTTTTAGAAAGCTATTGTCTTATAAAATGCAGTTGACTGCTAGAAAGGAGGAGGAGAAAATTAGTAAGCCTACGGTCAAAGACAAGTCAGTGGCCTTCAAAGTTGAAGCCACAAGGAAGAGCAGGAGAAATATTCCTTCTCCACCAAGGAGAGTTGATGATTCTGAGTCAGAAAGCTCAGAAACCAGCACATCAGACTGCCACATTTCTAATGAAGACTTTGCTGTCTTCTCTAGGTAATTTAAGAAATTTATGAAGAAGAAGCACTAGAGAAGCAGGCCATCCTCTTCTTCTTATCCCAAGGAAGATTACTACAAGGGCAAGAAGAAATCCTCAAAAGAGGACGGGTATGGCTCTAAACCAAGTAAACCTACTTCTTTTAAAGTGGTGTGTTTTTATTACAGCAAGCCAGGGCATGTCATAACAGACTGCCCTGTCAAAAGAAAGGATGTTGGTGGAAAGAAGGAACATCAGCAGAAGGGCAAGAAGGAGAAGTTCTTTATTGCCAAGAAGCAAAATATTTGGACAAACTCCTCATCATCAGAGTTAGAAGAGGTAGATGAAGCTGAAGCCTACATTTGGCTATTTACTACTGAAGAAGAATCTATATAAGCAGACTTCTTAGAGATGTTGGCTACAATCACTGTAGAAGATGATGATTCTGGCAGATATGAAGAAGGAAAGGAAGTCAGCCATTGCCTTGGGTTGATGGCTTTGACTAAGGAAGGACCCATCCAGGAGCAGCCTGGCCCTTGTAAGGTACATTCTACACCTGTGTCAGATTATGCAACTAGTACAGAATCAGAAGCATCTGCATCAGGAGATGAAAATGATTCTGAATCTAAAGGAGATGTCAATCAATTGATTCATTATTATGGTGAACTCCTGCAAGCACTGAAGATAAGCAGGCTCCTAGCCAAAAAAATAGGCTGAGGAGATTGCCTCTTTGAAGCTAGATGTTTCAGACTCAACAAACATGCTAAAACTGAAGATAAAAGAAGTCAGCAAGCTGAAAAACATCACTGTTATTCAGATGGGCACTATCACCATATTAGGAATCTTGAAGATAAACTCCAAAAGGAGAAGGAGCTAGTGGCCAAAATCTCAAAGCCATGTTCAGTATTGCCTTTGATTTATTTCTTCTTCTCCCAAATGGGTAAGAAGGGGTTAGGCTTCAAAGGGAGAACTAAAGCTCTCTATTCCAAAAGGCAGGGCAAAGCTCCAGTACAGCCACTAGCCTCCAAGCCTCCAATTCCTTTCAGGAAAGTGGTGCTACCATCTAACAGGTATGACCATGAGACCATTTATGGTCACTGGAAGTATTATGTTAGGAATGGCAAGGGTGTTAGTGCCTACAAGGCAGCCCATAAAGAAATCTAAAAGGCCCATCTTGGACTATTTGTGTTTGGTGTACCAGCCCCAACACTCAAAAATAAGGCTGCAGCCCATTCTCAAAGTCTGCTAGTCCACAGTAAAGACTAAAGGAAAGTCTATCAGCACACAAGACTTGGGTATATCTGAAGCTATCAGGAGCTTGCACTCTGAAAAGAAGGCAGCTATGGATTTTGTCCAAGATATCCCTAGTACCTCTGCTACCAGACAAATCCCAAATCAGGTTTTGGCTGGAAGACTTATGAAAAAGGCTATTGTACCTGCTGGAATGAGAGTTGGTAACTATTATGCTGTAAAGACAGCCCTTAATAGAAGGTACAACATTTATGAGTGCTAGTGTTGTTGCAAAGTGGGCCACTATGTTATTGATTGCTAGAACAATAAGAGTGTCCAGAGAGATAATGTCAGCTTACCTGTCAGAAGAGCTGCAGGTAGGCATGTTCAATTTTTGTCTAACCTGCACCTAGGACCCAATAAGAATTGAGGTCCTAAGGAAAGATGATTTATTTATTGCAGGTAAGTCCAAGTGTCCATACCCCTATATAGTTCTTGGACAGTGGATATTCCAGGAACATGACTGGAATAAGGAGCTTGTTGAAGGAGTACACTCCAGTTGAAAATGGACCCAAAGTCATCTTTGGTGGTTCAGAAAGAGGAGTAACCAAAGAGTATGGTAAGATATCTAATCACATAATCACTATCACACAAGTAGCTTATGTGAAAGGTTTGCAACATAACTCGATAAGCATAAGCCAACTATGTGATCTTGGCTATGACATTTCTATTCTCATGGATGAGTGCCAAATTAGGAGGTCAAGTCACCAAGGGGTCATCTTAGTAGGCACTAGGAGAGGAAATATTTATTTTCTAAATTTTGTTTGTGAGAGTAAGGACTCTCCTATATGCCTAGTTGTAGATGAGAAAGCTTCGCATTGTGTCTAATGGCACAAGAGGCTAGCTCATTTGAATTACAAGACCATAGACAAACTTTTTAGTGAAGAGTTAGTGAGAAATTGTACTAAGGTGAAGTCCATCAAGGAGGGTATCTTCTCAGCATGCCAAAAGGGCAAGCAGACCAGGACCTCATTCCAGAGCCTTGATACCAAAGACTTAGTGAGGTGTTTATACCTCCTGCATATGGATCTATTTGGTCCGAGGCCAGTTCATAGTCTATGTAGGAAAGTCTACACCCTTGTGGTTGTTTATGACTTTTCCAGATTTATATGGGTGTTCTTTCTAAGGAAGAAATCAGAAATCCCTGATGTCTTCCAGATATTTGTTAGGCAAATTATCAATGAACTTAACAGTACTATGGTCAAAATCAGAAGTTACCATGGGACTATGTTTCAGTCTGAATGCATGACAAGATTCTGTGAAGGGCTTGGGATTCATCAAAAGTTCTCCTCTCCGAGAACACCCAATGTAAAATGGGATTGCTGGGAGGAAAAACAAAACTCACATAGAAGATGGTAGAACCTTGTTAAGTGACACATTAATCCCAGAATATTTCTTGGCTGAGGCAGTAAACACTACATGTCATGTCCTTAATAGGGATTCCATCACCAAAAGCCGCAAGAAGACACCCTATGAGTTTCTAAAAGGCAGAAAACCAAACTTATCCTACTTCATGATTTTTGGTAGCAAGTGTTATGTTATAAACAATGGTAATTCTTATGTGGCTAAGTTTGCTTCCAAGTCCCATAAAGGGATATTTGTTGGGTACAACAATAATAGTTGGGCTTATAGGATCAATAACTTGACTACTCAAGTTGTAGAAGAATCATTACATGTCTTTGATGAGTCAAACCTAATTAACTATAAGCTGCCAAGCACCTCTTCTAGTTCTGCAAGTGTAAAGGATGTGATGGACTAGCTTACCATAAGGGAAATGGATCTAGCAGTACAAGATAAGGAAGATGATGGGTACTGTCCAGGGGGAGCTCAAGACTCACAAGCTGATGATGAAGAACAGTCACCTGAAGACAATACAGTATAGCCAGCTGAAGAAAATGAAGTTTTGCCAGCTGAGAATAATGCAAAACAACAAGCTAAAGCAAGAATGCCTTCTTCTGAGAGACATCTGAGGGACCATACAGCACGTCAAATCATTGGAGATGCAAGATATGTTGTCCAGACAAGGAGCAAGAGCATCAACACAGCTCTATGTTCAAGCTTCCTATCACAAATAGAGCCTAAGAAGCTTGAAGAGGCTATCAAAGACTCTTACTGGATTGGAGCTATGCAGGAAGAGATGAACCAGTTCAAAAGGTGTAGAGTTAGGAAGTTGGTTCCCAGACCAAAGGGACATAATGTCATAGGAACAAAGTGGATCTACTGCAAACAACCTTCGCAAGAATTTTTCCAAACTTATGCAAGGGAAGTTTGAGATGAGCATCATGAATGAGCTAAAATTCTTCTTGGGACTCCAAGTAAGACATACTGATGATGGCTTGTTCGTACCCCAGTCTAAGTTCATAAGAGAGTTAATTAAGAAATATAGTATGGAGAATGGCTCCACCATGAGAACTCCAATGGGTTCAAGTATACCTATAGGCAAAGATGAGGCAGGGAAACCTATTGATGAGTCTTTATATAGAGGGATTATTGGCTCCCTTCTATACTTGACTGCTAGTAGGCCTCAAATCATGTATGTTACATGTGTCTGTACTAGGTATCAGGCATGCCCTAAAGAATCTCATTATTCTCCTGCAAAGAGAATTTTAAGATATCTTAAGGGGACACTAGATCTTGGTCTATGGTACCCTAGGAATAGAGATTTTTAGCTAACTAGATTTTTAAATACAGATTTTGTAGGCTACAAGGAAGACAGGAAAAGTACCACTGGTAAATGTCAATTCCTTTGTGGAAGACTAGTGTCATGGAGCAGCAAGACGCAGACTAGTATTGTTATCTCCACTTTAGAGTCAGAGACATTGCAGCAGGTAGCTACTATGCTCAATTGTTGTGGATACAACATCAGCTTGAAGACTATGACATTAAGATAAGTAGAACTCCTCTATATTGTGATTCTACTAGTGTAATTTCTATTGCTAGGAATCTTGTTTCCCATAGCAAGATTAAGCGCATAGAAATTAAGTATCATTTTATTAGGGAACATGTTGAGAAAGAAGACAATTTCCTAGGGTTTGTCTCCACTGACAAGCAAGTGGCTGATATCTTCACTAAGTCACTAAATGAAGCCAAGTTCAACACCTTCAAAATTGATTTGGGTATGTTGAACTTAGAATAGCTTCAGGTACTCCCTAAGGTATTATGCTTAGTACAGGTTTGTTCTTTTTATAGGTGCTGCAGACCTAGTGGAAAGCAAGATGAGAGAAGATGCTTCTTCTCAAGTGGTATCAGCAGCTGTAGGAGTAGAGACTTTCAAGTAGTATTTTCAAGTGGTGTAGAGAATTTCTAGTGATACTGAATTTCAAGTGTTGTCAAGTTGTATCAAGTGGTATCAAGTGATATACAAGTCATCCCTGTATAAGGGTCATGTTGGCAGCTGTAATCTTGGCTTCATCTATATCAACTAGGCGGAGAACACAAGTGGAGAAAAAGACCTGATGCCCCTTCCTAATTATCTGAAGAGGTCAAAAGGGGGAGAGATAAAGGTCATGTTTACCTTTACTTGATCAAGCTCAAGGGGGAAAGATATAAGATGACTATCATAAAGGATCAAGCTCCTTCATGGAAGAAACATAAGGGGAGAAATTCATGGGGAGACGAGGTTGATCAAGCAAGAAAGGATCAAGCTAAGAGGTAATCCTCTAAGGTGTAACTCACCCTGCAGCATTCCAGGGGGAGTAGGTAAAATTCATTTCACTGAATTTAATATGAATATGTTTTTATTGCCTGTGTAATGTGTATCTCATTGATTAAGGTAATTGATCAGTGGTTTTGACATCTTCAAATAGGGGGAGATTATTGGGTCCATTGATCCCAATGGCCCTGATTTGATGATGTCAAACGTTTTAATGAGATAGAAATAGTTGTATTTGATGTATGGTTAAGTTCATGGATACAAGTTAGTCTTTGTCACAATGATTGGACAGCTAGTTAAAGAGACAATGACAGGTGGACTCAAGATGGAGTTGTAAACTAAGAAAACTACCTAAGTCCAAAAAGGTTGAGTAAGGCAAGCTCACTCAATATCATTCAGCTAATAGTGCTGAGAGAAGGCAAGCAGTCAAAACTGACAGTATTGCAAAGGAAGAAATCAAGTTAAGTCTAGAAGCGTTGAGTGAGCTCAACTCACTCAACGCCATACAGCTAGAAGCATTGAGTCAAGGTTATCCTATCATAGCCTTACTATGAAAATTCTAGAAAATTGGCTAAGTCCAGAATCATTGAGTGAGGCAAGCTCACTCAATGCTCTTAACACAATCAAGCAAAGCTGATGAAATTTCTAAGTCCAGAATCGCCGAGTCTACCATTCGTCGAGCTGAGCTTAGCTTTCGTCGACCGGAGTTTAGAGTTCGTCGATCTCAGCTTTTAACTATAAGAAGGACTCAGATATTATAATCGTCGACCGGAGTTTATATTTTGTCGACCGAAGTTCAGATTTCGTCGACCGAAGTTCAGATTTTGTCGAACATATCCTTCACCTAAAGAAAGAACTGGGTTGAGAGAATTCGTCGATCTCAGCTTCACTCTTTCGTCAAGCTAAGCTCAGGTTTCGTCGAGCTGAGCTCGAAGTTCGTCAACCTCAGCCTTCACCTGATGAAAGAACTGAGCTGACAGAATTCGTTGATCTCAGCTTCATCGTTTCATCAAGCTGAGCTCAGATTTTTTCGATCTGAGCTTGAAGTTCGTGGAATGCAGGATTTTAGAAAAGTTAGTTGATTTTAGCTAAGTCCAGAATGATGCTGACTCAGCAAAGTCAACAAGTCAACAAAGTTCAAATTCGATGCAAATCGGCATTAACATCGTCTTCAGTCTACAGTGTATCTCAAGTTAATAAAGTTGAGGTTTTAACCACCGTTAAAACTGAGACACGTGTCGATCATCTTGCCAATGTGACGGGATTATAAATAGCAGAAGAGATCGAGATCTAAGAATGATTATTGGATTAATTTCTGATTAAATTTTTTAAAAAATGAGAAGCGGAATTCGTCGTCTTCATCTACTATTGTTGCAGAAGCCAAGAACCTCAAGTTCAAATCTGAATGGCTTCTGAGTTTGCTGGTGCAATCAACATCCACTCCAGCAGGTTCAGAGTAATCCTCCGAGAGCTGAAGTTATCTTCTCGATCCAAGCCGAGAAAGAATCTGAAGAACAATTCGCTAGATCAAAGAAGAACGAAGGGCTTAAATCTTCTCAGTACAGATCGTGAGATATTTCTGAAGAAGAAGAAGTAGATTCATCTTCTAGTTGATTCCAAAACAAGCCTGGCATAATTTTAATATCGTTGTATCATCTTGTTGCTGTGAAGACGATGTTAAGGCTGACATCTGCTCGATCTAGGTAGACAGACACAAAGAATTTTCTCTGGTGTCTGTAATTCATTATCTTGAATATTTTTGTGTAAGATTCATTTTGAATCTGAGTGGTAAGGTTAAGGCCTGAGTTGTAAGCTTATGTTATAAAGGCTGAGGTAGGGCAGGAGTTGCCTGAGTTGTAGGTGTGTGGATTCACACTGAGGTAGGGCAGGTGTTTCCTTAGTTATTGGTGTGTGGATTCACACTAAGGTAGGGTAGGATTGCCTGACCTGTAGGAGTGTGGAGTCACCCTGAGGTAGAGTTCTTGGGAAGAACTTGAGTTGTAGGATCTTGGTGATACGAGTGGTAGGGCTTGCGCCTGAGTTGTAGGAGCCGGTTGGTCTCTGAGCTGTAAGATCTGAGGATCTGAGAAAGATAGAAGGAAGTTTGGCCAAATCAAGTATACTGCTAGATAGGAGAAGGGGGGAAAGTGTATGTACCAATCAATTGGGGAACCACTATAAATCTCTGTGTACTGTGTTGTATAATGTGTTGTGTACTGTGCTGTGTACTGTGCTAGTATTGATTGTTATAAGATTGCTATGTTGTGATTTTAATCGATAAGTTGCCTAAGTTTTTAAATTGGACCTATTCACCCCTCCCCCTCTAGGTGATTAGTTGTTCTTGAAATCAAGACTTTCAGATGTCAAATCGATGAAAGGACACAAGACTAAGGGAAAAGCATCGAGTACAATCGACGCCGCGTCGAGTGCAGTCAACGCACTCGATGCCATAACATAGCACACTCAACGCTTAAACATAGTGGCAAGAACAGGCGATGGCTCACTAAACGCTTTACCACTTAGCTGCCAAAATTAGATGATGACGTTGAGTGAGTTCAGCTCACTCAACACTGTCAACAATTTTCAATCTAAGCGACGGTGTTGAGTGAGTTCAGCTCACTCAATGCTGTCAACGCTTTAACACTTAGCTTTACAGAAAAAGAGACGGTGTTGAGTGAGTTCAGCTCACTCAATGTTGTCAACGCTTTTACTTAACTTGCCTATTAAAGTGACGGCATTAAGCTCACTCAACGATGTCAATGCTTTTAGAATTAGTTTCTAAATATAATAGAATGGCATTGAGTGTGCTAAGCACACTCAACGCCGCGTTGAGTGATTAACACTCACTCAACGCTTTTAACTTAGCTTCTCAAACTACTCAGCAATGCATTGAGTGCATTCAACACACTCAACTCTTTTATACTTAGGCTAAAAACTTAACTTCTACACTAAGATTACACTCAAAGATTTAGGCAGAAACCTGCCAGAGGGTTATCATCCCAATAGTACCATACTGATAATTTCTAACTATGTCTAACCTAGACCAGATATGTTATTACTGTCATGCTAAGACTCATCTGGCCAACTAGAACAAAAAATTGAAGGGCAAAAGCTTCGCAAGGGTGTAAACACCACTTGCCTCAAGATCTACGGAAAATCACTTTTACATGGGGAAATCCTACCCTAATCCGATCCTGCTGTACTAGGAGGATAACAAGAAAATAAAAGAGAAAAGAATAACAAGCAAGGGGAAAATCACCACTTTCCTCAAATCACCTAAAACCGGCCAAGCAACGCCCCACCTCACAGATCTGGCTGCAAGAATGCTTAAGCAACAAAACCTGAAACTTTTGAGGATGAAAGAGGGTTAAAACCGCATACCTAGACCTCTAAAAATCCAAGAAAATGGAAAAGCTTATCGTAGAAACGTAGATGTAGGAGAGATCTATCCGGATCCACTCTCCAAAGATGAAATCAAGCACCAAAGCACCAGAAATCGGCGGCCTAAGGCTTAGGGATGTCCGCCGCTCTCGTTCTTTCGCAACAGGCTTACAGTTTCATGAGGGAGACAATGAATAGGGTTTTGATGCGATGGGTTTCTATTTATACTACTTTATCCGATTATTTTAATATAGGATAACATAATTAATTAAATAAAATGTCAAAACGACCCGAAAACCAAACATACTCGGAATTTTACAAAAATCGCACCGTAGCTAAGTACTGATGCTACGAATCAAACGGTGAACTTGAAATCAAAATCCGACTAACCAATCTCGGGTAAACACCTCCCGAATCCAAAACACAAGCATTCCCAAAGAGTCTCCACCGAGTCACCAAAACAAACCCGACAATCTTGTA
The DNA here is from genome assembly GCA_039513925.1 of Platanthera zijinensis. Classification (NCBI taxonomy): domain Eukaryota; kingdom Viridiplantae; phylum Streptophyta; class Magnoliopsida; order Asparagales; family Orchidaceae; genus Platanthera; species Platanthera zijinensis. The sequence goes on along the minus strand of CM077078.1, from coordinate 154,758,086 downwards.
AATAGGCTAAACCCAGCCACACACAGAAAACCCAAGAGCTAAAACCTATGCTCTAATAATGGCACACGCTAATCATGCGTTAACATAATGCCCTGACGTCATAAATACGCCAAATAAAATAATTAACTAAACATCGAAAAATCAGGGGCGTTACACCCATGGCACCGAAATGAACGTCAAGGGTAACAATCCTTCTTCTTGGACATGTGAAGTCCTTTGTTTTGGCATGTGAGAGTAGATGCTCCACAATCACGTGGATGTGCTTATCCAAACGAGGAGATTGGTTGTATCCCCGTTATCTTTGTATTTAAAATAGGGAATCAAAGTATGGGTTAGGCTTGCTGTGTGAAGCCCATCTGGACAGGTTGGTCTGGATTAGTGATGATTGTATGTATGTCGAAGAAGACTCCGTGGTAAACGTGCGTTTTTCGGATTCGCGGGGTGTGCAGGTTATTACAGAAAGAGTACTAGAGAATACCTTCAGGAAAACACCCATTTGGATGACAAGAATCGATAGTCTGTCCCCTACCGTATAGCGGTAGCACTACCGTCGGCGATAGATGATAAGTAAAGTTTGTTTTAAAGAAGATAGATTTGGTTTTATATAAACTTTTACGTATATAAGTCTATCTCTTTTTTACTTACTTATATCCTGTGGAATAAGGCAAGAGTACCTATCGCATAGGAGTATAATATTTTGTAGAAAATATCAAGGTCGTATTTTTCCTGGGATCGGTGTTAATTATTCTACTTTTTAGAACGGACTATTATTTTATCGAACGAACAGAATGGAGTTTATATTTAAAAACAAAAGATAGAAAAAGATATATATATATATATATATACGTGATTTTATTAAGATATGGACTTCGAAGGTAGTCCTCGATTTCAGAATTACTTTGAGAGAATATTAATTCATCTATTAAAGAACAACTATATTTCTTTATTACCTAACTTAACCAGAGGGTCCCTTTCGTAGCATCACTGACTCGAAAGTACGACCGGGGAGGCTTGTGTTTAAAACGGGGTAACGTAAACGTAGTGTCTCTTCACCTGGTATATGATCAATTAATAGAAAACCCTAGTCAGGATAACTAGAAAGTAGAGTTGAAATAGTTGAAAATAATATCCAGCCCAGAGCTCATCTTGACAAAGTGCTAAGGGTTCTTAGCCTCTTCTCAGGATCGGGGCGATATAAAGTACAGAAAATAATATCTGTCTATCTATCTTAATCCAGGATTTAAGCTTTCGCTTCACCTTTATTTTTGGGATAGGGTAGTAAAATTTTACAGAGCCTCCGCACTATCTTAATCCAGGTCATAGGCTTTTGCCTCGCCCTTCATTCAGGATAGTATGAAATAATAATGTTTTTTAAAATAATTTTGAAAACATTTTCACGCTATCTTAATCCAGGACATAAGAAGAGCTTCGCCTTTCATTCGGGATAGTATGAAAAAAAGGAAGTAAAAACTGAAAATAAAGCAGTAAAATACTCAGAATTAAAATTGAAAGAGTCTATTTTATAAAGTCTGAAAAATTATTACAAGTTTCTAAAAAGCTGAAAAGAAAGCTAAAATATTACAACTTATAGAACTTTAGAATACTTGAAAGCTACTACCAGATCCTTGTAAGAGAGCTGGGGAGTCCTAACAGTTCTTAAGGAAGCTGCTGGTGTTCGAATAATTCTACTCAGCCCTGCCCCCCTCTTTATAGGAAAAAATTTCAAGTGACACGCCCCCTGACACGAGCGTATCAGGTAGGGCGTGACAGGGTAACAGGCGTGACTTCCAGCATGTTGGGATAGGTGTCGAGCTGGTTGGAACTTCGAATAGAATTTGAGCGGGTCACGGACATGACTGATGATGTCATGGGCATGTCAGACAACTGATTCATTAGGCGGTACGGGGCGTGGCGACAGCACGGCAGCTTGCTGGTATGTTGGATAGAACTTCAGGACACGAGCGTGTCGATTTTGTCACAGGCATGTCTATCGATTTTTTCGGTTTTCCTGTGTAAAAAATAGAAAACAAAATGGAATTAAAAAGGGATGTCACGCCCTAGGTCACAGGCGTGACCAAAGTAAAAAATACAAAAAATCCAGAAAAACTTAGAAAATAAATCTAAAACATAAAAAATAAAATATAATAAAAATAGTTAGTTTTATATATCAAAACTAAGGTTTTATTTATAAATATGCAAATTTAATAGATACAAAATTGTATATTTTTATACTCATCAAATACCCCCATACTTAGATTTTGCTATTCCAGAGCAAATATAGAGTTGAGTATATTTACAAGTTATGAAATTTTTTATTTACTATCAATTTATTTCTTCAATATAAAATAGGTATAATCATCCGGTGGATAAAGAGTTAAATGCTATCATATATATATCATTGATACCAGAGTTAGAATTTATAGCCATAAAAAGTTTTTGAAAACAAGTAGTAAGCATATATTAAAATAAGATATAACAAAGATAAATTGGCTTTATGACTACTATATCTTGCATGAGATATGTTGAAAAATTACAACCTATTAATTATGCTCTCTCAAAATTTTAAGGGAAATTAATTTAATTTTATAGTGGTTTTAGGGGATATCTACTTGGTGGTTTTGCCCATACAGAGGCTTTGAATGTAGGAGGTTATGAATTTTGTCCTCTCACCTTTTTTTCATATTTATGCATTATTACAACTATTTTAGGAAAATATTTTCCAAAAACAGAAAAAAAACTTTGCAGAATTGAACTTTGAATTAATCCAATGCATATGTTTAAGAGCACATACTCTATTTCATATGTTCTTTTAACATTTATTAGATGCCTATGTTTACGAATTTTTTTTATCCCCATGGACTTAAGATCTTTTCTTTTCTAGGAGCACATACTCCTAGACGCTTGCATGCGTAAAGAAACATGCCAAGCGAAATAGTAGGTAGGGGTTGTAAAAATAATTTTGATAAAAGAATTTGAGAGCAATGGTAATAGCTTGATATTTTCTATATTTTAACAAGATGAAGTAATGATAATTACAGTCTAAAATTGTTTGGTGAACATAATATATTTTGCTTCTATTGTATATATATGTATTTTTGATATGTTAAAGCAGGCTTGCTAAAATAATAACTTTGATTGTAATGAAATTTTACAAGATAGGGTTTTACAAGTTTTTTCCGGATATTTATATCTATCTAGTTATGAGAAGGAGCAGTAAATTTGAAAATTGAATAAATTGTATTTTAGATCAACTCAAAATTTTGGAATATATATACATAGTATGGTTTTGAAAGTTTTGACTTGTTGGGATGAGTACTAAAATAAACAATGTTTTTATTAAAAACATATAAGTGAGAAAAACAATTGTAGCTAAAAGCACCCCCATACTTATGTTAGGCATAGGTATGAAGTGAAAAATATGTACAGAATATACAAAAGCATAAGAGATGGAAATATACAAGGGAATTTATATTTCGAGATTATGGAGTAGTATTAGGGTTTCAGGTTCTTTTTGAAAAGGTTCCCCAGTAAAATATAATTTTAAACGGTGCCCGTTTGCTTTGAAAGTTCCGAGTTCATGGTTAGAAATAAGAACGGTCCCATATGGCCAAATTTGTTTAACAATAAAGGGTCCGGTCAATCGGGATTTTAATTTTCTTGGAAATAATTTAAGGCGTGAGTTATATAGTAGGACAAGATCACCTGGTGAAAAATATTTTGGAAATTTAATTTTCCTATCATGATAAAACTTAGATCGCTCTTTATAAAAATTATTATTTTCATAGGCGTTTGCACGCCATTTCTCAAGTTCATTGAGTTGAAATTTACGTTGTTCGGCAGCTAAGTTTGTATCTAAGTTAAGAAATTTTAGCGTCCAGTATGCGCGATGTTCTAATTCTATAACAGGGTGATATGCCATTCCATATACTAAACGATAAGGTGTACAACCGATCGCAGTTTTTAATGTTGTACGGTAGGCCCAAAGTGCATCATCTAATTTGAGGGACCAATCTTTTCGATTGGTATCTACAGTCTTTTCTAATATGTGCTTTAGTTCTCTATTGACTACCTCCACGTGGCCGCTTCTTTAGGGGTGATAAGCGGTAGCGAGTTTATGAGTAACTCCATATTTGACTAACACTTTAGCTATCTGGGTGTTACAAAAATGAGTACCTCGATCGCTAACTATAGCCCTAGGCATGCCAAAAAGTTAAAATAAGGTTTTCAGAAATTTAACGACGACTCTCGAGTCAGCGGTGGGTAAAGCTTGCACTTCAGCCCATCAAGAAACGTAATCGACCACTACTAAGATATAACGATTTTTAAAAGAAGGAGGTAAAGGGCCTACAAAATCTATTCCCCACAGATCAAAAATTTCATATTCTAAGTAAAAGTTTTGGGGCATTTCATCCTGACGAGAAATGTTACCTGACTATTGGCAGCGGTTGCAAACGCTTACCAATTTTTGAGCGTCCTTGAATAATGTAGGCCAAAAGAATCCTGCTTCAAGGGATTTACGTGCAGTCCGGTTGGATTGATAATGTCTGCCGGTTGGTCCTTCGTGGCAGTGACATAGTACTTTTAGTCCTTCCTCGTTCGAAATACATCTTCTAATTACTTGGTCGGCACAGACTCGGAATAAATACGGGTCTTCCCAAAAGTAGTTTTTCAAGTCAGAGATGAATTTCCTCTTTTCTTGAATTGAAAAAGCTTTTGGAAGGACTCGTGCTACTAAATAGTTAGCCAAGTCTGCGAACCAAGGAGTAGAAGAGTTTGTTACCTTTTCGAGGGCGAGGAGACTTTCTTAAGGGAATTTATCTTCGATATCGGCTTCCACGAGTGTATCTATTGCAGAATTCTCTAGTCGAGAAAGATGATCGGCTGTCAAATTCTCTGCGCATTTCTTATCTCGGATCTCTAAATCAAATTCTTGTAATAAGAGAATCCAACGTAATAAATGGGGTTTTGCATCTGCCTTAGTAAATATTTTAAAGCAGAATGATCCGTAAAAACTATAACTTTTGATAGCATTATATAAGAGCTAAACTTATCAAATACAAATACAATCACCAGTAGTTCCTTTTCCGTGGTCGTGTAATTGGTTTATGTGGACGTGAGAGTTTTACTTGCATAATAGATATGATGAAAATATTTGTCTACTTGCTGTCCTAAAACAGCTCCTACCGCATAATCACTCGCATCACACATGATCTCAAAAGGAAAGGACCAGTCTGGGGCTACTAAAATAGGAGAGTTTATAAGTTTGTCCTTAATAATATTGAATGCTACTAAGAATTCACTATCAAATATAAATGGGGCTTCTTTTTCTAAAAATGGGTTAACAGTTTTGTTATTTTAGAGAAATTTATAATGAAGTGTCTATTGAAACCTGCATGGCCTAAAAAACTTCGAATAGATTTTACATTTGTTGGAGGAGGAAGTTTTTCAATTATTTATATTTTGGACTTATCTACCTCGATTCCCTGGGAAGAAATTTTATGACCGCGAACTAAACCTTCGCGGACCATAAAATGGCATTTCTCCCAGTTCAACACTAAATTTGTGTCTTCACAACGTTGAAGAACACGAGTGAGGTTATCTAAACATGTATGGAATGGGTCTCCAAATACGGATAAATCATCCATAAACACTTCCATAATGTCCTCTACTAACTTGCCGAAAATAGCTAGCATACATCTTTGAAATGTAGCTGGCGCATTACAAAGTCCAAACAGCATTCGCCTATAAGCGAAAGTACCAAAGGGGCAAGTGAACGTAGTTTTCTCTTAATCTTCAGGGGCTATAGGAATTTGTAAATACCCTGAATAACCATCGAGAAAACAATAATATGAGTGACCCGAGAGTCGCTCTAATATTTGATCTATAAACGGTAGTGGAAAGTGATCTTTACGGGTGGCATAATTTAATTTTTGATAGTCGATGCACATCCTCTAACCCATAACAGTACGTGTTGGAATTAGTTCATTATTAGCGTTTGGTACTACCGTTATACCGCCCTTCTTAGGGATGACTTGTACGGGACTTACCCATGTGCTATCTGAGATTGGATAGATAATTCCTGCGTCTAATAATTTCATTACTTCAGCTTTTACGACATCTTTCATATTAGGATTTAAAGGTCGTTGGGGCTGGATAGATTTACGAGGGTTATCTTCCAAAAAATATTTTATGCGTACAAAAATATGGGTTAAGTCCTTAGATATCAGAAATTTGCCATGCTAATGCATGGCGATGTTGTTTTAACACTTCTATTAATTTAGATGTTTTCTTATCATTTAATTTGGCATAAATAATAACAGGGAGTTTAGATTCGACTTCAAGGAAAACGTATTTTAAATTTGCAGTAAGTGTTTTCAGCTCGAGGGTTGGTGGTTTTTCATATGAAGTTGGAGTTTTTAGAGTTGTAGAAGTTAAAGATATAAAAGGTTCTAATGGATCATCGGTAGGCATTTCTTATGAAAGGGGTAAGTCTGCCAAGTCCGATTCTTCTATAGTTATTGAAAATAAATCAGCATAGGGAAAACCATTTTCCTCAAAAGAGGCTTCCGCAAGATAGCAGGAATCGTCGTTTATTAAAGAATTTTTCATAGAGGGATATATATTGATAGTAACCTCGTCATCTCCTACTCGTAAGAGAAGTCTACCATTACTTACGTCTATTATCGCGCGAGAGGTTGCGAGAAAAGGACGACCGAGAATTATGGAAACATCAGCGTCTTCCTCTATGTCAAGTATAACAAAGTCTACCGGGAAGATAAACTTGTCTATTTTGACCAGAACATCCTCTACTACTCCTATTGGATATTTAATAGAACGACCTGCTAATTGGATGCTCATTTTAGTTGGGCTGGGGTTACCTAATCCTAGTTTCTGAAAGAGCGAGTAGGGCATTAAATTTATTCTAACACATAAATCTGCTAACGCATCTTTTATTAATAGATTACCGAAGAGACACGGGAGGTAAAATCGTCCCGGATCGTTTAATTTTGGGGGTAATTTATGTAATAAAACGGCTGAACATTCGGAGTTAACGAAAACTCTCGAAATATCTTCGAGTTTCTTTTTATTTGAAAATAACGCTTTTAAATATTTTGCGTATTTAGGCATTTGTGCAATTGCCTTGCAGAAAGGTATATTGATTTGAATTTGTTTTAGCATTTTTAGAAAAAAATTATATTGTTCATCTTCTCGCTCATCTTTTAATTTAGATGGATAAGGTAAAACAACATGTGGGGAAGAGGTTCGCGGGGGTTGAGGAGGCAGAGACTTAACGGGAAGTGGTGTAGGGAGGCTAACTTTAGCTTCTTTTTCTACCCTAATAGGTGGTGGTAGCTCCCTGCCACTTCGTAGTTTGACGGCATGTCAACTTGGTAGGTTACTAGAATGGCCAGTATCCCGTGGATTTGGTTCCGTATTTCCTGGCAAATTACCAGGTTGGCGTTCCGATAGCATTTTTGAAATTTGTCCAATTTGTGTTTCGAAGTTTCTAATTGATCCGGTCAGGTTCCGGATATTGGACTCATTGATACTGACATATTTCGTGAATATGTCTTCTATCGGGGTTGGCCTAAATTGGTGTGGTTGTGGTAGTGGTGTTTGTGGTTGTGGGGGTTGCGGTGCAAATCCACTTGGATTTGCAATCGGAGGGTGTTGGGCTTTATTGGGGTTGCTCCATGAAAAATTTGGATGGTTCCTATATCCTGGATTATAAGAATTATTATTTAAGTTAATATTAGGATTATAGGAAGGTCTATAAGAGTTCCCCATATAATCGATTTCTTCAATTACATTATTATTCGGATTCCAAGTAGTTGTGGCGGAGGAAGAAGATATTCCTTCCAATTGATTAGTTAAATTTTCTACTTGGAGTGCTAAAGTAGAAGAAGTGTCGAGCTCATAAATCCCAACTTGTTTAGTGCATGACCTTGGCATGTTCCACTGGTACGCGTTCATGGCCATTTCCTCAAAGAGGGTTTGAGCGGCCTCGAGGGTTTTGTTATTGAGCGTGCCCCCAGCGGCAGTATCAATGGCTTGTCTGGTTTTAATATTCAAACCATTATAGAATATTTGTACCTTGAGCCAAGTTGGAAGTGCGTGATGTGGACACTGACGTAGATATTCCTTAAAACGTTCCCAAGTCTCATAAAGAGACTCGGACTCGCCTTGCACAAAGGAAGAAATATCCGCACGCAGACGTGCAGTTTTTGCAGGTGGAAAATACTTTGTAAGGAATTTTTCGGTCATTTCAGCCCAAGTGGTAATAGATCCTCTGGGGAGAGAACCTAGCCACTGTTTTGCTTCCGTTCGTAGCGAAAAAGGAAATAAGCGAAGACGGATGGCATCATCAGTGACGCCATTTATGTTAAATGTGTCGCATATTTCTAAGAAGTTGCATGAAAGTGAGGGTAAGATCTATCTCAACTCTAGAGGGGGGGTGAATAGAGTTTATTTAAATTAATTTCACAGTTGAGATTAACCAGCAAATATAAAATTCAATTTATAGTATAGTGTAGAGTGTTAGTAAAGAGTTAAAAACAAAGAAGTAAAGAGCACAGCACACAGCAAACCAATCACACAAACAACCCAGAAGACCCAAGGAAATATAGTGGTTCCCCAAAAACCTGGGTACATCCACTCTTCTCCACCCTTGGTAGGAATCCACTCAGGATGAGTTGATCAGGTGTCCTGACACCAATGAGCTTTTGATAAGGTGCTCAAAAACCAAAACTGGATTTTTTGATAAGGTGTCTTGCCACCACTGAGTTTTGACAAGGCTCTCAGAACCAGACAGAACTTTTGAAGGGAGTTCAAGAACCCTTTTATAACAGAAAAAGAAAAGATAAAGAGGTGAAGTTGTCTTCTCTGTTCTCAAATCAAATGAGAGAAGACTAGTGGATCTTTTGTTGTCAAAGCTCCCCCTGAGTTGTAGACAGGTTTAGGAATGGAAGCTTTGCTCTAGTGTGATAGGCCTTCAGAACTTTAGATCTCCAGCAAAGGATTGTTTCAGCAAAAAGGATAAAAGATGAGGTGTCTGGAGTTCTTGAGAAGAGGCTGTGATCACTTTTCTGTAAGCAAAAAGATTGTTATTCTGATTCTTCAGAATTGATCACTTGTTATCTATCACAGCTTAATTCTTCTTGTTGTGTTCTCTGTGTATGTTGTTGTGTGTTCTTGTCTGACTAAAGATGAAAAGAAAGATCTTATTCTCAAAAAGAATCTTGTCAAAGATAGCCGTTGGCAGGCATAAATGTCTTCCATAAAGAGTCCTGTCTTCTAGAGGAAGGTCCAATAAAACATTCCCTGAATAATTCCTTGAAACTTGCTCCAGAATAAAGACAAATGGCTGGCAGATCTCCTTAACATAAATGTTGAGAGATTTCAAAAACATTCCAAAGACTAGCAGCATTTGAATCCTTAGAATCGTTGATCTCTCAGAAAAATCGTCGATCTGAGCTCTACTATCGTCGAACTGAGCTCAGAGATGGAAACAGATCAAACAGCCAGAAAACGTCGAACTTAGCTCGAAGATCGTCGAACCGAGCTCAGCGACCTGAAGAATAGCTGAAGAGAGATTGTCGACCTGAGCTAGAAAAACGTAGAATGCAGTTCGACGACTAAACAAAATTGTCTGAAAGCAGATCGTCGATCTGAGCTCGAAGATCGTCGACTGGAGTTCGACGATTTATCGAAGTTGAGCTCAGAGAGCGTCGAACTAAGCTCGGCGTTTCGTCGATCGGAGCTTGACGAAAATTGCCTTAGACTTGGCTCTATATCCTTGATATTGGAATGGTCCTGGGGGCTGCTTCAAACCTAAGTTCTAAGCCCTAGACTCATTCTAATGTTGATCTTTATAACTATACAACTTGGTCAACCTGGTTTCTTAAGACAAACATAGTGATCCTTACCCAAATTAGTAATAGGGTGTTCCAACATTGCATAAGTGCGTGTTTGGATCTTCGTCGGGCAATCCATCAAATTGAATAGAATTTTGAATCATTTTGATTATACTCGATTTAATCTCGAAGTTATTATTAGCAATTGGTGGACGAACGATACTAGACCCGGTGTCATCTCAATTGGGTCGTGCATAATAAGACATGGTCCTTTGGGGGACCACCTCTGGCATTTGTTGTTGCTCTGCTGCCATTTCTTGTACGTGTGCGGTGCCTACGGACTCTTCCAGATTTAATATGAGCTCTTGATTCAGAGATTGGAGGCTCCTGCGAAAGGTGCGATCGATTTCAGGATCAACTTCAAGATTTAAATCAGATGGAGTTCTGCGGTTCATACACTAAAAAAGACTTTTCTATAAAAACAAAAAAATAGGTAAAAAAAACTAAGTTAAACACACAAATACAAATACAAATACACGAAAAGACGTAAAATGAAAAATAACTAAAAACAAGTTTTTTTATGAAAAATAGGTTTTCTATAAAACAGGTTTTATAATAAAAAGCAGTTTTTATTATAAACTAGTTTTTTAAGAAGAAAAGTTTTATATAAAATACGTTAAAATAGTAGGTTAGGTTTTTTGTTAGAATTCGTTAGTGGGTAATAAACTTGTTAATAAAAAATTAGGTTTTATAAAAACAAAGTTTTAAATTCAGGGAATTTTATGTTTGTTTTATTTTTATAAAAACTAAGGTTTTTTAAATAACAAGAAAAAGAAAAGATAAAATTAATAGAGTTCTTTTATTTTCAAATATTAACACATATAAACAAATCCCCAGCAACGGCGCCAAAAAGCTTGATAAGTAAAGTTTGTTTTAAAGAAGAGAGATTTGGTTTTATATAATCTTTTACGTATATAAGTCTATCTCTTTTTTACTTACTTATATCCTGTGGATTAAGGCAAGAGTACCTATCGCATAGGAGTATAGTATTTTGTAGAAAATATCAAGGTCGTCTTTTTCCTGGGATCGGTGTTAATTATTCTACTTTTTAGAACGGACAATTATTTTATCGAACGAACAGAGTGGAGTTTATATTTAAAAATAAAAGATAGAAAATATATATATATATATACGTGATTTTATTAAGATATGGACTTCAAAGGTAGTCCTCGATTTCAGAATTACTTTAAGAGAATAATAATTAAGCTATTAAAGAACAACTTTATTTCTTTATTACCTAACTTAACGAGAGGGTCCCTTTGGTAGCATCACTGACTCGAATGTACGACCGGGGAGGCTTGTGTTTAAAATGGGTTAACGTAAACGTAGTGTCTCTTCACCTGGTATATGATCAATTAACAGAAAACCCTAGTTAGGATAACTAGAAAGTAGAGTTGAAATAGTTGAAAATAATATCCAGCCCAGAGCTCATCTTGTCCAAGTGCTAAGGGTTCTTAGCCTCTTCTCAGGATGGGGGCGGTATAAAGTACAGAAAATAATATCTACCTATCTATCTTAATCCAGGATTTAAGCTTTCGCTTCACCTTTGTTTTTGGGATAGGATAGTAAAATTTTGCAGAGCTTCTGCACTATCTTAATCTAGGTCATAGGCTTTCGCCTCGCCCTTCATTCAGGATAGTATGAAATAATAAGGTTTTTGAAAATAATTTTGAAAACAGTTTCACGCTATCTTAATCCAGGACATAAGCAGAGCTTCGCCTTTCATTCGGGATAGTATGAAAAAAAGGAAAGTAAAAAACTGAAAATAAAGCAGTAAAGTACTCAGAATTAAAATTGAAAGAGTCTATTTTATAAAGTCTGAAAAATTATTACAACTTTCTAAAAAGCTGAAAAGAAAGCTAAAATATTACAACTTACAGAACTTTAGAATACTTGAAAGCTACTACCAGTTCCTTGTCAGAGAGATTTGGAGTCCTAACAGTTCTTAAGGAAGCTACTGGTGTTCAAATAATTCTACTCAGCCTGCCCCCCTATTTATAGGAAAAAATTTCAAGTGACACGCCCCCTGATACGGGCGTGTCAGGTAGGGCGTGACAGGGTCACAGGCATAACTTCTAGCATATTGGGACAAGTGTCGAGCTGGTTTGAACTTCGAATAGAATTTGAGCGGGTCACGGGCATGACTGATGATATAACGGGCGTGATTGATGATGTCACGGGCGTGTAAGGCAGCTGATTCATCAGGCGGCACGGGGCGTGGCGACAGCGCAGCAGCTTGCTGGTATGTTGGATAGAACTTCAGGACACAGACGTGTCGATTTTTTCACGGGCATGTCTATCGATTTTTTCGGTTTTCCTGTGTAAAAAACAGCAAACAAAATGGAATGAAAAAGGGATGTCACGCCCTAGGTCACGGGCGTGACCTAGGGGCGTGACCTAAGTAAAAAATACAAAAAATCAGAAAAACTTAGAAAATTAATCTAAAACATAAAAAATACAATATAATAAAAGTAGTTAGTTTTATATATCAAAACTAAGGTTTTATTTATAAATATGCAAATTTAATACGATATAAAATTGAAAATTTTTTATACTCATCAATAGCTCCTAGTGAGCTTAAGGCCTGTTTCTTGGAGACCTTGGGGCCATTATGATTGTGAGGCCTATCTTATGGAGACTTGGGGGTCATTGTGTTGATCTATGAGTCCAAGGGTCCCATCTTAGGCGGTCGTGTGTGTCAGCCTTGGAACATAACGCAGTTATGTATTATGAATGGACAAGGGAAGGCTGACTCGCATCGTGGCTTGTGAGCCTGACGGTTTGAGCAATGGGCTGTGGCTGACCTATACCCACCTTATGATGATTGGCTTGGAGTGAGTTAGTGGCTTGAATCTCAGCTTGATTATTTCATAGCATAAGGAGAGTCATATGCTTTATGTTGGAAAGACTCTAATGCTCAAGCAGGTGGGGCTTGAATCTCAGCAGACCGAAAGTGAATGCTCATGTGTAGACCGTCCTTGAGAGCAGTGGTGGGTCTTGAATCTCATCACACAGATAATGCGACCTGAGTGCACGGGACGTGTGGCCGGTAGTGCCAACGTCTTTGGTGATTGGTGCTTTAGTAGCGCGTTTTGATTGCCACTATATATTTATGTTAAATGCCTACAGGGAAAGAGCACCGCCACCCCTATTGAGGGGTGGGGTCGTTATAATTTGGTCAGCTAATGCTTATCGTTGCTTTGTTTGCCACCTTTGGGGTGGAATGCATTTGTTCAGGTGCAGCTTGAGAGCCGAGCGGGAAATAGCTGGCTATAGTCCATGGTTGCTATGCCGGTCCTCGAAGGCCAAAGTGAAGTTGTTTTGTTGTTTCATGTATGGTCGTCCTGCAAGTCGAAGTTTGTAAAACACTATTATTTGAGGAAACGGTTGTAAGTTCTTAAAGCCATAACTATTTGTATATTTATCTTATCATTCCTAATTGGTGTTAGTGGACATTCCTGTGTTTGGGTTCCACGCAAATAAAATTTATCTTTCGCTAGAATGCACTCTGAGTTATGATACATTTATGGATTGTGGTCTCAATACGTAACTCCACTGACTGTCTATGGAATATGGCCTGGGGCCCCAGCCGGACCTTATATTATATTCTATGTGATAGAGGGGGGTGTAACAGGTGTTACAAATATCTTTTGTCTCGACGCATTTGCACTTAAACAGATTTTCTGCTTCTCCACTAAGGCATTGAGTGAATGGACTTTACTCGACGCTTATGTACTCAAATAGATTTTCTGCTTCTCAACAGTATCTTTGAGTGAATAACATTCAGTCAGAGCCTTACAGAACTTTAGCATTGAATGATGTGAGATGACTCGATGCTTTTCTACTTAGACATATTTTCTTCACACTAGAGTGCGCTGACTTATCTCAAATTGAATTTCTGATAATTCAAAGCTGTTTTATCAATCAATTACTAATTACCTGTATATTTTAACTCAGAGAAATATCAAACACATATTTGTATATTGAAAGTATCTAGTGTCGACTAAGTCCACCTATGGGGGGGATAGTGTCGTGCAGTCTTTTGCGGAATTTAAATTACCTGCACAAGTAAACAAACACAGCATAGAAAAGCACACAAGCAATTATAGTGGTTCCCCGATTTGGGTACATCCACTCTCCCCCTTCGACCTATCTCCCACCAAGGGACGACTCGGTCACTTCACCAACCGGATTGAAATACAATCCTCACACTACGGAAGGAACCCTTCCAACCAAAGGAGTCACTACTCCTCCACCACGGGTTGAACCCAACCCATACAACTAGGAATCAATATTCCTTTACAACAAAACAAAATTAGAATGTACAAGAAATACAAACTACACTTGTGGAGAACCCGATGTCCCTCTTCGTTCGTTGAAGCATTCTTGAAGGAGACGAAGAGTTCACGACTGGAGTACTCTCTTGGAGAGGATCTTACCAAGATCAGCTGCGGCAAGTGATTGCGGCGGCGATGCTTTGTTGATCCAAACTTCTTGACGAAGCAAGAAAGGTCTACCAACGATCTCAATCGGATCGGTCGTCTAAATCGATTTGGAATGAAAAACTAACCTCGTTCAACAAATCGAGAAACAAGAGATCGCGAGAGAGAAGCGTGAGATGCTAGACTTGCCTCAGTTCTTTTGCCGGAAGATCAAAGATGATCTGAGATCTGCGGCGGCGAAATCTTTGCGAGTGGCGACGCCGAGCGGTGGTGTTCCGCGATCGGCTAGGTCACGCACTGCTGCTTTTTATTTTCCGTGAATCGCTACCTTGTAAGTTCAAAATACGCGAGTATATATACAGTAGAACAACCTCAATGACCATTGTCGGGCCCACAAGAAGAAGACCTAGTTCCGGTCAAAACAGCGCACAGCTTCTTGATTCTGTCCAGCGAACAGAGCAAATTTTCCTAAGGCAAATTCGGCGAGAAACATTGGTGATTCTCAACGAAGTCGGCGGGAATCACTTGTGATTCCCGTCGAATTTGCCTTGGCAGGATTCCAGTTGAAACTCTTGTCATTCGGAGGGAATCGGCGAGAAAGCAAGGTCATTCTCAACGAATCGGCGGAAATGCAACGTCATTCTCGACGAATCGTCGAGAATCAGTTAGTGATTCCCGTCGATTCTTCCTTAGCAGAATTCTTGAAGGAGGACAGTCAGCCAGATGAAATCGGCGGGAATAACTGACTGATTCTCGATGATTCGGCGAGAATCACTAATGATTCCTGTCGAATCAGCGAGAATCACTTAATGATTCCCGTTGATTTTGACTTAGACGCTTTTTCTCTTCCTTCCTATGAACTTGGTCTTTGACCCATCTTTGCTCCTCTTCTGGTCTTGATCTATCTCGACCATGTACTTGAAAGTAAGTACACTCGAATAGAGAGAGCACATGCGACTCAACACATTGATCTGCTCAACGAGGGATTACGTTGCGCAGACCCGTGTATATTGACCCACTGCACACTGACATTGGTGTGTACTTAGCACGGAATAGCTGCAAGCACAACTTGATAGAAAATCATCAAATACATTGTCAATTCAACTTAGCTTGTCAAGGGGCTTCTTCAAATCAGGTACATTGTGGATACAATACCCAACAATCTCCCCCTATTTGAAGAAGCCTAAACCCTACAAGCTAAGGTAAATAGAACAGATGGGAATGAAAATCATACGTCGAAAATTTAGTTGAGAGTGAAATTCATTACCATTTTCCTGAGAGTATACTTAACATTGGCAGCCACCTACTTAACAACCTACTTAACATTGGCAGCCACCTTAGCCTTAGCCGAGAGGGTAATCTCCCCATTTTCGGCTTATGCAAATCTGGGACTTCACTTGGAGCCAAATGCTCCACCTCAATTCTTGGATCCGTGCTCAATCTTGAGTTCCTTGCTGATGCTCCCCCTTGATCCAAGAGCCTTGAGCCCTTTAGTCTTCAATCTTTATAGTTCAGCATATCGAGTTCGGTTTTGAAGAGACTGAACTTGACCTCGTCTAGGGGCTTTGTGAAGATATCTATAACCTGCTTATCCGTGAGGACATAACAGAGAGAGATATCTTTGTTTTTCACATGCTCCTGAATGAAGTGGTAGCACATTATATCTTTTCCCAAATCCTTTGTTCCAGAGCAAGCCTAGAACATCTCTTATCTAGGTCCCATCATGTTCATAGGTACCTAGACTATCCTGCAAAATAGAATTACCTTACCTTAGGAACCCAATAGGTATTAAGTCCTAGGTTCCTTGTTAGCACACTCCCCCTCGGGTGGTTAACCCTACGAGTGGTCGGCCTCGCATTGCCAACATGAGGAGTCTCATTGTTCCTTGGATTAAACCAGCAATCTACGGCAAAGTGACCAACTTTACCGCAGCACAAACAGTCAAACCTGTTGTACCGCTTCCTAGGCTCCAACTTAACCCTTGGAACGATGGGTCCAGCTCAGGCATTGGATCTGGAGATGGAGGCATCATGATGACAGCAGTCACACGATTTCTTCACTTCCTGTTCCTTCAGTATAACAGGCTTGGCCTTTGGTGCCTACTTTCTATTATGGCCACTAGAGAAGTGGCCATAATTCTCCACTTGGATTTCCTCATAAGGTGCCTTGAAGACACTCTCACCGTAGTTGCGGGGGAAGGCCCAACCATCATACAGGCTCTTGGGCTTTTCAACCGAGGGCCGGAAGAAGTGGCCATAGGTTGACTCAAAGTCCTGCTCATTGCAAGGAAAGCCAGGCTTTCTGAATAGAACATGATCGAGTGGGGCCTTTCCCTTTTCTACAGCAGAGGCCTTCTTAGCAGCCTTATTTTTTCTATGTTTTCTGCTTCTCCTGGATGATTTACCAGGCACACCCACAAGCCCTAAGCCAGCCCCTTTAGCCTGAGCAGAGAATTCATCAACTAGAAGAAGAACGGTCTTGGGCATGGAGAAGCTTTTTACAATCTTCCTTTCAGCCGCTATTTTTTCTTCCAACTTGTTTATTTCTTCCTATTTCTGGTCAAGGAGCCTTAGAGACTAAGAGTGCTCAGAAGTCAGGTCCAGGTGTTCCTGTCGGAGAGAAATCAAGCTAGTGATCTCTTCTCTTAGGGACACACCCTCAGCCTAAAGGAATTTGACTTCCTTTTTCTGAGCTCTCGACCACTTGCGGCATTCCTCAAAGGTATTGAGCAGAAGCTCATACTTTTCGAGGAGCTCAGCTTCACGGGTAGATGGGTTGTCCTCGAGATCATCATCAGGAGACTCAGAGTCAGAGTTAGAGAGGGGGTATGATCTTTTACCTTCCTAGTAAATGAGGGGCAGTCTCCTTCTGAGTCAGAGCGACCCATTAGCCCGAAGTAGGCTTCCTCATCATCACTGGAGTCTGACGAAT
This sequence comes from Platanthera zijinensis, assembly GCA_039513925.1. Classification (NCBI taxonomy): domain Eukaryota; kingdom Viridiplantae; phylum Streptophyta; class Magnoliopsida; order Asparagales; family Orchidaceae; genus Platanthera; species Platanthera zijinensis. The sequence goes on along the minus strand of CM077078.1, from coordinate 154,740,799 downwards.
AAGACTCACTCAGTGTCTTTGTCTTTTTGGCAATGTAGCTCCTCTCCTTCTTCTTATCTCTAGAGGACCTGTGCTCCTCTCCCTTCCCCTTGTCTTTCTTGCTTTGGTGGCAGTCAGCAACAACGTGACCTGGCTTATTGCATCCAAAACAAATAATGTCAGCAGAGCGATGTTTGTTCTGTTTAGGTTCATACCTGTCTGAAGAGTAATTCTTCTTTTGATGTCTGGAGGAGGAGCCGTCTCTCTTTCTTTGATTCCTCATCTTGAGGAACTTCTTGAATTCTCGAGTGATGAGGGAGAATTCTTCTTCAGATAGCTCTGAGCCGGAAGAGCATGGCTAAGAGTCTTCTTCCTCATCCCTTTTCCAAGAGCGGGACGAGGCTGCACCCTTGCCTTTTATTGAGTGATTGGCTTTCAGGGCTACAGTCTTTTCTTTGGCAGCGGCTTTGTCAGCTTCTTCTTCAACTTTTCTGGTGTTCAGTTGAAGCTCATAGGACATAAGCTTCCCAAATAGAATCTGGGGATCAGTTTCTGCCAGCTTGCCAAATTTTCTGATGGCGCAGATCTTGGTTTCCCATTCCTTAGTAAGGGATCTAGGGAATTTGTCATTTAATTCACCATCGGTGAATATTCTTCCATAGACCTTCAGGGCATTGACGATCTTCAGGAAGTTCTCGAAAGTCACTCCGATCTCTTCCTTGGGACCTTGCCTGAAGGCCTTATACTTTTGGTTTAGAAGGGATCTTTGATCATCCCTTACTTCATCTATGCCATCCATCAGGATGATCAGGCAGTGCCAGATGTCCTTAGCAGTCCTGCAGTTGCTGAAGTTCTGCATCATGGAGTCATCGACGGCGCAGACAAGAATGTTCAGAGCCTTCTTGTCAAGACCGTCTAGCACCATCTCATCCTTGTCCATTTCGGAGAGCTTCTTGGGCACTTTCTTGGTTAGATCAATGGTGGAGGCCTTAGTGGGGATATAAGGTCCTTGCTCCACTACCATGAAGAGTTGGGGGTTTACTGCTTTCATGTAATACCTTATCCTTTCCTTCTAGATAGGAAAGTTCAGCTTGTTGCACACTAGAATCTTCCCTGAATACTTGAGTCCGTCCATTTCAGAGATCTTCTTTCTTCTTGACACTAGATGCGAGATCTTACTCAAGGTGTAAACCATATTGTTGAGCAACCTCCCTCTCATACCACTTGAAAGTATCTAGTGTCGACTAAGTCCACCTATGGGGGGGATAGGTGTCGTGCAGTCTTTTGTGGAATTTAAATTACCTGAACAAGTAAAAAAAAACACAGCACAAAAAAGCACACAAGCAATTATAGTGGTTCCCCGATTTGGGTACGTCCACTCTCCCCCTACGACCTATCTCCCACCAAGGGACGACTCAGTCACTTCACAGACCGGATTGAAATCCAATCCTCACACTACGGAAGGAACCCTTCCAACCAAAGGAGTCACTACTCCTCCACAACGGGTTGCACCCAACCCTTACAACTAGGAATCAATATTCCTTTACAACAAAACAAAATTAGATTGTACAAGAAATACAAACTACACTTGTTGAGAACCCGATGTACCTCTTCGTTCGTTGAAGCGTTCTTAAAGGAGACGAAGAGTTCATGACCGGAGTACTCTGTTGGAGAGTATCTTGCCAAGATCGGCGGTGGCAAGTGATTGCGGTGGCGATGCTTTGTAGATCCAAACTTCTTGACGAAGCAAGCAAGGTCTTCCAACGATTTAAATCGGATCGTCGTCTCAATCGATTTGTAATGAAGAACTAACCTCGTTCAACAAATCGAGAAACAAGAGATCTCGAGAGAGAAGCGTGAGACGCTAGACTTTCCTCGGTTCTGTCCCTGGAAGATCAAAGATGATCTGAGATCTGCAGCGGCGACAACTTTGCGAGCGGCGACGGCGAGCGGTGGAGTTCTGCGATCGGCTAGGTCACGCACGGCTGCTTTTGATTTTCCGTTAATCTCTACCTTGTAAGTTCAAAATACGCGAGTATATATATAGTAGAACAATCCTAAATGACCGTTTTGGGGCCATCAAGAAGAAGCCCTAGTTCCGGTCAAAACAGCGCACAGCTTCTTGATTGGGTCCAGCGAACAGAGCAAATTTGCCTAAGGCAAATTCGGCGAGAAACATTGGTGATTCTCGACGAAGTCGGTGGGAATCACTTGTGATTCCCGTCGAATTTGCCTTGGCAGGATTCCAGTTAAACTCTTGTCATCCGGAGGTAATCGGCGAGAAAGCAAGGTCATTCTCGACGAATCGGCGGGAATGCAACATCATTCTCGACGAATCGTCGAGAATCAGTTAGTGATTCCCGTCGATTCTGCCTTAGCAAAATTCTTGAAGGAGGACAGTCAGCCAGATGAAATCGGCGAGAATCACTGACTGATTCTCGACGATTCGGCGAGAATCACTAATGATTCCCGTCGAATCGGCGAGAATCACTTAGTGATTCCCGTCGATTTTGACTTAGACGCTTTTTCTCTTCCTTCCTATGAACTTGGTATTTGACCCATCTTTGCTCCTCTTCTGCTCTTGATCTATCTCGACCCTGTACTTGAAAGTAAGTACACTCCAATATAGAGAGCACACGTGAGTCAACACATTGATCTGCTCAACGAGGGATTACGTTGCGCAGACCCGTGTATATTGACCCACTGCACCCTAACATTGGTGTGTACTTAGCATGGAATTGCTGCAAGCACAACTTGATAGAAAATCATCAAATACATTGTCAATTCAACTTAGCTTGTCTAGGGGCTTCTTCAAATCAGGTACAATGTGGATACAATACCCAACATATATATTATTGACTAATGGGGCTTCTTAAAGTCAAGGACATTGTGATCAATATTCCCAATAGTATGGGCTTAAAACGCCACCTGGCACACAAAAATTGGGCCCCTCACTTGGCACTAGCTAACAGGTTAAAACTATGCTAAGTCAAATTTCGGTTACATCCACTTGATACTTTATAAGGAACATATCGACTGCATCGGATCAATGCTTAATAAAGAAAAATTCGATAGCAACAACAAGAAACTTCATAAGGCTAATCTCGGCTCCATCGACTGAAACGGCAAGAAGCTTCATAAGGCCAATATTGGCTGCATCGACAACATCAATCAGAAGCTTCATAAAGCCAATATTGACTACATATGCCAGAAGCTTCATAAGGCCAATCTCGAATGCATCGACTACATTAGCCAAAAACTTCATAAGGCCAAAATTGACTACATCGACTGCATCAGCTAAAAGCTTCATAAGGCCAATATCGACTACATTCGCCTAAAGCTTAAAAAGGCCAAAATCAGCTCCATCAACTGCATCGACGATAAATTTCATAAGGTCAATAGCGACTGCATCGGCTAGAAGCTTTTTATACCCAATATCGGCTGCATTGACTACATCGACGATGTAACGCCCCCGATTTTGTTCGACGATTTTATTTAAATAGGAAACATAATATTCATGACGTCGTGGCGTTTCCTTTAACGTCTAGTTAGCGGCGCATTGCCGTAAAGGCATTTTCGCATCATGGTGGTCAAGTCGGCCGAATTCTTGTTGTAATGGGAAAATTTTGCATTTGGAATTTAAGTTAAGTAATTTTTGGCTTGCTCGTCCAGTTTCGGTGCGATCCGAGCGATATTTGGGCCTCAGCGTTTTTCCGAAGTTTTGTAGAATTTATGTTTGTCGTAAACTTTGGAAATTTATATCTCGAGAATGGCTAGTCGGATTTTGGTTTTGACTTCTCCGTCGTGTTCGCAGCGTCTGTGCTCGCCTACAGCGTGAGTTTCGTTCAATTCGGCGCGCATTTGGGCCTCCGTTTCGAACTCGCGTTTCCTGATTCAATATGTATAAATACGATCATTTTATTATGAAAAGTACTATTCATTCGTACAGTTTGATCAAAGGGTATGTTTGCAAAGAAATCGTCTATGTTTTCCTTATACTCGAGTGATTTTCTCTAGTACTCGAGTAGCTTATTTCTCCTACTCGAGTAATCTTTAATCTACTCGAGTATATCCATAATGTTACTCGAGTAATTCTTTTATCTACTCGAGTATATCCATAATGTGACTCGAGTAATTCTTTCTTCTACTCGAGTAATCTTTTCTGCTACACGAGTAATTCTTTCTTATACTCAAGTATCTTTCTGTTACTCGAGTATATCAATTCTGTTACTCGAGTAATTCTTTCTTCTACTCGAGTATCTTTCTATTACTCGAGTATATCAATTCTGTTACTCGAGTAATTCTTTCTTCTACTCGAGTATCTTTCTGTTACTCGAGTATATCAATTCTGTTACTCGAGTAATTCTTTCTTCTACTCGAGTATCTTTCTGTTACTCGAGTATATCAATCCTGTTTCTCGAGTAATTCTCTCTTCTACTCGAGTAATCTTTCCTGCTACTCGAGTATATATCTACCCGAGTAGTCGTTTCTACCTCTCGAGTACGCGTAAGCTTGTTCTCGTGTAGTCCGTTGTAGTCTGCGTTCAGGCGCATTTTAGAGGGTCAAAACGGTGCCGTATGGAAAAATGGCTAACATGAAATTTGTTCGTATCAGCGAGATCTACAACTTTCATGTGGGGCACTTTTTGATTCGAAGCCATACTAGACCTTTAATTTTATTTTCCGCGAACTGCTTGTATTATACCGTTCTCTTTTATTTAGACAAAATATTTTATAAGTACTTATATATATATATACTCTTATACTTAGGTTATTAGAAAAGAATAAACACTTCTTCTTCCCCGATTTCTTTCTCCCAAACCAGAGCGGCGTGAGCGAGAGAGAGTCTTTTTTCGTGAATCTTCCGGTGGCCGCCGACGGAGCTCCGGTGCTCGAAATCTTCAACCGAGCGTAGATCTAGAAAGCTCTCGACGAGAGCTACGCCATCGTGGTAAAACTTCTCCCGTTTCTTGAGTTTTCTCGTTAGGGTTTTTCGGCTCTAACCTCCATTTCAGCCCTTTTTGTCCAGATTTCAACTTCCCTTATCTTCTTACGCCCCGATCTGCGACGTGGAGTGATTCGGAGAACTTTTCCGGTAAAACCAAGGCAAGTGGTGGTTTCCCCTAATTTCTCCTTCTCCGATTTGATGGTAACGGTTCAGTTTTTATGTTCTTTAAAATTTTCTGCACTTTGTCTTCCAAGTCATTGCTACGATTAACCTTTTTAAATGATCACTCGATGTTGTATGATTTTGTCATGGTGAACTTGATTTTGTCATGATATATTTGATTGTTCTTGGAGTGTTTCAATGATGGCTTTAAATGTCTTACCTATCATTTTTGAACGTATTAGAGTTTGTCTCGAATTGTAATCGTTCATAGGGGTTGATCAACCATGTCTTGGAACTAGAAGTGTCAAGTAGAATCCGACGAGCCAAATCTCGAGATATATGTGATGGTTTCTTTGTGGGTTTTCTTGATTGCGGGAGTTAGTGGACGAAATCACCTCCTCAAAGTTTGATGCCTTTATTAGTACCTTGTGGAAGTCTACCAGGTTTTTGGGCACCTGCGGTGTATGGTGGAGAGTATGAGACTCCCTCGCAGTTAGACGGATATTTTATTCGTGAGGGTGTGTCCAGTTGAGTGACCACCTCGCCCGTGTTTTTTGGATAGAGTCGACCACAGGTGCCTAATAAAGGTTTTGTATTTATTCCTTATGATTTATTCATGTTGTCACCTTATAGCCTTGTGCGTCTGGTGTACTCTTGTGATGAATCACGTAAGAGTTCTTTTTTTTTTCTAATGATGCCTTGTTTCTTTTTGTACTTTACTTCAAAGGTTTTTGTCTTGGGTTCGTACCCCTTTTGACCTTTATTCATTTTGGCTAAATTTTCTGCCACCATTTGTACCCTCTTGTTGAGGTGTTCTGTCTTTGGAATGCCCCAGGTTCGGAGCATTAGCAGGTAGCGGAGCCGGTTTTGGAGCCCTAGCAGCAGCAGTTTAGCTGTAGTTTTTCCCCCTCGACGTAGCGAGGTAGTTCGTTGTTTTAGTTTTCTTTGCCCAGTTTCAGACATATTCCTACTATGGGTTCGTGTCAGGTTGTTGACGCCCACAGGATTGTTGATTTCTTTTGACACTTGCTAGTTGTTGTGGTTTTCTTATGTTTGGTTTACATTACTTGCTCTATGGGATGAATATTGTTAGGATTGCATGTTAGATATTTTTAACCTATAAAACCCTACTATTAGTAAAGCATACTTGTCATCTCTTTCAAAACTAAGCCACTACTTTCTAGTTAGCGTAAAGACTTTTCTATACTTATTATAAATCTAGGGTTTGCATAGTATGAGTAGTTCCTCGGGAACATCCATGCTCATGTAGGATATTAGAGTCAATTTAAATAAGTATTTTCCGCAAGCGTATAATTTATATTTTTAAATCGTGAACTAGATGATTCACTAAGTCGAGGGATACGGCCATCGTCATAACTTAAACTAGATTTTATTCATAACCATTTATGTTTTCTTCTAAAATTGTAGAGTTTGGAGTCTTGCCTAAACGTCTGCAGTTATCCCCTGCACGGCGTGGCATCACGACGCGTATTTTCCCCTTGCTCTGATATAATTAAATTGTTGGGAAAATGTGGGTTGTGACAGTTGGTATCAGAGGGAGGTTGCTTGACAATTGGTCGGGCAACCTTCCCTTGTTAGTGTTAGTTGCTTAGTGTCATATCATACACACACCGATGTGTCATCAATATGTCTTGGCTGAAGCATGAACACTACACTCATAAGCATGATTATACGGGGCATATTATGTAGTATGGGATGCATAATATGTGTTTGTATATGGATCCATCATAGGTGGCAGCATGTGAGGGTTATGTAGTATGGGATGCATAACCTCACCACATGAATGCCCATTAGCTCGTTTTCTTTTCGTTGCATGCAATATTATGTAGTATGGGATGCATAACATTGCCTGTGTACGCCGCTCATAATATGCATTAAGGCCTTTTATAGAATTCATAGCACCACATGCATAGCATAATATAACATAAGCACAACATGCCAAGCTAATGATTTACTTGATGACATATGTACACACATGATTTTGAATAAGAGTAAAGAATTTATGCATTCATATTATAGGCACATGAGTCAATATGATGATAGGATATCATCCTGAGTAGGACATATCATCATCGTGTAGTCCCAGAGCAAGTGACAGCTTTAGCAAGTGTCTTTCAAGTATGGTCTGAACTAGTTTTGTTTGCCCTAGTCGTAATCTAGGATTTTAATTGGGTTGATCGTTTGCCTTTTTAGAAATGCCTCCAAAGCGTATTGCGACGAGATCGACTCCCCAGTCGGAGGGTGAGTCGTTAGGTGCGCAGAGTGATGCGTTGATTGAGAGTTTGCGCCAGAGCAACGAGGCTCTATCAAGGCAAGTAGTTGCGATGCAAACGCAAATTCAGTCATTTATGTCTACCGCTCCAGCGCGGCAACCTTCAGTGCAAGAGCCTGCCATGGGTCAAGTCATGCCCGATACCCCTGCTCCTCTGGTGACCCTGGTGGCAATACCACCAGAAATGAATTTCATATCGCATTTCCAGCGATTGGGACCTCCCACCTACGACGGGAGTGCCGACTTTATGATTTTGGATGATTGGATCATCTCAATCGAGGAGATGTTTTCGTATTCCTGGATTCTAGAAGCCCAGAAGGTTATGATCGCAGCCTATCAGTTAAAAGGCCTAGCAAAGAGTTGGTGGATTCGTGAAAAGGAGAGTCTAAAGGAAGGTTGTACCTGGGACTCTTTCAAGAAGATGTTGCTGAAGAAGTTTCTGCCCTCGGTCGAGCAGGACCGTCTCATGAATAACTTCCTGCATTTGAAGCAGAGACAGCTCACGGTGAGCGAATATGAGATTGAGTTTAGCAAGTTCAGTAGATTTGCTCCCGATTTGGTAGCTTCGGAGGAGGGAAGAGTGAAACGTTTCCTGGGAGGGCTAAGAAGTGATGTCCAGCAGTGGGCATGCGCTTATGGAGCTGACAGTTATGTTGTGGCAGTGGAAGCCGCACTAAAAGTTGAAGCGATTGAAAATGCCAAGAACCGCAGTGCTGCGGCGAGGAAAGAGAAAAGGAAGGGTGTTGAGGATGGTAGCTCTAGGGCATCTGGCCCTTCTTCGAGGAAGAAAGGTAAGGAAGTGTGTAGTTTCTGTGGTCGTCCTGGCCACCCTTACGAAAGATGTTTCAAGAGAACAGCCACCCTGAAGCAGCAGCAAGTGCATGCCATCCAAGGTGCACCCAAGGGAGAGCTCGTGTGCTCGTTCTGTGCAAGGAAGGGTCATGATGTGAGTCGGTGCTGGATGAAAGAAAGGACCTGCTTCTAGTGCGGGCAGAAGGGACACCAGAAATCTTCGTGCCCCCAGGCTCAAACCCCACTGCAGCCTGCCCCGCTTTGAGCTCTGCCGCCACCACCAACCCTAGATAAAGGAAAAGGAAAGTTGAATGTGATGACTAGCGAGGAAGCTCAAAACTCTACGCAAGTTATTTCAGGTTAGCCCCAGTCTATTTTATCCCTATTATTTATCGTTGTTGCCATGGTTATCGTTCGTTTATTTATGTATGTTATGGTTTTAGGGGAGTTTAAGGTACGAAATAGGTGGGCGCGCGTTCTGTTCGATTCGGGTGCCACCCATTCCTTTGTGGCCGGGAGGTTTGTTGATAAACATTGCCTGGATGTTGATCAATTGAGAGACTCCTTCAACGTCAAGCTTCCCTTCGGTGATTCGGTGATATCCAATCAAGGAGTTCCGAGATGCCCTATTCATCTTGGCAATTTTCTGGCCCTTGCGGATCTGTTAATTTTAGACCTGACTGATTTTGATGTGATTTTGGGCATGGACTCGCTGTCCAAGTATGATGCAGTCATCCAGTGCAAGGCAAAAAGGCTGGACTTCAGGATGGACAATGGCCAACCTATGAGCGTCTATGGATTTCAGGACAGAGTTTCCCCTGTCATTTCTGCGGTACATACTATAAAGTCTGGTTGCGAGGCATTTTTAGTTTCTATTTTTGCTGTAGAAACAGCTTCTGTTACACCACGTCTCGAGGATGTCTCGGTGGTGCGAGAGTTTCCAGATGTCTTTCCTGATAGTCTTCCAGGACTTCCTCCTGAGAGGGAGATTGAGTTCGTTATTGACCTCGAGCCAGGCACTCGCCCATCGCCAAGGCACCGTACCGTATGGCTCCGCGTGAGTTGGATGAGTTGCGTACTCAGCTCGATGAGTTTCTGAGGTGTGGTTTTATTAGACCAAGTTCTTCTCCGTGGGGTGCTCCGGTTTTGTTCGTAACAAAGAAGGACGGATCGATGAGGCTTTGCATCGATTATAGGGAATTAAATAAGGTGATCGTTAAGAATAGATATCCCCTGCCAAGGATCGATGATTTGTTCGATCAGCTACGTGGTAGCTCGGTATTTTCAAAAATCGATCTTCGCTCAGGCTATCACCAGTTGAGGATTCGCGAGGAAGATATTCCCCGAACCGTATTCCGTTCACGGCATGGACATTATGAGTTTTTGGTGATGTCTTTCGGTTTAACCAATGCACCCTCTGCTTTCATGGATTTGATGAATAGGGTGTTTAAGGATTTCTTGGACCGATTCGTTATTGTGTTCATAGATGACGTCCTAGTGTATTCCCGCAATGTTGAGGATCATACTCAGCATTTGTGTTTGGTTTTGTCGACCCTGAGGAAGCATAAGCTATGTAATGACCCCATCCGTTAAATGACGTATAGTAGAAGGTCCGGCCGGGGCCCCACACTATATGCCACAAACAGACGGTGAGGTCACAAGGTAATATCAAACCACATGAGTCCTAACTCAGAGCATTCTAGCGGAAGCTTATTAAGTGCAAGAACTCATACCATTGAATGTCCACTAATATATAAATATCACATTTATATATATAACCAGGAATGTTTACAAACCACACCGCACACGGCCTTAAGGCCTTACAAGTTACTCTTTACAACACATATAATTTCATACATCGGCACGCAGGCCGGCCACACATGAAATCCAACACTTCGCACGGCCTTCAAGGGCCTACCAGCAGCATGGGCTTTTGCCCGCTCAATCCATCAGCCCGCAACACCTGCATAAGGACGTCCACCCCATGGGTGATAAACAAAGCAACGGTCAGCATTCAGCTGACCAATTATAACGACCCCACCCCTTACCCGGGGCAGTGGTTCCTTCCCTACATGTATAGCAACTACAACATATAAAGAACATACACCCAACATCACAAACGCCGGCCTCAATGCCAGGCGCTCCGTGCACTCAGGGCACCTTTTATGGTTTGTACTTGGTAGGCGGGCATAAGCCTCCAAACCCTTGTTGAAGACCTCACGCACCCGTCTCACTCAGAGGTACGCACCACACCAAAACCCGTGAGCACTATCAGTCGACCTACCCACGTAGTGTAACAAGCCTAGGGAATTCGCCCTGCTGCTTTGCTACCAATCGACCGCTCACCCGATCTTAACATTGCCACTTGGTGGAATGGGCATAAGCCTCCAAACCCCTGTTGAAGACCTCTCGCACCCACCCACTCAGAGGTGTTCATCGCCACTTGGTAGAATGGGCATAAGCCTCCAAACCCTTGTTGAAGACCTCACGCACCCACCCACTCAGAGGTGTCCGCACTCCATCAACCAGCTCTTAACAAGCATGCAACCAAAGGAGCTATGCAAAGCATCCTATACACCAAACACATCGTCCTCACCATCTCCGCAGGATAAACGATGAATACACGGAGTCTTCTCCGGTTCGCAATATAAGCATCACCAATCCCGACATACGTCTGGATGGGCTTCACACAGCATGCCTATGCCGTACTACAGACTTCCGGCTCTAGATGCAGACTCAACTGCTGGAATCACTTACGCGTTTCCATCTCTTGATGGAGGATCCCATGCACATGCAAAACAAAGGGCTTCACCTGCCCAAGGAAGAAAGATCGTTACCCTTGACGATCGCTTCGGCGCCATAGAAAACTAGCCGGATGGAAATCACCGCAGCGGCCTTGCCTCCGCAACGCTGCTCTCGGCTCTCTATTCGACTTGACGAAGCTCCACCGGCGGCCGGAAAGCTCCTCCTCCTCTTCCTCCAAGCTCTCCTCTCTTTCTTCTCTTTAGAGAGAGAAAGGCTAAGTGGAAATGAGAATTCATCTCAATCCACGGCCTTAAAGAGGCTGGAACAGCTTTGGACCACACGATCCAAATAGAAGGAAACGAACGGCCGAGATCTGCCCAAAAAACCCAACTTTTGGCTGACACGGCCTGTGACACGCCCGTGTCACAGGTCGTGTACCCTTTAGCGGCACACGCGGTTTGGAACCGACTGAACAACACGGGGATCGACACGCCCGTGTCGAACCTGACACGCCTGTGTCATTCTTGAGACACGCCCGTGTCCCCTACTACACGGCACTCAACGACTTCCAAAACCAGTACACGGGTCGGAACACGGCAGCCGACACGCCCGTGTTCATGGCCGTGTTCACGGCCGTGTACGGCTCTGACTCGAATAGGCCAAATTCGAACTTTAATTCAAACACGCCCTGGGACACGCCCGTGTCCCAGGCCGTGTACCCCCGACACGCCCTGGGACACGCCCGTGTCCCAGGCCGTGTCTAACAGCCTGCTACTCAAAATTGTGTACCAACAAATTTTGAGATTCTGGGGTGTTACAACCCTCCCCGCCTTATAGAAATTTCGTCCCGAAATTTAGCGCAACGCACAAGTATCAACACAACCACGCTGTTGCGATACAACCCAAAACGATCCAGGTTTAGAGCTCAGAGGCCACAGCTTGGCTCGCCCCATGGAATCGTACCACCACAACTGTTTGTCCCAAACAGAAATACATACATACATACATACAACAGACAACAAAATAAGGTGCACACTCCACTTTATTTCGGCTTCTCCGCATCTCGCAGAATCCGTTTCGCGGCCTCCATTAAGTCCAAAGCACGGATTTGCTGTTCTGCTTGATTTGAGCTTTGCGGCTCCTGCATCTCAAGAGTGTATATTCGCGGTTGCGCCCGCGATGCAGACGATTCTGCCACAGCTTTACCCTTCTCGTCATAAGACGCACCTGTCTTTCGTTCACCCTTGGACGCACCATTCCAGCAAAATCGCGCGATATGTCCTGGCCGCCCACAAATGAAACATGTACGCGGCTCAACTCGTTCTTGCCCAAACGTTGCTCCTGACGCAACATCTGAAGAAGTTTGTTCAGCAGGCCTGAACCGCTTCTTATCACGTTTCCTGAAATCTGATTGCTCTGATGGCGGAACTTTGAAGTCGGACTTTTCCACCGCTCCGTTCTTCTTCTCCCGTACCCGCTTCAAATCCTTCTCTAGTGCACTAGCGGTATGCACCAATGCTTGGAATCCTTGGTTCACTGAACTCGGGAGAGCCCACCTCAGCTCATCACGCAGCCCTTCATAGAACCGATTCGTCTTCCGCGCCTGGTCCGCAAACGTCGACCCCGCATAACGACCGAGCTTGGTAAACTCATGCAGGTAATCGTCCACGGTCTTATCACCCTGTACCAGACGTTGAAATTCATTTTCCATCGCAATTCTCTGCGCCATTGGCAAATATTTCGCCCAAAATAATCTAGAGAATTCGTCCATCGATATGTCGCCCAGATCTCTACCGCCCAACTGGTGCAACTCGATCTCATCCCACCAAAGCCTCGCCTCTCCTTCCAGGAGGAAAGTGGCTAACGGGACTTTCTACTCCTCACTAATCCTGAGCGCAGCCAGGATTCTTTTCACTCTAGAGAGCCAATCCTCGGCCTCTGTTGGAGACGTTGCCCCGACAAATGTAGGCGGATTAAATTCCATAAAATGCTTAAGTTGCTCGTCCGCTGCTTGCACAGCAACCGGAACCTCAACATGCTCTTGCCTCGCACCAACCTCAACATGCTCTTGCCTCGCACCAACCTGCACTGGCGCCACAGCGGGCCTTGCTTGCCCAAAAGGTTGTGCCTGAAGCATAGCAAAGATCATCTCCGCAACTAAGCGCACCGTTTCCGCAGAAGGGGGAGGTGTAGGCACCTCAGGTGGTGCCGCACTCTCATCCGAACGCTGGGGCTCCGACTGCCCAGCTCCACTCCTCGTCACCTATAGGTGAACAAGATAGCATTACTTTCCATGGTAATACGGCAAACTCACCGGATAGACACACACACACATTCCTAGTGGACATTCCAGAGTTCATTAGCATTACAGCAGGTCGCACAAACACGTGCTCGCCACCCCACAAAAGAATTCGACCACGAATTCGGAAGGGAAGACCGACAAAAGCGCTGATACCAAAATTGTAACGACCCCATCCGTTAAATGACGTATAGTAGAAGGTCCGGCCGGGGCCCCACACTATATGCCACAAACAGACGGTGAGGTCACAGGGTAATATCAAACCACACGAGTCCTAACTCAGAGCATTCTAGCGGAAGCTTATTAAGTGCAAGAACTCATACCATTGAATGTCCACTAATATATAAATATCACATTTATATATATAACAAGGAATGTTTACAAACCACACCGCACACGGCCTTAAGGCCTTACAAGTTACTCTTTACAACACATATAATTTCATACATCGGCACGCAGGCCGGCCACACATGAAATCCAACACTTCGCACGGCCTTCAAGGGCCTACCAGCAGCATGGGCTTTTGCCCGCTCAATCCATCAGCCCGCAACACCTGCATAAGGATGTCCACCCCATGGGTGATAAACAAAGCAACGGTCAGCATTCAGCTGACCAATTATAACGACCCCACCCCTTACCCGGGGCAGTGGTTCCTTCCCTGCATGTATAGCAACTACAACATATAAAGAACATACACCCAACATCACAAACGCCGGCCTCAATGCCAGGCGCTCCGTGCACTCAGGGCACCTTTTATGGTTTGTACTTGGTAGGCGGGCATAAGCCTCCAAACCCTTGTTGAAGACCTCACGCACCCGTCTCACTCAGAGGTACGCACCACACCAAAACCCGTGAGCACTATCAGTCGACCTACCCACGTAGTGTAACAAGCCTAGGGAATTCGCCCTGCTGCTTTGCTACCAATCGACCGCTCACCCGATCTTAACATTGCCACTTGGTGGAATGGGCATAAGCCTCCAAACCCCTGTTGAAGACCTCTCGCACCCACCCACTCAGAGGTGTTCATCGCCACTTGGTAGAATGGGCATAAGCCTCCAAACCCTTGTTGAAGACCTCACGCACCCACCCACTCAGAGGTGTCCGCACTCCATCAACCAGCTCTTAACAAGCATGCAACCAAAGGAGCTATGCAAAGCATCCTATACACCAAACACATCGTCCTCACCATCTCCGCAGGCTAAACGATGAATACACGGAGTCTTCTCCGGTTCGCAATATAAGCATCACCAATCCCGACATACGTCTGGATGGGCTTCACACAGCATGCCTATGCCGTACTACAGACTTCCGGCTCTAGATGCAGACTCAACTGCTGGAATCACTTACGCGTTTCCATCTCTTGATGGAGGATCCCATGCACATGCAAAACAAAGGGCTTCACCTGCCCAAGGAAGAAAGATCGTTAACCTTGACGATCGCTTCGGCGCCATAGAAAACTAGCCGGATGGAAATCACCGCAGCGGCCTTGCCTCCGCAACGCTGCTCTCGGCTCTCTATTCGGCTTGACGAAGCTCCACCGGCGGCCGGAAAGCTCCTCCTCCTCTTCCTCCAAGCTCTCCTCTCTTTCTTCTCTTTAGAGAGAGAAAGGCTAAGTGGAAATGAGAATTCATCTCAATCCACGGCCTTAAAGAGGCTGGAACAGCTTTGGACCACACGATCCAAATAGAAGGAAACGAACGGCCGAGATCTGCCCAAAAAACCCAACTTTTGGCTGACACGGCCCGTGACACGCCCGTGTCACAGGCCGTGTACCCTTAAGCGGCACACGCGGTTTGGAACCGACTGAACAACATGGGGATCGACACGCCCGTGTCGAACCTGACACGCCCGTGTCATTCTTGAGACACGCCCGTGTCCCCTGCTACACGGCACTCAACGACTTCCGAAACCAGTACACGGGTCGGAACACGGCAGCCGACACGCCCGTGTCCAGCCTGACACGCCCGTGTTCATGGCCGTGTTCACGGCCGTGTACGGCTCTGACTCGAATAGGCCAAATTCGAACTTTAATTCGATCACGCCCTGGGACACGCCCGTGTCCCAGGCCGTGTACCCCCGACACGCCCTGGGACACGCCCGTGTCCCAGGCCGTGTCTAACAGCCTGCTACTCAAAATTGTGTACCAACAAATTTTGAGATTCTGGGGTGTTACAAGCTATATGTGAAGTTGAGCAAATGTGAGTTCTGGATACCTCAGGTTTCCTTTCTGGGTCATGTTGTAGGCAAGGACGGTATTTCTGTAGACCCGACCAAGATTTCTGCCGTGATGGAATGGGAAAGACCTTCTACACCTAAGGAGATTAGGAGCTTCTTAGGCCTCGCTGGCTACTATAGAAGATTTGTGGAAGGATTTTCGGTGTTGTCTGCTCCTTTAACTAGACTTACTCAGAAGAATACTGCGTTCATTTGGAGTGATAAGTGTGAAGAGGCTTTCCAAGAGTTGAAGAAGAGACTGTGTACTGCCCCAATTTTAACCTTACCTACTGAAGGAGTTGAGTATGTTGTGTACGTCGATGCGTCACACATCGGACTTGGTTGTGTTTTAATGCAAGATGGTAAGGTGATCGCGTATGGATCGAGGCAACTAAAGATTCACGAGAGAAACTATCCTACGCACGATTTGGAGTTTGCTGCCGTAATTTATGCGTTGAAGCTATGACGACACTTATTGTATGGCGCACTGTGCAAGATGTATACGGACCATAAGAGTTTGAAGTACATCTTCACTCAGAAGGAACTAAATCTATGCCAGCGTCGGTGGTTAGAGTATGTGGCGGATTATGAAGTAGAAATTCTTTATCATCCGGTAAAGGCTAATGTTGTAGCTGATGCTTTGAGTAGGAAGACCGCTAAAATTTTTAATTTATCGGTATAGTCCTTAGTAGAAGAATTCTTGTTGATGAACATCGAGATTGGGAGTAGTTCTACGCCTGCTAGTTTGGAAGCAGAAGCGCCCTCTTGGATTTCCCTTACTAGGGTGCATCAAAAGGATGATCCGGAATTATTGCACCTCTGGAATAGAACTGAGAAAGGAGAGTTACCTGATTTTTCTTTGGACGAGCTAGGTACTCTGAAATATCGGGGTAGATTCTGTATTCCTGACATGGGTGACATCCGAGCTAAAATTTGTGAAGAAGCTCATGGTTGCAGTGTTTCCTATCATCCTGGTTCCACCAAAATGTATAAAGATCTAAAGGAAATTGTTTGGTGGGTAGGGATGAAGAGCGATATCGCAAAGTTTGTATCAGAATGTTATACGTGTCAGCGTGTCAAGGCTGATCATAGAAGGTCTGGTGGTAAATTGACACCTCTTGATATTCCAAGTAGGAAATGGGAAAGTATTTCAATGGATTTTATCACCGGTCTACCAAAATCTCCCCGTGGGCATGACTCAGTTTGGGTGATAGTCGACAGATTGACAAAGTGTGCCCACTTTGTTCCCTTTAAGATTGGGTATTCGATGAAGAAGATAGCTGAGCTATATGTTGAAGAGGTCATCAGGTTACATGGAGTGCCTGTTAGCATTGTATCAGATCGGGACTCCAGATTTACGTCCCACTTTTGGAAGAGCTTGCAAGAGGGGTTGGGTACCGACTTGAGGTATTCCACCGCCTATCATCCGCAGACGAATGGGCAAACTGAGAGAGTAAATCAGATCGTGGAGTACATGATTAGATGTTATATTTTGGATCATGGTGGTGCTTGGGATGAGCGTCTCAGACTCATGGAGTTTTCTTACAATAATAGTTATCAAGAGAGCTTGCAGATGGCCCCATTTGAGGCCTTGTATGGAAGGCGTTGTAGGACTCCCTTATTTTGGGCTGAGGTTGGTGAGAGGCCATTGCTAGGTCCGGAAGCCCTTGAGGAGATGAATTGCGCGGTGACTCATATTCGAGAGATGCTACGTGTAGCACAAGAGCGTTATGAGAAATATACTAATCGACGAAGGGTCGATTTGGAGTTTGCAATTGAGGACTGGGTTTTTCTCAAGTTTTCTCCGATGCCAGGAGTAAAAAGATTTGGAAGGAACCACAAGTTAGACCCCCGGTATGTGGGACCTTTTCAGATTCTGGAGCGCATCGGAGTGTCAGCTTATCGACTGGATTTACCTACTACATTCCCTGGTGTCCACGAGGTGTTCCATGTGAGCCAGTTGCGGATGTGCGTTCGTAGTGATCGTCAAATTCTTGACTCGGTGCCCCAGATTCATCCCAATCTTTCGTACGTGGAAGAGCCTGTCCGCGTTTTGGAATCTCAAGAGCGTGTCTTGCGAAGAAAGACCATCCCCATGGTTAAGATTCTTTGGAGAAATCAAGACGTCGAGAGCACGATGTGAGAATTGGAATCAGCAATGAGAGAATCTCATCCACACCTCTTCTCTTAGTCTCGGGTATGTCGTTATGTTTTCAGTTACGTTTGGTTTTATTATTTTGAGTGGTTTTGGAGTTGTGTTAAGTTTCGGGACGAAACTTCTTTTTAGGGGGAGTGACTGTAACGCCCCCGATTTTGTTCGACGATTTTATTTAAATAGGAAACATAATATTCATGACGTCGTGGCGTTACCTTTAACGTCTAGTTGGCGGCGCAATGCCGTAAAGTCATTTTCGCGTTATGGCGGTCAAGTCGCCCGAATTCTTGTTGTAATGGGAAAATTTTGCATTTGGAATTTAAGTTAAATAATTTTTGGCTTGCTCGTCCAGTTTCGGTGCGATCCGAGCGATATTTGGGCCTCGGCATTTTTCCGAAGTTTTGTATAATTTATGTTTGTCGTAAACTTTGAAAATTTATATCTCGAGAATGGCTAGTCGGATTTTGGTTTTGACTTCTCCGTCGTGTTCGTAGCGTCTGTGTTCGCCTACAGCGTGAGTTTCGTTCAATTCAGCGTGCATTTGGGCCTCCGTTTCGAACTCGCGTTTCCTGATTCAATATGTATAAATACGATCATTTTATTATGAAAAGTACTATTCATTCGTACAGTTTGATCAAAGGGTATGTTTGCAAAGAAATCGTCTCTGTTTTCCTTATACTCGAGTGATTTTCTCTACTACTCGAGTAGCTTATTTCTCCTACTCGAGTAATCTTTAATCTACTCGAGTATATCCATAATGTTACTCGAGTAATTCTTTTATCTACTCGAGTATATCCATAATGTGACTCGAGTAATTCTTTCTTCTACTCGAGTAATCTTTTCTGCTACTCGAGTAATTCTTTCTTCTACTCGAGTATCTTTCTGTTACTCGAGTATATCAATTCTGTTACTCGAGTAATTCTTTCTTCTACTCGAGTATCTTTCTGTTACTCGAGTATATCAATTCTGTTACTCGAGTAATTCTTTCTTCTACTCGAGTATCTTTCTGTTACTCGAGTATATCAATTCTGTTACTCGAGTAATTCTTTCTTCTACTCGAGTATCTTTCTGTTACTCGAGTATATCAATCATGTTTCTCGAGTAATTCTCTCTTCTACTCGAGTAATCTTTTCTGCTACTCGAGTATATATCTACTCGAGTAGTCGTTTCTACCTCTCGAGCACCCGTAAGCTTGTTCTCGTGTAGTCCGTTGCAGTCTGCGTTCGGGCGCATTTTGGAGGGTCAAAATGGTGCCGTATGGAAAAATGGCTAATATTAAATTTGTTCGTATCGGCGAGATCTACAACTTTAATGTTGGGCACTTTTCGATTCGAAGCCATACTAGACCTTTAATTTTGTTTTCCGCGAACTGCTCGTATTATACCGTTCTCTTTTATTTAGACAAAATATTTTATAAGTACTTATATATATACTCTTATACTTAGGTTATTAGAAAAGAATAAACACTTCTTCTTCTCCGATTTCTTTCTCCCGAACCAGAGCGGCGTGAGCGAGAGAGATTCTTTTTTCGTCAATCTTCTGGTGGCCGCCGACGGAGCTCCGGTGCTCGAAATCTTCAACCGAGCGTAGATCTGGAAAGCACTCGACGAGAGCTACGCCATCGTGGTAAAACTTCTCCCGTTTCTTGAGTTTTCACGTTAAGGTTTTTCGACTCTAACCTCCATTTCATCCCTTTTTGTCCAGATTTCAACTTCCCTTATCTTCTTTCGCCCTGATCTGCGACGTGTAGTGATTCAGAGAACTTTTCCGGTAAAACCAAGGCAAGTGGTGGTTTCCCCTAATTTCTCCTTCTCCGATTTGATGGTAACGGTTCAGTTTTTATGTTCTTTAAAATTTTCTGCACTTTGTCTTCCAAGTCATTGCTACGATTAACCTTTTTAAATGATCACTCGATGTTGTATGATTTTGTCATGGTGAACTTTATTTTCTCATGATATATTTGATTGTTCTTGGAGTGTTTCAATGATGGCTTTAAATGTCTTACCTATCATTTTTGAACGTATTAGAGTTTGTCTCGGATTGTAATCGTTCATAGGGGTTGATCAACCATGTCTTAGAACTAGAAGTGTCAAGTAGAATCCGACGAGCCAAATCTCGAGAAATATGTGATGGTTTCTTTATGGGTTTTCTTGATTGCGGGAGTTAGTGGACGAAATCACCTCCGCAAAGTTTGATGCCTTTATTAGTACCTTGTGGAAGTCTACCAGGTTTTTGGGCACCTGCGGTGTATGGTGGAGAGTATGAGACTCCCCAGTAGTTAGACGGATATTTTATTCGTGAGGGTGTGTCTAGTTGAGTGACCACCTCGCCCGTGTTTTTGGGGTAGAGTCGACCACAGGTGCCTAATAAAGGTTTTGTATTTATTCCTTATGATTTATTCATGTTGTCACCTTATAGCCTTGTGCGTCTGGTGTACTCTTGTGATGAATCACGTAAGAGTTCTTTTTTTTTCTGATGATGCCTTGTTTCTTTTTGTACTTTACTTCAAAGGTTTTGGTCTTTGGTTGGTACCCCTTTTGACCTTTATTCATTTTGGCTTATTTTTCTGCCACCATTTGTACCCTCTTGCTGAGGTGTTCTGTCTTTGGAATGCCCCAGGTTCGGAGCATTAGCAGGTAGCGGAGCCGATTTTGGAGCCCTAGCAGCAGCAGTTTGGCTGTAGTTTTTCCGCCTCGTCGTAGCGAGGTAGTTCGTTGTTTTAGTTTTCTTTGCCTAGTTTCATACATATTCCTACTGTGGGTTCGTGTCAGGTTGTTGACGCCCACAGGATTATTGATTTCTTTTGACACTTGCTAGTTGTTGTGGTTTTCTTATGTTTGGTTTACATTACTTTCTCTCTGGGATGAATATTGTTAGGATTGCATGTTAGATATTTTTAACCTATAAAACCCTACTATTAGTAAAGCATATTTGTCATCTCTTTCAAAACTAAGCCACTACTTTCTAGTTAGCGTAAAGACTTTTCTATACTTATTATAAATCTATGGTTTGCATAGTATGAGTAGTTCCTCAGGAACATCCATGCTCATGTAGGATATTAGAGTCAATTTAAATAAGTATTTTCCGCAAGCGTGTAATTTATATTTTTAAATCGTTAACTAGATGATTCAATAAGCCGAGGGATACGGCCATCGTCATAACTTAAACTGGATTTTATTCATAACTATTTATGTTTTCTTCTAAAATTGTAGAGTTTGGAGTCTTGCCTGAACGTCTGCAGTTATCCCCTGCACGGCGTGGCATCACGACGCGTATTTTCCCCTTGCTCTGATATAATTAAATTGTTGGGAAAAATGCGGGCTGTGACAGACGAGAAGCTTCATATGGACAATATCGGCTGCATCTTCAATAAACTTCATATGACTAATATCGTCTACATCAACTGCATCGAGCAGGAGCTTTGTAAGGCCAATATTTACTACATAGGCTGCATGCTTCTAGTCGATATGCAGACCTTCCAGTCGACGAAATATTTGGTAAATTTCTATAACTTCTAGTCGACAAAATACATTATTTCTTTTTCATCTTAACTACCTTCTTTTTTATCAAAGCTCTCATGATCACCCTGACTCAACCATGACTACCTCAAAATCTTAGGGCTCTTCCGAGTCCGAGACAACATCGATGACACAAAACACTCAAGGGAGATATAGTTCAAATTTGGATGTTACATAACCTTTCTCCTTGCACTTCGATACTTTCCACCTTCAAACGACAGCTGCTTCTGCTTCCCTTTTGTTTATGATTCACATATCTTCTGTAGTGGTAAAATTTTTGGCAAACCTTCCACCATCTTTGCATAAGACACTAAAGATAAGATTCCCTTCTATCTCTCTCCAAGTTTGCAACTCACGGAGAGAGGTACAATCACACAGAAGGGATGCACAAGAAAGAGTAAGAACAATAAGAAAGAGTAAGAACAACAAGAAGAAGAACAAGAAGAATAGAACTCAAACACTCAAACTTTTATTGCTCTGGAATACTTGCCAAGACTGAGATAACTAAAACATTACAACACACTCTTATTTATAGTCATCCCGTGAGGGGATAACTTACATCACACGCTAAGGATATTCTATGAATATTCCTTACTTACGATACAAGTTAACGCTAAGGATATTCTACGAATCTTCCTTTCTTACGATACAAGTTATTCCTTTCTTGACTTCTACGACACACCGGAATAACTTTATGTCACATCATACATTATACATTACTTTAAATTATACATCAAACGCTAAAGATAAGATTCCTTCTTTCATCCTTTCTCCCTGGTGAAAAAAGGTGATGGCTCCACGTCAGCGTAAGGATGGGTGGACCGATGTGTTAGTGGAGCTTGTAAATGAGAGCCTTGGAACCGATGGAGGCTATGTTATATCTCATCAATATACTGGAGGGGAAGAACTCCAGGATTTCGCCAGTAAGCCGTGGGCAGACCCAAAGGGACATCAGTGATGGGCACACCGTTTATAGTACAGAGAAGTGCTTTGTGGGATATAGTTGGAACGGGACTGCTGTACTCATAGTCATGCCAGAAAGTATAAGAATACTGTTTATGAATAAAGGTATGAGTGTCCAGATTGCGTAAAGATTGCTGGCATCGGAAGTGGATAAGAACATGCTTCTGCTCGCGCACTCCATTTAGACTATTGCCTTCAGGACGTAAGTTTTTACGCCAGAAGCTGGTATCGCCAAATAAGCTGAGCCACTTGAGGAGTTATCGATGATGTGGTTTGCATGGATATACGTCGGTTTGGGCGATATATTGGATCAGCTTTCCTTTGTCAAATATGATTCCAAACGGACAGCTTTCAATAAAGTACCATAACACCATGTAGGCTTCTTTAGGAAAATCATAATAAAAATCTGCCTTGCATTGGAGTATGGTAAGAAAAGGGAGAGCAGGATGGAACGGTAAAGTGGCAAGAGGACCGCTATCTAGGCCGGGCTGGCTGATATATATTTTCTGGAAAATCAGGAGGCAGGATAAAGATCTTTTGCGCGGGAGAAAATGATGCAATTTGTGTTGAATGTGTGATGGAAGATCTATCGGCCGAAAATGGTAGATGACTGGGAATATCATAGAGATCATTCTTTGAGTTTGTGATAAGAAATCCTGGAGGAAATTATTTTTTCCTTTGATATGCTGGGCGTCAAATTTCCACTGAGAGAACCAATTTGCCCATCGCAAAAGTTGGGCTTGGGGCAACATCTTTTGTTTGAAATATAGCATTTTTGGAAACGCTGACATATCCATTTCTATTAGAAAATGTTGCCCAATAAGATGAAATTGAAACTTCTCGATACCTCTTTTGACGGCAAGGATTTCCTTAAATGTGGAGTGATAATTAAGTTCTCCAGTCTTGAATGCTCCGCTCTTGTATCAACAGATTCTTCGTTTACCATGTAGCTCTTCAAGTTGTATGGCACCCAAAAAATGATCACTAGCATCAGTCTGAAGGATTCTTCTCCCTGATGAGGGAATCTGGAGAAGGGGAAAATCCTTTGATAGGGACTTTAGTTTTTTAACTGCATTAGTGCAGGCCTCGTTCCAGGGCGGCGCTTCTTTCTTAAGCTGATTAGTGAGAGGAGACCTAAAATTAACCAGATCATGAATAAATTCTGCCATATAATTTACGATGCCTAGAAACTATTGAACTTGTTTGAACGTTAAGTTCTCATTCGGGAAATGATCCAGTTGAGTTGCAATATGCGGTTGAAGCTGGTATTGACTATTCGAAATATGCATGCCCAGGAAGTCAATGTCCGGTTTTCCTATAATCATCTTTCATTCGGATAGCATAATCCCATATTCTTGGACCAAACTATGAAACTGTGAGAGCAAGGCATGATGGGTATCAATATCCGGTGAGAATAGTAAGATATCATCGTTATAGATCAGAGCATTTTCCATGACTGGCTGGAAGATTTTTGTCATGGCTTTCTGGAATAAGGAAGGTGTTGGTTTTAACCCAAAAGCTACGACGGTCCAATGGTAGTGTCATCGGGAATGCAGAAGCCAGTCTTATGTCTGTCATCTGGATGAATTCCTAACTGCCAAAAACCTATTTTAAGATCGAATTTTGAGAATAACTTTGCCTGGGGGAGTTTCTGGAATAGAACTTCTCTCTTCGGTAGAGGAAATTTATCATCTTCAAAATAATTGTTGAGAGGTTGGTAATTTATTACCAGCCTCAGTTTTCCTCTAGCTTGCTCGGTCCTTTTGTTCATGTAGAAGGCTTCACAGGCCCATTGTGATTTAGTGGGTTCAATTAACCCTTCTTGTAGTAGTTGATCAACTTCTTTTATAGTAAGTGCAAAATGATCTGGGTTCATACCTTTATGGCTCGCCTTTGTCGGATTGATATATTCATTCTTTTTAAATGGTAGGGAGAGAAAGAATTGAGGATTTCTCCAAAGAGGGTCATTACATTTCTTTACGAAGTCCGTGTATGATTCAGCGCAGGAGGTGCGCTTAATCTCGTCCCTGATGGGGCTCAAAATTTTTATTGGATAAAGATGGAGAGTCTTTGTCCAAGGCAATATGTGATTTTTGTACCTAAGCCCTTCTTTGCTTCATGAAATCCTTTTCAGTGAGTGCAAGATGTCAAACCCAATAAGCAAATCTTTTGCAGGGAGTTCTGAGCCATAAACTTGATGCTTAATAATATAGCCTGGAAAAATCTGGATGTTGATGGGTTTACTGATCAGAGTGATTGTGAAGAGATCACCGTTGGTAGCTCGAAATGATATGTAACAGGAAGTCCAACATTCTCTGGGTAAAATGTTAGGCTTCATGATAGAGGATGCAGTTCCGGTATCAAAGAATGCGATCACCGGAATAGGTTTCTCCCATTTTCCTGTGAAAATGTGGACTTTTGCCGAAGGAGTTGGTTGGCAAAGAAGGCTATCGTTGAGCGTGGTGGTGTACATATTATTGTCAAAGAGAACTATATCATCGTCAGATTAGGTAGAGGAGTCTGATAAATCAGCTCCGAGTGTGAGAATGGTATTTGGTCCAGCTTCTTCGTCCATGGAGAAAAGTGACACAATATCATCATTATCGACATCTTCGACTTGGGAAAGTTTGGCAATGAGGCGTGAGCTCCTTTCTTTGTCAGGACATTCTTTGGCAAAATGTCCTTTCTTTTTGCATATATAACACTTGGAGGATTTTGTGCTTCCTTTTTTCTTTCTGAGAAAACTCCAGTGCTTTTATTCTTTTTAGAGAAAGAAGTTTTTTCTCTATCCTTTTTATACTTGAAAGGTTTGTCCTTCTTCTTTTTCCCGCATGTGCAAGATTTGTCTTTTCCACACTTAATCTGAAGGTCATGACGATCACAGGCTGAGCCAAGGTTCTTACTTTGATCTTCAATTTGTTTGAGAAATCATTTTGATTACATAGCTTCTCAAGTGAGAGTAATACATTCTAGTATAACTCACCAATAGATGTGTGACTAATCGAGATATTTTTTACTTGGAGGAGCCGAGATGTTTCGTTTCCAAGTGGCTCTGGGAGCGAATTTAGAAGCGTCTTCTTTAAGTTAACATCATCGATTCCATTAATGACATAGAATTGTTTCAACATTTTCTCATAATGATCCTCTAGGTCTTTTCTTTTGTACGAGCAGCACTTCATACTCAAGTATTCTTCTCTGGCTTGAGTTGTATAATGATCCCATGCTCCCAAGAATTCGTTGTGGACATGCATAATTAGGGCATCAACATTTGGACTTTGTTTGACCATCTGTTGCCTATATGGTCCCAGGGCAATCCACCATTGTCTTAGTCTACCATGAAATTTGGACACAAATCTGTCTGCTACAGCAGGCATTGTTACCGCTGGCTGTAATAACTCGGCGGTGCACCAGGAATGCATTTCATAGATTCGGTCACGCCATTTTGATGGTGGGATGTTGTCGAATGAGAAACTGTTTGAAGTGTCATTGGGGAATTGACTGGATTGCTCGGACCCTTGGTGGGGTGTTTATCCAGTCTCATCATCTTCAACAGTTGGATCCTCTGTGGGCGGATCAGCCATTAAAATCTCGAGTGACATGTCTGTTGGAACCAGCAAAGCCGATTCCACCTAAAGCTCGGAACCACTGAGGCAGCTTGTGCTTACTCCCTTGGGATCACTCTCGAGACGAAGAACTAGACCGTAGGCTTCAGTGAGGAGGTCCCACCTCTTACCCAGAAGAGACTAGAACTAGAGCTCTTCCCCTCCCTAGCCAATACTGAGCTAGGTGCCTTAGAAAAGATAAGAGGAGTCAAGAATGCTCTCTTCTCTAAGGCACCTTACC
This sequence comes from Platanthera zijinensis, assembly GCA_039513925.1. Classification (NCBI taxonomy): domain Eukaryota; kingdom Viridiplantae; phylum Streptophyta; class Magnoliopsida; order Asparagales; family Orchidaceae; genus Platanthera; species Platanthera zijinensis. The sequence goes on along the minus strand of CM077078.1, from coordinate 154,714,889 downwards.
GGTCTATTTATAGGCCTCTGAACTGGGACTGCTAATAACCAAACTATGCTGCTGTGAAAATACCAGAATACCCTTGGCTAGGTCTGCCAACAGCTAAACTCCGCTGTCTTAAAAGACTAAACGCAGCCCATGCAGGGTAAAAGAGTAAAAACACCTCCGGGACCCAGAAGATGGGCCCGACCTTACCTAAACCGGCCCTGAAACCAAGACGACCCTTCTCTCGAGGCACCTCTAACTAGGGTCCTCTCGCCAGGCCAAACCCTCTCGACTCGCCTGGGCCCTCTCTACTCGGGGCTTCTCTTCTGAGTCCTCTCGACTCGCCTAGGCCCTCTCTACTCGGGGCTTCTCTTCTGAGTCCTCTCGACTCGCCTAGGCCCTCTCTACTCGCCGGGCCGAACCCTCTCTCCTCTCGCCTGGGTCCCTCTCGCCGCGGAGCTTCTCTTCTGAGCCCTCTCGACTCGCCTAGGCCCTCTCGGCGGGCTGCGAGCCCGAGGTTGTACAATGTCATCGGTATCAAAATCTTCAGAATACTTTTCTTTCAGGGATGGTGGTTGTCTTGAAGACAGTGGTTGCATAGCTATTTGGTTTAGGAATGAGGATATAGGATTACCAATCATGAGCTAAGAAGACGTTTGGGTTATAGGAAACTCTTGTGGCGAAGATTCTTGGGATGGATGTTTTTCTGATTTTCGTTTGGATGGCAGAGGTATTTTATAGTGTGGTTTTGGGAGGAATGCAACACTATTGAAAGGATTGTGGTCAAATGGGGAGAAAGTGGATAGGGGTTGAGAATATATTGGAAGAGCTGGTAAATATGAGGAGTAAGGCGGGGCTTCATAATATCCCGAGGAATGATATTGTTTTAGGGTTTGGATAGAATGAAGCTGGGCTTTGAGACCTTTTAACTCCGCCTCCTTTTGCGCCAGAAATGGCGAATTAAAAGAGACAGTACTAACCAGTTGAAGTAATTCGTGATGTACAGCCGTTATCTCATCCTGAAGTTGCATAGTGACTCCAGTGATTGTCGAAAACCCGAGATCGAGCTTTTTCTCGATTGTTTGTTGGCTAGCTATTATTTGTTTCAAGACCTTGTTTTGTGTTATGGCATTTTCAGACTGCCAGTTCAACGTAGCCTCTGCGTGAGAGACATGCTTCGTTGACCCATTAGGATTTTTTGTAGTTGGGTTCTTTATCTTCCAAGTATAAGAAGTCCTATCTTCATCGAACTCTATGGGAGGGAATTCTTCATGATAGGATGTTGGCTGGAGCATATTGATTTCTGATTCTTTAGAATAAAGGACAGAATAGTCAAATTTTTTAGATTGTTCGCCAAGCAATCCAACCTTTGGATCCCCCTTTTCATAGCGTTCTTTGAGCAGTTGTTGCGTCGACTTCTTTTTGTTTCTCCGCCGTTTTGGCAGATCATCAAACATGGAATCATCGTCATAGTCTACTTTGCAATTTACGCAGGAGCATATATCAAAGTATTAATTTCCTTCGTCATCTTTGAAATGATAGATAGGTAACCCGTCAGCAGTAAATGAAAGTATGGGCGCACCAAGCCCAAAATCTTGTTCTTCGATCATGTTTATTTCTGAGGCGAAGATGGGGGACGTGCTAGAGGAGGGGTCCTCGTTGTTGAACACAATTTCTACCGCACCGTCCTTTTTTCTTATGAATGAAGGCTTTACAAAATGAATCGGTTAGTTATTGATTTGCACCTTCTCGTAATATGTTACCCAAGATTCTGGAAGGAGTTTAATGAGCTCGTCTTTCGGAAGCTGCTTTGGGACATGAATGCATGAGGAGCCCGAGCGGGCATCAATTTCCAAGTATAGGGCTTCGTCAGTGTCCTGAGGAAGACTTAAGTCGAATGAATGATTTTTGACCTGATAAGCCATTTGATAGTGGAGCGTAGCAGCATATGTTCCCGCAACTTGGGGTGCTCCAACAATTTGAAGTTGAACACTAAGGTTGTTGTAGATATATGGATCATCAAGCCTCAAGTTGAAATTTTGGAATAGAGTTATAAATACAGTGCCAGCATTCAGGGTAGTCTGGATAGTCGCGATGCAGGCATGACAGTATTGCTAAAACCTTATGTCAAGGAGGGCTAATCGCGCCACTACTGGGGGGCCTTTTCTTGCATGCAAAGTAAGGGCCATTCTCATAGCTCCAAAATGAATGTAGGAATAACCATGGGCCTTCCACTTCCCAGGTAGTGTCTCATTCAGTCTTATAGGGAAGATCTTCTCTGCTTCCGTAGCAGGAATTGGTACTTGTTCTAGCTTTGAGGCTAATACAAGTTCTTTTGCAACGAGCGTCTTGGTGGGAGTAAGGGCTTGTCGGAAAATATGAGAAACCGGATGATGTTTCTTGGTGAAAGCTTTATAAGGATTTAGCAGGGGAAGGTCGGTGACTAGGATGCGACTATCTTCAGTAAGGTAATCGACTTTATAAAGAAAATCAGAGTTTTTTGCGGAGGAAGAGGAACTGCAGGAATTTCGAGGGTAAGAAAAAGAAGACGAACGAGTTACTGGGTGTGAATTTGACATAGATGTAAGAGGTATTATTTCTCGAGAATCTCTTTTGGTGTTAAGGTGACTTGTTGTAACACCCCAAAAATCTCAAAAAAATGGATTTGAGGTGCAGGTTGGTTTACACGGCCTGGGACACGGGCGTGTCCCAGGGCGTGTCGGGGGTACACGGCCTGGGACACGTGCGTGTCCCAGGGCATGTCACTCAAATAATAGGCGATTTGAGTCAGAATATTACACGGCCCGGAACCAAGCCTTGTACACGGCCGTGTCAGGTTTGACACGGGCGTGTCCGATGCCGTGTGCCTACCCGTGTACTGCTGGTTGAGTTTGGAGCTCGATGAGGCAGGGGTGACACGGGCGTGTCTCATGACTGACACGGGCGTGTCAGGTTCGACACGGGCATGTCGATGCCCGTGTTCTGGTAAATATCAGTCGGTACGAATACCGCGTGTGCCGCTTAAGGGTACACGGCCTGTGACACGGGCGTGTCACAGACCGTGTCAGCCAAAAAAGTGGGGTTTTGGGAAAATCGTGGCCGTTCCTTTTTCTCTCTTTGGATCCAAGGGCTCAGGTGATTCCTGGCTGGTTTAAATCAGCAGAGGCTTGATGAAGAAATCATTCTTCATTTGGTTAAGGAAGAGAGAAAGGGAGAGGAAGAAGAAGAAGGAGGAGGAGATCAAGCCACCGGCGGAGCTCCCGTGGTCCGATTCGTGATCCGAGGCCAGCGTTGTGAAGGCAAAGCTGCTGCGGTGCTTTCTCACCAGCTAGATTTCGATGGCTCCCAAGAGATCGACAAGGGTAACGATCTCCCTTCTTGGACATGTGAAGTCCTTCTTTTCTGCATTGCATAGGGAAAACCCTTCCCCGCGAGTGTGCGGTGGGTTGTAGTGTCCCTTGGGGTAGATATGTGAAGTCCCCCTTGTTAGAGTCCGGAATTGGAGTACGGATCTAGGCATGCTGTGTGAAGCCCATTTGGACATGCTAGTCTGGATTGGTGATGCTTGTTTGCATATCGGAGAAGACTCCGTGATTATGGCTTGTGTTGCCTTGTGCCTACCTGTTGCTTGGTGCAGCAGGAAGTACTGGATGAAGTCCAGGAAATGAAGAGGGTTGGATGCAACTCTTGTGGCAGTGCATTGCCACTTTGTGTGCGGTTGAGCCGTTGGGCTGCAACTCGATAAAAGGCAGATTGCCGAACAGGAAAGGTGAAACCGACCCGCGCCTATAAATTGCCATGGATACTTCCATATTCGAGGTGGCATGGCGACTTGAGCAACGGGGGGTGGCTGATCCGTACCTGCGTTAGGTCCGTCCGACTTGGAAGCCTGGTTATGGGTTTTGTTGGAGCGCCTAATGAGAGTCTTAGGCCCGCGCGCCGAAAAGACTAGAATGCTCAAATATCGTGTAGACGGTGGTGTTGACCCTGGTATTCCGGTACACCAAGAATGTGCCCTGAGTGCACGGACTGTCGGGTCGTGTGGCCGACGGTTGTGATGGCTTGAATGTGCCTGCGCGCACATAGTTACTATTGATGATACCATGCTGTGCAGGGAAAGAATGCTACTGCCCCGAGAAAGGGGTAGGATTGTTATAATTGGGTCAGCTGAATGCTGACCGTTGCCATGTTTGCCACCATTTGGGTGGATTGTCCCTATGCAGGTGCTAGAGAGCCATGTGGCAAATGAAGGGCTGGAGCCCTACTGCTATTGTTGTTGTTGCTGCGGCTAGCCCTTGAAGGCTATGCGAAAAGGGTTTTGTTTGTTTTGCTTTTCCTCATATATGGCCGGCCTGCGCGCCGATGTTTGTAATCCAAGTTGTATGGAAAGAGGAACTGTAAGGCCTTAAGGCCAAACCTTTACCTTTGTTGTACATTCTGTGGTTGTATATATATAACTGTGGTTTATATATTGGACATTCCTGGTTAGAGTTCAATTTACAACTTAAAGCTTCCGCTAGAATGCTCTGAGTTAGGATTCGTGTATGGTTTGGTATTATCCTGTGACCTCACCGTCTGTTTGTGGCATATAGTGTGGGGCCCCGGCCGGACCTTCTACTATACGTCATGTAACGGATGGGGTCGTTACATTTTGGTATCAGCTTTGTTCGGTCTTCCTCTTTCGAATTCGTGGTCGAATTCTTTTATGGGGTGGCGAGCGCGTGTTTATGCGCCCTGCTGTAACACTAATGAACTCTGGAATGTCCACTAAGGAATGTACAAAATCTTGTTTAAGGAATCTGCGCGTTCCTTTTTGTGTTGTTTTCTTGCATACGTTCGCTAATGTGTGTCTTGTCCACCTATAGGTGACGCGTAGTGGTGCTGGGCAGTCTGAGCCCCAGTGCTCTGATGAGAGTGCGGCACCAGCTGAGGTGCCAACACCTCCTCCATCTGCGGAAACTGTTCGCTTAGTTGCTGAGGCTCTATTTTCTATGATTCAGCCGACCGGGCAAGCGCAGCCGGCAGTAGTGCCAGTTCGTGTTGATGTAAGACCCGAGCCGGTTGAGGCTATCGATCCACGAGCAGCTGACCGACAGTTGAAGCAATTCATGAGCTTTAGTCCGCCTACGTTTACGGGACTGGGATCCCCAACGCAGGCAGAGGATTGGTTATCGCGTGTCAAGCGGATAATGACAGCGATCAGGGCGGAGGAAACTCTAAAGGTCACCTTGGCCACCTTCATGCTTGAAGGAGAGGCGCGGTTGTGGTGGGACGAGGTTGAGGTACACCATTTGGCGGGCAGGCAATTAACGCAAGTATCGATTGAGGAGTTCTCTCAAATATTTCTGGCGAAGCATGTCCCATTGGCGCAACGCATTGCCATGGAAAATGAGTTCCAACGGTTAAAGCAAGGAGAAGATAGCGTCGATATCTACCTGCATGAGTTTACAAGGTTGGGACGCTATGCGGGAACAATCTTCGCGGATGACCAAAGGAAAACGAATAGGTTCTATGAAGGATTGCGGGATGAGTTGAGGTTCCTGCTTTCGAGTTCAGTGAACCAAGGGTTTCAGGCGTTGGTTGATATTGCATGTGCGTTGGAGAAGGACATGCGGCGGGTGCATGGGAACAAGGGCTTGGTTGTGTCAAAGCCAGAGGTTCAAGCACCTCGCCCTAGCAAATCGTTCTACCAGAAGAAAGGGGGCAAGAGGTCCAAGCCGTCTGGGCAAGTGACTACGACCGTTGTGTCGGGGGCGACATCAAGGCCGGATTCTCGTACATGCTATAACTGTGGCCGGGTGGGGCATATAGCCCATGACTGTCGGGTTGTTCAGCCCAAAGGGGAAAAGAAGACGGGTGCGTCTTATGCTGAGAAGGGCAAAGCAGTGGTTGATTCCTCTGCGTCCCAGGCACAGCCCCGAATCTATCAGCTTGGCCAACAGGAGGCGATTAAGCAAAGTGACGTCGTCACAGGTACGAGTGAATATAGCTTACTTGCTTAAGTGCAATTGCTTTTGTTATATATAGCTTGTGCATGATGTGTGTGCTGCAGGCTTTGTCCTGATTCGGAATAATCTGGCGAGAGCCCTGTTTGATACGGGTGCTTCGCATTCTTTTCTGTCTGAGGACCTCGTATCTCGAATTGGGGCGCCGAGTCATGTGACGGTTGATAGTACAAGGGTGCTATTGCCGAATGGCTGTGTGATGCTTGCGGATAGGGCTTGCGATGTGGATGTTCAAATAGGAAGTCGGGATTTCGGTTTGAGTGCAGCTGTGCTACCGTTATCGGAGTTTGATGTGGTCTTTGGTATGGACTGGCTCTCGGAGCAGCGTGCCTTTATTGATTGCAACTCCAAGGAGATCACACTGGGCCAGAATACCGGACTTGTGACGAAGTTCGCTGGTATGCGAGGAGTTGGCGGGACTCTGTTGTCTGCGCTCCAAGTCGTCAATGCTGTTCGGAAGGGCGCGGAGTTATTCATCACGCTAATTCAGGCTGTTGAGCCAAAGGCCAGTGTCGGTGAAGTTCTGGTTGTGTCAGTATTTGCTGATGTGTTTCTTAAAGATCTTCCTGGGTTACCACCCCAGCGGGAGATTGACTTCTCTATTGAGTTGCTGTCAGGTGCTAAACCTGTGGCCCGCTCACCATATCGCGTTGCGCCAAAAGAGATGGCGGAATTGAAAGTCCAATTGCAAGAGTTGTTGGAGCAGGGATACATACGCCCAAGTATGCCACCTTGGAGCGCGCCTGTTCTATTTGTGAAAAAGAAAGACGGTAGTTTACGGTTATGTATTGACTACCGCAAATTGAATAAACTGACGGAGAAAAACAAATATCCGATTCCACGGATTGATGACCTATTTGATCAGCTGGCAGGATCAACGGTCTATTCCAAGTTGGATTTGAAATCGGGATATTATCAGTTGAGGATTCGGGAAGGTGACATTCCCAAGACGGCGTTTGGAACACGCTACGGTCATTATGAGTTCACGGTAATGTCGTTTGGCCTATGTAATGCACCTTCGGTATTTATGGACCTAATGCATCGAACGTTCCGAGAGTACTTGGATTTATTCGTGATTGTGTTTATCAATGACATCTTAGTATACTCTCAGTCGGAAGAGGATCATGCAAACCATTTGCGGTTAGTCTTGCATACCCTGCGGAGGAATAAGCTTTATGCCATGTTATCAAAGTGTGAGTTCTGGCTCTCTTTAGTAGCCTTTTTAGGCCATGTGGTAAGTGGAGAAGGTATCGCGGTGGATCCGTTGAAGATAAGTGCCATTCGTGATTGGCCAATGATGTCTTCAGTGGCCGAGGTCAGGAGCTTCCTTGGGCTTGCGGGCTACTATAGACGGTTTGTGGAAACCTTCTCACGGATTGCTTTACCTCTGACCACGCTGATGAAAAAAGATTAAAAGTTCATTTGGACGCCGGAGTGCGCGCGAGCTTTTGAAGACTTGAAGAGTCGTTTGACCACGGCGCCTGTGTTGACATCGCCATGTGGTACAGATGGGTATGAGATCTATAGTGATGCTTCCGGGAGCGGCTTAGGCTGCGTTCTTCTGCAGTTTGGTAAAGTGATTGCTTATGGCTCGCGCCAGTTGAAAGTGCATGAGCGGAATTACCCCGTCCATGATTTGGAGTTGGCGGCGGTAATCTTTGCGCTCAAGTTGTGGCGGCACTACCTTTATGGCGTGAAAGTGGATATATATACAGATCACAAAAGCCTAAAGTATTTGTTGGATCAGAAGGATCTGAATATGCGACAACGAAGATGGATGGAGTTCCTTGGGGACTACACCTTCGAGATTCACTATACTCCCGGGAAGAGAAATGTGGTCACTGATGCTTTGAGTCGGAAGGCTCCGGTAAGGGCAAGCTGGTTGCAGAGGCATGATCAATGTTTAATCCAGGAATTGGAAGCATTGGAGATATCTTGTGTTGACAAGGGTTCGTCGACCGATGCATGCTTGAACTGGACGGAGGTTCAATATGACCTTACGGACAGAGTTCGGCGAGCAACGGAGTTGGATGAAAGTCTCCAGCGCTATGCTAAAGATGGGCCGGATGACCAGTTTTCTTGGGATAACGGTTTGTTACAAAGAAATGGTCGAGTGTGCGTCCCGAGTGTGGGTAAATTGAGGGAAGAGTTGATGTATGAAGCTCACTTTGCAAAGTACTCAGTTCACCCAGGGAGCACAAAGATGTATAGAGATCTGAAAAAGCTGTTCTGGTGGCCCGGACTAAAGAAAGATGTAGCACGTTATGTGGCGGAATGCCATACTTGTGCATTGGTGAAAGCGGAATGCCAGAAGCCTGGCGGGTTCCTGAAGTCGTTACCCATTCCGGAGTGGAAGTTCGATGACATTTCGATGGATTTCGTGCACGGGTTGCCGAGATCTCAACGCGGTCATGATTCAATCTGGGTGATTGTGGACCGGTTGACAAAAGTGGCGCACTTCCTTCCAAACAGAAGAGACGATTCAGTGGAAACCTTGGCCAAGCTTTATGTGGAGCAGATTGTTCGACTGCACGGTGTTCCTCGGAGCATCGTCAGTGACCGCGATGGGCGATTCACATCGAATGATTGGCGGCTAGTTCATCAAATGTTGGGAACAAAATTAGCGTTTAGTACGGCCTTTCATCCCCAAACGGATGGCCAGACTGAACGAACCAACAGGACGATGGAGGACTTGCTCCGCATGTGCGCCCTAGACTTTAGTAAGAGATGGGAAGAGTATATATTTCTTGTAGAATTTGCCTATAATAATAGCTACCAAGCGAGCATCGGTATGGCACCATTTGAGGCTTTGTATGGTCGTAAATGCCGTACACCGTTAGCTTGGGCAAAAGCAGGCGAATCTACGCCGAATGGGAAAAAGGAAGTCGAAGAAGCTACCTGGCTCATACGCTCTATTCGGGAGAGGCTATTGATAGCCCAAGATCGTCAAGCAAAGTACTACAATGCCAAACATCGGAACGTGGAGTTCGCGGTGGGTGATTGGGTATATTTAAAGATCAAACCCTTCAAAGGCGTGTCCAGGATTCGGCGTTTGAAAAAGCTAAGTCCGAGGTATCTTGGTCCATTTGAGGTGGTGGAGCGAGTTGGGGAAGCTGCTTATCGACTAGCACTTTCAGCAGACTTGGGTGGATTACATGATGTATTTCACATCTCAGTACTTCGTAAGGCTGTCAAGGATCCAGCTCAAGTAGTGGAGAATGATCGGGTACCGGTCGAGTATGGGCTAATGACGAGGGTTCGACCCATTCGGATCGAGGATCGAGCCGAGAAACAGTTGCGGAACAAAGTGATCGGGATGGTCAAAGTCCGATGGGACAATTGTGGCCGTGAAGAGCTAACATGGGAGCGAGAGCAGACCATGCGAGCTGAATTTCCCGAACTGTTTATATAAACTGTAGACCGTGTACTTTGTGTTATAACAGAGTTATCAAGTTATAGCATTGTTTTTCCTTGTTTCCTTACCGTGCAAATTTTGGGACGAAATTTTGTTAAGGGGGGGAGGATTGTAACACCCCAAAAATCTCAAAAAAATGGATTTGAGCTGCAGGTTGGTTTACACGGCCTGGTACACGGGCGTGTCCCAGGGCGTGTCGGGGGTACACGGCCTGGGACACGGGCGTGTCCCAGGGCGTGTCACTCAAATAATAGGCGATTTGAGTCAGAAGATTACACGGCCCGGAACCAAGCCTTGAACATGGCCGTGTCAGGTTTGACACGGGCGTGTCCGATGCCGTGTGCCTACCCGTGTACTGCTGGTTGAGTTTGGAGCTCGATGAGGCAGGGTTGACACGGGCGTGTCTCATGACTGACACGGGCGTGTCAGGTTCGACACGGGCGTGTCGATGCCCGTGTTCTGGTAAATATCAGTCGGTACGAATACCGCGTGTGCCGCTTAAGGATACACGGCCTGTGACACTGGCGTGTCACAGGCCGTGTCAGCCAAAAAAGTGGGTTTTTGGGAAAATCGTGGTCGTTCCTTTTTCTCTCTTTGGATCCAAGGGCTCAGGTGATTCCTGGCTAGTTTAAATCAGCAGAGGCTTGATGAAGAAATCATTCTTCATTTGGTTAAGGAAGAGAGAAAGGGAGAGGAGGAAGAAGAAGGAGGAGGAGATCAAGCCACCAGCGGAGCTCCCGTGGTCCGATTCGTGATCCGAGGCCAGCGTTGTGAAGGCAAAGCTGCTGCGGTGCTTTCTCACCGGCTAGATTTCGATGGCTCCCAAGAGATCGACAAGGGTAACGATCTCCCTTCTTGGACATGTGAAGTCCTTCTTTTCTGCATTGCATAGGGAAAACCCTTCCCCGCGAGTGTGCGGTGGGTTGTGGTGTCCCTTGGGGTAGATATGTGAAGTCTCCCTTGTTAGAGTCCGGAATTGGAGTACGGATCTAGGCATGCTGTGTGAAGCCCATCTGGACATGCTAGTCTGGATTGGTGATGCTTGTTTGCATATCAGAGAAGACTCCGTGATTATGGCTTGTGTTGCCTTGTGCCTACCTGTTGCTTGGTGCAGCAGGAAGTACTGGATGAAGTCCAGGAAATGAAGAGGGTTGGATGCAACTCTTGTGGCAGTGCGTTGCCACTTTGTGTGCGGTTGAGCTGTTGGGCTGCAACTCGATAAAAGGCAGATTGCCGAACAGGAAAGGTGAAACCGACCCGCGTCTATAAATTGTCATGGATACTTCCGTATTCGAGGTGGCACGGCGACTTGAGCAACGGGGGGTGGCTGATCCGTACCTGCGTTAGGTCCGTCCGACTTGGAAGCCTGGTTATGGGTTTTGTTGGAGCGCCTAATGAAAGTCTTAGGCCCGCGCGCCGAAAAGACTAGAATTCTCAAATACCGTGTAGACGGTGGTGTTGACCCTGGTATTTCGGTACACCAAGAATGTGCCCTGAGTGCACGGACTGTCGGGCCGTATGGCCGACGGTTGTGATGGCTTGAATGTGCCTGCGCGCACATAGTTGCTATTGATGATACCATGCTGTGCTGGGAAAGAATGCTACTGCCCCGAGAAAGGGGTAGGATTGTTATAATTGGGTCAGCTGAATGCTGACCGTTGCCATGTTTGCCACCATTTGGGTGGATTGTCCCTATACAGGTGCTGGAGAGCCAAGTGGCAAATGAAGGGCTGGATCCCTACTGCTATTGTTGCTGTTGCTGCGGCTAGCCCTTGAAGGCAATGCGAAAAGGGTTTTGTTTGTTTTGCTTTTCCTCGTGTATGGCCGGCCTGCGTGCCGATGTTTGTAATCCAAGTTGTATGGAAATAGGAACTGTAAGGCCTTAAGGCCAAACCTTTACCTTTGTTGTACATTCCGTGATTGTATATATATAACTGTGGTTTATATATTGGACATTCCTAGTTAGAGTTCAATTTACAACTTAAAGCTTCCGCTAGAATGCTCTGAGTTAGGATTCGTGTATGGTTTGGTATTATCCTGTGACCTCACCGTCTGTTTGTGGCATATAGTGTGGGGCCCCGGCCGGACCTTCTACTATACGTCATGTAACGGATGGGGCCGTTACACTTGTTATCATACGGAATGATAGAACTGTTGCTTAATTCTTGTGAAAACCTGATCATATACCCACAGTCGCACACATAGCAGCTTCAAAGGCCACAACTCCGTTATTTTCACAAAGAATTTCTGCCAGAAGTTCAGGTATAAGATTTTTGATGTGGAGGATCCCTAGAAGGGAAACCACAGAGCATACTATCTCCAACCATATGCAAGCCAGCATGAACAAATCATGCCAATACCATCATGAACAAATCATGAACACCTACAGATCATCAAGAGAAATAAGGTGAAGTTTTTTAAGCTTCCATCCCTCTCTCCCTTTTCTTACCATACTCCAATGCAAGGCAAATTTTTATTATAATTTTCCTAAAAAAACCTACATGGTATGATGTGGCATAAACTTATGTAATAAAAAGTTATGTATGATGTATGATGTAACATAAAGTTATTTCGGTGTGTCGTAGAAGTCAAGAAAGGAATAACTTGTATCGTAAGAAAAGAATATTCGTAGAATATCCTTAGCGTGTGTTGTAAGTTATCCCCTCATGGGATGACTATAAATAAGGGTGTGTTGTAATGTTTTGATCATCTCAGTCTTGGAAAGTATTCTAGAGCAATAAAAGTTTGAGTGTTTGAGTTCTATTCTTCTTGGTGTTCTTCTTGTTGTTCTTACTCTTTCTTGTGCATCCCTTCTGTGTGATTGTACTTCTCTCCGTGAGTTGCGGAAGTTTTAGACTATAGAAGCCTAAATGACCCGTCCTGTGATGTCACAATCAAGCTTCTTCTTCTTTAGTTCTTGCTAGACATGTCGTCTCCTTGACATCTATCCTCAACGTAGAGAAACTAATTGTCGTCATCTTTACATTCGCAGCCACTTTTCCTCATTGGTTCTGTATAACCAATGTCTCATCCTTTAGCAGGATGCAGTAGCCTTACTCCACCAACTATCCAATATTTAAGATGTTACTCTTTAATCCTTGGACATAGAACACATCATTGAGGTGCATTTTCCCACCATTTAAGGCTACCACTCTCACCCATCTTCCTTCTACCGAGATCTTCGAAGCATCACCAAAACTAATCTCACCAACACATTGTTCGAGGTTAGTGGATATCTCCTTCTCACCACAGATGTAGTTGTTGACTCTTATGTCCATGTACCAGACTTCATTCATGCCACCTTCAGTTCCTCTGCAGGTTAAGAACATCTTTGGATCACTACCTGTGTTGCATGTTTTTTCATAGCGATTGGCCTCCTCTGTCCTCCTCGGGTTCCTGTAGTCATAGCTCGTGCCCAAACAGATTGTAGTTGTACCATTGGACTTGGATCATTAGACCTCGGCATCTTCCTCTTCCTTCGTGCCCCGTTGCTTGAGGTTGCTCCACCTTTCTCTAGAAGATCTAATTTCTTCCTCCTCTTCTTCCTCCATCGCTGCTTTGGTGGCCTCGGCCTCGCTGGCCACCTCCTCGACGGAGGGTTTGCCTCTTCAAACAGTAACCACTTGCACCTAGTAGATTTTTTTCAAAGTTGGGCATCATGCCCAGTAATTTTTCCACATGAAACGTCTTGCGTACTTGTCGTTGGTCCTCTATTTGATTGTCTGCACGTTTGGCTTACTCGTTAATTAATATGATTTGATTCATCCAGTCCGTGGGAGCTCTAAGAGACTTGCAACAACATATGTATGAATGAATTGATTTTGCCATTCATTGAGATCTTCTATACTCAATCGTTGTTAAAAAAAACCCTAAATCATCAAACCACCTTAGAAAATTTCACGAGTAATGCCCACTTCATAAATCCATCCTTGTTAATAATATTGCTAATTTTATAATTGAGTGTGAACGTATAATTTTGACCAACTGGTTTACTCGAATATATAAAAAAAATGGATGCTCAAAATTGACAACTCAATGGTGTCGGGGAAGCACCCAGCAAAGAATTAATAAAGATGGTTATCCATAATCTCTATTTAATCTCATAATTAATCGCCCTTGATGGACTCCTTCCATGGCGGAAACAGGCCTGAGAAGGAGCCGAGTAAACGACGGGCCCCACCACTAAACAGTGTTACAACTTTCAGTTCCATCGGGCTCTTCCGGGTATGTATATATAGCACACCCGAGCCGCAGGTATTCTGATCAACTTTAAACCTCAAGCCTTCATCTATAATACATAATAAGCAATTTCATTGGACAGAGATGAAGGACATGGAAAAAAGCGGATCCGAGTTGGACTTGCCTGGATTTCGGTTCCACCCAACCGAGGAGGAGCTGCTTGAGTTTTATCTCCGGCGAGCCGCCGCGGGCAAGAAGCTCAACTTTGATATAATCGGAACTCTCAATCTGTACCTATATGATCCATGGGACCTCCCTTGTATACATCTATCTCCCTAGATCTCCCTTTTATATATATATATATATATATATATATATATATATATATATATATATATATATATTTATTTATTTATTTTTATATTTATATGTCTATATATTTATATGTATATATATATATTTATATGTCTATATATATTTATATGTATATATATATATATATTTATATGTATATATATTTATATGTATATATATTTATATGTATATATATTTTTATAAGTATATATATATTTATATGTATAATGTGTGTGTGAGCTTATATATTTGGTTAATGGGCTGCTGCAGCTTTGGCAAAGATGGGGGAGAGAGAGTGGTACTTCTTTGTGCCTAGGGATCGGCGACAGGCGAACGGAGGGCGGCCAAATCGGACGACGGAGCGTGGGTTTTGGAAGGCCACAGGATCGGACCGGCCCATCCGCAGTGCGGCAAATCCCCGCCGCCTCATTGGCCTCAAAAAGACACTTGTTTACTATCGCGGACGTGCTCCACGTGGCACGAAGACGGATTGGGTCATGAACGAATATCGCTTGCCAGACGCCCTCCACACATCATTTTCCTCACCTCAACAACCAAAGGTAAAATTTGTTTTATAATTTATAAATTTTCTAGTGGCCTTGTAGGGGAATTTTATTTGTTTATGTTATTTGCGATGAATAACATTTCAGCGATAAAAAAAAAATTTATTAACGCGGCGCACTGTCCATAAGAATTTCCCGCAGGATCCCTAAATTTATACTTTTTATTAGCATTTTGCCCACATGTTTTGTTAGATTTAAAAAATAGAAAGATTAAGTTTATTTCTATGATAAGATTTGAATTGTTTTTAAAGTAAATATTTTTTTAAAAAAAAATTAAGCTCAATATTTAAACAATATTTTATTAAAAGTATCAAATTGATATTTTAATGGGGGTGTAGCTTGGAAAAGGCCATGCTGCCCTGGGCCTGGCTCCACGGCCTAGAGGATATCGGCCCGGGTCCTCATTTAAAGGATCCCTTTTTGCTATGTATACGTATCGAATTTCAAAGATACGTGGAAAGATCCGTTCGTTGGAGTTGAAATGACTAGAGTAAAACTCATCTAAGTTTCCTCGTGCAATTCTGAGGGATATTTGCAGTTTTCAGTTTGCTTAATATTTTTTTCCCTTCCTTGGAACAGGAAGATATTGTTCTGTGCAAGATATACAGAAAGGCGACCACGATGAAGGAACTTGAGCATCGAGCGGCCTTGGAGGAAGAAAGCAAGGCCGCCTCTCAGGGATGCACGGTGTCAGCTGACTCGTCCGACCAAGAGACCTTTCAAAGGTTTTCCACTGAAGATGAGGTGATTATGGAGATGAAGGTTGAGTTTGATCAGGTGGCGCCGACGGAGATGCAAAATGAGGCTAACGAGGTAACCTCCGCGAATTCCATTTCCACGGCAAGGCCTCCTGTGGACTCCATAGTACCTGTTGCAGCGGGGAGGCCGCCGTTTTCACCTAAGCCCCCAACAGTTGGGCTTCTCCCGAGCCCGCCGCCGGAGTTGCAGGCCGTCCGGCAGCTGCCGAGCCTGCCGGCGCTTCAGGTACCCAATCACATGACCTTTGGGTGGGGGCAGGACTCGTTCCTAGGTCAGCTGCGGAGTCCGTGGCTTGATCAGTGGTCGCCTTTATACGCCAGTTTGCTCAACTTTTGATGCTTGAAGCCGGGAATTATATTATTTATGTACAGATCTATTTGTACGTTTCACAGCGGCTTTGAGGATTTGTTGATGAAGTTATTGCAGAACATCAAAGTTTGTGGGGGCCTCTCCGTGTTGAAATCAATATTATAACACTAGCTCGGTTCAGAGATCTGCAGCTTGATCTGTCCGGTGTTGGTTTTAAATTGTATTACACTGTTATTATAAAATTATTATTAATATATATAGGTTCAGAATGTTACTAAATAATTATATTTATTGAGTTTTTTTTTTGTAAAGTATTCCTAAGTTGGATGTTGGAAATAAATAATGATCAAAATAACTAGCGAGAATACTCACATGAACATAGTTGAATCATTGCAACATTTTGTGCGATGTCCAAACAGTGGCGGACGCAAAACTTTTTTCAGTATGAATAAACATAAAAATTATTTGGTTCATATTATTAAAACACGTCTAATACTTTTTTTTAACAATAAGATATTTGTCACGCTTTAAACCGTGGCTAATACTATTTTTTTTTAGAATATAGTATTAGTCGCGGCTTAAACCGTGACTAATATAGTTATTTTTTTTAAAAAAATATTAGTCACGGCTTATAGTTTAAACCGTGGCTAATATAGGTAATTTTTTAAAAATAGGAATTACCCACGGTTGACATCGTGACTAATACTGTTAATTTTAAAAAAAAATAGAGTATTTACCACGGTTTAAAGCGTGACAAATACTATTAAATTTTTTTAAAAAAAAATGAGTGTGGACAGCCCACACTCGTTCCAAGGTGGGTCCGCTCCTGTGTCCAACACTAATAAGTAATAAGAACATCATGAATACATTAATTATTCATTTTTGTTGCGGTCTAACTTGGCGCTCCTAAACCGGTTTGAATTCGGTTGTCTTAACTCAGGAGCGGTCGAACGCGCCATCAGCCAAAAAGTCGAAGAGTAGGTACACAGGACGATTTTGACGTGAAAAACCTCTCAACTAGGTAAAATACCACGCGAGCGGGTCTATGCCGATCGAACTACACTATCTGCGGGCTGCTACAACTTTCACAGAGAATTGAGAGCGATATGCCCATTCTCGTTACACTTTGGAGGTGAGAGAGAATTATTGGCTCACAACGAGCAACAGGCTGCCTTGTACGAGACTTGTTCGCAGGTGGACGTGGATGGGTGGAATGCTTGTTGGAGCAAGATGCTTGCTGATGGCTTGTAGGTGGCTTGAACGCGGCTTTATGACGGCTTAAAGTTGGCCTGGATGCTACGAATCGAAGATGGCTTTGATGGCTCGAAGGTGGCTTGAAGATGGCTCAAAGATGGCTTGAAAATTGCTGGAAGATGGCTTCTTAGGTGGATTCCGACAGGGCTCTTGCCTGAGAAGGAAGAAAACCGCAGAGGCAAAAGGTGAGAAATGAGGAGGCCAGATGAAACGCCCCCATCCGTCACATAACATATAACAGAAGGTCCGGCCGGGGCCCGACGCCATATAATACGAACAGTCAAAGGAGTTACTAATTGAAACCATAATCCAAAATCACGCATCCTAACACAGAGTGCATTCTAGCGGAAGTAATTTAAAGGTTTTCAAGGAACCTACCAATTTGAATGTCCACTAACAAAAAAGTAGGAATGGTTAACCAAATACACAAATAGTATTGGCCTTAAGGCCTTACATTGTTTAACTTGAATAAAATTGTATTGCATACTTTGGCACGCAGGCCAGCCACACATGAACGATAAAGTAAACGGGTAATTCTCTTTGGCCTTCAAGGACAAGCGTAGCAATCCTGGGCTCCAGCCCACAATTTCGCTCTTGGCTCGGCTGCACGTACTTGAAACATTCCACCGCACGGTGGCAAACAATAATAACGGTCAGCATTAGCTGATCAAATTATAACGAACTCATCCCTCACTCGGGGTGGCGGTGCTCCTTCCATGCAGGCATTAGCATAATCAAATATTAGTATCCAGAACGTGCAACTTAAGCACCATTCACCATAGACGTTGGCACTGCCGGCCACTCGCCTCGTGCACTCAGGGCACATTATCGGTTTACCGGAATTCCCAGGGCCCCACCTCTGTTCTCAATGACCGTTAGCATAACTTGAGCATTCTCTAGTCTTTCTGGGTCGAAGCCAAAGACTCGCCTCTATGGCAATGACAAAGTCACGGTGATCCCCCGGATTGACTCATTGACTCACTCCAAGTCGAACGGTATAGGGTTGAGTATAGTTCAGCTCTTTCCCGTTGCTCAAATCACCGAGCGCAACAAGTCACGATGCGGGTCAACCTCCCCTTTCCCATTCACAATCATACATAACTCTTTTATGTTCCAAGGCTGACACTCACGACCACCTGAGCTGGGCCATACAGGCTCTAAACTCTCAAACTTTTCCCCCAGGTCTTCAAGAGAAAGGTCTCACCAAATGGACCCCAGGTCTCCAAGAGAAAGGCCTCACAATTAATACAGCGCTCACTGGGAGTTATCGTCGGCGGTAGCGCTACCGCCGCGCAGTAGGGGACAGACTATCGATTCTTACCCCTTTTTCAGGTGTTTTCCCGGAGTCTATCTCCATTACTCTCCACGCAGTCATCTGCATACTCCGCGACTCGGAAATCTACGTGATTACCACGGAGTCTTCTCCGGTATACAAAGCATACAAACATCACCAATCAAGACCAACTTGTCTGGATGGGCTTCACACAACATGCTTATTCCGTACTTCGATTCCGGATCTAAATGCAAAAATGACGGGGATACACATATCTACCCGTCGGGAGAACCACCTCCACGTATTCGTGGAGCATCTTCCCTCAAATTCCAAAACGAAGGGCTTCTCATATAAAAGGAAGAGGATCGTTACCCTAGAAGTTTGTTTCCTCGCCATGAAAGAGATTATAGCTGGATGAAAACAACTATTTCGGCTTTGTGAAAGAGTAAAGTTGTCAACCTAAATCACCTAGAGGGGGGTGAATAGGTGAATCGTGCGTCTATTTGCGGAATAAAATTTTTAGCGATCTAGCACAAGAAATAAAGCAATCACAGAAAGACAAGAAAATTTATAGTGGTTCCCTAATCTTAGGTACGTCCACTTTACCTCACCGATCTAGCAAATCACTAGACTCGACTACTCCACTATCTCGGATTCAACATAATCCTACGGCTCGGAACCAAGTTCCTACAAACTCGATCCAAATGGATCTACACTCGGAAGATAGAACTTCCTACAAACTCAGAGAACAACGCTCCTACACTCGGAGAATAATCTCCTCCAAGATAAAAACAAGATTTGAAAATACAAACAAGAATTTCTCTCAGATCTGGAAATATTCAGCCCTAGGTCTTCTTCTTGAAATTTGCGGCTCTTTCGGAAACTAGTTGAAGAAGACTTGACGATCTGACCTGAGAAAACTTTGACCTACTCGATCTAGGGGAAGATGATGATCCCTTGAACAGCAAGTCTTCTTGGATCGAAAGCAGAAAGATCGATCTACTCGATGAGCGGCGGCGGCGACTTCAAAATGTGTTCTTTTGGAAAGAGAATGTCGATCCAGAAATTTATAAGTGTACGGATTTCCGCTCCTTGTAATTTTTAGGGTTTGGTCTTAATGAAAAGACTTTATATATGATTACCCTTAACGGCTAGAAAAGACATTAATGACGACACGTGGACCAATAACGTCAAGTCATTTGAAAATCCGGCCGATTTGGACTTAACATAAATTTTCTAAAAAAATTAACTTACAGTTCTCAAGAAGTGCCTTCAGTTCTCGAGAACTAGAGACTGAGTTATCGAGAGCTATCAGGACTTCTCGAGAACTATACTGCTTAGAAGAATTCTGGACTTCTCGAGAACAAAAGGGCTGAGTTCTCGAGAACTAATTGACTTCTCGAGAATTAAGGAGACTTCTCGAGAACTAACACTTAGAGAGATTTTCTGAGGCAACTTTGACTATTCGAGAAAAAGGGCTGGCAGTTCTCGAGAACATAAGCCAAGCTTCTCAAGAACAAGATAGACTTCTCGAGAACTAAAGTTGAGGCTTCCCGAGAACTGGCCAAGACTTTTCGAGAACTAAGAAGACTTCTCGAGAACTAATAAGACTTCTCGAGAATTCTGACTTAGAAAAATTCTTGAACCTGTCTGGATTTCTCGAGAACGAAACTTTGGGACTTCTCGAGAACTCTGAGGACTTCTCGAGAACTAAGAGGCTAAGCTTCTCGAGAAATCTAAGGACTTCTCGAGAACTAAGATGTACTTCTCGAGAAGTGGACTTAGAGAATTTTCTGAACTTTAGAAAAAATTCTTTCTATTCTCTCCAAGAGTCCAATATTCATTCCATGATCCAAGCTTTGAATATGAAGTGTATCCCAATAGAGAGGATACATATGAGTCAACACCTTGGGTCACACAGTGAGGGATTACACTGTATGGTCCTGTGTTCATGACCCACTGTAGACTTACGTTATTCTACACTTAGCAATGGTAATCTGCAAACACACAGCTAAAACAAGGATATCAAATACAACTTAATTCATCTTAGTTCAAGGGTGACTTCATACAAATCTGGGTTATTATGGATGCAATACCCAACACTTTGCCTCCTTAGATCTGAAGTCATCCCGCAAATAAGAGCCTCGAAACATTAATGGCGATAAGATCTCCTTTGACCGAACTTCTCTTTTCCTACTACAGCCGCTCAACCCAAAGTTTCCAAATAAATGAGGAGAAATCGTCACTTCCAAGACTTTATATCGAGATACCCTCGTACGGTAACTAGCTACTACCGTGCGGTACCGTTAATCAACGTCTTGTTTTGCATCCCACCGTACTGTCCCTCCAATCACAGGACAACACGTGGCCACACCGTTACGACACAACCGCTTACACTACCTCCGCGTAGTAAAAACCCGAGAACATTGCAAAATAAATTGACCAAACTACTGCCTGCAATATTCCTATTGTTGGGCGATAACTTCCCGAGAGGCCAGCCAAATGATTTGCCTAGATAACGCCGCACGATAACAACCTAGTGCCACGCAGTAGACAATGCGTCGGTCAACTCGCCTCACTCGACGATCTCGACAACTAACGCTACCACCACACGGTATTGTTATCGCCACGTGGTACTTTTCCTACCTAAAGAAACTTGGGGCATTACAAACCTCCCCCACTTAAAGAATTTCGTCCCGAAATTACATATGGCAGGAAAATGTAAGAGTATTAATACTACGAAATTATACCTCTAACGAAAAGCTCGGGGAACTTCGCCTTCAGGGTTTTTTCCCGCTCCTACGATAACTCCTCATGGCCACAGTTATCCCAACAGACCTTGACTGTCCTGATTGATTTATTTTGCAGTTGCTTGACTTCCAAGTCTTCAATACGAGTGGGCTTGACCTTCGTTGTCAACCCACCATCAATCAACACCTGATCCGCCGCTACCACATGCGTAGGCTCTTACACCACCTTCTACAACACAGATATGTGGAATATGTCATGAAGACTACTAAGTTCTGTCGAAAGCTTCAATCGACAAGTGGATTCACCAACGCGCTCCAAAACGTTAAAAGTGTAACGACCCTAGCCGATCCAACATGTAAGACCCCCCTTTTTTTTTCTTTTTCAACCACCGGGGTCTTAGGCCCAGAATCGCCGCTTTGCGGTGACACCTTCACGTCCTGAAGGGTCATCACCACAAGGCACCGATTCTGCCGGCCAATTCGATCACAGAAAGGTAGCACAATAAATGAAATAAGAGCAATGCAGTCCACAGCAATAGATCACATATATAGAATAAAAATCTCCACGAAGGGAGTGTCCACAGAAAACATCAGAGTACTATAAATGCGGGCTTATGCCCGATACATCATGTCCTCACTACAATATCACTCATGCGGAAGCTAAAACAGAAACTACTCGGGGTCGAGACTCACGGTCCCGGCTGTATGAACTCCGGAGCTAGACTGCCCCATCTCTAGGCGCACCGATCTCTGGGGCTGCTCCTCCATGCTGGGCTCCACGATCCCCTAAATGATGCGGTTCGAAAACCGTTAGTCATAAAGACTAAGCCCTATCATCCCCCACCCCTTCCCCCATGGCTCCTAGGTACCGAGCGGGGAGGAAGAAAGGGAAGGACATGATAGTAGAGATTAATCAAGAAACAGATGGCAGCGGAACTAATCTAACAAGTTGTATTCGGTGAGTAGTAATATAATTGTTATAATAGGTCTAGCAGTAAGAAAAGCAAAAATATGAATTTAACCTTCACTTATGCGAGAAAACATAAGCAAAAGGGATCTTTAGCAAGGCTCCCATCGTATAAGTGTCCCATACCACTTATACCTTGGGGTGTCGGTTATCAAACAGTAATGGTTGTTATATATTGAAATTAACCTTTGATTTATAAACTTGCCCACACAAGCTTATAGACCAAGGGGTCATTTTACAGGTCCTAATGTATAAGCGTCCCATACCACTTATACTTTAGGTGTCAGGGTTAAATGAATCGAATATGCTATGACATGCTAGTGGGTATGATGAAACATGCAAGTGCAACTCACACACCCGACTCTGTGCACACAGACCTTTAGTTCCCCCTTTCGGAGCCGTTACCTCCCAGGATACCTCCGTAGTGGCGGACGGAAGCGGTGGGTTGGGCCTCGCCCACCTCAAAACCAGAAAAAGCACCACTGGTCTGACCTATCGTACGCCTCAACGCTTGGTGCACTAAGCGGACGCCTGCGTACTCTTGCTGGCTGGCGCACCGGACTTCTGTTGGCGAAGTGCTAATCACCCCGCCGAGTCAACGATATCGGTGTCGGTGCAATCGAACTCCCCGATATCGAAAAACCCACCACCTTAACTTTTCCTATTTTATGCACATGCAAGTTTAATCGTAAACATACAAAAAAACGAGCCGAAGCTCCCCGGACCAAAACGTCCGTCTCCAAACCAACCGAGCCGAAGCTCCCCGGACCATCCCGTCCGTCTCCAAACCAACCGAACCGAAGCTCCCCGGACCATCCCGTCCGTCTCCAAACCAACCGAGCCAAAGCTCTCATCAAAATCCCTTTGCCAACAGTGTTTGTGAAAAGTGCAGCTCTAGTTACTAAGTTACTCTTGTCGGTTTGTTATTACAGTTTACGTTAGCCCAGGACTGCCCCCGGTATTCCCCGTGAAGGGCTCTCAAGGGGCACTAGGAACCAAGACGGCGGCATTACGGCCCGAAGTTCCCTTTCGCAAGGCACTTATTGTTATTGGTTGATCTCCCATGACCCGATTCCCTTCTCATATTGCGATAGACTATCCTAGGGTGATTTTTAACCTTCCTCTCTTCGGGAAAAGCGATCTTTCGCCGAACCCGAGCACCTCTTAACTCTAGCTATCACCACTTCTCGCTACTCTTTATATCTTCCTATTGTGATTTCCCCCACTATTACCCACCCAGACAAAAATGATTAACTCCAATGACTTCCTCAAATCATGTCCTAATGCATTTCACAATTGCTATATGCAGACCGACCTAGACTTCATGTCGAACCGGTTATGTAATGATCCAATACTCATCCAAATGCCCTAAATTATTTACTGGAGACTCACCATGATATAAATGACCTAAATCCAGAAAATGGAAATTTTCCTAATCTATTTGGCATTTAATTAAATTCCACGAAAATCCCAAGGGCTACCGGTTTGAACATGAACTACCCTAAGTAATCATGCAAGATGTCCAGTAAATTTATGATAAATAGTAGGTTATCTCAATAGGTTAAATCCTAAGTATCATAATATTTCAATCATTAAAAGGGCATGAAAACTATTTTAGAAATAATCTCTAACTTCTGTTGTTTATGAATCAAGTATAGAAAATATTCTTCCAAAAATTATAAATAATTTATTCCATGTAGATAAAGGCCTAAAATTAGCACTGGCCAAGTTTCATAATTTTCCAGCAAGTATTTTATCCATAATTAATTTTTAAACAATAAAACCCCTTTCTAATATCTGTGAACAAAGTACCATATTTATTCAACATAAAATTCTATAAAAATTCAGGGATCAATGTTCTACTGGTCAAGATCTAAATCCATAATTTTAACTGATTATAATTAATTTAAAACCTCCAAATATTTGAAACAACAAATCGGGCTAATAATCCTTTAACACATGAAGTATAATATTTATTAATCATAAAATTTCAGGAAAATTACCATAAGTCTAAAACATCCTAAAACTCACTCCTCCCAAGTTTCATGATTTTTGGATTAGATTTAGTGCTTAAAATAACTGAATTACATTTCTATCCTAATTCAATCTCTCAACCTTCGAGGTACCTAATTACCTCCAATTCCTTCACTTTATCAACCAGAGGGTTTTCAGCATATCATGCCACTCTCCTCCAAATTTCAAGGGCATACAAGAGCTTTTGCTCCTATGTCCTTCACAAACCTCAAAACCCTTTATTTAGGGTTTGAGCTTGGATCCTATGGTAAGTCAACCCTAAACCACTCCATTTTTCTCCAAGCAGGTTATAACACCCTTCTAAGTCAGAGGTCGGATTATCAGCCTCTGTTGAGGTGATTTGACCTTTCCAAACTCTTAGTGCACTTTTTACTAAAAGATGTCTCACTAATGCCTAGTTAAGGGTAGAAGGTTTCCCACCCAAAACTCCACCAAATCAGTTGGAATTTTGTACAGACCTAGGTTTAATAGCCAGGGACCACTCACCAAAATTTGGGAGGGTTTGGAGGTCATTTGACCACTTGAATAAATTCCTCTAAGTTTATTAAATTAAAGCAAAAACTTTAGGCAAAGTATCTCCAAAAATTCTCATTTTTGGTCTGCCGTTAGGTATAGCTAAGGTTAACCCCCTGCCCAAATTTCAGGTTATTTGGACAAGGGACGAAGAGTGGGTATCCATTTTAATTTCTGCCCAACTCTAGGTATAGCCCCCACTAAAACGGGTGCTGCGGCCGAACCGCTTAACCAAACGAGTTGAAACCAATTTTAGATTTGTCTAGACTCGAAGGGCTACGACTTTTGTGTCTGGTAACTTTTCCTAAAACGGACTCTAAGTGCCTCATTTTGCAGCCCCAAAATATATTCAAATAATACATCTTTCCTCTATGTAATATGTACTTAAATTATAAATTATAAAACTAATTTACTGTTCATCTTCTGCATGAACCCGAAAACCAGAACTCAGGAAGTCATTTTTCCTTTAACGTTTCCGTAATCCGTCGCCGGCCGTCCGGTCACTTCCCTGGCCAGCCACCACCACCACCACCTCCGTTGAGGCGATGGCTAGCGGACGGCGGTGGTTTGGCCGCCGGAGGTGGCGGTTTCCGGCGAACTCAAAAATACCTTTTTCATGGTTTTCCCATGAAAACGAGAGATGGGTCCGGCTCCGTTGAGCGCGAACTTCCTTTCTAAGAATCCTAAGATCTACCCATGAAAGAGAAGAAACAGAGGAGGACCTTGTTCGCGGTTTGGAGGCGAGAAGAGCGACGGGGTGCCATGGCGTAGTGGTGGCATAGCCGAACTTCTCCTACAGCAAGAACAAAGATCTGATCCGTTTACTTGAGCATGTAAACTTCTCCTCTTGCCCCAAGTGGGCTTTTATAAGTCAGAAAGTGGGGAGGTGAAAGGGTAAAGCCGTAATGGCCATGAAGGCTCCTCTTAATAGCCTTTCGGTTACAGTGACGTGATAAGAAACGGTGGAAGATGAACAAGTGCGTCCAGTTGGCGGTTTCCTATTGGACCAACACTTCCTCCTTTATTATATAATTATAGAAGGAAGAACGGCCCGTAATTACTCCTGGTGTAACTTCCCACACCAACATTTATTTCCACGCGTGTTAGAATAATTTCGGGCCTGAACCGTCGTTTCGGCCAATGTCACGGGCGTGACACCTAGGTCACGGGCGTGACAGGCCCGGTTGACAATTTTTGGGGTCGATGATCGTCGAACGGAGATCGACGGTCGTCGAAGGGTGGTCACGCCCAGGGTCACGGGCGTGACACTTAGGTCACGGGCGTGACAGGCCCGAACGGCAAATTCGAGGTCGACGATCGTCGAACTGAGATCGACGGTCGTCGAAGGCTGGTCACGCCCTAGGTCACGGGCGTGATGGGCCCGAGTTCAATTTCGACGATCATTTTACGGGGATCGACTATCGTCGAAGGAGTCACGCCCCTGTTCACGGGCGTGACACACTGGTCACGGGCGTGACATGCCCAGGCTGCTAGATCGACGATCGTCTCACGGAGATCGACGATCGTCGAAGGGGTCACGCCCTAGGTCACGGGCGTGACACCTTGGTCACGGGCGTGACATGCCCGGGCAGCCAGTTCGTCGATCGTCTCGCGGAGATCGACGATCGTCGAAGGAGTCACGCCTAAAGTCACGGGCGTGACGGGTCGGTCACGGGCGTGACCAACCCGTGACCCGAAACCTCAACCGATTTATTTCAATTTTTGGGCTTCACAGGGTTCTGTCACGTCCAACTGACTCCTAGGGGTCTAGCCGGAAATGGGATATTACAAATCCCAATAAACAAAACAAAAATTTCATCCCCGAAATTGAGGTCGAGCCTACGGGGATTTCTATCGGAATAAATTAAACTTGTAACATCCCATACGATCTTTCTATCGGGTTTAAGCGACTGTTCGTTTGATAAACGAAGACAATCTCCCCAATAAACAAAAGATTAGCCCCTACCTTTCTGATTAAGTGCACATGCCTAGGTCCTGGATTTTCCTTATCTAGTTTTAACTGTCCAAAACAAGAAGGCAATCTATAGTATACCAAGAGGTGGTGAGATGTACCTGACTGAACAACTCCGGGTATCTTTGCCTCATCAGGTCCTGTGGTTCCCAGGTGTGCTCCTCCTGACCGTGATTTCTCCACAGAACCTTGACTAAGGGGATCTTTTTGCGGCGCAAGATCCGTACTCCTTTGTCGTCGATCCGAACCGGCTCCAAATGAACAGATCGGTCTGAAGCTACCGGTCCTTCGGTGGTCAAAATCCGCTGCTCTGGGCGTAGTAGAGCCCTTCTCAGCGAAGAAATATGGAAGACGTTGTGTAGAGCTGCCAGCTCTGGCGGCAACTCTAGCCTGTAGGCTGGGGGTCCGATCCGCTCCAGGATCCGGTAAGGGCCCATATACCTAGGGCTGAGCTTCTTCCTTCGACCGCGCACCCGTGAGACTCCGTGCATGGGCCGGATCTTCAAGAACACTCGATCCCCTTCCCGAAACTCCACCTGACGATGTCGGGCGTCATAGTATTTAGCCTGTCTGCTCTGCACCTCCAACATCCTATCTCTGATCAGTCTCACATGAGCCTCGGTGTCTTCAACAAAATCCGATCCCAACAGCTTCGGATCCTCGTCTTGAACCCAAGAAAGCGGGGTCCTACACTTTCTTCCATACAAGACTTCATAAGGCACCATCCTGATGCTGGACTGGTAGCTATTATTATAGGAGAACTCGACCAACAGTAACATCTTCTCCCACGGCTCCCCTCGGTCCAGTATACACAGTCATAGTAAATCCTCCAAGGTCTGGTTGGTGCGCTCTGTCTGCCCATCCGTCTGAGGGTGGAAGGTCGTGCTAAAAGTCAACCGGGTGCCCAAATATGCCTGCACTGACCGCCACTCCCTGGATGTAATCCGTCCATCGCGGTCCGACACTATCGTCCGGGGCACGCCATGATATCGGACATACTGCTCCACAAACTTTCGTACCAGCACTCCCACTGAGTCATCCTTCCTGATCGGTATAAAGCGGGCCACCTTCGTCAACCGATCAACAATCACCTAGATCGAGTCATTCCCCGTCCGAGACCGGGGAAGACCATGTATAAAATCCATAGCTATATCCTCAAACTTCCACTCCGGCACCGGGAGTGGCTGCAATAATCCTGTGGGGTTCCTGCACTCCGCCTTCACCAACTGACACGCCTCGCAATGGGTCACGAAGTACGTAATGTCCTTCTTCATGCCCGGCCAAAACATCATCTTCTTCAGATCAGCGGTCATCTTTGTGATCCCCGGGTGCACAGAGTACCGGCTGCAATGCGCCTCCATCATAATATCCTCTCGGATCTGGCCTCCTGCAGGTATATATACTCTGCCTCTGAAATGTAGCAGACCATCTCTCAGGGAATAATCTCCTGTCGAACCTTCCTCCAAAGCTCGGAACATCGGCTCTGCCCATGCATCTGTCCTCTGTCCGTGCCGAATGCGATCCCGAATATCATCTATGGCCACTATCGATGCCAGATACTCCCTATACAGAACTAGGTCATCCTCGGACACTAGGGATATCTGCATATCTCTGAATGACCGGACTAGCTCCATGGACATCACCTGGGGCCCGGCTTCGGAAGTGGCAGCTCGCCGGCTCAATGCGTCGGCCACCACGTTTGCCTTCCCTGGATGGTAGTGCAACTCATACTGATAATCTGCTAAGAACTCCACCCAGCGCCTCTGCCTGATATTCAGCTCCTTCTGCGTGTCCACGTATTTCAGGTTCTTGTGGTCGGAGTAGATGTCGCAGTGGACTCCGTAAAGATAATGGCGCCAGACCTTCAGAGCAAAAACGACCGCTCCCATCTCAAGGTCGTGCACTGGGTAGTTCTTCTCATGGGTCTTCAGCTGGCGGGAGGCATATGCTATGACGTGTCCATTCTGCATCAGCACTGCTCCCATTCCCTGGTATGATGCGTCGGTATACACCTGGAATCCTTCCTTTCCAGATGGAAGGGCCAGAATAGGGGCTGAGGTGAGTCGGTCCTTCAGTTCCTGGAAGGCCGCCTGGCACTGCGGGGTCCAAACAAAAGGTGCCTCCTTCTTTGTCAAAGATGTGAGGGGAGGGCAATCCGAGAGAACCCCTCCACGAACTTCCGGTAATAGCCGGCAAGTCCCAAGAAACTTCGTACATCGGTGGCTGTCCTCAACTGCGGCCAATCCTGAACTGCCTGAATCTTTGCCGGGTCCACTGCCAACCCGGCTCCGCTGATAATGTGGCCTAGAAAAGCCACCTCCTTCAACCAAAACTGACACTTGCTGTATTTTGCATAAAGGTGATGT
The DNA here is from genome assembly GCA_039513925.1 of Platanthera zijinensis. Classification (NCBI taxonomy): domain Eukaryota; kingdom Viridiplantae; phylum Streptophyta; class Magnoliopsida; order Asparagales; family Orchidaceae; genus Platanthera; species Platanthera zijinensis. The sequence continues at coordinate 154,686,200 of CM077078.1, read as the reverse complement.
TCCCGCAACCTCTCCAAAGTCAGTGCCAGATGTCGAGTGTGCTCCTCCTCCGTCCTAGAGTAGATCAGGATGTCGTCTATGAACACTATGACGAACACATCCAAGTAGGCCTCAAAAACCCGGTTCATAAGGCTCATGAACACCGACGGAGCATTCGTGAGCCCGAAGGGCATCACGGTGAACTCATACAGTCCATATCTGCTACTAAAGGCCGTCTTCGGGATGTCCTCCTCCTGGATCCGCAGCTAGTAGTATCCTGATCTCAAGTCCAGCTTCGAGAAATAATGGGCCCCCTCCAGCTGGTCGAACAATTCGTCTATCCGTGGGAGCGGATAGGTATTCCGGACGGTCAGCCTGTTTAGTGCTCGATAATCGATGCACAGGCGGAGTGTCCCATCCTTCTTCTTCACGAATAGGACCGGTGCTCCCCGTGGCGAGGAACTCGGTCTAACAAATCCTGCCTCAACTAATTCCTGCAACTGAGTCCGAAACTCTGCCAACTCCTTTGGGGCCATCCGATAAGGGGCCCTAGACGCCGGCTTGGCCCCCGACACAAGCTGTATCTGAAAGTCCTGCTCTCGGTGTGGAGGTAGTCCTGACAGTTTCTCTGGAAAGATGTCAGCGAAATCTCGCACCACCGGGATGTCCGTCACCGACTCCTTAACTTCCGCCATCTCAAATAGAATCTGATAGACCTCCTCTCCCTGCAGATGGGCCTTAACGGCCTGTACCGAAGATAAGAGTATACGAGAGACAGGTCTTATACCTTCGATGGTAATGAAAGAGTCTCCGTGTCTCACGGTGATCCTCTTTGCCTGGCAGTCAATCTGGGCATGGTTCCAGTGCAGCCATACCATGCCCAGGATTAGGTCGTAGTCCGTCAGCTTCAAAATCGTCGCTGGAGCCTCGAACGCTTTTCCACCAATTTCTGCTTCCATATTGCAGTGATCCGTAGTAAGGAGCTCAGATCCATCCGGTAGTCGCACCCTCATACTCGAGCCCGTGAACCGCTCCACGCCTTCTAGTACTTCTACGAACGTCTCCGACACAAAGGAGTGAGTAGCTCCAGTATCAAAAAGCGTGCGGGCAGGCTTGCCGCTGATGAAGACTATACTTGGGGTGATTAAATATCTTAGGGTTCTATAAAGAATTTTCTTTCCTTGTTAATCCATCTAGTGCGATTCAAAGTTTTAACAACTTAAAGGGAAATTCTATGAAAATAAAGAAGCATTGCAGCGTACCTGCGATGACCTGCTCTGGATTCCGAGACTGCGCAAGGTCCAAAGTATATACCTGCTCTCTTCCTTGTCTACGATCTCCCTCATGGTATCCACGACTGCGGCCGCGTCCTCGGCCTCCATAATGCTGAGCTGGTGGGCCGCCCTGTGGTGCTGGAGGTGGTGCCCCCCTCATCTGGCAGTTCCTCCGAATGTGCCCAATCTGATGACAAAGGAAGCACTCCGGTGGGGGATACGCCATTCCCCCGGGTCTCGGCATCTCCTGCATCCGAAGAGGTGGAGGGGCCAATATCACCTGTTCCCTCGGCTCCTGCCACACGTCCCGACGAGGCTGGTCCTCTGTCCTCCTCCCCTCTGGTACAGCACCTCGCCGCTGGTCATTTCTACCTCTCCGACCCTGATCCTCTGCTGGCCGTTTCCGGCCCCGGGTGGCGTGCCAATCTGCCTCAATCCTTTTTGCCATCTCCAAAATCCGGGAGATGGGCCCGTCAGATACAAACAACAGAGCCTCCCTCAAGTCCTCCTGCAGGCCCTTATAGAACCTCCTGATATACCCTGCCTCGTTCAGCTGGTAGGAATCTGTGTATCGGGCCAGATGGTCGAACTCTCGATGGTACTCCACCACGGTCCGTGTGCCCTGCTTCAACTGTAAGAACTGCTCCTCCAAATCATCCCTGGCCGACTGCGGAACGAAATGCTCCAGCAGAGCGGCCCTGAACTCCTCCCAGGTAACCTCCGCAACCTCCCTGTCGGCATATGTCGTGTCCAACAGCGTCTTCCACCACCTCTTTGCATGGGACTCCAGGCAAGAGACAACCAGAGCCACCCTCTCCTACCAGGGACACCGTATCCCGGTCAGCATCTCGTACATGATATCGAGCCACTCTTCCATCCGAACCGCCGATTCTGTCCCCAAATAGGACGGGGGAGACAGTCCTCGGAAGATGCTTAGCCAGTTGGCCCCCGGATTTGGCTGCGGGGCCGGAACCTGCTAGGTCCTGAAGGCCTCCAGGATGGCAGTCAGGGTCTGTCCCATGTCTGACTGAAGGAAAGGAGTGGGGACCGGTGGGGGTGGTGCAACATCCTAAGCCTGTTGAACCCCACCTTGTGGCGTAGTCCGTGCTGGAGGCTGCGTAACAAAAACACATGCAGAGAAAAACGTTCACACTTAAATAAAAGTGGACAAGTTATATGTGATCCCCCTTTGGGCACACCACTACTTCCGCTGCTTAGTTTGTCCCCAAACTAAACTCAAGCGGGGGTGACCCAGGGTTTGTGGACTGCTACTTCCTTCTGATCGATGTTTCCCTTTGATACCACTTGTAAGACCCCTTTTTTTTTCTTTTTCAACCACCGGGGTCTTAGGCCCAGAATCGCCGCTTTGCGGTGACACCTTCACGTCCTGAAGGGTCATCACCACAAGGCGCCGATTCTGCCGGCCAATTCGATCACAGAAAGGTAGCACAATAAATGAAATAAGAGCAATGCAGTCCACAGCAATAGATCACATATATAGAATAAAAATCTCCACGAAGGGAGTGTCCACAAAAAACATCAGAGTACTATAAATGCGGGCGTATGCCGGATACATCATGTCCTCACTACAATATCACTCATGCGGAAGCTAAAACAGAAACTACTCGGGGTCGAGACTCACGGTCCTGGCTGTATGAACTCCGGAGCTAGACTGCCCCATCTCTAGGCGCACCAATCTCTGGGGATGCTCCTCCATACTGGGCTCCACGATCCCCTAAATGATGCGGTTCGAAAACCGTTAGTCATAAAGACTAAGCCCTATCATCCCCCACCCCTTCCCCCATGGCTCCTAGGTACCGAGCGGGGAGGAAGAAAGGGAAGGACATGATAACATTGATTAATCAAGAAACAGATGGCAGCAGAACTAATCTAACAAGTTGTATTCGGTGAGCAGTAATATAATTGTTATAATAGGTCTAGCAGTAAGAAAAGCAAAAATATGAATTTAACCTTCACTTATGCGAGAAAACATAAGCAAAAGGGATCTTTAGCAAGGCTCCCATCGTATAAGTGTCCCATACCACTTATACCTTGGGGTGTCGGTTATCAAACAGCAATGGTTGTTATATATTGAAATTAACCTTTGATTTATAAACTTGCCCACACAAGCTTATAGACCAAGGGGTCGTTTTGCAGGTCCTAATGTATAAGCGTCCCATACCACTTATACTTTAGGTGTCAGGGTTAAATGAATCGAATATGCTATGACATGCTAGTGGGTATGATGAAACATGCAAGTGCAACTCACACACCCGACTCTGTGCACACAGACCTTTAGTTCCCCCTTTCGGAGCCGTTACCTCCCAAGATACCTCCGTAGTGGCGGACGGAAGCGGTGGGTTGGGCCTCGCCCACCTCAAAACCAGAAAAAGCACCACTGGTCTGACCTATCGTACGCCTCAACGCTTGGTGCACTAAGCGGACGCCTGTGTACTCTTGCCGGCTAGCGCACCGGACTTCTGTTGGCGAAGTGCTAATTACCCCGCCGAGTCAACGATATCGGTGTCGGTGCAATCGAACTCCCCGATATCGAAAAACCCACCACCTTAACTTTTCCTATTTTATGCAAATGCAAGTTTAATCGTAAACATACAAAAAAAACGAGTCGAAGCTCCCCGGACCAAAACGTCCGTCTCCAAACCAACCGAGCCGAAGCTCCCCGGACCATCCCGTCCATCTCCAAACCAACTGAGCCGAAGCTCCCCGGACCATCCCGTCTGTCTCCAAACCAACTGAGCCGAAGCTCCCCGGACCATCCCGTCCGTCTCCAAACCAACCGAGCCGAAGCTCTCATCAAAATCCCTGTGCCAACAGTGTTTGTGAAAAGTGCAGCTCTAGTTACTAAGTTACTCTTGTCGGTTTGTTATTACAGTTTACGTTAGCCCAGGACTGCCCCCGGTATTCCCCGTGAAGGGCTCTCAAGGGGCACTAGGAACCAAGACGGCGGCATTACGGCCCGAAGTTCCCTTTCGCAAGGCACTTATTGTTATTGGTTGATCTCCCATGACCCGATTCCCTTCTCATATTACGATAGACTATCCTAGGGTGATTTTTAACCTTCCTCTCTTCGGGAAAAGCGATCTTTCGCCGAACCCGAGCACCTCTTAACTCTAGCTATCACCACTTCTCGCTACTCTTTATATCTTCCTATTGTGATTTCCCCCACTATTACCCACCCAGACAAAATGATTAACTCCAATGACTTCCTCAAATCATGTCCTAATGCATTTCACAATTGCTATATGCAGACCGACCTAGACTTCATGTCGAACCGGTTATGCAATGATCCAATACTCATCCAAATGCCCTAAATTATTTACTGGAGACTCACCATGATGTAAATGACCTAAAACCTCCAAATATTTGAAACAATAAATCGGGCTAATAATCCTTTAACACATGAAGTATAATATTTATTAATCATAAAATTCCAGGAAAATTACCATAAGTCTAAAACATCCTAAAACTCCCTCCTCCCGAGTTTCATGATTTTCGGATTAGATTTAATGCTTAAAATAACTGAATTACATTTCTATCCTAATTCAATCTCTCAACCTTCGAGGTACCTAATTACCTCCAATTCCTTCACTATATCAACCAGAGGGTTTTCAGCATATCATGCCACTCTCCTCCAAATTTTAAGGGCATACAAGAGCTTTTGCTCCTATGTCCTTCACAAACCTCAAAACCCTTTATTTAGGGTTTGAGCTTGGATTCTAGGGTTAGTCAACCCTAAACCACTCCATTTTTCTCCAAGCAGGTTATAACACCCTTCTAAGTCAGAGGTCGGATTATCAGCCTCTGTTGAGGTGATTTGACCTTTCTAAACTCTTAGTGCACTTTTTACTAAAAGATGTCTCACTAATGCCTAGTTAAGGGTAGAAGGTTTCCCACCCAAAACTCGACCAAATCAGTTGGAATTTTGTACAGAGCTAGGTTTAATAGCCAGGGACCACTCACCAAAATTTGGGAGGGTTTGGAGGTCATTTGACCACTTGAATAAATTCCTCTAAGTTTATTAAATTAAAGCAAAAACTTTAGGCAAAGTATCTCCAAAAATTCCCATTTTTGGTCTGCCGTTAGGTATAGCTAAGGTTAACCCCCTGCCCAAATTTCAGGTTATTTGGACAACGGACGAAGAGTGGGCATCCATTTTAATTTCTGCCCAACTCTAGGTACAGCCCCCACTAAAACGGGTGCTGCGGCCGAAACGCTTAACCAAACGAGTTGAAACCAATTTTAGATTTGTCTAGACTCGAAGGGCTATGACTTTCGTGTCTGGTCACTTTTCCTAAAACGGACTCTAAGTGCCTCATTTTGCAGCCCCAAAATATATTCAAATAATACATCTTTCCTCTATGTAATATGTACTTAAATTATAAATTATAAAACTAATTTACTGTTCATCTTCTGCATGAACCCGAAAACCAGAACTCAGGAAGTCATTTTTCCTGTAACGTTTCCGTAATCCGTCGCCGGCCGTCCGGTCACTTCCCTGGCCAGCCACCACCACCACCACCTCCGTTGAGGCGATGGCTAGCTGTCGGCGGTGGTTTGGCCGCCGGAGGTGGCGGTTTCCGGCGAACTCAAAAATACCTTTTTCATGGTTTTCCCATGAAAACGAGAGATGGGTCCGGCTCCGTTGAGCGCGAACTTCCTTTCTAAGAATCCTAAGATCTACCCATGAAAGAGAAGAAGAAGAGGAGGACCTTGTTCGCGGTTTGGAGGCGAGAAGAGCGACGGGGTGCCATGGCGCAGTGGTGGCGTAGCCGAACTTCTCCTACAGCAAGAACAAAGATCTGATCCGTTTACTTGAGCGTGTAAACTTCTCCTCTTGCCCCAAGTGGGATTTTATAAGTCAGAAAGTGGGGAGGTGAAAGGGTAAAGCCGTAATGGCCATGAAGGCTCCTCTTAATAGCCTTTCGGTTACAGTGACGGGATAAGAAACGGTGGAAGATGAACAGGTGCGTCCAGTTGGTGGTTTCCTATTGGACCAACACTTCCTCCTTTATTATATAATTATAGAAGGAAGAACGGCCCGTAATTACTCCTGGTGTAACTTCCCACACCAGCATTTATTTCCACGCGTGTTAGAATAATTTCGGGCCTGAACTGTCGTTTCGGCCAATGTCACGGACGTGACACCTATGTCACGGGCGTGACAGGCCCGGTTGACAATTTTTGGGGTCGACGATCGTCGAACGGAGATCGACGGTCGTCGAAGGGTGGTCACGCCCTGGGTCACGGGCGTGACACTTAGGTCACAGGCGTGACAGGCCCGAACGGCAAATTCAAGGTCGACGATCGTCGAACTGAGATCGACGGTCGTCGAAGGCTGGTCACGCCCTAGGTCACGGGCGTGACACTTAGGTCACGGGCGTGACGGGCCCGAGTTCAATTTCGACGATCGTTTTACGGGGATCGACGATCGTCGAAGGAGTCACGCCCCTGGTCACGGGCGTGACACTCTGGTCACGGGCGTGACATGCCCAGGCTGCTAGATCGACGATCGTCTCACGGAGATTGACGATCGTCGAAGGGGTCACGCCCTAGGTCACGGGCGTGACACCTTGGTCACGGGCGTGACATGCCCGGGCAGCCAGTTCGACGATCGTCTCGCGGAGATCGACGATCGTCGAAGGAGTCACGCCCAAAGTCACGGGCGTGACGGGTCGGTCACGGGCGTGACCAACCCGTGACCCGAAACCTCGACCAATTTATTTCAATTTTTGGGCTTCACAGGGTTCTGTCACGTCCAACCGACTCCTAGGGGTCTAGACGGAAATGGGATGTTACACAACGTGACAATGTCACGGCTCCAACCTAGGCGATGTTACCGGGCTGCAGCCTAAGCACCACAACTCATCTCCGGTCCACCAACGGGTTGTTGGTGGACACAACCTCCCTTTGATGAGGCAAACTCAATAGTCAAGCACGCACCACAGGGACTTCCCAGGAGGTCACCCATCCCAGTACTACTCCAGCCCGAGCAAGCTTAACTATGGAGTTTTTTCAACTCTCAATTGGTGATGTGAGTTGAAAAAACTCCATAGTTAATCTTTCTCGGGCTGGATTAGTACTGAGATAGGTGACCTCCTGTGAAGTCCTCATGGTGCGTGTTTGACTATCGAGTTTGCCTCATCAAAGGGAGGTTGTGGCCACCAACAACCCGCCGGTGGATCGGAGATGGGTTGGGGTGCTTGGGCTGCAGCCTTGTAGCATCGCCTAGAGCAGAGCCGTGACATTGGTGCGTTGGATCGGTTAGGTTCGTTACAATAAAAAGTGCGGTCGTTACAATAAAAAGTGCACTTTTTATTGTAACGACCCTAGCCGATCCAACGTGACAATATCACGACTCTGCTCTAGGCGACGCTACCGGGCTGCAGCCCAATCACCCCAACTACTCTCCAGCACTCTGGCGGTATGTTGGTGGTAACAACCACCCTTTGATGAGGCAAAATTGATAGTCAAGCGCGCATCACGGGGACTTCCAAGGAGGTCACCCATCCCAGTACTACTCCAGACCGAGCATGCTTAACTATGGAGTTTTTTCAACTCTCATCACCATTATGCTGAGTTGTTGGAAAACTCCATAGTTAAGCGTGCTCGGGCTGGAGTAGTACTTGGGATGGGTGACCTCCTAGGAACTCCCCATAGTGCGCGCTTGACTATCAAGTTTGCCTCATCAAAGGGAGGATGTGGCCACCAACAACCCGCTAGAGTGCTGGAGAGAGGTTGGGGTGCTTGGGTTGTAGCCCGATAGCGTCGCCTAGAGCGGAGCAGATCGGCTAGGGTCGTTACAAAAAGGCCCAAGGTATCCCGGACTTAACTTTTTCAACCGTCTAATCCTTGACACACCCTTGAACAGTTTTATCTTCAGGTAAACCCAATCACCCATGACAAACTCAATATTTTTGTACTTGGCAATTTAGTACTTAGCCTGTCTATCCTGTGCAATCAATACCCACTCCCTGATTGTTTGACCAATAGAAGTCACATCCTTGACTTCCTTATGCTTATATAACTTTGATTCGCCTTTCTCCAACCATGAAAACGAAGTGCGACACTTTCTACCTTGTAGGACCTCGAAGGGCGCCATTTGAATTCTTTCTTGGTAGCTATTATTGTAAGCAAATTCGATCATATTAAAGTGATCCTCCCACTTTTTCCCTAAATCTAGGGAACACATATGAAGCATGTACTCCATTGTCCGGTTTACCCTCTCGGTCTGACCATCCGTCTATGGATGAAAGGCCGTACTGAACTTCAGTTTGGTACCCAATAGTTGATACACTAGCCTCCAGTAATTGGACATGAAGCACACATCTTGGTGACTCACGATGCTACGGGGCACACTATGCAGTCGTACAACGTTATACACATACAACTTCGCTAGTTTTCCAACCGAATCATCCTTCCTATTCGGGATGAAGTGCGACACTTTCATCAAACAATCAATGATCACCGAAATGGCATCATTTCCCTTCGGTGATCTCGGTAACCCATTCATGAAATCCATAGATATGTCGTCGAACTTCCATTCCGGTATAGAAAAATACTACAAAAATCCACCGGGCTTCTGACATTCGGCCTTCACCAAGGCACAAGTCTGACACTTCGCTATATATAACGTTACGTCCTTCTTTAGTCCTGGCCACCAAAGTAGCTTTTTCATGTCTTTATACATTTTTGTGCTCCTGTGGTGAATCGAGTACTTGATATAATGAGCCTTGTACATTAATTCTTCCCGTAGTTTACCAACCTTTGGGACACACAAATGACTGTTCTTCCACAACAACCCATTATCAATAGTAAATAGGGAATTTGACCCTTCCAAAGACTCAGCCATGTTGTGTTTCATAATGTCGTCCAAATCTAAAGCATGACAAATCTAGTTGGCGAAATCATAATGTACCTCTATCCAATTCAATCGTGCTTCAACACTCGACCTCCTATCAACACAAGAGATCTCTAAGGCCTTTAAATCTCGAACGAGACGCTCGTCATGCATCAATAACCAATTGGCATGTGCGGGAGCTCTGCGACTTAACGCATTCGCAACCGCATTACCTTGGTCAGGGACATAGTGTATCTTGAAGGTGTAGTCCCCAAGGAACTCCATCCACCTCCGTTGATGTATATTAAAGTCCTTCTGATCCAACAGATACTTCAAGCTCTTATGATCTGTATAAATGTCGACATTCATGCCATACAAGTAGTGCCTCAAGAGCTTCAACGTGAATATCACCGCCTCCTTCCAAGTCATGGACTGGATAATTCCTCTCATGTACCTTTAACTAGAGAGAGCCATACGCTATTACATTCCCATGTTGTAACAGAACACAACCTAAGACGATGCCTGAAGCATCGATGTAGATCTCAAAGCCTTATGTACCACATGGAGAGCACAAGATAGGCGTAGTGGTCTAATGACTTTTCAATTCTTTGAAAGCTTACGTGCACCGTGGCGACCATTCAAACTTCTGATCTTTCCTTGTCAGGGTCGTGAGGGGTAAGGCTATCTGTGAGAAGTTCTCCACGAAATGCATGTAGTAGACGACAAGTCCCAGAAAACTCCGGACTTCCGCCACAGAAGACAACACATGCCACTCCCGTATCGCAACCACTTTTGCCGGATCCACCGCGATACCCTCACCACTGACAATATGACCAAGGAAAGCCACTGAAGGTAACCAAAACTCACATTTATAGAACTTGGCATACAACTGATTACCCCTCAAGGTCTCCAGAACAATATGTAAGTGCTTCACATGATCATTGTCACAACCCGCATTTTCTCTGAATTTTGCAATTATCAGAGTATGAGAAATCACGCGTCATGATGCCACGTCAAGCAGGGGATAACTGCTGACGCTCAGGCAAAACCATCTACTTTACTTTATGAAAGAAATTCATGAGTTTAAAGATTAGAAAATTAGTTATATTTTAGAGGCCGTATCCCTCGGCTCGGTGGATCACCTAGTCCACAGTTAAAAACTATACTTATGTGCTGCGGAAAAATACTCTATTCAGGTTTGACTTCCTAAGGAGTGTATAAGAGCCCCAAGAGGACCACTTATGCTATGCAAGACTCTACATTTAATTTATATTATATATAAGAAAACGATCATTATACGTTATTTGGAAAATAGTGATTTAGTTTTATAAAACATGCTGATCATGCGATATACTTATAATAATAATTGTAGTTTAAAATAACTAGCAACCTAGCATAAATCCTCCTCAGAGCAAGTAGACAATCTCTAGAAAATGGTAGCAACAAAAGTAATATATCTAGTAAAAAGGTAAAAACTACCAGTGGGCGCCAACAACCTGACACGAACCCATTGGCAAATATGTATGTCTGTAAGAAAAGTACAGAAAACTACCTCACTGACAAGGCAACAAGATCTCCAAAGTCCAAGAGACCACCAGCAACACCACCGCAACCTAGCCACCAAACTGGCTACTGCTCAGAACCTGAGGAATTAAAAAAAAAAGAATACCTCAGCAAGCAAAACAAGGGAAAACTGCACGAAAGTGTCAACCAGGGAATAAATGAAAGAGGAAAACACACAGCAGTAAAAATCACAACTGCCCAAACAAGATAAAAAGGAATGCACTAGGTGCGAGGAAACAACATCAACCCTGCCCAGAAACTATATCCTGCAGAGTCTACTAAGCTACCAAGAGCCCAAAATGTTGTAATATACCAAGGAAGAAACATCTAACACCCTAAGCTGTGGGAGGTGGTAGTAGCAAAAACAAACGAGATGGATCCGGGTTGGAGGCAAACTCAGTCCCCCAACCACCATTTCCAAGCCAAAGAGCTCAAGGGTCTACATGTAAAAGCTCTAGGGACCTTCCACCCTCTTGCCCAGCCCGTACCTGGTGCAAGATAGAAGAAAAGGGTGGTCACAGCTAAATTACACAACACCTCCCCCATAAAGAGCTTCAAACCACCACTACTAACAACGACCCACGATTCGGCTTTAAGGAAAGAAAAACATGGCCGACAAGGAAACTAAAAACATGAACAAGGAATTCACTCGGGAGCAAAAATCAAGGTAGGGAAAAAGTGTTGAAATGACTCAACACGGCTTGGCGTTGAGTGAGACCAACTCAATGCCTACCTAGACCTTGACGTTGAGTGAGCTAGCCTTTCTCAGCGCCAGAACAAGCATGGTGTTGAGTGAAGTTCACTCACTCAACGCCTCTTGCAAGAACAACTCTGGCGTTGAGTGAGCTAGCCTCACTCAATGCCAAAACAGGCATGGAGTTGAGTGAGGTACACTCACTCAACGCCCTGGTACTTAACCATAAACAGAGAAAGTGGCGTTGAGTGAACTGTCCCCACTCAATGCCAAAACAACAATGGCATTGAGTGAAGCTCACTCACTCAACGCCCTTACACTCAGTCGCAAAAGAGAACTACGGCGTTGAGTGAGTCCACCTCACTCAACGCCAAAACAGCAATGGCGTTGAGTGAGGTTCACTCACTCAACGCCCTGGCACTTAGCCGCAACAAGGCAATTCTGCGGCGTTGAGTGAGCTGACCTCACTCAACGCCAAAACAGTAATGGCGTTGAGTGAGGTCGTCTCACTCAACGCCAGAAGTTCTGGCCGTGAAGAAGGGCTGTGGCGTTGAGTGAGCCTACCTCACTCAACGCTAAAAACAGAAATGGCGTTGAGTGAGGTCAACTCTCTCAACGCCACGGGACTTGGCCGCAAACTTGCCTTCGGCGTTGAGTGAGGCCACCTCACCCAACGCCAAACAAGGAATGGCGTTGAGTGAGGTCAACTCACTCAACGCCAGAGTATATAGCCTTAGAAAAGGCTATGGCGTTGAGTGAGCACACCTCACTAAACACCAAAGTACTTGGCTGCATAGAAGCGACTGCGTTGAGTGAGTCCACCTCACTCAACGCCAAAACCAAAATGGCGTTGAGTGAGGTCGACTCACTCAACGCCAAAACACTAAGCTTCTCAATAAAACCACGACGTTGAGTGAGCTTGCCTCACTCAACGCCAAAACGGAAATGGCGTTGCGTGAGGTCGACTCACTCAACGCCAAAGTACTTAGCCTCTAGCAGGGGCTGTGGCGTTGAGTGAGTCCACCTCACTCAACGCCCTAGTACTTAGCAAAAATTCTGACTGGCTACAGCTGCGGCGTTGAGTGTATGCACCATACTCAATGCCAAACCCGCAAAGGCTTTGAGTGTGTGCACCACACTCAACGCTGGCCAGACAGAAACCAAAAAGGCTCTTTCCAACAAACACAGCAGGCACCCCCTTCTCTCTCTCTCTCGGCTTCACCCGCAAGCCACCAACTAGACAGCAATCTGGAGTTTACTGATGGCATTACACCGGCGGGTTGAGCACCAACAACACAGAGAAGGGGGGCTCATAGGAGAATCTAAGCCCTAAATTTAGCAAGAAAAAGAGAACATGCTTGGCTTCTACCCTAGGGCTAACCGAGAATTTTCAGAAATTTCAAGAAAATAACAATGGCAAGGGCAAGAACACCACTTGCCTCGATTTCCGGCAAAGCTTGGACAGCTTTCCCTCCTCTTTACTTTGCACTAGCAGCAGCAGCACCTAAAAGAATACTCCCGTACATTAATGGCAGAAAACCTCAAGACCTAAATCCCCAAATCTCCTAAAACTCCACGAAAATCGAATTTATTACCGTCGAAACGTAGATCTGAGCGAGAGCAAGACAATGCCGCTTTCGGAATCGAAATCCGTCCACGAACACTCCTGGAATCACCGTCCGAAGGCTAGGGCAGCCCGTCGTTTCCGCCTCTGCTTTCCGCAAACAGGAGCAGCAGTTTTCTGCTTTTGGTCTCGGGAAGAAGGAGGAAGGAGAAGTGGGCCCGCCACTTTTTAATAAAGCCTTTATAAAAAGCAAAGACGCATCGGTTCAGCAAAACCGAATCCCAACCACCAGCTCCCTTAATAAATTAAGAGAATTCTAATAGTCTTTACTAATGGCACGCCCAAAACGACGCGAAAACCAAACTATCTCGGAATTTGACGAAATTCACACCGTAGCTAAATACCCACGCAACGAACACAACAGCGAAGTCAAAATTAATTTTTGACGAACAGAACTCGAGTTATACCCACCCGAAGCCAAAACACAAGCATCCCCCGAGAGACCACACCGAGTCACCCAAAACGACTCAGCTTGCTAGGGAGATCTTGCCAATAGGCTACAAAATAGGGCACCCAGTTCTAAGGAGTTAAACCACACTCCACAAATGGCACAAGCCACGAAAACGCATCCCCGTAATGCCAAACGAGAATAAAATAGTCGCAGAAAAAATCAGGGGCGTTACAGTCACTCCCCCTAAAAGAAAGTTTCGTCCCGTAACTTTACGCACAACACTTCTACTAAAGAAGGAAAAAGTAACAAACAGGAGTTTCAAGAAGGAAAACATACCAATAAAAATCAGGGAAATAGGTGAGGGTAAGCCTCCCTCATGGCCGACTCTAGCTCCCAAGTCGCGCTATCCAAATCCTGATTCCTCCAAAGAACTTTCACCATCGGAATGGACTTCTTTCGCAGCACCCGTTCCTGAGTATCCAAAATACGGACTGGCACTTCAATAAAAGAGAAGTTGGGCTCCAACTGGGGCACAACGTTCAAGACTTGCCCACTGCTGCGCACAAAATTCCGTAATTGGCTTACATGGAAAACATTATGAACACCTGGGAAGTTTGCTGGCAATTCCAATCTATAAGCTGACACGCCAATCCGCTCCAAAATCTTAAACGGGCCCACATACCTCGGGTCTAATTTCCGATTCTTACCAAACCTTTTTACACCCACCATCGAGGAAACCTTAAGAAATACAAGGTCCCCTACAGAAAACTCCAAGGCAGACATACGCCGATTGGCATTCTTCTCGTATCTCTCCTGAGCTACACGAAGCTTCTCACGAATAAGCTTCACTGCGACTTCCATCTCCTCAAGAGCATCTTGACCCAACAAAGGCCTCTCACCAGCCTTAGCCCAAAACAACGGTGTTCTGCAGCGCCTCCCATACAAGGCTTCAAAAGGGGCAATCTGCAAGCTTTCCTGATAACTATTGTTGTATGCAAATTCCATAAGTCGCAGCCGCTCATCCCACGCTCCACCGTGGTCTAAAATGTAGCATCAGATCATATCCTCAACTATCTGGTTCACCTGCTCTGTCGGCCCATTTGTCTGTGGGTGGTAAGAAGTAGAATACCTCAGATCCGTACCAAAACCCTCCTGCAGACTCTGCCAAAAACGAGAAGTAAACCGGGAGTCTCGATCAGAAATTATACTCACAAGCACACCATGCAGTCGGATGACTTCATTCAAGTACAACTACGCTATCTTCTTCATCGGGTAATCAATCTTATATGGCACGAAGTGAGCACACTTTGTCAGTCTATCCACTATGACCCAGACAGAATCAAATCCCCTCGGGGATTTCGGTAAGCCCGTGATGAAATCCATAGATATACTTTCCCACTTCCAAGTCGAGATCTCTAACGAAGTCAACTTGCCACCAGGCCTTCCATGATCGGCCTTCACACGCTTGCAAGTGTGACACTCCGCAACAAAACGGGCTATATCACCTTTTATGCCATACCACCAGGAAATTTGCTTTAAGTCACGATACATCTTCGTAGATCCTGGATGGTAGGCAACGCTGGATCCATGAGGCTCTCTGCAAATCATACCTCTAATGTCCCCAACAGCGGGGATGCAAAATCTGCCGCGGTACTTCAAAGTACTCGCATCATCGATAGCAAAGTCTGGCAACTCCCCCTTATCGGTTCTGGTGAATAAGTGCAGAAGATCCAGATCATCCTTCTGGTGCAGTCTGATCAAAGAAATCCAAGACGGCTCTACCACTGATAAACTACTCTGCAAGCCACAGCATCCAACTGATATATCCAAAAGGAGGAACTCCTCCACTAAACGATCGGCGGTGAGTTTAAAGATCTTTCCCATCTTTCGGCTCAAGGCGTCGGCCACTACATTGGCCTTGCCTGGATGATACTGGATCTCTATGTCATAATCGGCCACATACTCTAGCCACCGCTGCTGGTGTAGATTCAACTCCTTCTGCATGAACACGTACTTTAGGCTCTTATGGTCGGTGAAGATCTTGCACTGAGCCCCATAAAGTAGGTGTCTCCACAGCTTCAACGCATAAATAACCGCTGCGAACTCGAGGTCATGCATAGGATAATTCTTCTCATGAGTCTTCAGTTGCCTTGACCCATAGGCAATCACATTTCCAACCTACATTAACACACAACCCAGACCTACATGCGAAGCATCCACGTAAACATCATAGTCCACCCCTTCAGTAGGCAGGGTCAGAACGGGAGCAGTGCACAATCTCCTCTTTAACTCCAGGAAGGCTTCTTCACACCTCTCTCTCCAAACAAAAGCCATGTTCTTCTAAGTCAGCTTGGTCAAAGGTGCAGCTAGGGAAGAGAAACCCTCCACGAACCTCCTGTAGTAGCCAGCCAACCATAGGAAACTCCTGATCTCCTTAGGCGTATTCGGCCTACTCCAATCCATCACTGCTGCGATCTTTTCTTGGTCAACCGAGAACCCATCCTTGTTCACCACGTGGCCTAGAAATGAAACCTGAGGCAACCAAAATTCGCACTTGCTCAGCTTGGCGAATAACTTGTGGTTCCTCAACTCCGATAGAACCAAGTGCAGATGCTGCTCATGCTCCTCAGCACTGCGAGAATAAACCAACACGACATCGATGAAGACCATCACGAACTTGTCCAGGAAATCCTTGAACACCCAGTTCATCATATCCATGAAGGCTGATGGTGCGTTGCTTAAACCAAACGACATCACCAAGAACTCAAAATGTCCATGCCTTGATCTAAACGCAGTCCGTGGAATATCTGCCTCACGGATCTTGAGCTGATGATAGCCTGAACGAAGATCGAACTTAGAGAATACCGTGCTATCGAGCAACTGGTCAAATAAGTCATCGATCCTCGGCAGAGGGTACCTGTTCTTAATTGTGACTTTGTTCAACTCCCTATAGTCGACGCAAAGCCGCATTGACCATCTTTCTTCTTCACAAACAGCACAGGAGCACCCCAAGGAGACGAACTCTGCCTGATAAATCCTTTTTCCAACAGCTCATCCAACTGAACTCGAAACTCCTCTAACTCACGAGGGGCCATCCGGTATAGCGCCTTAGCAATAGGATGCGTACCCGGCTCTAATTCAATCACAAACTCCACATCTCGCTCGGGAGGAAGACTAGAAAGATCATCCGGAAAAACATCGGCGAAACAACGAACAACTGGAATCTCCTCCAAGCGCGGTACACTAACAGCGGTCCCAACCACCGAGACCAAACAAGCAAAAAAATTCGAAAGAAACAGCTTCTGGGCACATACCGCGGAGATGACAGGAGAATACTGGCATAGATTAGTATACACGCTTCTGGGCTGTCCGTCGTCCCTGATGAAGTCCAAGCGCTTCCCTTTGCACTTAATGACTGCATCATACCTAGACAGCCAGTCCATGCCCAAAATAACATCGAAGTCCTCCAGATCAATCATCTTCAGGTCTGCCTTCAAAAGGAAGCCCCCCAACAAAACAGGGCAATCTAACATGCCCAAATCTGACAACACAGATTCACCAGAGGGGAACTTGACACGGAAGGTATCCCGAACTCGATCTAAAGTCAACCGATGTCGTTCTATGAAGGCTCTAACCACGAATGAGTGAGTAGAGCCGGAGTCAAACAGAACACGCGCCCATCGGTTCTTCACCTTAAATTTCCCTATAGGATCATATAAAACTAAGGAACTACCACAAAAATACTGCAAACATTATAGCAAAACAAGAACAAAACCTTCATGCTGGAAAGACAACTAACCTGAGATGACCTGAGTCGAAGCTTGAGCCTCCTCGGAAGAGATCACGTTAAACTTTCCCTTGCCCTTGTCCACACGCTGAGGTGGTGGTAATGCCTGTAGGGGAACTGCATGAAGAACAGGCTGGACCTGAGGACACCTAGACTTGATGTGTCCCTTCTGCCCACACTGAAAGCAGACCTTATCCTTGGACCAGCACTGGGCAGCATCATGCCCGGGTCGCTTGCAAACAGAACAGGAGACATCTCTCCTAGGAGCACCCTGAATCGCATGAACCTGCTCCTTCCTCTGAGCTGCTGCCTTCTTGAAACATCTCTCGACAGGGTGGCCTGATTGGCCACAGAAGCTGCACAGCACTTTGCTCTTCTTTCCCGGAGCCGCACCGGGTACCTGGGGTTTCTTCTCCTCCACAGACTTCCTCTTGTCCTTCCTCATTTGCTGGCCTCTGCTCTTCGCGGTCTCAATAGCCTCCACCTTCAGAGCAGCCTCCACTACTCTTGCATAAGTATCTGACCCATAAGCACTGGTCAACTACCGCACCTCGCTCCTCAAACCACCGAGAAATTGCTTAACTCGATCAGCCTCAATGCTGACCAATCCAGGGGCAAAACAGCTCAACTTGCTGAACTCTATCTCATACTTACCCACCGTGAGTTGCCTTTGCTTCAGATGGAGGAAGTCGTTCATGAGGCAGTCACGCTCGACCGAGGGTAAGAACTTCCTCAACAGTATTTCCTTGAACACCTCCCAAGAGCATCCAGCTACCAAGCTCTCCTTCTCTCTCAGCCACAACCTCTTAGCCAAACCTTTAAGCTGATAGGCGGCTATCATCACCCTCTGATCATCTGCAATCCCTGAATATGAGAACATCTCTTCCATGGAGATCAGCCAGTCGTCTATTACCATGAAATCTGCCTTCCTGTCATAAGTGGGAGGGCTTAGCCTCTGAAACTGCGAGATGAAGGTCATCTCTGCTGGCACCACTACTGGAGGTCTTAAGGGTGTAGGAGGAGGAGGGACAGCTAACCCCCCTGCAGGACCTTGCACTCCCTGAGTCTGACTTGCCACAACCACCACCAGGGACTGAATCTGGGCCTACATCTCTACTATCTGTCTGCTCATGGCATCGCTACTTTGCCCCAGGCTCTCGATCACCGCGTCATTCTGAGCTCCAGATGACTCACCCTCAGACAGGGAAGTCGATCTAGTCGAAGGACGTCTCGCCATCCTAAAATCATAACAACACTAGTTAGATTCTAATACCATGGCAAGAACCAACTAAAAGTACAGACAATACGTATATAGATATAAACTTAAAGCTTCTAAACTTGCTCTGGGAGTTTATCTTTTTACAAAAATTGATGATATGCCCTAACCTAGGATGGTTAACCACCACCATACTAATTCCTGTGCCTAGATCGGGAATGCATGACTTTATATTACTTTTGACTTAAAAGCTTATGTGTGTATATATGTCATCCTGCCAGTCTTTAGCTTGGCACGTTGTGCTTTTGCAATGTTATGCTATGCATGTTTGTGCTATGCATTCTACAAAGGCCTTAATGCATGTTATGAGCGGCGTACGCATGAAAATGTTATGCATCCCATACTACATAACATTCTCATGCAACGAAAAAGAAAACGAGCTAGTCGCAGCCATGTGGTGAGGTTATGCATCCCATACTACATAACCCTCACATGTTTCCCCTATGGTTGATCCATATACGAACACATATTATGCATCCCATACTACATAATATGCCCTGTATACTTCATGTTATGCTATGAGTGTAGTGTTCGTGCTTTTGCCAATACGTGCTGATGACATATCGGTGTGTGAATGTCATGATGCTGAACTACTAAAGCAATCAAAGGAAGGTTGCCCGACTAACTTGTCAAGCAACCTCCCTCTGATATCAACTGTCACAACCCGCATTTTCTCTGAATTTAGCAATTATCAGAGTATGAGAAAACACGCGTCATGATGCCACGTCGAGCAGGGGATAACTGCTGACGCTCAGGAAAAACCATTTACTTTACTTTATGAAAGATATTCGTGAGTTTAAAGATTAGAAAATCAGTTATATTTTAGAGGTCGTATCCCTCGGCTTGGTGGATCACCTAGTCCACAGTTAAAAACTATACTTATGCGCTGCGGAAAATACTTTATTCAGGTTTTACTTCCTAAGGAGTGCATAAGAGCCCCAAGAGGACCACTTATGCTATGCAGGACTCTACATTTAATTTATATTATATATAAGAAAACGATCTTTATACGTTGTTTGGAAAATAGTGATTTATTTTTATAAAACATGCTGATCATGCGATATACTTATAATAATAATTGTAGTTTTAAAAATAACTAGCAACCTAGCATAAATCCTCCTCAGAGCAAGTAGACTATCTCTAGAAAATGGTAGCAGCAAAAGTAATATATCTAGTACAAAGGTAAAAACTACCAGTGGGTTCCAACAACCTGACACGAACCCACTGACAAATATGTATGCCAGTAAGAAAAGTACAAAAAAAACTACCTCACTAACAAAGCAATAGGATCTCCAAAGTCCAAGAGACCACCAGCAACACCACCGCAACCTAGCCACCAAAATGGCTACTGCTCAGAACCTGAGGCATTCAAAAGAAGAATGAATACCTCAGCAAGCAAAACAAGGAAAAACTGCACGAAAGTGTCAACCAGGGAATAAATGAAAGAGGAAAACACACAGCAGTAAAAGTCACAACTGCCCAAACAAGAAAAAAAGGAATGCACTAGGTGCGAGGAAACAACATCAACCCTGCCCAAATACTACATCCTGTAGAGTCTACTAAGCTACCAAGAGCCCAAAATGCTGCAATCAACCAATGAAGAAACATCTAACACCCTAATATGTGGGAGGTGGTAGTAGCAAAAACAAACGACATGGATCCGGGTTGGAGGAAAACTCAGTCCCCCAACCACCATTTCCAAGCCAACAAGCTCAAGGGTCTACATGTAAAAGCACTAGGGACCTTCCACCCTCTTGCTCAGCCTGTACCATGTGCAAGAGAGAAGAAAAGGGTGGCCACGGCTAAATTACACAACACCTCCCCCATGAAGAGCTTCAAACCACCACTACTAACCACGACCCACGATTCGGCCTTAAGGAAAGAAAAACATGGCCGACAAGGAAATTCAAAACATGAACAAGGAATTCACTCGGGAGCGGAAATCAAGGTAGGGAAAAAGTGTTGAAATGACTCAACACGGCTTGGCGTTGAGTGGGACACACTCAACGCCTACCTAGACCTTGGCGTTGAGTGAGCAAGCCTCACTCAGCGCCAGAACAAGCATGGCGTTGAGTGAAGTTCACTCACTCAACGCCTCCTTCAAGAACAACTCTGGCGTTGAGTGAGCTAGCCTCACTCAACGCCAAAACAGGCATGGCGTTAAGTGAGGTACACTCACTCAACTCCCTGGTACTTAACCATAAACAGAGAAAGTGGCGTTGAGTGAGCTGGCCTCACTCAACGCTAAAATAGCAATGGAGTTGAGTGAAGCTCACTCACTCAACGCCCTTACACTCAGCCGCAAAAGAGAACTATGACGTTGAGTGAGTCCACCTCGTTCAACGCCAAAATAGCAATGGCGTTGAGTGAGGTTCACTCACTCAACGCCCTAGCACTTAGCCGCAACAAGGCAATTCTGCGGTGTTGAGTGAGCTGACCTCACTCAACGCCAAAACAGCAATGGCGTTGAGTGAGGTCATCTCACTCAACGCCAGAAGTTCTGGACGCGAAGAAGGGCTGTGGCGTTGAGTGAGCCTACCTCACTCAACGCCAAAACAGAAATGGCGTTGAGTGAGGTCAACTCTCTCAACGCCACAGGACTTGGCCGCAAACTTGCCTTCGGCGTTTAGTGAGGCCACCTCACTCAACGCCAAACCAGGAATGGCGTTGAGTAAGGTCAACTCACTCAACGCCAAAGTACTTAGCCTAAGAAATGGCTATGGCGTTGAGTGAGCACACCTCACTCAACGCCAATGTACTTGGTTGCACAGAAGCGACGGCGTTGAGTGAGTCCACCTCACTCAGCGCCAAAACCAAAATGGCGTTGAGCAAGGTCGACTCACTCAACGCCAAAACACTAAGCTTCTAAGGAATACCGCGGCGTTGAGTGAGCTTGCATCACTCAACGCCAAAACGGAAATGGCGTTGAGTGAGGTCGACTCATTCAACGCCAAAGTACTTAGCCGCTAGCAGGGGCTGTGGCGTTGAGTGAGTCCACCTCACTCAACGCCCTAGTACTTAGCAAAAATTCTGACTGGCTACAGCTGCGGCGTTGAGTGTATGCACCACACTCAACGCCAAACCCGCAAAGTCTTTGAGTGTGTGCACCACACTCAACGTCGGCCAGACAGAAACCAAAAAGGCTTTTTCCAACAAACACAGCAGGCACCCCCTTCTCTCTCTCTCGGCTTCACCCACAAGCCACCAACCAGACAACAATCTGGAGTTTACTGATGGCATTACGCCGGCGGGTTGAGCACCCACAACACAGAGAAGGGGGGCTCATAGGAGAATCTAAGCCTTAAATTCAGCAAGAAAAAGTGAACATGCTTGGCTTCTAGCCTAGGGCTAACCAGGAATTTTCAGAAATTTCAAGAAAACAACAATGGCAAGGGCAAGAACACCACTTGCCTTGATTTCCGGCGAAGATTGGACGGCTTTCCCTCCTCTTTACTTGGCACTAGCAACAACAACACCTAAAACCATACTCCCGTACATTAATGGCGGAAAACCTCAAGACCTAATTCCCCAAATCTCATAAAACTCCACGAAAATCGAATTTATTACCGTCGAAACGTAGATCTGAGCGAGAGGATGACAATGCCGCTTTCAGAATCGAAATCCGTCCACGAACACTCCCGAAATCACCGTCCGAAGGCTAGGGCAGCCCATCGTTTCTGCCTCTGCTTTCCGTGAACAAGAGCAGCGGTTTTCTGCTTTTGGTCTCGGGAAGAAGGAGGAAGGAGAAGTGGGCCCGCCACTTCTTAATAAAGCCTTTATAAAAAGCGAAGACGCATCGGTTCAGCAAAACCGAATCCCAACCGCCGGCTCCCTTAATAAATTAAGAGAATTCTTATAGTCTTTACTAATGACACACCCAAAACGATGCGAAAACCAAACTATCTCGGAATTCGACGAAATTCACACTGTAGCTAAATACCCACGCTACGAAAACAACGGCGAAGTCGAAATTAATTTTCGACGAACAGAACTCGAGTTATACCCACCCGAAGCCAAAACACAAGCATCCCCCGAGAGGCCACACCTGGTCACCCAAAACGACTCAGCTTGCTAGGGAGATCTTTCCAATAGGCTACAAAATAGGGCACCCAGTTCTAAGGAGTTAAACCACACTCCACAAATGGCACAAGCCACGAAAACACATCCCCTTAACGCCAAATGAGAATAAAATAGTCGCAGAAAAAATCAGGGGTGTTACAATGTAACATCCCAATGTTACTTCTAGACCCCTTAACTTAGACTGGGTTAGGCATGGGGTGGGTGTTAGGGTTATAAGCTAGGTTTGACCCTAGGTAGTGGATTGTAGCCATGTGGGGCCCACCATGGGGCCAGAGTCAAACTAGGTCAAACTAGCCTAAACAAGAACCCTAGACACACCATGACCCCACCATGATGCCCTAACCCTAAATACAATCTAAGTGGACCCTAAGGTAGGCCATGGGGTCAACCAGTTGACCCATGATGGGTCAAGTCAACACCTTTGACCTAAATAGTGAAAATGGTGCCCTAGCCCAATTCACTGGGTTGGGTCCACCCAAATCAACCCAAATTCATCATGTGGGTCTAAAGTGACCCTATTAACCCTAGGGGAGAGAAAAATAGGGGCAAGCAATAGTAAATTGGGAAAATTACCTAGGAGAGAGAAAAGAGGAGGAATAGGAGAGAGAAAGTGCCTAGGAGTTATTTTGGGCCACTTGGGCTCATCCCACCAACCCATGATGGGTTGGCTGACCATGCATGAGTATTAGGAGGTGTAGGACCCCCACCATGCAGTCTTGGGTCAAGCCTAAACCCAACCCAAGCCCAATATAGCCTATTCCACTTGTATGAGAAATTCTCTCTCTCCACTCACCTAACTCAGCCCTAACCTGGGCAACCCGACCCATTAAGGCTTAGTCAGCCCACTTGGACCAGTGGGGCCCACTCCCAAGCAACCTAGCCGGCCAAACCCCCCAACCCGAGCCCTAGCCTTGGTGAATCCGCCCCCACCTTGGTGAAATCGCCCCCCCCCCATCCTTAACTCAGCCCAAACCGCCTACTCTCCCTTTCATTCCACTCACTCCTACCCCTGAGACAGAGAGAGAAGGACAGAGACCACCAGCTGCCATGGCTAATAGAGGAGATCGCCGGAGAGTGCATGCAATGGAGAGCCGCCGCCACCCTCAGCCACAGCCGCCACTAAGAGTCCGTATCCCTTCTCCTCCAAGTGTACTAGTATCCTAGATCCACTAGGCTAGAGGTCGAGCTCAAACGAGCTCGACGTTAGGAATCAAAAGCTCAAAAATCGGTTTAAAAAATGGCGGCCTAGGAGCTTTTCGGCTTGGTTGCGCCGCCGCCGTCCGCCGCTCTCCGCCGCCCAGTCGCCGGCCAGCTCTAGCCCCGACCACCGTGAGGCCGGGGAAGGACTTGGCCGGAGGTCCCGCCGCCGGCGATGGCCGGGAACGGCCCCGCAAAACCCGCCCGTGTCGAGTTGGCCCTGCATGCAGTGCATGAGGAAGAGGATACAGCCGCCGTTAGATTCCTTTAAGATTCGTGCAACATTTGTTTTATTAAATCTCTGTATTAATATCAAATGAATAGTACACTATTCTGTCACACTTTAACAGATACCTTGCATGTTGATTTTGAGGCCCTTATAGCCATCTGATGAACTTTTGCCTAACATGAATATTGTAGATCTCTGTGTTAGCTTTGATTTGATATATTACTCATTAAATTTGGTTGGGTATTCTGCCCTGTAGGTCCATTTTGCTAGGACTGCCCTTAAACTAGGACAGAAACTAAAATTGATGCTCTGCTCAAATCCTAAGTCCAAATGGACTGAGATTTTGGGCATGTGGCTTATTTAGTCAAATCTAGGTCCTCCCCGAAAATCAGAATTTTTGGGGAACATTTTGCTATAGTTTTTACAAAAATACCCAAAAGTAAATAAATGTGATTTTTGGAGTTCTCCAACTCCAAATGGCCCCAAATTTTGGTGGCACCCTATCATGGGTATATTAGACCCATGGTTAAATTTTGGGCTAAATTGATTCACTACATGATGAGGAATCTCACTTGCAAGTTTGTAAAAATAGGCTTTGGCTTGGGCTACAAATAGCAATTTGGCAGAATTTTAAATGGCTGCCCAAGCCAAACCAGAAGTCCCCTTGACCTGAGATTTAGGTCAGAGGTATAATTAGGGCACATTTAGGCCCTGCCCAAAAATGGACTTGATTGGAAAATAAAATATGAGGAAATTACCAAAATACCCCTAGGGCTTAACTAGGTGATTCTTGGAGTTAGCTAACTCCAAATGGCCCCAAATTCTGGTGGCTCATCCTTAGGGGCATCATTGGTGCCTGGTAGAAATTTCAGAGCAATTGGACCCCTGCATGATGGGTTAATCCATGTACATGTGTTGGCTAATTTAGGCCTTGGTGTGCAATTAGCAAGAAATTGTATATTGTGTATTTAGCCTAGCTGAGGCACCCAAAAACCATGCAATAAATTCCAGTGATTCATTAGGGCATGTTTCACCCCTAGAATTATTTTTGGGACTTTTGGAATCAAAAATACCACTTATTGGAATTTTTCAAATTATAGGCCTTTTTGGAAAATAAATGGGGAAAAAAAAATAGAATTTGGCTATAAAAAAACTTTCAAATTCAGCCAAGTCAAAGTATGGTGTCTTATTTGACTTAGGAAAATTTTAGACCTCTGTTTGGAAATTATTGGAACAAAAACCTTGATTTTACTATTTTACTCCTTTTGTATTTATTTATGAATTGGTGGAATTACATGTGGGGAAATTGTAAAAATATTTCTATAGATGTATAATAGCAATATTAGTGTTGCATATTTATTTCAGAATTTCTTTGTACACACTGATAATTATTAAGGTAGGAAAATGGCATTTTGATAAATAACTAGAAATGAATTTTGTTAGGCCATCACTGTACAGGAATGATCGAAACTCTGCCATCAGTCGTAAAATAGTAATATAGATGCTTAGTAATGTTCCTGGAATTTTGGTGAATATATTTTTTGTACTTCATTTGGAAAATGACACTTGTGTAGAAATTCTATTAATTATGGGATAAATATTTATATTAAAAGGAAAATTATGAAATCTTGTAGACAGTAATATTTTACTCATATGCAACTCTAGAAAATTCCCATAGGTCAGAAGATTTTAATTGATGATACTTCATGTGTAAAATGACCTAGGGAATAATTTTAAAAGATTTAATTGAAGGCCTTAATAACCTAGGAAAATCATGAAAATCCACGTATTCATTTTAGTAGTCCATACCACCCTAGGATAAATATTCGGAGTCAGTTGGACCAAGAATCTAGAAGTTCGGTTTCAGGGTGGTGTTAGGTTTTGGGGTGCGCATAGGAAGAGTAGGCTGGACTACGGGCCGCCAGGAGATGAATCAACAACTGAGTTAGAGTTTAAGTTCGGAAGTATAACCCTGGGTGGCAGATGCATTCTAGAGACGAGAGTAATAGTGCAACATTAGTCATGCCTAGGTGGAGTTGACGGAAGACCGTCACTCCTTAACCCATACCTTAAATCACTAGGTCACTCTATGTAACAGGAAAGAGAAAAGGGAGTTCGGGGTAGGCAACAACTAAACTAAATATCCTTGAGAAAGGGAGCTTTGGGATTCAGCCCATCGTAGCTCCTAGTGCCCCTGAGAGCCCTTCACCGGGAATACCTTGGGCAGTCCTGGGATTAACCTTAAGATTCTAAGTATGATAAACTGTAGACAAGAGTAGTCTATTAGGTTAGGTGAACTGGACATGTGCTCACTCGTGCCGAGTTGGAGGGACTTGGAGTCTTTGACTACTTGCTCACCCGTGCAGAGTTGGAGGATGAGATTGGTTTCATATATACTCACCCAGGCGGGTTGGAGAGTTTTGGGACTGGATAGTCCTTGGAGCTGGAGGCTCGATTTATATATAATACTTGCATGTGCATATACTAGTGGCGGGCCATGCGGTACTGGCCGGTCGTCACACCGACGGCAGTACGATGGACCAGGCGGGTGCGAGGGTTAGATGGGCCAGTAGGTTGTTTTCACTGGAGTCTGGAGGACTTTTCCTAATAACGCGCACCCGGCCCAACAAGACTGACAGGTAGTCAGCAAAGTGGTACGCAAAGGCTCTAGAGTGCACTTGTCGGTGTACAGAGGCGTACAAGAGAGGTCTAGGCCTGGTAGTGTGATACCCGCCTAGAAGGCGGAGACGCCCGCTCCGCTGCTGCCGTAGCCACAACGGTGGTACCTGAGAGTGATGCTAGCTCTCAAAAAGTGGGAACTAAAGGTCTGTGATCACGGAGTCGTGTTTGTGTGTTGCACTGCATGTTCATATCATACCCACCATATAGTTGCATAACATTAACCTGCATAACAACCTAAGACACCTAATGTATAAGTGGTATGGGACGCTTATACATTAGGACCTGCTATACGAACCCTTAGCCTTTAAGCCTGAGTGGGCATGTTTATAGGTTAAGGTTATTTTTCCTTTATATATATGCTTGTGACTCTGACACCCCATTGTATAAATGGTATGGGACATTCTATACAATGAGAGCCTTGCAAAAGATCCCTTGCTTATGCGTACCCGCATAAGTGGAGGTTACATTTCATTATTTTCTTGATTATATACCCTGTTAGATTCCTGTTACCTGCTCTCTTTTGCCACCCCTTGTTGTCCTCTGCTTCGTCCTCCCGCACGGTGCCTAGGAGTTGCAGGAGGAGGAGCTGAGGATATGACTTAGTCTGTTTGACTAATGGTCGTTGACCTTACTATTTTAGGAGCTCGAGGAGGTGGACCAGCACGTCGGGGAGGCAGGACTTGAGGAGCAGATACCAGCTACTACTACCGGAGCACGTCTACAGGTGTGATGTGAGAGAGTTTTAGTTTTTCCGCTGCTGTATGGGAGAGTGAGAGTGATCATGATGTACTGGGCATAAGCCCTATTTACTTATATTTGTTGTACTCATTGCGGACTGATGTTTCATTCTCTTTTGATATATATATGTGCTGTGGCTGTGGACTTTTACTGCGTTTACTCTGATATTATGTTTTATTCTCATACTGGCCGACAAGATATGATCGTACTAGCCGGCAGAATCGGCGTCTTGCGGTGACGACTAGCTCGTGCGTTAGTGTCACTGTAAGGCGGCGGTTCTGGGCATAAGATCCGGGTTGCCTCGGACTTGAGGAACAGGATCTTACAAACTGGTATCACTTGAACACACGATCATATGAGAATACATTCCACCACACTGGAACACCCCGCACGAGCATTAGTTTGCGGACAAACTATGCAGCGGAAGCAATGGTGTGCCCATGTGTAAAAGCCACATAAAACAGTCCATTAAACAATGAGTTAGGCCAATTTTGACATTATCTTACCTTTATGCAGCCTCCACAGGATACGGTTCCTCCCCCTCCGGCTACTATTCCGTTCATGCAGACAGAGATGGGACAAATGCTGACGGCGATCCTGGACGCATTCAGAGATCAGCAAGCCCCGGTACAGCTACCCAACCCAGGGTCGAACTGGCTGAGTGCGTTTAAAAGTCTGTCTCCGCCATTGTATCGCGGGACAGAAGATGCTGTGAAGACAGAGGAGTGGTTGGAGACCATCCAGGAGCTGCTAGCTGGCATCAGCTGCCCCGTCAGACAGGCAGTTCCTCTTGCCACCTCGGCACTAGATGCTCATGCAAAGAGGTGGTGGAAGTCGGTGCGAGACTCTACATTCGCCGACAGGGAGCTGATGGACATATCTTGGGAGGAGTTCAGTGACGTATTCTTAGAGCACTTTGTATCCTCCACAGACCGAGATGCTTTGGAGGCGAGGTTTCTGAACCTCCAGCAGGGGAGCCGATCAGTCATCGAGTACCAGAGAGAATTCTCCCACCTGGCTAGGTTTGCAGGCTTCCA
Source organism: Platanthera zijinensis (assembly GCA_039513925.1). Classification (NCBI taxonomy): domain Eukaryota; kingdom Viridiplantae; phylum Streptophyta; class Magnoliopsida; order Asparagales; family Orchidaceae; genus Platanthera; species Platanthera zijinensis. The sequence goes on along the minus strand of CM077078.1, from coordinate 154,657,791 downwards.
TGACTGGGACGACCAGAAGTATGCGAAGAGATTCTATCACGGACTCCGCGATTCATTGAGGCAGCCCTTGCTGTTCATTGCTCACGGTACCATGGCGCAGATCATCGAGATGGCAAAGAAGCTGGAGGCTGACCAGCTGATGGTGCAAGGCAGAGGGAAGAGATCGCTGGATGGGCAGTCTTTTGGGGAAAGCAGCAGATCATCTCAGAGAGGCAAGACTATTGGATACAGGAGAGGTGGGGGACGTCGTCGCCCCAATTACAGGCAGGATTAGGGGCCTCCTCCACCATTGAATCCTCCACCTATACAGATTCCCGGACCGATGAGACAGGATGATCGAGGTCAGAGGCAGATCACCTGCTTTAGTTGCGGCCAACCTGGGCACATCAGGACGCAGTGCCCGCTTCAGGTCCACCCTCTTCCTCCTCCTCCACCTCCAGTGGCCCCTCCAGTTCACCAAGGCCGAGGACGAGGACGAGGACGAGGCCGAGGCCGAGGCCGAGGATATCACGGCCGAGGCCGAGACCGGGAGCAGGTATACGCGCTGGACCTCACGGAGCAGAGGGACCCAGAGGAGGTGATTACAGGTACTTAAAATTTTGTAGGATTTATAAATTTTAAATTTTAAGAGTACCTTAGACATTAAAAGTAATACTATTCTTTGAACTCAAACAAACCCAGGCATAGTAATGATTAGCGGCAAGCCCGGTCACACCCTCTTCGACACGGGTGCGTCACACTCCTTCGTGTCAGACTCGTTTATTGAAGGATTAGAAGGAGTGGAGAAGTTTTCCGGTTTGGAAAAGAGAGTGCGACTCCCTGATGGTACGGAACTTCGAACCACAGACTGCTGCAATATGGATGTCGAGATAGGAGGCAAAGCGTTCGAAGCTCCGGCAACAGTTTTGAGACTACCGGATTTTGATCTGATCCTAGGCATGAACTGGCTTCATTGGAACTACGCGCAGATAGATTGCCCCTCGAAGAGGATCACACTCAGACACGGAGACTCCTACGTCACCATTGAAGGTATCCGTTCCATCCCCCGCCTTTCTTTATCTTCAGTACAGGCTGTCAAGGCCTATGAACAGGGGGAAGAGGTATATCTCATTTGCTTCGAGATGGCAGTAGTAGAGAGTTCCCTAGCCGATATTCCAGTGGCACGAGATTATGCTGATGTCTTTCCGAAAAAGTTACCTGGACTACCACCATCACGAGACTTGGACTTCAGGATTCAGTTGGTGCCAGGGGCGAGACCAGTGTCCCGGGCTCCCTACAGGATGGCACCTAGAGAATTGGCAGAATTCAGGACACAGTTACAGGAACTGGTGGAATCGGGTTTTGTACGACCAAGTTCTTCGCCTTGGGGAGCAACCGTTTTATTTTTAAAGAAGAAGGACGGTTCGCTGAGACTATGTATAGATTATAGAGAACTGAACCGATTGACGGTTCGGAATACATATCCACTGCCACGGATAGATGAGCTCTTCGATCAGCTTCAAGGAGCTTGCTGGTTTTCAAAATTGGATTTGCGCTCGGATTATTATCAGCTCCGCATCAGGGAAGAAGATATACCGAAGACGGCTTTCAGCTCACGCTACGGGCTATATGAATTCACGGTGATGCCATTTGGGCTCACGAATGCCCCCTCGGCGTTCATGACGCTCATGAACCGTGTATTCGAGCCTTATCTAGATCGGTTTGTCATAGTTTTTATTGATGATATTTTGATTTACTCACGGTCTCGAGAGGAGCATGCAGAGCACCTAGCGCTAGTATTGCAGAAGTTAAGAGAATTCCAGATGTATGCGAAGTTCTCTAAGTGCCAGTTCTGGCTTCAGGAAGTGGCTTTCCTTGGACACACGATCAGTGGAGCTAGATTAGCAGTGGATCCGGCTAAGATAGAGGCAGTGCGGGATTGGCCACGACCAAAGACAGCGCCGGACATCCGTAGCTTCTTGGGCCTAGCAGGTTATTATCGCAAGTTCGTGGAGGGATTCTCGAGGATAGCCCTCCCCCTCACGTCCTTGACAAAAAAGGATGCCGTATTTGATTGGACAGAGCAGTGTGAGTCAGCATTTCAAGAGCTCAAGGACCGGCTCACTTCATCCCCCATCCTTGCACTGCCCTCTGGGAGTGAAGGATTCCAGATATATACAGATGCCTCCTATCAGGGGATGGGTGCAGTCTTGATGCAACATGGACATGTTATCGCTTATGCTTCGCGACAGCTGAAGAAGCATGAGCATAACTACCCAGTACATGATCTCGAGCTTGGGGCCGTAGTCTTTGCCCTCAAGACATGGAGACATTACCTCTACGGGATTCATTGTGATATATACTCCGATCATAAGAATCTCAAGTACATCGACACGCAGAAGGTTCTAAACCTGCGACAGAGGAGGTGGCTTGAGTTCCTTTGCGATTACGACTATAAGATGCACTATCACCCGGGGAAGGCGAATACTGTAGCAGATGCTTTGAGCAGGAGAGCCGGCACTTCTGGACCGGAGCCCCGGGTGATGTCTATGGAGCTGCTATGCATAATGGAGGATATGCAAATTACCATGGTTTCGGAAGCCGAGCCAGTGATCTATCGAGAGTACCTGAACTCTTTGGTCAGCGATGATGATATACAGAAGCGCATTCTTACACATCAGAGATTGGATACTGATCTAGAGCCTATTTTTGGCGCTTTGGAAGGAGGCAAGTATGAGGACTACACGCTGGAGGACGATCTTCTTCGATTTCGTGGTCGGGTGTACATTCCAGCAGGAGGTGGGATCCGGGATGACATCCTCAGAGAGGCACACTACTCCAGATATTCAGTGCATCCCGGCATCACCAAGATGTGGGCTGACTTACGACGGACCATGTATTGGCCAGGAATGAAGAGGGAGATCATATATCTTGTGACACACTGCGAGACTTGCCAGCGAGTGAAGGCCGAATGCAAGAGCCCAGGCGGTGTATTATAGCCACTGCCAGTCCCAGAATGGAAGTTCGAGGATATTTCCATGGATTTTGTACACGGATTCCCTCGCTCCCATTCTGGGCACGATTCTGTCTGGGTCATTGTGGACAGGTTGACCAAGGTAGCACGGTTTATTCCGGTCAGAAAAGATGCCCCAGTTGCTGTGTTGGTGAGGTTGTTTGTAGAGCAGTTCATCCGGTATCACGGAGTACCCAGGTCTATTGTTTCAGATAGAGACGGTCGCTTCACCTCCAGGGAATGGAGGGCAGTGCATGCTTACTTGGGGTCCAGGCTTTCTTTTAGCACTGCCTTCCACCTGCAGACCGACGGTCAGACAGAGCGGACGATACGGACTATGGAGGACCTACTCAGGTTATGTATTCTGGATACAGGGAAACCCTGGGAGAGACTACTGCCGTTGATCGAATTCTCATACAACAACAGCCACCAGGCCAGCATCGGGATGGCTCCTTACGAGGCGCTTTATGGGAGAAAATGCCGGACTCCGCTATCCTGGGTACAGGATGTGGACACTCGAGCCCTTGGGTCAGACTTTGTGGAGGATACGGAGGCTCAGATTCACTTGATCAGGGATCGGCTTTTGGAGGCTCAGAGCAGACAGGCAAAATATTATGATGCACGACACCGGAAGGTGGAGTTCCAGGTTGGGGACAGAGTTTTTCTGAAAATTCGACCGGTACACGGTGTTTCTCGGATACGGAGACACAAGAAGCTCAGCCCCCGGTACATGGGACCCTACTTGATTTTGGAGCGTGTGGGCCCCTTGGCTTACCGGCTGCAGCTACCTCCGGAGCTGAGCAGCCTACATGATGTTTTCCATGTCTCTTCCCTGCGAAGAGCTCTTCTTCGACCTGAGCAGCATATCACCACTGCAGCTGGACCGGTAGAGCCTGACCGTTCAGTTAGATTGGAGCCGATCCGGATCGACGATTCAGCCGTCCGAGTGTTGAGGAAAAAGAAGGTTCCGCTCGTGAAGGTGTTGTGGTCCAACCATGGAAAGGAGGAGCACACCTGGGAACCTAGGGATCTGATGCTGGAGCGCCATCCGGAACTATTTACATCAGGTACCCTCTATGATATCTTTTTAAAAGTTCCTTAAAGTTTCGGCAATTGGAACCCGTAGACCCAAACTTAAATTTCGGGGACGAAATTATTTCTTTTGTTTATAGGATTTGTAACATCCCAATGTTACTTCTAGACCCCTTAACTTAGATTGGGTTAGGCATGGGGTGGGTGTTAGGGTTATAAGCTAGGTTTGACCCTAGGTAGTGGATTGTAGCCATGTGGGGCCCACCATGGGGCCAGAGTCAAACTAGGTCAAACTAGCCTAAACAAGAACCCTAGCCACACCATGACCCCACCATGATGCCCTAACCCTAAATACAATCTAAGTGGACCCTAAGGTAGGCCATGGGGTCAACCAGTTGACCCATGATGGGTCAAGTCAACACCTTTGACCTAAATAGTGAAAATGCTGCCCTAGCCCAATTCACTGGGTTGGGTCCACCCAAATCAACCCAAATTCATCATGTGGGTCTAAAGTGACCCTATTAACCCTAGGGGAGAGAAAAATAGGGGCAAGCAATAGTAAATTTGGAAAATTACCTAGGAGAGAGAAAAGAGGAGGAATAGGAGAGAGAAAGTGCCTAGGAGTTATTTTGGGCCACTTGGGCTCATCCCACCAACCCATGATGGGTTGGCTGACCATGCATGAGTATTAGGAGGTGTAGGACCCCCACCATGCAGTCTTGGGTCAAGCCTAAACCCAACCCAAGCCCAATATAGCCTATTCCACTTGTATGAGAAATTCTCTCTCTCCACTCACCTAACTCAGCCCTAACCTGGGCAACCCGACCCATTAAGGCTTAGTCAGCCCACTTGGACCAGTGGGGCCCACTCCCAAGCAACCTAGCTGGCCAAACCCCCCAACCCGAGCCCTAGCCTTGGTGAATCCGCCCCCACCTTGGTGAAATCGCCCCCCCCATCCTTAACTCAGCCCAAACCGCCTACTCTCCCTTTCATTCCACTTACTCCTACCCCTGAGACAGAGAGAGAAGGCCAGAGACCACCAGCTGCCATGGCTAATAGAGGAGATCGCCGGAGAGTGCATGCAATGGAGAGCCGCCGCCACCCTCAGCCACAGCCGCCACTAAGAGTCCGTATCCCTTCTCCTCCAAGTGTACTAGTATCCTAGATCCACTAGGCTAGAGGTCGAGCTCAAACGAGCTCGACGTTAGGAATCAAAAGCTCAAAAATCGGTTTAAAAAATGGCGGCCTGGGAGCTTTTTGGCTTGGTTGCGCCGCCGCCGTCCGCCGCTCTCCGCCGCCCAGTCGCCGGCCAGCTCTAGCCCCGACCACCGTGAGGCCGGGGAAGGACTTGGCCGGAGGTCCCGCCGCCGGCGATGGCCGGGAACGGCCCCGCAAAACCCGCCTGTGTCGAGTTAGCCCTGCATGCAGTGCATGAGGAAGAGGATACAGCCTCCGTTAGATTCCTTTAAGATTCGTGCAACATTTGTTTTATTAAATCTCTGTATTAATATCAAATGAATAGTACACTATTCTGTCACACTTTAACAGATACCTTGCATGTTGATTTTGAGGCCCTTATAGCCATCTGATGAACTTTTGCATAACATGAATATTGTAGATCTCTGTGTTAGCTTTGATTTGACATATTACTCATTAAATTTGGTTGAGTATTCTGCCCTGTAGGTCCATTTTGCTAGGACTGCCCTTAAACTAAGACAGAAACTAAAATTGATGCCCTGCTCAAATCCTAAGTCCAAATGGACTTAGATTTTGGGCATGTGGCTTATTTAGTCAAATATAGGTCCTCCCCAAAAATCAGAATTTTTGGGGAACATTTTGCTATAGTTTTTACAAAAATACCCAAAAGTAAATAAATGTGATTTTTGGAGTTCTACAACTCCAAATGGCCCCAAATTTTGGTGGCACCCTCTCATGGGTATATTAAACCCATGGTTAAAATTTGGGCTAAATTGATTTACTGCATGATGAGGAATCTCACTTGCAAGTTTGTAAAAATAGGCTTTGGCTTGGGCTGCAAATAACAATTTGGCAGAATTTTAAATGGCTGCCCAAGCCAAACCAGAAGTCCCCTCGACCTGAGATTTTGGTCAGAGGTATAATTAGGGCACATTTAGGCCCTGCCCAAAAATGGACTTGATTGGAAAATAAAATATGAGGAAATTACCAAAATACCCCTAGGGCTTAACTAGGTGATTCTTGGAGTTAGCTAACTCCAAATGGCCCCAAATTCTGGTGGCTCATCCTTAGGGGCATCATTGGTGCCTGGTAGAAATTTCAGAGCAATTGAACCCCTGCATGATGGGTTAATCCATGTACATGTGTTGGCTAATTTAGGCCTTGGTGTGCAATTAGCAAGAAATTGTATATTGTGTATTTAGCCTAGCTGAGGCACCCAAAAACCATGCAATAAATTCCAGTGATTCATTAGGGCATGTTTCACCCCTAGAATTATTTTTGGGACTTTTGGAATCAAAAATACCACTTATTGGAATTTTTCAAATTATAGGCCTTTTTGGAAAATAAATGGGAAAAAAAAATAGAATTTGGCTATAAAAAAACTTTCAAATTCAGCCAAGTCAAAGTATGGTGTCTTATTTGACTTAGGAAAATTTTAGACCTCTGTTTGTAAATTATTGGAACAAAAACCTTGAAATTACTATTTTACCCCTTTTGTATTTATTTATGAATTGGTGGAATTACATGTGGGGAAATTGTAAAAATATTTCTATAGATGTATAATAGCAATATTAGTGTTGCATATTTATTTCAGAATTTCTTTGTACACACTGATAATTATTAAGGTAGGAAAATGGCATTTTGGTAAATAACTAGAAATGAATTTTGTTAGGCCATCACTGTACAGGAATGATCGAAACTCTGCCATCAGTCGTAAAATAGTAATATAGATGCTTAGTAATGTTCCTGGAATTTTGGTGAATATATTTCTTGTACTTCATTTGGAAAATGACACTTGTGTAGAAATTCTATTAATTATGGGATAAATATTTATATTAAAAGGAAAATTATGAAATCTTGTAGACAGTAATATTTTACTCATATGCAACTCAGGAAAATTCCCATAGGTCAGAAGATTTTAATTGATGATACTTCATGTGTAAAATGACCTAGGGAATAATTTTAAAAGATTTAATTGAAGGCCTTAATAACCTAGGAAAATCATGAAAATCCACGTATTCATTTTAGTAGTCCATACCACCCTAGGATAAATATTCGGAGTCAGTTGGACCAAGAATCTAGAAGTTCGGTTTCAGGGTGGTGTTAGGTTTTGGGGTGCGCATAGGAAGAGTAGGCTGGACTACGGGCCGCCAGGAGATGAATCAACAACTGAGTTAGAGTTTAAGTTCGGAAGTATAACCCTGGGTGGCAGATGCATTCTAGAGACGAGAGTAATAGTGCAATATTAGTCATGCCTAGGTAGAGTTGAAGGAAGACCGTCACTCCTTAACCCATACCATAAATCACTAGGTCACTCTATGTAACAGGAAAGAGAAAAGGGAGTTCGGGGTAGGCAACAACTAAACTAAATATCCTTGAGAAAGGGAGCTTTGGGATTCAGCCCATCGTAGCTCCTAGTGCCCCTGAGAGCCCTTCACCGGGAATACCTTGGGCAGTCCTGGGATTAACCTTAAGATTCTAAGTGTGATAAACTGTAGACAAGAGTAGTCTATTAGGTTAGGTGAACTGGACATGTGCTCACTCGTGCCGGGTTGGAGGGACTTGGAGTCTTTGACTACTTGCTCACCCGTGCAGAGTTGGAGGATGAGATTGGTTTCATATATACTCACCCAGGCGGGTTGGAGAGTTTTGGGACTGGATAGTCCTTGGAGCTGGAGGCTCGATTTATATATAATACTTGCATGTGCATATACTAGTGGCGGGCCATGCGGTACTGGCCGGTCGTCACACCGACGGCAGTACGATGGACCAGGCGGGTGCGAGGGTTAGATAGGCCAGTAGGTTGTTTTCACTGGAGTCTGGAGGACTTTTCCTAATAACGCGCACCCGGCCCAACAAGACTGACAGGTAGTCAGCAAAGTGGTATGCAGAGGCTCTAGAGTGCACTTGTCGGTGTACAGAGGCGTACAAGAGAGGTCTAGGCCTGGTAGTGTGATACCCGCCTAGAAGGCGGAGACGCCCGCTCCGCTGCTGCCGTAGCCACAACGGTGGTACCTGAGAGTGATGCTAGCTCTCGAAAAGTGGGAACTAAAGGTCTGTGATCACGGAGTCGTGTGTGTGTGTTGCACTGCATGTTCATATCATACCCACCATATAGTTGCATAACATTAACCTGCATAACAACCTAAGACACCTAATGTATAAGTGGTATGGGACGCTTATACATTAGGACCTGCTATACGAACCCTTAGCCTTTAAGCCTGAGTGGGCATGTTTATAGGTTAAGGTTATTTTTCCTTTATATATATGCTTGTGACTCTGACACCCCATTGTATAAATGGTATGGGACATTCTATACAATGGGAGCCTTGCAAAAGATCCCTTGCTTATGCGTACCCGCATAAGTGGAGGTTACATTTCATTATTTTCTTGATTATATACCCTGTTAGATTCCTGTCACCTGCTCTCTTTTGCCATCCCTTGTTGTCCTCCGCTTCGTCCTCCCGCACGGTGCCTAGGAGTTGCAGGAGGAGGAGTTGAGGATACGACTTAGTCTGTTTGACTAATGGTCGTTGACCTTACTATTTTAGGAGCTCGAGGAGGTGGACCAGCACGTCGGGGAGGCAGGACTTGAGGAGCAGATACCAGCTACTACTACCGGAGCACGTCTACAGGTGTGATGTGAGAGAGTTTTAGTTTTTCCGCTGCTGTATGGGAGAGTGAGAGTGATCATGATGTACTGGGCATAAGCCCTATTTACTTATATTTGTTGTACTCATTGCGGACTGATGTTTCATTCTCTTTTGATATATATATGTGCTGTGGCTGTGGACTTTTACTGCGTTTACTCTGATATTATGTTTTATTCTCATACTGGCCGACAAGATATGATCGTACTAGCCGGCAGAATCGGCGTCTTGCGGTGACGACTAGCTCTTGCGTTAGTGTCACCGTAAGACGGCGGTTCTGGGCATAAGATCCGGGTTGCCTCGGACTTGAGGAACAGGATCTTACATACAATCATCCTCGAACTGGGAGTACACCAGGATATCATCTATGAAGGCTATCACGAATCGATCCAAATCCTCCCTGAATGTCCAGTTCATTAAGTCCATAAATATTGATGGCGCATTGTCAGCCCGAAAGGCATGACAGTGAACTCATAATGCCCATATTGTGTATTAAACTTCATCTTGGGAATACCACTTTCCCTGATTCTCAATTGATAATATCTTGACTTCAAATCTAGCTTCAAATACACAGTCGACCCAACTAGCTAGTCGAATAGATCATCGATCCTCGGAATCAGGTACTTGTTCTTCTCTATTAGCTTATTCAATTCCCGATAATAGATACAATGTCACAAACTTTCATCCTTCTTCACGAAGAGAACTGAGGTACTCCAAGGTGACGAACTTCGACGCACAAACCCCTGCTCTATCAATTATTGATGAAGCGCCTTCAATCCTATCATCTCTCTCGGTGCTAAGCAGTAAGGAGACTGCGACACCTACTTGGAACCTGACACCAACTCAATGGTGAACTCGATCTCTCTCTAAGGTTGGGCTCTAGGGAGATCTTCGGGGAACACGTCGGCAAACTCCGACACCATTGTGATACTGACCAAACCAAGATTGGTATTCTTAGCATCTAATAGCTTGAAGAACAACTTCATTCCCTTATGAACTACTTTAACTACTTGGAGAGCAGACATCAACGTCTTGCTCGATCCCTTCAAACAAGATAAAGTAGTTTCTTGGCTCATATTCAACCCCAGTTTGAACGTCATCAAACTACAATCGATGAATGCACATTGCTCGGAGAGCCAATCCATGCAGAAGATCATGTAAAACTCCACTATCAGCAGTAGTGATGCTTCCAAGTCAAAAGCTTAACTTCTGATTAGCACTTTAATATAATAGACTCTATCCGCGCGTATCGAACACCCGTTAAGCAGCATCACATTCAATCTATCCTTAGCCACAAAAGAGGGCACTACGATATGTGACACGAAGTCCTCAGATAGGAAAGAGTGTGAAGCTCCTGTATCAAACAGTGCTCGAGCTGGAAAGTCCATAATTATGACGAAGCCTAAAACACTATAACCATACGACCAAAGCATAAGGCACAAGGTATGCAAAGTATTTTGACTAAAATATAACACATACATGTCACCACATCTCCTTGCTTGATGGCCTCCTGTTGGCTAAGTTTATAGACTCTTGCTTGGGCTGGAGCTTGATGGGATGCAGTTGACTCCACCGCCTTCCCTTTTTCAGCATAGGAAGCTACTGCCTTCTTCTCGGATTTGCCACTCCAACAGTCGCAGGTTATATGACCCAGTTTGCCATAATTATAACAAAGAGTTGAGCCTCCTCGCCTAGATGATGCTTTAGTAGTAATCGATGAAGTAGTCGATCCAGAAGTTTTGGGCTTCTTATACAAATTCCGATGCCCAGACTTCGATGAACTTAAAACTTTAAATTCTAATCTCTTCACCGCCAAGTCTTTCGTACCTTGAACCCTCTTCAGATCCTTCTCCAGAGATCTGGCTATATTGACTAGGACCGGGAAGCCCTGCGTAATAGGACCTGAGAGTAGTAACCTCAGATCGTCATGTAGTCCTTCATAGAACCGGTTTGTCTTGTGCTCCTCATCAGTAAAAGTACAGCCAGCATAACGCCCCAATATTGTGAACTCATATAGGTAGTCGTCCACGCTACTCTCACCTTGAGTTAGTATCTAAAACTAATTCGACATAGCTATTTTCTACGCTGATGGGATGAACCATGACAGAAATAATCTCGAGAACTCCTCCATCGAGATATCAGAGAGTTGCCTCCTAGCATAGTGATGCAAATCTATCTTATCCAAGCATAACCTTGCTTCACTATCCAAAAGTAAAGTGGTTATCGTAACCTTCTTCCACTCCTCGGTCTCTATTGCGGACATGACTATCTTAACCCTAGAAAGCCAGTCCTCAGCTTGCCTTGGGGTCTTAGTCCCCACAAATATTGGAGGATTAAAGCTCGTTACGTGCTTAAGCTATTTTTAAGTTTCTCTCATCTGCACTACAGGCTCTGCTGCAACTTGATATTCTAATATAGGTTCCACTACACCAAGCGGTACGTGACCTAATCTAGGAGCAAGAGGTTTCACCTGCCTCACTGGTTGGTCATTGATCATAATGAACACCGCGTTAGCTATAATTCGAATGGTTTCAGTAGAATAAGGGGTCGCAGGCGCGTCATTGGGCGCACTACACTCCATAGAGTGCTGACGTTGTGACTGCTCTATACCACTCCTAGTCACCTATAATCGTGAAACACTCAATTAAGTGACAAGTAATTGCCAAAAAGCAATCATAGGAACACGCAGGTTCCTCAAACATGTGTATTTTCATTCCTAAGTGGACATTCATGGATTCTTTCATGTTATAACGGTAACGCACATACATGTGCTCACCACCCCTTAAAAGTATTCTCCCACAAATTCAAATAAGAAAGACTGACACTAGAGTATAATACCAACTTGTAACATCCCCAACCATTAAATAGCATATAACAAAAGGTTCGACCAGGGCCCGACGCCATATACTATGAACAGTCAAAGGAGTTACTAATTGAAACCATAATCCAAATTCTCGTATCCTAACACAGTGCATTCTTGCGGAAGTAATTTAAAGGTTTTAAAGGAACCCAACCAATTTGAATGCCCAGGTCTCCAAGAGACAGGCCTCACAATAAATACATCGCTCATTAGGAGCTATCGCTGGCGGTAGCACTACTGCCACACGGTAGGGGACAGACTATCGATTCTTCCCCCTTTTTCGGTGTTTTCCTGGAACCTACCTCCAGTACTCTCAACGCAGTCATCTGCACACCCCACGACTCCGAAATCTACGTGATTACCACGGAGTCTTCCACGACATACAAAGCATACAAACATCACAATTCAAGACCAACCTATCCTGATGGGCTTCATAAAGCATGCCTATTCTATACTTCAATTTTTGATCTAAATACAAAACTAATGGGGATACATGGATCTACCTGTCGGGAGAACCACCTACACGTGTTCGTGGAGCGTGTTGGAACCCTATTACTGATTTGGTCTAGGATCACTATCATTTGTTTAGGATGATTAGTTTGACCCAATATGTATAGTCTAGGGTATTAGGTTTTTTTCTAGGGCTGCTCCTTCAAAAGATTTCCAAAGAAATGTAGTTCGACGAATGCAAGATTTTGTTCGACGAAAGCTAAGCTCTCTTTAACAAACGCCGAGCTCAGTTCGACGAACTCAGAGTTCTAACTCTGAGTTTAGCTCGACGAACTCTGGGTTTCGTTCGACGAACGCTGATCATATCTCAACAACTCTTCTCGATGAACTCTAGGCTCCATTCAACAAACTCCAGGTTAAGCTCGACGAACTCCATGCTCTGTTCGACGATCTCCAGGCTCAGTTTGACTAATATTTTGTAGTGTTCAGACAGTGTTATTTACTGAAGGTAGAATGATTTTAAATTACTTAATTTCAGTCAGTTACACTCTAGTATTTAATGCCAAATATTCTTAATGAATATAGCCGTTTCTGGCAGCATTAAATATGGATTTATCACAGAGTTTGTTATCTAATTAATTACAAGGGCAGTTATAATTCTCAGAGATGCTTCCGGCATTTCAAAATGGATTTAATTCAAATATTTGAATTCTCCTCTGGTATTCTATATATTCTTTCAGAAGATTGATGCTAATGGGTTAATCAACTAATTAACAGATCAATATAGATCAATAAATATTCATTAGATTTTGTTTTAGTCTCTACAAGTGCAAAGTCTTCATCAATTAAATACAAGAAGGCCTACCCCTGAAGAAAAGCCTACCCTCCTGACCTCAGATCTTTATTCTAATCAGGGGGAGCTTTTTTGCTTCAACATCCACTAAGTCTTCTCAGAGACTCTTGAAAGATAAGACAACACCAAGTTTTAGTTTACTTCCTAAATTGTGTACAGGGTTATAACTCCCTTCAAAAGTTAACCTCTTGGTTCCTAAGTCACCTGATCAAAAGACTTAAGCTTGGTTTTTGGGCACTTGATCAAAAGCTCAAAGGGTTGCTAGCTCTCCCTTAGAAAATAGATCTTCTAGTGGCAGGGCACCTGATCAAAAACTAGTAGTGGATTCCTACCAGGGTGGTAGAAGAGTGGACGTACCAAAATTTATTGGAGATCCACTATAAAAATCCTTGTGTCATTTGTGATTGTTATTCTTGTAATTTGTGTGCTGTGATTTTTCTTTCTATATATATAAACATCACTTACTTTAAAATCCGCTATAAAAAAATATCAAAGTTTTTAATATACACTATTCACCCCCCTTCTAGTATAAATCAGATCTATCCCGCACTTTCAATTGGTATCAGAGGTTGGTTCTTTAGTTTTGCAGGCTAACACCTGAACCAACAGATCTGATATATCTTATTTTCTCTAGTTTGTTTTTCTTATCATGGCATAAAATAAAGAGTATTCAAGCACTAGACCTCCTGTGTGAAATCTAAATAAGTTTGCACTATGGAAGGCAATGATTAGGTTATACATGAACTCTATTGATGAAGATATCTAAAACTCTATTTTGACAGGTCCACCTCTACCATTGGAAACTGAAAGTTATTACTTCAAGGTCAGCTAGTCACCTAAGGGGGGGGGGGGGGGTGGGGTGAATAGGTCTTTTAAACTTTCTTATATCTTTATGTTGTTTATAAATTTGATGATCTAGAGCTTGTCCTAATTACCTGTAATACAAAAAGAAAAAAGCAACATAGAAAGCACATAAATATTTATAGTGGTTCCCCAATTGGGTACATCCACTTTCCCTCCCACCTATCCAAATGATTTGTTGGACTAGGCACAAACTCCACCATTATGCTCCTCAGAGCTTACACCTCAGGCCCTCAGACTTACACACTGATTCTTTTTAGAATCCAAACTCAGAACCACAAGGTTTCCTACCTCATAGCCCCGTAGTTCTCCTACAGCTCAGTGATCCACTGACCACCTACCTCAGCCTTATTTCTAAGGCCTACAGTCAGGCTTCTCAGCCTTACAACTTCAGGCACACAGCCCTAATCTCAGAGTACTGCAACACTCCTACAAGTCAGTAACTATCCAGGTACCTACCTTAGTGCCCTTCCAGGAACCTACAACTCAGCTTCCTCTAAGGCCTACAACTCAGTGACACACTTGTCACCTACAGCTCATTGACTCACCAGTCACCTACCGTAGGAACTAGGCCCTACACTCATGCTGGGAGGATAGCCCTACCTCAGATCCATACTTGGATCCTACCTCAGAGTGCAGCACTCTCCTACTTCAGGCACATAAGCCCTACAACTCAGATCCACACTTGGATCCTACCTCAGTACCCCAGTATGACACCTACCTCAGTGACAAATTAGTCACCTACCACTCAGGTATAAAGTGCCCTACACTCACTTTCAAATAAACTGAATCCTACAGGAAAGTAATCAAGAAAGTTGAAATATTTACTCAGAGAAAAATCTCTGAGTCAAATTGCTGGACTAAGCAGATATCAGTCCAACCCATTTGCTGTAGAAGGAATTAGTCTTCTTCTACAACTACCAATTTCTCTATTGTACTGAAGGCATCAACTGTTGTTGAAGGCTTACAGCCCTTCGCACAGCTATCTTCTCTTATTGATAGATTGAATCAGCCAACTTGTTCTTCAAATAACAATCCTGCTGAAATGGAAGAAGCTTCAGCTATCTTTGCTTTCTGGCTTTTACTGCTGGACTATGCTTTCATGCTTGTCGAAGAAGATGAAGTCCAACCACCTCTTTTTGGTTTTATACTTTCGTTTTCGTTAACCCTAATCTTCTTTTCTTCTCTTCCTTTTATATCTGTTGATTTGAATCAACGACATAATTTGAATGTGAGCCTAGTCAAGTATGGTGAGCGACACCTCCCTCAGAAGAAGACAAACAGTAGCTTCCGGCACTACTGCAGCATTCCCGTAATGACATGAAGTATTTGGACTGATCTTGCCGATCGTCGATCTGATATCGATAAACTCTGTGCTGAGCTCGACGAACTTCAGAATCTTTAACTTTAACTTGAGCTCGACGAAAGGCAAGTTCAGGTCGATGAACTCTGAATATTCAACCATCAACTTGAGCTCGATGATTTGTGATCTGAGCTCGACAAACTCTGAATCTTCAACCTTTAACATGAGCTCGATGAAAGGTGGGCTCAGGTCGATGAACTCTGAATCTTCAACCCTTAACTTGAGCTCGACGATCTGTGAGCTGAGCTCGAAGAACTCTGAATCTTCAACCTTTAACTTGAGCTCTACAAAATCCACTTTCTGGACTTAGAAAATTTCTACTGGCTTTTTCTCAACGGCTCCTTCTCAACTGTCTCAGCAGTTTCTTCTTCATAGCTGAGACTCTTCTGTTTCAGCAGTTCCTTCTCAACTGTCTCAGCGGTTTCTTCTTCACAGTTGAGACTGTCTTCTGTCTCAGCGGTTTAGCTGAGACCAACACTTCTCTCAATAATAAGTGTTGAGCTTCTCAGTTATCTCAGCAGTTATGCTGAGACATTCCTCTCATCTTCTAAGCTGTCTCAGCGGTTATGCCTTAGTCAAATTTTCTAACTTCCAGCTTCCTCTTCCTGATCACCTGTCCAATCAAGGATCACCTGCATGCATGAACTCAAGCACACATCAAATACATTATGTGTGTATGCCATTGACCAGTTTGACTTATTTCAAATCTGGAACATTGGGGTCAATGGACCCAATAATCTCCCCCTATTTGAAGAAGTCAAAACCTTGCTTGATCAATAACACAGGTCATTGACATACATAGTATTTTTATCATAAAAACGGACACTTGTATAACATCATTAAGAGTTTGAAAATATGTTTCCACACACAATTCTCCATGTCAGGAATATTACTTACTCCCTCTGGCATGCTGCTCTCCTGAATGAGCAATCCTTACTATTCTTATGCTAAAACAACTTCTGCACCACTTGGCTTTAAGCTCTCCTGGATCAAGTCTATTCTATTCTTTATTTACCCTAACTCCTCTCCCCCTTTTTGACTTCTGCAATAGGGAAATTTATTTTGTGTTGAGTTTTTCTCCCCCTATCTGTCTGGGGATGATTCCTCTACTCTGACTTAATTCCATTTCAGCTGGTGGGCTTGCTGCCCCTCAACTGTTGCACACTAGCTTCATTATATTGGAGAAGGACTTGAACTACCTACAAAATAGATAGAACAACATATTGTAGAGGAGAGAATTGAAGCTCCATAAGATTCAACATACCTAATTAAAATTTGAAGGTGTTAAACTTGGCTTCATCTAGTGACTTAGTGAAGATATCAGCCACTTACTTGTCTGTAGAGACAAACACAAGACTGATGTCTTGACTTTTCACATGCTCTTTAATGAAATGATACCTAATTTCTATATGCTTAGTCCTGCTATGGGAGACAGGATTCCTAGCCATTGAAATTACAGTAGTAGAATCACAAAAGAGTGGATTTCTACTTATCAGAATATTGTAGTCCTGAAGTTGATGCTGGATCCACAGCAACAAAGCACATAAGCTCCCAGCTAAAATGTACTTTGACTCAGTAGTGGAGATTGCAATACTTATTTTCTTCTTGTTGCTCCAAGAGACAAGCCTTACACCTAGAAATTGACAGGAACAAGATGTGCTCTTCCTGTCCTCCTTGCAGCCTGCAAAATCTGCATCTGAATAGCCTATTAGTTAAAACTCCCCATTCCTAGGGTATCACAGACCAAGATCTGGGGTGCCCTTAAGATATCTCAAGATTCTTTTTACAACATTATAGTGAGACTCTTTAGGGCAGGCCTGATATCTAGCACAGACACATGTTGCATACATAATGTCAGGCCTACTTGTAGTGAGGTAGAGAAGTGAGCCAACTATACCTCTATAAAAAATTGGATCATTAGGTTTCCCTGGATCATCTTTATCTATAGGCATACTTGAGCTCATGGGAGATCTTATGGTGGAAGCATTCTCTATACCATACTTCTTGATTAGCTCTTTGGAAAAATTTGACTAGGATATGGATAAACCATCATCAGTCTGTCTTACTTGAAGTACCAAGAAGAACTTCAGTTCACCCATACTACTCATCTCAAAATTCCCCTGCATAAGTTTTGCAAACTTCCTGCAGAGGTTGTCATCAGTAGAGCCAAATATTATGTCATCAACATAAATCTAGACTAAGATGATCTTTCCCTTAGATTCCCTTAGGAATAGGGTCTTGTCTATCTTCCCCCATGAGAATTTGTTCTCAATGAGGAAGGTAGACAATGTCTCATGCCATGATCTAGGGGCTTTCTTGAGCCCATATAGAGCTTTCCTAAGTCTATACACAGTAGTGGTAGAGTTAGAATCTACAAAATCTTGAGGCTGCTCTACATAGACCTCTTCTTTCAAATCTCCATTCAGGAAGGCTTACTTCACATCCATTTGGAAGACTTTGAATCCCTAGAAGGCTGCAAATGCAAGGAACAGTATGATGACTTCCAACCTTGCAACTGAGGCAAAAGTCTGATCATAATAAATCCCCTCTTCCTATTTGTACCCATTGTCCACCAGTCTAGCCTTATTCTTTATAATAATGCCATTTTTATCAAGTTTATTTCTGAAAATCCACTTGACTCCAATGACATTATGTCCATCTAGTCTAGGAACCAGCTTCCAGACCTTACATTGTTTGAATTGTTTCAGTTCTTCTTGCATTTCACCAATCAAGAATTGGTCTTGATTTGACTCTTCAAATTTCTTGGTCGCTTCTTGTGACAGAAAGCTGGAGTAAAGAGCTGTGTTAAAACTCTTGCCTTTGGTCTGTACACCTTGGCTAGGCTCAACTATTATCTAATCTAGAGGATGATCTCTCAGATATTTGACTACTGGGGGCAGTTGAGCTGTTTCTTGCTGAGCACCATTTCCTTCAGCTAGTTGATCTTCATCTCCAGCTAGACTGTCCTGTGCTTCCTTTGGACATCATCCCTCTCTATTTTTATCTTATACAGCAGGGTCTTTATTTTTGATGGAGAGCTTTTACATAATAATTTCTGTACCTGCAGAACTAGGCAAAGAGCTTGACAGCTCACTATCAATCATGCTTGACTCATCAAACACTAAATGGACAAAATCTTCTATAACTTGATTTGTCAAGTTATAGACTCTATATGCCTTACTATTGATGTACCCAACAAAGATCCTCTCATGGGATTTGGCAGCAAACTTAGTCACTTTTGACTTGCCATTATTCAAGATGAAACACTTGCAACCAAAGATCCTGAAATAGGATATGTTTAGTTTTCTTCCCATCAAGATCTCATAGGGAGTCTTCTTGTGGTTTTTGGTGATATAAGCCCTATTGAGAACATGACATGTAGTGTTAACTGCCTCAACCCAGAAATATTCAGGGAGAGAAGTGTCACTCAACAATGTTCTCCCAGCTTCTATGAGAGTCCTATTTTTCCTCTCAGCTAATCCATTTTGTTGGGGTGTTCTTGAAGAGGAGAATTCTTGATGAATCTCTTGCTCTTCACAAGAAGTTGTCATGGCAGCAGACTGAAATTTAGTTCCATGGCCACTTCTTATTTTGACCACAGAGCTTGCAAGTTCATTCTGAATCTACTTGACAAAATTCATGAAGACTTCAAGTGTTTCATCCTTTCTTTTAAGAAAGAACACCCAAACAAACCTGGAATAGTCATCAACCACCACAAGGGTGTAGACCTTCCTACCTAGAATCTGAAAATGCATAGGACCAAACAAGTCCATATGCAGGAGATATAAGCATCTCACTAAGTCCGTGGTCAAAATGTTCTTAAAGGAGGTCTTAGTATGCTTACCTTTTTGACAAGCAGCACAGATACTCTCCTTGGAGCATTTTATTTTGAGACTATTCCTAACTAGCTCATCACTAAAGAGCTGACCAATGATCTTATAATTAAAATGAACCAGTCTCTTGTGCTATCTAACACAATATGATATTTTGTCATTTTAAACAAGGCATATAGGGGAACTATTATCTAAGAAAGAAAAGTTTAAGCAATAAACATTCTTACTCCCTGTGCCTATTAAGATGACACTCTGGTCGCTTAACCTCTTGATGTGGAACTTATCCTTGTGGAAGGAAATGTCATAACCAAGGTCACATAGTTGGCTTATGCTTATGAGGTTGTGTTGCAACCCTTTTATATAAGTTACCTTTGTGATGGTGATTATTCCATTTAAGATCTTACCATAACCTCTGGTTATCCCCTTATCAGAGCCTCCAAAGATGACCTTTGGTCCATTCTTTACTGGAGTAAACTCTTTCAACAGTTCCTTTGTTCAATTCATGTTCCTGAAACATCCACTATCCAAGTACCATTTAGGGGAACTGGTACTTGAACTAACCTTAAAAGCATAATTTATCTCACCTTAGGACCCCAATTTCTATTGGGTCCTAGGTTCATATTAGTCTGAAAATAAGCTTGCCTTCCTACAAAATTACAGATAGGGTTGCTACCTTTGGACATAGAAGGATTGTGACAGCAATCTATAATATAGTGACCCACTTTGCCACAGCACCAACACTCATGGACATTATATCTCCTTTTCTGTTCAGGGCCAGAATTTGCTTGGACTGCTCCTTGAACAGTGGGAAGATGTGCTGCTATATGTCACTGATTCCTTCCACTAGCTAACTGACTGAAGGTAAGTCTTTCAGCTGACTGTTTTGGTCTTTTCTGAGAGACACCAGCTGCATGTCTCTTTTCAATTAACATGCATCTGATTACATCAAAAACTGCCTTTCCAGCCTTGCTAGAAGACTCATCTTGAGTCATTACTTTTGTTGGATGACTCAGATTTCCTGCAGCAGCAATATCATTGAGTTTTGGGGCTGAGACACAAATAACTAATGGTCCAAGATGGGCCATTTGAAATTCCTCTTGGGCATCCTTAAGGGCCCTCACATGGTTGTATCTTCCACCTTGGTTATGGCAACATTGGTCAATACCAGTGGATCTACCATTCTCCCTATAACACCCCTATCCGTCACATAACATATAGCAGTAGGTCCGGCTGGGGCCCAATGCCATATACCACGGACAGACCAGTGGGTTACTCAATGAAACCATTCAACCAATACACACGTCCTACATAGAGCATCTAACAGAAACAATTTATTAAGTTGCAATAATAAGAACCCAACAAACAAGCATGAATGTCCACTAGCAAACCAAACAGGAATGAAATACAAAGTACCAAAAAGTACTGGCCTTATGGCCTTACAATACTTCACTTAAATCAATTGTGTTTTATAAACTTCGGCGCGCAGGCTGACCACATATGATTTAAATAAGTAAACAAACAAGGCCTTCGAGGGCCGGCTCAGCAACTTGGGCTTTGGCCTGCTATTTGCCGCTCGGCTCCGCAGCACCTGCAGGCACAAATCACCGCAACGGTGGCAAACAAGAATAATGGTCAGCTAAAGCTGACCAAATTATAACGATTCTGCCCCCAACTCGGGACGACCAAAGCTTCTTCCCTGCACTTGTATTAGTATAAACAAATAGGATTGTGAAAGTACAATTTAAGCACACTTCATAGCAGGTGTAGGCATATACAGCCGTACACCCCGTGCTCTCAGGGCACTTACACGGTAAACTCGGTCCACCACCGTCCCCGGGACGGCAATCTCGTGAGCAATAAAGTCTTCATGGCAAAAGTCGAAGACCCTCCCTCTATTCCATCGACAGGCCACTAAACCGAACAACATAGAGCGGGCACAGTTTCACTCATCTCGCTGCTCACACTGCCACAATAATTAAAGTCATCTGCGCGAGTTAAGTTTCCCCGTGACCCGTAAATCGATCAACCAAAGTACATAACCCAGTTATGTACAAATATGGCTCCCGGGACACCAAAGATGGCAGAATCACGCTTCTGCCCAGATCTCTAGGTGCGCCTTGGGGTTAATCCCCAAGGATTCCGGCTGCAATCTACCACGTAGAAACCCGAAAAACATCCAAAGGCACTTAGTCTTCTCCGGCTAACAATGAAAAACAAAACATCACTGATCTAGACCAACATATATGGGTAGGCTTCACACACTATTCCTATGCCCGTACTTCGATTCCGGACTCTAAACAAGGGGGACTTTACATATCTACCCCAAGTAACACCGCAACCCACTGCACACTCGCGGGAGAGGGTTTTCCCATGCTAAAGAAGAAGAGCTTCACATGCTCAAGATGAGAATTGTTACCCTAGCGTTTCTCCTCGGCACCATAGAAAACTACGCGGATGAAAAGCACCGCGATGATCTCGCCTCCGCAGATCTAGGCTCAGTTTGCGATTTGGCACTCCGAATCTCCACCAGCGACCGGATCTTCCTCTTCCTCCAAGCTCCTTGATCTCCCTTCTCTCTAGGATTTAGAGAGAGAATATGAAAATGGAATGAGGGTTTGAACCCTATTCCCGAATTAAAACCTACCCAGGATAACCCTGAGCCATTAGATACCTAAGCAAGGAAACGAATGGCTGCGATTCAGCCAAAAATTCAAAAACTTGGGCCGAACATGGGTTGTGACATGCCCGTGTCCAAGGCCATGTAACTCATTCGTCATCGAAACTGTCGCGGCCCAAAAATTACACGACACTCGACACGCCCGTGTCAGGCTTGATACGCCCGTATCATACAGTACATGCCCGTGTAGCTGGGTGTGTTCCTCCAACGACACAGGTCCAAAACAACCAGAGCATGACACAACCATGTAACATGCCTGTGTCACATGCCGTGTGGTAGACACGCCCTGGGACATGCCCGTGTCCCAGGCCATGTAGCTGCCTTATCACAACTCGCCAATCGACCCGAGCAGGACACGGTTATTCGAAACGCCCGCGTTAAATTTCACACACCCGTGTCGGACCTGAACACGCCCGGGCTCAGGCCGTGCGCCCTCACACAGAGATCGTTGAGTGGAAAGATTTGAGTGACTGACTTGGCCTGGGACACGCTCATGTCCCAGGTCATGTTCACACCCCAACGACCATTGACTGTGATTTTGTCGACCACACGACCATTGCCGAACCCGAGCACGATATGCCCTGGGACACGCCCGTGTCCCAGGACGTGTCATCTCTACCAAATCCCAGATTTGGTTCAAAATGCCACCGTCACTCTTTTGAGTTTCGGGGCGTTACACTCCCAGTGACCATAAGAGCTTTCATGGTCATACCTGTTAGAAGACAACAAAACTTTCTGAAAAGAAATTGGAGGCAAGGAGGCTAGAGGCACAATTGTTTCCTTCCCCTTTATTTTTGTATTAGGAGGTATAGCAGATCCCTTAAAACCTAACCCTTTCATACCCTTTTGGTTAAAGAGGGTGTCAATTAAGGGAAGCAAAGTGCTTCGCTTAGAAAACTTGGCCACCAATAGTTTCTCCCTTAGTAGATCATCTTTATGTTTATGGATAAATTTCTCATTTGATACTCTTACAACAGACTGCATATCAATGATCCCCTTGAGCTTGGCTGATTGAGTAGCCAAATCATTGAGATCCTTTTCTTGGTCCTCACACTTTCTTCTAAGATAGAGAAGCTCTTATGACTGTCTCTTTTCAAGGAGCTTGCACTTCTTGAATGTTTCAAGAAGTTTTCCATACTTGCCAATTATAGAATTGACATCATCCTCAGACTCTTAATCACCTTTATCTCTTGATGATTAAGCTTAAGACTCTGAGCTAATTTTAATCCATAAAAGATGCTGAGCAAGATCCCCACTGGATCATTGCTATTCAAGAGGAACTCAACCAATTTGAGAGATATAGAGTTTGGGATTTGGTTCCAAGACCCCAAGACTGCCCAGTCTTTGGAACCAAATGAGTATATAGAAACAAACTAGATACCCAAGGTATAATTGTGAGAAATAAGTCTAGGATTATTGCTCAAGGTTATAGGCAAGAAGAAGGGATAGACTATGAACAAACATTTTCACCTTTTACAAGATTAGAGGAAATCAGAATCTTTCTTGCATATACTTCCTACAACAAGTTCAAAGTATATCAGATGGATGTAAAGAGTGTTTTTCTGAATGGAGTACTAAAGGAAGAGGTTTATGTTGAAAAACCTCCAGGTTTTATCTCTGCAACTCATCCCTATCGTGTATTTAAATTGCACAAGGCTCTATATGGTCTAAAGCAAGATCCAACAGCTTGGTATGAGATCTTAGCTAGCTTTATCATAGATCTTAAATTCATTAGAGGCATAGTAGATAAAACCTTATTCACTAGACAACATAAGGACCAAACTTTGTTAGTACAAATATATGTGGATGACATTATATTTGGGTCTATTGATCCCCAATTATTCAAGAGGTTCTCTGACCTCATGCATTCAAAATTTGAGATGAGTAGTATGGGTGAGCTCTCCTACTTTCTTGGTCTCCAAGTAAAGCAGCTCCCTAATGGCATCTTCATCTCTCAAGCTAAATATGCTAAATTGCTTATAAAGAAGTTTAGGATGGCTGATGCCTCATCAAAGAAAACACCCATGACTACAAATACTGTAATAGACTCTAATGCATATTGAAAACCTTTGGATCAGAAATTCTATAGGGGAATTGTTTGTTCCCTAGTATTCCTTACAACAAGCAGACCTGACATCATGTTTGTCACATGTCTTTGTGCTAGGTTCCAGGTGAATCCTAAAGAATCTAACCTAGTTTTTCTAAAAAGAATTTTGAGATATATAAAGAGTTGTCCCAGTCTAGGGCTCTGCTATCCTACTGAGTCAGAATTTGAGATAACTGGAAACTCAGATGCTAACTTTGCTGGATGCAGAGTAGACAGAAAGTGTACCTCAGGAACCTGCCAGTTCCTTGGTATGAGATTAGTGTCCTGGTTTTTTTATGAAGGAGAACAAAAAGGAGAATAGAATGGGGAAGAAGAAAAAATAAGAAAAAATTATAAGAATGTAAACCCGATATTTTTACCTAGGAGGAATGATTCGCAGAAGGAGGAAGCGGATCCACAAACTTTGAAAGCGAGGACGTTGTAGCTTGATCTGGGCTGAGGAGGAGAAGGATATGAAAATGGGAAGGCAGGGAATGAGGATGAAGAAGAAGAAGCCGGGCCCCTATATATAGAAGATGAATACGGGTGGACACACATGCGTATGTGCACTCGTGTTAGGGAGTTATTAACCGTGGGAAACACGGTCTCCCAGGAGATATGTGGTCAAATGGCGGGAAAGCTGCGCATTAGGCAGACACGGTCAACAACACGGCCATGTCGGGAACCGTGTCCCGACACGCTTGCAGAGAATCAAAGTCCATACGGTTAATGACATGGTTGGGTAGGTAGCCGTGTTCTTCTCTGGAAAGAATTCGAACAGCAACATGGGGAGGAACACGACTGGGTGTTAAGCCGTATTCTCCTATTGATGGGTATCGTCGAATAAGACACGACACAGAACACGGCCAGGTGTTTACCCATGTCTTTCTCTATATAAACTTGGTCAAAAAAGAAAATGCATACGGGCACCAACATGGGTGTTTGTGTACCGGTGTCCTTCTCTGGACGATTATGGGCAAACCATGTTTTATGACATGATAACACACAAAGGTTTGTGTTAACCCGTATTGTGCTTGGGATAATTCCTACTCCAGGTCTTATATGGGACACGACTGGGTGAGTAGGCTGTGTGATGGACACGACCACGCACACGGGCTTGTGGCTACCCGTGTCCTCCTCTGATTTGGAAATTTCTCCTAAGTGAATTTTATTACGAATTTTTAGGTTAAAATTTAACTAAAATTTTTACTAAACATTTTATGAATTATAGAAAAATTTACTACACTATATGTATTCCTAGTCTAGACGGAGGTAAGTTTCTTGATGAGCGAAGTCTTCAGGAAGTGCACCGTAGTAAAGTTTTAATTAGTGCCCATTGACTTTAAAATCTCCCTTCCCAGGGTGAGTTAGCTCGTCGGTGCCGTAGGGAAAGACTTCTTTGACTTGGAAGGGTCCGGACCACTTAGACCTTAACTTCCATGGGAATAAACGTAGTCTGGAATTATAAAGGAGGACTTGGTCACCCTTTTGGAATGTCTTGGGTTTGCGATGGTGACGATCATGAAATAGTTTAGTTTTCTCCTTATAAATCAGGGAGTTCTCATAGGACATGGTTCTCCACTCATCAAATTCGTTAAGCTGAAGTTTACGTTTCTCCCGTATAGAACTAGTATAAAAATTTAAAGTGCGTATTGCCCAATACAACTTGTGTTCTAATTCTATAGGTAAGTGACATGATTTACCATAGACTAATCTAAAGGGGGTGGTCCCTATAGGTGTTTTGAAGGCGGTCCTATATGCCCACAAACAATCGTTTAGTTTCCTAGATCATTTCTTCCTATTCCCTTCTATAAATTTTTCTAGGATTCTCTTAAGTTCTCTATTTGATACTTCAACTTGACCACTAGTTTGTGGATAATAAGGTGTGGCTATTCTATGTGTAACTCCATATTTTTTATAATACTTTGTCTAGCTGTAGATTACAAAAGTGTGAACCCCTATCGCTAATAAGTGCATGTGGTGTGCCAAATCACGCAAATATGGATTTCAAAAATTGAATTACTACTCTACTATCATTAGTAGGAAAAGCTTGCGCTTCAACACACTTAGATACATAATCTACGGCTACAAAAATATATTTATTTTCATATGAAACTGGAAATGGTCCCATAAAATCAATTCCCCAAACATCGAATACTTCACATTCAAGAATAAAATTTTGCGGCATTTCATGTAATTTGGAAATTTTACTTGATTTCTGACAAGAATCACATGAAAGCACATACCTTTGGGCATCCCTGAATAGAAGGGGCCAATAAAAACCAGAGTCAAGAACCTTTTTGGTAGAGCGATTTGCTCTATAGTGACAATGAGTAGGGCCTGAATGGAATTGCTCCAGGATTCTACAACCCTCCACCGCTGATACACACCTTCGAATAACGGAATTTGCACATATCCGAAAAAGAAAAGGGTCCTCCCAGAAGTAATATTTCCAATAAGAGAAAAATTTCTTTTTTTGCTGATATGAAAAATCCCTTGGAAGGACCTTAGCCACGAGATAGTTTTCATAATCGGCAAACCATGGATAATCAGGATTTATATTTGTAGATAAGGCAAATAACGATTCCTCAGGGAATGTATCAGAAATCTCAGATTCATCTAACATTGCTCGTAGTGGATTTTCTAATCGTGAGAGATGGTCTGCTGCTAAGTTTTCTTCTCCTCATTTATCCCTAATTTCTAAATCAAATTCTTGCAATAAAAGAACCCAACGGACTAAATGAGTCTTTGCTTTCGGTTTGGCTAGCAAATATCTAAGGGCCGAGTGATCTATGTATACTACCACCTTAGATAATGTGAGATAAGATCTAAATTTTTCAAAAGCAAATACCATTGCTAGAAGTTCTTTTTCTGTAGTAGTATAATTCTCCTGTGCATTATTAAGTGTTTTACTAGCATAAAATATAGGGTGAAAGTGTTTGTTTCTCCGTTGTCCTAAAACAGCTCCTACCGCAAAACTGCTAGCGTCACACATGATCTCAAAAAGCTGAGTAAAATTAGGAGCGATCATAATAGGAGAATTAATTAATTTTTCTTTTTAGAACTCAAGGGCATGTAGACACTCTTGATTGAAAATAAAAGGTGTGTCTTTTTCTAAAAGTCTAGTAAGTGGTTTTAAGATTTTAGAGAAGTCTTTAATGAACCACCAGTAGAATCTAGCATGTCCTAAGAAGCTTCTCACTACCTTAACGAAGGTTGGTGGTGGTAACTTTTCTATGGTTTCTATTTTTACTCTATCTATTTGGATTCCTTAGCTTGAGATTTTATGGTCAAGTACTAACCCTTCTTGTACCATGTAATGGCACTTCTCCCAACTAAGCACTAGGTTTGTTTCCTCACACCTCTTCAAGACTATCTCTAAATTATTCAAACACAAATCAAACAAGTCTACAAACACATAGAAATCATCCATAAACACTTCCATGATATCTTCAACATACTCGTTGAAGATGGCTAACACGCATCTTTAGAAAGTTATGGGGGCATTAGATAGACCGAATGGCATACACCTATAGGCAAATATACCGAATGGGCAAGTGAATGTTGTTTTCTCCTGGTCTTCTAGGGCTATAAGGATTTTGAAATATCCAGAAAGTCCATCTAGAAAACAATAGTAAGAATGTCCTAATAATCGTTCTAATATTTGGTCAATAAAAGGTAGAGGGAAATTGTCTTTCCTAGTGGCATCGTTTAATTTCCTACAGTCAATACAGACATGCCAACCTGTTACGGTTCACGTTGGAATTAACTCATTCTTATCGTTTGCTACCACAGTTAGACCACCCTTCTTAGGAACGACTTGTACATGACTTACCAATGAACTATCTGAAATGCGTTATATAATACCAGCATCTAACAACTTAACAATTACAGCCTTAACAACCTCTATCATATTTGGGTTAAGCCTATGTTGCGGTTGAATATAAGGTTTATAGTTTTCTTCCTAAAGGATTTTATGAGTGCAAAAACTAGGATTAATACCTTTATATCAAATATTTGCCATGTTATTGCACCTTTACATTTCTTCAATACAGTTAATAATTTGGCATTTTCAGTATTAGAAAGATTAGAAGAAATAATAACTGGGTATGAAGAATTAGTTCCTAAGAATGCATACTCAAGATGATCCGGTAATTTTTTAAGCTCTACTACTGGTGGATCCTCAGTATCATTCTTATGAACTTCACGATCTCCTTCTGTAATTAAACTATACTTAGTCATTCTATTCATTGAAACAGAATTTTCTAAAATAAATAAATGTTCAACAATATCTTGATTTTTATCTTCTTCTAGATAACAGTTAGTGATGCAAATTTCTAAAGGATCTCTATAATAAAAATTAGAATTCATAGAAGTCATAAAACTATCAACACCATGAGAAAAATAGCAATAATCATCAATATCTAAGGATTCTTTCATAGTATTGCCAATTTGAAAAGTGACTTCATCTTCTCCTACTCGCAAAACTAATTTACCATCAAAAACATAAATAAGAGCTCTAGTTGTGGCTAGGAATGGATGACCTAGTATGAGTGGCACTTCGATATTTTCATCCATATCTAGAATAACAAAATCGGCAGGAAATATTAACTTATCTACCTTAACCAATACATCCTCTACTATTCCTCTAGGATACTTAACCGACCAATCTGCTAGTTGAATACTCATTCTAGTCGGGCTAAGTTCTCCTAAACTTAGTTTCAAATATAGTTTATAAGGCATTAAGTTTATACTAGACCCTAAGTCCGCTAAAGCTTTATTCAACTATAAATCACCGATTAAACAAGGAATTGAAAATGAATCGGGATCCTTTATTTTTTGTGGTAATTTGTTTTGTAAAATAGCGGAACATTCTTCACTAAGTGTTACTAAAGATAATTCTTCTATTTTCTTTTTATTTGAAATTAAATCCTTCAAAAATTTTGCATACTTAGGCATTTGAATAATTTCAAAAAAAGGTAAATTAACATGCAATTATTTAAACATAGATAAAAATTTACCATATTATGCATCCATGCGCTCCTTGTTCAGCTGTGCTGGATATGGTATTACCGGTTGATACTCCAATGGTTTCACGTTCATGTCGTTCGGTGCTTCGCCGCTAGACTCCTCTTGGGGTGCTTCCTTTGCAAGCCTTGGGTCTTGTAACTCCTTTCCGCTCCTTAATTGAATTTATCTTGCATGCTCCTTCGGGTTTGTCTCAGTATTACCCAGAAGTGTTCCTTGTTGCCTTTCAGATACCATCCTCACAAGCTGACCAATCTGGTTCTTGAAATTTCAAATTGAGCCCTCTTGATTCCGGAAGGCTACATTAGTAGTTTGCATGAACTTGGGAAAGGACATCTTCCAATGTTGGCTTCCTTGGTTCCGGTTGTTGAGGTTGTCCAAACATGAGTTGCTTGCCTTGATTTCCTTGCACTCCCCAAGAGAAATAGGGGTGGTTCCTCCATCGAGGATTAAATGAAAGACTATATGGGTTATCTGCGGGGTTGAAAGGTGGTCTAGTATTATTACCCATATAGTCAACATGTTCTTGCACTTGAGGTTAACCACTAAGCATTCCACTTTATGAGGGGTCCCATTATTGAGGTACCATGGAGGGTGATGCTAAAGAAAGATTTTCCATCTTTTGGTGAAGCTTATCAACTTAGATAGCTAAGACAGTAACGACATCCACTTCATACATTCCTGTAGGCTTATTAGTCTTTGGTCTCACGGTAGTCCATTGATAGTTGTTCGTAGTCATGTCTTCTATCAACTGCTGAGCCGCTTCAGGTATCTTATTGTTCAAGGTGGCCCCACTAGCCGTATCAATCATCTTTTTGGTGGCTAGATTGAGACCATTATAGAAAGTCTGAATCTGAAGCCAAGAAGTTAAGGCATGATGGGGACATCTCCTTAATAGCTCCTTGAATCATTCTCATGTGTCGTACAATGATTCAGATTCTAATTGAACATACGTAGAGTTGTCATTCCTTAACTTTGCAGTCTTCGCTGGTGGAAAATACTGCATCAAAAACTTCTCAACCATCATGTCCAAAATAATAATCGACCCTCTAAGTAAAGTGATGGTTTTACTTTCAAGACTACCTAAACACCTAGAGGGGGGGGGGTGAATAGGTACTTTTCCTTGATTTAACTTAAGGCAAAATATAACTACAGTTATTTGAATAAATAAGATATTTCTATAGCTAACACAACACAGCAATACCAATCATACACACATCACAGATTACACACAGATTTATAGTGGTTCCCAAAGGTCTGGGTACATCCACTTTCCCTCTTCACCTATCTAGCAGTATGCTAGATTCTACCTAACTTCTTCCTTTAACTCAGATCCTACAACTCATAATCAAGAATAATTCCTACAAGTCAGGCTAACAAGCCCTAACTCAGCCTTGCCACATGGCCTACAACTCAGTGAATACCTTCTCCTACAACTCAGGCTAACAAGCCCTACCTCAGCCTTGCCACAAGGCATACAGATCAAAGAATACCTTCTCCTACAACTCAGGCATAAACAGCCCTACCTCAGAGAATAAATCTCCTACACTCAGTCTTTATAAAATAGGCTTACAACTCAGATCTATGAATAGATCCTACAGAATTTGATAAGTAATTTTATAATCTCTTACCCCTATTGAGAGAGAAGGGATAAGAACTTTCTTGATCAGCTTCTTAAAGAGGCTTATGGCTGAAATTAACTTGATCTTAGCATTCTTCAAAGCTTATTGAATCTGAACTTAGTTGGGTTGATTTCCTTTGAATAAAACTGACTGGCAGCTTCCTTCTTAGACTTTAGAAATAGATCTGAATCTCCTTGATAGATTAGTTCAGTATCTGCTTCTTGAGAGACCTATGAATGTCTCCTACTTGTCTTCAAATAGCTGGATCTCTCTATCCAAATCTCTTGAAGATACTTCTGAATTCTTGATTGAATTCCACTTAGACAGAATCTGAATAGTAAACTACTTCAGATCGTCTTCTTAGATCTTCTCACGAAAATCTTCTCCTTTGTTACTTGTACTTTCTTGATGAGAGAATAATCTCTAATTATGTTAGTGGTGACAATACTTCTTCTCTATGTTGTTGTTTTTCTTCTTCTGAATCCGTCTATTTATAGACTTCGTCCATGGTAACCGGCTGATCCGGTTTATAACTAACTTCTGACAAGTCTGACACCTTCAGTAAACTTGTCATAACCCACAGCTGTCAAGTCTTCAAATAGTTCTTGATCCTTTGACTCTGTCAGCAAAGCGTCGAGTCTGTCTGTCACAAAGTGTCGAGACCATCTGTCAATATGTGTCGATACAAGTGACTTAAGTGTCGACACAGCCTTTGGTGATGTACACAAAGCTGCTTTGATGTCGACACAGTTCTTGATACTGCATCTTGAGAATGTATCAACACTGATTATTTGTGTTGACACAAACACTTTACCATTCATCAGCAATAACCTTGGTCTAGACTCAGCTATGTGTCGACACAAGTCCTGTGTATCGACACAGTTGATGTAGACTCAGAACATAGTGTGTGTTGACACTGCCTCCAGGTGTCAACACAGTTGTTGTCGACTCTGCCTCTGTGTGTCGACACTACCTCCTGGTGTCGACACAACCGATGTCGACTATAATCTTCTGTGTCTCGACACTGCCTCCCTGTGTCGACACAAATTCTCTGAAGTGCCAACACAGCTATTTCCAAGTGTCGACACAATCTTACTGAAGTGTCGACATAGCTTCTTAAGGTGTCGACATATGGACTTAGAATATTTTTCCTGCATTCTAGCACATTCTTAACCTGCACATATAAACTCAAAATAACATCAAATACACCTTGATGTATATAATTGAGCTAAGTGAGGCTTCTCCAAATCAGGTACACATTTTCCAATGTACCCAACAATCTCCCCCTATTTGGAGAAGTCATAACCCTTTAGCTGATGTTATACACCACTTATAAAATAAACATGATAATGTATATAAGCATTATATGAAAGGGTACTATATAACCAAAACACATATCATAGTTACATCACAAAATAAAGATGTAAAAGTAAATGATCACAGAACAATGTTTTGTATATCAACTCAAAAAGTTTGTTACAAAATGTTTACATTCATTTCTTTAACAAACTATCAATTACATAGTTCTTGAACAAAAACTAGTAAAGCTAAGACTAAGGCTGGGCAGGCTCCTTGATGACTATCCCTTTTCCAGATATTATCTGAGCCTGAGTAGGAGATTCTGTATCTTCCATGGGTTTCTTGCCTTTCAGATCATCTTTCTTCTGTGCTTCAGCCTTGATCCTTTGTCTTTCAAAATAATGAAAGGGCTTGGGAAAATACTTGCCAGGCTCCTGAGTATTAGGAGGTAGCTTCCCCATCTTAGTCTTTCTCCTGTGTTGAACTATGGCTTCTTGTCTGGCTTTATACTTTTGCCATTCATGCTCATTGTACCATTTTCCCCTTTCATGTACCTGATCTTTTACAACCTTTCATGCAGTTAAAATGATATTCCTTGAAGTGGGGCTCCACATCTCAAAGTCTTGCTATAATTCTGCTTGCTCTCTAAATCTTTTCTTTGATAATAGAGCATCTTGCTGAGCTTTGATAGCAGTATCTGGCATATCAACCTTTTCAATAATCACATTTGTAATAGGTTGTGGAGGGTTGTATATTGACTGAACCTGTTCATGTATCATTCCAATATCTGCAGGAGGGTAAATGACTTGGGCAACCTCAGGTTAAACACCTTCAAGTAGAATTGGTTGCACCACTAACTCAGCCATATTATCATCATCACACAGGGGTGGATATCCAAGAGTGGCTCTTCTGCTGTTAGTTACCCATTTGGCATGGTCAGACACAGCATAGACTAACACCCTCTCCCCCTTTATGACTTCTCTAGCCACATGCTCTCTCAAGTCATCTTTTTGAAATCTGATTTGTCCATCCAGATAGTTGATTCCATCTTTAAAGAATGGCTTTAATTTTTGAAGCTTGTCACTAATTAACTTCTCAAATGATGTGATGGCAGTTTTAACTTCATCTAGGGCAGCTTGTAGCTTCTGATCATATTCTTCTTTTTCTTTAGCCCTTGCAGCAGTCATTGCAACAATAGTGTTTGTGAACTCAGTGACTACCACATTATGTGATTCAGTCAGATTTTCATTCATTCTTATTTGATTCTCAAGGATATAGCCTTGTTTAACAGCCATCTCATCCACTTGCTTCTTAATTTCTTCTTGTTGCTTGGCAAGAAATACCACAACATTGCCTCCCTTGTGGAAGTAATCTGTCATTTCTCTTTTGTTCTGATTAACTTCAAATCTTATAGATTTTATCTCTTGTGCCAGATCAAATTGAAGAGCCTTTTGGCTTTCATCCACATACTTTTAAAGAAGCAATCTCTGCTCATCCATTTTGACCTGTAAATTTATCATAAATTTAGTGTAATAAAAATCAGCAGTGGCTTGGTGAGTTGTTGTCTGGAGAGCTTTCTTATAGCTATGACTTCCCCTCTTGAAGACCATTAGCTTTCTTTTCTTAGCCTCCCTGACCTCTGCATTTTCAGACTCTGAAGTACTTTCAATATGAACTCTTTCTAGAGGAGTGGTAGGAATTTCTTTCTCAGCACCATGTTGCTCCCCCTCAACATGTACTTGCTCCCCCTTAACAGCACCTTGCTCCCCCTCAACCCTAAGGGTTTCAACTTTATCAGCTGCCTCTCCAATTTCAGGAAACAACTCTTCTAGAGTGTATTCCTTTTGTGCTTGAGCAGGAGATTATACATTGTTTCCACTAGCAGAATCATCAATTCCAGCAGTGTACAAATCTTCTGATAAGTTTATTCTGTCTTTCTCTTGTACTTGTGCAGTAATTGGCTCCCCCTGCACCTCTGCTGGTATAGTCTCTTCCTGTACTTTAGTAGACCCAGTCTGGTCCTCAGTCTGCTCTCTAACTTGTTCTGCTTGATTTGGTGGATTGCCATAATCATGCACATGAAGGTCATGTCTTGGTGATTTCTCAGTTGTCTCCTGCCTGTCCACATCAGACAACTCCTTTAATAGAACTCTATCCCATCTAGAGAATAACCTCATGTCCATTCTCCTCATATGGTTGATCTTGGATCTAGGAATCTGTTGCATTACCTCTGGAATGATTCCAGCCAAGTATAGACTCATGATTTTAGCCAAGTTTGGCTTCTTGATTCCTTCTTTAATTTTATCAAACAGTATAGCAGACCAATTTGTTTGAATCTTAAAGATCACCCTAGTCATCAGGCTGAACATATAGGCTGATATCCTATCATGGCCACCTGGTTTGCATAAGATCACTTTTCCTATAATTTCTGACAAGAATTTCCCCTGAGGATTCATGCCCTTCCTGTTGATGGCAGATCCTATCTTTATGG
This sequence comes from Platanthera zijinensis, assembly GCA_039513925.1. Classification (NCBI taxonomy): domain Eukaryota; kingdom Viridiplantae; phylum Streptophyta; class Magnoliopsida; order Asparagales; family Orchidaceae; genus Platanthera; species Platanthera zijinensis. The sequence goes on along the minus strand of CM077078.1, from coordinate 154,623,497 downwards.
TTGGATCCAATCCACACCATTGAAGTTCCTCCCTGGTCATTGAGGCTGGTACCTCTTCCTCATCTTGTATTCTAGGAAGATGGAGAATCTTGCTTAACCTCTTTTGAGACAGCTTGAATTTTTCTCCATGAACCGTTGATTTGATCTTCAAGCCCGTAGAGTCCATCGATGCAGCCGTGTAGAACTCGAATACTTCTTTCTTCCATATTTTACTAGGTTCAGAGACAAGATATTCTAATCCATTGTTTGCAAGAAGAGAAATGACCTGTTTGATCTCCGATTCGGCATCGTTGAATGTATGCCTAACCAACTCATATCCTTCATTGACGTTGTCTTCAACCTTGGGCGCCATTGGAATGAAGAGAAAGCTTGATTGGAGAGGAGAGAGATTGTCGACACAAGGTTTTTGTCTCGAAACCTTGGTGAGCGTGTCAATAGAATAAGTTCTTGACCTATTTATACCCTTCTAATCAAAGAAGATCAAAAGGCGGGCAAAAACTTTCTATAAGTGTCGACACTGTTGGAATGTGTCGACATAAACTTCTATTGTCTCGACCACGACACTGACTACTATGTGTCGACACCAATTGATGATATGCCGACACAGGAGATACTTAGTAGTTCATCAGAAATTCTGTGTCGACTCTTATTATAAGTGTCAACACAAAATCTGTATGTGTCGACACCATTACTCTGGTTATGTCAACACTATATTTCTGGATGTGTCGACTCTTTGTCCCTTAGGTGTCGACACATTTTCTTTGTGTCGACACAATTTCCCTGAATTGTCGACATGAATTCTCTGTGTCGACACCATATCACTGAATGTGTCGACACCATTTTACTTAGCCAATTTTTTGGTAAACTAACCTATGGTCAGCATTCCTAATTCAATTTTAAATCTATTGAATTTAGTTTCATCCAGAAGCTTAGTAAATACATCTGCAATTTGAAAATCAGTTTTAACAAATTCTAATGAGATGTCTTCTTTTTCAACATGTTCTCTAAGAAAATGGTATTTTATCTCTATGTGCTTAGTCCTACTATGTGAAAAAGGATTGTTTGCAATAGAAATAGCACTTTTAGAATCACACAATAAAGGTGTTTTACTTACCTAAATACCATAATCCCTTAGCTAATGTTGAATCCACAATAGTTGTGCACAACAACTTCCAACTGCCACATATTCAGACTCCGCTGTGGATATTGCCATACTAGTCTGCTTCTTACTGCTCCAAGATATCAATCTTCCTCCCAGAAATTGACATGTACCTGCAGTACTTTTTCTATCTTCTCTACAGCCTGCAAAATCTGCATCTGAATAACCTGTTAGTAGAAAATCTCCATTCCTAGGGTACCAAAGGCCTAGATTAGGTGTGCCCTTTAGATATCTCAAAATCCTCTTGACTGCAGTATAATGTGATTCTTTAGGGCATGCTTGGTACCTAGCACAGACACATATTGCATACATAATGTATGGTCTACTAGCAGTTAGATATAATAGAGAGCCAATTATTCCTCTATACAAAGACTCATATATAGGTTTACCTGCATCATCTTTGCATATAAGCATACTTGTTCCCATAGGAGTTCTCATGGTGGAGGATGATTCCATACCATACTTCTTAATTAACTCCTTGGTGAACTTAGACTGGGATATGGACAAGCCATCATCAGTCTGTCTTACTTGGAGTCCCAAGAAGAACTTATGTTCCCCCATACTGCTCATTTAAAACTTCCCTTGCATAAGTTTGGCAAACTTCTTGCAAAGGTTGTTCTCTGTAGACCCAAAGATTATGTCATCTACATAGATCTGAACTAAGATTATCTTACCTTTAGATTCCCTTAGGAATAGAGTTTTGTCTATTTTACCTCTTGAGAATTTATTCTCAATAAGGAAAGTAGATAGTGTTTCATACCAAGCCCTTGGGGCTTGCTTTAACCCATACAATGCTTTCCTATGTCTATAGACATAACCAGGTTTAAGAGAATCTACAAAACCTGATGGCTTCTCTACATAGACTTCTTCTTTCAGATCACCATTCAGGAATGCTGATTTCACATCCATTTGATATACCTTGAAGCCTTGATATGCTGCATAGACAAGGAACATTCTGATTTCTTCCAGTCTTGCTGCTGGGGCAAATGTTTGATCAAAGTCTATTCCCTCTTCCTGCATGTATCCTTTTGCAACCAATCTTACTTTATTCTTCACAATAACTCCATTCTCATCCAACTTGTTCCTAAAAATCCACTTTGTACCAATGATGTTGTGGTCTATTGGTTTAGGAACCAACTCCCGGACCTTGCATCTTCTAAACTGATTAAGCTCCTCTTGAATAGCATTAATCCAGTGTTGGTCTTTAATAGCTTCTTCAAATTTCTTTGGCTCCATTTGAGATAGAAAACTTGAGTGCAGAACTGTATTCAGATTTCTACTTCTGGTTTGCACTCCATGTCTTAGATCACCAATTATCTGATCTGTTGGATGATCCTTTAGATGTCTTACAGCTGGAGGAAGACTTTCTTCTGGCTGAACACCTCCAGTTTCTTCATTATGCTGTACCTCTTGGTTATCATCAGCTTCTAGAGAGTCTTGTACTCCCCCTGGACAGTAGCCATCATTTTCCAATACTTCATCTGCAGTTGAGCCTTCTGCAATGGAAAGCTTGTCCATCCTATTGCTTATACCTGTTGGACTGAATGAACTACAAGGCAACTCACTGTTGATTAATCTTGTTTCATCAAATACAACATGTACAGATTCTTCTACAACCTGAGTAATCAAGTTGTAGACTCTATAAGCCTTACTATTATTGCTGTACCCAACAAATATCCCATCTTGGGATTTGGCAGCAAACTTAGTTAGATAAGACTTTCCATTGTTAAGGATATAACACTTGCAACCAAAGATCCTAAAATTAGATAAATTTGGTTTTCTACCTTTCATAATCTCATAGGGAGTCTTTTTGTTGCACTTAGTGATAGAAGCCCTGTTGAGTATATGACATGCATTGTTTACTGCCTCAGCCCAGAAATATTCTGGGAGAGAAGTGTAACTTAATAGAGTTCTACCAGCTTCAATCAATGTCCTATTCTTTCTTTCAGCAATACCATTTTACTGAGGTGTTCTAGGTGAGGAGAATTCTTGAAAAATCCCAAACTCTTCACACAATCTTGTCATACTTTCAGATTGAAATTCAGTGCCATGGTAACTTCTGATTTTGACCACTGTACTGTCAGGTTCATTCTGAATTTGTCTGACAAAACTGTGTAAAATACTTGGGGTTTCAGATTTCTATCTTAAAAAACACCCAGGAATATCTAAAATAGTCATCTACAACCACAAAAGTGTAGACCTTCCTACCTAGACTATGAACTGGCATAGGACCAAAAAGATCCATATGTAAGAGGTATAGACATCTCACTGAATCCTTATTTTCAAGGCTATGAAAGGAGATTTTTTCTGCTTGCCCTTTTGACAAGCTGAACATATCCATTCCTTTGTACACTTAACTTGAGGACCATTCCTCACTAACTCTTTACTAAAGAGTTGGCCAATTGTCTTGTAGTTAAGATGAGCCAGCCTCTTGTGCCATTTGACACAATGAGATGCTTTCTCATCAGCTACAAGAAAAATAGGAGAACCCTTGTTCTCACACCCAAAATCAAGACAATAAACATTTCTTTTTCTATACCCGGTCAATATGACCTTTTGATCACTTGACCTTCTGATATGACATCCATTCTTAACAAATGAAATGTCATATCCTAGATCACTCAGCTGACTTATGCTTATAAGGTTGTGTTTCATACCTTTTACATAAGCTACTTGAGTGATGGTAATTTGGTTGGAAGAGATGTTACCAAATCCTTTGATGATTCCTCTTTCAGATCCACCAAATATTACTTTAGGCCCATCCTTGATAGATGTGTACTCCTTCAGTAGCCCCTTTGTTCCAGTCATGTGCCTGGAACATCCACTGTCCAAGTACCATATAGGGGCATGGCAACTTGGACTTTCCTGCAATACAGGATTACCTTCCCATAGAACCCAAGTAAGTCTTGAGTTCTTTGTTCAAGTTAGCACCATTCATATCAAAACTACCAGCAGCTCTTCTAACTGGTAGACTGTTGTTCTTCCTGACACTTATGTTATGCCAGCAGTCTAAGGCAAAATGTCCTGTCTTACCACAACACCAGCATTCATACTTGTTGTATCTAGGTCTAGATACATTTTTGACAGAAGAATTTCTGTTCTGTGCTGGTGCTGCTGCAGCTACACCCACTGGTTTCTTATAACCATGGGGTTTATGAACATGGGATGACTTATTGGCATTAACACCCTTGTTATTCAGAACATCAGTCTTATTATGACCATGAATGTCTTCAAGATCATACTTGTTAGAAGGATCATGCACCTTTCTAAAAGCTATAGGGACTTTAAAATTCAATGGCTGAACTGGTGCTTTGCCCTTTCTCTTGAAATGGGAAGCCCTGGTGTTACCTTTATAGCTTATTCCTGCCTTACCCTTTTGAGCCATAAACTTATATATTAAGGGTAAGACTGATTTTGGCTTAGAGTAACTATCCACCAAATCTTTCTCTACTTGAAGTCTGACTTCCAGACTTTTAATTAGATCATTTTTATATGTGATTGTACCCATCTAAATAACTGTAATAGTTTTCAGCTTGGAAACCTCATTTTTTTGTTGATCAAATTCTTTCTCTAAGTAAGATACAGTCATCTAAAGATCTGCAATTTCCTTAGCCTGATTTTTGGCCAGGTTTTTGCTTTTCTTAAGTGCCTGCAATAAGTCCCCATGTTCATCTATCAACTGATGAATATCTCCTTCGGATTCTTATCCATCCTTATCACTTGATGAAGATGAATCTGACTCTGAACCAGTACTGTAATCAGAAATTCTAGAATTACTTTGTACCTTGCTGGGACCAGGCTGATCCTGTCACTTGTTGTCTTCTGATTCAGCCATCATTCCCATGCACTGATGGTCTTATTGTTCATTGATGGAGTCCAGCAATTGCATAAACTCCTCTTCTTCACTAGTTGCATACAGTCCAATGTATGCTTCAGCTTCAGATTCTGACTCTGAGGAGGATTGATCTGTAAGACTATTCTCCTTCTTAGCAACAAAGGATTTCTCCTTCTTGCCCTTTTGTTGAGTCTTATTTCTGTCTGCTGACTCCTTTCTATTTTCTGGACAGTCAGTCACCACATGTCCTGGCCTATTGCAGCAATAACAAACAATTTTTGATGTTGTAGCTTTGCTGGGCTTAGACCTGCTCCTTTCCTTTCTTGATGATTTTCTCTTTTGATAATAGTCATCAACTGGCTGTGATGTGGAGGGCCTTGACTTCCACTGATTCTTCTTCAAGAACCTCTGAAACGGCCTTGTAAAGGCAACAAAATCTGCATCTGAATCACTACTATCTGAGTTCTGATTTTCTGAATTTTCTGAGATAACTTCAGCAACTTCCTTAGGAAGTGATGGAGACATCCTCCTGCTCTTTCTAGTGCCTTCAACCTTGAAGGCCACTGACTTTTCTCTATGCTCTCCTTTTGTATTTCTTTCTTCCTCCTTCCTAGCCATTAGTTGCATTTCATATGATAACAACTTTCCAAATAAGGTTGGAGGAGAAATGCAAGCTAGTTTGGCCACTTCTCTAATGGCACAAATCTTGGTATCCCAATCCTTTGTCAAGGATCTTATGAATTTGTCATTCAGCTCATAAGTACTGAAGACCCTTCCATAGGACATCAGTTCATTCACTATCCTGTAGTATTTCTTGTAGCATTCAGATATGCTATCAGACTTCTCTTGTCTGAAACTCTGATATTCTTGATTGAGCATAGACTTTCTGTCTTGTCTAACTTCTTAAAAACCCTCCATGTAGACAATCAAGGTGTCCCACATTTCCTTGGAGGTTTTGCAGTGAATAAAATTTTTGAAAGTAGAATCATCTATGACACTCACTATGATATTCTGAGCTCTCTTATCCATAGTTGCCAATATAATTTCATCCTTGGTAATTTCATAAAAATCTTTAGGAGTTCTTTGATTTGCATCTAGAGCAGACACATTCATTGGGATATATGGACCTTCTTTTACTGTGATATATATCCTTGGGTCAGAGGCCTCCATAAACGATCTAACCCTTTCTTTCCAGATTTCAAAAATCTCTTTCCTGTAGATGGGTAATTTCATTGACCCTAATTCCTTGTGATTCTCTCCAGAACCCATTTTCTAGATTCTTGATTCTGCATTAGGGATCTAACTCAGACTATTAAGTCCTTCTTTGAGTAACCTCCCTCTGATACCACTTGATAGTTTTACTTTCAAGATAACCTAAACACCTAGAGGGGGGGGGGTGAATAGGTACTTTTCCTTGATTTAACTTAAGGAAGAATATAACTATAGTTATTTGAATAAATCAGATATTTCTATAGCTAACACAGCACAACAATCACAATCATACACACATCACAGATTGCACACAGATTTATAGTGGTTCCCCAAGGTCTAGGTACATCCACTTTCCCCCTTCACCTATCTAGCAGTATGCTAGAGTCGGCCTAACTTCTTCCTTTAACTCAGATCCTCAGATCCTACAGCTCAGAATCCAGAAGGATTCCTACAACTCAGGCTTACAAGCCCAACCTCAGTCATGCCACAAGGCCTACAACTAAGAGAATACCTTCTCCTACAACTCAGGCTAACAAGACCTACCTCAGCCTTGCCATAGGGCCTACAGCTCAGAGAATACCTTCTCCTACAACTCAGGCATAAATAGCCCTACCTCAGAGAATAAATCTCCTACACTCAGCCTTTATAAAATAGGCTTACAACTGAGATCTATGAATAGATCCTACAGAATTTGATAAGGAATTTTGTAATCTCTTACCCCTGTTGAGAGAGAAGGGATAAGAACTTTCTTGATCAGCTTCTTGAAGTGGTTGATTGCTGAAATCCACTTGATCTTAGCTTTCTTCAAATCTTCTTGAATCTGAACTTAGTTGGGTTAATTTCCTTTGAATAAAACTGACTGGCAGCTTCCTTCTTATACTTCAGAAATAGATCTGAATCTCCTTGACAGATTAGTTCAGTATCTGCTTCTTGAGAGACCTGTGAATGTCTCCTCCTTGTCTTCAAATAGCTGGATCTCTCTCTATCCAAATCTCTTGAAGATACTTCTGAATTCTTGATTGAATTCCACTTAGACAGAATCTGAATAGTAAACTAATTCAGATCGTCTTCTTAGATCTTCTCACGAAGATCTTCTCCTTTGTTACTTATACTTTCTTTATCAGAGAATAATCTCTAATTATGTTAGTGGTGACACTAATTCTTCTCTATGTTGTTGTTTTTCTTCTTCTGAATCCATCTATTTATAGACTTCATCCATGGTAACCGGCTAATCCGGTTTATAACTAACTTCTGACAAGTATGACAGCTTCAGTAAACCTGTCATAAGCCACAGCTGTCAAGTCTTCAAACAGTTCTTGAGCCTTTGACTTTGTCAGCAAAGCGTCGAGTCTGTCTATCACAAAGTGTCGAGACTATCTGTCAATATGTGTCGACACAAGTGACTTAAGTGTCGACACAGCCTTTGGTGACGTCGACAAAGCTGCCTTGATGTCGACATAGCTTCTTGATACTGCATCTTGAGAATGTGTCGACACTGATTATTTGTGTCGACACAAACACTTCACCATTCATCAGCAATCAACTTGGTCTAGACTCAGCTGTGTGTCGACACAAGTCCTGTGTGTCGACACAGTTGATGTAGACTCAGAACATAGTGTGTGTCGACACTGCCTCCAGGTGTCGACATAATTGTTGTCGACTCTGCCTCTGTGTGTCGACACTGCCTCCTGGTGTCGACACAGCCGATGTCGACTATAATCTTCTGTGTGTCGACACTTCCTCACGGTGTCGACATAAATTCTCTGAAGTATCGACACAGCTATTTCCAAGTGTCGACACAATCTTACTGAAGTGTCGACACAGCTTCTTCAGGTGTCGACATATGGACTTAGAATATTTTTCCTGCATTCTAGCACATTCTTAACCTGTACATATAAACTCAAAATAACATCAAATACACCTTGATGTATATCATTGAGCTTAGTGAGGCTTCTCCAAATCAGGTACACATTTTCCAATGTACCCAACATAAAGAGTTAAGCCACTGCTTCGCCTTATGCCTTAGTGAGAACGGAAATAATCTACAATCGAATGACATCATTGGAAACACCATTTATCTTGAATGTATCGCATAACTCTAAGAATTCGGCTAAGTGTGTATTGGGATCCTGATCTTGCAGGCCATCTAGTTGGACATACTATTGAACCATTTGTATAACACTCGGCTTTAATTCAAAATTATTAGTTTGAATTGGTGGTCTTACGATGCTCAACCCAGTAGCTTGGAGATTGGGCCAAACAAAGTCAGACATGGTTTGCTCATTATGGTTCTCAATGGTATCTAAATTCTCTTGATGATGTTCTCCTTGGTTTACTGTTTCCTCTTTTAACAGTCCGTTTGAAATATCTGTGGTATTAGTTCCCACTTCCCTTTGGTTAGTGTAATGAATAATTCGTTCCGGGTCAGGATAAAATGCTGCTAGCCCATAATTTCTTCCCCTAGTCTTTGAATAACAGACTACAAAATAAAGATCAAGTAATGTAATTATACTATAAACTAATTTTCAATTATTTGTTAGTAAGCAAAAATGGTAGATTAATAGAGTTTAAGATTTCAAAATATTAAAAAACGAGTCCCCGATAACGGCGCAAAAAACCTGATGATATTTTTACTGAGTATGTTTAACTTGATGCGGATTCATTCTACACTTTTGGATAAACTGTGTAGATGGGATGTCAGATGCCTCAGCTATGAAAACACCCATGCCCTCTAATGTTGTAGTTAATAATGATGAATATGGTAAACCTGTTGATCAGAAAATATATAGGACAATCATTGGGTCCCTACTATATTTAATAGCCATTAGACCAGATATTATGTTTGCCACCTGTATTTGTGTTAGGTTCCAAGTTAACCCTAAAGAATCTCACTTGACATTAGTAAAAAGAATTTTAAGTATATAAAGGGTTGTCCAAATCTAGGACTCTAGTATCCTATTGAGTCAGGATTTGAATTAACTCGATTCACAGATGCAGACTATGCTGGATGTAGAGTTGACAAAAAAAGCACATTAGGAACTTATTAGTTTCTTGGTGATAGGCTTGTTTCATGGTTTTGCAAGAAACAAACATCTGTGTCTACTTCAACTACTGAAGTTGAATATATTGCAGTTGGTAGTAATGTTCACAGATTTTGTGGATTCAAAATAAGTTACTAGATTATGGTTATAACTTAAATAATTCAACTATTTTCTGTGATAATACTAGTGCAATATCAATTACATAGAATCAAGTCCTTTATAGTAGGACTAAGCATATAGAAATTCGGCATCATTTTCTAAGAGATAATGTAGACAAAAATAAAATTAGTCTTGTTTTTATTTCTACTGATTTACAAATAGCTGATATTTTCACTAAACCTTTAGATGAAAAGAAACACATTTTCTTCTTAAATCAGTTAGGAATTATAAATGGAGAATCATTAATTTGATTTTTATTCTGATATCTACAAATTTTGCACCTTTCATCGAACGGAGATCGACGAACTGTGAACTTTTCGTGAAACATTCGTCGAGCGGAGGTCGACGAACTTTATTTAAGAAACTTTCGTCAAACATAGTTTGATGGATTAGTTTTTAGTACTTTTCGTTGAACGGAGCTTGACAAAATTTATTCCTTTTGTAAAACTTTTGTCGAACGGAGTTTGATGTTTTGCTTTTCGTCAAACAGAGTTCGCCTTTTTTACTTCTAAAACTTATAATTAGGTTTTCATCGAACTCTATCCCACACATTTCCATTTCCCGTGCACTTGATCTCTCTATTTTGCAGGAAAATGGCGATTTCTTAGGCGACTCTCTCTACAATGAAATTCGATGCCTGATTCGACATCGATATGGACTCATTCGCCACTCAGATCAAATCTTCTAAGATATTTTGCAATTTTTTGAAGCTCAGCAACTGCGTAATCTTATGACCACCAAGATCAAACTCCCCACCACAGAGATAAAAGAATGGGTTCATAATGCAAGGATCCCTGATCTTACAACTATTACTGGATCTATCTCAGGCAATCAGGTTACACTTACCCTAGCAATTTTATCTGAAATTTTCGGTTTAGTTAATGAAAAAGATGGCATAGAATTGTCTAGTTCAGAAATAGACGTTATGCTTGATAGAATGGGACATAATCAAGGAAACCCTAACCACTTACTAAAGAAAGAATTTTCTATAGAATATAAATTCTTAGCTGATGTAGTTGGGAAGGTAATTCTGGGAAAACACTCTGCCCATGATTATGTGACCACGCACCAATTCCTTTTGATGTGTGCTCTGGTGGACCAGAAAACTATAAACTGGGGAACAATATATTCTGATTCAATTAAAAAGAAGATTAATAAAAAAGATGTTAGTTATGGGAGAATCTTGGGAATTTTTCTCCAAACCAAATGACCAGAGGTTCTGGTATCTCGAACAATGCATATCAATGCATCTAAGAGGCTAACCTCTATTCTCTTTGGAAGATTATAAAGGGTGATCCCTAAGCCATCCAGCGTTACCTCATCTAGGATTACTTCTGAAAGCACAAGGGCTATTCCAGCCACTCTCTCAACCCCAAAAGAGGCTCCTGCTTCTCCTAATTCTTCTCCTTTACCATCTCCACATCATTCTCCTAGGCTGTCATCTCCATCTCTACCACCTACTCTACTTGAATAAATTCCATCCACTTCATTTCATACAGAATCCCAAATTCATCTATAACCTCATTCATCTCCTCTACATTCATCTCCTCCTCACATCTCTCTACTACTTTGATCTCCACCTCAATCTCATATATCTCCACCACTATCACCAATCCAAGAAATCATTCCTGATGACATTCCCCCTATCATCAATCATCCATCTATTCCTCAAGCCTTCACTATTTGTCCAACCTATAAAAATATATCTACTCCCTCTTTTTCTACTCCAAATCCAACATCAACATCTTCTCAGAATCCTACTGAGTTTATGTATTTGGATTTTTCATCAATTGCTTCAAATATCCATGAATTCATTACTCCCACTTTCAGGAAGCTCATAGATGAAGCCTTGGCTCCACTTGTTTCTTCCATCTCAGAACTTTCTTCCAAGCTAGCCTCTTCCCAAACTGCCCCTTCTTCTAGGGGCCTAGATTCAGGTCTCCCTGGATCTAGACAAGGGGAGATGCTTCATGAAGAAATTCCAGTTACAGAAGCAGTCTCATCCACAGCAGCAATAACATCAGTATTTGATGTTATTCAAGATACAGAGATGATCAGTTCAGTTGAAAAGCAGCAGTACCAGAAGTTGTTACTGTTTGTGATGTGTTTATCCATCCCACAGTCAATTTGCAGTCTCTATTATATATTTTTGACATTCTGCATAGTTTTATTGATAGTTTACAAGTTTTGGAAGAAAATCTTTCTAGAGCAATAGTTTGCTATTCTGCTCCCTTTGATGCTTCAGTTTTAGAATAGATTAAATCTAATTTAAGAACTGTTTCTACTAGTTCTATTTCAGTCTCTCAGCCTGCAATAACTTTTGATAATATAATAAATGTTATAGAGCAATTTTCTTCCCCTCCTACTTTTGCATGGGATGAAACTCCAATGCCCAATTTTGAGGATCTTCTTAATGAAGATATGGAAAAAGAAGATGATAGTGTATATACATAAGTTGATATAGATAATGTACATACACAGCCAAAGGATCAGATTGTTGATAATACTGATTTATTTAAATAGATAAATGATTTATATGATCAGCCTATAGAGGAATTTGATGATGATGTATAGTCAGATGATTCAGAAGACTCTGGATCTAAGAAAAGAAAATTAAAAAAAAGACTCAAGTTATGGTTGCTCCTCAACCTTTCTCAACTGCAGATGATCCATAATATATTCTTCATAGGATACCTCTAACTCTAGACCTTCCAAACTGGATAAGGTACTCCAAGAATGAATAGAAAAACAGGAAGAATATGGGGAGATATTCTTCACCTCCAAGGTCTAGGAGAGGACCTCCTCCTCCTCCTCCAGCAGCAGGTCATCTGGTAATATTTCTTCTTCTTAAAAGCCTACTTCTCATCATTATTCAAGATCTTCTCAGGACAGACAGGATAGACCTTCAAGGTCAGATTCTCACAGCAGCCAGCAACATCAATCAAGTTAAAGCAGTCAACAACAATAATCAAGCCAAGAGAGGCCACCTTCACAAATATATGATCTAGAGATGGATCCAGATTTCAGAATGGCAAGGTTTAAAGAGCTGGTTGTTCTTTCATAGAATAAGAAAGCTAGAGCAGAAGGTAAGTACACTTCACAGTTCACCACCATGTCCTCATATAGGCAAAAGGAGCTTGACAGATATTCAAACAAGAGCTTATTCAATGTGGAAAAGTACATGAGTCTGCATCTTGAGGCAGTAGTTCCCAGAACCACCTCTCTGAAGATTATTGGTTCTCAAGACTTGACAATGAGTACGAGCAAAACTGAAGATCAAAAAAGAAAGCTAGTCTTCACCAAACCATCTTCAGATTCTCCCTCTGAAGCTCCTAAGAAAGACTCTTGATTTCTTATTTTATGCTTTTAAACTATGATATTGTTTTTAAACTCTCAAAGCACTTTCTATATATGTATTGAAAGGTTTATTTCTAGTAGATATTTTCTGCTTTGTGTTTTTCTACTTTTGATAGTATCCTCACCCAAATAGGGTGAGATTGTTGGAACCCTATTACTGATTTGGGCTAGGATCACTATTATTTGTTTAGGATTATTAGTCTGAACAAATATGTATAGTCTAGGGTCATAGGTTTATTTCCATGATTTTTCCTTCGGAAGATTTCTAGAGAAATATAGTTCGACGAATGCAGGATTCTGTTTGACGAAAGCTGAGCTCAGTTCGATGAACTCAGAGTTCAAACTATGAGTTTAGCTCGATGAAATCTGGGCTTCGTTTGATGAACGCTGATCATATCTCAGCAGCTAAGCTCGATGAACTCCAGGCTCCATTTGACGAACTTCAGGTTTATCTCGACGAACTCCAGGCTCTGTTCGACGATCTCCAGGCTCAGTTCGACTAATACTTTGCAGTGTTCAGACAATGTTATTTACTGAAGGCAGAATGATTTAAATGGCCTAATTTTAGTTAATTACACTCTGGTATTTAATTCCAAATATTATTAATGAATATAGCCATTTCAGGCAGCATTAATTATGGATTTATCACAGAGTTATTAATCTAATTAATTACTGGGGTAGTTACAATTCTCAGAGATGCTTCTGGCATTTCAAAATGGATTTAACTAAAATTTTTGAATTCTCCTCTGACATTCTATATGTACTTTCAGAATATTGCTGCTAAAGGGTTAAACAACTAATTAACAGATCAATATAGATCAACAAATATTCATCAGATTTTCTATTTCAGTCTCTGCAAGTGTAAAGTCTTCATAGGTCAAATACAAGAAGGCCTACACCGTGAATAAAAGCCTACCCTCCTAACCTCAAATCTTTATTCTAATCAAGGGGAGCTTTTCGCTTCATCATCCACTAAGTCTTCTCAGAGACTCTTGAAAGTGAAGACAACATCATGTTTTAGTTTACTTCCTAAACTGTGTACAGGGTTTTAACTCTCTTCAAAAGTTAACCTCTTGGTTCTTAAGTCACCTGATCAAAAGCTTAAAGGGTTGCTAGATCTCCTTTAGAAAATAGATCTTCTGGTGGTAGGGCACCAGATCAAAAACCTATAGTGGATTCCAACCAGGATGGTAGAAGAGTGGACGTACCCAGATTTATTGGGAAACCACAATAAAAATCCTTGTGTCATCTGTGATTGTTATTCTTGTTATTTGTGTGCTGTGATTTTTCTTTATATATATATATCACTTACTTTAAAATCTGCTATAAAATATATCAAAGTTTTTAATATACACTATTCACCCTCTCTAGTGTAAATCAGATTTATCCCTCACTTTCAGAGCGTATGCGCTCAAATGCCAAAATGAAGGACTTCACATGTCCAAGGAAGAGGATAGTTACCTTAGAAGTCCGTTTCGGCGCCATGATAAAGATTCTAGCCGGATGAAAATGACCGTTTTTGCTTTGCCTCCTTAGATCCGAAGTCATCATTTGAATCCGAGCTTTGAAATACCAATGGCGGCGAGATCTTCTTTGACCGAATTTCTCTCTTCCTGCAACAACCGCTCAGTCCAAAGTTTCCAAAGAAATGAGGAGAAACAGTCACTTCGAAGACTTTATATCCAGCTACTGCTGCGTGGTACCGTTAATCAACTCCTCATTTTGCGTGCCACCACCCAGGACCTCCAATCATAGGCCGACACGTGGCCACACCGTTATGACATGACCACTTCTACTACTGCCGCGCGACAGTTACTACTGCCGCGCGATAGAAACCCAAGAGCTTTGCCAAATAAATTGACCAAACTACCGCCTGTGGTATCCCTATCGCTGGGCGATAACTTACTGAGAGGCAAGGCAAATGATTATTATAGCTAAGGCCATGCGGTAACAACCTACAGGCGCACAGTAGAAAATGCATCGAGTCAACATGCCTCACTCTAAAATCTCGACGCCTGGCGCTATATCCATATGACAACTTTTCCTGCCTGAAGAAACTTGGGGCATTACACTAGAGGCTCCTTTTATAGCATCCATGAGGTGGTTATGGTTGTTATGCGACTATCTGCACACCATAACCAACCAAATTAATATTTCCCCTATTGTTTAAGGGTGCGCATTATGATCATCCATTCTGATACCTGCAGACTAATGAATTAAATAATAAAATCCCACCCACTAATCATGGTGGTTAGTGGATGATTACACCTGATTTGGACGATGGTGATCGAGCCGAGATGATCAGACTGAGGGGAAGCGCTCTCTTGGAAGGGCGATGAAATCATCGATAAACTCTCTAGGAAACTTGCCTGTGAGGAGGGAGGCCATCAACAACCACCGGGAGAGCGAGCAGTGGCCTGAAAGGGGTGACCTGCTCGACCGCCGCTTTGGAGGCCTGCCAGTATCCGAAAGAGGGGTAGGGTGACTTGGCCGCCCTCTCGACCGCATGCCGACGATCGAAGGTGAAATCGGCATGGCCCCCCACTTGGCCGTGTGCCGGCAGCCGAAAGGGGGTGACCGGATTGGCCACTCTCTAGGCCACACACCGGCGATCGAAGGGGCGGCCGACAAGGCTGCCCACTTGGCCATATGCCGGCGGTCGAAAGTGGGAGGCTGACTTGGCCGCCCTCTCGGCCCCAAGCCGGCGACTGAAGGGGCCTCCAGAATGGACACCGACTTCCTGCGTGCCGGCAGATGAAGGCGGAACGATGGTGCGGACGATGAATGGGAGTGGCGTCGACCGCCCGGCACCGGTGTGGCGTTGTCAATGACGGTTCGAGATTTATGCAGAGTGGGATCAGTGCGCGGCGGTATCGGGCATGGCGATCGCATGTGCAGTCAAACCTATGATTCCACTAACTTAGTAGAGATCATGGGGGAAGTGGCTATGTTCACACAGACTATTCAAAAGGAAACTCATTCCTATATTTTCCACCCTCACCCAAGATCCTTGTTGCTAGAGACCGGTACGGGTGAAAAAAACAAGGATCTCTCTCTCAAACATCATGGGTTGTTGCGGAGGCAATGGTGAATGGAGAAAGGCCGAAAAAGGAAGGCGGTGATGCCCTGCAAATTCAGGTGAGACGTCAGAGCAGGGGAACATGGCGGGCATGTACATCAGAGCGAGCGGCCGGAGGTGAATTTGGCGCAGGTGCGCATGATCTTATCAACAGGGGCTCCTATCTGCGTGCTCGCGATTGGGCGCGCGTTCAGGTGACCGCGCAAACATATATGCGCGCGCTGGCACTTATCCGCGTGCGTGGGCTTGGGCATGCGGTCAGGTGACCGTGCGGACACCCAAGCGCACATGGGTATAGGAGCACGCGTGCCTGGGCATGCGTGCAAGTCTCCATGCGCTCACGGACTTGTGCATGCATTGGGGTGCACGCGCCCCCGGGTGTGCGACCTAGGTTGCGTGCGCACCTTGTCGCGCAGACTCATGCACGCACCAAGGTGCACGCGCACCTGGTCGCGCGACTTGGTCACGCGGCCTAGGTTGTGCATGCGTCTGGTAGTGTAACTTGGCCGCACTGCTTGGGGTGCGTGCACACCTAGCAACGTGTTCACCTGGCCGCACAGGTACCTGTATTTGCCGCAGGTTGTGCGTGCAGGACCAGGTGGGTGTATACCTGGTTGCGAGCATGCCAGGCTGCGCGATTTCGGGCATACGCGTGCGTTCTTTGTTGTGTGTGTTGTTAGTTCTGATCGAGTGCTTGCATATGCACGTCTATGCCTGTGCCATTATTTTTTTTGCATAGGGCTTGGTTTGTAATGCTTGACACCAACTTTTGCTTTCCTTTTGTTTTAGGCTTCAAAACATTTCACGAGACCGATGCGTTTGCATTTGTCACTTACCGATGATAGTGTTGCAATTTGGAGAAAGTGATACGGTTTACCTGCTGATCTGGAGGTGAGGATACTGTGCACTGAGGAAAGGGTTCAAAACACTCCAAGGGGCTGGCTGATGATTTGCGAGATTACCCTGAGATCGGGTTTCCAGTTTCCACAATACGTGGAGATGGTAGACATCCTGAAGTTATGTTGCATTCCAAAGTCCAAGTTTACTCCGCTTTTGATGGTGTGTTTGGTAGGACTAGTCGTGTTCTTCAGGGAACACAGTTCGAGGTGCTCCTTACAATGCTTTAGAGACTAGTGCGATGTTCGCATTGATGGTGGTGATCATGTTGATTTTTAGCAACAAAAGCTGGCTTGATTTTGAGACCCGGACGGACCGTCGTCACGAGAATACTTTATTTGGCTATGTTAGAAATTCTTTGGGCTTTCCGAAATAGTGGAATGCGCTGCCGGACCGTTGTCGCCGTCAGAAGTGGAAAGAGCGGGAGTTTTTCCCGACACTTGGATTTGCGGATCCCCGCAAGTTTGCCAATTGCCTTTTTAGTATTTCCATATTCATTGAGGAAAATCGTTTGCTGCATTACAAAATTTATTCCGATTCCATGCGAACAGTCGAGACTTCTCCAGTCCGTGATTGAAAGAGAAAAGCCGTTACAGTTTTTTGCAGTCATGAGGGTGTAGAGCCTTGTATGGCTTGTCTAGATGAGGTGGTTCCTTCTTCTCATCGAGCCGAGACTGCTTCTATCAAGGTTTTTGTTTAGTTGTGGGGATGCTCTACCGCCCAGGCTCCTCTTTAAGAGGTTTCTACTTTATGGGTGTCCTCCTCTCTGAAGGCGATGTGAGAAGTAGTAAGTGAGCTTGTTTATGATTTTCTTTTGTTGTGGTTGTATCGTATTGACTTTTCTATGTTTTTTCCTAGTAGATAGAGACCCAGCCTCATATTGTTGTCACTTGGAACGACCATTACGTGAGCTTGAAAGATAGATACTTGGCTCTTTAGGAGAAATTTTAGACGGCAGCGAGCTCACTTGCTCCTTGAGAGATGATCATGATTGAGACATCTCCCAATTTCACCAGATTGGGTCGGAGCTAAAGGCTGAATTGGAGGAGGTTCGAGCGTCCTTAGAGGTGGAAAAATCTTTGGTAGAGAGAACCGAGCAGATGTTGAAGAATGCCCAAGTGGAGATTTAACGTTTGGAGACAGAGCTTGTGGCGTCGAAGGTTAGAGTGGAGATGCTTTATTCTGAAAGCCGCATGTCAGAGTTGAAGGCTTCCTCTCTTGCTGAATACAAGGATTCATTGGATTACATGCATGATGGTTGCTTGATTGGTGAGGGGGTTCGTGAAGAGATTTAAAAGAGAGAGGTGGAGCCTCAGATGGAGGATTCTCACGAGCTCGTGCTCAGGCGCGGGGTGTCCAAGGCCTTTCGCTTGATTTCCTAAAGTTTGAAGTGTGTTGTGTCTAGTCTTAGTTTTGATGATATTTTAGATGATGAGATCCTGAGTCTAGATTCTGATGTAGATGTAGCTGATGTTTAGCAGCGTGACTTTTTTATGATTGTATGCTTGTGGCTCCTCTATTGTATGTCTGTATTTACGTTTTACGGTCAGTGGTGGTATGTCGTTTATGCGTTTTGGTATATGATGAGTCCCATTTATATAGGGTTTTGCGGACTCATCTAGGCTGGTTTTCATGACTTTGCCCCTCACTTTTCGGTTGTTTTCATTGATATTTCATTCCTACTGCGTTTCACGTTTGGTGCACTTTTCTAGCCAATGGGTGCGCAATTGCGCATTCGATTTATGGGGGTTTGTACTTGGTGCTCCCCAGCGCTCGTTCCAATAGTTTTTATTACATTTTGTTATTGCTGGAGGGTCCTCATTTGTGAGTGTTTGTTGTGTGCAGGTGGTCAGTTTTCCCCTCTTCAGAATTCTGATTTGTGGAAAATGCACGGTCGTGCATTTTCTTGGCGCACGGTTTATTTCCGCCGTGCGTTTTCTACAGATTATTTTGGAAGATTAACCAGCCCGTGCGATTTCTTCACGCACGGTTTCTTCGGAACCGTGCGCAAAGGACACGCTTGATTTTCCTGTGGCCTTCTAATTTTTCTCTGTTTTGTGGTTGGTCGTGCATCTTCTTAACGCACGAGCGGAAGTGCCATAGCGCGCGTAAAATGCACGATTACACTCTGTTGCCTGCGTTTTGTGATTTCTGTCGTTACCCGTGCGATTTCCTTAGCGCAAGGGAGGAATCGCCCATGCGTGATTAAAATGCACGAGTCAACGCTTCTTATTCCTCAGGCACTTTTTGGATATTAATATCGCACGGTTCACTCACGGTCGTGCGCCAGACCGTGCGTGACCATTTTTTCTTACTTTTACTATTTAAGCCGCAGATTTATTCTGGACCGGAACATCTCCATTTTCCCCGCCATTGCCGCTCCTTTGAGCGGGAGCTCGTCCCTCCAGCCATCATTCTCTCTCTTCTCCGTGGGAAGCTCTTCCGGCCACCATTTCTCCTCCGAAAGCTTGCAAAAGTTCCATCTCCAACCATCTTCATCTTCTTCGACCTCCAAGATACCCTCCGAGCAACTTGTTGCTGCACTTGAGAAGTCCTCCGTTCAGATCCGACTTAGAGACCACGAAGAGGATGGGTTAGAATAAGGAAGTGACAGCCCTTCTGGATCCCAGACGCCTTCCGAAGACCGAGCTAGGAAGAGGATTGACAACCTTCTCTTCCGATCGAGAATCTTGGAGTGCTTTCGTGCGCTCGGTTGTTTTTCTTCACTTTTATTAAACTTGCCATGTTCTGAACATGTGCTAGTAAACTTGTAGCTTGATAATATTGATTTTGCTTGAGTTTCATCTGAGTTTGCTAATGATGCTTTAATATTTGGTTGTGTTTGAGCTATTCTAGCCTTTGTTAGAAGTGAGCGCAGAGAAGAGGTGTTTACAACCCTCACATGTTCTTTCGCTTTCGCTATTATTCTTCAGAGTAATTCATCAGGGCAATGCGGTGAAGGCGACCCGCGCTGGTTTTATATTGTTTTAGCATAGGAAATCCAAATCGAAACCCCCCTTGTTCTCTTAGCACTTGCACTTGTTTCTCTAAATGCTAAAACCCATGATCCCTACTTGCGCTCCGCGAGTGATCGATACTCGGGGATGCTACTCCCCATTATTATGACTTGGTCATGAACGGTAGTCTTACTGCTAGCGCATCAAGTTTTTGTCGCCGTTGTCGGGGAGCGCAACCATTGTGTGTGGTTTTTGCTTTTTGGTGATAAGTTTGTAGGTGTTTAAGTGTGTTTTAATTCTTTGCTTTGTGAGTTTATGATAGATTTGAACGCCACTGGAAGGGTTTAATATTTAGGAGTTGACGCTGAGACTGCAAGAGCTAGAAGAGCTCGTTTACGCGCTGCTGCTGCAAAAGTTAGAATTTACGATCCGGACCACCGTGGAAACAGTCAGGGAGATAGAGTGGTTGATGCCCACGAGTTGGTCCAACCTCGAATAAGGACGATGAGGGATTTCACTACCCCGACGGCGGGGAGTGTTTATCCTAGGTTTGGGCCATCCATCGCCAACCACCACTTTGAGATCAAGCCGATAATCCTAAATATGACTAGGAACAACACCCAATATTTCGGGCTGCCGAGTGAGGATCCTCAGCTTCATCTAGCTGAATTTTCTGAAATATGCGGAACCATCCGTTATGTTGAAATCTCTGATGAAATTGTGAAATTATAGCTGTTCCCTTTCTCGTTGCGGGATAGGGCCAAGACTTGGCTGCATACAGTTGCTCCTGGAACTATAACAACTTAGGAAGCCTTGTCTTCCATATTTTGGCTAAATTTCATCCTGTCTATAAGATTGTTAATGCACGAAGGGAGATAGCCATGTTTCAATAACAGGATCATGAGTCCCTTTCCGAGGCCTGGTAGAGGTTTGCCGATTTGCAGCACCGGTGTCCGCAACACGGCTGTGAGCCCTGGAACTTGGTAGAGATATTTTATTTCTCCATTGAACCGAATTTCCGGGCGATGATCGATGCTGCTGCTGGAGGCACGATTATGAATTTGGCTCCCGAGGAAGCACTGAAGCTTCTAAGAGATACGGCCTCCCACAACACTTATTGGACCGCTGGAAGGAATGCCTCAAGTGGGGCGAAAAATTGGTTTGATGTGAACACCGTGGTGCAACATGATGAACCATGCCATCCTTCTTTGGAAGGAAAAATGATGCTGACCAGATCTGCCCCGCCGCCAGCGCCTATTTTGAACATATCTTACCAAGGTTATGGAAACCCTGGGCACTACGCTTATGAGTACACTGCGGGGTAGCATGCTAGTGACCTGGCAGGTATAACCTTTGATGAAAATGTTAATTTCATAAGCAATCAAAACCGCGCTGCGCCCTATAATAATGTTTATAACCCAAATGCGAGAAATCATCCAAATTTCCCGTGGAACCAAACCCCCCCCCCGGTCAAAGATGGTAGGGAGGCCAGCATCAATTCGATGCTCAAGCCTCTGGTGCCAACCGCGACCACCTCAGGCGGGTTACAATCAAAACTTGCAAGGGACGCGCAAAATCACTTTAGAAGAAATGATGGAAAGGTTTGTTGAGATGGCCAAATCTAACATGGCCACTCAAACTACTTCTATGAGAAACTTAAATACACAACTGGGGCAGCTTGCTCAAGTGTTCTCCGAGCGCACTCGCAGTGCGCTCCCAAGCGACACGAAAAAGAATCCCCGTGAGCAAGGGAAGAGCATTGGGGAAGTAGAGGAGTGCAATGTTAATGAGGTGGTTGTCAAGTGCGTGATTAATGAGATTGAAATGGTGGCACTTTGCGATTCAGGTTCGTCATACAACATTCTTGCTCTACAAGATGTTGAGAAGCTTAATCTAAATGTCAAAACTGATACCCAGAAATTGCTAGTTCTAGCTGATGGGTTGGTGGTTTAAACCGATGGGGGTGATTAGAGAGGTGGAAGTGAAACTTAACGGGGCAATGGTTGTCACCGACTTCCAGGTGTTGGGTCCCATATGTAATAATTCAAAGCCTATTCTTGGGGTTCCATTCCTGAAAGTTATTGAAGCGATGCTGAGCATTAACGTATACGGCATCACCTTGGCTTCCAAGGTCGATTTGCCGCTATTTACATCACTTCCCACTCTAATCCCGAGTGAATCTAAAAATTTGATGGAATTAAATGTTACACTATCTGATGATTTCGCTAGCACCGATGAGACAGATATTGTGCTGAATAAGCAAGACTGGGCTATGCAAAAAAAAGACGTGCTGCTTATTGCTAAAGTAGAAGTGAAGGAGGAATTGTTTGACGTGGAAAAACTTGCGGGAGAAAAGAACCGAGGGTTGTGCACGACTATTGGGAGCGTGCAAGAAATAGATTTGAAAACTGCTATTAAGCTGAATGAATGCTGTAAAACTATTAGACAGGTGACATGGGCTGATCTTTCACCCGCCGCGGGTGAGGAAAGGATGCCCCTTGTAAAGAAAGATAGGCATGTTGCTGATAAGGTTGGGGTGGGTATACAACCCTGGCGATCCCTGTCTGTTACTCTTAAAAGAAAAGAGCTTCTTATGCGCAAAGCATCTGATTTTGCCCATCGACGCTGGAAGGAGGAGGCTAGGGGCAGGGGAGTTTTGTTTTCCCTGGGCTCTGAAGCCTTCACCTCTTCCTCATCCCGCGCATTCGGGGGGATCTATCACAAATCACCATTTTGCTGAGGAGTGCGGGATCTCCAGGGTCGTCTCCCTTTTTCCTGGTGCTGCTAGTTTCAATATCTGCGTAATGCTGTGTGTTACTTTTAATTCTCTTTCTCTGCGTACTAATATTTTGCTACCTAAACATTCTATATAGCTATTAATACAGGTATTTTGTCCACCTTAAGGACGGTAAAGAAAAGGGCTTCTGGGAGACAACCCAATTTTGTTGCGGTTAATTTGTTCGTTTAGCTTTTTGAGTATTCATGCCTATTATTTGCTTGTTTGGAGATGTGCTTCTTGCCGGTGATTTTGTTTGGGACGTGAGCTTATTGATCAAGTTTAACGCCAATCTTCTGGTATGTCATCTTCTGAGCATTGGGTAATTTCTCCCCTTATCTCATTTTGATTTTAACTTCAACATATTATGCTGTGCTTCTTAGCTTAAGTCGGGGAGAGCTTGTCGATGTTACCTTTGCACTTGCACTTCATTTGCATACCAGTAGCTATTTTTAATTTATTTGTTTAGTTCATTGAATTGCGCATCATTGCACCCACATAAGCGTGTACTT
Organism: Platanthera zijinensis; assembly: GCA_039513925.1. NCBI lineage: Eukaryota > Viridiplantae > Streptophyta > Magnoliopsida > Asparagales > Orchidaceae > Platanthera > Platanthera zijinensis. The sequence continues at coordinate 154,600,513 of CM077078.1, read as the reverse complement.
AGCTTTTTGCGCGCTGCGAGTCAAGCTTGCTTCTTTCGTTAGATTTATAAAAATTGCCATACTGACATAGGATAATGAGATGGAGTAAAATGTTGGCCTTGCCATGTTCCGAGTCAAGTGCTCCCGTCTCGTGTAGAAATTAGAGTAGAATTTATTTTTCTGCATTCTTGTAGTTTTATATTTTTCTAATTGCGTAAATTCTTTTTATTCTACTCAAGAATTGGTGAATCCGGTGTAAATCCGACGGTAGCTTAGGGATGTGTGTAGATAGTTGTTATATTCGTATTGCTCGAGTCGGGAGGGTTGATAGTCTTTCTCGTTGGCTAATAACTTGCCCCAAGCTACTCTCGAAGCATTGGTGCATGGTTATTTAAGCGTGAGCATGATATAAGCCATCATTTTGTCCAAGGTGAGCTTTGTACCCGTTCCTAACATCATATCCTCTCTAGCTCCGTTGTGCCTACTCCTCCTTTGATTCAGCTCCACTTTTATTTCACCAAAGCCTAGAAGCCGACCCTAGTCGCACACCCAAGGCTAGCTTTACTTTTTTCTAATTTAAGGATGGGGGTGTTGATGCGGTGTTATTCTTTGTGAAATTTGTGGTTGTGCTCCCATGAATTTATTTGCTGGATTTGTGTAAAAGAAAAAGAAGAGTTCAGAAGAAAATCTATAAAAAGAAAATTTGAAAAAGAAAGAGAAAAGAGAAAGGAAAATTATAACTGAAAATCTGATTTGAGTTAACATATTTGGTGGAGTAGGAGGTACGCACACCCATATTATTAAAATTATGTCTGGGGGTGTGGTGTACCCGCGCGTTTTGCGGTTAGCGGATAGACTCCTTTTTTGCTAGCTCAGTTGGGTTTTGTGCATAGCCTTCATTTTTATCCTTGATTACCTTGTCTTAACCCAAGCCTCATTACTACCCGAAGTCCTACGAACTCTTACTTAATTTGAACTAGTGTCGTGGAGAGAGTGCGAACGGGCAAGCATATGGTCACCGACATTGGTGGATTCCTTTGGAGGTTGTCCTGAATCCCGATCTTTGGCAATACTCGCCTTAGCAGTTAGTCTAGTTTCTCCCTACGCGTGACCAGAGGATTCACCGTGATTCTATTTTTGAATAGTCATAGAATTTTTGTTACGCAGGCTGAAAAGTATAAATTATTTTGTATGCTTAGAAATTTTCTCTACTATATTTTTACGCTCTCGAGCGTGCGACTATGCATGGTACTCCGGATCATAATTGCTGTGTTAGTTAGTTCTTTTTCTAGTCTACAAGGATCTTCTTTGCTCGGGACGAAAAATAGGTAAGTCTAGGGGTGTGATGAGTCCCGTTTATATAGGGTTTGCGGACTTATCTGGGCTGGTTTTCATTACTTTGCACCTCACTTTTTGGTTGTTTTCATTGATATTTCGTTCCTACCGCGTTTCATGTTTGGTGCACTTTTCTAGCCCATGGGTGCGTAATTGCGCATTCGATTGCTGGGGGTATGCACTTGCTGCTCCAAAGGGCTCATTCCGGTAGTTTTTATTTAATTTTGTTGTTGCTGGTGGGTCATCCTTTGTGAGTTTTTAATGTGTGCAGGTGGTCAGTTTTCCCCTCTTCAGAATTCTGATTTGTGGAAAATGCATGGTCGTGCGTTTTCTTGGCGCACAATTTATTTCCGCCGCACGTATTCTACAGATTATTTTAGAAGATTAACCAGCCCGTGCGATTGCTTCATGCACAGTTTCTTCGGAACTGTGCGCAAAGGAAACGCACGGTTTTCCTATGGACTTCTGATTTTTCTCTGTTCTATGGTTGGTCGGGCGTCTTCTTCACGCACAGGCGGAAGCGCCCGTGCGCGCGTGAAATGCATGATTACACTCTGCTACCTGTGTTTTGTGATTTCTGTCGTTACTCGTGCGATTTCCTTAGCGCACAAGCGGAATTGCCCGTGCGTGAGTAAAATGCACGGGTCAACGCTTCTACTTTCTCAGGTGCTTTCTGGATATTAGTATCGCACGGTTCACACACAGTCGTGTGCCAGACCGTGCGTGACCATTTTTTCTAACTTTTTCTATTTAAGCCGCATATTTCTTCTAGTCCGGGACATCTCCATTTTCCTCGCCATTGCCGCTCCTTTGAGCGGGAACTCGTCCCTCTAGCCGTCATTCTCTTTCTCCTCCGTGGGAAACTCTTTCGGACACCATTTCTCCTCTGAAAGTTTGCAAAAGTTCCGTCTCCGATCATCTTCATCTTCTCCGACCTCCAAGCTACCATCCGAGCTACTTATTGCCGCACTTGTGAAGTCCTCCGTTCAGATCCGACTTAGCGACCACAAAGAGGACGGGTTAGAAGAAGGAAGTTACAGCCCTTCTAGATCCCAGATGCCTTCCGAAGACCGAGCTAGGATGAGGATTGACAACCTTCACTACTGGCCTAGAATCTTGGAGAGCATTCGTGCGCTCGGTAGTTTTTCTTCACTTTTACTGAACTTGCCATGTTCTGAACCTGTGCTAGTAAACTTGTAGCTTGATAACATTGATTTTGCTTGAGTTTCATCTGAGTTTGCTAATGATGCTTTAATCTTTGGTTGTGTTTGAGCTATTCTAGCCTATGCTAGAGGTGAGCGCGAAAAAGAGGTGTTTATGACCCTCAGTTGTTTTTTCGCTTCCGCTATTATTCTTCGGAGTAATTCATCCGGGCGATGCGGTGAAGCCGACCCGCGCTGGTTTTATATTGTTTTAGCATAGGAAATCCAAATCGAAACCCCCTTGTTCGCTTAGCACTTGCACTCATTTCTCTAAATGCTAAAACCCATGCTCCCTACTTGCGCTCTGCGACAGATCGATACTCGGGGATGCTACTCCCCATTATTATGACTTGGCCGTGAACGGTAGTCTTACCGCTAGCGCATCAGTATACCATTATTAAAACGGGGTAATTCTTCTCCCTCTGCCCAAAATGTTGTTTGTAAGTTTGAATTATGGCGTTGTTGTGCGCGGGTTGTAATTACGGCTTAGTTTGCATGAAGGTTGCTCACAGCTTAGTTCGCACGAGGGTTGCTCGTGGCTTAGTTCGTACGTGGGTTACTCGTGGCTTAATTCGCACGAGAGTTGCTCACTGCTTAGTTCGCACTAGGGTTGCTTACAGCTTAGTTCACATGAGGGTTTCCCGCAGCTTAGTTCACATGAGGGTTTCCCGCAGCTTAGTTCCCAAGAGGGTTGCCCACCACTTTGTTCGCACGAGGTTTGCTCGCGACTTAGTTTGATTGAGGGTTGCACGCATATTAATTCGCATGAGGGTTGCTCACGGATTATTTCGCACGAGGATTGCTCGTGGCTTATTTCGCATAAGGGTTGCTCGCGGATTATTTTAAACGAGGGTTGCTCGTGGCATAGTTCGCACGAGTGTTGCTCGCGACTTAGTTCACACGAGGGTTGCTCGCGGCTTAGTTTGCATGAGGTTTGCTCTTGTCTTAGTTCGCATGATTACTCGTGGCTTAGTTCAAACGATGGTTGCTCGCGGCTTAGTTCGTACGAGGGTTGCCTGCGGCTTAGTTTGTGTGAGAGTTTCTCGCGGCTTAGTTTGCACGAGGGTTATTCGCGACTTAGTTCGCATGAGGGTTGCTCGCAGATTAGATTGCACGAGGGTTGCTCGCATCTTAGATTACACGAGGGTTGCTTGTAGCTTGGTCGATCGCGATGGGGGTAGGCCCGAGCGAGGCCGGTACGTAAAAAGACAAGGTCGATGAAGGGCTTGCCAATTCAATCTGCATGAGCAGTCTTACCTAATTTACGTGAGTCGGGCTCGCGACTATTGGAGCTGACGGATCACATTTACTTAGTTTGATAATATCAATTCCCATGTTATATTTGATCACATTTTGTGTTTGGTAGAGTGTGCAGGTTTACAGGTTCAAGAGAAGCGAGAAACTCTCCTCTGGAACCTACCGCCGCGCGGTAGCCATTACCGCTGTGCGGTAGCCTGAATTAAATTGACATGGTGCTTGTGTTGCTACCGCATCGCTCCATCTCTACCGCCCACGCTAGCTCACTCAATGCTCTTTGATACTGAGGCGTCGAGACCGAACTACCGTCGAGCGATAACTTGTTATCGCACAACATTATCTTACTCAATGCTCGTAGAGTGCGCCGAGTGCATCGAGACGATGGGCTAACGCCACACGCTAGCTTACTACCACACCACGCTAGCTCGAAAAAGCGAAATTTTTTTTTTGAATATTTTTCTAAATATGGGTGACAGTTGTCAGCATCATGCGCGTCGACCTACCGTCGGGCACTAGCTCTAAAGCCGACAAGACCCTATTTTTAAAAAAATATATAAAAATCTTTGTTTTTCATTTCGTACATAAGGAGATACATATTCTCAATCCTAGGGTTCGTTACCCGCCTCTAGAGCACGGAATCACCGTCTCCGTCGAAGGAAAAAAACCGCCTCCCTCCCGTACGCACACGAAGATCTAAGGCGAGCCAAGGACTATAATGACTTCTAGGAGTTGAATGGTTACAACATCACGAAGATCTCTAACACCGCTCAGGATCGCTCAACGGAGGAAAAGTATTGAGGGAGATTCAATCTTTAATTATCTTTATACTTTTGTATTTTTCTCTTTTTCCGTGTTCATGTGGTAAGAGAAATCAACAAGTAAAGGTCATCGGAATCCGGGGAGGATTCCGTAAGAAATCATCCTGGATAAGGGATGTCTAGATCGGGGGATCTAGCTTGGCTCAAAGACACTTCCTTTCATGAAGGTGAAGAGCAGGCTCAAAGACTTTCTTGGAGGGAAAGGGAGAGAGCCAACCGGTTTGGGTAGTGGGTCCGTATAGAAAACCAAAAAAGATTTGATATTCACCGCCTCCGATCTCCGGCATCACGGAGATCAATGTTTTGTAATTGTAAGACAATTTTGATTATGATTGAATAAAATAGCCGTGTTCTTATTTCTGCGAAAAACATCTTGGTTGTTCTCTGGTGGATCTTTAAAGGGGGTGTATTTCTCTAGGGAGAAATTTGACAAGGAAAATGAGGTTTATGACCCACTGCCGAGCGCTAGCTAGTTAGCGCCCCACAGTAGCTTCCAGAACTAGTTTTTCTGGACAAAAAATTTCGAATTTTTAATTAATGCGTAAAACCTTATCCACCCCCCCCCCTTTGAGGTTGACCACACGATCCAACAAGTGGTATCAAAGCCAAGTTATTTCAAAAAGGCTAAAAATACTGAAGTAAGATGGTCAATGCGGTTCATGCTTTCCCTGAGGGATAAGGTGTGAGTAAACCTCTACTATTTATGGGGAGTGACTACAGTCACTGGGGAATGCAGATCAAAATCTTCTTAATGATAGAAAACATGGACGTGTGGGCCATGTTCAAAATGAAATACACCACACCCATTATCACTGTAAGTGATCAAGTTTTGGAGAAACCGCTTGACAAATGGAATGACTCTGATAAACTAAAATACACTAACAAAGCAAAAGCTATGAACTCACTCTTCTGTGTGTTAGACAAAACTGAATTTAATCGAATTTGCAATTGTGAAACTGCATTTGATATATGGAGACTACTAAAGCTAACACATAAAGGTACATCTCAGGTAATGAAGTAAAGTTGTTTCGATTGGAGTCTGAATATGAACAATTCCCGATGGAGATCGACGAGGAAGTTGATAACATGTACACACGCTTCACAAAGATTGTCAACGCCTCTAGATCTCTCGAGAAGACATTCTTAAATGGATACTTGGTGCGAAAATTCTTGTGATCTCTTCCTATACGATTCAAACCAAAAGTGACCGCCATCGCTGAATTACACAATATCAACATCTTAGAAATTGAAAGTCTCATTAGTAATATGAAGACCCATGAATTAGAGCTGAAGATACAAAGTGAAGAATATTCAAAGGAGCCAGAGAAGAAAGCTTTAGCACTGAAAATAGAAGATTATAATGATTAAGGTGAAGAAAGCGTATATGTTCGGGAATTTAGAAGATTCCTGAAGGATCCCAAGAGGCATGAGAAGTACAAAAGTTTTCTAAAGAAAGGTGCAGCAAAGAAGTGGAGGTGGACCTGATCAGCAAAGGTATTAGAAAGCGACAAAGAAAATTCTATTCATGAGTGTTACCATTGTCACAAGTCTGGACACATGAAGAGAGATTGCCCAAAGCTCCAAAAGTAAGAAAAAGGGAGGCAAGGCAGAAACAAAAGAAAGAGGAAAGTGCTCGAAGCCTCGACATGGGACGATGCTATTTTTGACAAGTCGAGCACCTCCGGCTCAAGCAGTGAAGACGAGGAGAATCTCTGTCTAATGGGGGAACATCACAACGACTCAGATGTTGAATCAAGTGTCCATAGCGACACTGAGGTAACTCCTCTCACTTACATAGAACTCCTTGAATTATAATAAATTCTTTGTGATAAATTATATGATGTGGGTAATAAGTATAGTGTTTTGAAATTTTTAAATAAATAACTAAGAAAGGAGTTGAAATGTGTGAATATTGAATTAGTGAGATGTAGAAAAGAGAAGGTTGAGTGTCAAGAGTGCTCTCACTCCTTGTGCACAATAAAAGAATTAGAAGAGAACCTCTCTGAGATTTCATCCAAAATTGACACTCTCACTAAAGAGAGGAAGGACTTGGAAAGGAACCTTCAAAATTCTTGTAGCCACATTGAGAATGAAAAGAATAAATTCTCCAATCGGCGTGTAATGATAGTCACGGAGAACACCGCCCTAAAGGCGAGGATCCATGATCTAAACTGTGCTATCCAGAAATTTGGAATAGGACAAAAAATCTCTAGATATATTGCTAAGTGCACAGTGCCATTGATCTAGAAAGTTTGGACTAGGATACGTAAGTCCAATGCTACCACCGAGCGGTAATCACTTTCAAGTTAAGCTTAGAATTAATTTTGAAAAATCACGAAATAAAATCAATAATTCTGAAAGGCTAACCCCATCCTCCAACACGAGCCATAGGAAAACGAAAAAGTAAGCATCTACTACTTACACCTTATGTGCCAACTGTCAAAAGTTTGGTCAATCATCCGGCTCTTGTCTAAAGAAAGGCGCTAAGAAAACTATGCAAGTCTGGCTAACAAAGTCTTCTACCTATCCAATGAGTGGGACAACTTGGGTAACAAGGTCTTTACCCTCATCTTCTTATTAAGAGTGTTGGCAGGCTAAGGATGTAACATCCCATTTCCAACTAGACCTCTAAGAATCCCAAGAAGACCAATTGAACCAAGTCATGAAGGGGGAAATCAACTTGGTTTGCAAATAACTCATTTCAAAGTATCGCCCCTAGGGTTTGACTTTAGAGCTTCAACTTGACTCCAGGACCAAACCACAACACCCTTAGCCCTTTAGGAGGTCAATAGGGTCACTAAGGACCCGTTGGGGTCAACCAAAAAGGTTAAGTTGACCAAAAGTCAACCCTAACCCTAAAGTGGTCAAAGTGCCCTAAATAAGGGTCAAGTGACCACCAAGGTGTGAAACCAACTCTACCCAAGTATCTCTAGACCTTAGGAGACGTCAATGGGTCACTAAGGACCCATTGGGGTCAAACCAAAAGGTCAAGTTGACCAAAGTCAACTCAACCCTAAAATAGGTCAAACTAGCCTAAATGACCTAACCAAGCCCAAGCCACTTGGGCTAAGACCTATTTAAGTGGCCCATTAACCATAGGAGGCTGATATTTACATGGAATGCCATCTATTTTCTAAAAATGGTGACTAGGAGAGAGAAAGTCAAGTTTCCCTTTAATGGAGGAGAGAGAAAGAAAGAGAAAGAGGGCCATTCATGCTTCGAAGTAGGGCTGATATTGAGGTTAGATCGAGCGATTTTGGCTCAGCTCAAAATCAAAATTTTCGACACGAACTCGAACTTAGCTTGAAATTGAAATTGATTTCGAGTCGAATCGGCTCGAATCGAAATGACTCGATTTCGAGTCGAATCGGCTCGAATCGAAATGACTCGATTTCGAGTCGACTCGAAATCAAATCGAGTCGGCTCGAAATAGAATTGGGTTAGCTCAAAATCAAATCGGGTCGGCTCGAAATTGAGCAATTTTTTCGTTTTATTCTTAGTTTGGCAACCAATAAATTTAGCAAATGAAACACTTTAAGTCTTCATTTTTTTATTTAGTATTAAATTTTGTTATTTTTAATCTTAAAATAAGAATATATCAAAAAATTCCTAATTTTTTTTATTAATTCGAGTTGATTCGAATCAATTTTCGAGTGATTCAGGGCTGGCTCGAAATCGACTAGAAATCAGATTCAAGTCCATTTGAATCGACTCAAATTAAGTCGAATCAATTTTAACCGATTCCGATTCGGCTCAATTTTCGAATGATTTTTGAGAGACTTTCGAGTTTCGAATAATATGCTCAGCCCTACTTGGAAGGACAAGCGGCCTCCTCTCTTCTTCTCTAATTGCTTGGTTCATCTCCCCCATTAGTTTTGAGAAAATCAAGGGGTTTTTTAGGCCATTTAGTGGCTGTGTGCACTGAACCCCCTATGGCCGAAATTCTCCCCTTATGGACATTAATGGCATTAAAGCCATGGCCCTCCCTCTCCCCCCAATTACTCCTTTTAAAAGCTTCCATAGGCCCCCAGCAGTCTTTTCCACCCTTCCCCTGAAGAAACTGAAGGCCATGGTAGTGTTGTCTCAGAGCACCCGAGAGCTTCAAGTCCGGCCATGGCAATTTGGCGATCTGCAAGGCAACAACCCCCCCACATAAGTCCACTTCTCCTCCTGTCCCCATTGTGCTAGCATCCTAGATCAATAGGATTTGAAATTTATCCCAATTGGGCTGATTTACATTTTCGGATTACATGAATTTTCATGGTTTTTATACCTTGCGGGTTCGTTGGAAACCGCCCCTCCGGCGGCCGTACCGCCCTCCGGCGATAGGTACCACCTCAACGGAGGTTGTGGTTGTGGTGGCTGGTTGAGGAGGTGGCTGGATCACCAACAAAATGCTTGGAAAACACCTCCAGGTTTGTCCAATCAGAACCATAGGCTTGAGGAGGAAGACGACTCCTGGACCGTCCGATTGTCTGTATTATGATATAGTATTTATTATTAATAAGTGTTATTATTTCCCTTTACTGTGCCCTCTTTTAAATCAGAAAAAAAGGCCCTTAGGGGCTGAGACTTGAAAAGTGGGCAACATGGAAATTGTAGCCCTTGAAATCTACTTTATTTTAAAATTAATTTCCACCCATTTGGGTCAGTGATCTGACCACATTACTCAAAATGATGCAGTCTATACATAGGGCTACTCAGAGACTAAATTAAGTGCCCCCACTAAACCACTTGTCTAAATGACTTGAAATTTAGACTCAGAGTCAGACTTTTCCATACCTTTAACATATCCAAAAATGGGAATTTTGGAAAATATTTTTCTATAAGTTTTGTAAAAATTTAATAAATAATTTATGATTTAATTAGAGGGTCTACTGACCTCATAAATCCCCAAAATTTTGGTGAATTATTCTTAGTGTTTTGATATAACCCTGGTCAAAATCTCAGCCCAATTAGAGCTGATTTGATATGGTATTGAGGTGACAAAAGTTTGGTCCCTTAAGGATAAATTAGGGCAAATGTGTTCTTGATGGGTTGAGTGGCCAATCCTCAGCCGAAAGGGATGAAACTTGGGCCACTGCCTCAATGTCACCAAAAACACCCCCTCAAGGGAATCTGAGTGATTTTGTGTGGAGATGCCCTAAGACTATAGTGTAGGCCCTAGAGTTGAGGTTTGGGGCCTAGTAAAGTACATGGGGCAGTATGTCCTTGGATGGCCTTGGAACTTTTACAGTGAGTTTTTAGGGTAAGAATAGGCTCTGGAGAGTAGTTTTAGGATTTTTAGGATCTTTCCCCTTCTTTAAAATAATTAAGGATGATTTAGGGCACTTTGGTCCAATATTTATTTATATACTCAAATGGATTTTGATACTCATGAAACTTATGCAGTAAACTTGATTTAATGATATTGTTCCCTAAGAATTATATTGTGAATTTTTGATTAATAATATAGTACTTCATTCACAAACCCTAAGTTGGATTCAATCACAAGATAATTATTTAGGGGTTATATTCTTACTAGAAAATTATGAAACATGGCCTGGGAAAATTTTAGGATATATCCCTACTCTGTGAATTTTTAAGTAATTATTGGAAGCCTTTTTATACAAGTTATTTCACAAAGTGCCTCCGTAGAAGAATAGTAAATTAATTAATTATGTGTTAAATATCCACTGAAAAATTATGAAACTTTGTCAGAGGACATCTTAGGGCATTATAATATTATGTAAATTTTTATAAAATTATTAGGAGACATTTCATTTAAGATCATTCACAAAGTGCCATTTGTTAAATATCTTTAAGTAATTTATTTATATGACCAAATGGACTTAGAAAATTGTGATTTTTATTCAGTAGACCTTTCTGGTTATTGTTATAGTCTCGTAATTTATTTATAATTTTTGGATGAATAAATTTAGTACTTCCCTTTTTACTCTATTATTATAGTAGATTTTTCAATATTTTGTTTGGAAGTCAAAACATTATTGGAAAATTGATAATTTCAATACTTATTGTTATTTTGATGAGATACATCTATCATAATCTTGTTAGGACCATACCAGACCAGAAAAGTGCACTTGATTTTCATAAGCATTGTTGTCTTTATTTTGCAAAAAATTAATTAAATAACAATTAAATTTAAAAAAATATTATATTCTGGATTTATTACTAGAACATCATGATAGACCTTCATTAATAATCTTAGTTCAATCAAATGAATATTTGAAGGGGTCACCACCCATGCTCATCATATAGCTTAAGTTGGTCTGCATATAATAAAACTGCAGAATTGTGATAGCATGTAGGATGGACATAGGGAGTTGGGGTTAATAGTATACTGATTTGGTAAGGTGAAAATGAGTTCATCATTAGGAGTCATGATGGGGAGGATGTTGGGTTGACTGGTGTTAAGTGGTGCTCGGGATCGACGAAGGATCGTCTTTCCAATGGAGAGAGAGAGAGTCAAAATATAATAGGGTTAGATTTAGTATAACATTAAATGGGATTGGCTATGGGTAGATACCAACAATATTAAGTACCTTGTTAAAGCGAGCTTTGGGCTTCAGGCCATCGTAGTTCCTAGTGCCCTCGAGAATCCTTCACAGTAAATGCCCTGGGCAATCCAAGGTTAACCTTGAACCGTAAGACTAAAATGAAAATAAGAGTAATTAACAATATATTAGGACTTCACTTTCACTCACCTCGGTTACTTGGAACGTTAGATTGACTAGGTTAACCGAGCGGTTGGCTCGGTGGTTGTGGAAATGGTCAAGTTAGCCCGGTGAGCCGAAGGCTCATAAGGTTGTTGTGATGGAAAGGTTAGTTCGGAGAGCCGATGGCTCAGAAATTCATGGTTGCATGTGCATAAAAGATGGTGGGTCTTCGGTATTAGACGACCGATCGCACCAAAGTCGATACATTGACTCGGCAAGTGTGGTTCTCACTTAGCCAAAGAAAAGATGGGCGGTTTGTCAGCATACTATGTGGTGACTCTGGTTTGTCCTTTAGAGGCGTACATAAGGGCTAGAGCTGGTAGTGTGGTTACCCGCCTAGGAGTGGGGAGGCCCGACCCACTGTCTCCGTTGACAACTACGGAGGCTCTTGGGAGTGAAGCTAGCTTCAAAAATGGGGGAACTAAAGGTTTGTAAGCATTGATTCGAGTGTCTGTGTGCGTTACACTTGCATGAATCATGACATAACATATCACTACACACATACCTGCATATAACATGACACCCTATCGTATAAACTAGTATGGGATAACTTATACATTGGGAGCCTTTCAAAAGACCCCTTAACTTATAAGTTAGTATGAGCATTCATATAAGTTAAGGTTACTTATTTCATTGTTTACTTTACATGTACTTACTGCTCTACTTTACTTGTTTACATTACTTCTTCCTTGTTTCTTTTGTACATACACCTGCTAGGGTAGTTGTCATCTGCTTATTCCATTCTGCTTTATTGTCCTCCGCTTTCATCCTCCACACACGGTGCCTAGGAGCCACGGGGGTGAGGCGAGAACAATAGTGGATTAGACTTTTGACTAACGGTCGGTGGGCCACATCATTTTAGGGGACCGAGCAGCAAGAGCATCAACACCGGCAGCACAAGGAGGCAGGACATAAGGAGTAGTTGTTACGCGCTACCACTACTACATAGCGATAGGTCAAGGACGGTTTTAAGTTTCTTTCGCTAGATGTGTGAGTTGTGTTAGAGACATTATTTGTATTAGACATGTACCGGGCTTAAGACCTTTTCTTTTCTAGTCTCTTTCATACTTTGCACTCACTGTGGACTTGTATTACTTATATTACATACTACTTCTTTGGTGATCACTAATGCCGGCATGATCGATGTTTTGTAGTGATGACCACCCTGAGTATCGGTGTGTAACACCCCAAAAGTTACAGGAGCTCGACGGAGGTCGTCGACCGGGGATCGACGGAGGTCGTCGACCGAGGCTCGACGGAGGGCGTCGAGCGGGGCTCGACGGAGGGCGTCGAGCGGGGCTCGACGGAGGGCGTCGAGCGGGGCTCGACGGAGGGCGTCGAGCGGGGCTCGACGGAGGGCGTCGAGCGGGGCTCGACGGAGGGCGTCGAGCGGGGCTCGACGGAGGGCGTCGAGCGGGGCTCGACGGAGGGCGTCGAGCGGGGCTCGACGGAGGGCGTCGAGCGGGGCTCGACGGAGGGCGTCGAGCGGGGCTCGACGGAGGGCGTCGAGCGGGGCTCGACGGAGGGCGTCGAGCGGGGCTCGACGGAGGGCGTCGAGCGGGGCTCGACGGAGGGCGTCGAGCGGGGCTCGACGGAGGGCGTCGAGCGGGGCTCGACGGAGGGCGTCGAGCGGGGCTCGACGGAGGGCGTCGAGCGACGCTCGACGGAGGGCGTCGAGCGACGCTCGACGGAGGGCGTCGAGCGACGCTCGACGGAGGGCGTCGAGCGACGCTCGACGGAGGGCGTCGAGCGACGCTCGACGGAGGGCGTCGAGCGACGCTCGACGGAGGGCGTCGAGCGACGCTCGACGGAGGGCGTCGAGCGACGCTCGACGGAGGGCGTCGAGCGACGCTAGACGTATAACGTCCCAATTCGCGCTAGGCCCCTTGATTGCGTATTTGAGTCAAGGGGGCTGTGGTGAGCCCAATGGGGGTGTGGGTGAACAGGTGCGAACGTATGGGAAATGAGGAAAACAAGGCAAAATGGTGATTTTGGCCGACACGGGTATGGACACGGCCGTGTCCATACCCGTGTGCCTCATGCCAATATTAGGCTTACCAGTCAGAGAGGTACACGGGTATTGGGACACGGGCGTGTCCCTACCCGTGTGCTGAGGACACGGGTCGAGACACGGCCGTGTCTCTACCCGTGTGCCGCAACCCCAACACGGCAGAAAGATGTTCTGGGATGAATACGGCCCTAAACACGGCAGGCGACACGGCCGTGTCACCTGAACTCGGGTAGGAACACGGCCGTGTGCCTACCCGTGTTTGCGGTGTATAAAAATGAAAAACATGTGAAACCCTAGCATTTCATCCCCTTTCTTCAGCCCCGAAATTTCTGAGGGAGTTTTCTTGGCTGGAGGAGGAAGAGGCTTGCCGGAGCCATCCTTGGAAGAAGATTGCCGGGCCATCCTTGACGGAAACGAAATGCCGCTACGAAGGAGTGCGAGGCTCATGGCCGGCCATGGTGGTACCGCTGGACTTGAGGTGAGCTTCATCCCCTCTCCCTTGGTGCTAGATCTATAGTTATTTTAGGAGAGACATCGACTCCATAGAGTCTTGATGGTGAGGAGGAGAGTTCTTAGGATAAGCCATGCATAGGTTTTCTAGGCTTAGTCTCCCTCAACCTTCTCTTCATTCAAAGTGGAGATGAGAGGGGTTTTCGTTGAGGGTTTGGCTTTGAAAGGAGAAATACGGTTGGGTGTGATTTCTGGAGAAGTTTATGCGAGGTCGTTGCAAGGAAGAAGATGAACGGATGCCGTTCATCTCGCCTTAAGATGCGTGCAGAAATCTGATTTCTGCACGCGGCGACCTTCGTGGCCAATTTCAGAGGTGTTCTGGCCAGATCTGGGTGATCGACTAAACACGAAAGTCGTAGCCCTTGAAATTACCTTTCCAACGAGTGGTTGCACGTTTCCATGCGATACCCGTAGCCACGGGAAAGCTGGTTCGAGTCCGCTGCGTTCGGGAAAATCCTGTACAGGAAACTGTTTCCTGTACGTATTCGAGTTCAATTTCTGGTATGTTGCGACCAGATCTGGGCAATCAACTCAACACGAAAGTCGTAGCCCTCGCGAATACCTTTCCAACGAGGGGTTGAGCATTGTGATCGGATTCCTTTAGCTCCGGGAATCCCAGTTTTAGTATCGGGCTATCCTATGATTAATGCACTAGTTAATTTACAATGTTAGCACTCTTGCAATGGTTGCGATTTGCTCATTTGTTATCTTGCTCCCATATATCTATAATATTGTTGTTACTATAATTTAGCATGGTTACTCATTTGGTTGTGTAATAAGGAATAATCATGTAATGGTAGAGAAATGGATTGGATGGGAAGGCTAGATATTAAGAGTTGAGATTGGTATAGAATATATTTATATAATTTGGTGTTGAACATACCTGTTATGCGAAGTGTTGAGGTGAATTCATTGAATAGATGAGGGTGAATATGATGAACACTATGTGAAGAGTATTTTGTAACCGTAATCCGAGCCCAAGAGGTTTATTAACAACCGATGCTTAGAGTTGTAGCCTCCCTACGGGTAGCATCGAGTGAGTTGTTTTGGGGCATGTAATGTGCGACGATTCATCGTGTCGCGATATTGAGATAATGACTGTGGCAGGTCTACGGGTTTGCCAGTCGTCACACCGATGGGAGCCAATGGGTAGACCTTGGGTGGTAGGGTTAGATACTTGGTGTCCATAACCCGAGATCTCCTCCGCGCCATGAGAACGGTTGGGCTTGCACCTCGTGCGTTTCCGAGGTTCCATTCGGTTCGAAATCAAAGGCCAGGTTGGGCTGTGTTCTTGGTGCACACTTACCCAAGACCCCTTCTGAGCCGTAGTACGCATGTGAGCTCCGCTGTTGTGTTTTTAGCGTTGAGGCGTACGGGGGCCTAGGATAGGTAGTGTGATACCACCTAGTAGTGGAGACGCCCGCTCCACTGTCACCGTATGGCCATGACGGACGACGCCTGAGAGGTTAGCTACCTGCTCGAAAAGTGGGAACTTCAAGTCTGTGTCGACATAGCAACTTGCATGTGCGTGCGCATGATTTGGTCATAGCATAACATTCATATCATGTCATTCATTGCATACACAAGATCCTCTTCGTATGAGTTTGTATGGGCACTCTTATATGATGAGTTACTTTACTGTTAAGCCGATCCTTAACTTATAAGTTTGTATGGGCACTCTTATAAGTTAAGTTACTATTCTGATTACTTATACCTGCTGTCATATATTATAGATATTTGTAGAACTGCTAGTTGTGTAGCGTAGTTTATACTCCACCATATTTACAGTCACCTGCTTGTTTACTTGCTCATATATAAATATTGTACCTTTGTTCCTTTCTCCGCCCGGTGCCGAGGAGTCGCCGGGGGAGCGGATGTGAAGCCACTTAGTCTTATGACTAACGGTTGCTACGTCTTCCTTTTTAGGAGGAAACCCCGCAGGTAGAGCAGCAACGGACTATGCAGCAGGATAGCCAGGCCCGGACGATAGGACCTGAGGTGGTGGTGCCATTGGCACCGTCAGTGACAGTCGTGAGTGTTTTCATGTAGCCGTTTGGCAAAACATTTCTAGACTCTTGTTCTTTTGTACAAGCCTGTTGTGCTTGTTATCTTCCGCTCTTTTGGACTTAAACTTAGCTGTGAATTGAACTGCTTTACTTATCTATTATGGTTGGGTTGGCATAGTTTATGTGATATGGATTGTAGCCGGCGGAATAGGCGTCTTATGGTAAAGGCTAACCCGTGTGTTAGTGCTACCGCAAGGCGGCTATTTCGGGCATAAGACCCCCCTCGTGCCGTGTGTTGTGTTCCGGGAGGGGGGTCTTACAAATGGTATCAGACTTAGCCGATCTTCAACTAGAGCAGTCAGGTAACAATGGGCCACTCCCGTTCGATTAGTCGGTTTGGGGACAAACCGACTTAGCGGAAGCAGTGGTGTGCCCATATGTAATTCACACTAAGTTGTCCAACCTTGACATTAGTTTTAGCCAACCTGACCCTAGTTTGTACCTTGCGTATAGGTCCCAGCACAGGTGGAGCCGGTTGGGGGCACTCCTACCCCTTCCGTCCCTTCACAATTCCAGCAGTCGGAACTGGGACAAACGTTGTCAGCCATATTGGATGCATTTAAAGCCCAGCAAGCTCCGGTGCAACAACAAGCGCCAGGCTCCAACTGGTTGAGCACCTTCCGTGCCCTATCCCCTCCTGCCTATCTTGGGACAGAATCGCCAGTGCGCACCGAGGAATGGCTTGATACCGTGCAGGAATTGATGGCTGGCATAAGATGTCCGAACAGCATGGCGGTGACATTGGTAGTGACGCTGCTAGAGCAGCACGCCAAAAGGTGGTGGAAGTCCCTCATGGGCTCCACCTTCCAAGGGCGGTTGTACACGGACATCAGTTGGAACGAGTTCACCGAGGCTTTTCTGGATCACTTCATCCCTTCTTCTGCTCGGGATGAACTTGAAGAAAGATTTCTGCAGCTGAAGCAGGGATCGAAATCGGTAACGGAGTACCAGAGGGAGTTCCAACACCTCGCTAGGTTTGCCGATTCCTATGATTTGGACGATAGAGGCTACGCGAAGCGCTTCTACAAAGGGTTGAGGGACCCCCTGAGGCAGGCCCTTTTGTTTATAGGCGATGCAAGCCTGGCAGAAATCATCGACATGGCAAAGAGACTGGAGGCGGACCACATGGGATGTGGCAAGAGACCTGCGGAAGGAGTAATTGAAGTCGGCCCTAGTAATAGAAGGCGGAATGATCATGGCAGAGGAAGGGGAAACCACAGAGGCGGTCGGTGGGTCAACCGGAACTATCAGGTGGAGTACCCAATTCCGCAATTACCTCCACCACCGCAGCAGCAACATTATCAACAACCTGGGGGCCGACGTGAGGTGATATGTTTTGAGTGCAACCAACCAGGGCATGTCCGACGAGTTTGCCCGCGACTGATCGGGAATGCTCCTATTGCTCTCCCACCAGTAGCTCCACGGGGGCGAGGGCACATGCGTGGCCGAGGAAGAGGACCACCAGGGAGAAATCAAGGACATGCACGGGAGCATGTATTCGCATTGGATATGACTCAGGAGAGAAATCCGCAGGAAGTCATCACCGGTACATGCAAAAATTTATTAATATTATATGACTTGTTAGATTTACGATACAAATGATACGCGCAATTCTGGATAGTGATTACCTTTTTGGAACCTAGGCACTGTCATGGTTAGCGGGAGACCCGCCTATACGTTATTTGACACGGGTGCGTCTCACTCGTTCATTTCGGCGGACTTCGTGAAGGACTTGGAGGGAGTGCAACACTTCACGGGCATTACTCAAAGGGTGCGCCTTCCGGACGGCTCTGAGATGACGTCGTCAGCAAGTTGCGACTTCGACACCCTTATTAGAGGAAAGTTCTTTGAAACTCCGGCTACAGTGTTAAGAATCCCGGAGTTCGATCTCATCCTGGGCATGAAGTGGTTGGACTGGCACCACGCCAGGATCAATTGTGCGGAGAAGCAAGTTATGTTGAGGCATGGAGACTCGGAAGTCATCTTCCAAGGTATTAAATTCGCACCCCGTAAATTATTATCTTCAATCCAAGTTATGAAATCTCATATGGAAGGGGACGAGGTCTATGTAATTTGCTTCGAGTTGAAGAAATTGACATTAGAGATCAAGGATGTGCGGGTGGTGCGAGAATTTCCCGAGGTATTTCCCGAGAAATTGCCGGGACTACCCCCGCATAGGGAAGTGGACTTCCAGATCAAGCTAATTCCGGGTGCCAAGCCCGTCTCGTGAGCTCCATACCGAATGGCTCCGAAGGAACTTGCAGAGTTTAGAGTCCAGCTTCAGGAATTGGTGGAAGCAGGGTTCGTTCGCCCAAGCTCGTCGCCTTGGGGAGCGCCCGTTTTGTTCGTCAAAAAGAAGGATGACACCCTGCGGTTATGTATTGATTATCGAGAGTTGAACCGGTTAACGGTGCGGAACACCTATCCCCTACCGCGCATTGATGAATTATTTGATCAATTGGTGGGATCGTATTGGTTCTCCAAGTTAGATCTGCGTTCGGGATATTATCAGCTGAGGATACAAGAAGATGACATTCAGAAGACGGCGTTCAGTTCAAGATATGGTTTGTATGAATTCACCGTGATGCCGTTTGGGCTCACAAACGCCCCTTCCGCCTTTATGAGCTTGATGAACAAGGTGTTCAGCCCTTATTTGGACATCTTTGTCATCGTGTTCATCGATGATATCCTAGTCTACTCCAAGACCGAAGCAGAACACGCCGAACATCTAACTTTAGTGCTGAGGAAGGTAAAGGAGCACACCTTTTTTGCCAAGTTCAGCAAATGCGAGTTTTGGCTTCGAGAGGTCGCGTTCTTGGGCCATGTGATTAGTGGGGCGGGGCTAGCAGTAGATCCGGCCAAGGTGCGGGCCGTGAAGGAGTGGTCGCCATTGAAGTCAGCGGCCGACATACGGAGCTTTCTTGGACTTGCCGGGTACTATCGCAAGTTCGTGAAAGGCTTCTCGAAGATTGCCCTTCCCCTTACTACGCTGACCAAGAAGGGTGTGTCGTTTGAATGGACACCCCAGTGCGAAGCTGCATTCCAAGAGTTGAAGGACAGATTGACGACTGCACCCATCCTAGCTCTTCCATCTGGGAAGGAGGGCTTTCAAGTTTACACGGATGCGTCGTACCAAGGGATGGGAGCTGTGTTGATGCAGAATGGGCATGTGATCGCTTATGCTTCAAGACAGTTGAAGAAGCATGAAGCCAGCTACCCGGTGCATGATCTAGAGTTGGGAGCGGTGGTATTCGCCTTGAAGATTTGGAGGCATTATTTATATGGCGTCCACTGCGATATCTACTCGGATCACAAAAATCTGAAGTACGTTCACACCCAGAAGGAGTTAAACTTGAGACAGCGGCGGTGGTTGGAGTTCTTGTGCGACTACGAATTCACCTTGAACTACCACCCCGGGAAGGTTAATTCCGTAGCTGATGCCTTGAGCCGAAAGGAACCGGGAACGAGCACGGAATCCCGCTTGATGAGGATGGAGTTAATCCAGACACTGCAAGAGATGGAAGTCACTTTGGTCTTTAAGAATCAATCGGAGGAGTATACCGAGTATTTGGCCGCGATGAGTATAGTTTGCAACATACGAGACCGGATCCGGACGGAACAAAAGAAGGATGCGGCTTTAACCCCGGCTTTCAAGTCAATGGAGGATGGGACTACGGAAGAATACTCCCTAAAAGACGGCCTCGTCCATTTTCGTGGCCGGCTTTACATCCACGAAGGTGACAACATTCGGGAGGATATTCTAAAGGAGGCCCATTGCTCCAAGTACTCGGTGCACCCGGGGATCGCGAAGATGTACACCGATTTGAGAAAGACAATGTGTTGGCCGGGCATGAAGAGGGATGTCAAGTACTTTGTTACTCATTGTGTGGCCTGCCAAATGGTGAAGGCGGAGTGCAGAAGCCTCGGTGGAATGCTACAGTCGTTGCCCATCCCCGAATGGAAATTTGAGGACATCTCCATGGACTTCGTCCACGGGTTACCTCGCTCGCGCTCGGGGAATGATTATGTGTGGGTGATAGTTGACCGGTTGACCAAGGTAGCCCGATTTATCCCAATGAAGAAGGAGGCGCAGGTGGGCGTCTTAGTGCGTCTCTTTGTGGAACAATTTGTGCGGTACCATGGTGTGCCGAAGACGATCATCTTCGACCGGGATGGTCGGTTTACTTCAAGAGAATGGAGGGCTGTACAGGCTTATTTGGGCTCGCGCCTCGCCTTTAGCACAGCCTTTCACCCACAAACGGACGGGCAATCTGAACGAACCATCCGAACATTGGAGGACCTTCTGAGGTTGTGTGTGCTAGATAAAGGAGAACCATGGGAGAGACTCTTACCTCTCGTGGAGTTCTCTTATAATAACAGTCATCAAGCCAGTATTGGAATGGCACCTCATGAAGCTTTGTATGGAAGGAGGTGTAGAACACCCTTGTCCTGGGTGCAAGACGAAGATCCGAAGACATTGGGAAATAAGTATATTGATGACACGGACGCGGTGGTTAGGTTGATCCGGGATCGAATGCTAGAGGCTCAAAGCCGACAGGCGAAATATTACAACGCAAGGCACCGTATGGTGGAGTTTCAAGTGGGTGATAAGGTGTTCCTGAAGATTCGACCGATGCACGGAGTGTCGCGGGTGCGTGGAGTCAAGAAGCTCAGCCCAAGGTATGTCGGGCCCTATGTCGTAGTGGAAAGGATTGGCCCTCTGGCCTATCGATTGGAGTTACCACCGGAGCTGGAGAACCTTCACGACGTGTTCCATGTATCGTCGCTTCGGAAGGCTTTGCTGCGGCCTGAACAGTATATCCCCACGGCGGATGGTGCCGTGGCGTCTGATAGGTCTGTGCGACTGGAGCCGGTGCGGATCGTTGATAACGAGACAAGAACCTTGC
Source organism: Platanthera zijinensis (assembly GCA_039513925.1). Lineage (NCBI taxonomy): Eukaryota > Viridiplantae > Streptophyta > Magnoliopsida > Asparagales > Orchidaceae > Platanthera > Platanthera zijinensis. The sequence goes on along the minus strand of CM077078.1, from coordinate 154,579,712 downwards.
GCCGCAAAAGTGTTCCCTTGGTGAAAGTGCTATGGTCTAATCATGGGAAGGAGGAGTTCACATGGGAGCCAAAGGATTTAATGCGAGGGCGCTACCCGGAATTATTTATCCCAGGTAAAAATTTTACTTGAAAGCATAGTTCCCTTTTATGTGTTTCACTCCCATAGCCTTACCCTGATTTCGGGGACGAAATCTTTTATTTTGTTTATAGGATTTGTAACGTCCCAATTCGCGCTAGGCCCCTTGATTGCGTATTTGAGTCAAGGGGGCTGTGGTGAGCCCAATGGGGGTGTGGGTGAACAGGTGCGAACGTATGGGAAATGAGGAAAACAAGGCAAAATGGTGATTTTGGCCGACACGGGTATGGACACGGCCGTGTCCATACCCGTGTGCCTCATGCCAATATTAGGCTTACCAGTCAGAGAGGTACACGGGTATTGGGACACGGGCGTGTCCCTACCCGTGTGCTGAGGACACGGGTCGAGACACGGCCGTGTCTCTACCCGTGTGCCGCAACCCCAACACGGCAGAAAGATGTTCTGGGATGAACACGGCCCTAAACACGGCAGGCGACACGGCCGTGTCACCTGAACACGGGTAGGAACACGGCCGTGTGCCTACCCGTGTCTGCGGTGTATAAAAACGAAAAAGATGTGAAACCCTAGCATTTCATCCCCTTTCTTCAGCCCCGAAATTTCTGAGGGAGTTCTCTTGGCTGGAGGAGGAAGAGGCTTGCCAGAGCCATCCTTGGAAGAAGATTGCCGGGCCATCCTTGACGGAAACGAAATGCCGCTACGAAGGAGTGCGAGGCTCATGGCCGGCCATGGTGGTACCGCTGGACTTGAGGTGAGCTTCCTCCCCTCTCCCTTGGTGCTAGATCTATAGTTATTTTAGGAGAGACATCGACTCCATAGAGTCTTGATGGTGAGGAGGAGAGTTCTTAGGATAAGCCATGCATAGGTTTTCTAGGCTTAGTCTCCCTCAACCTTCTCTTCATTCAAAGTGGAGATGAGAGGGGTTTTCGTTGAGGGTTTGGCTTTGAAAGGAGAAATAAGGTTGGGTGTGATTTCTGGAGAAGTTTATGCGAGGTCGTTGCAAGGAAGAAGATGAACGGATGCCGTTCATCTCGCCTTAAGATGCGTGCAGAAATCTGATTTCTGCACGCGGCGACCTTTGTGGCCAATTTCAGAGGTGTTCTGGCCATATCTGGGTGATCGACTCAACATGCAAGTCGTAGCCCTTGAAATTACCTTTCCAACGAGTGGTTGCACGTTTCCATGCGATACCCGTAGCCACGGGAAAGCTGGTTCGAGTCCGCTGCGTTCGGGAAAATCCTGTACAGGAAACTGTTTCCTGTACGTATTCGAGTTGAATTTCTGGTATGTTGCGACCAGATCTGGGCGATCGACTCAACACGAAAGTCGTAGCCCTCACGAATACCTTTCCAACGAGGGGTTGAGCATTGTAATAGGATTCCTGTAGCTCCGGGAATCCCAGTTTTAGTATCGGGCTATCCTATGATTAATGCACTAGTTAATTTACAATGTTAGCACTCTTGCAATGGTTGCGATTTGCTCATTTGTTATCTTGCTCCCATATATCTATAATGTTGTTGTTACTATAATTTAGCATGGTTACTCATTTGGTTGTGTAATAAGGAATAATCATGTAATGGTAGAGAAATGGATTGGATGGGAAGGCTAGATATTAAGAGTTGAGATTGGTATAGAATATATTTATATAGTTTGGTGTTGAACATACCTGTTATGCGAAGTGTTGAGGTGAATTCATTGAATAGATGGGGGTGAATATGATGAACACTATGTGAAGAGTATTTTGTAACCGTAATCCGAGCCCAAGAGGTTTATTAACAACCGATGCTTAGAGTTGTAGCCTCCCTACGGGTAGCATCGAGTGAGTTGTTTTGGGGCATGTAATGTGCGACGATTCATCGTGTCGCGATATTGAGATAATGACTGTGGCAGGTCTACGGGTTCGCCAGTCATCACACCGATGGGAGCCAATGGGTAGACCTTGGGCGGTAGGGTTAGATACTTGGTGTCCATAACCCGAGATCTCCTCCGCGCCATGAGAACGGTTGGGCTTGCACCTCGTGCGTTTCCGAGGTTCCATCCGGTTCGAAATCAAAGGTCAGGTTGGGCTGTGTTCTTGGTGCACACTTACCCAAGACCCCTTCTGAGCCGTAGTACGCATGTGAGCTCCGCTGTTGTGTTTTTAGCGTTGAGGCGTACGGGGGCCTAGGATAGGTAGTGTGATACCACCTAGTAGTGGAGACGCCCGCTCCACTGTCGCCGTCTGGCCACGACGGACGATGCCTGAGAGGTTAGCTACCTGCTCGAAAAGTGGGAACTTCAAGTCTGTGTCGACATAGCAACTTGCATGTGCGTGCGCATGATTTGGTCATAGCATAACATTCATATCATGTCATTCATTGCATACACAAGATCCTCTTCGTATGAGTTTGTATGGGCACTCTTATATGATGAGTTACTTTACTGTTAAGCCGATCCTTAACTTATAAGTTTGTATGGGCACTCTTATAAGTTAAGTTACTATTCTGATTACTTATACCTGCTGTCATATATTATAGATATTTGTAGAACTGCTAGTTGTGTAGCGTAGTTTATACTCCACCATATTTACAGTCACCTGCTTGTTTACTTGCTCATATATAAATATTATACCTTTGTTCCTTTCTCCGCCCGGTGCCGAGGAGTCGCCGGGGGAGCGGATGTGAAGCCACTTAGTCTTATGACTAACGGTTGCTACGTCTTCCTTTTTAGGAGGAAACCCCGCAGGTAGAGCAGCAACGGACTATGCAGCAGGACAGCCAGGCCCGGACGATAGGACCTGAGGTGGTGGTGCCATCGGCACCGTCAGTGACAGTCGTGAGTGTTTTCATGTAGCCGTTTGGCAAAACATTTCTAGACTCTTGTTCTTTTGTACAAGCCTGTTGTGCTTGTTATCTTCCGCTCTTTTGGACTTAAACTTAGCTGTGAATTGAACTGCTTTACTTATCTATTATGGTTGGGTTGGCATAGTTTATGTGATATGGATTGTAGCCGGCGGAATAGGCGTCTTATGGTAAAGGCTAACCCGTGTGTTAGTGCTACCGCAAGGCGGCTATTTCGGGCATAAGACTCCCCTCGTGCCGTGTGTTGTGTTCCGGGAGGGGGGTCTTACAAGACGGAGGGCGTCGAGCGACTCTCGACGGAGGGCGTCGAGCGACTCTCGACGGAGGGCGTCGTGCGACTCATGTCAGGTGGATGATGTGCAGCCACTGAGCGGTGATTTACTTTTTCAACTTCAACCTGATCCATTGCTTGGTTTGGTTTATTTTATCATGTAGTCAGGATGTAGTCTGAGGCAACTTATGCAGACGGGTAGGAAGGAGGAAATCATTATTTATTTTCTCTTCTCTCTCTTTCTAGTTCTGGAGCAGAAAACTCTAGGCTGGAGCTAGGGCTTGCTGAGGTTGCTGGAAAATATCTTGTGGTCGAAAAAAGATCTGAAGCTAGATTCGCGAAAGGGAATATGAGGCGCTCATTTACATCCACGCATAAATGCTTTACCAAGGCTCTTAAGAGAACGTCAAGGGTAACGATATTTCTCCTTGTACATGTGAAGTCCTTATTTTTGCCAGTGCATGGATTCCCACACCAAAAGGTGGAATGTTGAGGGATTTCCGTTGGGTTGATTTTGAAATCCCCGATAAAGTATTTCATATAGTTCCTAAAATATGTAGTACGGAATAGGAATGCTGTGTGAAGCCCATCTAGACAGGTTTGTCCGGATTGGTGATGCTTTTTTTTTGCACCGGAGAAGACTCCGCGTATAAACGAGTATTTTATGGAGTCGGTGGGTTGTGCCTGTGAAGTGGAGTAATAGGAAGTACTGGAATGGAGTTCCAGGAAAAATACCCTCGAAGTTTGTGTGTTATATGCTGGCACTACAGGATGCTGCAGAGTTTGGGTCGAGTTTGGGCGCAGAAAAAGAGTTTCTGTTGACTCCTCCAAGCGCTCGTTACGAACGCTGGCATTGACTCCCTCTTTGAATGTAAAGCCAGTCCTTCGGGGACGTTGTGGCTATTGTGATCTATGTGCTCTTAAAGGCCGGTGAGCCGAACAGACATAGGGAAGCTGACCCACGTCAGTCTAGACATTGAACTGGCGATTTGAGCAACGGCAAGGGCTGAACTGTATCAGCATTATGGTTGTCTAACTTCCATCAAGACTAAAGTCTCTGGCCTTGGGCCATGGAGCATGATTGCTCATTGTTTACCGTTGGGTTTTGGACCCTTGAACGGTGGTGGGACCCTGGTTTTCCGGTACACCAATAATGTACCTTGAGAACACGGAGCGTTGGGTCGGGTTGTCGATGTTTGTGATATATTTATTTTGCGTGAGAGCACATCTTGAGATATATCTTTGTAAAAAATGTTATGCCTGCAAGGAAAGAATACAACTGCCCCGGGAAAGGGGTAGGGTCATTATAAATTGGTCAGCTAAATGCTGACCGTTGCCTTATTTTCCAATGTTTCGGTGGATTGCCCTTATGCAGGTGCTGGAGAGCCGAGCGGGAAATAGCGGCTGAAGCCCTTGCTGTTGTTTCTGGTCCTCGAAGGCCGAATGAAGAATTTTTTTATTTTCATGAGTGGTTGGCCTGCGTGCCAATGTTTGTAATCCACGATGATGAAATGTAACTATAAGGCCTTGAGGCCATAAATTTTGTATAAAGAGACATTCCCGTGTTATTATATATAAATGGTGTTTTACATATATTGTGGACATTCAAATGTGTCGAGTTCAAATAAACTTAAAGCTTCCGTTAGCATGCTCTGAGTTAGGATGCATGTATGAGTTTTTGATATTAACCTGCAACCTCACTGCCTGTTTGTGGCATATAGTGTGGGGCCCCGGCCGGACCTTCTATTATATATCATTTAATGGATGGAGTCCTTACAATTTGGTATCAGCCTGTCTCAGTCTTCCTATTTCGCATTCGTGGTCGAATTCTTTTGTGGGATGGCGTGCACGTGTAAGTGCAACCGACTTTAACCGTAAATGAACTCAAGAATGTCCACTAAGGAATGCAAATACACCTATTTGTGGAACCTGCGCGTTCCTATAATGTTGTTGTTGCTTGTGCAAAGTCACTAAAGTGTGTCATATCTACCTATAGGTGACTCGAAGTGGTGTAGGGTAGTCTGAGCCCTAGTGTTCTGATGAGAGTGCTGCACCAGCTTAGGTGCCTACACCTCCTCTTTCTGCGGGGATAGAACGTTTGGTGGCTAAAGCGCTGTTTGTAATGATTCATGCATAGCTACTGGGCAGGCGCAACCTACAATGGTGCCAGAACTGGTTGGTGTGAGGCTATAACCTATTGAGGCTGTTGTTTATCCTCGAGCAGCTGAACGACATTTGAAGCAGTTTATGAGCTTCAATCCTTCTACGTTTATGAGTGTGGGATCCCCAACACAGGCAGAGGATTGGTTGTCGCGGGTCAAGAGAATATTGACGGCGATAAGGACGGAGGAATAATAGAAAGTCACCTTGGCCACCTTCTTGCTGGAAGGAGAGGCTCGACTATGGTGGGAAAAGATAGAGTTGCACCACTTAACGGGCAGACAACTAACAGAAGTCTCGATAGAGGAGTTTTATAGACTGTTCTTAGCAAATCACTTGCAATCAGCACAGCACATCGCTATGGAGAATGAGTTCCAACATCTAACTCTGGGAGAAAGTAGTGTTGATACCTACTTACATGAGTTTACATGGTTGGGGCGCTATGTGGGGTCTATCTTCGCTGATGAATAGCGTAAAACCAATCGGTTCTACGAAGGGCTGCGAGATGAGTTTAGATTCCTGCTCTCGAGTTCGGTGAACCAAGTATCAAGCATTGGTGGATACGGCTTGTGCGTTGGAGAAAGATATTAAGAGGGTACAAGGCAAGAGGGACTTGGCTATGAAAAAGCATGATTTCAAAGTGCCGCACATGGGAAAAAGAAACTACCAAAGGAAATAGGGTAAGAGATCCAAGTCTTCTACATAGGATCCCTCGAGTGTTGCATCTGGAGCAACTTCGAGGAAAGAGTCTCGTACTTGCTATACGTGTGGTAGGGTGGGGCATCTATACCATGACTGTCGGGTTGGTTCGCCAAAGGTTAAAAAGAAGATAGGAGTGTCATATGCAGAGTAGGGAAAGGCAGTGGTGGAGTCCTCTATATCCCAGGCGCAACCCCGAGTTTATAATCTTGGCTAACAGGTGGCCATAAAGCAAAGTGACGTCGTCACAGGTACGAGTAAAGATACTTTCCAATTTCTTTTTATACTTCATTCCTTGTACATAGATTGTGTATGATATGTTTGTTTTAGGCTTTGTCCTAATTCGGGACTATCTGGTGAGAGCACTGTTTGATACGGGTGCTTTGCATTCATTTCTATTTGTGGATTTCGTGTCACGGATCGGAGTACCAATTCGTATGGCATTAGATAGTGTGAAGGTGTTGTTACCAAACGGATGTGTGATGCATGCTGAGAAGACTTGCTATGTGGAGGTACGAATAGGAAGTCCATATTTCGGATTGGACGCATCTGTGCTGCCGATATCCGAATTTGATGTGATATTTTGTATGGACTAGTTCTCAGAGTAGCATGCCTTTATTGATTGCAATTAAAAGGAAGTCACACTGTGTCAGAATACTGAGCTTGAGACTAAATTCACTGGTATACGAGGAGCGAGCAGGATCTTGATGTCTGCTCTCCAATTCGTCAATGCTGTTCGGAAGGGCACGGAGTTATGCTTCACCCTTATTCAGGTTGTTGAGCCAAAGGCAAATGTGAGTGATGTTCCGATTGTATCAGAGTTTGTTGATGTGTTTCCTTAAGATCCTCCTGGGTTACTGCCCCAGCATGAGATTGACTTCGCTATTGAGCTAGTTCCAGGTGCAAAACCTGTGGCCCGGTCGTCATATCGTGTAGCGCCGAAGGAAATGGAGGAACTGAAAGTTCAACTACAAGAGTTGCTGGAACAGGATTATATACGCCCAAGTATGTCATCTTAGAGCGAACCTATTCTCTTTGTGAAAAATAAGGATGGTAGTCTGCGGTTGTCTATCGACTATCGTGAACTAAATAAGCTGACAGAGAAAAACAAGTATCCAATTCTACGAATAGATGACTTGTTTGATCAGCTAGTGAGATCAACCTTCTATTCTAATCTAGACATAAAATATTGTTACTACCAGCTGCGGATTCAGGAAGGTGACATTCCTAAGACAACGTTTGGAACACGCTACGGTCATTACGAGTTCACCGATTCCATTTAGGCTATTTAATGCACCATCAGTGTTCTTGGATCTAATGCACCGAACGTTCCGAGAGTACTTGGACTTGTTTGTGATCATCTTTATTAATGATATATTAGTGTACTCTCTATCTTAAGAAGACCATGCAAACTATTTACGGATGGTGTTACACACCCTGAGGCAAAACAAGCTTTACGCCAAGTTCTCAAAATGTGAGTTCTGGCTGTCGTTAGATGATTTTATTGGAAATGTGGTGAGTGGAGAGGGCATTGCGGTGGATCTGTCAGAGATAAGAGCCATACGGGAGTGGCCGGTGTTGTCTTCGGTAGCCGAAGTCAGGTGTTTCCTTTGACCTGAGGGCTACTATAGACGTTTTGTAGAAAACTTATCTCGGATCGCTTTGCCTCTTACCACATTAACGAGGAAGGATAAGAAGTTCGTCTGGACGCCAGAGTGCGCACGAGCTTTTGAAGACCTAAAGAGTCGCCTTACCACGGCGCCTATTTTGACATCGCCATGTCGTTCAGACGGCTACGATATTTATAGTGATGCTTCAGGGAGCAGCTTAGGCTATGTTCTTCTTCAGTTTGGAATCAAGGTTTTTTGGACTCATCTGGGCTAGTTTTCACGAGCTTGCACTTCACTGTTAGTAGGTTATCATTGATATTTCATTTATTCTGCTTTTCACGCTAAGTGCACTATTTTAGCCCAAGGATGTGCAATTACACATTCTTTTGTGGGGGGTAAGCACATGGTGCTCCCTACGGTTATTTTTGGTCATTTTGTGCTATCTATTGCTTGGAGATTATGCTCCAGCTTGGTTTAATTGCTATGCAAGTAGTCGGGATGTCCCAGATTAGATTTCCAGTTATGTGTAAAATGCACGGTTATGCGAATTTCTTCTCGCACGGTTTCAGTGTAATCGTGCGTTTTATACAGCAATTCTGGGGATTTCTGTTTCTACCCGTGTGTTTTGTTCCCGCACGGTTTAGGCCAAACCGTGAGAGAAAAATCGCACGGTTTGCACATTTTCTCTTTATTCCTGCATTTTGTGGTAAATTGTGCATTTCCTTTACACACGGGAAAACACGCTCGTGCGCGAGTAAAACGCACGGTTGACCTATTTTACCCTAATTTCTGCACTCTGTGTTTACCTGTGCGATTTCCTTCACGCACATGCAGAAGTGCCCGTGCGCAAGTAAAATGCACGGGTCAATGCATCTTCTTCCGCGATCAAGATCTGCATGTTAATAACTCACGGTTAGTGCACGGTCGTGCACGGGACCGTGCGTGACCATTTTTTCTGATCTTTTTCTATTTAAGCGCAGATTTTTCTCCGGATCGGGACATCACTTTTTCCACCCAGCATTTTTGTCCAGCTCCGAGGGTTCCGCCGCCCTTCTTCCTCCTCACCATCGGAGGGGCTCCAGGCAAGCTTTCAATGATATATTATAGCCGAAGTTTCCTCTCGGCCATTTCCTTCAACGCATAAGCTCTATTAAAAGCTTTTGTGTCATAGCCAACTAGCGAAGGGAAGCTTGCAACCTTCTTCCGGCATCATAACACGAAGAAGACGGGTCCATTGGAAGGTAGTGTCAGCCTTCTCTACCCCAGACGCAGTTGAGGACAGAGCTTGGATGCGGATTGACAACCCGACGTTTCTTTCCACGAACCCTCAGCAAGACTTCGGATTCGGTAAAACTCTTGCCTTGTACTTCCTTTGTTGTTGTATATGTGTACTTAGGACTTTATTTTAGATGTTGATGTGCTTTTTAGTGTAAACTTTATTAGTTTTATGTCTATGTAAATCTAGCCTTGTTTTACCGCTTTAGTAGCTTTAGTTGCGCCTTTATATCCATCAACCATCCATTTGTTCTTGCCGCACTAGCAATTGCTAGTGCTGTGCGTAGCAAAGAGGTGCTTACGACCCTCAAATTTTGGTTCTTACACTTGCCTACTCGTCCATCCGCCAAGCGATTGGGTGCATAGCGACCCGTGTAGTCTTCCAACCCGCCTGGTGAAGCGATGCATAACGGCATTACATAGGAGTAGTTGTTAGAGTATTATTTTCTGTTTCCACAAATATCAAACCCCCTTTAGTTAATTCCGACCTAAGGACTTCAATCTCAAGTCCTCCTCGAAATTAACTACACCTTACTGTGTTCCTTGAGACATAGATACTTGGGGAAATTCCCCCATTTTATATTACTTGTGGGACCGGTACACTTGCCATCCAATGCATCAAGTTTTGGCGCCGTTGCCGTGGAATACAGTCATTTGAGTTTTTTTAGAGTGAGAAAGTAAATTGAAGCCCTTTTCTATTTGTGCATATCCTTTTCTTATTTGCTTTAGTTGTTAGAATTTTTATTGTTGCTTATTTCTTTTTGCCGCTTTCTGATTTTTTGATTTAGATAACAGATCCCTAAAAATTTTTATTCTAGCCGTGTAGCATTTTACCTGCAATTATTTTTTTGTTCGTGATGTCTTCTGTTGCTGAGTGTCGTCTTATTGACACTTTGCGCCGATGCATCGACGTCAAGGCTACTCTGAATTCCAAGCATTGTTTGAGATGCTTGCTATGCCAAGGTGTATGCCACATGGTGAAGGATTGCCCTTGCTTGTGCGAGCCTTCTCCCTCTGTGGGCGTGCTTGCAGAAAACTCCCGTTCATGGAAGACTGCTATAGACAGGCCTACCAGTGTGTTTCCTGGCCCATACACTGACATAACGCACCTTGGTCATTCTTTTCCCGCAGGGATTATTCCTGTCGACGGGGTGGCATTTGCGGATGATGTTGTGTTGGGTTCCTGCTCATTCAGTGCTTTATTATGAGAGCAGCCTTGCCCCTCCACAATTTTTGTCGGATTGTGCTACACCTTTTTCTGGTGAGTCGGCTGATGATGCTGTGTTTGTGGATGAATCGATGCTCGAGGTTGCGCCAAAGTGGGATGATGATTCCTCCCTCTCCGATGGAGAATGTGAATCTTCATAGCACATTTACGCACCCCAGTGGGATGAGGAATATTCCTTGTCCGATGCGGAGGTTTGCACCTCTTTATTTGACGAGACCATTCCCCTTACCACCGTGGCTCTCGAGTTCTCGGATTCCCCCCGATACGACTCGTATGATACCGACGATGATCTATGCTTGGATCTTGCTGAGAGTGAAGCCAGAGTCACTCTCCCATTTTTTGATTATTTTAGTTCTTCATCTCTTTTATTACTTGATCCCCCTTCTATATTTGAGCCTATGCAGGTCGAGTCTCCATAGCTATGCTGGGATGATGATGAGCCTTGTGCTCATGCCGCTGCCATCGCCTCCTACGCACCTGCGGTGGATGACACCTTGCCAGGCAAGGATTTGTTTTGTGATAAGATGAGTGAGGACCAGTGATCCTCCTCTTCTTATTTCCTGCTTCCTCTACCTGAGTTTTTCATGTATTATTATGTAGGTAGAGGGGTAACTGCTCTATCGCCGTATCGGTACCCGTTATCGAAACAGATAATGGAATAATTGCCTGTGCATATTCTATTTCAAAGACCCATTATCTAGAACTATATAGAATTCAATAAGTCATGCTGGGATGACAATAACCCCAGTAGTTATCTTATATTTGCTGCATATTTATTTTCATGTCTATTTTATTTTTAGCATTTCTTTTTTGTATATTTTTCTTTTGCTTTTGCGGAGCTCAGCCCTGCTGGTATTCATGACAACTTCATATTGGCGGGGTTGTGATTCTTCATATTGTGGGCCTGCTTCTAGTTTTTCCAGTGTCTTCTGGTATGCTCACTAGCTAAGTATTGGGTAACCTCTTCCCTTGTCTAATTTTGATTTAAATGTCTATATCATATGTTGTGTAGTTTAGTTTAAGTCTGGGGGAGAGCAAGTATTGTTACCTTTTGCACGCACACATTTCATGTGCTTACTAGAAGCTTTTATAGTTTTATTTTGACTAGTTCATTGCATCGCACACCACTGCACCCACATGAGCGCGTGCTTAGTTGTTAGCATGTTGTGAATTAAACTCATTTCTTTGTACGATTTGGGAAAATTATGGTGCTGCATAGGATTGTGAGACGGAGTAAAATGTTGACCTTGTTATGCTCCTAGTCGTGTTCTCTCATCTCGTGTAGAAATTCGAGTAGATTTAATTTTTCTGTATGTTTATAGTTTTATATTATTCTATTTGCGTAAATACTTTTTATTCTACTCAAAAATTGGTGAATCCGGTGTGAATCAAACAGAAGTGTAGGGATGTGTGTAGCCGTCACTATACTCGTTTTACTCGAGTCAGGAGGAAGGATTATCTTTCTCGGTGGCTAAGAACTTGCCCCAAGCTACTCTCGAAGCATTGGTGCATGGTTAGTCTAGCGTGAGTGTGATGTAGGCCATAAATTTGGCCCGGTTGAGCTTTGTACCGTTCCTAACGTTGTATCCTCTCTAAGCCCCGTTGTGCCTACCCATTTTTTTTATTCAGCTCCACCATTATTTCATGAAAGCCTCATAGCTGATCCTATTCGCGCACCCAAGTCTAGCTTTAGTGTTATACATTTTCATTTTGGGGGTGTTGATGTGATGATATTACATGTGAATATGTGGATGTGCTCGAAAGCTTTTATTTGCTGAAATTATGGAAATAAAGAAAATTATTTGAAAGAAAATGAAAAGTAAAAAAAAAGAATAAGAAAAAGTTTGATTGAAAATCCTTTTGGAGATGTGATTATATTTGGAGTAGGCAATGCACACACCCATATGTTAAAACTTAAGTCTGGGGGTGTGGTGTACCCGTATGTATTATGGTTAGCGTTGGATTCTTTTTATGCTAGCTCATTTGGGTTAGGTGCATAGCCTTCCTGTTTATCTTTGTCTACCTCACCATTGTTGGGTTTCTCTATGAAGATGGCACAACGCTTGTGCACGCAGCGGAAGGAATAAAACATCAAGACTACCCAAAAGAGATGAGATCGGGCCATGAAAATTGAATCAAGAAGTTAACAAACAACTAGGCAAAAATTACCTTAGCGGCGTTGAGTCACAACTCAACGGAGATGCTCAAAGCTTCGTTTCTAGTCGGTGGCGAGTTCTACGTGGATAACATCCACGTCTCTGTAGAAATCCACACGAGCGGGAGAACCCCGAGCTTCGTCGCACGAAGGGTCGGGAAGAAGATCAACCGCACCTTTGCATTTCCCACGGACTGCTAGGTCTGTGCCAGGGGAAGCAAGATCAGCGACGGTCGCCGGAGATGAGGTCGTCGGCTGAGCGAATAGGCGGCGGCGGAACGTTTTCGTCCGGCGGGGTTCGGGATTCGGCGGATCGGGAGATCGGCGGAACTCTTCCGTCGGCTTCAATCCGGGTACAGGAAAATCCCGATGATAGATGGATATAATCCCAAAACCCTTAGTCCCCTTTTTATACCAAAGGCATAAACAGTCCAAAGAACACCGCAATCCGCAGACCACCCAAGTTAGGGTTTCAGAGTCATTCGGCGAGAATCAGCACAGGTTCGGCGAGAATCAGATCCATATTCCGCGAGAATCAGCAGACAGATTTGGTGAGAATCATCTGCCGATTCGTCGAGAATCAAGGATAGAATCGTCGAGTATCACCAATCGCCGGGAATCAAACATTTTTGATTCTCGAGGAATTCATCGAGAGTCGTCGAGTATCACTCGACGAATCATTCGCGACGAATGAATCTCGACGAATTCGTCGAGAGTCGTCTAGTCATACTTGACGATTCTCGACGAATCATTCTCGACAAACTCGTCAAGAGTCGTCGAGTCATACTCGACGATTCTCGACGAATTTGCCTTAGCAACATTTGCTTGACTCCCCCATACTGTATGGTGATTTGTAACCCTTACCAACACAGTCAATCTTCCAATTTCTCCACATGCTCTTATGTGCGACCCTGCAGGCTCTTATCGCGTTGGCAGTGAGATTACATGTTTGACTACTTATAGATCACCATGGTAACTCCAACAGTCTCTCACCTGATCTTGAAAGTATCAAACCAAAAACCTCACAAACAATGAGCGGCATCTAGCAATGCATCATTGCTCCCCAAGCAATAAGAGTTCATAACTCATAAGCCTATATAAACAATGTCCCAGCATTGTCTTTGTCCCTTTGTCTCTTACATCCGGAAAGTACTAGAGGCATGGACCGTGTCACCCTCATAATTGCTCAATCCAAGTTTCTTGATCTAGAACGGACTTCCACAGAATGGTGAGTCCAATATCACATATTGACTCAACCAAGCATGGCCATGCATTTCTCAGTCCAGTTCCATCAAAGGGCCCATGGATGCAAGTCCTGTCATATAGGAGGACAAATCCCATATCTGCTCACACACAAATACCCAAATGATTCGTAACGTGCCCATTAACCACCCTTATCATCAACCTTTCTCAAGGAAGACTTTAGATGGCATCAAAGCACGCTCTTCCTCACTTGATGAATGCTGTGACTTCAGGTCAAAGGACCACAACACCATTGTCAATTGAGACCTACTCATGACACTATTAGATAACAATCCACAAAGTAGTCTCAGGTTGGGTCTGTCCAGTACAACTTGTTCATTAACAAGTAACCACGTGATGACTTGATATCACAATATCATGACCTGTGAGAACTGGTCATCAGTCAACGCACGTGCTAGTCTTAAGGTATCATCATCACCCTAAGCTTCTATGATGATACAACGACCAGGGACCTTTTAAGAATGAAGTTTCAAATAAGTCATAGGCTCTCACATTCAAGTCTCGTACTTGATGTCCTATGGAAGCAAACATTCTAAGGGTATTTATTATGTTAACATTTAACTATCACATAGAGAAACCATAATAAAAGAACTTGCCATTAATTGTAAAATAAAAACATTGGTACACAATTCATCATATGAATAAACAATAACTAGCCAACAGAATATATGTTTACATACAACCCACAAGGCTCTCACTAGAGTTGATCATTTAGGTATCGTATACCCATTGATTTAGTATGACCATCATGCTTTCTCTGCGCGAGAGGCTTTGTTAGTGGATCCGCAATATTCTCCTCAGTTGGCACTCTGCAAATGTTCACATCTCCTCGTTCGACAATCTCAAGAATAAGATGGAACCGCTGAAGTATGTGCTTGGAGCGCTGATGAGATCTAGGTTCCTTAGATTTTGTAATTGCACCATTGTTATCACAGTAGAGAACTACGAGACCAATAATGCTAGGAACTACATCAAGCTCGCCGATGAATTTCCTAATCCATACAGCCTCCTTCGCTGCGTTAGCTGCAGCGATATACTCGGCCTCTGTTGTAGATTCAGCAACTGTCTCTTGCTTGGAACTCTTCCAGCTCACAGCTCCTCCATTAAGGCAAAACACAAAACCTGACTGATACTTTGAGTCATCCCTATCAGTTTGGAAGCTAGCATCCGTGTAACCACTTACAACGAGCTCTTCCTCTCAACCATACACCAAGTACACATCCTTTGTCCTTCTCAAGTACTTCAGGATATTCTTGACTGCAATCCAGTGACACTCACCGGGGTCTGACTGATACCTGCTAGTCATGCTCAAAGCAAAGAAGACATCGGGTCGAGTACATAACATTGCATACATGATTGATCCAATTGCCGAAGCATATGGAATCAACTTAATGCGGTCCTTATCTTCACAAGATTTTGGACACTGGTCCTTAGAGAGATTCACACCATGAGACATGGGTAAAAATCCTTTCTTGGACTCAAGCATGTTGAACCGCTTCAACACCTTCTCAATGTATGTACTTTGGGTCAAACCCAAAAACTTCTTCGATCTATCTCTATAGATCTTAATACCGAGTATGTTAGTCGCTTAACCCAAGTCCTTCATAGAAAAGCAGTTCCCTAGGTTGTTCTTAACAACTTTCAGGGTAGGAATGTCATTCCCAATCAACAGTATGTCATCTACATACAATATCAGGAAGACAACAATGCTCCCACTGATTCGCTTGTAAACACAAGGCTCATCTTCATTCTTGATGAAACCAAACTCTTTGATTTTCTCATCAAAATGAAGATTCCAACTTCGAGAGGCCTGCTTCAGTCCATAGATTGACCTATTAAGCTTGCATATTTTAGTGGCTTCATTTGGAGATACAAAACCCTCGGGTTGTGTCATGTACACTTCCTCAAGAAGGTTTCCATTAAGGAAAGCCGTTTTGACATCCATCTGCCAGATCTCGTAGTCATAATACGCAGCAATAGCAAGTAATATCCTTATGGACTTTACCATGGCAACAGGGGAAAAAGTCTCTTCATAGTCAATACCATGAATTTGCTTGTAACCCTTAGCCACCAGTTGCCCTTTGAATGTCTGTACATTCCCATCCATGTCGGTCTTCTTCTTGAAGACCCACTTGCACCCTATGGGTCGTACCCCTTCAGGTGGTTCCACCAAGTTCCAAACTTGGTTTGCATACATGGAGTCCATTTCGTATTTCATAGCCTCAAGCCATTTGTCGGAGTCCGGTCCATTCATAGCCTCTTGGTAGGTTTCTGGTTCATCATCATGATCCATAAGCAACACATTAAATATTTGAGACATGAGAAATCCATATATCTCAGGCTCAAACCTCGGTATACCAGATCTACGTAGGACTTTTGTTTCTTGAGCAGGTTCTCTAGCTAAAATATCTTGTAGTCTTGTCTCAGAATCCAATTCCGGTTCATTCACTATTTGTGGTTCTTGAACTTCTTCAAGTTCTACGTTTTCAGTCTTTCTTGATAAGAACTCTTTCTCCAAGAAGACGCCAGTCCTTGCGACAAACACTTTGCCCTCAGACGGTAGGTAAAAGTAATACCCTTTCGTTTCCTTAAGATATCCCACCAGATAACATTTATCCGATTTGGGTTCCAGCTTGTCAGGAATTTGACTTCTCACGTATGCCTCACATCCCCAAATTTTAATGAATGATATACTAGGACGTTTCCCAGTCCATATCTCATATGGTGTCTTCATAACCGTTTTCATTGGAGCGCGATTCAGTGTCATTGCAGCAGTCTCTAAAGCAAAACCCCAAAAGGAAACAGGAAAGTCTGCATGACTCATCATCGAACGTACCATGTCTAACAAAGTACGATTTCTCCTCTCAGACACACCATTATGTTGTGGTGTTCTAGGTGGAGTGAGCAGTGATACAATACCACACTCTTTCAGATGATCACGGAAATCATGACTCAGGTATTCGCCACCTCGATCAGATCGGAGTGCTTATCCTTTTTACCCAACTGGTTTTATACTTCATTCTTGAACTCTTTGAACTTTTCAAAGGTCTCGGATTTGCACTTGATAAGATACACATATCTATATCTACTGAAATCATTAGTAAATGTAACGAAGTAGAAATACCCACCTCTAGCCATGGAGCTCATGGGTTCGCATACATCACTATGTACAACACCCAAGAGATACTCAGCCCTCTCAGTATAACCAGTGAAAGGGGCTTTAGTCATTTTGCCTAACAAACAAGATTCGCATCGCTCAAATGATTCATAATCAAATGAGTCCAAAAGTCCATCTTTATGGAGCTTGGATATGCACTTATCGTTTATATGGCCCAAACGACAATGCCAGAGATATGTAGGGTTTTAGTCATTTGTTCTTAGTCTTTTATTATTTTCTACATTATAGATCTGATGTTCCAAGTTCAAAACATAAAGACCATTAAACAATTGGGCTACAACAAAACAAACATCATTCTTAAATATAGAACAACAGTTGTTCTTAATTATAAAAGAAAATCCAATCATGTCCAAGCATGAAATGGATATAATGTTTCTAGTTATGGCCGGAACAAAATAACAGTTATCTAGTTCTATTACAAGCCCACTAGGCAAAGAAAGACGGTAAACCCCTACGGCTAAAGCAACAACTCTTGCTCTATTGCCGACACGCAGGTCCACCTCCCCTTTACTCAGCAATCTTCTCCTTCCCAGTTCCTGCACATTTGTATAAATGTGTGAACCACATCCGGTATCCAATACCCAAGATGAAGGAGCGGAAAGGTTTATCTCTATAACGTAAATATTCGAAGCGGAAGTCATACCTCCCTTCATTTTCTGCAGACCCTCAATATAAGAAGGACAGTTCCTCCTTCAATGACCAGCCTTACCACAGTGGTGGCATTTCCCTTCCTTCACCGTGCTCTTCTTTTTCATCAGTGCAGAAGACTTGGGCTCGAGATGTGACTTAGGTCCCACCTTCGTCTTCTTAGAGCCCTTGGCCTTGCCCTTGCCCTTATGCACCATCAGTATGGGGCTTGCAGGCTTGGACTTCTTCATCTTGATCTCGGAAGCTCTCAACATGCCTAGGAGCTTGGGCAGTGTCTTGTCTATTTCATTTATGTTGTAGTTCAAGACAAACTGCTCGTAACTGTCTGGCAACGATTGCAGGATCAGATCTGTTGCCAACTCTTGAACCAGAGGAAAACCCAGTCTTTCAAGGTTCTCTATATACCCAATCATCTTGGGTACGTGAGTCCCTACTGAGTCTCGAACTCCCATCTTGCACTGAAACAACTCTTTTGTGACGTCAAACCTCTCTTGACGAGCTTGCCCTTGAAACATTTTCTTGAGATGCTCGTCAATCTCCTTGCACCCCATATTCTCATGTTGCTTCTTAAGTTCAGAGTTCATAGTGGCAAGCATAAGGCATTCGACGTCTAAGGCATCATCAGTATACTTCTTATAAGTGTCTTTGTCAGTACGGGAAGAATTCCTGGTCGGTACCTCGGGGGCTTCTTCTTCCAAGACATAGAGCTTTCGCTCTTGCCTGAGAACAATTCTCAGGTTCCTGTACCAGTCCATGTAGTTAGTCCCACTGAGCTTATTCTTATCAAGGATGGCTCTGAGAGACAGTGTGGAGTGTGAACCACTTGCCATGGAATTCTACAAGAAATCATGCAGAATAATATCAATACAAAAATTTCAAATACAATTTATTTTAATTTGGACTTCAATTAAAACTCCCACTATTTTATTCGAAATAATAGCCCTCACTATCAATTCGGAGAGTTCATGCGAGCTACTCTCTTAGTGGACAAGATCCGTATTTCACCAATACTATGAGTCAGCTTTGGCTTTTCTCTCACGATGCGGTTATTTAGGTAGGCAACGCTTGCCAATTGCATCCTCATGCAATTCTTGTATGGTTGGTGAATAACTCCTTATTCGCATCCATCATATGGTGCATGCCAACCCTATGCCTCTAGGCACTCAACCTTTGAGGCCACCTAGTTAAGCTTGACCTGATGTCGACAGTGGGATATCACAATTATCCGCTCGCACCCTTACCAAGATAGATTAATGCACCTTGCTTTCGCAAGCCCACACTTCATCGATCGAGGAAGGAAGAGTGTCATCCATCAGAAGGCATCCGAACACTAAATATTAGATTAAGGGATTTTTAATTATAGGTTAACAATTAACCATGATCAACATTTGATCAATGTGCACATCCACAGAAAAATAATTTCTAAAATCCACATGCATCCCTTATGTGCCCAACCTGACACTATAAACATTTGATAGAAAGAAAGGGCTAAATATGAACATCCGGACTCTTCCAAATCTTCAGATTTACATGCATTGGATAAAAGCAAAGACAACTCAACTTAAAGCAGTAGACAAGCTCGTCTCTCATTGTTGGATTCAAAATCCAAAACAATACACTGGTTCACTAACCATTCGAGGGACGGTTACTGCTAAGGAGACAACAATTTCTAACAATTAGAAATTACCAAAAAATCCCAGACATTCCTGGTCGGGTTCCAAGGGGCAGAGTCCCTAACCTGTTGGTTATGAGCCCACCGATTTCCCTTGGAAAAACCATCAACAATTGATGTACCAGGAATAAATCTAGACATTTAGAACACTTCTAAATCCCTAAGTTTACACGTACTGGAATAACCTAACTTCCAATACAACAATCATGGCCGAAACCTCCCTCTGATACAACTGTTGGGTTTCTCTATGAAGATGGCACAACGCTTGTGCATGCAGCGGAAGGAATAAAACATCAAGACAACCCAAAAGAGATGGGATCGTGCCATGAAAATTGAATCAAGAAGTTAACAAACAACTAGGCAAAAATTACCTTAGCGGCGTTGTGTCACAACTCAACGGAGATGCTCTAAGATTCGTGTCCTCGTTAGTGGTGAGTTCTACGTGGAATAACGTCCACGTCTCTGCAGAAGTCCACACGAGCGGGACAAACCCGAGCTTCATCGCACGAAGGGTCGGGAAGAAGATCAACCGCACCTTTGCACTTCCTACGGACTGCTAGGTCCGTGCCAGGGAAAGCAAGATTGGCGACGGTCGCCAGAGATGAGGTCATCGGCAGAGCGAACAGGAGGCGGCGGAACGTTTCTGTTCGGCAGGGTTCGGGATTTGGCGGATCGGGAGATCGGCGGAACTCTTCCGTCAGCTTCGATCCGGCTACAGGAAAATCCCGATGATAGATGGATATAATCCCAAAACCCTAAGTCCCCTATTTATACCAAAGGCATAAACAATCAAAAGAACACCACTATCCGCAGACCACCCAAGTTAGGGTTTCAGAGTCATTCGGTGAGAATCAGCACAGGTTCGGCAAGAATCATATCCAGATTCGGCGAGAATCAGCAAATAGATTCGACGAGAATCATCTGCCGATTCGTCGAGAATCAAGGATAGAATCGTCGAGTATCACCAATCGTCGGGAATCAAACATTTTTGATTCTCGACGAATTTGTCGAGAGTCATCAAGTATCACTCGAAGATTCTCGACGAATCATTTGCGACGAATGATTCTCGACGAATTTGTCGAGAGTCGTCGAGTCATACTCGACGATTCTCGACGAATCATTCTCGATGAACTCGTCGAGATTCGTCGAGTCATACTCGACGATTCTCAACGAATTTGCCTTAGTAACATTTGTCTGACTCCCCCATACTGTATGGTGATTGGTAACCCTTACCAACACAGTCAATCTTCCAATTTCTCCACATGCTCTTATGTGCGACCCTGCAGGCTCATATCGCGTTGGCAGTGAGATAACATGTTTGACCACTTCTAGATCACCATGGTAACTCCAACAACCATAACCCAAGCCTCATGATTATCCTTAAGTCCTACGGATTCACGCTTGATTCGAACTAGTGTCAAGGAGAGAGTGTGAACGGGCAAGCGTACGGTCCCTGACATTGGTGGATTCCTTCGGAGGTGATCCTGAGCCCCGATCTTTGGCAAAGCTCACCTTAGTGGCCTACCTACTTTCTTCTTACGTGTGACCAGATGATTCACCGTGATTATATTTTTAGTAGTAATAAAATTTTGATACGCATTGTGAAAAGTATAAACTATTTTGTATACTTAAACATTTCTTCTATTATATTTTTATGCGCGCGAGCATGCATCTTTGCATGGTACTCTACATTTAAATTTCTATGTTAGCTAGATTATTTTCCCTATCTGCATAGATTGTGTTTTCTCAGGACGCGCAAACATATAAGTCTGGGGGTGTGATGAGTCCGATTTATATAGGGTTTTTCGGACTCATCTGCGCTAGTTTTCACGTGCTTGCACTTCACTTTTAGTAGGTTATCGTTGATATTTCATTTATTCTGCTTTTCATGCTAAGTGAAATATTTTAGCCCAAGGGTGTGCAATTACACATTGTTTTGTTGGGGATAAGCACATGGTGCTCCCTATGGTTATTTTTGTTCATTTTGTGCTATCTGTTGTCGGGAGCTTGTGCTCCAGCCATGTTTTATTGCTGTGCAGGTAGTCAGGACGTCCTAGATTCGATTTCCAGTTCTGTGTAAAATGCACGGTCGTACGAATTTCTTCTCGGACGGTTTCAGTGTAATCGTGTGTTTTATACAGCAATTCTGGGGACTTTTGTTTCTACCCGTGCATTTTGTTCCCGCACGGTTTATGCCAAACTGTGCGAGAAGGAATCGCACGGTCTACACAATTTCTCTTTATTCCTGCATTCTGGGGTAAATCGTGCATTTCCTTCACGCACATGCAAACGTGCCCGTGCGCGAGTAGAACACACGGTTCCCCTATTTTACCCTATTTTCTGCGCTCTGTGTTTACCCGTGCGATTTTGCTTCGCGCACAGGAGAAAGCGCCCTTGCATGAGTAAAACGCACGGGTCAACGCATCTTCTTCCGCGCTCAAAATCTACAAGTTAATAACGCACGGTTAGTGCATGGTCGTGCGCGGGACCGTGCATGACCATTTTTTCTGATCTTTTTCTATTTAAGTGCAAATTTGTCTACGGATCGGGACATCACTTTTTCCACCCGCCATTTTTGTCTCGCTCCGAGGGTTCCGCTGCCCTTCTTCCTCCTCACCATCGGAGAGGCTCCAGGCAAGCTTTCAACACCATATTCTAGCCGGAGTTTCCTCTCGGCCATCTCCTTCAACCCATAAGCTCTATTGAAAGCTCTTGTGCCAAATCCCAACCAGCGAAGGGAAGCTTGCAACCTTCTTCCGGCATCGTGAAACGAAGAAGACGGGTCCATTGGAAGGTAGTGATAACCTTCTCTACCTCGGACACAGTTGAGGACCGGGCTTGGATGCGGATTGATAACCCGGCGTTTCCTTCCGCGAACCCTCAGCAACACTTCGGATTCGGTCAAAATCTTGCCTTGTACTTACTTTGTAGTTGTTTATGTGTACTTAGGAATTTATTTTAGATGTTGATGTGCTCTTTAGTGTAAACTTTGTTAGGTTTAAGTCTATGTAAATCTTGCCTTGTTTTACAGCTTTAGTATCTTGAGTTGCGCCTTTATATCCATCAGCCATCCATTAGTTCTTGCCACACTAGCAATGACAAGTGGAGTGTGTAGAGAAGAGGTGCTTACGACCCTCAAATATGGGTTCTCATGCTTGCCTACTCGTCCATCTGCCTAGCGATTCAGTGCATAGCAGCCCGTGTTGTCTTCCAACCCTGCCTGGTAAAGCGATGCATAGCATCATTACATAGGAGTAGTTGTTAGAGTTTTATTTTCTGTTTCCACAAATATAAAACCCCCTTTAGTTAATTCTGACCTAAGAACTTCAATCTCAAGTCCTCCTCGAAATTAACTCCACCTTACTGTGTTCCTTGAGAGATCGATACTTGGGGAAATTCGCCCATTTTATATTACTTCTGCGACCGGTACACTTGCCATCCAACACATCAATGGCTTTAAAATCTATAGTGATGCATTAGGGAGCGGCTTAGGCTGCGTTCTTCTTCAGTTTGGAAAAGTGATAGCTTATGGCTCACGCCAGTTGAAAGTGCATGAGCGGAATTATCCCGTCCACGACTTGGAGTTTGTGGCGGTGATTTTTGCACTTAAATTTGTGTCACTATTTATATGGTGTGAAAGTGGATATATTCACGGACCATAAGAGCCTAAAGTACCTATTGGATTAGAAGGATCTCAATATGCGATAATGTAGGTGGATGGAATTCCTTGGGGACTATACCTTCCAGATTCATTATACTCTCGGGAAGGGAAACGTCGTCGCGGATGCCTTGAGTTGTAAGACTCCGGTAAGGGAAACTTGGTTGCAGATGCATGATGATCGTCTTATCCAGGAGTTGGAAGCTTTAGAGATTTCTTGTGTTGACAAGAATTCCACAACAAATGCGTGCTTGAACTGGACAGAGGTAAAATACGAACTTGCAGACAGAGTTCGATGAGCAACGAAACTTGATTCAAGTTTGCAACGCTATGCAGTGGATGGGTCAAATGGCCAATACTCCTGGGATAATACCCTTGTGCGAAAGGATGGTCGTTTGTGCGTCCCGGATATGGTTACGCTAACAGATGAATTGATGTATAAGGCGCACTTCACGAAATATTTAATTCACCCAGGGAGCACAAAAATGTATAAAGACATGAAAAAGCTATTCTGGTGGCCGGGTTTAAAGAAAGACATTGCACACTATGTGGCTAAATGTCAGACCTATGCATTAGTGTGTTGAAGTTGGAGACCGGGCGGTCTGGCGGTCTGGCTTTGCGGGTTATTGACCGAGCGGTCTGGCGGTTTGCCTTCAGCGGTTTGGTTGCTGTGTTGAGGTCTGAGGTCCAAGCGGTCTAGCGGTTTGTCACTGGCGATTTGGAGACCAGGCGGTCTAACGGTCTCACATGGCGGCTTGTCTCTCTCTCTGGCAGTGGCCGAGCGGTTATCCCTTCTGTCTAACCGCGCGGCTTGTGCGGTTTGTGTTTGTACAGTCCGTGTGTTTTTAGTCCCACATCTCTTATTTGTATTCTCTCTTCTCTCCTCCATTCTATATAAGGGAGGCCATACCTTTGTAATAGATACCTTTTTCTGATAATAAAATTTCAGTTATACCATTTCCGGCTTGTTTTAGTTCGCTTCTAACATGGTATCAGAGGAATCGATCCTTTCCTCCTGATTCTGTGAATGCTCTCTGTCCGCGCGACTTGCTTCTCCGGCTTGCGCCCTGTCCGCGCGGTCTCCTTCTCTCCTTGTCGTTGCCCTATATGTGCGCGACCAATTACCTTGTTCGCTGCGATCTGTCTCCTTGTTTGTCGCGACCTATCGCCGTGTGCCTTGCCTTCTTTTGTAGTTCTGTTCGAGCGGACTGTCTGCTTGCCGCTCGACTTCTACCCTTCTGCTTGATACTGCGGCTTGGTCGTGGTCTTTCTGGCCGCTGGTGTTTGACATCCTGACTGCTGCAGTACTTCTTCTACCTATCCGCGCGGCTTGTTTCCTAACCGCGTAGCTTCCTGTTGGTTGCTCTTATGGCTCTTTCTGATGCTTCCACTGCCACCACTCCTGCCGCCACCCTTGTTGCCAATCCGGCTCCGCCTCTACCTCCTACTCCTTCCGGGAACCTTGGCACCGTTTCCAAGCTTGTCGGCTCCAACTACCCGGATTGGAGCGTCTCTTTCACCTTTCTCCTTCGCTCACAATGCAAAAGCCACCATCTCGTTGATAACCCTCCTCCTACCACTTCACCTCTCTTTGATGACTGGGATGCGAGTGACGCGCTTGTGCCTACTTGGCTTGCTAACAGTCTATCTGATGAGTGCCTTCCCATCATCCGTCATGATGAGACGGTGAAGGCCACTTGGCTTCATCTTGCTGCTTTGTAATCCAAAGGGTCTCAGACGTCCCGCATCTATACGTTGTATGCGGATCTCTTTGCCTGGCCTACCTTGTCTCCTGCTGCTGCCTACCAACAAGTTCAAGCTCTTGGGGCTGAGATTCTTCAGAATCGCCCCTTTTCTGCGGATCTGGCTCAACAATACAAGCACTTCCAGGAGCTTCTAGTTGTGTGTTATCTGCTCCGTCTTCCTAAAACTTATGACATGATCCGCCAACAAATTCTGGGTGAGGCGGAATCTCCTACTTTAAATGCCACCGCTGCTCGCATCGCCGCTGTCACCTATCTCCTTCAGCGCCCGCTTCTGCCCGCTCCTTCTCCACCAGATAACTATGCTCATCAAACTCAGCGGAGTGGCTCTGGTAGCCGCAGTCATCCGTCTGGCAGAAGTCCTTCTTCCCGCTACCTCTGCTCTCACTGCGGCCGCACCGGACATACTCTTGACCGCTGCTGGACAAAGCATCCCCATCTTTGTCCCTCGGGTGACTCTTCCGCCTCCTCTTCCAAGCTGTCTGCTTCTGTGGTCACATCATCAGGTAGTGCCCATGTGGTCACTCAAGGTAAATGGCTTATCGACTCCGGTGCAACTAATCATATGACGAGCAATCCTCAGTGCTTCTATCTCCTCGAACAGCATGATCGGTTGCCCCCGGTCCTCATTGCAGACGGTTCTCCCTCCCCGGTTCATGGGTCGGGAGTGGTTCATGTTACTCCATCCCTTCGGCTAGAGGACACTCTCTATGTGCCCAAGTTTTCGTGCAATCTATTGTCGGTTACTTCTTTATGCAAGCAGCTTCAATGATCTGTAATGTTTACTCCATCTTCTTGTTCGTTTCAGGATCCGAGCTCCCAGTGGATGATTTATACTGGGATAGAGAGCGGAGGCCTCTACTTCCTCGACAATGTTTCCGCTTTGTCTTCCTTCTCTTCTTCTTGTACGGATCTTCTCCAGTTGTATCTCCGTCTCTGTCATCCTCCACCACGGCTTCTACATCAGCTTCTACCCCACCTCCCTCCCTCCAATACTCCTCTTAACTGCGAAGCATGTCAACTTGGCAAGCATCAATGTTCCTCCTTCCCGCAGAAGCAAGGTCGGGGCTCTACTCGTCCGTTTGATCTAGTACACTCCGATATCTGGGGACCTGCTCCTACCCTTACTATTGGTCAGGGAAGTTCTTATTTTGTAACCTTTATTGATGATTTTTCTAGATGTACTTGGGTGTATCTCTTACGAGATCGCTCTGAACTTTTTAATGTATGGACCTCCTATTATCATTTAACCAAAAATCAGTTTGGTGTTGGTATTAAAACTTTTCGCTCTGATAATCCAAAAGAGTACTTAAGTCATGCTTTTACCTCCTTCTGTGTGAACATGGTGTTATTCATCAGACAAGCTATGTCTATACATCCCAACAAAATGGGGTGGCGGAACGCAAAAACCGTCACCTCCTCAATGTCGCTCGCACATTGATGACTCAAATGCATGTCCCTCGCTCATATTGGGGCTATGCTGTTCTTCTTTCCTGCTATCTCATCAATCGCATTCCCTCCTCCATTCTTAAGGGAAAAACCCCTTTTTCCATCCTTTATCCAGGCAAGGAGCCTTTTCCTCTCCCCCTCCGAATCTTTGGGTGCACTGCTTTTGTGCATGCCCCATCTGCCACCCGTGATAAGCTCTCCCCTCGCTCCACCAAATGTGTCTCTCTGGGGTACTCCGCCACTCAGAAAGGCTACTGCTGCTTTGACCCTGTTCATCGTAAGTAGTTCGTCTTCGCTGACGTTACCTTCTTCGAGAATGCCTCCTACTTCTCGGAAGACTCCTATTCTCTTCCCCCCAACTCTGATTCTCATGTTATTCCGTTCATCCCCTCGTCTCCTACTGCGATATCCGCCCCTCCTCTGTCTCCTCCCACTCCTCTCTCTCCGCCTCCATCTCCCTCATCTCCGCTGTCATCGCTCTCTCCTCCCGGGCCAGCTCTCTCTGCCACGGATGCTCTGGATGCCGAGGAGCCCGCCAACCTGGATCTTCCTGTAGCTATTCGCAAAGGGTGCAGACGTGTACTCTATACCCCCTTGCTGTTGTTGTTTCATATGATCGTCTTACCTCTTCTCGCATGGCCTTTGCACTGGCTATCTCTGCCACTACCACACCTCGTTCCTACTAGGAGGCCCTTGCTATTCCTCACTGGAAGATGGCCATGGATGAGGAAATGGCGACCCTAACAGAGCGGGGTACCTGGACACTTGTCCCTCCTCCCTTTGATACAGATGTTGTTGGCTGTCGCTGGGTCTTTGTGGTCAAATTTGGCCCAGATGGCACTGTGGACCGTTATAAAGCTCGCCTGGTGGCTAAGGGATTTACTCAGACCTATGGGGTTGATTACTTTGACACCTTCTCTCCCGTGGCTCGTCTCAGCACTATACGGGTCCTTCTCTCTGTGGCGGTCAACAAAGACTGGCCACTTTCCCAGCTGGATATCAAGAATGCCTTCCTTTATGATGATCTTCAGGAGGCCGTCTACATGGAGCAACCTCCTGGGTATGTTGTTCAGGGGGAGACACGAGTATGCCGGCTATAGAAGGCAATCTATGGCCTCAAGCAGAGCCCTCGAGCTTGGTTTGACAAGTTCAGCGGCATCGTGGCGGCTGTTGGTTTTGCTCGCAGCGCTGCTGATCACTCTCTATTTATTCGCAAAACCTCTTCGAGACTCGTGGTTCTTGCAGTATATGTTGATGATATTCTTCTCACTGGTGATGACCAGGAAGGAGTAGCCTTGACAAAACGGCATCTTCGCCAATATCTGGTCACAAAAGATATGGGTTCTCTGAAGTACTTTTTGGGGATCGAAATCTCTCGGAAGCCCAACTCTTTAGTCCTCTCTCAGCGTAAGTATGCCCTTGATATTTTAAAAGAAGCAGGATTGACGGGGGCCAAACCTGCCCGATGTCCCATGGCTGTTGGAGAAGACAAAAACTGGACAGATGATTCGCCTCTTCTTTCAGATGCTTCGCGGTACAGGCGTCTGGTTGGTAAGCTCATATACCTCACCGTGACTAGACCCGACATTTCCTATGCTGTGGGCAAGGTGAGTCAATTCATGCAAGCTCCCAGGGAGTGCCATCTACAGTCCGCCTTGCGGATCTTGGAGTACGTCAAAGCAGCCCCTCGGAAAGGATTACTCTTTCAGAAGAATGATCATCTGAGGGTTGAAGCATACTCAGATGCGAATTACGCTGATGACAAAGGGGACCGCAAGTCTACCTTTGGTTTCTGTACTTTTGTTGGGGGCAATCTGATAAGCTAGAATAGCAAGAAGTAGTCTGTTGTCTCCAGGTCCAGTGCTGAAGCAGAGTATCGGAGTATGACATCGACCACTTGTGAGCTAAAATGGCTACGGGCTCTCATGTTGGATTTAGGAGAGGTCTACAACCATCCTCTACCTATGTTCTGTGACAACAAGGCTGTTATATACATCTCCAAAAATCCAGTCTTCCATGAGAGAACCAAGCACATTGAGGTCGACTGTCATTTCATTTGTGAAGAGATTCTGAAGGAACAAATTTGCACACCCTTTGTCACGTATGAAAAAGAACTGGGTGACATCTTCACCAAGCCAGTATCCGCCTCGTTTCTTCATATATGTGACAAGCTGGGCATGATCGACATATATGCTCCAGCTTGAGGGGGAGTGTTGAAGTTGGAGACCGGGCGGTCTGTCGGTCTGGCTTTGCGGGTTATTGACCGAGCGGTCTAGCGGTTTGCCTTCAGCGGTTTGGTTGCTGTGTTGAGGTCTGAGGTCCAAGAGGTCTAGCGGTTTGTCACTGGCGACTTGGAGACCGGGCGGTCTAACGGTCTCACATGGCGGCTTGTCTCTCTCTGGCAATGGCCGAGCGGTTAGCCCTTCTGTCTAACCGCGCGGCTTGTGCGGTTTGTGTTTGTACAGTCCGTGTGTTTTTAGTCCCACATCTGTTATTTTTATTCTCTCTTCTCTCCTCCATTCTATATAATGGAGGCCATACCTTTGTAATAGATACCTTTCTCTGATAATAAAATTTTAGTTATACCATTTCCAGCTTGTTTTAGTTCGCTTCTAACATAGTGAAAGCTGAATGCCAGAAGCCTTGAGGTTTCCTAAAGTTGCTACTTATTTAGGAATTGAAGTTTGATGATATTTCAATGGATTTTGTACACGGTTTGCCGAGATCTCAATGCGGTAACGATTCAATTTGGGTGATCGTAGAACGGTTGACTAAAGTCGCTCACTTCATTCCGAACAAGGGGGATGATTCAGTGGAAATCTTGGCTAAGCTTTATGTTGAATAAATCGTACGATTGCATGCTGTTCCCTGTAGCATCGTAAGTGATCGAGACGGGCGCTTCACTTCGAATGATTGGAGGTTAATCCATTAGTTGTTGGGGACGAAGTTAACATTCAGTACGACCATTCATCCACAAACAGATGGCCAGATTGAGAGGACCAACAGAACGACGGAGGACATGCTCCGAATTTGCACCTTAGATTTTGGGAAAAGATGGGAATATGATCTCTATAGGGTAGAGTTCGCCTATAATAATAACTATCAAGCTAGCATAAATATGGCACCGTTTGAAGCTTTGTATGGTAGGAAATGTCGTACACCATTAGCTTGGGCGGAAACAGGCGAATCTAAGTTATTTAAGCGTAAAGAAGTCGAAGATGCAAATTTGACGATATGCACTATCCGGGAGAGACTATTGATAGCCCAAGATAGGCAGGCAAAGTATTACAACGCCAAGCATCGAAGCATAGATTTTGCGGTTGACGATTGGATATATTTGAAAATCAAGCCATTAAAGGGTGTGTCCAGGATTCCGCGCTTGAAAAAGTTAAGTCTGAGGTATCTTGGTCCGTTCGAAGTAGTGGAATGAGTTGGGGAAGCTGCCTATCGGCTAGCTCTTTCGGCAGAATTGAGTGGATTGCATGATGTGTTCTACATATCCGTGCTTCCGAAAGTCGTAAAAGATCCAACTAGGGTAATTTCAAATGATTGTGTACCAGTCGAGTTTGGGCTAATGACGAAGGGTAGACCCATTCGGATCGAGGATAGAGAGGATAAGCACCTGCAGAACAAGACAATCGGGATGTTCAAGGTCTGGTGGGACAACTATGGCCGTGAGGAGCTAACAAGGGAGCGGGAGCAAACCATGCACGCTGAATTTCCCGAATTATTTGTATAAAATATTGTAATCTTTGTTGAAGAAAATGTATATTATAACATATTTGTTGCTGTATTCTGGTGCTATATACAAATTTAGGGACGAAATTTTTATACGGAGGGGAGTATTATAACACCCCAAAAGTTACAGGAAATTGTCGAGCGGGGCTCGACGAAGGTCGTCGAGCGGGGCTCGACGAAGGTCGTCGAGCGGGGCTCGACGAAGGTCGTCGAGCGGGGCTCGACGAAGGGCGTCGAGCGGGGCTCGACGAAGGGCGTCGAGCGGGGCTCGACGAAGGGCGTCGAGCGGGGCTCGACGAAGGGCGTCGAGCGGGGCTCGACGAAGGGCGTCGAGCGGGGCACGTCGAAGGGCGTCGAGCGGGGCGCGTCGAAGGGCGTCGAGCGGGGCGCGTCGAAGGGCGTCGAGCGGGGCGCGTCGAAGGGCGTCGAGCGGGGCGCGTCGAAGGGCGTCGAGCGGGGCGCGTCGAAGGGCGTCGAGCGGGGCGCGTCGAAGGGCATCGAGCAGGGCACGTCGAAGGGCGTTGAGCGGGGCGCGTCGAAGGGCATCGAGCGGGGCGCGGGGCTCGACGCCGAGCGGGGCGCGGGGCTCGACGCCGAGCGCCCTACGGGGCTCGACGCCGAGCGCCCCTCGGGGCTCGACGCCGAGCGCCCCGCGGGGCTCAACGCCGAGCGCCCCGCGGGGCTCGACGAAGAGCGCCCCGCGGGGCTCGACGAAGAGCGCCCCGCGGGGCTCGACGAAGAGCGCCCCGCGGGGCTCGACGAAGAGCGCCCCTCGGGGCTCGACGACGATCGCCCCGCGGGGCTCGATGATTTTGATGCGACTCATGTTAGGTGGACGATTTGCGGTCACTGGGCGGTAATTGACTTTTTCAACTTCAACCCGAGCCCTTGCTTGGTTTTGTTGATTTTATCTTGTGCCTGGGATGTAGTCCGAGGCTACTTATGCAGACGGATAGGAAGGAGGAAATCATTATTTTCTTTTCTCTTCTATCCCTTTCCAGATCTGGAGCAGAAAACTCTCTGCTAGAGCTAGGGCTTGTTGAGATTGCTGGAGAAGATCTTGTGCCCGAAAACAAGATCTGATGCTAGATTCGCGAATGGGAAAGTGAGGCGCTCATTCTTATCTGCATAGAAACGCTTTGCCATGCCTCCAAAGAGAACGTCAAGGGTAACGATCTTTCTCCTTGGATATGTGAAGTCCTAATTTTGGCATGTGCATGATTTTCCCCACCAAAAGGTGGAATGTTGAGGGATTTTCGTTGGGTTGATTCTTGAAATCCCCAATAAAGTCCTGCATATAGATCCAGAAATATGTAGTACGGAATAGACATATTGTGTGAAGCCCATCTGGACAGGTTTGTCTGGATTGGTGATGTTTTATTTTGCACACCGGAGAAGACTCTGCGTATAAACAAGTATTTTGTTGAGTCCGTGGGTTGTGCCTGTGAAGTGGAGTCACAGGAAGTACTGGAATGGATTTCCAAAAAAAAATACCCTCAAAGTTTTTGTGCTATATGCTGGCACAGCAAGATGCTGCAGAGTTTGGGTCAAGTTTGGGCATAAAAAGTGAGTTTCTATTGACCCCACCAAGGGCTCATTATGAACACTTTCACTGACTCCCTCTTTCATTATAAAGCCAATCCTTTGGGGACGTTATGGCTATTGTGAGCTATGCGCACTTAAAGGCCGGTGAGTCTAACAGACAAAGGGAATCCGACCCGTGTTAGTCTAGACATTGAACTAGAGATTTGAACAATGGGCTAGGGCTGAACTGTATTTGAGTTATGGTTGTCAACTTGAGTGTCTAAGTTATTGGCTTCGTTAGGATCACATAATGAGATTCTAGTGTTGTTTTCCATCAAGACTAAAGTCTCCGGCCATGGGCCGTGGAGCATGAATATTCAATGTTTACCATTGTGTTTTGGACCCTTGATCAGGGGTGGGACCCTGGTTTTCCGGTACACCGATAATATGCCTTGAGAGCACGAAGCGTCGGGCCGGGTCATCGATATTTATGATATATTGATTGTGCGTGAGAGCACATCTTGAGATATATCTTTATAAAAAATGTTATGCCTATAGGGAAGGAATACCACTGCTCCAGAAAAGGGGTAGGGTCGTTATAAATTGGTCAGCTGAATGCTGACCGTTGCCTTGTTTTCCACCGTTTTGGTGGACTGTCCTTGTGCAAGTGCTGGAGAGCCGAGCGGGAAATAGCGGCTGAAGCCCTTGCTGCTGCTTCTGGCCCTCGAAGGCTGAATGAAGAATTTTATTATTTTCATGAGTCGCCGGCCTGCGTGCCGATGTTTTTAATCCACGATGATGAAATGTAACTGTAAGGCTTTGAGGCCATAACTTTTGTATAAAGAGACATTCTTGTGTTATTATATATAAATGGTGTTTTATATATATTATGGACATTCAAATGAGTTGAGTTCAAATAACCTTAAATCTTCTGTTAGCATGTTCTGAGTTAGGATGCGTGTATGAGTTTTTGATATTAACCTGTAACCTCTTCGCCTGTTTGTGGCATATAGTGTGTAGCCCCGGTCGGACCTTCTATTATATGTTATTTAACAGATGGAGTCCTTACACAGTGTCACCGCAAAACGGCGATTCTTGCGTAAGACCCGGTAGCATGAAAAAAATTGGGTATTACATAGGACATGGAAAAGTGTGGTATTCTAAGACTAGTTCCTTAGCATGGAGAAGAAAAAGAAGTTATGATGATCTTTGGAGACAACTGCAGTGGACGTATTCATGATATCGACAACATGGGTAGAATAATATTGCCAACATAAAATGGTTTATTTGTAGAATGTTAAAATTAAAATTTAATTTCTACTATTCAACTCTATGTTAAGGCTAAATGCACTGTTTTGAAACCTATACAAATACATGCAATATTATAGACCCTAAATCAAACACCATGTTGCTCACTACATATAGAAACCATAGGTCTACATTTGTATCATTAAGAACAATTGCATAAGCATGTCCTCGATTATTAACCCATTTTATGTGTCTCACAATCGCGGGGGCATAGGTTTGTGTGCATTAGGAATGCTACATTATAATCCAAGTCTTGTCCTTAACCGGGGAAGGGTTCTAGTAGGTCATCATGTGGCGCTGGGGGGAAAGAGTGTTAGTTTGAGCGGGTCCTTATGCGTGCATATGGGATTAACACCCTACCCTACGACACGTGTGCAGCTCCTTATTCACATCTGTCACTTAGAACGTGGTTAGGGTGTCGACATATTGCTTGGGTCGAATGTGTTTTAAGTGTTTTCATAATTGTTCATATACAGAGCATGAACTTCATTTCATGTCTCATGGTCATCGATGTCATGCATCATACTCTATCGTGCTGGTCTATTTGTTTTTGCATTGTTTTTTGTTTGTTTTGTTTACTTTGTTTATTTGTTTATTTTTCTTTAGAAAATCAAAAACAAAAAAAATTTAAAACTCATAAATAAAAATAAACCCGTGGTTTCATCACTCTTAGGACATACATGGATAGAACATAAAGCATAATGATTATATACAATGTTTGATTTAGGATTGTTAATCCCTGTGAACATTGTCTGCTTGTCATGATGTGTCAACTCTATAAGTGCTTAGCTAATGAGTGTGACTAGACATGATCGTGTATGTTGAATATACCTCTAGGTATATGCGAGGATTTAGGTAGCACAATGACTTTATATTTTTCACACATTCCTAGACTAAGCACTCATGTAGAATCTCTATGCTTACATGTTATAACTCGTGATATTGTATCTAACACATTAGAAATAACTTGAATAATCAATGTCACGATATGCATGTGTTTATATAAAGTTTAAAACTTTGGGCCAAATCTCTAGTGGTCCATTCGTGTGTATACAAGTTAAAGTGCATCTATCTATGTGGGTAGATTTCGATTGATTCGAGCTCCTTAGAATAAAGTTTATAATATTTATAATACAAAAGAAAATAAATCAAAAACAAAACTATGCCTGCAATCAAATGATATATCAAGGATACCCCCCCAAGCACTACTCACTCCTCCTGATAAGTCATTATGAGCATTGTGAGGGTGAGCACCTTGGTCAAAAGAATCATTTTGAAAGTTCACCTAGTGTCAACTACCTTCACCTATGGGGGGGGGGATAGGTGACTTGCAGCATATTTGCGGAATTAAAAGTGTACTTGCAGAATCAAAACAAAACACACAGCACAGAGAATAACACAGGCAATTTATAGTGGTTCCCCGATTTGGGTACGTCCACTTTCCCCCTTCGACCTATCTCCCAATCCAGGGGCGACTCGGTCACTTCACCAACAGGATTGAAATCCAATCCTTGCACTATCGGAAGGAACCCTTCCACACGTAGGTGTCACACTCCCACAACACGGGTTGCACCCAACCCTACAACTAGAGACCAATCGGTCCTTTACAAAGAATTGAAAATAGCTTGTAAGAAATACAAACAACGTATGGAGACTAAGGTGTCCCTCTTCGTTTGACGACGTATTCTTGAAGTCAACGATGAGTCCACAACCCTAGATCTCACTTGGAGAGAATCTCCCCGAGACCGGCAGCGGCGACGAGCGGCGGCAAGGCTCTCGGTGTTTGCGACGGCAACTGAAGACAGCAGCAAAGCACTGGAGATTCAATCTTCTTAGCGAAGTCGGCAAGGTCTTCCAACGGTCACACTAGGATCGATCGTCTCGATCGATTCGGACGGGGATGGATTTCCCTATCTCAAATCAAGAGACAAAAGATCTCTGGTTAGATACGTGAGACGCTATGCAAGACTTGGCTTCTATCACCGTGGATCTGGAGAAGATCAAGATCAGCAATGGTGATCACTGTACAAGCGGCGACGACGAAGAAGGTTCGCGAGATTAGGGTTTGACGGCCGCTTGCATTCGTATTTTGTATTCGTGGTTTACTGTACACCAATACCTGTGTATTTATACACAAGGTCATAAAGATGACCGTTGTGGGCCCCACCAAAGCAAAGACCGTAGTCCGGTTCGAAATACCGCTTGAAACCTGGACCGGTCCAGGAAATGTTTGAAATTTGCCCAAGTCAAATTCGGCGAGAATCGTAAGTGATTCTCGACGAATCGGCGAGAATCACTTGCGATTCTCGCCGAATCCTACATGGCTAATTCTGGCATCACAGGTTGTAGAGGCCGGGGAGAATCGGCGGGAATCACATTAGATTCTCGCCGAATCGTCGAGAATGCAAAGACATTCTCGACGAATCGGCGAGAATCACTTAGTGATTCTCGACGATTCTGCCTTTAGAGAATTTTCTGGCTACGTTGAGTCAGCTGGCCTCAACCGGCGAGAATCATCTAGTGATTCTCGACGACTCGTCGAGAATCATAAGTGATTCTCGACGACTCGTCGAGAATCACAAGTGATTCTCGACGAATCGGCAAGAATCACATAGTGATTCTCAACGATTTACACTTGGACGATTTCTCCTCTTTCAACCCGTGAGCTGGTCTTTGGCCCATCCTTGCTCCATGTCTGCTCTTGCTTTATCATAGCCCTGTACTTGAAATTAAGTACACCCCAATAGAGAGAGTACACGTAGGCCAACACACTGATCTGCTCAATGAGGGATTACGTCGCGCAGACCCGTGTATATTGACCCACTGCACCCTGACATTGGTGTGTACTTAGCGTGGAATAACTGCAAGCACAAATTAAAAGGAATTCATCAAATACATAGTGAATTCATCTTAGCTTGATAAGAGGCTTCCTCAAATCCAGGTGATTGTGGATACAATACCCAACAATCTCCC
Source organism: Platanthera zijinensis (assembly GCA_039513925.1). Taxonomy (NCBI): domain Eukaryota; kingdom Viridiplantae; phylum Streptophyta; class Magnoliopsida; order Asparagales; family Orchidaceae; genus Platanthera; species Platanthera zijinensis. Next base: position 154,544,205 of record CM077078.1, on the reverse strand, counting down.
CCTATTTGATGAAGCCAAAATCCTACTAAGCTAAGATGAATTTCAACACTTAAGGCAAAATATGCATTAACCAACAGAGTGAACAATAAATGTAATTAGATCAATGTGAGAGTCAAATAATAAACCACACACATGTATATATAAATATGAATATCCACACAGAAATGTTCACATGATCACATGATAAAGAAAGTTTAAATGTGATAATTCCAAAAGCTAACATCCTAAAGATCTTTGTCCTTAGCTATGTCTTCTTTAAGTTGCTTAGCTAATAACTTTCTGCTTTGACGCTCAAGATACTCCTTGGGCTTTGGATAGTATCTCGGAGGAGGGGCTTTATCTGCCGTGGTGTTGTTCCTGAAAAATATGCTACGTTTAGCTTCAAATTCTTTATGCCGCTCCCATTCGTACTGACTATATACATCATTTCGATTTATTTGCCCCCTCTGCAGTAAAAAAAATGTGTCCAGGATAATACTCTTTGATACAGGACTCCATTTTTCATTCCTCACATCATCCTCCTGCAATCTGATCTTCTTTTCAGCTTGCGTTTCCCTAGAAGTCCCTTCTTGAATTTTTCTCTTGTCCCTGGCTCTTGCTATGGCATCTTGATCAAACCAGCTTCTTCGTTCAGCCCTTTCAGCAGCTTTCTTTGCCTCGGCTTCGCTCATTGGTACTTCGTCAGTCCTTATTTCACCCGCACCAGTACCAGCACGACCCACACCCTCAAGCGGAGCGACAGGAACATGTATTCCCGATGCCTCTGTTACCAGCCAGTGGGCCGTTTCAAACATGTACCTATTCGAATTATCGAATTTGTATTCGTCAATTATTATTTATTAAGTTGAATAAAGGTGCAGTTATGATTTGGTAGTTTTGAAAGGCATACCTATTGGTCCGATCGAAGTTTAGAAGTACTAACTCTTGAAGCCCCGCCATCTTAGCGTTATATGCTTCCTCCCCCTTTTTGGCTTCGGCGGCTATGGAGTTTGTATAGGAATGCAGAGATGCATCAATGTGCTTGATAGTTTTACTGAATTCGTCCAACAGAGATTTCTGATTTGCGTTCAGCGTTACCATGTTGGCATCAAATTTTTGTATGGTCTGTGCCACAACATGAACATTTTTATTGACTACTGTCAGGTCGTCAGTATTCTTCTTCAGTCCTTTCATGAGAAGAGATACGGCTGTGCCTACCTCTGTATATTTTTCGTCAAATTTCTTCTCCATCACATCTAGTTTGTGGTTGATCTGAACTACATTCTTAAGCATGAGATTCTCAAAGTCCCGCAGTCTCTTTAGCACTTTGTTGTGGGATTTCTCAAACGTATCCTTGAGCTCATCTAGCATTCCTTGGAAAAAATTAACAGTGTGATTTGCTAGGTTTGCTTGAAGTGGAGGAGCAGCAGGCAGACCCTGGTCAGGCTCCCCAGCAGAGGTATTGGGAGAGCTGGACACTATAATCGAGTCCACAGGGGGAACAAAGGGTTGCTGAGAGGGCTCCCCCTGCATTCCTGCATCCGACCTCTCAGGAGCTTGTTCTTTAGATGAACCAGCAGCATCCTCTCGAGGATCCACCACTTTCTCCTTCTCAATTACTTCTTCCTCCATCTCAGTCTCCAAGTGCTCAGGCTTATCTACAGAGTTGTGCATGTATTCCTCTACTTCTTCTTCCTCCTCCACATCAGCCACCTCATCTCCCAGGTCATTCATTTCTTCCTCACCTTCCTCTTCCTCTTCCACATCTGCTACTTCCTCCTCACCGTCCTCTTGCACTGTCTCCACAACATCTTTAGCTATCTGAGAAATATCAGATATGATGTTTGCAGAAGAGTGTACAGGCTCCCCCTTAGTTCTTGCAATCAGCGCATCAGGAACTTCACTGGGTGCTGCCATAGAGTGTGCTGGAGTACTGGTGTCCTCGGCCGCAGATGCTTCCTCTTGGTGTATTTCCCTGGCAACCTTGTCACAACCCGCATTTTCTTCAAATATAAGAATTATCAGAGTATGAGAAAACACGCGTCATGATGCCACGTCAAGCACGGGATAACCGCTGACGCTCAGACAAAACCAACTACAAACTTTATGTAAGAAAATCCTGTGTTTTATGAATAGAAAATCAGTTATATTTTAGAGACCGTATCCCTCGGCTCAGTGGATCACCTAGTCCACAAAAGAAAAACTATATTTATACGCTGCGGAAAGAAAAATACTTTAATTAGGTTTTACACCCTAAAGAGCGCATAAGGGTCCCAAGAGAACCACTCATGCTATGCAAGACGCTACATTTAATTTATATAATATATAAGAAAACGGTTTTCATACGTGATTTGGAAAATAGTGATTAAGTCTTATAAAACATGCTGATCATGAGCTTTATTTATAATACTAATTAGGGTTGGAAATAACTAGCAACCTAGCATAAAACCTTCTCAGAGCAAGTAGAATATCTCCAGAAAACGGTAGCAGCATAAGTAAATATATCCAGTATAAAGGTAAGAAAAAATACCAGTGGGCGTCAACAACCTGACACGAACCCACTAGCACATATGTATGTCTACAAGAAGGTACAGAAAACTATCTCACTAACAAGGTAAACGGAACTCCAAAGTCCAGGAGTCCACCAGCAACACCACTGCCTCAGCTAGCCACCAGACCGGCTACAACTCAAAACCTGAGGCATTCCAAAAGAAAACAGAATACCTCAGCAAGCAACAAGGTAAAAAACAACTGCATGCAAGAGTCAACCAAAAGGAAGAAGTAATTGAAAAACATGCAGTAGGAAGAGTCACATATGTCCAAAACAGGACAACAAGAAAAGCACAACGAGCAAAGGAAACAGCAACAACCCAACTCAGGAACAACATCCTGCCGGGCCTACTAGGCTACCAAGAGCCAAAAGTGCTGCAAACTACCAAGGAAGAAACTTCTAACACCCTAAACTGTGGGAGGTGGTAGTAGCAAAAACAAACAACGAGGAACCGGATCGAAGGCAAACGCAGTCCCCCAATCCACCATGTCCAAGTCAGCAAGCTCGAGGGTCTACACGTGAAAGCACAAGGGACCTTCCACCCACACATGCCCAGCCCGTACCTGGAGCACGAAAACAAGAGTGGCCTTGGCTATGTCACACAACTCCACCCCCCCTGAAGTGCTATAAACCACCACTACTAACCACGACCCACGATTCGGCCTTTTAGGAAGGTAAAGAAAACGGCCGACAAGGAAATACCAGAAATATAACAAGAAAACCACTCGGGAACGAAAAACAAGGTAAAGGAAGAGTGTTGAAAAGAATCAACACGACAAGGCGCTGAGTGAGACCCACTCAGTGCCTACCTAAACCTTGGCGTTGAGTGAGCTAGCCTCACTTAAGGCAAAAACCAAACTCTAACCTCAATCCTACTAAGGTAATACGGAGCTCGACGATTGTCGACCAGAGGTCGACGATGGTCGAACGGCCTAATGCAGAAATCGAGATCGACGATCTCCATTCAGAGATCGATGATAGTCGAACGATTCTAAGACAAAAAGAAGGCAGGGAATTTCCAGTACTCGAGTAGTTACCAACTACTCGTGTACCTCATCCCTCTACTCGAGTAGTCGCCTACTACTCGAGTACCTCAACCCTCTACTCGAGTAGTCGCCCACTACTCGAGTATACGAACATAACCAGCACTCGAGTAGTCACCAACTACTCGAGTACCCCAACCCGCTACTCGAGTAGTTGCCTACTACTCGAGTATGCTAAAACCACTACTCGCGTATCTACAAACCTGCACTCGAGTAGATGCCTACAACTCGAGTAAACCAAACCACTTACTCGAGTATCTCGAGTCCACTACTCGAGTAACCCAAAACCCCTATTCGAGTAGTACCTACTACTCGAGTAACTCAAAAACCCCTACTCGAGTAGTTACCTTCTACTCGAGTAACTCAAAACCCCTACTCGAGTAGTTACCTTCTACTCGAGTAACTCAAAACCCCTACTCGAGTAGTTACTTACTACTCGAGTAACTCCAAGGCTAATACTCGAGTTAATGCCTTCTACTCGAGTATCTCAAAGCTACTACTCGAGTACCTCAAAACCACTACTCGAGTACTCCAAAACTAATACCCGAGTAATCCACTTCTACCTCACGAGTAACATACTCCAATACTCGAGTAATACACTTACTAACTTCTGTAAAATCACCCCCTCCCCTCCTAACACTCCCTCTCGGCTACACCCAAACCAGAGCAAATATGAACAAAGATAAACGACATTATGCCGGCAAAGTTGGGTTCCATCAGCACAAGTAGGGGGGTCAATAGGAAGAACTAATTCCTATAGATAGCAATAAATATGAGAACAACAAGGCCTCTAACCTGGGCTAACAGGGATTTCAATTTCAGCAAAAATAATCAAAAGAAACTTGGCAAGGGCAAGAATACCACTTGCCTCAACTTTCAGCGAAGCTTGGATGGCTCTCCTCCTCTTCACACGGAACAAACAGCCGCAACACCTAGAATAAATCTCACGGCCATTAATGGCTGAAAACTCCAAAACAGAAACCCAAATCTCATCAAAACTCCACGAAAATCGAATATCTTACCGTCGAAACAAAGATCTCGGAGAGAGCAAGACAATGCCATTTTCGGAATCTTATTCCATCCACGAACAAGCCCGGAATCGCCGACCGAAGGAGGTACAGGACGGGCGGTTTTCTCCTCTGCTTTCCGCGAAAAAGGCAGCGACGGCTTCTCTCTCAGGAAAAGAAGAAGAAGAAGTTGGCCGTCACTTCTTAAACAGAGCTTTTATACTAAAGCTAACCCGCCGGTTCAGCAATAGCCGAACCCTAAAATGCCTAAACCCTTAATTACAATTAAGAAACTTCCATAAAGGAATAGCCAAAATATGGCTGCCACCAAGGCAAGGCAATAGCTGCCCAAATAAATTCTCCCGCAGAATTTATTAATCGGTCAAAACCGAAGGGCTACAGAACAAGTCAAATCAATTTAATTAATTGATCACAAATACTAATAACACACCAAACGACACGAAAACCAAATCACCTCGGAATTCGACGAAATTTGCACCGTAGCTAAATACCCATGCTACGAACACAACTGCGAAGTCGAAATTAACTTTCGACGAACAGAACTCAAGTTATACCCAAACAAAGCCAAACACAAACATCCCCCCGAGAGGCCACACCGGGTCACCCAAAACGACTCGGCTTACTAGGGAGATCTTGCCAACAGGCTACAAAACGGGGCACCGAGTTCTAAGGAGCTATACCATACTCCACACATGGCACAAGCCACGGAAACGCGTCATCGTAATGCCAACGAGAATACAAATAAACGCAGGAAAATCGGGGGCGTTACAGTCACTCCCCCTAAAAGAAAGTTTCGTCCCGAAACTTTACGCACAACACTCCTACTAAAGAAGGAGAAACAACTAATAGGAGTTACAAGAAGGAAAACATACCGATTAAATCAACGAAACAGGTGAGGGTAAGCCCTCCTCATAGCCAACTCTAACTCCCAAGTCGCGCTTTCCAAATCCTGATTCTTCCATTGAACCTTAACCATCGGTATGGACTTCTTTCGCAGCACACGCTCCTGAGTATCCAAAATACGAACCGGCACCTCAACAAAAGAGAGGTTGGGCTCCAACTGGGGCAAAACATCTAAGAGCTGCCCACTGCTGCGAACACACTTCCGTAATTGGCTAACATGAAAAACATTATGCACACCTGGGAAGTTCGCTGGCAAATCCAATCTATAAGCTGACACACCAATCCGTTCCAAAATCTCAAACGGGCCCACATACCTTGGGTCCAACTTCCGATTCTTACCAAATCTCTTAACACCTACCATCGGGGAAACTTTGAGGAATACAAGGTCCCCGACGGAAAACTCCAAAGCAGATCTACACCGATTGGCGTTCTTTTCATATCTCTCCTGGGCTATGCGAAGCTTCTCCCGAATAAGCTTCACAGCAAATTCCATTTCCTCAAGCGCATCGGGACCCAACAAAGGCCTCTCACCAGCCTCAGCCCAAAACAACGGAGTCCTACAGTGCCTCCCATACAAGGCTTCGAACGGAGCCATCTGCAAACTTTCCTGATAACTGTTGTTGTAGGCAAATTCCATGAGTCGCAGCCGCTCATTCCACGCTCCACCGTGGTCTAAAATATAGCACCAGATCATATCCTCAACAATTTGGTTCACCCACTCCGTCTGCCCATTGGTCTGCGGGTGGTAGGCAGTAGAATACCTCAGATCCATACCCAAACCCTCCTGCAGACTCTGCCAAAAATGAGAAGTGAACTGGGAGTCTCGATCAGAAATGATGCTAACCGGCACACCGTGGAGTCGGATGACTTCATTCATGTATAACTCCGCTATCTTCTTCATCGGGTAATCAATCTTATAAGGTACGAAGTGAGCGCACTTCGTCAATCTATCTACTATAACCCAAACAGAATCAAATCCCCTCAGGGATTTCGGTAATCCCGTAATGAAATCCATAGATATACTCTCCCACTTCCAAGTCGGGATCTCTAGCGGAGTCAACTTACCACCAGGCCTTCCATGATCGGCCTTCACACGCTTGCAAGTGTGACACTCAGCAACAAATCGGGCTATATCTCCTTTCATGCCATACCACCAGGCAATTTGTCTTAAGTCACGGTACATCTTCGTAGATCCTGGATGGTAGGCAACGCTTGAACCATGAGCCTCACTGCAAATCATCCTCCTAATATCCCCAACCGCGGGAACGCAAAACCTGCCGCGGTACTTCAAAGTACCCGCACCATCGATAGCAAAATCGGGCAACTCTCCCTTCTCAGTCCTGGTGAAAAGGTGCATAAGATCAGGATCGTCCTTCTGGTGCAGCCTAGTCAAAGAAATCCAGGACGGCTCTGCCACTGACAAACTGCTCTGTAAACTACAGCATCCCACTGATATATCCATAAGGAGGAACTCCTCCACTAAACGATCGGCGGTGAGGTTAAAGATCTTTCCCGTCTTTCGGCTCAGGGCGTCGGCCACCACGTTGGCCTTGCCCGGATGATACTGGATTTCTACATCATAATCAGCCACATACTCCAGCCACCGCCGCTGATGCAGATTCAACTCCTTCTGCGTGAACACGTACTTTAGGCTCTTATGGTCAGTGAAGATCTTGCATTGAGCTCCATAAAGTAGGTGCCTCCACAACTTCAAAGCATAAATAACCGCTGCAAACTCGAGGTCATGCGTGGGATAATTCTTCTCATGAGTCTTCAGTTGCCTTGACCCATAGGCAATTACCTTTCCATCTTGCATTAATACGCATCCCAGACCTACGAGCGAAGCATCTACATAAACATCATAATCTACTCCCTCGGTAGGCAGGGTCAGGACGGGAGCAGTGCATAATCTCTCCTTTAGCTCTAGAAAAGCTTCTTCACACTTCTCACTCCAAACAAAAGCCACATTCTTCTGAGTCAGCTTGGTCAAAGGTGCGGCTAGGGAAGAGAAACCCTCCACAAATCTTCTGTAATAGCCAGCCAACCCTAAGAAACTCCTGATCTCTTTAGGCGAACTCGGTCTACTCCAATCCATCACTGCTGCAATCTTTTCTGGATCGACCGAGATCCCCTCCTTGTTCACCACGTGGCCTAGAAAAGAAACTTGAGGCAACCGAAATTCGCACTTGCTCAATTTGGCGAATAACTTGTGGCTCCTAAACTCCGATAGGACCAAATGCAAATGCTGCTCATGCTCCTCAGCACTGCGTGAATAAACTAACACGTCATCAATGAAGACCACAATGAACTTATCGAGAAAATCCTTGAACACCCGGTTCATCATATCCATGAAGGCTGAAGGTGCGTTGGTCAGACCAAACGACATCACCAAAAACTCAAAGTTTCCATGCCTCGACCTAAACGCAGTCCGTGGAATATCCGCCTCACGGATCCTAAGCTGATGATAACCAGAACGAAGATCGATCTTGGAGAACACCGCGCTACCACGCAACTGGTCAAATAAATCATCGATCCTCGGCAGAGGGTACCTGTTCTTGATAGTGACCTTGTTCAACACTCTATAGTCGATGTAGAGCCGCATCGACCCATCTTTCTTCTTTACAAACAAAACAGGAGCACCCCAAGGCGACGAACTCTGCCTAATAAACCCCTTAGCTAACAGCTCATCCAACTGAACTCGCAACTCCTCTAACTCACGAGGGGCCATCCGGTACGGCGCCTTAGCAATAGGACGCGTACCCGGCTCTAAATCGATCACAAACTCAACATCCCGATCAGGAGGAAGACCAGGAAGATCATCAGGAAAAACATCGGCGAAACCACGAACAATAGGAATCTCTTCCAAGCGTGGCACGCTAACAGCGGCTCCAATCGCCGAGACTAAACAAACACAACAATCAGAAAGAAACAATCTCTGAGCACATACCGCAGAGATGACAGGAAAGTCCTGACACAGAGCAGCATACACGTTGCCGGGCTGACCGTCGTCCCTGATGAAGTCCAAGCGCTTTCCTTTGCACTGAATGACCGCATCATACCGAGAGAGCCAGTCCATGCCCAAAATGACATCGAAGTCCTCCAGATCAATCATTTTCAGGTCCGCCTTCGTAAGAAAGTCCCCCAACAAAACCGGGCAATCCAAAATGCCCAAATCTGACAACACAGATTCACCAAAAGGAAACTTGACACAGAAGGAATCCCGAACACGATATAGAGTCAATCGATGACGCTCTACAAAGGCTCTAGCCACGAACGAGTGGGTAGCGCCGGAGTCAAACAGAACACGCGCCCAGCGGTTCTTCACCTTAAACTTCCCTATAGGAACACACAAACTAAGAAACTACCATAGCAATACCGCAACACTCTAGCAAATAAAACTACCAGGCTAGAAAAACAGCAATCAACTAACCTGAAATAACCTGGGTCGAAGTCTGAGCCTCCTCAAAAGAAATCACGTTCAACTTCCCTTTTCCCTTGTCCACATGCGGAGGTGGAGGTAAAGCCTGTAACGGAACTGCAGGAAGAACTGACTGAACCTGAGGACACCGGGACTTGATGTGACCCTTCTGCCTACACTGAAAGCAGACTCTGTCCTTGGTCCAACACTAGGCCGCATCATGCCCGGATCGCTTGCAAACTGAACAGGAGACATCTCTCCTAGGAGCACCCTGGATCGCATGAACCTACTCCTTCTTCTGAGCTGCTGACCTCTTAAAACATTTCTCGACAGGATGGCCTGACCGACCACAGAAACTGCACACAATTCGGCTCCTCTTTCCCGGAACAGCATCGGGTACCAGGGGCTTCTTCCCCTCCACAGACTTTCTCTTGTCCTTTCTCATCTGCTGGCCTCTGCGCTTTGCCGTTTCAATAGCCTCAACCTTAAGAGCAGCCTCTACAACTCCAGCATAAGTCACTGACCCATAAGCAGTGGTCAACTGCTGCACTTCGCTCCTCAAACCACCAAGAAATCTCTTAACTCGATCAGCCTCAACGCTGACCAAGGTAGGGGCAAAACGGCTCAACTTACTAAATTCTATTTCATACTCACCCACCGTGAGTTGCCTTTGCTTCAGGTAGAGAAAGTCATTCATGAGGCGGTCACGCTCGACCGAAGGCAAGAACTTCCTCAACAATATCTCCTTAAACATTTCCCAAGAGCATCCAGCTACTAAGCTCTCCTTCTCTCTCAGCCACCAACTCTTAGCCAATCCTTTAAGCTGATAGGTGGCTAGCATCACCCTCTGGTCACCTGCGATCCCTGAATACGAAAACATCTCCTCCATGGAGATCAGCCAATCATCTATAACCATGAAATCTGCCTTCCCGTCATAAGTGGGAGGGCTCAGTCTCTGAAATTGCGAGATGAAGGCCATCTCCGCTGGCACCACCACTGGAGGTCTCACGAGCGTAGGGGGAGGAGGAACAGCTAACCCCCCAGCAGGAACTTGTGCACCCTGAGCCTGTCCTGCCACAACTGCCACCAAAGACTGAATCTGGGCTTGCACCTCCTCCAACTGTCTGCCCATAGCTTCGCTACTCTGATGCAGACTCTCGATTACCGCATCACGCTGAGCCTCAGACGACTCACCTTCAAACAGGGGAGTCAATCGAGTCGCAGGTCGCCTAGCCATCCTATAATCATAACCTCCCCAAATCAGATCCCCAATCAACGACTAGAACTCAAACACAAGTACATACCATACATATATAGATATAGGCTTAAAGCTGCTAAACTTGCTCTGAGAGTTTATCTTTTTAACAAAAATTTGATGACATGCCCTAACCTAGGATGGTTAACCATCACCTTGCTAACTCTCGTGCCTATATCGGGAATGCATGACTTTATTTTGTTTTGAAAACTTATGTGTGTACATATGTCATCCTGCAAATCTTTAGCTTGGCACATTGTGCTTATGTAATGATATGCTATGCATGTTTGTGCTATGCATTCTAAAAAGGCCCTAATGCATGTTATGAGCGGCGTACACATGAAAATGTTATGCATCCCATACTACATAACATTCCCATGCAACGAAAAAGAAACGTGCTAGTCGCAGTCATGTGGTGAGGTTACGCATCCCATACTACATAACCCTCACATGTAGCCCCTATGGTGGATCCATATACGAACACATATTATGCATCCCATACTACATAATATGCCTCGTATACTTCATGTTATGCCATGAGTGTAGTGTTCATGCTTTTGCCAAGACGTGCTGATCACATATCGATGTGTGAATGACATGATGCAGAACTACCAAAAGCAAACAAAGGAAGGTTGCTCAACTAACTTGTCAAGCAACCTCCCTCTGATACCAACTGTCACAACCCGCATTTTCTCCAAATAATAGAATTATCGGAGTATGAGAAAACACGTGTCATGATGCCACGTCAAGCAGGGGATAACCGCTGACGCTCAGGCAAAACCAACTACAAACTTTATGCAAGAAAATCCTGTGTTTTATGAATAGAAAATCAGTTATATTTTAGAGACCGTATCCCTCGGCTCAGTGGATCACCTAGTCCACAAAAGAAAAACTATATTTATATGCCGCGGAAAGAAAAATACTTTAATTAGGTTTTAGACCCGAAAGAGCGCATAAGGGTCCCAAGAGAACCACTCATGCTATGCAAGACGCTACATTTAATTTATATAATATATAAGAAAACGGTTTTCATACGTGATTTGGAAAATAGTGATTAAGTCTTATAAAACATGCTGATCATGAGCTTTATTTATAATACTAATTAGGGTTGGAAATAACTAGCAACCAAGCATAAAACCTTCTTAGAGCAAGTAGACTATCTCCAGAAAACGGTAGCAGCATAAGTAAATATATCCAGTACAAAGGTAAGAAAAACTACCAGTGGGCGCCAACAACCTGACACAAACCCACTGGCACATATGTATGTCTGCAAGAAGGTACAGAAAACTATTTCACTAACAAGGTAAACGGAACTCCAAAGTCCGGGAGTCCACCAGCAACACCACTGCCTCAGCTAGCCACCAGACCGGCTACAACTCAGAACCTGAGGCATTCCAAAAGAAAACAGAATACCTCAGCAAGCAACAAGGTAAAAAAACAACTGCATGCAAGAGTCAACCAAAAGGAAGAAGTAATTGAAAAACATGCAGTAGGAAGAGTCACAACTGTTTAAAACAGGACAACAAGAAAAGCACAACGAGCAAAGGAAACAACAATAACCCAACTCAGGAACAACATCCTGCCGGGCCTACTAGGCTACCAAGAGCCAAAAGTGCTGCAAACTACCAAGGAAGAAACTTCTAACACCCTAAACTGTGGGAGGTGGTAGTAGCAAAAACAAACAACGAGGAACCGGATCGAAGGCAAACGCAGTCCCCCAATCCACCATGTCCAAGTCAGCAAGCTTGAGGGTCTACACGTGAAAGCATAAGGGACCTTCCACCCACACATGCCCAGCCCGTACCTGGAGCACGAAAACAAGAGTGGCCTTGGCTATGTCACACAACTCCACCCCCTGAAGAGCTATAAACCACCACTACTAACCACGACCCACGATTCGGCCTTTAAGAAGGTAAAGAAAACGACCGACAAGGAAATACCAGAAATATAACAAGAAAACCACTCGGGAACGAAAAACAAGGTAAAGGAAGAGTGTTGAAAAGAATCAACACGACAAGGCGCTGAGTAAGACCCACTCAGTGCCTACCTAAACCTTGGCGTTGAGTGAGCTAGCCTCACTTAAGGCCAAAACCAAACTCTAACCTCAATCCCACTAAGGTAATACGGAGCTCGACGATTGTCGACCGGAAGTCGACGATGGTCGAACGGCCTAATGCAGAAACCGAGATCGACGATCTCCATTCAGAGATCGACGATAGTCGAACGATTCTAAGACAAAAAGAAGGCAGGGAATTTCCAGTACTCGAGTAGTTACCAACTACTCGTGTACCTCATCCCTCTACTCGAGTAGTCGCCTACTACTCGAGTACCTCAACCCTCTACTCGAGTAGTCGCCCACTACTCGAGTATACGAACATAACCAGCACTCGAGTAGTTACCAACTACTCGAGTACCCCAACCCGCTACTCGAGTAGTTTCCTACTACTCGAGTATGCTAAAACCACTACTCGCGTATCTACGAACCGGCACTCGAGTAGATGCCTACTACTCGAGTAAACCAAACCACTTACTTGAGTATCTCGAGTCCATTACTCGAGTAACCCAAAACCCCTACTCGAGTAGTTACCTACTACTCGAGTAACTCATAAACCCCTACTCGAGTAGTTACCTTCTACTCGAGTAACTCAAAACCCCTACTCGAGTAGTTACCTTCTACTCGAGTAACTCAAAACCCCTACTCGAGTAGTTACCTACTACTCGAGTAACTCAAAGGCTAATACTCGAGTTAATGCCTTCTACTCGAGTATCTCAAAGCTACTACTCGAGTACCTCAAAACCACTACTCGAGTACTCCAGAACTAATACCCGAGTAATCCACTTCTACCTCACGAGTAACATACTCCAATACTCGAGTAATACACTTACTAACTTCTAGAAAATAACCCCCCTCCCCTCCTAACACTCCCTCTCGGCTACACCCAAACCAGAGCAAATTTGAACAAAGATAAACGCATTACGCCAGCAAAGTTGGGTTCCATCAGCACAAGTAGGGGGGGTCAATAGGAAGAACTAATTCCTATAGATAGCAATAAATATGAGAACAACAAGGCCTCTAACCTGGGCTAACAGGGATTTCAATTTCAGCAAAAATAATCAAAAGAAACTTGGCAAGGGCAAGAATACCACTTGCCTCAACTTTCAGCGAAGCTTGGATGGCTCTCCTCCTCTTAACACGGAACAAACAGCCGCAGCACCTAGAATAAATCTCACGGCCATTAATGGCTGAAAACTCCAAAACCGAAACCCAAATCTCATCAAAACTCCACGAAAATCGAATATCTTACCGTCGAAACGAAGATCTCGGAGAGAGCAAGACAACGCCGTTTTCGGAATCGAATTCCGTCCACGAACAAGCCCGGAATCGCCGACCGAAGGAGGTACAGGACGGGCGGTTTTCTCCTCTGCTTTCCGCGAAAAAGGCAGCGACGGCTTCTCTCTCAGGAAAAGAAGAAGAAGAAGTGGGCCGTCACTTCTTAAACAGAGCTTTTATACTAAAGCTAACCCGCCGGTTCAGCAATAACCGAACCCTAAAACGCCTAAACCCTTAATTACAATTAAGAAACTTCCATAAAGGAATAGCCAAAATATGGCTGCCACCAAGGCAAGGCAATAACTGCCCAAATAAATTCTCCCGCAGAATTTATTAATCAGTCAAAACCGAAGGGCTACAGAACAAGTCAAATCAATTTAATTAATTGATCACAAATACTAATAACACACCAAACAACACGAAAACCGAATCACCTCGGAATTCGACGAAATTCGCACCGTAGCTAAATACCCACGCTACGAACACAACGGCGAAGTCAAAATTAACTTTCGACAAACAGAACTCGAGTTATACCCAAACAAAGCCAAACACAAACATCCCCCCGAGAGGCCACACCGGGTCACCCAAAACGACTCGGCTTGCTAGGGAGATCTTGCCAACAGGCTACAAAACGGGGCACTGAGTTCTAAGGAGCTAAACCATACTCCACACATGGCATAAGCCATGGAAACGCATCATCGTAACGCCAACGAGAATACAAATAAATGCAGGAAAATCGGGGGCGTTACAAACCTGCCCTATTCGCCGCTCCCACCGGTCGAATATGCTTACGTCCATCTTTTTCAGATAGTGCAACGACACTCCTTTGCTCATGTCGAATGTATCTCCGTCCAGCTGATTCAGATAGAGGCTGATGATTCTGCCAAAGCTGGGGGTACGGAGTGTGTCTTTAATTCTTTCAAAGAGTATGGCTCCCCAATTAAACCGCTTTCGGCAGACGATTGCCACCAGAGTCTTGAACATTTCTCCTGAGATGTGGTCGTGGGATCCAGGTTTGCAGATTAAAGCCTTCCCAACGATGTCAGACAGCAATTTTCCCTCCTCGTTCATGTCTTTCCTTTTGATTGACCTGGTCCCCCTGGCCAGTCCACAGAAGGACAGGGTCCTTGCTCTATCCTCTTCCTCCAGGTAATCTTCTTCTTCACAACTGGATAGCCGCAGGCATTGGGTCAGTTTCCTGGCGGATAACTTGACCTTCTTCCCAGCAACCTTGCTCTTGATGGAAGTGTCTTCGTGACGGAGCTTGGCAGTTGCAAAGAACTCCAGGACTTCCTTATCCAAGATCTTGCATGGGTGCTCCAGCACGAACGTCAGTCCTGCTTCCTCGAGCATAATGATTATGTTCCGAAACTTGTCCGAGGCCTGCGAGAATCCGGTTCTCACGAGCTCGCATCCAGTGGTCAGCCCAGCAGAAGTCCGTGGGGCCATAACAAACTAGAAGAGAGGTAATACCAATTTCCAAGTCTAAGGATCTCCGAAATCAAGAGAGTGAGAACAAAATCTACACTGAGCTCAACATACGGTAGGGGACAAGTAGGAGATTACCTAGTGCGGAGAGGCAGTGAAGGTTCCGGAGAGTCAGCGAGCCTGGTTGTGAGAGAGACGCCGATCGGCTTGGACGAAACCCTGGTTGCGAGAGGAAGACTTCAGAAGTGTCGTTGGATCACCACGCAACGCCGAAGGAGGAACCCGCTGGGAGGTGTCGTTGGACAAGAGCTTGGAAGGGTCTCGACGAATAGCTGGAAGTTGAAGAGTCGGCGGGATTTAGGTTAGATCGGCGAGATTTAAGGTGATTTGGCGGTATTTGAAGAGTCAGCCCGAGGAGTCGGCGGGATTTAAATTGAGTTTGCTGGAATTTGACAAGTCGTCGGGATGTAGGTTGGGTCGGCGGGATTTAAATTTAGTCTGCCTGATACCACTTGAAGGTTCCATTGTATAACCGGGTTTATGCATCTATTAATGTCCGAAGCCTTCGTTCGACGATACTATGGTGGAATTTAGTATGAGGGAAGTCGCTGAGATTCCAAATTTATGTCGTTGTCAAGGGTGAGAAAGTCTTAATAGGCATAATGGTTTCTTAATCCAACCAAGGGGTTCAAGATTTTCAAGGGCGTACTTGTGGCTGACAATGTCAAGCTAATCACTACTAATGTAACTGAAGGTTATCTTACGCTTATACTTCTTCCCTAAGTGACTGAGCATACGTGAATAATTTTTCTATATGACCATCCAATATCAAAAAAAAAATGAACTCATTATAAGGTGTGGATATGTCAACATACATAAATACATATATGTAATTGTTTATGCTTTATGGCTCAAACATTTACGGCTAATTGCAGTTACTTGTGATAACAAGATGTAACATTCACATTACCAGCACAGAGTATATCAGGAGGTCAGTATGCATGTGCCTGTAATGAAGGCACTGCTCCCATTCTCGACACTTTTTCCATGTTATTCTTGGAGCATCTCCTGTCCGGTTCCCATCAGGATTGCAGGAACCCAGACCACCCTGCAGGAAAGAGTTATCTTGCCTTAGGAACCCAATAAGTATTGGGTCCTAGGTTCCTGTCAGCATAATAGTTGAAATGCCCCCCCTCAGGAATCCTGGTGGGAGGACTAACATTTCCTCGAGGATATGGAAGTCCCCTTGCCTTTGACACAGAAGTGTTGTGCCAACAATCTAAAGCAAAATGACCCACCTTGCCACAACACAACCATTCATAAATGTTGTATCGCCATTTGTGACCTGAACGGGTGACTGTGGTAGTCATATTTCTAGGTCTAAACGGGATAGAGCCGGATATGCTACCAGAATTGTCTCTTCCACCGTGACTATTAGAAGGGTGGAAAGAATGCATATGGCAGGCATCATGAGGCCTGGGAGGTGGTGCCTTCCTTTCAGTCAGCCCCCTTCTAAGGACCCCATGAATCCCAACAACATGATTTCTAACCCCCCTTTCCTGAGTCCTAGGGAGGTAAGAGGCGCATTGTGAGCTGATGCTGGCGGATTCATGACGAGTTGGGGCTGTGGCCGAGAATACAAAGGGCTTGGTGGAAGCCTGAGGTATTTTCCTCTGGGTGCCCATGTCAGCTCTGGCACTGTGGGTACTTCCACATGAGGGCTGATCATTCTTGCAGTGACCAAGGTTGTTCCTATGGTCATACCTGAATGCATGATGTGTGCCCTTCCTGCTCGGGGTGGGGGTTCTGAACACAGTTTCCCCATTTCTCCATGAATTGACAATTTGGGAGATCCACCCATTTTCTGCTTTTTTTTATAGCATTTATCTTGGAAAAGTTAGAAACAATCCTCTTCTTGGTCTCTAGACGACTCTCTAGATCCGAGATCTTTGAGTCCTTTACCTTGATGGATTCCAATTGGAGATTCATCAAGGTCCTCAGCTGAGCAATCTCCTTAGCTTGCTCCTCCACAAGTAAGTTGCTCTTCTGAAGGGCACTCTCAAGAGAATCAGGATTTTCACTCCTTTGATTGAGGCTATCCATATCCCTTGCATCTCTGGAGGGACTACCCTCTGAATTGTTCCTGTATTCAGGAACTTCAAGAGGAGAGGGGCATGAGGAAGAAGTTACCTGCTCCTGGCTTTGCTGTTCAGGGTTACCGTAATTATCGGTAGATACTGTTGAGTCAGCTTCATCAGAACTACTTTCCTCAACTTCTTCTTCAGTCTCTGACAAGGACACAAGAGCCCTAATACTGACAGATTGATCATGCCCTTTATCTTCAGAAATGAGGACCCCTACATAGGCTTCATCCTCTTGTTGATGACAGGTCCCTGTTTTCTCAGATTCCTCCATGAGGCCTGAGATGGTTTGCCACATGGACTTGGCTGTCCTACACTTGTCCACTCTAGAGCGAGAAGGTCCAGACCAGACATCAGTGATGATCTGACGAATCACCTGGTCCAGGTTGAACAGAGAGAGCTCTGTCTCTGACATCTCTTTGGGACACTTGGGGATTTGGAGATCTTTCTCCGAGCTGGAAGCCTTCATGGGGATGAAGGGACCCTCTTCCAGAATGAGTGATGCTCGAGGGTCGATGGACTCCAGATGAAACAGTACTCTCAACTTCCATACAGGATAGTACTCCTTTGTATATGAGGGGAGTCTTAGAGGAGGGACATCACAATCCAACTCCATGCTTGAGTCTGAGTTTCTTGTTGACACTCGTGGCAGGATTCTACTCAAGGTGTTAACCTTTTTGATGAGGAACCTCCCTCTGATACCACTTGAAAGTTCACCTAATGTCAACTACCTTCACCTATGGGGGGGGGATAGGTGAATTGCAACATATTTGCGGAATTAAAAGTGTACCTGCAGAATCAAAACAAAACACACAGCACAGAGAATAACACAGGCAATTTATAGTGGTTCCCCGATTTGGGTACGTCCACTTTCCCCCTTCGACCTATCTCCCAATCCAGGGGCGGCTCGGTCACTTCACCAACAGGATTGAAATCCAATCCTTGCACTATCGGAAGGAACCCTTCCACACGTAGGAGTCACACTCCCACAACACGGGTTGCACCCAACCCTACAACTAGAGACCAATCGGTCCTTTACAAAGAATTGAAAATAGCTTGTAAGAAATACAAACAACGTATGGAGACTAAGGTGTCCCTCTTCGTTTGACGACGTGTTCTTGAAGTCAATGATGAGTCCACAACCCTAGATCTCACTTGGAGAGAATCTCCTCGAGACCGGCGGCGGCGGCGAGCGGCGGCAAGGCTCCCGGTATTGGCGACGGCAACTGAAGACAGCAGCAAAGCACTGGAGATTCAATCTTCTTAGCGAAGTCAGCAAGGTCTTCCAACGGTCACACTAGGATCGATCGTCTCGATCGATTCGGGCGGGGATGGATTTCCCTATCTCAAATCAAGAGACAAAAGATCTCTGGTTAGACATGTGAGACGCTATGCAAGACTTGGCTTCTATCACCGTGGATCTGGAGAATTTCAAGATCAGCAATGGTGATCACTGTACAAGCGGCGGCGACGGAGAAGGTTCGCGAGATTAGGGTTTGACGGCCGCTTGCTTTCGTATTCTGTATTCGTGGTTTACTGTACACCAATACCTGTGTATTTATACACTAGGTCATAAAGATGACCGTTGTGGGACCCACCAAAGCAAAGACCGTAGTCCGGTTCGAAATACCGCTTGAAACCTGGACTGGTCCAGGAAATGTTGGAAATTTGCCCAAGTCAAATTCGTCGAGAATCGTAAGTGATTCTCGACGAATCGGCGAGAATCACTTGCGATTCTCGCCGAATCCTACTTGGCTAATTCTGGCATCACAGGTTGTAGAGGCCGGGGAGAATCAGCGGGAATCACATTAGATTCTCGCCGAATCGTCGAGAATGCAAAGACATTCTCGACGAATCGGCGAGAATCACTTAGTGATTCTCGACGATTCTGCCTTTAGAGAATTTTCTGGCTACGTTGAGTCAGCTGGCCTCAACCGGTGAGAATCATCTAGTGATTCTCGACGAATCGGCGAGAATCACATAGTGATTCTCGACGATTTACACTTGGACGATTTCTCCTCTTTCAACCCGTGAGCTGGTCTTTGCCCCATCCTTGCTTCATGTCTGCTCTTGCTTTATCATATCCCTGTACTTGAAATTAAGTACACCCCAATAGAGAGAGTACACGTAGGCCAACACACTGATCTGCTCAACGAGGGATTACGTCGCGCAGACCCGTGTATATTGACCCACTGCACCCTGACATTAGTGTGTACTTAGCGTGGAATAACTGCAAGCACAACTTAAAAGGAATTCATCAAATACATAGTGAATTCATCTTAGCTTGATAGGAGGCTTCGTCAAATCCAGGTGATTGTGGATACAATACCCAACACATTTTGATCTTGTGCAACGACAAAACCTTAAGAAAAGTGCCTCTAGTTCTAGTCTTAATATGATATAGATAGAAATATGACGTGATTTTTCTCTCTATTTCTATCGTGATATCATATTGAATTACTGAGATAAAATATGTAGTAAATGTTAGTTCTACTTGATGTTCTATCTTTTGATTCTACATGTTCACATGCCATTGCTCTATCTAACGCTTCCATGCATAAGAATTGGACTTAAACTTCATTGTATGTCTATAGCACATAGGTGCTAGTACACAATCTCTATTCTTGACTTTTACAATGTTACAATGTGTTTAACTCAATCACTCTCTTAGCATTGTATTCTAATTTGTTGTGTGCTTAGTTTAACCTGTGTTGTCCAATTATTTTTACTCTGAACACTCATTTAAATTGCTTCTATGTACTTCGCTCATCTCTTTGACAAGTATGCTTCATATTATCTTATTTACATTTTTGGTCACCCTTATTGTTTTCACCCTACGCTTCACTTTATATAGTGCACTATTTGTTATTTTTATCATGGTTATCATGCACAATATTTTGTTTTTCTCATACATGTTTATGGATTCATTTGATCTCGCCCACCTCCTTTCGCTAATATCAAAGGGGGAGAAAAAAATGTTCATGAGTCATGAGTTAGGAAAGATCACGTATAGGACGAACTTGTTACATTATGTGAACGTAGATAGGGGGAGCGTATAAAACACGTAGATAGGGGGAGCGCGTAAAACATATATATAGGGGGAGCGTGTTTGTAGGGGAAGTTATATGTAACATGATCTTTAAAGATGATCTCTTATATACGCTATATCATGTATCTCATTTATTATATCTCATGAAAAGGATTTGATATTACCAAAAGGGGAGTTAGTTGGAGCCAACGGTTCACATTTCCTTAGTTTGATAATATAAATTTCCATATTATATTTGATCATATTTTGAGTTTGGTAGATTATGCAGGTTTACAGGTTCATGCGAAGCGAGAAACACTCCTTTGGCACCAACTGCTGCGCGGTAGCCGTTATTGTCGCGCAGTAGCCTGAATTAAATTGAGATGGTGCTTGGATTGCTACTACACCACGCCAGCTCTACATCCCGTGCTAGCTGACTCAATGCTTGTCGAGATTATTGGTCTAACTCCATGTGCTAGCTTACGACCACGCTGCGCTAGCACGAAAAAGCATAAAATATTCTTTTTGAATATTTTTCAAAATATGGGTGACAGCTGTCAGCATCAAGCGCGTCGAACTACCGCCGGCGGTAGCCTATTTTCGAAAAATGTATAAAAGGCTTCATTTTTTGTTCTAGACACAAGGAAACACCTATTCTCAAGCCTAGGATTCGTGTGTAGCCTTTGGAGAACCAAAACACCATCTCCGTTGAAGGAAAAGAAAACCGCCTCCCTCTCGTTCGCGCATGAAGAACTCTTGCGAGCCAAGGAATACAATGACTATGTAGAGTTGATCAGTTACAACCACACAAAGATCTCTAGCATCGGTCAAGGATCGCTCAACGGAGGAATTTTCTTGAGGGAGATTCAATCTTTATTCTACTTTATACTTTTGTACTTTTCTATTTTTCTGTGTTCTTGTGGTAAGGGAAATCGACAAGTAAAGGTCATCAAAATCCCGGGAGGATACCGTGAGAAATCATCTCGGGGAAGGGAAGTATAGATCAGGGGATCTAGCGGGGCTCTAAGACACTCCTTGAGTTAAAGTGAAGAGCCGACTCGAAGACCTTTCTTGGAGGGAAGAGGAGAGAGCCAACCTGTCCAGGTAGTGGGTTGGTATAGAAAACCAAAAGAGATTTGATATTCACCGTCACCGATCTCAAGCGTCACGAAGATAAAACTTTTGTAATTGTAAGACAATTTTGATTGTGATTGAATAAAATATTTGTGTTTTTATTTTTATGAATAATGTCATGGTTATTCTCCAATAGATCTCTAAAGGGGGTGTATTTCTCCAAGGAGAATTTTTCATAGGAAAATGAGATCTATGACCAATTGCCGAGCGCTATCTTGTTAGCGCCCCACGGTAGCTTTCAGAAATAGTTTTTCTGGACAAAATATTTTGAATTTTTAATTAACATGTAAAACCTTATTCACCCCCCTCTAAGATTGGCCATACGATACAACGATGGCTTTATTTTGTTTTTGCGAGAGGGCAGGCCCTTGCAAGGTCGAGGTGTAGAAAGGTAGGGTAGGTGAAGGGCTTGCCATTTCAAAACGCATGGGCAGTCTTGCCTAATTTGTGCGAGTCGGGCTCGCGACTTTGTTCAAAATTAATCAGGATCTGCTGAAGGAAACACAACACAATATTTAAATAAAAGATTATTTGCGCAAGTCTCAGCTCGTGGCTGGTATAATATTGAATCATAGAGTTCAAATTATAAATAGGAAATTATTGATAAAACCAAAAACAAATAGCAACGAAAAACAAGATGTCACTCGTAGAATCGACGTATGTTCTACACATTCCATGTATGCGGAAGTGTCTTCCCTTCCGCCATTCTATGTTTGAAAGTTCTTGGCTTGATGACCATCGTGATGACGTATGGTCCCTCCCATACAGGTGAGATTTTGTCTTCCTGTGGTCCTTTGTCTACTGCTTCTATGCTTTAGAGGTCTAGGTCCCCAATATTGAGAGGTCTAGGTCCCCAATATTGATAGGTCTAGGCTTCACACTCAGATTATTGTTGGATCTTACGATGCCCTTAGAGGGGGTGGGGGTGAATAAGGCCTTTATGGAATTTTAATTCTTATGTAAAAATATCAGAGTTAATTAATGAAGTAATGGAATATTTTATAGGAAATAATATTTTTTATATTTAAACCAAAATATTATATTAAAGATTACTTTGTAGGAAATTGCGGCATTCAATATTATTTTACTACTGTTAGAGATATCGCTATCGCTCAGTGCTAGATAAAAATATTGAATTCTAAGAGTGTATTCTAAAAAGCAATTTACAATATATTTTACTTTAATGCTATTGATAGAGAAAATAATATTTAAAACATTTTATAATATGAAAATAAAATTAAGATAATGAGACAATAAATGCCATGATTTTATTTTATAAGAAATTCATTACAAAATGTTTTATTTCTATAACGCTAGAAATTGAGGCGAATATAAAAATCCTTTTTGATGATTCACCGGTCCTTCTCCCAAGAACCGACTGGCTATTGCCTATCTTACCCCATATACGGCCTCTAGCCTCCCCTAGATATAACCTCGACCTATTCTTGCACACAGGGCTGTGAATTTATCCTAAGCCACACAAGGGCCTAGATGCCATGGATAAGACAGTGATTTCCTCCTAAGCCACACACGGACCTGGATGCCACACACAAGGTGGCGATTTCCTCCTAAGCCACACGTGGACCTAGACACCACAGAAGGCAGGGATTTCTCTACCGATTACAAAGATTATAAGATAATTTACAAAATATAAATTCAGAATAACAACTCCCTCAAAATGAAGCTCTGAAGACGACGTCGAATCCTTACAAAGATTGCCTGAGATGCTGCGCACGAACCGTCTCTTCTTCACTCTTGAATGTTCTTGGGAAAGTGGGATTTTTCTGAAGGCTGGATCTCTCTGGATGGAATGCACGGTAAATAATACTCTAGTAATGAAATTATTCCTCTCCATAGAAAATGAGCAAAATTTATACTTTGGAGCTATCGCTGGCGATACTGGCTATCGCCTGCAAGCGATATTATAATTGGCTGCCACATATCACATGATTCTGAGGTTTTTTGCGGGATGATTCTATTGTGGATCTACTTCCTGTGTTATCTGATATCACTTAGTGATACCTCCAAATAGTGTGCCTTGTGGTTGGATCGTGTGGAATGGCCTTCGTCACACTGATGTCATTTTCGCTATTGCCTGGCAATAGTGGCTATCGCCAACAGTATCTCCTTTTCACTTTTGTCATCAGAACCTTTTCTAAATTGTATATGACTTCTTTCTTATTCTGTAATGGGGTGGAATGTTCCGTAACTCTTCCCAAATTGAATGTTATGGCCGTTTGAAGTTTAACACACAAAACTCCTCCTTTTATTTTTTTTCAAAAGTGTACACAGCCTTGGATCATACTCATGACCGAGGACTTGTCTCCTCATTTAATATATACAACCTGAACACTATTAACACACAAAAGATTAGATCAAATATATCACAGTATTTGTTATTCTCAAACCAAGAGATGCGGAACACATGCTTAAATAATCTCTCCCTTTTGATAATAACTAATACTGATATGTGAAATTAGTGAGTTTAAGAACAATTGTGTTTTTAGCTAAGTGTGGCAAAAGATATAAATGAATAACAACACTACACCATTTATGGCCTTTAGCAACGCTTGAAAACTGTTTCCTAAAACTGCAAAGTGTTGCCAAAACATCAAAAACTGTTGCCATAGGGGTGTCTCAAATAGGCGTGTTCCCAAAGATCTAAGGAAATAGTTTTCATACCTTTAGGCAACATTATACAAAAACTGTTGCCTAAACCCTTAGAATAGGCAACAGTTTTATGGTTGACCTATTGAACCATTTTATAACTGTTGACATGTACTGTTACAATTAAAAATGTTGTCAAAAGCTACAAAGGCAACACTTTAAAACTGTTGTAAAAAAATTGCGATTTTTTTTAAAAAATGTCAATGGCGTCAAAGTATGTTGAGCGTAACATATAATGGCATGTTTGGAAATCACTAGAAATGTTTGAAATAGAGGCATATAAATAACCCCAAAATTGAACTGATAAATTCACAAAATTGCATTTAATAAAAGAACTCATAAATTTGTTGTACTCGAAAAATTTATATTTGCATATATAATAACTTAAAAGAAGTTATTCACAACACAACACACTGGAACACCACAACAAATTAATAAAGTTCTATTGCAAATCCATATCATCAGAAATACCAATACATGTAGTGGTTTCAGATTGAGATAATTCAGTAGGCTGCGCGCGCCCTCATCCATGCTTTTGCGCTAATCGCTATCATCTAGATCTATGCGTGCTGCGCCATCATCCGTGCGAGCAGCACCATCATTCATGCGGGCTTCCCTCATTCATGTCGGTCGCGCTTGCTGTTTCATAAAATTTTTTTGTGCTTGAAGAGATCCTCATTGTTCATTACAACCTTCAATGGAGAGAAATGAAACATCAGTAAAGCAAGAAATATAAACAAGAAATTAAAAAAATGAATGCTTAAACAAACAAAAATAGCTCAAGCCCTGCAGATTTTCTTACTACAAAATAGATCTTCCTCCCAAGAGAGAGGGAGGGATATAGACATGGACCATCTCAAAGTTTAACTGGATAATGCCAAAACACATCTCAGATAGTGGCATGGGAGGAGAAACCTTTACCATACTAAGCATGATGCCCGCCTTGGCCAAATACCATCGATGCTTCTCCATCACCAATCTGAGAGCCTCAGCCATTCATCATCTCAGAGTATCCTTCTCCGATTAGAAATGTCAGTACTGATGGCGAGGAGGAAGACATGTTGCGAGTTCTGCGACGAGAGAGCGGGATCCGCATTTCTCAAGGGGGAGCGGGCAAGCGGGATGCAGTCGGAGGAGGAAGAAATGTCGTGAGATTTTGCTCAACATGATAGGACAAAGCATGTGAAAGTTTTAAGAACGAGCGAGCTGTAGTCGGAAGTGGAAGAAATGTCCTCATGAGGAAAATACCACCAACCTGTGCAATAATGGTTTTAACCTTCTCTTATAACTCCACAAACAAATCTTCAGGATTAATACTCTTGAGCTGCAATAGAGAATTACCACAACCATCCAACGCTTCAGGTGGACAACGAATACTACCATAGTACTTGCTCTCCATTGCATAAGTGCATTCAGAATTTCAGGGGTATCAACATTTATTCCAAACTGTCCTTTGTGTCCAGGCAAAGAGTATTCATGAAGCCCTTTGCAGCAAGACAAGCATAAGTCATAAGAGCAATTAGGACAACTTCTATGGTAATCTGTAATTGATGTGCTGCAGTAATTACTGCCATAATACAAGTGCATGTTAAGTTAAGAAAAAAGTTAAACATTAAAGTATCAAGAACATATAAGCTGTAGCAGAGCGAAAACAAACCAGAATACACGTTCATCTTTCTCACAAGGAGCTATTTGTACCTTTATTTCTGACAATGACAGACCTAGAAATAGGAAATGAGAAACATTAATGTGTAGGTGGAATAATAACAACTCAATAAGCAGAAATTTAAGGACAACTTATGTATCATTACCTTTTACCCGAGCCTCAACTTCCTTTTCCAAGAGTTGTTCCTTTCGAAGTTCTTTGAACCATGGAAGCAACAAATGTAATGTATATAGATAATTATGTAATTTGTCCTCCATTCGAATGTTTCTTTTAGGAGGCTGAGATAAAACGTAAATTGTTACTTCAAACGAAAGATTGGATAGAAAGGAAAAAAAATAAGGTTAAAAAAACCCTTGACCTCCTTAATTCCTCTCATGCGTAAGTATGATTTACAATTACAATTGCCTTGGCAAACTGGGCACATAGTGGCAAACTCATCAGATGTTAACTGTGGATACCTATGAACCACCAAGAAGCAAAAGTAGTAGCATGATTATACAAACAAAAACTATGCATCTAAATATCACTGTAGCTTTTACTGTTTAAATAGAAAGGAAAAAAAAGAAAACATACATTTTATGGCAATGAACTAACAATGAAAAGGTAAAATAAGTGTCTACGGCACACAATTTAAGAGTCAACTCTTTCTTATCCATGTAACAGATTGCTGTTATCTATATTATTGTACTTGTTGGCCTCGTACAGCGCTTCCCAATCAGTTTCTCTCAGGTATTACTTAATTCTTAATGCTTTATTTCTATATATGCCAATGATTAGAATTATACAAGTACTTCTAAATCCAACATAACTTGACCTCTCCACCTGTTTTAGATTTATTGTATGGATGGTTCTTGAGGAGAGTGCAGTGCGAAGGTTCTTGTGGAGAGTGCAGTGCGAAGGTTCTTGCGGAGAGTGAAGTGTAAAGGTGCAGCCGTCTTTAGATCTAGCTTCATGGCGCTCCAGCGGCGAAGCGAGGGTTCGCCGCAGAAGACCCGTAAAGTTGAGTGGCCGGAACTTCCATGGGATATTGTCAAACCATAGGGAGATGCATACAGAGACTGCAAACTGTAACACCCCTACCCATTACGTGCAACATAATAGAAGGTCCGGCCGAGGCCCCACAACATGTCTTACAAACAGGCGGAGACGTTACTAAGTAATACCAAATATGCATCCTATCAAAGAGCATTCTAGCGGAAGATTAAAGGGTTGCAAGAATGAACTCAAACATCAACACAGAAGTCCACAGCTAAACCATGCCATAATATAAAACCACAAGTACGGCCTTATGGCCTATTACAAGTGTTTCTCTTTATACAAGAAGGTATCTTCCATACATCGGCATGCAGGCCGGCCACACATCAGTTCTTACACATGGTACAAAAATAGCCTTTGAGGGCTAGCACTCAGCAGCAGCAGCTTAGGGTCTTCCACCCTCATCCCTGCTTGGCCCTTCTTGACCTGCACACAAAAGATCCACCAAGCAGTGGCAAACAAAACAACGGTCAGCATTTGTCTGACCATTTATAACGACCCTATCCCAGGCACGGGACAGCGGAATTCCTTCCCTGAATAGCACTTATATACAATTAAAAGGGTATGCTTTAGCACATCACACTTGTACGCCTGTACAAGTCTTCATCCATCACAACGTTGGCACGATGGCCCGACATTCCGTACTCTCAGGGCACATTATCGGTGTACCGAAAAACATGGGTCCCACCACCGTTCAGAGGTCCCAGACATGACGGCAATTTGTGAGCATTCCAATCCACCATGGCTCAAATAGCCGGAGCGATTCTCATTCTGTGATCCAAACAGGGCCTTAAGCACCCCACGGTTAGACAACCAGAACGCGGGTACAGATCAGCCTTTCCCGTAGCTCACATACGTCAGACGTCGATCAAGACTGACACGGGTACAACTTCACCTTGCCTGTTCACCACACAGGCTTTTCCACAGTTGAAGCCCCACCGGCTCAACAAGTAGCATTCACAACTACAAGGGTTGAGATCACACAGCATCAACCCCCCAATAGTAGCACTCACAACTACATGGGCTGAGACCACACAGCATCAACCCATCCACATACTATCTTGCAACACCAAGCTACAGGTGTCCACCAAGAACATCACACGCATCACAATAATACAGAGTCTTGCTCTGATATGCATACAATCATCACCAATCTGGACCAACCTTTCCAGATGGGCTTCACACAGCATGCCTACCCGTACTTCTCGCTTCTGGGACTACTCTAACAAAAATTAAGGGATGGAGTTCAACATCCCAAGAGAACTCAACTCTACCTTTGTAGAGGATTCATGCATATGCAAAATGGAAGGATTTCACATATCCAAGGTGGAATTCGTTACCCTTGGAGGACGTTTTGGAGCCATTGCAAGCACTGCTTGGAGCTCTGCCTTCCCGAATATGGCCTCCGATCGCGAATCCGAGCCTGGACTAACTGGATCTCCCTCTCCTTCCTCCT
Organism: Platanthera zijinensis; assembly: GCA_039513925.1. Taxonomy (NCBI): domain Eukaryota; kingdom Viridiplantae; phylum Streptophyta; class Magnoliopsida; order Asparagales; family Orchidaceae; genus Platanthera; species Platanthera zijinensis. The sequence goes on along the minus strand of CM077078.1, from coordinate 154,516,142 downwards.
TCTTCTTCCTCCTTCCTTCTTCCTCCTTCCTTCTCTCACTTAAGAAGATAAAGTGAGGATAAGTTTGCTTGTTCGGGGTCTTAAAGGGGCTGGGAAAATTGAAGACCACCAGATCTGGAAAGAGGGAAACAAACGGCCGAGATTTGCAGAAAAAGACGTTTTCGGCCCTGACACGCCCTGTGACACGCCCGTGTCACAGGCCGTGTCCCTTAAGCGGCCCTTAAGCGGCGAAAAACCGCCTCACCATACGGGTTGAACACGCCCGTGACCACTGCCTAACCTAACATGGCCTTAGACACGCCTGTGTCTCTGGCCGTGTCGCCTCTCTCGACGAATCTCGTCGATCGCCGAGATTATTCTCGCCGATCGTCGACATGATCTTGCCGATCGTCGAGAAGGACACGCCCTGTGACATGCCTGTGCCACAGTTCGTGTCGCCTCTTCTCGTCGATCGTCGATCACGATGCTCAACGATCGTCGAATGCGCGACCTGCAGTAACCTGAGGAGGACATGCCCTGGTACACGCCCGTGTCTCAGGCCGTGTCACTCCAAAAACACCCGAAACCCAACTTTGAAACTTACTCGAGACCAGCTCGAGTATTTGCTTGACACGCCCTGGGACACGCCCGTGTCCCAGGCCGTGTCACTTGGCCTGAAAACTAAAACTGGGTTTTGGGGTATTACACAGGCTACGAAGAACAAGGGAATGGAGACAACCATGGGTGGAAATGCTTCCATGACCTAAGAAAAATTAGAACTTGTGTGGCCATTTTATAAGGGAAAATCCGGTTTCCGGCTAAGTGTTTGTGGAAATGCTTCCTGCTTAGTTAATGGCCGCAGTAGACCTTTCAATTATTGGTAGTGTCTACTTAACATTTGAACTATATATATATAAAAAAGCTCAAGCTTTTTGAACACTAAAAAGTTTGAGTTGTTTTTTTTCTTTGATGGTATAAAGCTAAAATGAAAAGATTCAGATTTAGCCGTGCATATTATAGGTATTAGATGATTCAGGTTTATGGCATGTTTGCTTGGGCGTTTTTGCTCCATCTGCGTTGGGAAAACAACGGCTTCTGCTTGGCATTTTTCTGAAACTGCAACCACCTCCCTCCATTCTCACCCGCTCTCATTCTCACCACTCCCACTCCAATTGCCCCAAAAAATAGATCCATAGCTTACTAATTTTTAACCCCCATTGCTTGAGTTGATTTCTTTAAGTTTTATTTTAAATTGATTTGTTCTTTAAATTGATTTTATAATTAAAATTTCTGCTCTCATAATTGTTCTCCAGGGAACAAAGGCAACTAAGTCCAGTGCATCAATGTGTATCAGAGGATTCTAATTGGCACTAAGGCAACTAAGTCCTATCATGTTGACAGCCTTGTAAGCATGCTTAACAGAAGAAAGTCTAAAAACATGAACTGAGTCCACGACACACACATATATAAATACAAATACACATACACACACACAAACATATATAATTACACATGAAAAAATGGTAAATCCATGACATATGTCTGCAACAATTATTTATAAAACATGATTAAATAAAAGAATTAACCACTTCTCTAAACCTTGCTAAGTGGATTATAACATGATAATATTAATAAAATTTGTGATCTTCGCAATTGTTAAACAAAAGTACAATCATTTACATAAGTTCATCTTTATAGTAAGGAAAGCAAGTCAATCATAGAGGCCAGTTACTATTATCCGCACTCTTCATTACGAACAGTAAAAATCATAAACTCAAGAAGGGAAAGATATTTGAAAGAAATGCAAAATCACGAAATAAAAATCATAAATGAAGAGAAGAAATCAATAGAAATCAAGAAAGAGGGGAGTGGAGAAGTTTTTTTACCGATGATGTCGGTGCCCGCTTTGCCCAAGGAGGCCTAACTGCAGCTTTGAGGGAGTGCTTGGTTTGGTGTTGGCGAGGGGTTTTGAAGGATGTCGGCTTGAAGGGCGAGTTGGCGGTCGATGATGTCGTCGGCAGTAGAAGAGTCACCCTCCAAAGATCGGGAAGAAGAAGGGGATGTTAGGAGCGGGAGGGAGGAATGCAGCGCGTTTGGGTTTCGGGGAGAAAGCCACAGGTTTTAATTTTTTTGCGGATAAAGCAGCGGGAAGTAGGAGGGCAGAAGAAGCAGAGGCGGGCTGCGCTCTTCGATGCCAGAGATTGGTGGAGCGTCGGAGAGCGACGGCGGTGGGTGGTGTGGATTCCGAAGTCGATGACTATGGCGTTGGTATAGTGATGGATATGCGGGAGCAATGCCAAGAGAAGGAGGGGATATCGCGGGCTGCGATGCTGATAGTTCTACTTTCAAGACAACCTAAACACCTAGAGGGGGGGGGGGGGGCGGTGAATAGGTTTTAATGCTTGTTAACACTTTTTGGCAGAATTCAATTACAGAATTAAAACACACAGCACAACAGTCACAGAAATTTAACCATCACAGATTGCACACTGTTTTATAGTGGTTCCCCAAGGTCTGGGTACATCCACTTTCCCCCTTCACCTATCTAGCAGTATGCTAGATTCGGCCAAACTTCCTCTTTACTCAGATCCACAGATCCTACAGCTCAGAACCTGAAATGGTTCCAACAACTCAGGCTCAACAGCCCTACCTCAGCCTTATCACAAAGCCTACAACTCAGAGAAGAACCTTCTCCTACACTCAGGCAAACAGCCCTACCACTCAGAGATCAACTCTCCTACACTCAGCCTTTATAACACAGGCTTACAACTCAGATATGTATTGACAGATCCTACAGAAATTAGAAAAGAAGTTTTTAATGTCTTGCCTTTGTTGAGAGAGAAAAGAACAAGACAATTCTTGATCAGCTGATGAAATCAACTGAATCTGAGCTTTCTTCAAAGCTTCTTGAATCTGAACTTAGCTGAGTTGATTTTCAAACAGCTTCTTGAGAAACCAATGATGGCTTCCTTCTTCTTCTTCAAGTGGCTGGATCCCTCTCTATCCAACACCTTTGATGATACTTCTGAATTCTTGAAAGAAGTCTACTTAGACTGATCCTGAGATCGTCTTCTTAGATCTTCTGATGAAGATCTTCTTTAATACCTTGCACTTTCTTGAAGAGAGGACTTGTCTCTTAACTGATGTGTTGATTAAGAATTAATTTCCTCTTGTGTATTCTCTTTTTTTTCCTCTTCTGAATCTGTCTATTTATAGATCTTCTTCATGGTAACCGGCTGATCCGGTTTCTAACTGACTTCTGACAAGTCTGACAGCTTCAGTTAACCTGTCATAACCCACAGCTGTCAAGTCTTCAAACAGATCCTGTGCCTTAGTCTTGGACAGCAAAGTGTTGAGACAGACTGTCAGAAAGTGTCGAGACCAACTGTCTATATGTGTCGACACAAGTGACTTTGGTGTCGACACAGCCTTTGATGATGTCGACTAGTTTGCCTTTAATTTGACACTGCTTCTTCAGAGCTTCATCTTGAGAATGAGTCGACAGAGAGAATTTGTGTCGACTCAACACTTCATCTTTCTTCAGAAAATAACTTGGTCTTGACTTTGCAGTGTGTCGACACAAGTCCTGTGTGTCGACACAGTTGTTGTAGATTCAGAACTCAGTATGTGTCGACTCTGCCTTCAGGTGTCGACATAGTTGAGGTCGACTATCTTTCTGTGAGTCGACACTGCTTCCCAGTGTCGACACAAATGTGGTCGACTATCTTTCTCTGTGTCGACAGTACTTCCTTGTGTCGACACAAATGTGGTCGACTATCTTTCTCTATGTCGACACAGCTTCCTTCAAGTGTCGACACAATTATTCTGAAGTGTCGACCCAGTTTCTTCAGATGGCGACACATGGACTTAGAATAATTTCCTGTATTCTTTAATACTTCTTCACCTGCACATGTCAACTTAAAACAACATCAAATACACCTTGATGTATATCATTAAGCTAAGTTAGGCTTCTTCAAATCAGGTACACATTTTCCAATGTACTCAACAATCTCCCCCTATTTGGAGAAGTCATAACCCTTTTAGTTAATGATATACACCATTTATAACAAAAATAATATGATGATGTATGACATTACAGGAATATTTTATATTAACAAAATGTTAACAATTCATCACAGAGTGAACATGAATATATGATTCCAAACAAAATTTTGTTTATAACTTGATAATGTTTGATTACAGATGTTTACATTGAATGATCAAAACATTACAAAACAATTGAAAGAACTTAGAACTAAGACTGATCAGGCTCTTTCATAACAATTCCTTTGCCAGATTGGATTTGAGCCTTCACAGGAGCTTCAGCAACTTCAGCAAGCTTCTTGCCTTTTAGCTCAGCTTTCTTCTGAGCTTCTTCCATTAGTCTTTGCCTTTCAAAGTAATGAAAGGGCTTTGGAAAGTACTTGCTCGGCTCCTGAGCATCTGGTGGCAGCCTTCCCAGCTTGGCTTTTCTCCTGAACTGTACTATAGCTTCCTGCCTAGCTTCATACTTTTGCCATTCCATTTCATTATACCACTTTCCTCTTTCATGTGCTTGGTCCTTTACAGCCTTCCATGCAGTTAGTATAATATTTCTTGAAGTAGGGCTCCACTGCTCAAAATCTGTCTTAAGTTCAGCCTGCTCTCTAAATCTTTTCTTGGATAGTAGAGCATCTTGCTGTTCTTTCAAGTTGGCATCAGACTTATCAACTTTCTCAATAACAACCTTGGTAACCTCCTTTGGAGGACTATACATATCCTGAACTTGCTGATTAATCATATCAAAATCAGGAGGAGGGTAAATGACTTGGGCAATCTCAGGTTGATTGCCTTCAAGTAGGCCTGTTTGAATTCCTGACTCAGCCACCATATCATCATCACACAAAGGTGGATATCCCAATGTGGCTCGAATACTATTTGTCACCCATTTGGTGTGCTCTGAGCCAGCATGAACTAATAACCTCTCCCCCTTTATGACTTCTCTGGTAATATGATCTCTCAGATCATCCTTCTGAAATCTGATCTGGCCATCTAGATAATTCACACCTACTTTAAAATATGGTTTCAATTTTTGAAGTTTGTCAGATATTTCCTTCTGAGATGTAGTGATGGCAGATTGAACTGAAGCAATAGCCTCCTTTAGTTTCTGATCAAAAGCTTCCATCTCTTTTGCTCTTGCTTCAGTCATCCCTGCAGTAGCCTTTTTAAACTCTTCAAGAATTTCATGGTGAGATTCATCCAAATTATCATTCATCCTCAGCTGATTCTCCAAAACATAACCTTGCTTCAAAGCAATATCATACACTTTATTGAGGATAGACTGTTGTTGTTTAGCCAAAAACACTACATCATTACCTCCCTTATGGAAGCAATCTGTCATCTCCTTCTTATTCATATTTACTTCAAATCTAATAGACTTAATATCTTGAGCCAAGTCAAATTGAAGGGATTTATTGCTCTCATCAGCATACTTTTCCATTGCTAATCTCTGCTCATCCAACTTAACTTGCAAATCTACCATGAACATATTGTAGTTAAATTTAGATGGAGGTTGGTGAGTTGAAGTTTGGAGTGCCTGCTTATAACTTTGGGTCCTTCTCTTGAAGACTATGAGCTTTCTCTTCTTAGCCATTCTGGCTTCTTCAGTCTCAGAGTCTGATGAACTTTCTATTTGAACTCTTTCAGGTGGAGTAGGAGGAATATTAGTTTTAGTGACATGTTGCTCAGCCTCAACATTCACAGGCTCCCCCTCAACTACTTGCTCCTCCTCAACTCCTTGTTCCTTCTCAGCTTCTTGCTCTATCTCCATGTCTAGTGCCTTCTCATTTTCTTGCTCCTCCTCTACTCTATCAGTAGCAATTTCAACATTAGGAAATAACTCATCTAGAGTGTATTCCTTCTGAGCTTGAATAGATGTTGAATCATCCAGATCTGCAATATTCAAATCTTTTGATAAATCAATTTGTTCTTTCTCCTGCACTGTTTCAGACATCTGCTCCCCCTGCACTTGTTCAGTATTTGGAATATTCTGGGTAGGTGAATACACTTGCTCCCCCTGCACCTGGTCAGGAGTAGATACATTCTGGACAGGAGAGTGAGCTTGCTCCCCCTGCATCTATGCAGGAATGGTTGCTTTCTGAACTTGAGTAGACTCAGGCTGATCTTCAACCTACTTTCTCACTTACTCTTCTGGATGCTGGGCAGTGCCTAGATCATTTGCAGGAGATCTCTCAGGGGTGTCCTGCCTGTTCTCATCAGGCACATCTTTAGACAACACCCTATCCCATCTTGAAAATAATCTTATATCCATTTTCCTCATGTGATTAATCTTTGTCCCAGGCAGTTGTTGCATAACCTCAGGGATCACCCCAGTTAGGTATAAACTCACAATTCTAGCCAGATTTGGCTTCTTGATTCCTTCCTTGATCTTATCAAAAACTACAGCTGACCATTCAGTTGGAATTGTAAACACAATTCTGGTCATTAGGCTGAACATATAGGCTGAAATCCTATCATGTCCACCTGGTTTGCACAAAATTACCTTCCTAACTACTTCTGACAGAAACTTGCCCTGTTGATTCATGCCCTTCCTATTGATAGCTGCTCCAATCTTCAGGGTTGGATCCAATCCACACCATTGGAGAGCCTTCCTGGTCTTAGAGGCTGGAACCTCTTCTTCATTCTCAATGATTGATAATTGAAGTATTTTTCTTAAATTTCTTGGTGTCAGTTTCACCTTCGTCCCATGAATAGTGGATTTTATCTTGAGACCAGCTGAATCCACTGATGCAGAGGTAAAGAGTTCAATCACCTCCTTCTTCCAGATCTTTGATGGTTCAGAAACAAGAAATTCTAATCCAGATTCAGAAATTAGAGTGACAACCCTTTGAACATCTGTCGGAGCATCCTCAAAGGCATTGCGCACCAACTCATATCCATCGTTGACGTTATCTGCAACCTTTGGCGCCATTGATCAGACGAGAAATCTTGAGTGAGAAGAGAGAGAGATTGTCGACACAGGGTTTCAGTCTCCAAAACCTTTTAAGCGTGTCGACAGAATCAGTTCTTGACCTATTTATACCTTCTAGGGAAAGAAGATCAAAAGTCGGGCAAAAACTGTCTATATGTGTCGACACAGATGGAGTGTGTCGACACAAACTGCTATTGTCTTGACAGCAAGTCTGGCTACTATGTGTCGACACCTATAGTGGATATGTCGACACCTGAGAGACATAGTAGAGCATCGGAAATTCTGTGTCGACTCTTAGGATAAGTGTCGACACAAAATCTGTAAGTGTCGACACCACTATTCTGGTGAAGTCGACACTACATTCCTGGATGAGTCGACTATTTGATTCTTAAGTGTCGACACAAATTCTCTGTGTCGACACATATTCTCTGACTAGTCGACATGACTTCACTGAGTCGACACATTATCACTGAATGTGTCGACACTATTTTACTTAGCCAATTTCTATTTTTGTCAATACCACTTGATAATCTAATATCACTTGTAAATTTGTTGATAAACTAATCAATGGTCAGCATGCCTAATTCAATTTTAAATTTATTGAATTTTGTTTCATCCAGTGGCTTAGTAAATACATCTGCTATTTGATAATCTGTTTTAATAAATTCCAATGAGATGTCTTCTCTTTCTACATGCTCTCTAAGAAAATGGTATTTAATTTCTATATGCTTAGTTTTACTGTGAGAAACAGGATTATTAGAAATAGAAATAGCACTTTTAGAATCACACAATAAAGGTGTTCTACTTACTTGAATACCATAGTCTTTCAACTGATGCTGTATCCACAATAGCTGTGCACAGCAGCTGCCAGCAGCAACATATTCTGACTCAGCTGTGGATATTGCCACACTGGTCTGCTTCTTACTACTCCATGATATCAATCTTCCTCCCAAGAATTGACAAGTACCTGTTGTACTCTTTCTATCCTCTCTACAGCCTGCAAAGTCTGCATCTGAATAACCTGTTAGTAGAAAATCTCTATTCCTAGGGTACCAAAGGCCTAGATTAAGTGTGCCCTTAAGATATCTTAGAATCCTTTTGACTGTAGTATAATGAGATTCTTTAGGGCAGGCTTGGTACCTAGCATAGACACATGTAGCATACATAATATCTGGTCTACTAGCAGTGAGATATAATAGAGAGCCAACTATTCCTCTATACAAAGATTCATCAACAGGTTTACCTGCATCATCTTTGCATATAGGCATACTTGTTCCCATAGGAGTTCTCATAGTGGAGGATGACTCCATACCATACTTCTTAATTAATTATTTGGTGAACTTAGACTGGGATATGGACATGCCATCATCAGTCTGTCTTACTTGGAGTCCCAAGAAGAACTTAAGTTCCCCCATACCGCTCATCTCAAACTTCCCTTGTATAAGTTTGGCAAACTTTTTACAAAGGTTGTTTTCAGTAGATCCAAAGATTATGTCATCAACATAGATCTGAACTAATATGATCTTACCTTTGGATTCCCTAAGGAATAGAGTTTTGTCTATTTTTCCTCTTGAGAATTTATTCTTAATAAGGAAAGTAGACAGGGTTTCATACCAAGCCCTTGGGGCTTGCTTTAACCCATACAAAGCTTTCCTAAGCTTATAGACATAATCAGGTTTAAGAGGATCTACAAAACCTGATGGCTGCTCTACATAAACTTCCTCTTTTAAATCACCATTCAGGAATGCTGATTTCACATCCATCTGGTACACTCTGAAGTCTTGATAGGCTGCTTAGGCAAGGAACATTCTGATTGCCTCCAGCCTTACTACTGGGGCAAAGGTTTGATCAAAGTCAATCCCTTCTTCCTGTCTGTATCCTTTTGCAACCAATCTTGCTTTATTCTTCACTATTATTCCACTCTCATCCAATTTGTTCCTATAAATCCACTTTGTGCCAATTATGTTGTGGCCTCTTGGTTTAGGAACAAGCTCCCAGACATTGCACCTTCTGAATTGATTCAGCTCCTCTTGCATAGCATCAATCCAGTGCTACTCTTGGATGGCTTCTTCAAACTTCTTAGGCTCCATTTGAGAATGGAAACTTGAATGTAGGTCTGTGCTTTGATTTTTGCTTCTAGTCTGCACTCCCTGTCTTGGATCACCTATAATTTGATCAGCTGGATGATCACTTAAATGTATTGTAGCTGGAGGAAGATTCCTTTCTTGTTGAACATCTACAGCTCCTTCTTCATGCTGAACCTCTTGGTTTTCATTAGCTTCTATTCAGTCTTGTACTCCCCCTGGACAGTAGCCTTTATTTTCCAATGCTCCATCTTCCTTTGATGCTTCAACAATGGAGAGCTTGTCCATTCTTTTGCTTATACCTGTTGAATCATTTGATCTACAAGACAACTCACAGTTGATTAATCTTGTTTCATCAAACACAACATGTACAGATTCTTCAACAACTTGAGTAGTCAAGTTGTAGATTCTATAGGCCTTACTATTTATGCTGTACCCAACAAATATCCCATCTTGGGATTTGGCAGCAAACTTAGTTAGGTATGACTTGCCATTGTTAAGTATATAGCATTTACAACCAAAGATCCTGAAGTAGGATAGATTTGGTTTTCTACCTTTCATAATCTCATAGGGAGTCTTTTTGTGGTTCTTGGTGATAGAAGCCCTATTAATCACTTGACATGCAGTGTTAACTGCCTCAGCCCAGAAATATTCTGGGAGAGAGGTGTCATTCAATAGAGTTCTGCCATCTTCAATTAATGTTCTATTCTTTCTTTCAGCAATGCCATTTTGCTGTGGTGTTCTAGGTGAGGAGAACTCTTGGAAAATCCCAAAGTCTTCACATAATTTTGTCATGCTTTCAGATTGAAACTCAGTACCATGGTCACTTCTGATTTTGACCACTGTACTATTCAGTTCATTCTGAATTTGCTTTACAAAACTAAGTAATACACTTGGGGTTTCTGATTTCTGTCTCAGAAAGAATACCCATGTAAATCTAGAATAGTCATCTACCACCACAAAAGTATAGACTTTCCTACCTAGACTAGGAACTGGCATAGGACCAAAAAGATCCATATGCAAGAGGTATAGGCACCTCAGAGAATCCTTGTTTTCAAGGCTTTGATAGGAGGATTTTGTCTGCTTGCCCTTTTGACAAGCTGAGCATATTTCTTCCTTTATACACTTAACATGAGGACCATTCCTCACTAACTCTTTGCTAAAGAGTTGTCCAATTGTCTTGTAGTTAAGATGAGCTAATCTCTTGTGCCACTTGACACAATGAGAAGCATTATCATCAGTTACAAGATAGATGGAAGAAGCCCTGTTCTCACATACAAAATTAAGACAATAGACATTTCTCTTCCTATACCCAGTCAATATGATCTTTTGATCACTTGACCTTTTGATATGACATCCATTCTTAACAAATGAAATGTCATATCATAAATCACTCAGCTGGCTTATGCTTATTAGATTGTGTTTCAAACCTTTTACATAAGTCACTTGGGCGATAGTAATTAGGTTAGTAGAAATGTTACCAAACCCTTTGATGATTCCTTTTTCAGATCCACCAAAGATCACTTTGGGTCCATCCTTGACAGATGTATACTCCTTCAGCAGCCCCTTTGTTCCAGTCATGTGCCTGGAACAACCACTGTCCAAGTACCATATAGGGGCATGGCCACTTGGACTTTCCTGCAACACAGATTTACTTACCCTTAGAACCCAAGTAAGTCTTGGGTCCTTGGTTCAGGTTAGCATTAACAAAGCTACCATTATCTCTTCTAACAGGTAGACTATTGTTCTTTCTAACACTTGTGTTATGCCAGCAGTCTAATGCAAAATGGCCTCTCTTGCCATAGCACCAACATTCAAACTTATTATATCTAGATCTAGATACACCCTTGACAGAAGAATTTCTGTCCATTGCTGGTGCTGCAGTAGCTTCACCCACTGATTTCTTATAACCATTGGGTTTATGAACATGGATAGGCCTGTTGGCATTTACACCCTTGTTTCTCAGAACATTAGTCTTAAAATGATCATGAATATCTTCATGATCATATTGGTTAGAAGGCACTTGCACCTTTCTAAACTTAATAGGGACTGAAAGGTTCAGTGGCTTGACAGGAGCTTTGCCTTTCCTCTTGAATTGGGCTGCCCTGGGGTTACCTTTGAATCATAATCCTGCCTTACCCTTTTGAGTCATAAATTCATCTATCAAGGGTAAGACAGATTTTGGCTTAGAGTAACTAGCCACTAACTCCTTTTCTATTCTTAGTCTGGCCTCCAGACTCTTCACATGATCATTGGTATAATTGATTGTGCCCATCTGAATAATAATTATATTCTTTAGTTTGGCAATTTCATTTGACTTCTGATCAATAACTTTTTCAAACTCAGTTGCAGCAACCTTTAGATCAGCAATTTCCTGAGCCTGAGATTTAACCAGGTTCTTGCTTTTCTTAAGGGCCTGCAACAAGTCCCCAAGTATTTATCAATTGATAGACATCTCCTTTAGATTCAGATGCATCTACATCACTTGATGTAGATGTAGCTGATTCTGCACTTGTACTACAAATAGATTTTATTGAAGGACATAGTACCTTACTAGGACCAGACTGATTCTGGCACATGTCTTCTTCTAATCCTGCCAACAGTCCCATGCACTGATGATCTTCTTGTTCATAGATGGAGTCTAGCAATTGCATGATGATAACTCTAATTATTTCTATATTTTTATTCACTATTTTATATTAATAATAGATATTTTATATAAATTTTATAATATTAAGTTTATAAGTAACAAGTTTCTACATTTTATATTTATATGTTCTAATAAATTGATTTTTAACCTTGCAGGGCTTATATATATATATTTTGGAACAAAACTGGATTTTCTCATTTTCTGCCTAGACACGCCCTGTGACACGGCCTACCTGGGCGTGATATAGGGGCGTGACACGTAATAACCAAGCCTGCAGCCAGAGCCCGTCGACCGCGCCAAAAGATCGTCGACCGGCCCAGACACGCCCGTGTCGAAATGTGACACGCCCGTGTACCCTTTACACGGGGCGTGACGGTCTGCGACATAACAGCTGACCGTGCCACGTCGGATTAAAATTACACGCCTGGGTCACGGGCGTGACCCAGGGCGTGTCAAGGAAGTTACCAGACATTAGCGCGCCGTTCCAGCCGTTGCCGCCAGATTTCCATTACAGCAAGACACGCCCCTAGTCACGGGCGTGACTAGGGGGCGTGACACCTTCTTGAAGACAACTTTCACTCCCGCCATTTTCAGCTTCCCGGGGTTTCCAGAAACAGCCGTGACACGCCCTAGGTCATGGGCGTGACCTATGGGCGTGACCCGTTAGTTAACCAATATTGGCGGTTTCTCCTCCAACGTTCCCGGGCTTTCAAGACGACGGTTCCGAGCCTGACACGCCCTAAGTCACGGGCGTGACCTAGATGCGTGACCAAACAGAAATTTTTCTATAAATTCCAGACAGCTTCAGATGCTGAGGAGTCAAATTTTGGGAGTTGGAGTCTTGTAATTTTCTGTTTCTTTTGCTGTATTTTCTCATTTCTAAGTTAGATTTACCTTTGTTGTAACTTTAATTTTAGTTATTTCCATTTCAATCATGTCTTTTCCTACATTATTTTGTATTTCCCCAATCATGATGTGTAGCTAATCTTCTTTTAGCACTTGATCATGATGAACCTTAGAATAAAATAGATCTTTCTCCTTCTTATTAAATGTCTTGTTCTTAATTGTTCTCGCTACGATTTATCTTTGATTTTTATTTCATCGAATTCATATTACGCGGATATGATCTTCGATCCAAGATCCGTATCCTAAATGACCGAGAGGTTGCGGATACGAGGAGATCACTCAAAGATAAAAGGAGTTGAACGCACTCCTCGAGAGAGGACGACGTAAATCTTCCGGATTGGAGTCAAATCCAATAGTGAGGTTCACCGCATAAAGCAAGCTTAGGGGTTTTGACTGGCCGAGAGGTCTTAATCGATCAACCTAAGGTTAGTTAGAAGCATAAGCTCGAGAGAGACGCTTCAATATTTTAGGAACCTCAACGGTCGAGTGAGTATAATTAAGAACTCGCATTTTATTATTTTCCAAGAAGATTTATTTTAGTCTAAGGGGATTCTAGATCAAGTGCTAGATTCCTCATATTTGAATTTCTCTTTAGCTTCAGCTTTAGTTTTATTATCTAGTATAATCCAACCAACTTTTCCGTTTGATAAAATAATATCTCTTCCTTGTGAGTACAAGTACTCAACAGGCCCCGAATCGCAATACGACACTTCCTATACTACATTTCGATAGGTACGCTTGCCTATTCGAGATTCTATTGTGGTTGTAATTTAACTTCTAGAAAATCCTCATCATGTTTTTGGCGCCGTTGCCGGGGAACTTTTCTTTGTTGATATTTTGAAAGCAAGGATCTATTAATTTTATCATTTTTTTTCTTTTATTTCAAAAAAAAAAAACACAAACTTTTTCTTTCAAAAGTTTTATCTTTAAATTTTTATATTTAAAATTTCTTGCGAAAGGGCCATGTCGGGTTTTCATCCCGCAATACCGCCTAGTACCTTGCGAACCCGTCACTGGGTAGCCCTTGGGAAGTCCGGGAAATTCTATTTTATAAATTTTTAAACCTTAAAACTTTTATCTTTTGTTTTTTTTCTTGTGTATGACCCGAGGGAATCCGTCACCTCTTTTTGATTTGGATCCGGAAATCGAGCGAACCCTTCGGCACCGCTTACGATATCGAGTTCCGAATTTTCAAGATACGGAATCCTTAGGAGACACTCCTAATCCTTCTTTAATTCTATCTCCGTCACCCTCTTCTTCTCCTCCTTCATTAAGTTATTCTTCTCATTCTCCTAGATCTCTTTCTTCTTCTTCTTCCAATATGGGTGAGCCAAATGCGGTCGAACAACGAACTATGTCCTATTATGCCCGTCCAAACTTGGACGAGGCTCAATCTAGTATTGTTCGCCCCACTATTGCCCCCAATAATTTTGAGTTGGAGCCAAGCATCATCCAAATGGTACAACAATATGTACAATTTAATGGGCTTCAAGATGAAGATCCAAACGCGCATATTTCTAATTTCTTAGAAATATGCGATACTTTTAAAATTAATGGTGTATCCGATGATGCCATCCGGCTAAGGTTATTTCCATTTACATTGCGCACTAAAGCCAAGCAATGGTTGAGTTCTCTACCAAGAGGATCAATCACAACATAGGCTGAAATGACGGAAAGATTTCTTACGAAATACTTTCCGCCGGCTAAAATGGGTAAATTACGCAATGATATTACTTATTTCTCCCAACTTGATTCGGAAACGTTATATGATACTTGGGAGCGTTTCAAGGAATTGCTTCGTCGATGTCCTCATCATGCAATTCCGGATTGGTTACAAATCCAAACCTTCTATAACGGCCTAAATTCTCAAACTAGGCAACATATCGATGCCGCCGCTGGTGGAACGCTTAATAACAAAGCACCAGCGGCCGCCCAAGAGCTTATAGAAGGTATGGCTTTGAATACCTATCAATGGAGTACACCTCGGTCTAAATCACCTAAACCGGCCGGGATGTATGAAATTGATACGGTCTCCAATCTATCTCTCCTGGTTGAGATGCTAAACAAAAGATTAGAAGAGATGTCTGCTCCCTCTTCTATACCTACCTGGGATCCTACTTCTTCCCCCTCTCCCACTACGTTGGCCGAGCATGTGGATTATATGGGAAATCTGAATCGGCCACTCTTTAATCCGGGTAATACTAATTATGGTAATACCTATCACCCGGGTATAAGGAACCACCCCAACTTCACTTGGAGTAATCCGGGGAACGCGGCTCGCCCACCAAACACAATCCCACCAGGATATTTTCCACCACAAGCTCCAAAAGCTCCCAATCTTGAGGAGTTGTTCTCCAAATATACGAGTACAAATGATGCCAATATCCGGAATCTCACCGGATCTCTTCGTAGTTTGGAGACTCAAATTGGGCAAATTGCAAAGATGCTCTCCGATCGACAACAAGGAGCGCTACCGGGCAATACAGAGCCCAACCCAAGGGAGCAAGCCAAAGCCATCACTTTACGGAGCGGGAAGGAGGTAACCACTTCTACAATTCCAGTTGAAACTTCTCCAATTCCGGTTGATACGGAGGTAACGATTTCTTCATCTTCTCCTCCGATTAAGCCTTTTAGTTATATTAAACCAAAACCTTATCAACCACCTCTTCCCTATCTGTCTAGAATGCAAAAAGACCGGATAGATGAGCATCACGGTAAATTTTTAGACATGTTTAAACAAATCCAAATAAATTTACCGTTATGCGAAGTGATAGCACAAACGCCGAAATATGCTAAGTACCTCAAGGATCTTTTATCAAATAAAAAGAAACTTGAGGATATCTGCACGGTTCAATTGAACACGGCTTGCTCGGCGGTTTTACTTAATAAATTGCCTAAGAAATTACCTGATCCGGGTAGTTTCTCTATCCCTTGTTCATTTGGCGATTTATTGGTAAAACGTGCGTTAGCCGATTTAGGTGCCTCAATAAATTTAATGCCTTATTCTTTAGTTAAGAAATTGGGTTTAGGAGAACCTAAACCCACAAGAATGAGCATTCAATTGGCGGATCGGTCTATAAGGTATCCGATGGGTATTATTGAGGATGTGCTTGTCAAAGTTGACAAATTTATCTTTCCGGTAGATTTTGTCATCTCTGACATCGAAGAGGACACCGAGGTACCACTCATTCTCGGTCGCCCATTTCTTGCCACCTCGCGCGCCGTTATAGACGTTAGTAACGGTAAACTTCTCCTTAGAGTCGGAGATGAAGAAGTTACCTTTACTATTGACACGTTTATGAAAAATTCGCTCTCCAATGACGACTCATGTTACTATTTAGAAGCTTCTCCCGAAGAAGATTTCATTCCTTTTTCTGAACATTCTTTATCGTCTATTGATCATAACGCTTATCTTGCAAATTTAGATTTAATTGCTTATGAAAATAGTGATAAGGATTCGATCACTCGCACACTTACTTTTGAAATTTTGGAAATTGGTAGCGATCGTTTGAAAACTTCTTATGATGAACCTCCCACGCTTGAACTCAAACAATTGCCTGATCATTTAGAATATTTATTTTTAGCGGAGGATTCTAAAATTCCCGTAATTGTGTCGGCCTACTTGACCGATGATGAAAAATTTAAATTATCTAATATTTTAAAACGCCATCGCCGCGCAATTGCGTGGAAGATCACGGATTTGAGAGGAATTAATCCCTCCTTTTGCACCCATAAAATTTTATTGGAAGAAAAAGCTCACAAAACAATTCAACCTCAACGCCGGCTAAATCCTAACATGAAGGAGGTAGTCAAGGCCGAGGTGATTAAATTATTAGATGCGGGCATCACCTATCCGATTTCGGATAGCTCTTGGGTGAGTCCGGTCCAAGTGGTGCCTAAGAAAGGAGGCTTAACGGTAGTTCCTAATGATAAAAAGGAATTAATTCCTACCCGAACCGTTACCGGATGGCGGGTTTGCATCGACTACCGTAAATTAAATGATGCAACCCGAAAGGATCATTTTCCTTTGCCGTTCATTGACCAAATCCTTGAACGGTTATCCGGGCACTCGTTTTATTGTTTTCTTGACGGTCTCTCGGGATATTTCCAAATCCCAATTGCGCCCGAAGACCAAGAGAAAACAACCTTCACTTGTCCGTTTGGCACCTTCGCCTATCGAAGGATGCCTTTTGGTTTATGCAATGCGCCGGCAACCTTCCAAAGGTGTATGCTAGCGATCTTTGATGAACTAGTGGAGGATATCATGGAGGTCTTCATGGACGATTTCTCCGTCTTTGGAGACTCTTTTGATTTATGTTTAGCAAATCTTTCCCGTGTACTCCAAAGATGTGAGGACACGAACCTAGTCTTGAACTGGGAAAAGTGTCATTTTATGGTGCGGGAAGGTTTGGTTTTAGGCCATAAAATTTCTAGCAAGGGTATAAAGGTAGATAAAGCAAAAGTTGAAATTATAGAAAAATTACCTCCACCCTCAAATGTTAAGGCCGTTCGTAGTTTTTTGGGGCACGCCGGTTTCTATCGCCGGTTTATTAAATATTTTTCTAAAATCACTAAGCCCCTTACACACTTATTAGAAAAAGACGCGCCTTTTATTTTTGATGAAAATTGTTTGCGCGCTTTTTCTCTTATTAAAGAAAAATTGATAAACGCTCCAATCGTAATAGCTCCAAATTGGGGACTTCCTTTTGAAATTATATGCGATGCTAGTAGTTTTGTCGTTGGTGCGGTCTTAGGACAACGCATCAATAAAAATTTTCATCCGATATATTATGCGAGCAAAACACTAACCACCGCACAAGAAAATTATACAACCACCGAAAAAGAACTTCTTGCCGTAATTTTTGCCTTTGATAAATTTTGTTCTTACCTTTCTTTATCCAAAGTTATTGTTTTTACTGATCATTTGGCTTTGTGTTATTTACTAACCAAAACAGATGCAAAGCCTCGATTGATTAGGTGGGTATTGCTTCTCCAAGAATTTGACTTGGAGATTCGGGATAAAAGAGGAGCGGAAAATCTTGCGGCGGATCATCTTTCTCGGTTGGAGAACCCCAATTTAGAGGAGCTCAAAGAGGAGGACATCGATGACACATTTCCTGAAGAGCGCCTCCTCGCTATGCATAAGGTAATCACTCTCCCCACTCCTTGGTTCGCCGATTTTGCAAATTTTCTTGTTGCAAGATTCCTCCCAAATGGTTTTTCTTATCAAGAAAAGAAGAAATTCTTTTCAGATTTGAAAAATTATTTTTGGGAGGATCCATTTCTCTTCTGAGTTTGTGCGGACCAAGTAGTGCGGAGGTGTGTTTCTCATGAGGAGGGCGCAAAAATTTTAAAACATTGTCACGAGGGACCCGCCGGTGGGCATTATAAAGCTAATCGGACGGCTCAAAAAGTACTTGAAGCAGGCTTCTATTGGCCGAGCATCTTCAAGGATGCTCACGCACATGTAAGTCGTTGTGAACAATGCCAACGCTCAGGTAATATTTACCGCCGAGATGAAATGCCCTTAAATTTATTTATAGAAATTGAAGTTTTTGATTTATGGGGAATCGACTTTGTCGGCCCGCTACCAACTTCCTTTGGGAATAAATATATTCTGCTAGCGGTTGACTACGTGTCACGGTGGGCGGAAGCGCAAGCTCTCCCCACCAATGACGCCCGAGTCGTGACCCGATTTCTTAAACAACTATTTTCACGATTTGGAGCACCGCGGGCAATAGTTAGTGATAGGGGCACCCACTTTTATAACGCACAATTTGCTAAAGTATTATCTAAATACGGCGTTACACATAGGTTAGCCACCCCCTATCACCCTCAAACTAGTGGCCAGGTAGAAGTAGTTAACCGAGAAATTAAACGAATTTTAGAAAAAACGATTTCTACTAATAGAAAGGATTGGTCGGTCAAGCTTGATGATGCTCTATGGGCTTATCAGACCGCGTACAAGACCGCTATCGGTTGTACGCCGTATCGATTGGTCTATGGGAAAGCATGCCACTTATCGATTGAGCTTGAACATCGTGCCTTTTGGGCACTTAAATTTTTAAATCTTGATGAAAATTTGTCCTCCGAGCTCCGTAAATTCCAACTTAACGAGCTCGATGAATGGCGCTCCCTCGCTTATGAGAGTAATAAACTCTATAAGGAGCGCACCAAATTTTATCATGATAAGAAAATTAAGCACCCAAAGGACTTTAAACCGGGAGACCAAGTCCTTTTATATAACTCGCGCTTACGCTTATTTCCGGGTAAACTTAAGTCCCGCTGGTTCGGCCCCTTTGTCGTAAAGGAGGTTTGGCCTTACGGGGCGGTTCTTATTTCACACCCGGAAAAAGGCAACTTTAAAGTGAATGTGCACCGACTAAAATTATTTTTTGCCGGTGATAATATTAATGAAAAATTAGACAACATAATGTTGTCAAACCCATAATAAACGCGCGCCACTATGGTCGAGCTCACCGACCATAAACAAAGCGCTCGTGGGAGGCACCCCACGGTTATCTTTTCTTTTTTATTATTTTTTAATTTTCTTTTTAAGTTTATTTTTACAGGCTTGAAGGACATCGCTGCATGACGATCGGGTCGAGACGAACGTCGAATTTTCGTATTTCTACAAGTCGGTAAATTTTAATTTATTTTTATTAGGCTCTTTAACATAATGATGTTATAAAAAAAACAGAAAAATTAAAAAAAAAATAGTATATTTATGAAAAAAAATAAAAAAATTAAAAAAATTAAAAAAAAATAAAAATATAAAAAATATATAAAAAATAAAAATAAATTTTTTTTTATCGTACACGTGTTTGTCACGCCCGTGACCCATTGGTCACGGGCGTGTCCAGAGCGTGTTTTGCCAAGACTGCGGGAGGTTCCTCCTCCCTCGGTTTTCCCGCCCGTCATTCAGATATGACACGGGCGTGACATATTTTGTCACGGGCGTGTCGAGCCCGTGGCGCGGGTATCCGAGGCGTTGACCAGTCACGCCTCGGATTCCTTCTTAACGAGTCAGATTTGACTGACACGCCTAGAGTCACGGGCGTGACTCTGGGGCGTGACCGAAGAATCCGATGCCTGCGCATCGGATGCTCTTCGGATTCCCCCTACATGCCCGACGTCACGGGCGTGTCCCTCAGAGTCACGGGCATGACTCTGAGGCGTGACCCCGAATCCGAGGCAGTTCGCCTCGGATTCTTTTCTGCTTTGACCCGGGCTTGTCACGCCCCCTGTCACGGGCGTGACAGGGGGGCGTGACCGACCCGAAAAAATCTATAAATTGCACTTTTTCCTCCCCTTTTCTCTTCACACCTCCACCCTTCAACCCTTCTCTTCTCTCCTCCCTTTGGCCGAAATTTCCTCCACAATTCTCACCATGCCTCGCCACCACGCTCGATCCACCACTTCCTCCTCCGAGCACCCCGCTGATCCAGCCTCGGCGGAGGCCATGCTTCTTTTCGAGAATGCAACCCAACAAGATCGAAGCGAGAGACTGCGCGCCAAACCCTTTGGCGTGTTCCGGATCTTGGATTGGGCCATCCTCGCCCAATTCGGAGCAGCGGAGCTAGTTCGGGAGCTCATCTCTACCCAAGGGTGGGATCCCCTCTTCTCCATTTCTGAGCCTGCTTTCCTCGAGCTCACCATTGAGTTCTTGGCCTCATTTGAGTTCCATTGGGTGGCGCAAGATGATTTCATCGTCTTTCGCCTGGGCGGGATGATGCACCAGCTCACCATCCGCCAACTCAATGTTGCCATGTGCTTTTGCTCGGAGGCCTTTTCCACTTCCCCCGCCTACCCCGACCTAAAAACTGATTTCCCTCCCGACTTCAGTCTCCCGACTTTTTGGTCGGAAATTAGTAATGACGTCGCCCCCTACACTCCAAAGAAATCTAAGGGTAGCCACCTCATCTCCCCCGCTTTACGTATTCTGCACAACCTTCTCTCTTTTACCATTTCCGGGCGCGGCGATAGCCACGGCGTGGTGACTCGGGCGGACTTACTATACTTGTATAGTATGTTTTACCTGGTCCCACTCAACCTTGGTTACATGCTCGCCATTTTCTTTCGGCACCAGGCCGAAAATGTGAGATTGGGAGCGGTGCACGGCGGGAATTTCATCACTTTCCTCGCC
The DNA here is from genome assembly GCA_039513925.1 of Platanthera zijinensis. Lineage (NCBI taxonomy): Eukaryota > Viridiplantae > Streptophyta > Magnoliopsida > Asparagales > Orchidaceae > Platanthera > Platanthera zijinensis. The sequence continues at coordinate 154,495,407 of CM077078.1, read as the reverse complement.
AAGCAGCTCGGCGTGTGGGCTGCTCTTCCGCGGCTCACTTGCATGCAAACGCCGCAGCCTCTTCAGTTCCCGACCCTTCAGGCGCTTGGTTTAGCTCGCCGACGCGACGTCGAGTTTGAGGCTGTTCCCCCGTTCGTCGGTGGCGGTGATCTTGATCTTGATCATGGTGCCGGTCCCAGCGGTACTCATCATTCCCCGCAGATTCCGCCACCACCGCTGCACTCTGCTCCAGCGCCCGATCCTGCAAATTATTGGGACCGACAATTTGGGTTGCTCCATACTCGCATAGACCAGATGCAAACCCATTTTGACGGTCGCTTCGCTTCTTTTGATGCGCGCTTCACCGTGCTCGAGAGAAACCATACTTCCTCCATAGCGCATATTACTCGCGAGTTCGCGAACATGCGGACTTTCTATCAGGAGCACGAGGACGTTTCTGACCAGGAGTAGCTGCCTTTTTATTTCTTTGGACTTGTAGGCGGTCGCCTCTTTGTATCTGTATCTTTATTTTACTTTCATGTATCTGTTTTTATTATGATAAAAAAAAAATATCTATAAAATATTATGTTTTGCTTTGCTACTCTCTTACAGGTATCTTTTGATACTGGTTTGCGCTTCTCAGGGAAGTTTCCTCTTCTTGTATTTTCTTAATTTTTACATTGGGGACAATGTAAAGTTTAAGTATGGGGGAGGGATATTTCTCAAGCAAAAAATATAAAAAAATCTTTTTCAAACTTTAAAAATATATATCCAAAAATCCAAAAATTTTTATATCCAAAAATTCAAAAAAAAAATTTTTTTTATGTACTTTGTTTTTCAAAAACATAACAAAAAATGAAAAAAATATAGATAATCAAAATTAAATTAGAGAAGTCTTTATTTCTATATTTATTCACATGCAACATTCCTAGTAATTCAACTTTTTTATAGTGTTTAGAGAATTTTGATGTTTTAATTGAATGTTGAATTTTGGAGTAGAACTGTTGGCCATGCTGTGTTTCTAGTTAAGTGCACATGTAAGTAGAATTTTTAGTAGATCTAAATATTCAGCATATAATTAGATTTTCATTTTTCTAAATGCGTAGAAACAACTTATTATACTTTAATTTTGAAAATCGGTAAAACTCTAAAATAATTTAGGTGAGTAAGTAGAAGTTTACTAGAGAGATATTTCGTGGACCAAGAGAGAGTTATTCTTTTTCGATGTCTAGAACTTGCCCTCTAACTATTCTCAAGACTTTGCATAAGTTAAACTCATTAGCATAAATATGATTTAGGCACTTCTTTTGGCAAGTTTGAGCTTTTGTACCCGCACCTAAAATTTTAACTTTGCTTAGCCAATTTGAGCCTATTACCTTTTCCTTTTGTTTTAGCTCCACCAAATGATTTACCAAAGCTTAAAAAGCATCCTAATTACACACCTAAACCCGAGCTTGAAAGAACAAATATTTTGTGAGTGATTAGGAGCCTTTTTATTTTTGATGGCTCTTGTCTTATAAAAAAAAAGTTGATTTATTTTTCTCTCCTCTTCAAAATAAAGAAAAAAAAAATTATCATTAAAAAATGAAGAGGTAGAAAAAAAATTTCAATATGATGAGAGAGTTAAAAAAATAAGAAAAGAAACAAAGGAATTTAGGAATTTGGCTACGTTCTTTAAAGCTATAGCAAATCTTTATGTACAAGCTTCTCTAGGTTTTGGTGTGACTAGCCATCGTGTTTATCTTTGATCACCCTCACCAAAAACCTAAGCCTACATTTCAACCTAATTAAGCCCTATTGATTTATGTTTATAAGTTAGACTAGTGCCGTGGCGAGAGTGTGAAAGGGCAAACCTATGGCCATCGACATTGATGGATTTCTATGGAGGGTATCTTAATCTTTGTTTGTGCAATGTTATCTTAGTACGCACGCTACACTCTCCCTAAAGATAATTTTAAGATTTACCGGATTTTCATCTTAAAAGTAAAAATAATAGTGAAAACGCATTTTAAGAAAAATAAAAACCTAATTTGTATGCTGAGTAAGTCTTTCTACAAAAGTATCTACAAACATAGGCATAAGACTTCGCATTTTACTCCTTAGGTTCAATTTTCTTTTCTAACATTTAAAATTTCTCTACCCTCTATAGTAAGTTGTTTGCTCGGGACTAGCAAACAGATAAGTATGGGGGTATTTGATAACCCTAATTATTTCTATATTTTTATTCACTATTTTATATTAATAATAGATATTTTATATCAATTTTATAATATTAAGTTTATAAGTAACAAGTTTCTACATTTTATATTTATATGTTCTAATAAATTGATTTTTAACCTTGTAGGGCTTATATATATATTTTTTGGAACAAAACTGGATTTTCTCATTTTCTGCCTAGACACGCCCTGTGACATGCCCTACCTGGGCATGACACAGGGGCGTGACACGTAATAACCAAGCCTGCAGCCAGAGCCCGTCGACCGCGCCAAAAGATCGTCGACCGGCCCAGACACGCCCGTGTCGAAATGTGACACGCCCGTGTACCCTTTACATGGGGCGTGATGGTCTGCAACATAACAGCTGACCGTGCCACGTCGGATTAAAATTACACGCCTGGGTCACGGGCGTGACCCAGGGCGTGTCAAGGAAGTTACCAGACATTAGCGCTCCGTTCCAGCCGTTGCCGCCAGATTTCCGTTACAGCAAGACACGCCCCTAGTCACGGGGGTGACTAGGGGGCGTGACACCTTCTTGAAGACAACTTTCACTCCCGCCGTTTTCAGCTTCCCACCGTTTCCAGAAACAGCCGTGACACGCCCTAGGTCATGGGCGTGACCTAGGGGCGTGACCCATCAGTTAACTAATTTTGGCGGTTTCTCCTCCAACGTTCCCGGGCTTTCAAGACGACGGTTCCGAGCCTGACACGCCCTAGGTCACGGGCGTGACCTAGGGGCGTGACCAAATAGAAATTTTTCTATAAATTCCAGACAGCTTCAGATGCTGAGGAGTCGAATTTTGGGAGTTGGAGTCTTGTAATTTTCTGTTTCTTTTGCTGTATTTTCTCATTTCTAAGTTAGATTTACCTTTGTTGTAACTTTAATTTTAGTTATTTCCATTTCAATCATGTCTTTTCCTACTTTATTTTGTATTTCCCCAATCATGATGAGTAGCTAATCTTCTTTTAGCACTTGATCATGATGAACCTTAGAATAAAATAGATCTTTCTCCTTCTTATTAAATGTCTTGTTCTTAATTGTTCTCGCTACGATTTATCTTTGATTTTTATTTCATCGAATTCATATTATGCGGATATGATCTTCGATCCAAGATCCGTATCCTAAATGACCGAGAGGTTGCGGATACGAGGAGATCACTCAAAGATAAAAGGAGTTGAACGCACTCCTCGAGAGAGGACGACGTAAATCTTCCGGATTGGAGTCAAATCCAATAGTGAGGTTCACCGCATAAAGCAAGCTTAGGGGTTTCGACTGGCCGAGAGGTCTTAATCGATCAACCTAAGGTTAGTTAGAAGCATGAGCTCGAGAGAGACGCTTCTATATTTTAGGAACCTCCACGGTCGAGTGAGTATAATTAAGAACTCGCATTTTATTTTTTTCCAAGAAGATTTATTTTAGTCTAAGGGGATTCTAGATCAAGTGCTAGCTTCCTCATATTTGAATTTCTCTTTAGCTTCAGCTTTAGTTTTATTATCTAGTATAATCCAACCAACTTTTCCGTTTGATAAAATAATAGCTCTTCCTTGTGAGTACAAGTACTCAACAGGCCCCGAATCGCAATACGACACTTCCTATACTACATTTCGATAGGTACGCTTGCCTATTCGAGATTCTAGTGTGGTTGTAATTTAACTTCTAGAAAATCCTCATCACATGAACTTCTCTTCTTCAGTAGCAGCATACAGTCCAATATATGTTTCAGCTTCAGATTCTGATTCTGAAGTTGATTGATCTGTTAGGCTCTTTTCCTTCTTTGCAACAAAGGATTTTTCCTTCTTTCCCTTTTGATAAGTCTTCTTCTTGTCTGATGACTCCTATCTCTTATCAGGACAGTCAGCCACTACATGTCCAGGCCTACTACAACAATAGCAAACAATCTTTGAAGTAGTGGACTTGCTGGGCTTTGTTCTGCCCTTCTCTTTCCTTGATGACTTTTTCTTCTGATAATAGTCATCAACTTGCTGTGATGAGGAGGGCCTAGACTTCCACTACTTCTTCTTTAAGAATCTCTGGAATTGCCTTGTAAATGCAGCAGAATCTGCTTCTGACTCACAGCTTTCTGAACCCTGATTAACTGAATTTTCAGAACTAGCTTCTGTAACTTCCTTAGGAGGAGATGATGATATCCTCCTATTCTTTCTAGTGGCTTCTGCCTTGAAGGCCACTGTCTTCTCTCTATGCTCTCCTTTTGAATTCTTTTCCTCCTCCTTCCTCACCATAAGTTGCATTTCATAGGATAACAACTTTCCAAACAAGGTTGGAGGCGAAATCTCTGCCAGTTTAGCCACTTCTCTTATGGCACAGATCTTTGTGTCCCAATCCTTTGAAAAGGATCTTAAGAATTTGTTATTCAGTTCATAGGTACTGAAGACTCTTCCATAGGACTTTAACTCATTCACAATTCTATAGAATTTCTTATAGCATTCTGTTATGCTATCAGTTTTTCCTTGTCTAAAACTTTCATATTCCTGGTTGAGCATAGACTTCCTATCCTGTCTTACTTCTTCAGATCCCTCCATGTAGACAATCAAGGTGTCCCACATTTCTTTGGAGGTCTTGCAGTGAATCAGATTCTGAAATATAGAATCATCTATGGCACTCACAATAATATTCTGAGCTCTCTTGTCCATGGTTGCCAAAATGATTTCATCCTTGGTCATTTCAGAATAACTCTTTGGAGTTTGAATATTAGCATCAAGAACTGATACCTCCATTGGAATGAAGGGTCCTTCCTGAACTGTGTTGTATATCCTTGGGTCAGATGCTTCCATGAACAATCTGACTCTTTCTTTCCAAATTCCAAAGATTTCCTTCCTGCAGATGGGTAACTTCATTGACCCTAACTCCTTGTGATTTTCTCCAGAACCCATCTTCTTGAATCTTGATTCTGCCTTTCTGATCTACCTCAGACTATTAAGTCCTTTTTGAGGAACCTCCCTCTGATACCACTTGATAGTTCTACTTTCAAGACAACCTAAACACCTAGAGGGGGGGGGGGGGTGAATAGGTTCTAATGCTTGTTAACACTTTTTGGTAGAATTCAATTACAGAATTAAAACACACATCACAGCAGTCATAGAAATTTAACCATCACAGATTGCAAACTGTTTTATAGTGGTTCCCCAAGGTCTGGGTACATCCACTTTCCCCCTTCACCTATCTAGCAGTATGCTAGACTCGGCCAAACTTCCTCTTTACTCAGATCCACAGATCCTACAGCTCAGAACATTAAAAGGTTCCTATAACTCAGGCTCAATAGCCCTACCTCAGCCTTATCACAAAGCCTACAACTCAGAGAATAACCTTCTCCTACACTCAGGCAAACAGCCCTACCACTCAGAGATCAACTCTCCTACACTCAGCCTTTATAACACAGGCTTACAACTCAGATTTGTATTGACAGATCCTACAGAAATTAGAAATGAAGTTTTTAATGTCTTGCCTTTGTTGAGAGAGAAAAGAACAAGACAATTCTTGATCAGCTGATGAAATCAACTGAATCTGAGCTTTCTTCAAAGCTTCTTGAATTTGAACTTAGCTGAGTTAATTTCCAAACAGCTTCTTGAGAAACTAATGATGGGTTCCTTCTTCTTCTTCAAGTGGCTGGATCCCTCTCTATCCAACACCTTTGATGATACTTCTGAATTCTTGAAAGAACTCTACTTAGACTGATCCTGAGATCGTCTTCTTAGATCTTCTGATGAAGATCTTCTTTAATGCCTTGCACTTTCTTGAAGAGAGGACTTGTCTCTTAACTGATGTGTTGATTAAGAATTAATTTCCTCTTGTGTATTCTCTTTTTTTTCCTCTTCTGAATCTATCTATATATAGATCTTATTCATGGTAACTGGCTGATCCGGTTTCTAACTGACTTCTGACAAGTCTAACAGCTTCAGTTAACCTGTCATAACCCATAGCTGTCAAGTCTTCAAACAGATCCGGTTCCTTAGACTTGGATAGCAAAGTGTTGAGACAGACTGTTAGAAAGTGTCGAGACCAACTGTCTATATGTGTCGACAGAAGTGACTTTGGTGTCAACACAGCCTTTGATGATGTCGACTAGTTTGCCTTTAAGTCGACACTGCTTCTTTAGAACTTCATCTTGAGAATGAGTCGACACAGAGAATTTGTGTCGACTCAACACTTCATCTTTCTTCAAAAAATAACTTGGTCTTGACTTTGTAGTGTGTCGACACAAGTCCTGTGTGTCGGTACAGTTGTTGTAGATTCAGAACTCAGTATATGTCGACTCTGCCTTCAGGTGTCGACATAGTTGAGGTCGACTATCTTTCTGTTAGTCGACACTGCTTCCCAGTGTCGACATAAATGTGGTCGACTATCTTTCTCTGTGTCAACACTACTTCCCAGTGTCGACACAAATGTGGTCGACTATCTTTCTCTGTGTCGACACAGCTTCCTTCAAGTGTCGACACAATAATTCTGAAGTGTCGACCCAGTTTCTTCAGATGGCGACACATGGACTTAGAATAATTTTCTGTATTCTTTAATACTTCTTCACCTGCACATGTCAACTTAAAACAACATCAAATACACGTTGATGTATATCATTAAGCTAAGTTAGGCTTCTTCAAATCAGGTACACATTTTCCAATGTACCCAATAGATGCCCTAGATGAGAAGGAAGAAACGTTACGGGAGGTAGAAATGGCGTGATAGAAATGTCGTCCGGGTATATTTAGGATGCAGGAGTTTTTAGGAATGGTTAGCACGCGGAAACCTGCGTTTTTTAGACTGAAGTGGATGCAATCCGACGGCTGATGATAAGGGAGTGAGATGAAGGGGTAGGATGACTCCAATGTCTTATATAACCTTACACGCTCAACCACTTTGCTGAAAAGAAAAGAACATTTCCGTACTAGTACTTAAGAAATATGATGATGTTTAATGTGATGGACCCGTGATTTTTGCAAGAAGATATGCTAGGGTTGAAACCGTGATTTTTGCTAGGGTTATTAATTAGTTAATTAGGGGTATTTAATTAAGGTAACTAAATATCGATTCGAACGGAAAACGGGCAGATATTCGCATATCCAGGAAACCTGGTGTGAGAAACAAGAGGATCTATCGGACTAGAATAATAATCAAAATAATCAGCCACGATTGAACAAGCGCCGCCAAAAAACGTGGCTATTAAATAAAAATTTTGTAGTGTGGTGTCGGGAAAGGATTATCGAGGGTTTGTGTACGTGTTAGAAATATTATTTTTATAAAAATAATTTTTTAAATAATAATTTGGTGTGGGAGAATAATAATTTATGTTATTCTTAAAGTAATCTTTAGGCAACACTTTTAAAATATTGCAAATTAATTTTTAAGAAGACAACATATCATAATTATTACCTATTGTGAATCCTCGTGGGCAATATTTCAAAAATGTTCCCTATAAGGGATTAGAGAACAGTTTTTGAATGTTGCAAAGAAAGTGTTGCTTAAAGATGTAAACCTATTGCAACACTTATAAATTGTTCTCTAACAACGTTTAGGCAACATTTTTATAACTGTTGCCAAGTAAGGTGTTGCTAAAGACCAAAAATGTTGCAAGTTTATAATGTGATAGATTTAAAGTACAAGTGCATACTTTTCCTATATGAAGGCCCCTCTACATAATTGTTCCCTATATATTTTACTCCGCCTAAATATCTATTCCACTAAATTTCTCAGTTTATTCTCCCCCTTTTGTTATTAAGAAAAGTTGGTAGGGATGAGTATACAACTTTTAAGATTGATTAGGGATAACTTATTGGAAGAATATTCATGATCGAGCAACAAATGAACTATGCACCTCCTATATGATTACTCCCCTTACATAGATGCTTCCTATGAATTTTTAATGTACTTCCCCTAAATAATTAGATTTATGCAACTCATTCTCCTCTTTGGTAGTATCAAAAAAAGTATTAGGTGAGTGTATGTAATAAAAATTAATGTGCTTTATGTTGGAAAAAACTGTAATATATACCTTATTAAATACCACTTGTTAAAAATAAGCTTGATAGAGCATAATGTAGTAAGCAACACATATAAAATGATAGAGTAAGCATTTGTATTTCAAGATACCGCTCGTTGAAAAAAACATGAATAAGTGCAAGTAATAATCACAACGGAAAGTATAATAAGCATTCTTAAAAATAAATATCTTTTTATAAAGTAAGTGTATATAAAGATAATGAGTTTTAAAATTGAAAAGTTAATGTTTGAGTTAAAGTTCCAAAGATGTTATTCTATTGAGATATAATTGCAAGAATTATTTGAAAATATCAAGAAAAGATACAAAACTACAATATAATAAAATTTGCATTTCAATAAACAAAAACATTGAAATGGTCATGCTTTGCTATCAAGTGCATTTACTTAAGTTTGTAGAAAATTGTGTAAATATGCATTAGAATTCAATGCTCATGAGTAAATGTTTTATATATGATAATAATGTGTACAAAAGTTATTCAATAAAGTTTACAAATGTATTAATAAAAAAGAATGATGCATATAATGAAATAACACAACTTTAAAATACACAAATACAATTACTTGCATGACATTTCAATGCAGATATAGAAAAAGTTCAACTACCAAGGTGCTTCACACACACAATGCTCATTAAGACTTATCAGGGAGCGAAGTAGTGCTTGGGGGATCACTTTTATTCTTTTTAACTTTGTTTTTATTTTAGTGATCTAGTGTACTAAGAAAAGTGGTGAATACTTTTGTTTGTTACAAGACACTTTACAATCCTTTCCAAGGTGCTCAATCTTAATGTTCATTAAGACTTATCATGAGAGTGAGTAGTTCTTGGTGGAGTTTTCCTTGTCATTTATTATATGCTTTTTATGCTTGTGACCAAAGACTTTGAATTCACTTGTTTTGCAAACAATATCATTTAATTTTTTTAAACCACTTTTCTCTAATGAAAAAATGCATGGAAAACACAAAATTGAAATAAACAATTCAATGTAATGTAGGTAATCTATTTATGCATTTTAATTATTATGATATTACACTACATAACTAGGCAATCATAAGATTAAAAACCCATGTAGGTTATCAAAATAAGTGAGTGTGTAAAGTCATTATCAAACAAAAAACATTACTCATACTTAGAGGAATGCAAAACAATTATACATATGTTTTCTACAAACAATTTCAATGCACATAAAAAGATAATATTCAAGGCATGATAAAATCAAAACAATGTTTTAAGAAATGTGAAAACTAAATAAAACATTGTATTTAATCTTTAATTGATATAATTAATTGTCCTTGACAATGACAATGAATAACAAGAAATTTTTATAATTTTTTTTAAGTAAAATACAAAATAATAAACACACAAAGTAATAATGAAAAAACAAATTTTTGTCCTTTTGGATTCATTTTGTAATTTTTTATTTAATTTTAAAATATTTTTAAAACAAATAGTTTTCCAGAAAACATAGAAGTATATTAATAACGCATCAGTATAAAGACCTTTTATGTCAGGGAAAATGTAAAAAGAAAGATTAAATAATAATTTTATGCTACCCCTAGCATTAGTACTAACATGTGCGCTAGCCACAAAAATATATTTTATTATATAGAAAACAAGATTTTTTTTGATAATTTTTTGTTTGGAATATTGCCCTTCAATGTTCCTGAATTTGAAGAGGCATCACCATCAATGCTAAGTGCATAATTGTATTTGATATATGTTCAAGTTCACTATATGCATATTGTCTACTATACTATGATTAGACAGGATGTCATGGTCACAATACTAGTTGGACTCAAGACAAGTTACTAGAAAAGAAGAAATCTGCTTAAGTCCAGAAGCATCGAGTGAAGGCAGTTCACTCAACACCAGAAGAGCAAAGCTTTGAGAGAACTATATACAGTCAAAGCAATAATGTTGCGGACAAGAAATCTGGCTAACTCAAAAATTATTGAGTGAACGAAGTTCACTCTACACTAACTCAACAAGAAAAGCTAGCTAAGTACAGAAACATTGAGTGAAGGCAGTTCACTTAACGCAAACTCAACAAGATATTTGGCTAAGGATAGAAGCGTTGAGTGAAGACAGCTCACTCGGCGTCTCAATAAAGAAGACTGGTTACTAGATAGGTAGAAAATCTGCTAAGTACAGAAGCGTTGAGTGAACTCACTTCACTCAATGCCAGAAGGGCAAAAGATTTGACAGAAGCTCAAGTAGTCAAAGCCTTAGAAGGAGCAGAGAGAAAATCTATATAAGTCCAGAAGCTTTGAGTGAAGGCTGTTCACTCAATGCCTACTCAACAGATTATTCATCTAAGTCAAGAACCGTCGAGTGATGAAGGCTCACTCGAAACCTAATCAATTAAGACTATAAAAGACTATTTGCATTGAGTGAGGAAGGCTCACTCAACTCACTCAACACCTGAGATGCAGAATTCTACTAAGTACTTTTGCGTTGAGTCATAAGGATTCACTCAATGCCTGAGAAGTCTATCTGCATTTTTCAAAGTCCAGAAGTGCTGACTCATGTTGACGTCAGCAGAAACTCAAATATCGCTGGATTTGCTTGCTAGAAGATAAAAGGCACTGCGCGCCTCTAGTACTGCATTTAATGCAAAAGTTATGTTATGGTTTCCCATTCTAGGGGTCCATACTGCACATAGAGCCATTGGATTTTTGGAAAATAAAAAGCAGCATTCTGGATTTTATCAAGGAGTTGAATTTTAGAGGAAATTACTCTGCTTCATCTTCTTCCTAGAAGACAATGAAGAGCTTTGCATCTCGAGTTCAACAACAAGTCTGAGAACTTCAGACAAGGTTAGATGGTTGAAGAATGTCTTCATCAGCATGTTTAGAAAGATCCTTTTTTGAGTTAGAACAAGTAGTAGTGCAAGCTTAAAGCTACTGCTCCTCTTCAAGGCCTCTGCTCGGAACTCTATAACAAATAAGGCTTGAAGAAGTAGTGCTCTACAAGTTACTTCTAAGCTCAAGCAGAACCAACATGATGATCAACCATCTTTTTGTTGTGAAGGAGATAGGACTGAGCTTTCTTATTTCAGGAAAAAGAAGACTTAAAGGACTATTTCCCTGGAGTTAAAGTTGGGCTGATTTCACTCAGTCCAGGAAGATAGACTCAAAGAATCATTTTAATGGAGTCATATCATCATCAACAACAAACTCACACTCCGTAGGATCTTAATATATCTGAGTTGTAGCCTGAATTATATAGGCTGAGAGGTAGGGCATGTGTGACTGAGGTAGGATCCTGTTGTGGATCTGAGGTAGGGCCTGTGTGCCTATGGTAGGAGATTTATTATCTGAGTTGTAGGGCCTATATGCCTAAGGTAGGATTCAATTATGAATCTGAGGTAGGGCATTTGGCCAGAGGTAGAATCTGAATCAGATCTTAGCTGTAGGAGAGTTTCACTCTCTGAGTATAGCGCTATCCTCCAAGCTTGAGGTAGGACTTTAATTAAAGTCTGAGGTTTATGATCTTGTACAGATTACTGAGCTGTAGGAGTTATATCTCTGAGTGTAGGGCCATGGGACTTAGATAAGACTTGGAGGATTCTAATAGATCCTAAGGGATTTTTGTTGTTAAGCTCATTGAGCTGATATTGGAGAAGTTGGCCTTGTCTAACACACTATTAGAAAGGTTGGAGGGACAGTGGATTTATATATACCTTTGGGAATCACTATAAATATTTGTATATTTTTGTGTCTTAAAAGCAAGTTAAATAACTTAACACTCAACACACCAAAATAAGTAGTCATATAATACTAGGAAACCTATTCACCTCCCTCTAGGTATATATCTACTCTTGAAACAAGTGCTTTCAAATGGTATCAGAGGGAGGTTGTTCAAAAAGGAACTAACAGTCTAAATAGTACTCCAAGAGTAGCTTAAGATTATCCTTATAGGTTTAGGATAGAACCATAAGGAGTGGAGCTCAATGAAGCTTCAAGTGTACAGAAAGGAAAACTTTGGGATTTGGAAAGAGAGGGTCAGACTATTCATGGAAGCCTCAGACCCAAGGATTTTCATAACTAACATAGAATGACCTTTCATCCCCATGAAGGTCTTTGTATTAGATACAAATGTCCAAACCCCAAAGAAGTACACTGAGATGACCATGGATGAGGTCATCCTGGAAACCATGGACAAGAGGGCAAAGAACATAATAGTAAGTGTTATTAATGATTCCACTATCCCGAAATCGGTGCACTGTGAGACTGCCAAGGGGATGTGGGACACCCTGATTGTATACATGGAGGGCACTAAAGAAGATAGGGATGACAGGAAATCCCCACTTAATCTAGAATATGAGGCCTTTAGGCAAAGCCGCAAGGCCAGCATAGCTGATTGCTAAGAAATTTTTTTTAGAGTGGTCAATAAGCTGATGACCTTTGGTAGGGTCTTCAGTAATTATAAGCTGAATGATAAGTTCCTAAGATCTTTTACCAGATGATGGGACACAAAGATTTGTCCTATAAGAAAAGTGGCCAAGCTTACAGAAACTCCTCCTCACACTATGTTTGGAAAGCTGCTTTCTTATGAGATGTAGCTATTTGTCAGGAAGTAGTAAGCGACCACCATTAGGTCACATACAAAGGAGAGGATAGTGGCCTTCAAGGTTGAGAGCTCTAAGAAGGGCAAGGAGAGGATTGCCTCACCCCCAAGAAGGCCAGCTGATTCAGAAAGCTCTGAGTCCAGCTCATCTGATAGTTTATGTCAGATAGAGAGTTTGCTGCCTTCTCAAGGCAATTCCAAAAAATGATGTAGAGGAGGCAGTGGAAGAACAATCCTTCTTCCTCCTCACATTACAAGAAGTTCTCCAAAGGATACATGTATGACTTTAAACCCAGTAAATATATTTCTTCTAAACATAATATGTTATTATTGTAGTAAGCTTGGGCATGTCAGTGTTGACTACCCAGTCAAAAGAAAAGAGTCATTTGAGAAGAAGCACCACCACCACAAGGGCAAGAAGGAAAAGACCTTCATTGCTAATAATGAGAAGAGCTGGAGTCAAACTGAATCAGCATCTTCTGACTCTGAAGAAAAATATTAAGCTTATAGAGGGTTGTTTGCTGCTGCTACTATTGAAGAGGATGAGGACTATCCAGCTACAAGGATAGGAATCAGGGCCCCTCTATCACACAAAGATAGTGACAATGAGATGGATGAAGATGTTGGTTGCTGTTATGGACTTATGGTCATGATAGATGGTGTATCTAGCCAGGATCATTATGATCCAGATGAGGTACTAATTCATTCTATCTCCTCCTCTGAATCTGATAATGAAATAAGTCCTAATTCTGATGCACCTGCATCTTGTGATGAAGATGGCTCAGAATTTGAGAAAGATGTCAAACAATTGATTGATAATTATGGGTTAATCTTGGAAGTTCTTAAGAATAACAAGTTGCTTGTCAAAAGACAAGCCAAGGAGATTGTCTCTTTAAGAAAATATCTCTCTTTGCACACTGAGTCAGCCTCGCCACTGAGCCAGATGAGCAAAGAGATTTCCCAACTTAAAATAATCACCATTATCCAAGTTTCAACCATAACCAGTAAGAACTTTGTAATTAAAGAGTTGGAAGATAATCTTCTCAAAGAGAGGTTGTTAGTGCCTCAATATTCCAATCCCAAATACGTATTTCCACTCATTGATACCTTCATCTCCCAATATTATCAGAAGGGGTTGGGGTACAATGAGAGGAATACTAAAAGAATGAATAGGAGTAAGGGCAAGACTCCAATTCAGCCCGCTATCTCTTTTGAGAAAGTTCTATATTTATCGAACAAGTATGACCAAGAGAGTATATATGGTCATTGGTTAAATGGTAGATCTAATAGTATGAACAAAAATGCTCACAACTATAGTGGAAGGAAGGGCATGGGCTTGAGTGCCAATAAGGCTCCACATAAAGAAGTACAGATTGCCCATTATGGACCATTTGTATTTGGTGCACCAGCCCCAACACTCAAGGATAAGGCAATGGCTTATTCTCATGTTCCACAAGCAACCACCTTGACCAAGGGGAAGTCAGATAGTAAGGATCACTTGACTGTCTTTGATGCCATTAACATCATGTCAACTTCAAAGAAGACTGTTGTTTATGAAACTCAGAGTAAGCCGTGCACATCTACTAGCAGACTAACTTTTAGTCAGATTCTTGCTAAAAAAAATAAGAAGAAATCTATTGCTCTCACCTCTAAACAGTTAGCTAATGATAGCTTGCACTCTATAAAGTTGATTCAGAAGAGGAGATATAACATCCATGAGTGTTGGTGTTGTGGTAAACTGGGTCACTTTACCATAGATTATTTGCACAACCCTAGTGTGCCAAGGGCAAGGGTTTGTCTTCCTGTTAGGACTTCAATAGGTAGGCATGTGTATTTTCAAGCTAACAAGAACCTAAGACCCAATCCCTATTAGTGACTTAAGGTAAACTAATCTGTGTTTATAGGATAGTCCAAGTGCCAACACAATACAAATGTGGTACTTAGATAGAGAATGTTCTAGGCATAAGACTGAACAAGGTGCTATCTTACGGATCATACTCTAGTGAGGAATTGACCAAAGACCTACAGGCGTGGAGTTGGAGATGGATAAAATAACCATTAAGGATACTCCTTCTACTACCCAAGTGGAAGATGATGTTGTGTGCACTCCTGAAGAAGGACATAGTACAAAGCACTTGGGTGAAGACCAGCAGGATCCAGCCTTTGAAGTTCAAGATGTCTGTTATGTGGAACAAAGTATTGCTGCAAGTTAAACAGACAAATGTGAAGAAGAAAATGAAGGTTGTACTCATCATAGAGGAAAGCACAGGAAGCAACTCTTCTGAGAGTAGTAAGGAAGAGGCACTTGATCCCCAACTGTCTAAATCTACAGAGGAGATGAGAAAAGATTAAAGATGATGCTCTAGAAATTATGACTAGGCAGATAGTGGAAAATATTTGAGCCAATGATTGAAGGGGGAGACTACCCAGTTGGTTACACTTGTTGTGGGAGAGAAAGTACAATCAGTTCAAGAACAGTTGGATTGCTCCATGTATAGTTGATAAAAGTCAGCAAATTCCTTTGGGAGATGAAGAGATTGAGGGGGAGATTCCAACAAAGCTCCCTACATAAGAAGATGAGTGTCATTTAGATTTCAAAGGATAGTTATATATCTGGATAAAAAGATTCATCAGGCCAAAACCTCCCTGACTATAGCTGTATCTAAAGAGACTCCCTTATAAGAGAAGGCCATGATCAAAGGAGAAGGCAATGATCAAAGACAAAGGCAAATGATCAAAGGTAAACATAATGGAAATGATCAAAGGGGAGAATACTGTTTAGATTACCAATGAAATCAGAGGTTCATTTGGGCTTAACAGTACATAAACAACATTCCTCTTATTCAAGAAGGATTGTATGATAACCAATATGGTGATCTGAGGGTAGATAAATATGATGATGCTCAGTGGGATGAAACCTCTACTATTTCTGATCAAATAGCTAGAGCCAGAGGCAAACCAATTTCTGAATAAGAGTAAGAGATCTTGCTCAGCAAGAAGAAACTTTATAGGATAACAAAGGAGTTATAGACTGAGAAGAGTGATTCTCTGGTTGAGTGGGAGTAAGTTTAGACTGATATTTAGGACAAGCTTGACTCTTATCTAGAGACTCTCCAACAAAGATTAGATCAGATTCCTGATGTAAGGGGGAGATTATCTCTAAGAACCTTTTCTGAGTCTGACAAATACTTTCAAGTGGTATTAAAGACTTTTATTAAAGAACATTGTTGGATCCCTAGTTAGATTTTGGCTAGGTTCACAAAATTAGGCTAAGTCAGACCCACATTGTATAGCCAGGGTCAAGTCTAGTAGTCCTAGAGTTTAGGACAATCATTAGGTTCAACCTCCTTTGACCAGCCAGCAGAGGATCTTAGAAGACTCGGACTTGGAAGATTCATAGAACAGAATGATCAGTTCGAAGTTCTTCGAACTAAGATCAACGATTGTCAATCTCAGATCGATGAACTCAAAGTTATTTTCTGATCTGAGCTCGATGATACTTGAGCTCAAGTCGACAATCATTTCTTTCAGACAGATTCTCAGCTCGACGAACTCAGAGCATAGAATTGACAAGTTATTTTCTAAATGCAGTTCGCAGAGCTCAGGTCAACGATCAGGAATTCTCAGGTCGATGAACTTGGAACTCAGGTTGACGAATTCCATTCAGAGGTTGACGATTTATGTCTCTCTCTAGAATGAGAAATTTTCTTTCTTCTGTCCCTTACTTTCAATATTATTTAGTAGTAATATTCCTAAGTTATTAATGCTCATATTCCTCTGAATATTACCGTTATTGGCAGCATTAATTATGGTCTTCATCAGGATAATTACTTGCTTATTTTATTAGGGACAGTTGGGGAAACTCATTTAAGTCATATTTCAGCCGTTTGTATTCTCCAAATGAGCCAGCAATTAATGCCAACAATTCAAATTTCAAAGGAGAAATTAACTGCAGAATATAAAAAGAGATTTTCTCTTTTCAGTTGAAAAACCAACTGAGACACTTAGCAAGAAATAAAAAAAATACTGAGCCAGAGATTCTCAGAAAACATACAACACACAAAAAAATACAGATAGACATTCACTGAACTTTCAGAACTCTCTCATAGTACAGAAAATAATTTGTTTTCTACGTTGTCATTTCTGAATACTAAAGAAGAACATTTATCACAATCAAGAGTATTCTTCAACCTTCTCCTCCAAGAACATTCTACGACAACAAATCTAGATTCAGTCAGAAAGTTCCAGGACTATTTTCAGACAAGGCTGAAGACCTATATCCTGAAGCAAAGCTTCCAATTTTCCTGAACCATTCAACATCTTAGGGGGAGCTTTGTCAACATCAAGATACACTGGTCTTCTTTGTTGATTAGAGAAAGAGAAGACACCATCACCTCCTCTCACCTCCTGTAAAAGGGTTTTAACTCCCTTTAAAAGTTAACCACTTGGCTGTCAAGTCTCCAGATCAAAAGACTTGGGTTGGTTTTTGGGCACCTGATCAAAAGCCTAAAGGATTACTATATCTCCCTGTAAATAGATATTGTGGTGGCAGTCACCTGATCAAAACTTGTTAGTGAATTCCTATCATGGTGGTAGAAGAGTAGATGTACACAGTTGGGGAACCACTATAAAATTCTTGTGTTTTCTGGTTGTGTTTCATTTTCTTTCTATTCTTGTTGTTGCTATGATAGATAGAATAATTTAACATGTTTTCTATTTCTTTCTATATTATTGGTATCACTTATTTTCAACTCTGATATAAATATTAAACACATCCAAAAGTTTTAATACTCTATTCACCACCCTCTAGAGTAAATCATGTCCAACCCCCATCTTTCAATTGGTATCAGAGGGGTGTTCCTTTGGTTGTACAAGCTAACACTTGAACCAAGATCCTTGTTAGATAAAATTTCCTCTTTTACTTACTTTTCTATTATCATAAAATGGCACAAAACAAAGACTATGCAAGTACCAGACCTCCAGTGTGCAACTTAAATAAGTTTGGCATCTGGAAGGTAAGAATCAAACTATATATGAATTTTATTGATGAGGATTTTTTTAATTCTATCTTGACAGGACCACCAATTCCAGTGACAACAACTACTGCTAGCTCCATCATACATGATGTTCCACCACCTGAGTGGACAAATGCACAGAAAAAGGCCAAGATAGCTGATGCAAAGGCCATGAATATTCTTGCTCAGAAAATGTCTGATGACATTTTCCAGAAGGTGGTTGAATGCACATCGGCCAAGGCAATATGGGACTCACATAACCAGATGGTTGCTGGTTCTGCTGATGAGAGAAAGGATAGGGGATCTAGCCCCATCTCTCACTATGAGAATTTTAAGAAGGATGAATCAGAGTCTGTTGGTGACATATACAACAAACTGAGCTCAATAATCAATGAGCAAAAGACTTTGGACAAAGACATCACCCTTACAGAAGTGAATGATAAAATCCTCATGTGCTTCCCCAGCTCATGGGATTCAAGAATCTTTCCTATCAAGGAAGCCAGAAGTCTAAATGAAATTTTCACAAAATCTCTACTTGGAAAGCTCAAGTCTTATGAGCAACTGATAAAGTCCAGAGAGGCTGCAGAATAGAAGACTCCTTCATTAGGCAAGAAAGGAGCAAAATATTGCATTCAAGGCAACTTAAGAATCAACAGCCCCTACAGTCAATGAAGAATTTCAGAGTCTCTTAGCTAAGAGATTCTACAAAATATGCAAGAAAGATATCAGAAGAAAGTCATCAAGGCAAGATGACAAGCCCAGGTATGACAAGACTCCCACTAAAGAAGTTGTTTGTTTTGGATGCAGGATGCCTAGACACTTCATATCAGAGTGTCTAGAGAACCAAAAGTAGGAGAGGAGAAGAGAAAAGGAAATAAGGAAACATCTTTACAACCAGCCCTCCTTCAGCAAGCACAAAAGGAAGGAGAAAAGTTTCATTGCTGAAACCTTGAGTGACACTGAAGAAGAATCTTCATCTTCCAGCTCCAGTGAAGATGAAGAGGAAGCAAAGGCCAAGGAGACATGCTTGATGGCCATTGATGCATCAAGCACCCATTCTTAAGCTAACTAATCAGACACTGAAGAACCTTTGTCTGAAGAGGATCAGGTATCAAGTTGATGAACATTACAAGCACAGGAATGCCAGACTCAATGTCAAGTTAGGCTTAGGTGCTTCGTCAATCCAACTCCCACTGATTCAGAAGAATATATTGACAACCCCTATAAAATTTGTTTCTGAAGAAGGTAAAGAGAAAATAGAAGATAACAATCTTAATCAAACAGAACTTAAACACAAGAATAAAAAAAGAGAAAGAGTAAGAAAAATATTAACCACAACAATGTTCAGCAGATTTCGTCGAACCCAGATCGACAAAATGTCCACAGTTCGTCGAACTCAAGTCGACGAACTCAAAACGCAAACTTCTATTAAAACTATTCTCTGAACTGCGATCGACGAAATTAGTATGGTTTGTCGACCAGAGATTGATGAAATAAGGGCCCAGAAAATGAATACTTTCATTCTCTGAGTGGAGTTCGACGAACTCATCCCCGTTTGTCGACCTTAGATCGACGAACGTACAAGAATTTGTAGACCCCAGTTTGTAATTATAGAAACTTTAATTCCAATATACCTTTTAATCAACCAAGAGAAAATATTATTCCCTTTAACCAATGGATAATTCCACCAAGAAAATATCATCCCTTAGGTTACAAAAATCAACCTAAATATTCCTATATTTTCAACTTTTGTTATGTAAATCAACAAGGATCCAAGGTAACCTGGGTAAAGAACAACTAATTCCTATTATTGCAGGTGAAGGGCTGTCCAGCTTTTAAATAATAATGGTATCTGGACATTAGATGCTCCAAGCATATGACTGGCAGCAAGGACAACTTAATAAATTACAAGTCCAAGTTGGGACCACAGGTGATCTTTGGTGACTCTAATTGTGGCCAAATTGAAGGCTTTGGAGAAGTCATGGTTGGGGTTTAACCTTCAAAAAGGCTGCATATATAAGTGGACTAAAGCATAACCTCATCTACATAAGTCAATTATGTGATGAAGGATATCAGGTATCTTTTAACTCAAGATCTTGTATTATTTCTTCTAAAGAAAACAAAACTATTTTAATTAGAAATAGATAAGGAAACATATACATAGTAGATTTTCAATCAGCTATTTTAGATATTTGTCTTTTTAATCGGGTTAGCAATCAAAATAATTTGTGGCATAAAAGACGAGAACATGTAAATCTGAAAAACATTTCTAGGTTATCTAAGGACAACATGTTAGAGGATTGTCTTCTGGTCCCTAAAAGAAGGAAGGCCTCTACAGGGCTTGTCAATTAGGCAAGCAAACTAAATCTAGTTTTAAATCTGTAAATAAAAGTGATTCACCTAGGATCTTATACTTGCTACATATGGACCTCTTTGGTCCTAGTGCTGTACAAAGCCTAGGAGGGAAGTCCAATACTTTAGTTATTGTAGATGACTTCTAAAGATTCATGTTGGGGCTGCAGTCCGGAATCGCCCCCGCGCTACGGTGCTATGCGGTAATGGCTTAACTGGCTGCCCCGTGGATCCGCCCGAGGACCTTTGATATAAAGATTAGTGGCGCCGTCCTCCATTAGTCCGGGCTTTTGGTGCGAGTGGTTGCGCTAAGTCCTCTCAAGTGGTATCATAGGGGGTCGCGGGTTCGAAACCCCGGGGTTGTTTCCGGGGGGGGGGGGGGGGGATTGTTGGGGCTGCGGTCTGGAATCGGCCCCGTGATGCGGTGCTATGCGGTAATGTCTTAACTGGCTGCCCCGTGGATCTGCCCGAGGACCTTTCATATAAAGATTAGTGGCGCCGTCCTCCATTAGTCTGGGCTTTTGGTGCGAGTGGTTGCACTAAGTACTCTCAAGTGGTACCAGAGAGGGTCGCGGGTTCGAAACCCGGGGGTCATTTCCGGGGGGGGGGGATTGTTGGGGCTGCGGTCCGGAATCGCCCGCGCGCTGCGGTGCTATGCTGTAATGGCTTAACTGGCTGCCCCGTGGATCCGCCCGAGGACCTTTGATATAAAGATCAGTGGCGCCGTCCTCCATTAGTCCGGGTTTTTGGTGCGAGTGGTTACGCTAAGTCCTCTCAAGTGGTATCAGAGGGGGTCGCGGGTTCGAAACCCTGGGGTCGTTTCCGGGGGGGGGGATTGTTGGGGCTGCGGTCCGGAATCGCCCCCGTGCTGCGGTGTTATGCGGTAATGGCTTAAATGGCTGCCCCATGGATCCACCCGAGGACCTTTGATATAAAGATTAGTGGCGCCGTCCTCCATTAGTCCGGGCTTTTTGTGCAAGTGGTTGCGCTAAGTCCTCTCAATTGGTATCAGAGGGAGGTTTACTGACAGTACAGGCTAACACCTGAGTCACAAGATCCTGATAGATACCAAGCTTATAGATATTCACTTCATGGCGCAGTCCAAGGATTACTCAAGCACCAGACCTCTAGCATGCAACTTAGCTAAGTTTAGCATCTGGAAGGCAAGAATATGATTATATATGAACTCTATTGATGAAGACATTTTCTCCTCTATTTTGACAGGACCTCCAGCACCTCCTGCTGCAACCACTGCTACAACATCTATAAATCTAAGTGCAGTGCCTCCTCCAGATTACAATGATGCCTACAAGAAGGCAAAGATAGCTGATGCCAAAGCTATGAACATTCTGGCTCAGACTATGTCTGATCAAATTTTCCAGAAAGTGGCTGATTGCACCTCTACAAAAGCCATGTGGGACTCACTGAACCAGATTGTAGCTGGTTCAGCTGATGAAAGGAAGGACAGAAGGTCCAACCTTATATCCTAGTATGAAAACTTCAAGAAAACTGAAACTGAATCAGTTGAAGCCATGTACACCAGACTCAGCTCAATCATCAATGAGCTGAGAACTCTTGATAAGGAAATTACATTGACAGAGGTCTATGATAAGATACTGATGTGCTTCCCCAGCACATGGGATCTTAGGATCTGGCCTATCAAGGAGGCCAGAAGTACAAATGAAATCTCAACAGAAGCTCTCCTTGGCAAGCTCAAGTCTTTTGAGCAAGTGCTGAAGACTAGGGAAGCTGAGGCTGAAGCAAAGACTCCAACTCCAGCAAGAAAAGAGCAAACTCTTGCTCTCAAAGCTACTGATGCTTCTGAAGGAAGCCAATCTAATGAGGAGTGGATGGCACTCTTTGCCAAAAAGTTTCTAAAGATTGGAAGAAAAGACTTCAGAAAGAAATCTTCAAGATATGAAGATAAACCAAGGTATGATAGATCTCTTGCTAAAGAAATCATTTGTTATGGTTGCAGGAAACCTGTACACAATCTACCAGAGTGTCCAGAGTAAAAGAGCAAAGAAAAGAGAAAGGAAAAAGAACATCACAGGAAACACTCCAAGTCCTCCTCCTACAAAAACAAGAAAAAGGAGAAGGGATTTGTTGCTGAGACCTGGAGTGATTCAGATGAGGAATCTTCCTCCTCAAGCTCCAGTGAGGATGAGGAAGAGAAGAAGGCAAAGGAAATCTGCCTTATGGCTATTGATGCCTGCAGCAATCACTCAGCTGCAAAGAGTTCTGATGATGATGAAGAGATGCCTACAGAAGATCAGGTATTATCTTCATATGATTTTTCTTCTTATGAATTTAAATCTGATTTTAAATCCCTTTGTTTAGATCTAATTAGTTCAGAAAAGGAAATTAAGGAACTTAGAAATAAGTTAGCTGAATCAGAATCTATCTCCATTGAAAATGCTAGGTTAGAAGCAGAACTCACTTAATCTAGTGATGAAATAAAGTTTCTTAAAAATGAACTAGCAAAGTCCAAGAGATTGGAAGAATCATTAAATGGTAGAAGCCTTAAGTTGCTAGAAATCACCAGCATGACAAACACTAGTTCAGGCAATAATAAGCTAGGCTTAGGAGCTTCATCATGTGAACCCCCAATTATTCTTAAAAATCATCTTTCAACTCCAGTGAACTTTATTTCAGCTGATGGGATAAAGAACACTGAGCAAGTAAGACAAGTTAATCAAGCATTAAATAAAGCTAAGAGAGAAAAGAGAAAACAAAAGTTTAAGAAAATACAAAAAGTGTCGAACGCTGCTCGACGATCGCAGGCTCAGTGGTCGAACGAAGCTCGATGATCTGAGCATCCATCGTCGAACGCTGATCGACATTTTCAATATGAATTTCAAAATTACCACCAGAACCTTAGAAACTGTAATATGATTAGAAACCCTAGGTTTGTGGACCCATTAACTGCATGGAGCATCCCACCTAGGAGATCTTACCCTTTAGATTATAAACCTCAACCTGCTTATTCCTTCATTTCAAGTTTTCATTATGTGAAGAATAATGGACCCAAGGTTACCTGGGTCCACAATGTCTAATTGTCTATTCTGCAGGTGAAGACCTATCCATATACTAAAGACAAATGGTATTTGGATAGTGGCTGTTCCAAACATATGACAGGGAACAAAGAAAATCTGTCAAAGTTCAAGGCCAAGCTTGGACCAAAGGTGATCTTTGGGGATTCTACCTGTGGTCAAACTGAAGGATATGGTAGGATTACCATTGGAGCAGTAACTTTCAAAAGGGTTGCATATGTAACTGGACTGAAGCATAACCTTATCTCAGTAAGTCAGTTATGTGATGTAGGATATCAGGTATCGTTCACTAACACTCTTTATAATATTACTTTAAATAGTAATGTTGTGTTAGTAGGTATTAGACAAGGTAATATTTATTTAGTAGATTTTAATTCAACCCATTCTGAAATCTGCTTATTTAATGAAGTAACAAATAACAACACCTTATGACATAAAAGGCTTAGCCATGTTAACCTCAAGAACATATCTAGGTTATCTAAATACAACCTTGTTAGAGGTTTACCTTCTTGCCCCTACAAGAAGGAGAGCCTATGCAAAGCTTGTCAATTAGGCAAGCAAACCAAAAATTCCTTTAAATCTGTAAATAAAAGTGATTCACCTAAAATCCTGTATCTATTACATTTGGACCTTTTTGGCCCAATAAATGTATAGAGTCTAGGAGGGAAGTATTACACTTTAGTAATTGTAGACGACTTCTCTAGGTTCACTTGGGTGTTCTTCTTGAGAACTAAGGCTGATAACTTCAAGGTTCTTATAGACTTTCTACTTTGTGTGCAGACTGAGTATTCTACTCATGTGGCCTTGATCAGAAGTGATCATGGTACTGAGTTTGAGTCTCTTCTCATGCAAGAATTCTGTGAGAAAGAAGGTATCAAACATAGCTTCTCTGCTCCTAGAACTCCCCAACAAAATGGGGTAGTGGAAAGGAAAAATAGAACCCTGATTGAAGCTGTAGTAACACTGTTGGCAGATGCTAATATGCCTCTCTCCTATTGGGCAGAAGCTGTTAGCACAGCTAATTATGTTCTGAATAGAAGTCTTATACACAAGCTTAAGTGTAAAACTCCTTATGAGTTGCTTAAAGGAAAGAAACATAAAATAAATTATTTTAGAGTGTTTGGTTGTGTAGTATACATTCATAATAATAATAAAGAATACCTTAGAAAGTTTGAAGCAAAAGCTTCAATGGGAATCTTTCTTGGATATTCCCGAGTAAGCAAAGCTTATAGGGTATTTAATAAATCAACTTCTAAAATTGAGGAATCTGTGCATGTGTCCTTTGATGAATCTCAGATGTTTTACAAGGAGAAGGAAGCTTCTCCTTCCTCAAGTTCATTGCAGGTACTAGAATCTAGTAAAGATGTTACTCAAGAGATTCTCCATCTATCAACTCTTCATATCACTGATTCAGACAGTGATGAAGACTTTGTAGAAGCAGTTGTTGTACCACCAATAGTAGATCCAATTCCTCCTGAGGAATTAATCCCAACTGTTGCTGAAGATCACATCCCACCTGCTGATATTATCACACTTAGAGATAATCCTACATCTCAAGTGATTGGAGACATATCAGCTAGTGTACAAACAAGTCATCAATTAAGAAAGGATGTGATGCATGCGTGTTTCCTTTCACAGATTGAGCCCCTCACCATTAAAGATGCTGAGCTAGATCCCCACTGGATCATTGCTATGCAAGAGGAACTCAATCAGTTTGAAAGATGTAAAGTATGGACTTTGGTTCCAAGACCAAAAGGCCAACTGATCATAGGCACCAAGTGGGTGTTTAGAAACAAGTTGGATGCAAATGGAATTATTGTAAGTAACAAATCTAGGCTTGTAGCTCAGGGCTATAGACAGGAGGAAGGTATAGATTATGACCAAACCTTTGCTCCTATTGCAAGGCTAGAGGCAATAAGTATCTTTCTAGCCTATGAAGCCTATATGAAATTTAAGGTCTTTCAGATGGATGTCAAAAGTGCATTGCTAAATGGTGAGCTAAAGGAAGAGGTATTTGTTGAACCACCTCCTGGGTTTGTCTCTTCAACTCAGCCCTCACATATTTTCAAGTTGCAAAAAGCTCTTTATGGACTTAAACAAGCACCCAGAGCCTGGTATGAGACTCTAGCTAGTTTCCTATTAAAGCACAACTTTTTTAGGGGAGTAGTTGATAGAACCCTTTTCGTCAAGCACCACAAGGACACAATCCTGTTAGTTCAAGTGTATGTGGATGATATTATTTTTGGTTCCACTGATCCCAAACTGTGCAAAAAGTTCTCTGAGTTGATGCATTCTAAGTTTGAGATGAGTAGTATGGGTGAGCTGTCTTAATTTCTTGGTCTCCAAGTAAAGCAAGATGCTGATGGCATCTTCATCTCCCAATCCAAATATGCCAAGGAATTGGTAAAGAAGTTTGGGAAGGCTGATGCTTCAGCAATGCATACACCTATGACTACTAATGTAGTTATAGATTCTGATGATCAGTGTAAGCCAGTTGATCAAAAGAATTATAGGGACATTGTTGGTTCCCTATTGTATTTAACTGCAAGTAGACCAGATATAATGTTTGCTACATGCCTATGTGCTAGATCCAAGGTCAACCCCAAGGAATCTCATCTGATTCTTCTCAAGAGAATCTAGAGATACCTGAAGGGATGTCCAAATCTAGGACTATGGTACCCAGCTGAATCAGAATTTGAGTTAATTGGATACTTTGATTCTGATTATGCTGGTTGTAGAGTTGACAGGAAAAGTACCTCAGGAACTTGTCAGTTCCTAGGAGAGAGATTGGTCTCTTGGTTCTGTAAGAAGCAGGCTTTTGTCTCAACTTCAACTGTAGAGGCTGAATATATAGCAGCTGCTAGTTGTTGTTCACAGATCATTTGGATTCAAAACCAGCTTTTGGATTATGGGTACACACACAAGAACACAAAAATCATGTGTGACAGTACCAGTGCTATCTCCATTGCACAAAATCCTGTGCACCACTCTAGAGCCAAACACATTGAGATTAGACACCATTTCATGAGAGATTGTGTGGAAAAGAACAAGATCAGCCTTGAGTTCATATCCACTGACCTTCAGAGAGGTGATATTTTCACCAAGCCTTTAGATGAACAGAAGTATCTGTTCTTTTTGTTTCAACTAGGCATGATTAATGGAAAAGACTAAGTGTGATGTCTGCCTTTGTTGAAACCTGTTTGAAGATTGTCGAACGACATTCGAAGATAGTCAATCGGATCAAGCATATTGTCGACCTATGTTTGATGATGGCTTATCTGCTTGAAGATCGTCGACCGACGTTCGCAGATCGTCGAACAGGTCGAGCCTATCGTCGATCTATGGTTGACGACAGCTTGTTGTTTGTGAAGACAGAAATAGTCGAACAATTGATCGACTACTCTGCTTCAGGAACGATCATCGAATGACCGTTCGACCATCATCTCCAGTATCTTTTAAAATAGATCGACGATTGCTGTTTTAATATAAAACTGATGGTCGACCTAGGTTAAGAGATCGTTCTTTTTATCGTCGACGGAGAGCGTCTTTTCGCATTCCGTCTTTCTGCTTGCTCCCTGTCTCGCGATTTCTGCGGTTTCGCCTTCGCCGTCTCTCTCGCCTTCTCCAACCCCTTTGATGGCGATTTCTCCAGCCCTCCTGTCCGTGGTGAAGTTCGATGATGGTTTCAGCATAGACTTTGATTCTTTCAGCTCCTGCGAGTCTGCAATAGTGGAAATCCTCAACCTCTACAAAGATCAAGGATTGGAAAAGCTCATGTCCACAAGAATAAAGATAAACATTCAAGAGATTAAAGAATGGGCTTTCACTTCGTCCTCCAATGACGAATCTATAACTGGAACGATAGGCGGAGAAGAGGTAATTTTGACTCCCGCCGTTTTGACTGATATTTTTGGATTATTGAATGGGGAAGAAGATTATGAGCAAGATACCCCAGAATTTGGGAGAATGCTGACTGAATTAGGACATGCCGATGGCATTCCTTCTAAGCTGCTTAAGGTGAACTTTCCGTTGAAGATAAAGTTCTTGGCTGAACTAGTCGGAAAAGTGCTTCTGGGAAAGCACTCTGCCCATGATAATATAACCAGGCAACA
The DNA here is from genome assembly GCA_039513925.1 of Platanthera zijinensis. Lineage (NCBI taxonomy): Eukaryota > Viridiplantae > Streptophyta > Magnoliopsida > Asparagales > Orchidaceae > Platanthera > Platanthera zijinensis. The sequence goes on along the minus strand of CM077078.1, from coordinate 154,468,104 downwards.
GTTTGCCCTGATGTGTACCATTGTGAACAAGAAACAGATTAACTAGGCAGGAGTTTTGTTTGATTTGATAACGAAAAAGAATAGCAAGAAGGAAGTCACCCTGGGTAGGGTGCTTGGGATATTTCTAAAAGAGAAATATCCCCATTTGTTGGTTTAAGTTTCTACATCCATTAATGCCACCAAAAAGATGGACCCAACCCTGTTTGTCAAATGGAAAAGGAGCTTTCTGAAGCCCGCTCCAGCAGGGGTAGCTCCAGTTGCATCTGAGAGCACAAGGACGCCTCAGTCACTCCCCTCCTTCAAGAAGCAGGCTCAGCCATTCTCTCAGTTCCATCCACTTCTTCTGCATTACCATCCACTTCTACTGAAGTGCCACCATCTACTTCAGTTCTATCTACTTAAGTTCCATCTTTTGCATCTCATCTTCTTGATTCTTCCACAATTCTCCATGCATCATCACCAGCATCTCCACTCCCTCCTCATCTAGCTAGGATCTATCATCCTACTTTTGATTTATTGGTTTCTGAGCTATCCACTCCTCCTCAGTCACCAATTCCTCATTCAGATCATATTGATCTTCTTGCATGCACCCATCTATCTCCAGTTCACTCTCCATCTCATCAGGAGTACACCATCCCTGCTGTTCATCCTTCTACTGTGATTCCCCCACCATCATTTGAAATCACCCCAGCCTTCATCTCAAGCATATTGGAGTTAATTACTCCTTCAATCAAAATTATGATTGAAGAAGCAATTGCTCCTCTCGTTTCTTCCATCTCTACATTATCATCTTCCATTCTTGCCATCTCAAAATCTGCTGAGCCATCTTCTGTTAGGGGCCTGACTTCAGTTTCTACTGAAATCAGGCAGGGGGAGATGTTCGAGGAAGATGCCTCTGGACTGCCTCTTGTTTCTCGCCCAGCAGAGCCCCAAGTTCAGATTCAAGATGTAGCAAAAGCTCCAGTTGTCATTGCAACATCCTCTGCAGTTCCAGCTCCAACTCTCAAGCCTTCTGATGTTATAATGGAAGCAGAATTTGCATTTAAAGCTTGTCTCGAAGAAGCTTCTACTCCCCTTGTTGCTCGTTTCCTAGAAGGAGTCATTACCTCCTTTCTAGATGACATGTGGGAAATAGAATGCTCTGAAGAGTCTGCTGAAGGTAATTCTTTCACTCATTTTCTAGACTTGATAACTGACATCTTAATATGGGAATACCTAGAATGAATGATACAATTTAATTTAGCACATCTGTGTTCCTGATACTACAGATTTAGTGGAAGAAGTTTTAGCTGTTCAAGAACTTGTTCAATAACCTGCTCTAGAAGTTCTACCTGATCCAGAACCTGCTGTTCAAGATCCTGAGTCTGCTCAACCAGCTCAGATAGTTGTGCAAGAAGAACTGGTCTCCATGACAGTTACAGTTGAACAAAAGAATGTTTCAGATATTCAGGAAGAAAAATCTACAGTCTGGGATGACACCCCAGGACTGGATCTAGACACTCTTTTGGCACAGGATGCCTTGGAAGAAGAGTTAGAAAAAGTTGCTTTAAAAGAGAAAGAAAATGCTGTGCAAGAAGCTTTTGATCCCTATGATCATCCTCCATCATCAAACTCTGAGGATGAGGATGATTCTGATGACTCTGAAGAATCTAAGAGAAAGAAATATGCCAAAAAGAAAAAAAAAACTGTTGCTCCTCCTCCTCCTAACCCTGACAATGATATTCCTTATTATATCTTCAAAGGAATAGATCCCAAGTCCGAAGAGTTTCAGCATTGGATGGGATTCTCAAAGAATCAGCAAAAGTTAAGAAAGAAATCTAAAAGGTATGACAGTCCAGCTCCAAAATGGACCCCTAGAGGTCCTCCTCCTCCACCTCCCAGTATAGGAGCTTCTGGCAATTTATCTGCAAATCCTTCTGCCCCGTCTGCTAGGTTTACTCCATCCCAATCTCATCAAAAGAAAAGCAATCAAGGATATCAAAGCAGATCCCAATCTGGATACCAAAGGCATGATGCTGATGCAAGAGAACAAGTGAAGGAGGTAGTTTATCAAAAACCAACCTTTTTTCCTCCTCCTTCAAAAGAAACTAAGAGCATATCTTCTTCAAAGCCAGATCATGCAAAGAAAACTATTTCAAACGGTAAAAGAGTTATTTTGTCTGAAAAATCGAGTAAGAAATTGTCTGAGTTTGCTCCTCCTTCTTCTCTAGTTATTCAGGAAAATAAAGAGCCAGCTGAAAGCCTGCTAGATCTTTCTATTAAATTTAAAGCTGTGAAACCTGTAGATCCAACCTGTGAAAATGTGTATGAAAGTCAAGAGCTTGATCCTGATTTCAGGATGGCTAGATTTCTTGAACTGGTTGGATCAGCCCAGATTAGAAAAGCCAAAGCTGAAGGAAAAGATTCTACAGGATTAACGACAATGTCTAAATTCAGAAAGAAGGAGCTTGATAAATTCCATGTTAGACCTGAGGTCTTTGACCCTTCAAAATATATGGAAAAGCATCCTGAAGCAATTGTTCCAAGGACATCAGAATCTAGAATTATTGGAGAGCAAGATCTAAAGCTATCGAAGAAAGAAGCTTTAGACCCTTTCAGGAAAATTTCTTTTCTTCCTAGTTCCTCTGTATCTAAACCAGATTCTGAAGCTTCTTAAATTTCATTGGTTGACAGTTATTTATTTGTTTGTTTGATTAATGCTCTCTGATGCTTAGATATTTCCCTTCCTGTATTTTATTTATTTTCAGCAGTTTGTTTTTTTGTGTTTTGTTGTTGAGAGACTTAACTCAAATAGGGGGAGATTGTTGGTACTCTAGTTTGGATTTGAGTTCAGTCTTCTCTTTTAGTCTCTTGACCCAAGATTTATCTATGGTCAAAGGTTAGTTGTTTAGTTAGTTTGCTCTAGTTGTAGAGTTGTCACTTATCCAGATGAAAATTTGGTTAAGTTGTTTTTTGTTCAACTATGGTCGAACGCCGCTCGACTATGGTCGAACACCGCTCGACTATCGTCTATCGACTATTCGACGATCGTCTATAAGTTGGTCGACGTTTGTCTGTCAGCAGATCGTTTATCTCTGAGTTAGTTCAACTCTTGTTAGCTCGACGTTCTGTGGAATCTGCCTCGCCGATCGTCGAACCCCGCTCGACTTCTTTTGACCAGACAGATTTCTTGATAGTTCAACTAGCTGCTTGGATAGTTCAACTATCTGATAGTTCGACTATCTGTTTGATAGGTCGACTATCTGTGTTGTTTGATAGTTCGACTATCTGTCTTGATAGGTCGACTATCTGTTGTGTTTGATAGTTCGACTATCTGCTTGGATAGTTCAACTATCTGATAGTTCGGCTATCTGTTTGATAGGCTGACTATCTGTTTTGTTTGATTGTTCGACTATCTGTTTGATAGGTCGACTATCTGTTTTGTTTGATAGTTCGACCATCTGTTTGATAGGTCGACTATCTGTTTTGCTTGATAGTTCGACTATCTGTCTTGATAGGTCGACTATCTGATAGCTCGACTATCTATTCTGATAGGTCGACTATCTGCTGTGGTAGTTCGACTATCTGCTTTGATAGTTCGACTATCTGTATCGTTCGACTATCTAATTGATAGGTCGACGATCTCTGTGCTTTGGTCGATGATCTCCGAGGGTCGTTCGACGTCTTTTTGTCTGCCTTTAGTAAAGTTATAGTATGTATTTCTTATCTGCTTGGCATATTCTATTATAGTATATTTCATTGATATTATGTTATTATTTCCAGGCAATCTCTGCTCCATTCTTTATGCATGAGCCAATCTTTATCTGACAAAGTGTTTTGTCTTATTAGTTGAAATATATTTTCTGCTTTATCTGATAGGCTGTCCTTTATAGCCGTTAGACTCAGAAAGTCTTCTCTAGCCGTAAAGAGTTCTTTCTGATATGACTTTTTCTTGCACCCTTTTATCAGATTGGATATGCAGCTTCTTAGAAAGCTTTATCCCCTTATAGCATGTCTGCCTGTAGGAAATACTTTTGCTTTATGCTTTTTGCAGCCCAAATTGCAGATTCCAGATGAAGACAAAGTTCAAACTCAAATTAGAGCCGTTGAAAAGGCCCATATATAAAGAGCTTCTTTTGAAAGAAACATATACATATACACACAGATAGAGATATACATATATACATACACAAGAAGTTTACTCTCAGCAATATAGAGAACTACAGCTCTCAGAAATTCACATTCAACTGAGAAGATCAAATCTCTTCAGCATTCTTCTTCATTCTGAGTTCATCCTGCTCACAAGAAGACATTCACTCAGTGCCTCAAGAAGAAGAAGAAGAAGAAGAAGAAAGAAAAGCCTGTGAAGAAGAACAATCATTCAAAAATGAAGAGTCTTCTTCAAGCTTCTCCTTCAGAACCCCAAGACAGTTCTTTGTCTTAGTTCAGAAGAGTTCCTGCACCCTGAAGCAAGACTCCTTCCTGGATATTCTCTAAGCCAGGGGGAGCCTTGATTCATTAGAGCTATCTAGCTCTGTGCAATCCACTAGCTTCTCTAATCTGTTTTAATAATAGAGAAGAAACTTTAACTCTCTCAACCTCCTGTACAAAGGGTTATTACTCCCTTCAAAAGTGAACCTTGGTGGCAGGGCACCTGATCAAAAACCTGTGTTGGATTTTGAGCTCCTGATCATAAGCTCAAAGAGTCTACTTGATCTACCTGAAGCAGATCAGTTGGTGGCAGGGCACCTGAACAAAAACCTGTAGTGGATTCCCACCAGGGTGGTAGAAGAGTTGACGTACCTATTTAGAGGGAATCACTATAAAATTTCTTGTGTCGTCTGTGCTACTTATTTAATTTATTGCACTGTGGCTGTGAGTAGAAATAACTTGGATTGCTAGTTGCTGTGATAGGATCAAAGCTCAACTGTAATTACAGTTGCCCTTCTCTAGTGCACTTCACTTTGTGTTAGGCTCTAGGGTTATCAATATCTATAAACTCATTCCGCAAATTAACTCTAAGGTAGTTGGGTAGGGTGTCCTAATTTTTGAATACTCTATTCACCCCCCCTCTAGAGTTGTATCTATCCTCACTTTCAATTCACTTGGGTGTTCTTTTTGAGATCTAATTCAGATAATTTCAAGGTTCTTATAGATTTTCTCAAGACCATACAGATTGAGTACTCTACTCAAGTTGCATTGATTAGAAGTGATCATGATACTGAGTTTGAGTCCCTTCTTATGCAAGAGTTCTGTGAGAAGGAAGGTATCAGGCACTGCTTCTCAGCTCCAAGAACTCCTCAACAAAATGGGGTAGCTGAAAGGAAGAATAGAAACCTAATTGAAGCTGCAGGCACATTACTTACAGATGCTTACATGCCCCTCTCCTTTTGGGCGAAGGCTTTGAGCACAACAAACTATGTACTGAATAGAAGTTTAATACATAAACTTAAGAATAAGACTCCCTATGAATTGCTTAAAGGGAAGAAACCAAAAATCACTTATTTTAAAGTATTTGGTAGTATATGCTATATTCACAATAACAATAAGAAACATATTAGAAAGTTTGAAGCCAAAGCTACAGAGGAAATTTTTCTAGGATATTCGCAAGTCAGCAAGGCTTATAGGGTTTTTAATAAATCTATCTTAAAAATTGAGGAATCAGTCCTTATGACTTTGATAAAGCTAACGTGTATTATTAGGAGAATGAAATTTCTACCAGTAGCTCATTACAAGTACCTTACTTGTGTGAGAGATAGGATGATATAAACCTCACCCAAGAGGCTCCATCTAATCCCTCTCCATAAGCTGTTGAAGATGATAGTGAAGAAGATAACTTGGATGCTTCTGACACTCTCCAAATAGCTAACCCAATTACACAAGAGGAATTAATCCCTCAAGATGTTACTCAAAATCCTCCCACTGATCTTAGCACACTTAGAGATCATCCCATATCTCAAGTGCTTGGAGATATATCAGCTGGTGTGCAAACAAGGAATCAACTCAACCCTGACTTGATGTTTGCTTGTTTCCTCTCTCAACTTGAGCCCCATTCCATCAAAGTTGCAGAACAAGATCCCCACTGGATTATTGCAATGCAAGAGGAGCTTAATCAATTTGATAGATGTAGAGTTTGGGATTTGGTTCCTAGACCCAAAGACTATCCAGTCATTGGAACCAAATTGGTATTCCGAAATAATTGGTTGCTGATTGATGAGTTGTAAATATACCTATTTTATAGTATGTTTATTATGTCATTTTACTTTATTTTTGCCTTTTTTAATTAGTTTTATTTAATAAATTACTCCTTTTTGTAAATATTATTTCTAACGTAGCTTAATTTAATTTTCCAGAAAAATTACAGAAAAAGCCAAAAAATGACTTGACATGCCTGTGTCAATGTTCGACACGCCCGTGACCTAGGGCGTGTCACGCCCTAGATGATCGTTGAACTCAACCTGATGCTCGAAGTTCAACCTTCATCAACCCGAAGAGGACATGCCCGTGTCTGAAGACTCGACACGCCTTTGTCAACACTCAATGCCATCTACTCGACACACAACGCTTTCACTGTTCAATACTCAACGCCACTCAACGCCTTCATCCACTCGATACTCATTGCCTCCCACCAGCTATCACGCCCGTGTCCATCCCGACATGCCCGTGTCGATGTCGGAAGTCAATGCCTCCAGCCAGCAAAGTTCAAATCAACTGCCTCCACCCAACTCTCTAGTCACGCCCCCCGACACGCCCCCCATCACGCCCGTGACTTGGGCATGTCTCACCTGAAAAATTTGTCTATAAATAAGAGCTTTCAGTAAGCTCTCCTGTCCACTTTTTTGACCACTTTGTTTAGGGTATGTGCTGCCCATTTGGCTTCTAATGCTATGTAAGAGAAATTTCTCCCTCCCCCTCTTAGTGTTTGTATTAGCTTTCTTGTTCTAACTTTCTTGTAAGCACTTATATTTTAATAAATTTTCAATTTTCTTCTCTTTACGTAGTATGAAAAATTCATTTGGAAGCGCCCTACCTTAAGTGATTTTTCGTTCTTCTTTTTTTATGTTTCATTTTAGCTTTGATAACTTAGTTTAGATTTAGGACTTTATCAAATTTCTAGCTTTTATGCTGCCCGTTTACTTTTCTTGCATCCTACTTGTTTAGGTTTAGTTTGTTTTCTTCTTCTTTCTTAGTTTTCATCCTTATATGTTTTATAAAAGCGTTTCAAAAGTGTTGTTTTTATTTTCTTTATCTTAGCCTCTTTAGGATCGACAATCTTTTAATTCTTTTTTAGCTTTATTTCCACTTTTTATGCGTTTTTATAAAAATATAAGAATGAAAATATTGTCGTTTTAATTTTTCGCTCACTTTGTTTTAGTTTTTATTTTCAAATCTTTTTACTATTTTAATTTTTATTTTCTCTTTTTATGCATTTCTACCGTGTTCTAACGGTAGAAATGTATTTGTTTTAATTTTTAAGCATCTTCATTTTTATTATTTTTGTATGTGTGTGTGCGTGTGTGAGTTAGATTTTATAGCTTTCTTTCAATTTATGTAGAGTGTGCGTGTGTGCATTTATTTCCGCCTACTCGTTAAGAGTTAAATGACGTTCTTTCATCTCCCGCCTACTCGTTTGAGTAGGACTTGCAATTTACCGCATTCATTTTCTTCCTACTCATTTGAGTAGGACTTTGCGTGTGTGTGTGTTTTCATTTCCGTAGAGTGCGTGTGTGGGTGAATTTATTTCCTACTTCTCGTTTGAGTAGGGCTCGCTTTCATTTATTCCTGCCCACTCATTTGAGCTGGGACTTGTCATTTACTGCTTTCATCTCCCGCCCACTCGTTTGAGCCGGGACTCGAAATTTACTGCTTTCTTTACTGCTTTCTTTACAGCTTTCTTTTACTGCTTTATTTTTCTGCTTTCCTTTTATCGCTTTCTAGCTTAAGCCGTCCCCATTCTGATGAGTGGCTAACCGCTCTTAGCCCTCAATATCGAAGAGCATTGGGACATAAAAAATTGCTTTACATAATTAAAGGTCTTATTTTTCTCGTTAATTATAATTACTTCAGGTTTGCCCCGGGTTAACGACGCGTAGGACCACATATCGATGTGTGGGCCTTATTTTTGTTGTCCATACGCAGGTGGCTGAGAGGCCAAGAGTATGGACTGATCACCCTTGGGTAAAGAGAGTTCCGCACTTACCCTCGAGAGAGAAGGTACGTAACTCTACCAGATTGGGTTCCCCAACCAATAGCAGGGTTCTTAGCGTAGTGCGGGCATTAAGAGGAATCCTTCGTCGAATTAACGTTCGGTCGAATAGTCTTAGCTTTCAGGTGAGCGATATTACCTAGAGATAGGTGTGCTCATTTTTGTGGAACCTCCACAGCCAAGTCTCCGCCTTAATTAACTTGAAATTTAGGATCTCTTTCTATTAAAAGTTTATTTTAGTTCGAATTCGATTTGATATTCGTCGCACTATTTATTCATCGGCCTTCCTGCTTTATTTTATACTTTCATTTTCTGTCATTTTATATTATATATATATCTGCTTTTTTTATATAAACACAACATAAATATTATCGGTAAAATAATAGCCTTTTAGGGAAAGAGTAGAAATAGGTAAACCGACCACAAGAACAATACGACCCCAATATTCCTCACCAGAATATCCTGTACTACACACGAGAGGTGCACTTGCCTCCCTTTCATTAAAACTCCATTTCAACCCCTTTTTATATAAAATAAATCCACGCGCCCCGTCTTTCTAAATAAATAAAACCACTGCTTCCTCTTCTTTAATAAACACCCCACCCTGTGGGCGCCGTGAGTTTTAACCTTCAAGTTTTTTGCGCCATGAGTTTTAACCATCAAGCTCTCCTGGGAGGCACCCCACGCTTGTTTCTTATTTTCTGCTCTTTTATTTTCTACACCCAATAAAAAATACCAAAAAATTTCAAAAATTAAAAACTTCAAAAAAAAATCTTTATTGTCTTTATAATTAAAAAAAACTCAAAAAAAAGTATATCGCTCCGCGACGTTTGTCTCATCGAACCAACCACTTAAATAAGAGTCTGTTCGCAGGCGATCAAGTTTTTTTTACTTTGTAATTATTTTTTTCCCTCTTCTTTTTCCCTTTTTTATACCACATCTTTCTTTCCCATTTTTTTAAATAACCTTAATAAATCAAAAATAAAAAAATTGAAAATCAAAAATCCAAAAAAGAGAATAACTATAAAAATAAATAAATAAAAAGATGATAATCAAAACACAAAAAAAGATAAAAACCCTAAAATCGAAAAAAAAATTGTTTATTATATAACAAATAAATCGAATATCTTATTCTTAACCCCTTTTCGCTCTCCAAAAATTTTGTTGCGAGTTTATTTATAACTGAATTTTACTAATCCTTCATTTACTATTCGTTTATTAATTGTAGCTCGATAGACTTAAATTTCTGGGGTTAAGATTTAAAGATTTTTTTATGTCTTTTTCTTATGATAGAGAACTTGTTTTTCACCACAACTTCTTATTTTTTATATAGAAGCATGATTTTTATGTTAGAAAATTACATAAATGGATTTCAGTTATTTCAACTTCATGCTTTTAGAAATATAGGAACGTTCATTTTAAAAAGGTTGCTCTCAAAACTTTTTTATTAAACTCTTGTTTTCTTTTTGAAATAAAAAAATCTCATCTCCATTTTTTTCATGCCTTACTTGGCATGATTCCCCACTTTCACCCTTAAAAGATCTTTTGTCAATGGAAATAAGATTTCATTCCGTAAACATAGGCACCCAATATTTAAAAAGATTATATATTACAGAGTAAGAGGATAAAATTCATTACTCCTATACATATACATTGAGTTAATTATTATTATGAAGAAATAAATAATTTTTAGGAAAATACGATTTCATTTTCTAAATTATTCAAAAAATTGTAGAGGTTCGAGAAAAAATTACCTCGCCTCAAATTCAAAGCCCTCTTCATGAACCACAAAAAACCACTTAGCCAATTTTCGATGATTCTAGAATTAATTTAAAATCTTTTTTTGAGAGCATAATTTTTAAATTGCATTATTTCCTAAAAATTTGTTTTTAGCTAAATTTTTTTATATAATTCCAATCCATCTTTGTTAAACTAACAAAACTAATTTTCGCTTTCTATTTGTTTCGTTTAGAAGTCTTTTTTAAACAGTTCCTCTATTTTTAACATTTTCATAAATTAGGATTTAAGTCTAGTACCCCGAAAATTTATTTTGATCTTTCTTTCAATTAACCTAAGCGGTAGCAAATTTAGAATTTTTATAATTCTTTATAAGTTCATCTCCAACTTTTGCTCTGGAATATCAAAAGCTTAAATATGAGGATATTTGATGAGTTGTAAATATACCTATTTTATAGTATGTTTATTATGTCATTTTACTTTATTTTTGCCTTTTTTAGTTAGTTTTATTTAATAAATTGCTCCTTTTTGTAAATTTTATTTCTAACTTAGCTTAATTTAATTTTCCAGAAAAATTACAGAAAAAGTCAAAAATTGACTTGAGATGCCTGTTTCAATGTTAACATGCCCATGACCTAGGGCGTTTCACGCCCTCGACGATCATTGAACTCAACCCCACGCTCGATGTTCAGCCTTCATCAACCTGAGGAGGACACATCCACGTCCGAAGACTCGACACGCCCATGTCAACACTCAACACCATCTACTCGTCACTCAACGCTTTCACTGTTCAACACTCAATGCTACTCAATGCCTTCATCCACTCGACACTCAACGCCTATCGCCAGTTGTCACACCTTTGTCCATCCCGACATGCTCGTGTCGATGTCGGCAGTCAATGCCGCCAGCCAGCAAAGTTCAAATTGACTGCCTCCACCCAGATGTCTAGTCAAGCCCCATGTCACTCCCGTGACTAGAGCGTGTCGCACCCGAAATTTTTTTCCACAAATAAGAGCTTTCAGTAAGCTCTCATGTCAACTTTTTTAACCACTTTGCTTAGGGTAGGTGCTGCCCAGTTGGCTTCTAATGTTATGTAAGATAAATTTCTCCCTCCCCCTCTTAGTGTTTGTATTAGCTTTCTTGTTCTAACTTTCCTGTGAGCACTTATATTTTAATAAAATTTGAAATTTTCTTCTCTTTATGTAGTAAGAAAAATTCATTTGGAAGCACCCTACCTTAAGTTACTTTTCGTTCTTCTTTTTTTATGTTTCATTTTAGCTTTGATAACTTAGTTTAGATTGAGGATTTTATCAAATTTCTAGTCGGTATGCTGCCCATTTGTTTTTCTTGCATCCTACTTGTTTAGGTTTAGTTTGTTTTCTTCTTCTTTCTTAGTTTTCATCCTTATATGTTATATAAAAGCATTTCAAAAAGTGTTGTTTTTATTTTCTTTAACTTAGTCTCTTTAGGATCGAAAAACTTTTCGTTCTTTTTTAGCTTTATTTCCACTTTTTATGCGTTTTTATAAAAATATAAGATTGAAAATGTTGTCATTTTAATTTTTCGCTCACTTTGTTTTAGTTTTTATTTTCAAATCTTTTTGCTCTTTTAATTTTTATTTTCTCTTTTTATGAATTTCTACCGTGTTCTAACGGTAGAAATGAATTTGTTTTAATTTTTCAACATCTTCGTTTTTCTTATTTTTTGTATGTGTGTGTGCGTGTATGTGTTAGATTTTATAGCTTTCTTTCAATTTATGTAGAGTGTGCGTGTGCGTGTGCGCATTATTTCCGCCTACTCGTTAAGAGTTAAATGGCGTACTTTCATCTCCCGCCTACTCGTTTGAGTAGGACATGCAATTTACCGTTTTCATTTTCTTCCTACTCATTTGAGTAGGACTTTGCATGTATGTGTTTTCATTTCCGTAGAGTGTGTGTGTGGGTGCATTTATTTCTTCCTACTCGTTTGAGTAGGACTCGCTTTCATTTATTCCCGCCCACTTTTTTTAGACGGGACTCGTCATTTATTGTTTTCATCTCCCGCCCACTCGTTTGAGCCGTGACTAGCAATTTAATGCTTTATTTACTACTTTCTTTACAGCTTTCTTTTACTACTTTCTTTTTCTTCTTTCCTTTTATCGCTTTCTAGCTTAAGCCGTCCTCATTCCGATGAGTGGCAAACCGCTCTTAGCCCTCAATATCGAAGAGCATTGGGACAAGAAAAATATCTTTAAATAATTAAAGTTCTTCTTTTTCTCGTTAATTAAAATTACTTAAGATTTGCCCCGGGTTAACGACGCGTAAGACCACATATCGATGTGTGGGCTCTATTTCCAATGTCCATACGTTGTTGGTCGAGAGGTCGTGCTTATGGAACGATCTCCCTTAAGTAAAGAGAGTTCCGCACTTACCCTCGAGAGAGGACGCAGGTAACTCTACCGGATTGGGTTCCCCACCCAATAACAGGGTTCTTAGCGTAATGCGGGCATTAAGAGGAATCCTTCATTGGACTAACGTTCGGTCGAATAGTCTTAGCGTTCAAGTGAGCAATATTACCTAGAGATAGGTGTGCTCATTTTTGTGGAACCTCCAGGGTCAAGCCTCCACCTTAATTAACTTGATATATAGGATCTCTTTCTATTAAAAGTTTATTTTAGTTCGAATTCGATTTGATATTCGTCACGCTATTTATTCATCGGCCTTCCTACTTTATTTTATTCTTTAATTTTCTGCCATTTTATATTATATATATATATCTGCTTTTTTATATAAACACAACATAAATATTATCGATAAAATAATAGTCTTTCAGGGAAAGAGTAGAAATAGGTAAACCGACCTCGAGAACAATACGACCCTGATATTCCTCATCGAAATATCCTGTACTACACGCGATAGGTGCACTTGCCTCCCTTTCGTTAAAACTCGGTTTCAACCACTTTTTATATATAATAAATCCGCGCGCCCCGCTTTTCTAAATAAATAAAACCATCGCTTCCTCTTCTTTAATAAACACCCCAACCTACGGGGGCCGCGAATTTTTATCATCAACTTTTTGGTACCGTTGCCGGGGAACTTTCGATTTACTATTTTGAATTCCTGAAAACTATTAATTTTACCTTTTATTTCCTTTTATATATAAAAAAAATGGCCAACCAAAAAATATAATAAAAATAATAATAATATTAATAATACTAACTAATAAAAAAAATCTAAAAAACTTTAAAACTAAAAAAAACCTTAAAAATCTAAAAAAAATCAAAAATTAATAAACTTACAAAACTTAAAAACTTAAAAATCTAAAAAATTGATGAAAATTTTTATCTTATTTTTCATCAAAATTCAAAAAATATATATATATTGTTCATTATATTTTCTACCATTATCTTATTTTAATTTTATTTTCTTATTTTTATTTAAAAAAAACAAAACAAAAAAAAATCGATTTAAGTAATATATATAATATATATAGTATATACATTTTAAAAGGCCGTCCGCATCACCTCTTTTCTTCTCTTTTCTTTCCTTTTTTATTTTAGACAATTTAAAAATCAAAAAATATATATATGAAAAAAAATTATTCCCAAAAACCAAAAAAATTAGTTAATTATATAGCCTCCCTTAAAATAATTTTCTCTCCTCCCTAAATAACACCCGCCTATAATTATAACACCAACCTAAATAAAGTCAGTTACACGACTATAAACATAGCACTCTTGGGAGACACCCCACCCTTATCTTTTTTATTTTACTTTAACTTTTGTAGGGTCATTATTAACGGGCCTCCCCGAACGCATTTTCAGAGAAGCTTTTCTTTACTCCTGTTTTTATTTTTTTTACATAATTGCTTAGACTTTTCTTTATATATATCGTTCCTCATACTTAGTGCAACATTGGGGATAATGTTGGACTTAAGTATGGCGGTGTTTCTTATTTTCTACTCTTTTATTTTCTGCATCCAATCAAAAATACAAAAAAAATTTAAAAAATTAAAAACTTCAAAAAAAAATCTTTATTGTCTTTATAATTAAAAAAAACTAAAAAAAAAATATATCGCTCCGCGACGTTCGACTCATCGAACCAACCACTTAAATAAGAGTCTGTTCGCGGGGGATCAAGTTTTTTACTTTGTAATTATTTTTTTCCCTCTTATTTTTCCCTTTTTTTATATCACCTCGTTCTTTCCCCTTTCTTGTAAATAACCTTAATAAATCAAAAATAAAAAAAAATGAAAATCAAAAAATCCAAAAAAAAGAATAACTCTAAAAATAAATAAATATAAAGATGATAATCAAAACACAAAAAAAGAAAAAAACCCTAAAATCCAAAAAAAATCGTTTATTATATAACAAATAAATTAGATATCTCATTCTTAACCCATTTTCACTCTCCAAAACTTTTGTTGAGAGTTTATTTATAACTTAATTTTACTAATCCTTCATTTACTATTCGTTTATTAATTGTAGCGCGATAGACTTAAATTTCTGGGTTTAAGATTTAAAGATTTTTTTTATGTCTTTTCCTTATGATAGAGAATTTGTTTTTTCACCACAACTTCTAATTTTTTATATAGAAGCACGTTTTTTATGTTAGAAAATAACATAAATGGATTTCAATTATTTCTACTTCACGCTTTTAGAAATATATGAACGTTCATTTTAAAAAAGTTGCTCTCAAAACTATTTTATTAAACTCTAGTTTTCTTTTTGAAATAAAAATATCCCATCTCCATTTTTTTCATGCCTTACTTGGCATGATTCCCCACTTTCACCCTTAAAAGATCTTATGTCAATGAGAATAAGATTTCGTTCTGTAAACATAGACACCCAATATTTAAAAAGATTATATGTTATGGAGTAAGAGAATAAAATTCATTACTCTTATACATATACATTGGGTTAATTATTATTATGAAGAAAGAAATAATTTTTAGGAAAATAAGATCTCATTTTCCTAATTATTCAAAAAATTATAGAGGTGCGAGAAAAAATTATCTCGTCTCAAATTCAAAGCCATCTTCAGAAATCACAAAAAAACTACTTAGCAAATTTTCGATGATTTTAGAATTAATTTAAAATCTATTTTTTAGAGCGTAATTTTTAAATTGCATTATTTCCTAAAAATTTCTTTTTAGCTAAAGTTTTTTATATAATTCCAATCCATCTTTGTTAAACTAACAAAACAAATTTTCGCTTTCTATTTATTTCGTTTAGAAGTCTTTTTGAAACGGTTCCTCTATTTTTAACATTTTCATAAATTAGGATTTAAGTCTAGAACCCCAGAAATTTATTTTGATCTTTCTTTCAGTTAATATAAGCAGTAGCAAATTATGAATTTTTATTATTCTTTATAAGTTCATCTTCAACTTTTGCTCTGGAATAACAAAAGCTTAAGTATGAAGGTATTTGATGAGTTGTAAATATACCTATTTTATAGTATGTTTACTATGTCATTTTACTTTATTTTTGTCTTTTTTAGTTAGTTTTATTTAATAAATTGCTCCTTTTTATAAATATTATTTCTAACTTAGCTTAATTTAATTTTCCAGAAAAATTATAGAAAAAGTAAAAAAATGGCTTGACACGCCTGTTTCAATGTTTGACACGCCCGTGACCTAGGGCGTGTCACGCCCTCGATGACCATTGAACTTAACCCGATGCTCGAAGTTCAGCCTTCATCAACCCGAGGAGGACACGCCCATGTCCGAAGACTCGACACGCCCGTGTCAACACTCAACGCCATCTACTCGACACTCAACGCTTTCACTGTTCAACACTCAATGCCACTCAACGCCTTCATGCCACTCAACATCAGCTGTCACCCAAGTGTCCATCCCGACACGCCCATGTCGATGTCGGCAGTCAACGCCTCCAGTCAGCAAAGTTCAAATTGACTGCCTCCACCCAGCTTTCTAGTCACGCCCCCCGACACGTCCCCCGTCACGCCCGTGACTAGGGCGTGTCGCACCCGAAAAATTTGTCTATAAATAAGAGCTTTCAGTAAGATCTCCTGTCCACTTTTTTGACAACTTTTCTTAAGGTAGGTACTTCCCATTTGGCTTTTAATGTTATGTAAGAGAAATTTCTCCCTCCCCCTCTTAGTGTTTGTATTAGCTTTCTTGTTCTAACTTTCTTGTAAGCACTTATTTTTTAATAAAATTTGAAATTTTCTTCTCTTTACGTAGTATGAAAAATTCATTTGGAAGCGCCCTACCTAAAGTGATTTTTTATTCTTCTTTTTTTATGTTTCATTTTAGCTTTGATAACTTAGTTTAGATTTAGGATTTTATCAAATTTCTAGCTGTTATTCGGCCCGTTTGCTTTTCTTGCATCCTACTTGTTTAGGTTTAGTTTGTTTTCTTCTTCTTTCTTAGTTTTCATTCTTATATGTTTTATAAAAGTGTTTAAAAACGTGATGTTTTTATTTTCTTTAACTTAGCCTCTTTATGATCGAAAAACTTTTCGTTCTTTTTTTGCTTTATATCCACTTTTTATGCGTTTTATAAAAATATAAGAATGAAAATGTTGTCGTTTTAATTTTTCGCTCACTTTGTTTTAGTTTTTATTTTCAAATCTTTTTGCTCTTTTAATTTTATTTTCTCTTTTTATGCATTTCTGCCGTATTCTAATGGTAGAAATGTATTTGTTTTAATTTTTCAGCATCTTCGTTTTTCTTATTTTTTGTATGTGTGTGTGCGTGTATGAGTTAGATTTTATAGCTTTCTTTCAATTTTGTAGAGTGTGCATGTGTGCATTTATTTTCGCCTACTCGTTAAGAGTTAAATGGCGTGCTTTAATCTCCCGCCTACTCGTTTGAGTAGGTCTTGAGATTTACCGCTTTCATTTCTTCCTACTCATTTGAGTAGGACTTTGTGTGTGTGTGTGTTTTCATTTCCATAGAGTGCGTGTGTGGGTGCATTTATTTCCTCCTACTCGTTTGAGTAGGGCTGGCTTTCATTTATTCCCGCCCACTCGTTTGAGCCGGGACTTGTCATTTACTGCTTTCATCTCCCAGCCACTCGTTTGATCTGGGACTCGCAATTTACTGCTTTCTTTACTTCTTTCTTTAGAGCTTTCTTTTTCTTCTTTCTTTTTCTTCTTTCCTTTTATCGCATTCTAGCTTAACCCGTTCCTATTCTGATGAGTGGCTAACCGCTCTTAGCCCTCAATATCGAAGAGCATTGGGACAGAAAAAATCGCTTTAAATAATTAAGGTCTTCTTTTTCTCGTTAATTAAAATTACTTAAGGTTTTACTCGGGTTAACGACGCATAGGACAACATATCAATGTGTGGACTCTATTTCCGTTGTCCATACGCAGGTCGTCGAGAGGCCGTGCATATGGACCGATCTCCCTTGGGTAAAGAGAGTTTCAGACTTACCCTCAAGAGAGGAGGCGCGTATTTCTACCGGATTGGGTTCCCCACCAAATAGCGGGGTTCTTAGAGTAATGCGTGCGTTAAGAGGAATCCTTCATCGGACTAACATTCGATCGAATAGTCTTAGCGTTCAGGTGAGCGATATTACCTAGAGATAGGTGTGCTCATTTTTGTAGAACCTCCAAGGCCAAGTCTCCGCCTTAATTAACTTGAAATTTAGGATCTCTTTCTATTAAAAGTTTATTTTAGTTTGAATTCGATTTGATATTCGTCGTGCTATTTATTCATCGGCCTTCCTTCTTTATTTTATGCTTTCATTTTCTTCCATTTTATATTATATATATATATATCTGCTTTTTTTACATAAACATAACATAAATATTATCGGTAAAATAATAGCCTTTCAGGGAAAGAGTAGAAATAGGTAAACCTACCCCGAGAACAATATGACCCCGATATTCCTCACCGGAATATCCTGTACTACACGCGATAGGTGCACTTGCCTCCCTTTCGTTAAAACTCGGTTTCAACCCCTTTTTATATAAAATAAATCTGCGTGCCTCGCCTTTCTAAATAAATAAAACCACTGCTTCCTCTTCTTTAATAAACACCCCACCCTACGGGCGCTGCGAGTTTTTACCATCACTGATGGTAACATAATAAGGATAAACCAAAGCTTGTTTCTCAAGGCTACTCCCAGGAGGAAGGAATTGATTATGACCAGACCTTTGCTCTAGTGGCAAGGCTTGAAGCCATAAGAATTTTCTTAGCTTATTCTGCCTACAAAAGGTTCAAAGTCTACCAGATGGATGTAAAGAGTGCTTTCCTCAATGGTGAACTCAAAGAGGAAGTATATGTGGTGCAACCACTAAGTTTTATCTCACCAACTCATCCCTCTTATGTCTTTAGATTGCATAAAGCTCTCTATAGTTTAAAGCAAGCTCCAAGAGCTTGGTATGAGACCTTAGCTAGCTTCCTGTTAGAGCATAAATTTTCTAGAAGCATTATAGATAGGACTCTTTTTACTAGACATCAAAAGACAAAATTTTGTAAGAACAAATCTATATAGATGACATAATATTTGGCTCAACTAATCCCAAACTATGCAAATGGTTTTCTGACCTTATGCATTCAAAGTTTGAGATGAGTAGCATGAGTGAGCTCTCCTACTTCCTTGGTCTCCAAGTAATGAAGACCCCTGATGACATCTTCATATCCCAATCCAAGTATGCTAAAGAGTTGATAAAAAGGTTTGGGATGGTTGATGCCTCAGCTAAGAAAACACCCATGGCTATAAATGCTGTGGTTTATTCTGATGAACATGGGAAACCTATTGATCAGAAATTATATAGGGTCATTGTTGGGTCCCTATTATATTGTATACCCAGTAGACCAGATAATATGTTTGCTACCTGTCTTTATGCTAGGTTACAAGTGAACCCTAAAGAATCTCACATTACTTTCTTAAAAAGGATTTTAAGATATATAAAGAGTTGCCCTAATTTAGGACTCTGGTATCCAATAGAGTCAGAATTTGAGTTAACTGGATATTCTGATGCTGAATTTGCTGGATGTAGAGTGGACATGAAGAGAACATTAGTAACATGTCAATTCTTTGGTGCTAGACTTGTCTCCTAGTTTTGCAAAAAGCAAACATCTATGTCTACATCAACAACAGAAGCTGAGTACATAGCAGCTGGCAGTTTCTGTTCACAGATGCTCTGGATTCAAAACAATGCCTAGATTATGGATACAACTTAAATAATTCAAATCTACTTTGTGACAATACTAATGCAATTTCTATTGCCCAGAATCCAGTGCATCATAGTAGAACTAAGCATATAGAGATAAGACATCATTTCATTAGAGAGTGTGTGGACAAAAAGAAAATTATTCTTGTCTACATCTACACTGATTTGTAAAGAGGAGATATCTTCACCAAACCCTTGGATGAGAGGAACCATCTGTTCTTTCTAAATCAGCTTTGTATGATCAATGGATAATCTTTAATTTAACTTTCTGTCGGTGGTCGAAGAATTTTCCACAGTTTGTCGACAAGAGATCGACGAACTGAGAAAAGATCTTGAGAAATTTTGTCGACCTGAGATCGACGAACTCTCTGTGTAAGCCATTTTCGTCGACAGGAGATAGACGATCTTATTTCAGAAAATTTTCGTCGACCTGAGAATGACGAATATTAACTGTAGAATATTAACTGCCAGCAATTCAAATTTCAAAGGAGAAATTAACTGCAGAATATAAAAAGAGATTTTCTCTTTTCAATTGAAAATAAACTGAGACACTTAGCATGAAATCAAAAAATACTGAGCCAGAGATTCTCAGAAAACATACAGTAAACAAGAAAATACAAAGAGACAGTCACTGAACTTTTAGAACTCTCTGACAGTGCAAAAAACAATCTATT
Source organism: Platanthera zijinensis (assembly GCA_039513925.1). Lineage (NCBI taxonomy): Eukaryota > Viridiplantae > Streptophyta > Magnoliopsida > Asparagales > Orchidaceae > Platanthera > Platanthera zijinensis. Next base: position 154,448,381 of record CM077078.1, on the reverse strand, counting down.
TTCTATCATGTCATTTCTGAAGACTACAGAAGAACATTCATCGCAATCAAGAGTCTTCTTCAACCTACTCCTCCAGGAACATTCTAGGACAACAAATCTTGATTCAGTCAGAAAGTTCCAGGACTATTTTCAGTGAAGGCTGAAGACCTATACCCAGAAGCAAAGCTTCCAGTTTTCCTGAATCAATCAACATCTTAGAAGGAGCTTTATTAACATTAAGATCCACTAGTCTTCTCTAATGATTAGAGAAAGAGAAGACACCATCACCTCCTTTCACCTCCTATAAAAGCATTTTAACTCCCTTCAAAAGTTAACCACTTGGTTGTCAAGTCTCCTGATCAAAAGACTTAGGTTTTTTTTTGGGCACCTGATCAAAAGCCTAAAGGGTTGTTATATCTCCTGCAAATAGATATTATGGTGGCAGTCACATGATCAAAACTTGTTAGTTTATTCCTACCAGGGTGATAGAAGAGTGGATGTATCCAGTTGGGGAACCACTATAAAATTCTTGTGTTGTCTGGTTGTGTTTTATTTTCTTTCTGTTCTTATTGTGGCTGTGATAGATAGAATAGATTAACCTGTTTTCAATTTCTTTCTATATTATTGGTATCACCAATTTTCAACTCTGATTTAACTATTAAAACTAGCAAAAAGTTTTAATACCTTATTCAACCCCCTCCTCAGAGTAAATCAGGTCTAACCCATCTTTCAAACATGAAGAATGTGAAGTCATCTGCCTTGAAATTGTCCCCACTGACAATCAAGTTGCTAATACCTTAACGAAGTCATTAGATGAGGCTAAGTTCAATTCTTTCAGAATTGAGTTAGGAATGCTTAATGTTGGATGACCAATGTACATTAACAATTTTCATTATAGATCTACATGTCTATATTCTTATTTTCTATTCATTATTTAGTCCATCTGCCTTAGTTTTAAATTATATCTTTGGCAAGGTTAGATGGACAGATAGTAGTTAATTACTTTAACTTGCTAGGTTAAACTTCAGTAAAATCAGCTGAATCAGCTGAGAAGGATACAATGTTGGACAAGAATGATGTTCCTCCAAAAATAATGTTGTTATTGAGGGGGAGCATTCACATGTTCCCAGTCAGGATGAGGTCATTCCATCCACCCTGTTGGCTGAGGAAATCCTGAGCATAATGGTCAAAATGACCAATATAACGCCCATAAATGAAAGGGGGAGGAGAACAATGAGTTCACCAATGATCCTTTCTCCAACTAAAATAGATGACTGCCAATTGAAGAAGCCAGAAAGGAAGAGGAGAGCAATGAAAGCATGACCTGACATGTCAAGTCACTGTAATAACTTGACATGTTGAGCAAGAAAAGGGAAGGGTAACTTTTAAGTGGTATCATGAGGAGTGTAAGGACTTGACATGTCAAGTCACTGCATTAACTGGGGAACTTTGAACATGCTCACATTTTGCTTCATTAATATGTTTTTGGTAGTAGTGCACCTTAGTATTTTTGAGTGTTCTGCCTTCTTCAAATAGGGGAAGATTTTTTGGAATATTGCCCTTCAATGTTCCCAGAATTTGAAGACACATCACAATCAATGAAAAGGGCATAATTATATTTTTTATATGTTCAAGTTCAGTATATGCAGGTTGTCTATTATACTATGATTAGACAGGATGTCAAGGTCACAATACTAGTTGGACTTAAGACAAGCTGCTAGCAAAGCAGAAATCTGGTTAAGTCCAAAAGCATCGAGTGAACGCAGTTCACTCGACGCAAGAAGAGCAAAAGCATTGAGAGGACTACATACAGTCAAAGTAGCAATATTGCTGATTAGAAATTCGGCTAAGTCCAGAAGCGTTGAGTGAATACAATTCACTCAACACCAACTCAATAATAAAATCTGGTTGTCTAGAAGCATTGTCTAACGCCCCAACTTTCCCAAAGTAGGAAAAGGGTTTCTTGGAGATACCGTCCGGTGATAGGGTTACCGCGCTGCAATAGCACCATGAATTTAGTGACAGGACTCTCGGGAAGATACCACCCAACGGTAGAGATACTGCTGGTGGTAGCTTGGTCAATTTATTGGCAAAGCTCTCGGGTTGTTACTGCGCGGCGGTAACAACTATTGGGTTTTTCTATAGGTCACAACGCTTGTGCGCAGCGGAATAGGGAAACAAGAAAATCCTAAAAGAAATAGATCTTGCGATGGACAGTGATCAAGAAGTAAAATCACAGTAAATAAAATATACCTTTGTGGGATTGAGTCACTACTCAATGAAGATGCTCCAAGAAATCTATCGATCACAAGCGGCTGGAGTTATGAGCGCAAAATAATATCCATGCCTATACAGATGATCCACACGAATGGGAGAACCCTTAGACTCTTATTACACAATATCTAGGTTGGAAGAAACCACTCAGCGTCTTCACAGACTGCTAAGTCTGCTCCATAAGAGGCTGCGGCGACACTCGCCGGAAATAGGCTCGGCGACGGTGACGAGATCAGCTCTTTCAGAAACGCTTTCCGTCGGGCCTATTCTCTCGGGTTTAGAATAGTGCGGCAGATCCATACTTGTCGTTTGGTGTTGTCTATCACAAAACCCTAAAGCTTCTCCTATTTATACCCAAAGGTATAAACAGTAGAAGGACGTCGCTATCGGCATACTCGTAACACTTGGAATATATAATTCGACGAGTCAACACTCGACTCGATAAATCATCGAGTGATCATAACACACTCAACACCAAGGAGTGACCACAACACTTGATCGACGAATCAACATTCTACTCGACGAAGAGTCGAGTGCACTCAATGCCTAACTTGAAGAATCAACATTTGACTATATGAAGCATCGATTCGAATCAACGCCAGACTTGTCGAGTCAATACTTGACTCGACGAATCGTCGAGTCATCACTTGACTCGACGAATCGCCAAGTGAACTCGACGCTCTCAATGCCTATTTCGACAAGTCAACATTAAACTCGACGAAGGCGTCGAATGGTCTCGATGCTCTAAGTGCCTAATTCAACAAGTCAACATTTGTCTCGATGAAGGCATTGAGTAATCTTGACGCACTCAATGCCTGGCTGAGTAGACTTTGTAACACCCCAAATATCCCCAAGACAAAATGGAGTTTGGTAGGCTGACACGGCCTGGGACATGGGCGTGTCCCAGGGCGTGTCTTGCTCGGGTTGCTCGGGATCGTTTACTCAACAAATTGTTCTCGACAATTGTTGAGGGGGGGCTGACACGCCCGGCGACACGGGCGTGTCGGGGGGCGTGTCCAGCCAGGTGTCGTGTGTGTTGGCGCGACTTGCAGGCGGCAAGGTCGGGCGGCGTGTCGCTTGACATGGCCTGGGACACGGGCGTGTCCCAGGGCGTGTCCGGGGCGTGTCCGACAAGTGTCCATCCTAGGCATGTCGAGGTGTCGACCTGGCGGTCATCAAGCGGCGACACGGCCTGGAACACGGGCGTGTTCCAGGGCATGTCCAGGCTTGGTCGACGAGCGTGGGGCAGCGGTCGACGTCGACGATAGTCGAGCTTGAGGGACATGGCCATGGACACGGGTGTGTTCCTTGGCCGTGTACTTCTCTGGTCGTTTTGGCAATTGTGTAAGGCCGTGTTACAGGGGTGACACGGGCGTGTCGATTGACTGACACGGGCGTGTCAGGTCCGACACGGGCGTGTCCAAGCCCGTGTTCTGGTATCTTTTGAGTCGGTTGCTAACCGACGGGGGGTACACGGCCTGTGACACGGGCGTGTCTCAGGGCGTGTCAGGCCTGTTGAAATGTTTTTCAGAGCAGATCTCGGTCGTTCGTTTCCTTCTATTTGGATCTTGTGGTCCAAAGCCTTTCCAGCTTCTATATGGCCGTGGATTGAGATGAAATCTCATTCTCACTTAGCCATTCTCTTTCTAAAGAAAAGAAAGAGAGGAGAGCTTGGAGGAGGAGGAGGAGGAGCTTTCCGGCCGCCAGTGGAGCTTCGTTGGTCCGAATCGAGAGCCGAGTTCAGCGTTGCGGAGGCAAGGCCGCTGCGGTGATTTCCATCCGGCTAGTTTCTTCCATGGCGCCGAAGCGATCGTCAAGGGTAACGGTCTTTCTTCCTTGGTCAGGTGAAGCCCTTTATTTATGCATCTGCATGGGATCCTCCATCAAGAGATGGAAAAGCGTAAGCGATTCCAGCAGTTGAGTCTGCATCTAGAGCTGGAAGTATGTAGTATGGCATAGGCATGCTGTGTGAAGCCCATCCAGACATATGTCGGGATTGGTGATGTTTATATTGCGAACCGGAGAAGACTCTGTGTATTCATCATTTAGCCTGCGGAGATGGTGAGGACGATGTGCTTGGTGTGAAGGATGCTTTGCATAGCTCCTTTGGTTGCATGTTTGTTAAGAGCTGGTTGTTGGAGTGCGGACACGTCTGAGTGGGTGGGCGTGTGAGGTCTTCAACAGGGGTTTGGAGGCTTATGCCCATTCCACCAAGTGGCGATGTTAAGATCGGATGAGCGGTCGATTGGTAGCAAAGCAGTAGGGCGAATTCCCTAGGCTTGTTACACTACGTGGGTAGGTCGACTGGTAGTGCTCACGGGTTTTGGTGAGGTGCATACCTCTGAGTGAGACGGGTGCGTGAGGTCTTCAACATGGGTTTGGAGGCTTATGCCTGCCTACCAAGTACAAACCATAAATGTGCCCTGAGTGCACGAAGCGCCTGGCATTGAGGCCGGCATTTGTGATGTTGTGTGTGTGATATATATATATATATGTTGTGGTTGCTTTACATGCAGGGAAGGAACCACTGCCCCGGGTAAGGGGTAGGGTCGTTATAATTGGTCAGCTGAATGCTGACCGTTGCTTTGTTTATCACCCATGGGGTGGACGTACATATGCAGGTGTTGCAGGCTGATTGGATTGAGCGGGCAGAAGCCCATGCTGCTGGTAGGCCCTTGAAGGCCATGCGAAGTGTTGGATTTCATGTGTGGCAGGCCTGCGTGCCGATGTATGAACTTATATATTTGTAAAGAGAAACCTGTAAGGCCTTAAGGCCGTGTGCGGTGTATTCGTGTGAACATTCCTGGTCGTATATTAATGTGTTATTTATATGGTTGTAGTGGACATTCATTGTTATGGGTTCTGTAAATTAAAATCTTCCGCTAGAATGCTCTGAGTTAGGATGCGTGTATAAAGGTTTTTGATACTCTCAAGTGGCTCTCTCGTCTGTCTGTGAAATATGGCGTGGGTCCCCGGCCGGACCCTCTGTTATATTCCATGTGACGAATGGGGGCGTTACAGACTTAACACACTCAATGCCTGGCGGAGTTCAGTCCTTCACTCATCTCATATAAGTAAAACCAACATAATCCAATCTTCCAAATTCTCCAAATGCTCTTATATGCGACCCTAATAGGCTCATACTGCGTTGGCAGTGAGACTACATGATTGATCACTTCCAGATCACAATGGTAACACCAAAAGTCTCCCACTTTATCTTGAAAGTATCAGACAAAAACTTCACAAACAATGAGCTGCATATAGCAATGCATCATTGCTCCCCAAGAAATAAGAGTTTAAAACTCGAAAGCCATTATGACCAATGTAACAGTATTATCATGTCCCTTCGTCCCTTACATCCGAATAGAACTAGATGTATAGACTGTGTCACCCTCATAATTGCTCAATACTAGTTTTCTTGATCTAGAATGGACTTCCAGAAATTGGTGAGCACAATATCACATATTGACTCAACCAAGCATGGTCATGCATTTCTCAGTCCCATTCCATCAAGTGCCCATGGATGCATCTCCTATCATATAGGAGGACAAATCCCATCTCTTTCCACAGACAAACACACAAATTATTTGTAATGTACCCAATAACCATCTTTATCATCCAACTTTCTCAAGACTAGACTTTTGATAGCATCAAAGCACGCTCTTTCTCACTTTATGAGTGTTGTGATAGGTCAAAGGACCACAAACACCATTGCAACTTGAACCATACTTATGACACATTCATATAACTATCCACAAAGTATTCTCATGCTAGGTCTGTCCAGTACAACTTGTTCACTAACAAGTACCCATGTGATGACTTGATATCACATTATCATGACCTATGAGAATAGGTCATCAGTAAACACACATGCTAGTATTAATGCATCATCATCGCCCTTAGCTTCTAAGATGATACGCCGACCAGGGACAAGTTAAGAATAAATCTTCTAAAACATAGGCTCTCACATTCAATTCTACATAGGCACCCAATATTTTATAAAATAAAGAGTAAGAGAAAACACTTGTCATGATGCCATGCCGTGCAGGGGATAACTGCAGGTGCTCAGGCGAGAACCCGAACCTAACACGTTATAAGAAACCCTCAAGTTTTTTATGAGGAAAACTATAATTTAAGTTATTTTTAAATGGCTATATCCCTCAGCTCAGTGGATCAACTAGTCCACAAGTGAAATTATGAATATATGCTGCTAAAAATACTTCATTTATCTTTATTAACAACCTACACGGGCATAAACATCCAAATAGGATAACTCAAGATATGCATATCTCTAGATTTAATATAAATATAGAAATAGCTTTTACGTATGTTCAAATTTAGTGACTTTGGTTTAAAACAATGCAATGAATATGATAGTCCAAATGTTACTTTTATATCTTTTAAAAATAACTAACAGACAATCCTAGCATAAAACCTTCCCAAAGAGCAAGTATAACCAACAATTCAATCAGAAATTGACTTAGCAGCTAACAAGTACTTAATAATATAAAATCACATGTGGGCATCAACAACCTGACACAAACCCACTAAAAATAACATGTATGTCTAAACTAAATGACAAAACAACTACACTCCCTCACAATGGTGAGGAAAACACAATTACAACAGCTGTAGAACACCAGTAACCACCAACCCTAGCCGCTCAACCGGCTACTGCTCCAAACCTGAGGCATTCCAAAGAAACAAATACCTCAGCAAGAATATACAAATGGCAAATAAAATCATTAATAGATAATAATCAAAAGAAAGCAAAAGGGGTTACCAACCCCAACCACAAGAATGGCTGACAAACCACAACTAATATTTCAAACTATAACAATTAAGGTAGAATTCTCAACAGTAGAGTAAGAGAAGATGCGCCATGTGCGAAATTAAGCCATGCTTCGATAAAATCTATAAAAGTAAGCATCCAACATATGTCTATACAATAGGAAGAAAAGAGACTGAATAGCTATAAACAAGTGAATCATTAACACAGGTAAAAAAAATAGATCTGAGTCAGTGGCCACATTGTCCAACACGAACTAACTGACCAAACGTCTTCAAAAGGTACTGCGGTGGCACATTCAATTCTACATAGGCACCCAATATTAAAAATATAGGCTCTCACATTCAATATCCCATCTCCATTTTTTTCATGCCTTACTTGGCATGATTCCCCACTTTCACCCTCAAAAGATCTTTTGTCAATGAGAATAAGATTTCATTCCGTAAACATAGGCACCCAATATTTAAAAAGATTATATGTTACGGAGTAAGAGGATAAAATTCATTACTCTTATACATATACATTGGGTTTTGATGGCGACGGCAATCATGATGGCTTAGTTGGTGTTAAAGATGACGACGAGGGCGCCCTTGATGTTCATGATGATCACGGGATGTTGGCGGAAGATGGAGACAATGACCCACCGGTCAAGGACTTGCGACGCCGCAGCGGCCATGGTTATAATCTTCGCCAACACAAAAGAAATTAAATTTAGTATTAATTTTATTTTGATGAGTTGTTGTTGAACTAATTTATTTTTCAGTCTTTTTATTTCATGTTGGTGTGCAATTATCTGTTGTTGGGCTGCTGATAGCGTTGTGTGTTGTAAGCCTTATAAAAAGGCATGGACTATGTAATTTTCATTTAGATTTTGAATGAATTAAAATTGAGTTTCCCTAAATCTATTCCCTCTCATTCTCCCTCTCAAACAGCCGCCCAACCCTTGCTCCCTCTTCCAAAATTTCGGCCCCCCCTTTCTCCACTTTCTCCTCCTTCTCTTGGCCGCCCCCTTGCTCTCCTCCACCCTCGTGTTCTTCTATCCTATTCTACAACTCCTTCAGCGATATTTTTCTCCTTCGATGTTCGGTCGCCTTCAATCTTGATGGCCAAGTACAAAGGAAGACGATGCCCGTCGGTGAACCTCCCCGACGAGAAGCGGAGAAGACGAACGAATTTTTCATCCTTGGTGCATCTCCCGCCGCGTCCAAGGAAAGCGATCGTTTCATGTGGATCCAGAACATCTTGGATCTACCGTTCCGAGTGGGGTAATGAAACCATCTACTCAAGATTTTTCTTTCCTAGTTAGTTCTTGTGGTGGAAGAATTTTGCGTGATCTTTTGAATCGTTGATTTCTTCGCGGTGCATTCTTAAATAGTTTGTATTTTTCGTTTGGTTTTTCCGAAGACTCCGAGAGGATTGGAGATCCTCGCTATTTTGTTTTAGTTGGGATAGATCCAACCATTTTCTCGAATCGTGAACTTTCTTTGGTGGATCTATTTTGGTACAACTCCAAACGCTCGTTCGGGATTAATTTTATCCCTTTTAGCCGGAAAGGATTTTGGCCTGTAGCCATTCTACGTTCCAAGCGCGGATCAGCTACCCGTATATTAGCGTGAAGATAAATAGCATCGTTGATATTGCTGCGTTTCGTTAGCGTGCGAGTAGAAGAGCGTTAAGCGTTGCGAGAGTCGTGGTCACGCATTCCGTGTAGTATCCTTCGGGACGGATCCTACATCAATTTGGTATAAGAGCCAGGTTGTGTTGGTTTCCCAATCGACACCATCCTTTGCTCTTTCCGTAATAAGAATCACGATGTTCTCTAGGTTGCGCACAACCCGTTAAAATCCAAAACAAAGTTGTCATTTTGCTGAATTTGGTCTGCCTTTAGTAAAAACAAAAAAAGAATTCAGAAAATTTTTAAAAAAATTCTGGTAGTTCTTCATATTTTTCTAAGCATAAAAGTCAAAAAAAAAATTTATTTGATCGACGGATTAGTGCCAAAAAATTCTAACATTATAAATTTAATCTGGTCAAACCCTCGAAATTAGCCACTGTTCATGCGCACAAGGCGTGGTACTGAATATTCCCCCTCCACTTCACATATGGCCAACCACCATGATGATGACCACACTCCGGCCACCATCGCGGAGCTTCTGGAAGACTTCAACACTAGGTTTGATGCACTGACGCAACTAATACAAGGGTTGGCTGTCAATCAAGTGGTGCCCCGTAATCCTGCTGCGGGTATACACAGGTCGGGTCCTCAACCCCAGGCCGCTCACCAACGCGATGATAGGCACAACCAATATCACGAGCAAGATGATGAGCACACGCCTAAAGCCCCTTATGAGTTCGACTTAGCTAGAGCCGTTAAGATTGACCCACCCTCATACGATGGTATGGGTGAACCCCAAGCGTTTCTAGATTGGGTCATGGAGATCGAGTGTTACTTTGAGTGGCGTAATTTGACGGATGGCGAGAAAGTGCGGGTTGCGGAATGAAGCTTATGGGTAGGGCCAAAACAATCTGGATAAATGAAGAGAGACGACTAGGTACTGTGAATGGATTACCCCCAATTGGGTGGAATGCCATGAAAGCGCTTCTGAACGACCAATATGTCCCCGCGTATCACCGAACTCAAATGTTTGTGACTTAGCCACCCTTCGCCAGGGGAGTAAGTTGGTAGCGGAGTACATGGGACTCCTTAAGGACATGATGGTACGTTGCGTGGTTAGGGAAATGCCTAAAGTTACGCTCTCCCGTTTCCGTAAGGGACTTAACCCGGACATCCAAGGCAAGCTATTGCGTTATGGTGACACGAACCTTAACACGACTTTCAATGCCTCTTTGGATATCGAAAAACATAACGCCTACAAGTCCAAGGGACGATCCTTTCAGAAAGGAAAATCTATCTTAGGTGCCCCACCCACAACCTCCCAGCGGGACAAAGGAAAGTTCCGATCGACTGATTCCAGCTCTATCGTAATTACTGCTAGGAACAACAAAAATCCCAATGGCAAGAGAGTCCCGATAGGAAGAATTAACAAGACGAATGCCTCGTGTTATTCCTGCGGAATCCAAGGGCACTACGCTAGTGAGTGTCCCACTAGGAGTAAACCACTGGCACTAATGGACTCCACGACTGAGCCTGCTGAGCTCGTCTATGAAGTTGGCGATGAATCGGACGCTGAACCAAGTGATATAGAAGATGATTCTTTTATGATGGTTATGAGGTGTATTTTGGCCACACCGCGTGTTTCGGATGAATATAATAGAACAAATATTTTTTCATTAAATTTTAAAAGCGGTGAAAAGTGGTGCAAGTTAATAATAGATAGTGGAAGTTGCATGAATGTCATATCCGAAAACGCCGTCACTCGTATGCACTTAGTTCCCGAGCAGCACCCACGTCCTTACAAAATAGCATGGGTAAATAAAACGTCTATCGCGGTCTCTAAGCGGTGTCTAGTTCCACTTACGGTGAAGGGATATATCGATAAGGTATGGTGCGACGTCATCCCCATGGATGTTTGTCACGTACTACTATGGCGCCGGTGGCTCTATGATTATGACGTGACCCATTTTGGACGTGCCAACACTTACGAATTCAAATTTAACGGTAAGACCATCCGACTTAAACCATCACCGCCTAAGGACCCGTCGAGTGCTTCCAAAGACACAATTGTGCCTGTGGAAAAGAAAACTATTAGCTTGATAAGCAAGAAAGAGTTAGAGCGTGAGACCTTCCTGGATGGTGTCATCTATGCGCTAGTTTGCCTACAAGCTAAAGAAGACTCACTATCTTTAGAAAGTTTGTCGATATCTCTGCGGACGTTATTGGAAGATTATAAAGACGTCTATCCGCTAGATTTGCCATCTGAGTTGCCACCCATGAGGGATATCCAACACGAAATTGATTTCGTCCCCGACTCCTCTTTGCCTAATCTTCCACATTACCGGCTCAATCCTTCTGCTCATGACGAACTACAAACATTAATCTCAGATTTTCTGGCAAAGGGATTTATTCGCCACAGCAAGAGCCCATGTGCCGTTCCTGCCCTTTTGGTTCCAAAGAAAGATAAATCTTGGAGATTATGTGTAGATTATCGGGCTATAAATAAAATCATTGTCAAGTATAGGTTTCCCATTCCTCGTTTGGACGACTTGTTAGATATGCTATCAGGAGCCACCATATTCTCTAAATTGGATCTTAAGAGTGGCTACCATCAAATTAGGATACGGGAAGAGGACGAAAGGAAAACGGCCTTTAAGTTTAAGGATGGACTATATGAGTGGCTAGTGTTGGGAGAGGGGCTTACCAACGGACCAAGTACGTTTTAACGATTGATGACCCATGTATTTAAACCATATATGGGCAAATTTGTCGTAGTCTATTTCGATGATATCTTGGTATTTAGCCTCTCGCAGAGTGAACATGAGACTCATCTACGGACCATCCTTAAAACACTGCGCCAAGAAAAATTATTTATTAATCTTAAGAAGTGCTCATTTGGTGTGAATTCCGTAGAATTCCTAGGCTACATCGTGAGTTCTGAAGGCATTCATGTTGACCCCCAAAAGGTCCAAGTAATTAAAGAATGGCCAGAACATAAAAATATTCGGGAAGTTAGAAGTTTCCATGGACTGGCCACGTTTTATCGAAGATTCATTCGAAATTTTAGCAGTATAATGGCACCGATTACCGAATGCATGAAAAAAGGCGATTTTGTTTGGACGAATGCGGCCACTAAAGCGTTTCAAATGATAAAGGAACGGATGTCGGAAGCCCCACTACTCCGCCTACCGGATTTTAATAAAGTGTTTGAGCTATCATGTGATGCATCGGGGATAGGAATCAGAGGTGTTTTAAGTCAGGATGGACATCCGTTAGGGTATTTTAGCGAAAAACTAACCGGTCCAAAATTAAATTACTCCAATTACGATCACGAGTTCTATGCCGTTATACGTTGTCTCCAACATTGGCGACATTATTTAATCTCAAAAGAATTCGTAGTCTTATCCGACCATGAGGCCCTAAAATTCGTTAACTTACAAAGTAAAATCAGTCCTCGACACGCCAAATGGGTTTCCTACCTTCAGGAGTACACTTTTGTTATCAAACACCTTAAGGGTACGTTAAATCGCGTGGCGGACGCTCTTAGTCGGGTCTCCCTATTATTAACTACCATGGAAGTAAAGGTCATAGGCTTTGAGAGAATTAAAGATGAGAATGCACAATGCCCGGATTTCAAGGATATTTATTTCGCCGCTCAGGACCACTGTACGACCACTATATCGGCATTCTACCTTCGTGATGGGTATTTATTCAAGCATTTGCAGTTATGTATTCCCTGCTCGTCATTATGACATTTTATTGTTTGGGAGTTACATAGTGGCGGATTAGGAGGACATTTCGGTCAAGATAAAACTATCGCACTGGTAGAGGATAAATTCTTTTGGCCGGGCCTCAAACATATGGTCAATAAAATAGTAGGATGTTGCCGCGTCTGTCAACTAGCAAAAGGTAACAAGACCAACGCGGGTCTGTACACACCCCTTCCGATCCCGTCGGTACCATAGGAGGACGTTAGCATGGATTTCATATTGGGCCTACCATTGACCTTTAGGCGACATGATTCTATTTTGGTCGTTGTGGACCGTTTCTCTAAAATGTCCTATTTTATTGCGTGTCATAACACTAACGATGCTTCGCACGTCGCTAAATTATATTTCAAAGAGGTTGTGGCACACCGAGGCATCCCCAAGACGATAGTGAGTGATAGGGACGTTAAATTTACTAGTTATTTTTGGAAAACACTTTGGAAGCTTTTAGGTACAAAACTTATGTTTTCGTCGGCCTATCATCCTCAGACGGATGGGCAAACGGAAGTAGTTAACCATAGTTTGGGAGGGTTACTGCGTTATTTAGTGGGTGATCATAAGGGTACGTGGGACCTTATTCTTCCGCATGCTCAACTAGCATACAACAATTCTAAGAATCGGTCCACCGGATTATCTCCGAATGAGATAGTGCATGGATTCAAGGCGCCTGTGCCTCTTGACTTGGTTCCAATACCGCCATCTTTTAAATCTAGTCAATTCGCACAGGACTTTGCCTCGCACATTCACTCTCTCCATGAGCACATTGGCAAGACGTTAGCTAAGCAATATGATATTTATCAATCGAATGCTAATGTACATAGGCGAGCAGTCCCCTTGAATGTTGGTGATTTGGTAATGGTTCGACTTATCCCTGAACCGATGCCTTCGGGCACCATAAAGAAACTAGCGAATAAGAGAGCGGGTCCTTTTCGAGTTTTAAAGAAACTAGACGAAAATGCATATTTATTGAAGTTGCCCGCTGATTGGGGAATTTCTCCTATCTTTAATGTTTCAGATTTAACGCTTTATGTCGCTCCACCACCTGAACTTTCTGTCTCTCCATTTAATATTTCCACTATATCGTCTAATGGGGTGGGGGTGAGAATATTTCTGGATCGCTCTCTCCTTTGGATTCTCCGAGAGGTACGTTGCCTACTGATGATGCAATTTGTTTTTCTTCTTTGCCTAATGCATTTCCAAGGATCCCCCGGACCGATTTCTTGCCTGACAGGATTTTACAGGATGCAGTGTTTTCCACTCCCTACGGTGGCATTCACAGGTTTCTGATTCAATGGCGTGGTCGTCCTGCATCGGACGACTCTTGGCTCTCTGCTGCACAGGTGGATCTTTTAGATGCGGATCTCTTATGCCGTTACCTTCCCGTCCCCTCATCGGTGATGAGCCCTTTCGAGAGTGGGAGGATTGATGGCGATGGCCATCATGATGTCTTAGTTGGTGTTAAAGATGACGACGAGGGCGCACTTGATGTTCATGATGATCACGGGATGTTGGCGGAAGATGGAGACAATGACCCACCGGTCAAGGACTTGCGACGCCGCAGCGGCCATTTTTATAATCTTCGCCAACGCAAAAGAAATTAAATTTAGTATTAATTTTATTTTGATGAGTTATTGTTGAACTAATTTATTTTTCAGTCTTTTTATTTCATGTTGGTGTGCAATTATCTGTTAATGGGCTGCTAATAGCCTTGTGTGTTGTAAGCCTTATAAAAAGGCATGGACTATGTAATTTTCATTTAGATTTTGAATGAATTAAAATTGAGTTGCCCTAAATCTATTCCCTCTCATTCTCCCTCTAAAACAGCCGCCCAACCCTTGCTCCCTCTTCCAAAATTTCGGCCCCCCCTTTCTCCACTTTCTCCTCCTTCTCTTGGCTGCCCCCTTTCACTCCTCAACCCTCGTGTCCTTCTCTCCTATTCTACAACTCCTTCGGCGATATTTTTATCCTTCGACATTCGGCCGCCTTCAATCTTGAAGGCCAAGTACAAAGGAAGACGGTGCCCGTCGGTGAACCTCCCCGGCGAGAAGCGAAGAAGACGAACGAATTTTTCATCCTTGGTGCATCTCCCGCCGCGTCCAAGGAAAGCGATCGTTTCATGTGGATCCAGAACATCTCGGATCTACCGTTCCGAGTGGTGTAATGAAACCATCTACTCAAGAGTTTTCTTTCCTAGTTAGTTCTTGTGGTGGAAGAATTTTGCGTGATCTTTTGAATCGTTGATTTCTTCGCGGTGCATTCTTAAATAGTTTGTATTTTTTGTTTGGTTTTTCCGAAGACTCCGAGAGGATTGGCGATCCTCGCTATTTTGTTTTAGTTGGGATAGATCCAACCATTTTCTCGAATCGTGAACTTTCTTTGGTGGATCTATTTTGGTACAACTCCAAACGCTCGTCCGGGATTAATATTATCCCTTTTAGCCGGAAAGGATTTTGGCCTATAGCCATTCTCCGTTCCAAGCGCGGATCGGCTACCCGTATATTAGAGCGAAAGATAAATAGCATCGTTGATATTGATGCGTTTCGTTAGCGTGCGAGTAGAAGAGCGTTAAGCGTTGCGAGAGTCGTGGTCACGCATTCTGTGTAGTATCCTTCGGGACGGATCCTACATCAGGTTTATTATTATTATGAAGAAAAAAATAATTTTTAGGAAAATTAGATCTCATTTTCCTAATTATTCAAAAAATTGTAGAGGTTTGATAAAAAATTATCTCGCCTCAAATTCAAAGCCCTCTTCATATATTACAAAAAAAAAACAACTTAGCCAATTTTCGATGATTTTAGAATTAATTTAAAATCTATTTTTGAGAGCATAATTTTTAAATTGAATAATTTCCTTTAAATTTCTTTTTAGCTAAGGTTTTTTATATAATTCCAATCGATCTTTGTTAAACTAACAAAACTAATATTCGCTTTCTATTTGTTTCGTTTAGAAGTCTTTTTGAAATGGTTCCTCTATTTTTAACATTTTCATAAATTAGGATTTAAGTCTAGTGCCCTAGAAATTTATTTTGATCTTTCTTTAAGTTAACATAAGCAGTAGCAAATTTAGAATTTTTATTATTCTTTATAAGTTCATCTCCAACTTTTGCTCTGAATAACAAAAGCTTAAGTATGGGGGTATTCGATGAGTTGTAAATATACCTATTTTATAGTATGTTTACTATGTCATTTTACTTTATTTTTGTCTTTTTTAGTTAGTTTTATTTAATAAATTTCTCCTTTTTATAAATATTATTTCTAACTTAGATTAATTTAATTTTCTAGAAAAATTACAGAAAAAGTCAAAAAATGGCTTGACACGCCTGTGTCAATGTTCGACACGCCCGTGACCTAAGGCGTGTCATGCCCTCGATGACCGTTGAACTCAACCCGATGCTCGAAGTTCAGCCTTCATCAACCCGAGGAGGACACGCCCGTGTCCTGTAAGACCCCCTTTTTTTTCTTTTTAACACCGGGGTCTTAGCCTAGAACTGCCGCTTTGCGGGGGCACCGACTCACGGGAAGGACGCCACTACAAAACGCCAATTCTGCCGGCCCTTTTCGATCGCAGAATAGTAGCATAATGAAGTAAAAGCAAGTCCACAATAATCACATGTATATAAATAAATCTCCCCGAAGGGAGAGTCCACAATAATAATAATAATAATCAGAGTACAAAAGGAGGGCTTATGCCCGATACATCATATCCTCACTATAAGTCACTCGCGGAAGCAAAACTAAAACTAAGCGTCACCGTAACTGTCACTGAACCGAGAGCACCCAAGCTAGACTGGCCCATCTCCACCGACTCCGTACTCTGCTGGTGCTGCATCTCTGGGTGCTCCTTCCTTTTTGGCCTGCCGTCGCCGCCTCGCAATCCACGTCTGCGTCTACGTCTTCAGCCTCCTGGCTACTAAGCTGGTGGGATCCCACCCATCAAGGGGCATTTGACCCGTGTATGTCCCGGCTGGTGACAATTGTAACACGGTCGCGGGGTCAACTCTGTCAGAAACTGCAATACCCGTGACCCTTCCATATGGTACACCTAAAATGTTGTGTTTCGAAAACCGTTAGTCATAAAGACTAAGCCCTATCATCCCCTACCCCTTCCCCCATGGCTCCTAGGTACCGAGCGGAGAGGAAGAAAGGGAAGGAAATGAAGGTGGAGAATAAGTCAAAAGCAGGTGACAGCGGACCTATGCTAGCAATTCCATAGTAAATATGATAGAAGCAGAAAGTAGGAAATGTAACCTTAACTTATGCGCGGAAGCGCATAAGCCAAGGGATCTTTTGTAGGGCTCCCATCGTATAAAGTGTCCCATACCACTTATACGTTGGGGTGTCGGTTATCAAACAGCTAAAAGTAGCAAGTAAGTGAAAGCACAAGAAATATAACCATTGATTTATAGGGATTACCCCTATAGACCAAGGGGTCGTTTTGCAGGGCCTATCGTATAAAACGTCCCATACCATCTTATACGATAGGTGGCAATGTTTATGCTATGACATGCAAATATGCTATGAAATGCACAAGCAAGTGCAACACACCCACCGACTCTATGCGCATAGACCTTTAGTTCCCCCTATTTGGGTGGCTAGCTTCACCCCCAAGAACCTCCGTTGGGGCAAACGGAGACAGTGAGTCGGGCCCCCCACTCCTAGGCGGGTAACCACACTACCAGGCCTAGCCCTTCCGTATGCCCCTAAAAGAACACAACCTAGAGTATCCAGGTACTTGTGTTGGCTGTACCCACCAGGCTTTCTTTGGCTAAGTGTCCCACACCGCCGAGTCAACGTACCGCTGTCGGTGTGATCGATCGCCCAGTACCGATGACCCACCACTTTTATGCACATGCAATCATGACAATTATATTTGTACAAGTTCTCATGTTACCGAGCCTCCAGCTCTCTCGGCTACCAAGCATATACCAAGTCCTTGAGCATCCCGCTCCCTGGACTTCCAAATTACAAACCAAACCATTGTCATTACTAGTATGCCCTTAGACCACGGACCTACTCTACCCATTCCATGCCAATTCTTCTTCCAAGGTGTACAAGTGTAGGTGTGAGGTACAACTATTATTAGGGTTACTCTTGATCATTTTATTCCTAAGAGTTAAGGTTAACCTTGGACTTCCCGAGGTTTACCCGGTGAAGGGCTCGCAGCGGTACTAGGAGCTATGATGGGGTGAATCCCAAAACTCCCTTTCCAAGGCACTTATTATAATTGATTGGTTCCCTTAACCCATTCCCTTTTTATATTATAGTGGGCTAATCCTAGGGTGACTTTGACTCTTCCTCTTCTCGGGGAGGACGGTCTTCCGTCGAACCCGAACACTACTTATCGCAAGTCAATCTCACACCCTACCCATCCTGACTTCCAATAATGAACTTGATTTAACTCACACTATCTAAACCAGCAAACTACCAAAATCCCATCTCCCAAGTTCATTACCCACTCTAGTTCATCTTCTGCAGTTTTTACTAAACGCAGACCATCCTAAGCTTTAGAAGGTATGCAAGGGGTGGTACTCCAAACTGTCTTCCGAATCTCATATAATATTTACTGGAGGTCTACCATGACTTAATTTGTCTAAATCCAGAAAATAATAATTTTCCTATTTCACTTGGCATTTAATTTATTTATTCTAAGATTCCAAATGCTCTAATATGAACATTAAGTGCACTAATGAGCCAACAATAAATCATCATAAAATCAGTAAAAATCCTATAAGGCATTTACACAGTAATTCCAAATTTTGAGAAATTCTAGATGTGTTTAGGCCTATATTTCCTAATTTACTATTTCATGCCATTTCTACTATATTATGAAAGGAGTACTGTAAATATGTGTCCAAAAATCCCAAGAAAATTATAGAAGCTTTATAATGATCTAAAACCGTCATAAACCAAGTACCATAATTTTTTCTCTAATATTTGAACTCTAAATTTATTTTAATGCAAGATACTAATTTTCCTAACTTAATGAAGGAGGTACTGTTTTTATCCTTCTAAAATTCCAGAGAAAATTACAGGGTGACTATCATAATTTGAAACTCTTACTGACCAAATTTCATAATTTTCCAAATAATAAATAGGCATCATTTGTATTTTTGACTACATATCATTATTAGTACATGAAAGAATAAAGTACCCAAAATAATCAGATAAAATTTCCAAGAAAATTACAGAAGGAATATCATGCTATTATATGCACTAATCCAAGATTTCATAAATTTCCAGTGCATAGAAATTCCAAAATCATCAAGATAAATATCTAGGGCACAATTAGAGTTGTAAATGAAGTACTGTATAAATTAGCCCAAAAATCTCAACAAAATTATATTATGTATACTTGGAGCATAAAATCACTCTACCCAAATTTTACTTGATTTGTAGTTCAGTTGATAGCTTAATAATTCAAATTAAAATTGGTGACCTAAACTAGGGTTAGGGTTTAAGGTGGGCAAAGGTCTCCAAATACCATAATATTTTTACCAGAGGACTATAAGGGCCCTATGGTCCTCTCGACCGAATTTCAAGTCATTCCAAGGTCATTTGACCCCATGACCTTCACAACCCTACAAATCCCCATTAAGGGACCTACCCTAGGGTTCTAGGCCTACTCTACACCAAACCACTCCAAACTGCCTTGGAAGGAGTGTCATGCCCTAAAAAGTCAGTGACCAAGATATCAGCCCATGTTGAGGTGATATGGCCACTCAAATACCAAGGGGGTGTTTGATCCTAAATTATCCTATGAGGATCAACCTAGGGTTGGACACAAACCTAATCAAAACATCTCCAAATGAGATGAAACTTTTACCAAAACCTTATGTTACACCCAAGGACCTCTCACCAAAATTTGGGAGGGTTTGGAAGTCATTTACCCATCTAATTAAATTATGCTAGGATTATTAAATTTTTCTAAAAACTATAGAAAAACATTCTCCAAAAATTCTCATTTTTGGATAGCACCTAGATATAGGTAAGATTAGGCCACACCCCAAATTTAAAGTCATTTTGATGACTGGAATGGAGTGGGGAATTTTTCTAAGGTCAATACAGCCCTATGGATAGGCCTCACCAAAAAGTGTGCTGTGGTCTAACCAGGACTCCAAATCTAGTGAAATCAATTTTAAATTAAACTAAACTTCAAGGGCTACATTTTCTATGTTGACCACTTTTTATGTTTCAGCCCCTATGGGCTATAGTTTTCAGCTTTAATCCAGTGTACAGTAAAGGGATTTAATCCCTAACTATACAATATATAATATAATAAAATGTTACTGTTCATCTTCTTCTTTAGCCCGATCCAGCAACTAAAATGCTTAAAACCTGTAGCTTTTCTAAAGCTATTTCCCGGCCACCCAGCCATCTCCCTGGCCGGCCACCACCACCACCACCTCTGTTGAGGTGAGGGCTACCGTCGGGCGGCGGCATGGCTGCCGGAGAGGCGGTTTCCGGCGAACCTGACCACCATTTATTTTTTTTAAACATGGAAAAACTCACTCAATCTTGCTCCTTTGAGCTCGACATCTCTCCTAAGTAATTTCTAAGATCTATCCATAGAAGAAAGAGCAGAGGAGGACTTTGTTCGCGGTTTGAAGACGAGATGGACGTCGGACTGTCATGGTGCGGTGGTGGCGTCGCCGGAAATTCTTCAACAGTAAGGGGAGGAATCTGAATCCGTTTGATCGAACGTGTAACCTTCTCCTCTTGCTCCAAGGGGGCTTTTATAGATTTTCCCAATGGGGAGGGGAAAGGAAGAAACATTCATGGCTATGAATGTTTCTTCTTAATAACGTTTCGGTTATGATGCAGGGAAGAGGAAAAGGTGGGAGATCAATTGGCTGATCCAGGTGGCAATTTCCTATTGGACCTCACTCTCTCATTCTATTAAATAATCAGGGACGGAAACGGCCCATAAATATTCCTGCTGTACAATCCTATAATCAGAATTGATTATGACGTCGGTTACCGAAATTTAAAGTCTGGCTGACATTTCGGCCTTGGTCACGGGCGTGACACATAGGTCACGGGCGTGACAGGCCCGAATGGCAAATTCTAGGTTCGACGATCGTCGAACTGAGATCGACGATCGTC
This sequence comes from Platanthera zijinensis, assembly GCA_039513925.1. Classification (NCBI taxonomy): domain Eukaryota; kingdom Viridiplantae; phylum Streptophyta; class Magnoliopsida; order Asparagales; family Orchidaceae; genus Platanthera; species Platanthera zijinensis. The sequence goes on along the minus strand of CM077078.1, from coordinate 154,427,852 downwards.
GAAGGGTGGTCACGCCCTAGGTCACGGGCGTGACACATGGGTCACGGGCGTAACAGGCCCGGGTGGCCAATTCTGGGTTCGATGACGTCGAACTGAGGTCGACGATCGTCGAAGGGTGGTCACGCCCTAGGTCACGGGCGTGACGCATGGGTCACGGGCGTGACAGTGTCATGAGGCAAATTATGCGCTCGGCGATCGTCGCGCTGAGATCAACGATCGCCGAAGGGGGTCACGCCCTTGGTCACGGGCGTGACACCTGGGTCACGGGCGTGACAGGGCCGGGTTAAAAATTCTCTGCCCGACGATCGTCTCCCTGAGATCAACTATCGTCGAAGGAGTCACGCCCTAGGTCACGGTTGTGACACATGGGTCACGGGCGTGACAGGGTCATGAGGCAAATTACGCGCTTGGCGATCGTCGCGCTGAGATTGACGATCGCGGATGGGGGGTCACGCACTTGGTCACGGGCGTGACACCTGGGTCACGGGCATGACAGGGCCGGGTTAAAAATTTTGCACCCTACAATCATCTCCCTGAGATCGACGATCGTCGAAGGAGTCACGCCCTAGGTCACGGGCGTGACGGGTCGGTCACGGGCGTGACCAACCCATGACCCGAAATCTTGGTCGATTTATTTCAATTTTTTGGGCTTCCTAGGGTTCTGTCACAACCAACCGACTCCTAGGGGTCTAGCCAGAAATGGGATGTTACATGTCCGAAGTCTCGACACGCCCGTGTCAACACTCAACGCCATCTACTCGACACAAAATTCTTTCACTGTTCAACACTCAACGCCACTCAACGCCTTCATCCACTCGACACTCAATGCCTGCCGTAAGCTGTCACGCCAGTGTCCATCCCGACACGCCCATGTCGATATCGGCAGTCATTGCCTCCAATCAGCAAAGTTCAAATTGACTGCCTCCACCCAGCTTTCTAGTCACGCCCCCCGACACGCCCCCCGTCACGCCCGTGACTAGGGCGTGTCGCACCCAAAAAATTTGTTTATAAATAAGAGCTTTCAGTAAGATCTCCTGTCCACTTTTTTGACCACTTTGCTTAGGGTAGGTGCTTCCCATTTGTCTTTTAATGCTATGTAAGAGAAATTTCTCCCTCCCCCTCTTAGTGTTTGTATAAGCTTTCTTGTAAGCACTTATATTTTAATAAAATTTTCAATTTTCTTCTCTTTACGTAGTATGAAAAATTCATTTGGAAGCGCCTACCTAAAGTGATTTTTTATTCTTCTTTTTTTATGTTTCATTTTAGCTTTGATAACTTAGTTTAGATTTAGGATTTTATCATATTTCTAGCCGTTATGCGGCCCGTTTGCTTTTCTTGCATCCTACTTGTTTAGGTTTAGTTTGTTTTCTTCTTCTTTCTTAGTTTTCTTTCTTATATGTTTTATAAAAGCGTTTCAAAAAGTGTTGTTTTTATTTTCTTTAACTTAGCCTCTTTAGGATCGAAAAACTTTTCATTCTTTTTTAGCTTTATTTCAACTTTTTATGCGTTTTTATAAAAATATAAGAATGAAAATGTTGTCGTTTTAATTTTTCGCTACTTTGTTTTAGTTTTTATTTTCAAATCTTTTTGCTCTTTAAATTTTATTTTCTCTTTTTATGCATTTCTACCGTGTTCTAACGATAGAAATGTATTTGTTTTAATTTTTCAGCATCTTTGTTTTTCTTATTTTTTGTATGTGTGTGTACGTGTATAAGTTTGATTTTATAGCTTTCTTTCAATTTATGTAGAGTGTGCATGTGTGTATTTATTTCCACCTACTCGTTAAGATTTAAATGGTGTGCTTTCATCTCCCGCCTACTCGTTTGAGTAGGACTTGCAATTTACCGCTTTCATTTCTTCCTACTCATTTGAGTAGGACTTTGCGGGTGTGTATTTTCATTTCCGTAGAGTGCGTGTGTGGGTGCATTTATTTCCTCCTACTCATTTGAGTAGGGCTCGCTTTCATTTATTCCCGCCCACTTGTTTGAGCCGGGACTTGTCATTTACTGCTTTCATCTCCCACCCACTCATTTGATCTGGGACTCGCAATTTACTGCTTTCTTTACTGCTTTCTTTACAACTTTCTTTTACTGCTTTCTTTTTCTACATTCCTTTTATCGCTTTCTAGCTTAACCCGTCCCCATTCCGATGAGTGGCTAACCGCTCTTAGCCCTCAATATCGAAGGGCATTGGGACAGAAAAAATCGCTTTAAATAATTAAGGTCTTCTTTTTCTCGTTAATTAAAATTACTTAAGGTTTGCCTCGGGTTAACGACGCATAGGACCACATATCGATGTGTGGACTCTATTTCTGTTGTCAAAACGCAGGTGGTCGATAGGCCGTGCATATGGACCGATCACCCTTGGGTAAAGAGAGCTCCAGACTTACCCTCGAGAGAGGAGGCGCGTAATTCTACCGGATTGGGTTCCCCACCCAATAGCGGGGTTCTTAGAGTAATGTGGACGTTAAGAGGAATCCTTCGTCGGACTAACATTCAGTCGAATAGTCTTAGCGTTCAGGTGAGCGATATTACCTAGAGATAGGTGTGCTCATTTTTGTGGAACCTCCAAGGCCAAGTCTCCGTCTTAATTAACTTGAAATTTAGGATCACTTTCTATTAAAAGTTTATTTTAGTTTGAACGATTTGATATTTGTCATGCTATTTATTCATCGACCTTCCTTCTTTATTTTATGCTTTCATTTTCTAGCATTTTATATTATATATATATCTACTTTTTGTATATAAACACAACATAAATATTATCTGTAAAATAATATCCTTTCAGGGAAAGAGTAGAAATAGGTAAAACGACCCCGAGAATAATACGACCCCGATATTCGTCACCGGAATATCATGTACTACACGCGATAGGTGCACTTGCCTCCCTTTCGTTAAAACTCAGTTTCAACCCCTTTTTATATAAAATAAATTCGCGCGCCTCGCCTTTCTAAATAAATAAAACCACTGCTTCCTCTTCTTTAATAAACACCACACCCTGCGGGCGTCACGAGTTTTAACCATCACTGAAGGTAACATAATAAGGATAAAGGAAAGCTAGTTGCTCAAGTCTACTCACAGGAAGAAGGAATTTATTATGACCAGACCTTTGCTCCAGTGGCAAGGCTTGAAGCCAAAAGAATTTTCTTAGCTTATACTGCCTACAAAAGGTTCAAAGTCTACCAGATGGATATAAAGAGTGCTTTCCTCAATGGTGAACTCAAAGAGGAAGTATATGTGGAGCAACCACAAGGTTTTATCTCACCAACTCATCCCTCTTATGTCTTTAGATTGCATAACGCTCTCTATGGTTTAAAGCAAGCTCCAAGAGCTTGGTATGAGACCATAGTTAGCTTCCTGTTAGAGCATAAATTTTCTAAAAGCATTATAGATAGGACTCTTTTTACTAGACATCATAAAGATAAAATTTTGTTAGTACAAATCTATGTAGATGACATAATATTTGGCTCAACTGATCCCAAACTATGCAAAATGTTTTCTGACCTTATGCATTCAAAGTTTGAGATGAGTAGCATGGGTAAGCTCTCCTACTTCCTTGGTCTCCAAGTAAAGCAGACCCCTGATGACATCTTCATATCCCAAACCAAGTATGCTAAAGAGTTGATAAAAAGGTTTGGGATGGTTGATGCCTTAGCTAAGAAAACACCCTTGGCTACAAATGCTGTGGTTTATTCTGATGAACATGGGAAACCTATTGATCAGAAATTATATAGGGCCATTGTTGGGTCCCTATTATATCTTATATCCAGTACACCGGATAATATGTTTGATACCTGTCTTTGTGCTAGGTTTCAAGTGAACCCTAAAGAATCTCACCTTACTTTCTTAAAAGGGATTTTAAGATATATAAAGAGTTTCCCTAATTTAGGACTCTGGTATCCAACAGAGTAAGAATTTCAGTTAACTGGATACTCTGATGCTGACTTTGCTGGATGTAGAGTGGACAGGAAGAGCAGATCAGGAACATGCCAGTTCTTTAGTTCTATACTTGTCTCCTGGTTTTGCAAAAAGCAAACATCTGTGTCTACATCAACAGTAGAAGCTGAGTACATAGCAGCTGGCAGTTATTGTTCATAGATGCTCTGGATTCAAAACCAACGCCTAGATTATGGATACAACTTTAATAATTCAAATCTACTTTGTGACAATACTATTGCAATTTATATTGCCCAGAATCCAGTGCATCATAGTAGAACTAAGCATATAGAGATAAGACATCATTTCATTAGAGAGTGTGTGGACAAAAAGAAAATTAATCTTGTCTACATCTACACTGATTTGCAAAGAGCAGATATTTTAACCAAACCCTTGGATGAGAAAAACCATATATTCTTTCTAAATTAGCTTGGTATGATCAATGGAGAATCTTTAATTTAACTTTCTGTCGGTGGTCGAAGAATTTGCCACAGTTCGTCGACTGGAGATCGACGAACTGAGAAAACTTCTTCAGAAAATTCATCGACCTGAGATCGACGAACTCTCTGTGTAAGCCATTTTCGTCGACGAGAGATAGACGATCTTAATTCAGAAAATTTTCGTCGACTTGAGAACGACGAAAAGTTTTCCCTTCTTCAGACTGATATCGACAAACTCTTTTTTCAATAAAATACTTCGTCGACCTAAGATCGAAGAATTTTTCTTTTTCGCAGGATGGAGATTGTCATTTCATATTCTAAAAAACCTTATATCTAGGTTTTATTCAAGCTCCATCCCACGGTTTTTGTTCCCCTTGCACATGATCTCTCTGTTTCTCTTTTGCAAGAGATTTCAGAAAGTAATGGTGATTCCAGCAAGCACTCTCTCCGGCATGAAGTATGACACTGGTTTCGACATCGATTTAAATTCCTTTGGTCACTCAGACAAAATCTTCACGGATATTCTTCAGTTGTTTGAAGATAAGAAATTGAAGCAGTTTATGACTGCAAGGATCAAGTTGTCAGCCTCCAAGATCAAGGAATGGGTCTACACATTAACTTCTTCTCATATACAGATAATAGGATCAATTTCTGGAACATAGGTTCTCTCTCTCCTACTGTTCTTTCTGATATATTTTGATTTGAGAATGGGATAGATGATCTTGAAATGGATAGTTCTGATTTTGATGAGATGCTGATAAGAATGGGTCACTTTGAGGGAAACCCTAATAAGTTGCTGAAGAAGAACTGTCTGTTGAATACTAGTTCTTGGCTGATGTAGTAGGAAAGGTCCTACTTGGCAAGTACACTGCCCATAACTACATCACAAGGCACCAGTTTTTGGTGATGAGTTCCTTGGTTGATAAGAAAAAGATTAACTGGGGACATGTTCTGTTTGACTTGATTAGGAAGAAAATTTCTAAAACGGAAATTTTTTTTGCAAGAGTATTAGGAATTTTTCTACAGTCCAGGGCTAATGACTTACTGGTCTCCCCGATAGTATTCATTAATGCCTCTAAGAAGTTGACATCTGCTCTCTTTAGCAGATGGGAGAGGACAATTTCCAAGCAATCCAAGGCTTCCTCCTCTTCCTCAAGACCTTCTGAGAGTACTAGGGTTGCTCCAGCCACTCCCCAACCTGCTGAAGAAGTTGACACTCCACCTCCACCTCCATATGTTCAAAGACCTTCCTGAACCCTCAAACAAACATCCATATCTCAAGCCCATACAACAACTCTGCTAGCTTCCCCACTCCAACATTCCTCACAAGTTCATACTCCTGAACATCAACCATCTCCACCTCAATCTCCAGTTCATGATATTCCACCTCACACTTAAGATCATGTCACTCCTCCTAATTCCCCTCTTCCTCCACATCTTGCTGATATCCCCTTACACAACATATCATCCATACCATCATTCAATCTGCTGTCATCACCCATCCATACTCCATCACCTCAAGATGAGCACATGCCAGATTCCACTCCATTCCCCTCAACCTCATTAATCAATCATTCTATATAAACTCAAACACCCTCTGAGTTCATGAAATTTTACCACCCCTTCCATTTCCTCTTTACTGCATACCATCACTCCACTTCTGCATTAACTTATAGCAAAGGCAATTAAACCTCTTGATGACACCATTTCCTCCCTCTCTTATTTTTGCCTACTGCCATTTCTGTCCCTTCTTCCGAGGCCTTGCTACATGACCCTCTACAGCCAGGCAGGGGGAGATATTCTATGAAGAAGCTCCGGTACCCTCTCGAGCAGCAGCAGTAGAAGAAGCAGCAATAGTATAAGAAGCAACAATAGTTTTGCAGACAGTTTAGTTAACAGATGTACATAAGGATACAGAGGCTGAAATTATTGATGTAGATTTGCTGATTGCAGACATTGTGACTGCTGGTGATTGTTATATCAATCCCAAAGTAGACATCCTTAGATTGTTACATTCTTTCAATACAATTTATCTGGATTCTATTCTTCCAGCAGTAAAGCCATCTTTGGCTATAGTGTGTTACACTCCTCCCATAACTCCTGAAGTTGTTAATCAACTGAAGACAAGTTTTGTTGTTAACATGGTTGTGGAACCCTCGGGCCCAACCTATGTGATGGATGTTAGTCCAATCAAAAATCTAGATGATTTAATTGCTCAAGATGTAGCCCAAGAACTTACACAGATTTAGAATTATCCTGAGCTGAATAAATTCTTGCTTGCTGACAAAGATATAGAAGATTGTCAAATGATCATTGAGAGTATTGCTCTACTTGGAGTTGCTGAACCTCAAGTACTTCCTCAGGCTGGAAAACAAATCTCAAAGGAAACTTTGAAAGAGATAGATGCATTATATGATAACCCTCAAATTTCTTCTGATGATGACATAGATGATGACTCTAATGGATCTGATGATCCTAAATCTAAGAAGAAAGCTACAAAGAAGAGAAAAGTGGTCCTAAGGCTGCTCCAAAGCCAAACCCCACTCATGAAACCCCTTACTACATCCTGAACAAGATTAATCCATACCCAGGGATGCCTCAGTGGATGTGGCTATCCAAAAATGAGCAGAAAGAAAGGAAGAAGAGAAGGAGGTACAGGTCTCCTCCTAAGACTTTTAGGAAAGACCCTCATCCTCCTCGCCCTCAATCTTCAGGTGCCTCTGGCAATGTATCTCAAAGATCTGCTCCAGTTACCAAAACTTATCCGAGATATTCTAGGCAGGGCAGTCAACAACATTCTTCTCAAAGTAATCCTCCACTAGCTTCAGTCAAGAAAAATCTTACAGAATCTGTTGATGAATAACAAAAGGACTCAAGTCCAAAAAGGCCAGAATCTTCTCCAATTCCCTTTGTTGATCTAGAACAGGAGACTTCAGCTAAAATGGCCAGATTTCATGAGCTGATAGGACTTTCACAAATTAATAAAGCCAAAGCTGAAGGAAAGGAGCCTTCACAATTCTCTACCATGTCTTCATTCAGAAAAGAAGAACTTAATAGGTGTATAAAGGCAAACAAATTCATTAATGTTGATGATTATATGAAATTGCATCCAGAAGCTATAGTTCCCAAAGCAACATCTCTTAACATCATCGGTGCATCAGACATGGCAATGTCAAAGAGAGAAGCTGGCAATCAAAAAAGAGAAATCATTTTCAAACATCCTTCTGAGAAGCCAGAGAAAGATAAACCAAAGCAGAATAAGTGATTTAGTTTATGTTTTGTTCTTATCTTTGAACTCTATTTTATTTAATCATGAAGCACCTCGTGTAAATATCTGATGAATATTTTATTTCTGTCAGATATATGTTTTCATGCTTTAAGATTGTTTCTTTTATTTTTCTTTAGTGACCTCACACAAATAAGGGGAGATTATTGGATCCCTATGTGGATATGGGCCAGGTTCACTAAATTAGGCTGAGTCTGACCCACATTGTATAGCCAGGGTCAAATCTAGTAGTCCTAGAGTTTAGGCCAAGTCATTAGGTTCGACGTCCTTAGACCAGCCAGTAGAGGACCTCAGAAGACTCAGAATTAGAAGATTCAGAGAAAAGAATGATCAGTTCAAAGTTCTTCGAACTCAGGTCGACGATCGTCGATCTTAAATCGATGAACTCAGAGTTATTTCTCTGAGCTCGATGATATTTGATCTCATGTCGACGATCGTTTCTTTCAGACAGATTCTCAGCATGACGAACTCAGAGCACAGAGTTGGTATGTTTTTCCTTGAATGCAGTTCGCAGAGCTCAGGTCGACGATCAGGTATCCTCAGGTCGACGAACTTGGAACTCAGGTCGACTAATTCTTCTTAGAGGTCGACGATTTCTGTCCCGCTCAAAAATGAGAAGTTTTCTTTCTTCTATCTCTTACTTTCTATATTATTTAGCAGTAATATTCCTTAGTAATTAATGATCATATTCCTCTGAATATAGCCGTTATTGGCAGCATTAATTATGGTCTTCATCAGGATAATTACTTGCTTATTTTATTAGGGACAGTTGGGGAAACTCATTTAAGTCATATTCCATCCGTTTGTATTCTCCAGATCAGCCAGCAATTAATGCCAGCAATTCAAATTTCAAAGGAGAAATTAACTGCAGAATATAAAAAGAGATTTTCTCTTTTCAGTTGAAAATAAACTGAGACACTTAGCATAAAATCAAAAAATACTAAGCCAGAGATTCTCAGAAAACATACAGCATACAAGAAAATACAGAGAGACAGTCACTGAACTTTCAGAACTCTCTGACAGTGCAAAAAATAATCTATTTTCTATCATGTCATTTCTAAAGACTACAGAAGAACATTCATCGCAATCAAGAGTCTTCTTCAACCTACTCCTCCAGGAAGATTCTAGGACAACAAATCTAGATTAAGACAGAAAGTTCCAGGACTATTTTCAGTCAAGGCTGAAGACCTACACCCTGAAGCAAAGCTTCCAGTTTTCCTGAACCAATCAACAACTCAAGGGGAGCTTTGTTAACATTAAGATCCACTAGTCTTCTCTAATGATTAGAGAAAGAGAAGACACCATCACCTCCTTTCACCTCCTGTAAAAGCGTTTTAACTCCCATCAAAAGTTAACCACTTGGTTGTCAAGTCTCCTGATCAAAAGACTTGGGTTGGTTTTTGGGCACCTGATCAAAAGCCTAAAGGGTTGCTATATCTCCTGCAAATAGATATTATGGTGGCAGTCACCTGATCAAAACTTGTTAGTTGATTCCTACCAGGGTGGTAGAAGAGTGGATGTATCCAGTTGGGGAACCACTATAAAATTCTTATGTTGTCTGGTTGTGTTTTATTTTCTTTCTGTTCTTGTTGTGGCTGTGATAGATAGAATAGATTAACCTGTTTTCAATTTCTTTCTATATTATTGGTATTACCTATTTTCAACTCTGATTTAACTATTAAAAAGATCCAAAAGTTTTAATACTCTATTCAACCCCCTCCTTAGAGTAAATCAGGTCTAACCCATCTTTCAAACATGTAGAATGTGAAGTCATCTGCCTTGAAATTGTCCCCACTGACAATCAAGTTGCTAATACCTTAACTAAGTCATTGGATGATGCTAAGTTCAATTCTTTCAGAATTGAGTTAGGAATGCTTAATGTTGGATGACCAATGTACATTAACAATTTCCATTATAGATCTACATGTCTATATTCTTATTTTCAATTCATTATTTAGTCCATCTGCCTTAGTTTTAAACTATATCTTTGGCAAGGTTAGATGGACAGACAGTAGTTAATTACTTTAACTTGCTAGGTTAAACTTCAGTAAAATCAGCTGAATCAGCTGAGAAGGATACAATGTTGGACAAGAATGATGTTCCTCCAAAAATAATGTTGTTGTTGAGGGGGGGGGGGCATTCACATGTTCCCACTCAGGATGAGGTCATTCCATCCACTCTGTTTGCTGAGGAAATCCTGAGCATGATGGTCAAAATGACCAATATAATGCCCATAAATGAAAGGGGGAGGAGAACAATGAGTTAACCAATGATCCTTTCTCCAACTAAAATAGATGACTGCCAATTGAAGAAGCCAGAAAGGAAGAGGAGAGCAATGCATGTGGGGAGGAGAGCAATGAAAGCATGACATGACATGTCAAGTCACTATAATAACTTGACATGTTGAGCAAGAAAAGGGGAGGGTAACTTTTAAGTGGTATCATGAGGAGTGCAAGGACTTGACATGTCAAGTCACGGCATTAAACTGGGGAACTTTGAACAAGCTCACATTTTGCTTCATTAATATGTTTTTGGTAGTAGTGCACCTTAGTATTTTTGAGTGTTCTGCCTTCTTCAAATAGGGGAAGATTGTTGGGAATATTGCCCTTCAATGTTCCCAGAATTTGAAGAGACATCACCATCAATGAAAAGGGCATAATTATATTTGATATATGTTCAAGTTCAGTATATGCAGGTTGTCTATTATACTATGATTAGACAGGATGTCAGGGTAACAATACTAGTTGGACTTAAGACAAGCTGCTGGCAAAGTAGAAATCTTGTTAAGTCCAAAAGCATCGAGTGAACGCAGTTCACTCGACGCAAGAAGAGCAAAAGCATTGAGAGAACTACATACAGTCAAAGTAGAAATATTGATGATTAGAAATTTGGCTAAGTCCCGAAGCGTTGAGTGAATACAATTCACTCAACACCAACTCAATAATAAAATCTGGTTGTTTAGAAGCATTGTATAACGCCCCAACTTTCCCAAAGTAGGAAAAGGGTTTCTTCGAGATACCGTCCGACGATAGGGTTACCGCGCTACGATAGCGCCAAGAATTTAGTGACAGGACTCTCGGGAAGATACCGCCCAACGGTAGAGATACTGCTTGTGGTAGCTTGGTCAATTTATTGGCAAAGCTCTCGGGTTTCTACCGCGCGGCGGTAACAACTATTGGGTTTTTCTATAGGTCACAACGCTTGTGCGCAGTAGAATAGGGAAACAAGAAAGTCCTAAAAGAAATAGATCTTGTGATAAACATTGATCAAGAAGTAAAATCACAGTAAATAAAATATATCTTTGTTGGATTGAGTCACTACTCAACCAAGATGCTCCAAGAAATCTATCGATCACCAGCGGCTAGAGTTCTGAGTGCAAAATAATATCCATGCCTTTACAGATGATCCACACGAATGGGAGAACCATTAGACTCTTGTTACACAATATCTAGGATGGAAGAAACCACTCAGCGTCTTCACAGACTGCTAAGTCTGCTCCATAAGAGGTGGCGACGACACTTGCCGAAAATAGGCTCGGCGACAGTGATGAGATCAGCTCTTTCAGAAATGCTTTCCGTCAGGCCTATTCTCTCGGGTTTAGAACAGTGCGGCAGTTCCATACTTTTCGCTTGGTGTTGTCTATCACAAAATCCTAAAGCATCTCTTATTTATACCCAAAGGGATAAACAGTAGAAGGACTTCGCTATCGGCATACTCGTAACACTTGGAATATATAATTCGACGAGTCAACACTCGACTCGACGAATTGTCGAGTGATCATAACACACTCAACGCCAGGGAGTGACCATAAAACTGGATCGACAAATCAACATTCTACTCGACGAAGCGTCGAGTGCACTCAATGCCTAACTTAACGAATCAACATTTGACTATATGAAGCATTGAGTGGAATCAATGCCAGACTCGTCGAGTCAACACTTGACTCGACGAATCGTCGAGTCATCACTTGACTCGACGAATCGCCAAGTGAACTCGACTCTCTCAATTCCTATTTCGACAAGTCAACATTTAACTCGACGAAGGTGTCGAATGGTCTCGATGATCTCAGCGCCTAATTCAACAAGTCAACATTTGTCTCGATGAAGGAATCGAGTGGCCTTGACGCACTCAACGCCTGGTTGAGTAGACTTGACACACTCAATTCCTGGCTGAGTTCGGTTCTTCACTCATCTCATATGAGTAAAACCAACATAATGATTCATTAATACTAGCATGTGCGTTTACTGATGACATGTTCTCATAGGTCATGATAATGTGATATCAAGTCATCACATGGGTACTTGTTAGTGAACAGGTTGTACTGGACAGACCCACCATAAGAATACTTTGTGGATAGTTATATGAATGTGTCACAAGTATGGTTCAAGTGGAAATGGTGTTTGTGTTCCATTGACCTATCACAACACTCATAAAGTGAGAAAGAGCGTGCTTTGATGCTATCAAAAGTCTAGTCTTGAGAAAGTTGAATGATAAAGATGGTAATTGGGTACATTACAAATCATTTGTGTACTTGTGTGTGGAAAGAGATGGGATTTGTCCTCCTATATGACAGGAGATGAATACATGGGCACTTGATGGAATGGGACTGAGAAATGCATGACCATGCTTGGTTGAGTCAATATGTGATATTGTGCTCACCAATTTCTGGAAGTCCATTCTAGATCAAGAAAACTAGTATTGAGCAATTATGCGGGTGACACGGTCTATACATCTAGTTCTATTCGGATGTAAGGGACGAAGGGACATGACAACCCGAAGAAACACAATGGCCACACGATTTACTTTGAGATTAGTGCCATGCATAAATATTAAATACTGTATTTATTCATTACATTAACAGTTTTAGTTTTTATCCTATTTAAAAGACTTTTGCATGTTAAAGTTAGGGCACTTACAGCCCTTTCTATAAAATATTCTCAACATGAAATTTGTAGGTCTTGAAGTTACCTTTAATTTGACATATTACACATAAATTTTGATTAAGTCTACTTCCATATAGAGCCATTCTCCTAGGACTGGTCCTAGGGTAGGTCAGAAATTAAAATGAGTGCCCTGCCCAAACCCTAAGTACAAATGGGCTGAAAGTTTGGGAATGTGGCTTATTTAGGCATATCTAGATCCTTCCTAAAAATGGGAATTTTTGGGGAAAATAATCCTATAGTTTTAGTCAAAATTTGATAAATAAAATAATGTTGATTTTTGGAGCATACCAACTCGATTTGGCGCCAAATTTTGGTGGCCTTCCCTTAGGGGTATTAGACCTATGGTAGAAAAATTTGTCAATTTAGCCCTCTACATGTTGAGATATCTTGCTTGCAAGATCTGTAAAAGGAATTGTCTTGGGCTGCCAATAACAAAAATGCAGAAAATTGGAAGGGATGCCCAAGTCCATCCAGAGACCCAAATGACCTAAGATTTTGGACAAAAACTGGTTTAGGGCATATTTAGGCCCTGCCCAAAAATGGGATTAAATTGGAATCAAAAATGGGGGGGGGGGAAATTACTAAAATACCCCTAGGCTTGTTTAGGTGATTCTTGGAGTAGTTCAACTCCAAAAGGCCCCAATTTTTGGTGGCATGTCCATGGGGACATTATTAGGGCATGGTTAAACTTTCAGCACATTTGAACAATTGCATGTTGGTTAATCCACTTGCGTGTGTTGGCTATGTATAGCCTTGGGGGTGCAAATAGCCATAAATGAAATTATGTACATTTAGCCTAATTGATACATCCAAAAATCATGAAATTAATTCCAGAGGTTCATTAGGGTAAGTTTCACCCCTCAGAGTAATTATGGAACTTTTGGGACCAGAAATCCCATTATTTGGAATTTTGAAGAATATACACCTTTTTGAATAAATAATTGGAAAAATAGGTTTTTACAAAGTAAGGACCACCAAACTCTGTCAAATAATAAATGGAGGTTATATTTGACTTAGGAAAAATTTACATTCTTGTTTAAGAACCTTTTTAGTAAATGCATGGAAATTACCATTTTACCCATAATGCAACCATTCATGATTTGATGGAAATACTTATCAGAAAATTATGAAATTATTTATAGCATTGTATATTTGCATGATTATCATTGGGTAATTATCTCAAAAATTTTGGATGCACTGATAAATTTTAAATTTGCATTATGGCATTTTGGTAAATAATTTAGAATGCAATTTGATATGTCATTACTCTGTAAAAGATATCGAAACTCTACCATTAGTTTTAAATTGTTGATATGTATGCCTTGTAATTTTATTGGAATTTTGACTCATGTATTTCATATTCTTCATTTGTAAAATGGCAACTATGGGATTCTTGTATTAATTAGGGAATAAATGTAAATAATTTAAGGAAAATTATGAAATTCAGTAGTTAGTAATATTTTATCGATATACAATCCAGGAGAAATTCCTTAGGTCAGTGGATTACAAAATGTACTACTTCATGTGTAAAATGAACTAAAGAATTAATGGAAGAAATTATTTTAAGGATGTAATTAAGTTGGAAAATTATGAAAATCATCATAGTCATTATATAGGTCCATACCACCCTAGGATAAATAATTTGAGACATATGGCCCAAGGAATTAGAAGTTTGATTCTAGGGTTGTGTCAGGTCATGGGCTGCGTACAGTCAAATAGGTCATGACATAAGGCCCACCGGGGGATAGATCGACTATTGAGCTGAATATTACGATCAGAAGTAAAACCCTGGAGGGTAGTGATAGTCACGAGAGTGGAGTGCAAGTCGATATAGCCACAGTTATGGGGTACAGCGGAAGACCGCCGCACTTCTAATAACATGTTAAGTCGTTAGGATAACTCTAAAGTAACAATGAGAGTTTGGCAAATCATGGGTAGACATCAACTAAAGTAAATATCCTTGAGAAAGGGAACTTTGGGCTTGTCATCCCATCTTGGTTCCTAGTGCCTTCGAGATCCCTTCAATGGGCATACCTTATGTAGTCCTGGGCTAACGTAAACCTTAAGATAAACTGAAAGAGTAATGTAGAAAATAGGTCTTCACGCTGCACACACTAGTTGGATAGGAGGTTAGAAATGGATAAGTCGTCCTGGGGTGTTCAAAGGGGCGTCATCTTGTGGTGTTAAAAGGGATGAGGTTTGGAAATTGAGCCGGACAGTTAGTCCGGGGAGCTTAGTCTCGGTTTGGGGTTAATTGAAACGGGTTAGTCCAGGGAAATGACTTGTTGATTTCTTTTAAGAAAATTGCATGTGCATAAAAGGAAATAATTAAGGTGGTGGGTCCTCAGTACTGGGATGTCGTAGCACTGATGCCAGTACGATTACTCGGCAAGTGTGGTTTTACACTTCGCCAGAGCTAAGTCTGGCGGTCCAGTCGGCAAGAGTACGCAGGAGTCTGCTTTGTGCACCGAGCGTTGAGGCGTACGATAGGTCAGACTGGTAGTGCTATACTGGTTTTTAGGTGGGCGAGGCCCAACCCACCGCTTTCGTCTGCCACTACGGAGGTATCCTGGTAGGTAACGACTCCGAAAGGGGGAACTAAAGGTTTGTGTACACAAAGTCGATTGTGTGAGTTGCACTGCTTGATCATAACATACCCACCATATAGCTGCATATCATAATCATTCATAATAACCTGTGACACCTAATGTAAAAGTGGTATGGGACGCTTATACATTAGGACTTGCTAAACGACCCCTTGGTCTAAAAACTTGTGTGGGTAAGTTTATAAATTAAGATTATTTCTATATATATATACTGCTTGTGATAACCGACACCCCAACGTATAAAGTGGTATGAGACATTTTATACGATGGGAGCCTTGTAGAAGATCCCTTTGCTTATGTGTACTCACATAAGTGAAGGTTAAATTCTTTTCTTACTTTACCTATTACAACATGATTATAAATTGCTAGTTAGGTCCCCCTGTCACCTGCTTGTTTTACTCTCAACTTTCACGTCCTTCCCTTTCTTCCTCCCTTCTCGGTGCCTAGGGGTATGGGGAAAGGGGTGGGGGATGATAGGGATAAGTCTTATAGACTAATGGTTTCCGAACCACATCAAATTAGGGGATCGCGGAGCCCAGCAGGGAGGAGCAGCCCAAGAGATCGGTGCGATTGGAGACAGGGAAGTCTAGCTCAGGAGCACAGCAAGCTGGGATCGTGAGTACCGACTTCTATTGATGTTTTATTTTGCTTCCGCATGAGAGATCTTTAGTGAGGATATTGATGTACCGGGCTTAAGCCCTTCATTTCTGTACTCTTTACTATTCTGTGTACACTCCCTTCGTAGAGATTTTATTATATGTGATTTGCTGTGGACTTACATGCTTCTATACTTGTACTGCTACTTTTGTGATCAATAAGGCCGGCAGAATCAGCATTTTGTAGTGACGATCTTCCCGGGCGCGAAGGTGTCACCACAAAGTGGCGGTTCTGGGAATAAGACCCCGGGGTTTGATAGAAAAAAAGGGGGGTCTAACAAACTAGTATCAGAGGTAACCTCGATCCATCAAGTAGTTGTCCACTAAAACCCTGGGCCACCCCCGCACGAGTTAATTTTTCGGACAAACTAAGCAGCGGAAGTTGTGGTGTGCCCATATTGCGATAACCTATATAATTGTCCATTTTAGTTAAGGTTGAAAAATTTCTAACGATAAATTTTGCGACGCAGCCTTCAGCACTGCCTACACCACCGGGTGGAGTCCCGCAGATTCCAGAAGTTGCACCACCGCCACCGGTTCCCACTCAGTTCCTACAGTTTGAAATGGGACAGTCTCTGACAGTGATCTTGGAAGCCTTCAGGAACCAACAGGCCCCGTGATGAGTTTTAAATATACCTATATTTTCGTATTTTATTTAAGTCAATTTTGTTTATTTTTGTCTTTTTTATTAGTTTTATTCAATAAATTGCTTATTTTTGTAAATATTATTTCTAACTTAGCTTTATTTTTATTCCAGAAAAATTCCAGAAAATTTCCAGAAAAAGTCAAAAAATTGACTGACACGCCCGTGTCACATGACCGACACGCCCGTGTCACATGACCGACACGCCCGTGTCACGCCCTCGACGATCGCCGACCACAGGTGCCAGCTCGACGATCGGCGATCATCAAACCGAGCTCGACACGCCCCGCGACACGCCCGTGTCAAGGTGTGACACGGGCGTGACTTCGCCACCTGGCCCGACGTGACGCGCGCGACTTTGTGGCCGGACCGCGCCCAGATCGACCTCCCCGACACGCCCCAGTCACGCCCGTGACTGACACATGTCACGCCCGTGACCTAGGGCGTGACCGCCACGTTTTCAGCCAAAGTCAACTTTCCAGTCAAGTCACCCGATCAGCTCATGTACAGTATCAACACGCCCCCCTGTCACGCCCTAGTCACGGGCGTGACCAACCCAAAAATTTGCTTATAAATAAGAGCTTCCAGGAAGCTTTTCTTGTCCACTTTTTGACCAATTTGCTTAGGGGAGGTGCTGCCCATTTGGATTCCATGCTTATGTAAGGAGAATTTCTCCCCCCCCCCCTCTCTCTCTCTTAGTTTGTATTAGGGTGTTTGCTTTAATAAAATTTGAAATTTTCGCTCTTCCTTAGTATGAAAAATCCATTTGAATGTGCCTACTTAAGCAATTTTTCGTTCATCTTTTTGTGTTTCTTTTATGTTTTCATTTTTATAGCTTTGATAACTTAGTTAGATTTTGAATTTATCTGCATTTCTAGCCGTTGTAATGTCCGTTTTATTTTCATAATCCGCACTTGTTTAGGTTTAGCTTTTCCTTTTTACTTATTTTTCATTCTTAAGGGTTTATAAAAACAACTAAAAAAGTGTTCATTTTGATTTTATTTAACTTAGGCTCTTTAGGATTGTAAACCTTTTCGTCTTTTTTAGTTTTATTTTCACTTTTTAGGAGCTTTTATAAAAACTTAAGAATGAAAAACTCATTGTTATAATTTTTCGTCAACTTCATTTTAGCTTTTTAATTTCAAAACTTTTTAGTCCCTTTAATTTTTATTTCCACTTTTTATGCATTTCTATCGCATTCTAGCGGTAGAAATGCTGTTGTTCTAATTTTTCGCCAACTTTCATTTTGCATTTATTTGCAAAACTTTTCGCTCCGGTTAATTTTTATTTTCACTTTTTATGCATTTCTACCGCATTCTAGCGGTAGAAATGCAGTCGTTTTAATTTTCTGAGCACTTCACTTTTCTTATTTTTTGCAAGGGTGCGTGCGTGTACGAGTTAGAATTTACAGCTTTGTTTTAATTTCTGTAGAGTGTGTGCGTATGCATTTATTTTGGCCTACTCGTTAAGAGTTAAATGGCGCTCTGCTTTCATTTTCCGCCCACTCGTTTGAGTGGGACTTGTCTTTTTACTGCTTTCATTTTCTTCCTACTCACTTGAGTAGGAAAATTTTGTGTGTGTGCGTGTGTTTACTTTTTTGTAGAGTGCGTGTGTGTGTTTTACTTTGAAGTAGAGTGCGTGCGTGTGTGAGATAAATTTACCCCCGCCCACTCATTTGAGCCGGGACTCGTAATTTTATCGCTTTCTCAATTATGTAGAGTGCGTGCGTGTAGGAGATAATTTTGATGCTTTATTTATCGCTTTCTTCAATTAAGAAGAGTGTGTGCGTGTGTGCATTTATTTCCGCCTACTCATTTGAGTAGGGCTTGCTTTATTTAATTTTCTTTATGGTTTTGAAGTGTGCGTGAGTGCCTGCATCAATTAGCCTTCAATTTATCTAATTGTCCTATTTTTTGTGTTTTCTCTTATAATCGTTCAGTGCTTAATTTAACACTCACGCTTCACCTAAAAACATAAAGCCGTCCCCATACCGATGAGTGGCTAATCTCTATTAGCCTTCAACATCGAAGAGCATTGGGACAAATAAAATGATTTGAAATAATTAAAGAACATTATTTTTATTTTAATTTATGGACTTATGGTTGCCCCGGGTTAACGACGCATAGGACCACATAATCAATTTATGGGCTCTATTTCCGTTATCCATACGCAACGCCGAGAGGCCGCACGTATGGACCGATCCCCCTTGGGTAAAGAGAACTGCGTACGCCCCCTCGAAAGAGGAGAAACGTAGTTCTGCCGGATTGGGTTCCCCACCCAATAGCGGGGTTCTTAGCGTAATGCGGGCGTTAAGGGGAATCCTTCGTCGGACTAACGTTTGGTCGAATAGCCTTAGCGCCCAGGTGAGCGATATCCCTAGACCAAGGTGAGCTCATGTTCTTGGAACCTCCACGGCCAAGTGCCTTTTATTAAATTAAAAACAAAGTTCAATAATTGTTAAGAATTATTTTAGCCTTAATCCGATTCGATGCCGAGCGTTAACCCGTCATCGAACTAACTTAGCAAAATTCAGCTCTCTTTCTTTCCGTTTTAATTAGACTAAAAAAATCCCACCTTACTGATAGTAAGATAATAGTGTTCCTGGAAGAGTAGATATAATCAACGCGTCCCCGAGAATAATACGACCTCGGTATTTTCCTGAATACCGAGTACTACTTGCGATAGGTGCACTTGCCTCCTCTCGTTAGAAAACTCGATCTTCTAACCAGCCCGCAGAATTTGACCATTTCGAACCACCCACAGTCGGTCTCTGTTCCGCGACCATCAAGTTTTTGGCGCCATTGCCGGAGAGCACGGTTGTTATATTGAATCCGGGACTCTATTAATTTTACTTTATTTTCAAATAAAAAAAATTTTATACAAAAAAAAAATCCTTCCCCCTTTCATTTTTTTAGGGTGTATGACCCGTGGACAACCTTCGAGTTCTGAAAATCTTGAATTCGACCCCGAGATCGACCGCTCTCTTGCGCGCATCCGATCTCTCCATCGAATTCCCTTTTTAGACCCCGCAGAATCTATCGGAGAACCCTCTTCTTCTTCTATGGCCGACCCAAATAATGCCCAACCGGCCGAGCGTACTATGTCTTACTACGCTCGCCCCAACTTGGATGATACGGGGTCGAGTATTGTTCGGCCCGCTGTGGCCAACAATAATTTTGAAATTAAGTCGAGTGTTATTCAAATGATCCAAAATGCCGTGCAGTTCGACGGACTGCCGGATGAGGACCCCAATAACCACTTATCTAATTTTCTTGAAATTTGCGATACTTTTAAAATTAATGGCGTCACTGATGACGCCATTCGTTTACGCCTTTTTCCCTTCTCTCTTAAGTCCAAGGCCAAGGGGTGGTTACTCTCCCTCCCGTGGGGATCCATCACGTCCTGGGCGGAGTCGGCAGAGTGTTGGGTATTGTATCCACAATGTACCTAATTTGAAGAAGCCCCTGAACAAGCTAAGGTAAATAGACAATGTGTTTGATGAAATCTTTTAAGTTGTGCTTGCAGTTATTCCATGCTAAGTACACACCAATGTCAGGGTGCAGTGGGTCAATATACACGGGTCTGCGCGACGTAATCCCTCGTTGAGCAGATCAGTGTGTTGGCCTACGTGTACTCTCTCTATTGGGGTGTACTTAATTTCAAGTACAGGGCTATGATAAAGCAAGAGCAGACAAGGAGAAAGGATGGACCAAAGACCAGCTCACGGGTTGAAAGAGGAGAAATCTTCCAAGTGTAAATCGTCGAGAATCACTAAGTGATTCTCGCCGATTCGTCGAGAATCACTTGTGATTCTCGACGAGTCGTCGAGAATCACTAGATGATTCTCGCCGGTTGAGGCCAGCTGACTCAACGCCGCCAGAAAATTCTCTAAGGAAGAATCGTCGAGAATCACTAAGTGATTCTCGCCGATTCGTCGAGAATGTCTTTGCATTCTCGACGATTCGGCGAGAATCTAATGTGATTCCCGCCGATTCTCCCCGGCCTGTATAACCTGTGATGCCAGAATTCGTCAAGTAGAATTCGGCGAGAATCGTAAGTGATTCTCGCCGATTCGTCGAGAATCAC
Organism: Platanthera zijinensis; assembly: GCA_039513925.1. Lineage (NCBI taxonomy): Eukaryota > Viridiplantae > Streptophyta > Magnoliopsida > Asparagales > Orchidaceae > Platanthera > Platanthera zijinensis. The sequence continues at coordinate 154,407,257 of CM077078.1, read as the reverse complement.
ATTCGATTCTCGCCGAATTTGACTTGGGCAAATTTCAGACATTTCCTGGACCGGTCCAGGTTTCAAGCGATAATCGAACCGGACTTCGGTCTTTGCTTTGGTGGGGCCCACAACGGTCATCTTTATGACCTAGTGTATAAATACACAAGTATTGGTGTACAGTAAATAACGAATAGAGAATACGAAAGGAAGCGGCTGTCAAACCCTAATCTCGCGAACCTTCTCCGTCGCCGCCTCTCGTACAGTGATCACCATTGCTGATCTCGATCTTCTCCAGATCCATGGTGATAGAAGCCAAGTCTTGCATAGCGTCTCACGTGTCTAACCAGAGATCTTTTGTCTCTTGATTTGAGATAGGGAAATCCATCCCCGTCCGAATCGATCGAGACGATCGATCCTAGTGTGACTGTTGGAAGACCTTGCCAACTTCGCTAAGAAGATTGAATCTCCAGTGCTTTGCTGCTGTCTTCAGTTGCGGCCGCCAACACCGAGATCCTTGCCGCCGCTCGTCATCACCGCCGGTCTCGGGGAGATTCTCTCCAAGTGAGATCTAGGGTTGTGGACTCTTCGTTGACTTCAAGAACACGTCGTCGAACGAAGAGGGACACCTTAGTCTCCATACGTTGTTTGTATTTCTTACAAGCTATTTTCAATTCTTTGTAAAGGACCGATTGGTCTCTAGTTGTAGGGTTGGGTACAACCCGTGTTGTGGGAGTGTTGACTCCTACGTGTGGAAGGGTTCCTTCCGATAGTGCAAGGATTGGATTTCAATCCTGTTGGTGAAGTGACCGAGTCGTCCCTGGATTGGGAGATAGGTCGAAGGGGGAAAGTGGACGTACCCAAATCGGGGAACCACTATAAATTGCCTGTGTTATTCTTTGTACTGTGTGTCTTGTTTTGATTCTGCAGGTACACTTTTAATTCCGCAAATACGCTGTAAGTCACCTATCCCCCCCCCATAGGTGAAGGTAGTTGACACTAAGTGAACTTTCACAGAGAAATTCCTTACGAAGTATTTTCCACCCGCGAAATCTGCAAGATTGCGGGCGGACATATCTTCGTTCGTCCAAAACGACTCTGAGTCTCTTTACGAGACTTGGGAACGCTTTAAGGAGTTTCTCCGTCGGTGCCTGCACCACGCTCTGCCAACGTAGTTGCAAGTACAAATTTTTTATAATGGACTGAACAGTCAAACGCGTCAAATGATTGACGCGGCTGCCGGGGGCACTCTGAACAATAAGACCCCCGACGCCACCCAGGACCTTTTCGAGGAAATGGCGGTGAATGCCTACCAGTGGAATGTCCCGCGGGCGCGCCCTAAGCAGGCGGGCATTTTTGAAGTGGATGCCACTGCTCAGCTAGCCCTCCAAGTGGAAAGGCTAACTAAGCAGGTGGCGGAGATGTCTATTGCCTCCTCCACTCTGCCTTGTTTTCTCCCCCCCCCTCTAACGTCTGCGTAGTAGACGAATTCGTGGACTACATGGGAAATCCGGTGCGTCCCTCCTTTCAAAACAACCCTTATAGTAGCCACTATAATCCGGGATGGAGGAACCACCCGAATTTCTCCTGGAGCAACCCGAACAACGCGCAGCGTCCCCCTCCCCCTCCTTTTGCGCCAACGTTTCCTCCTCCCCCTCATATGAAGCCATCCCCGGTGGAGGAAAATTTTAATCGTTATGTCGCGTCCAACGAGTCCAATATCCGGAACATCACCGGATCGCTAAAAAATTTAGAAATCCAGGTTGGTCAGCTGGCGCGACTTATGTCAGAACGCGCTCTGGGGGCACTGCCAGGGAACACGGAGCCCAATCCAAGGGAAACCGCCAACGCTATAATCCTCCGTAGCGGTAAGGAGGTGGTCGATCCAAAACGGATCGATCCTCAGGTACATATTTCACCTCCGACCCCTCTTCCCTCTTCTTCGATTACGCAACCCTTACCGATTTTTAACGACAAAACTATTTTAAACAAGGCGTTGTCCTACCCGCATTAGTAAGATAACGAGCGAGTGAACGGGCAATATGAAAAATTTATTTTATTACTTAAACAAATTCATATTAATGTTCCTTTTTATGAGGCTATCTCGCAAATGCCTAAATATGCGAAATTTTTAAAAGAACTACTTTCTAATAAACGCAAACTCGAGGATATTTCACATATATCTCTCAACGTTGTCTGTTCGGCGGCTCTTACTAGTAAATTGCCCTCAAAATAAAATGACCCGGGATGGTTTTCCATCACGTGCCTTTTTGGCAATGTATTAGTAAAATATGCCTTAGCAGACTTAGGCGCGAGCATTAATTTGATGCCGTTCTCGCTCTTCCTGCGTTTAGGTTTGGGTACTCTTGCTCCTACCAATATGCGCATCCAACTAGCGGATCGCTCGGTTAGGTTCCCCATCGGGGTTGTTGAGGACGTCCTTGTCCGAGTAGACAAGTTCACCTTCCCCGTGGACTTCGTCATCTTGGACATCGAGGAAGACTCCAACGTACCAATAATACTTGGTCTCCCTTTCCTCGCGACCTCACGTGCGTTAATCGATGTAAGTAATGGTCAGCTTCTCCTTTGGGTAGGAGACGACCAAGTTACTTTTTCTATTAACTCCTCTATGGAAGACTCGTCGCCGAGCGACGATTTCTGCTACTCTTTAGATTCTTTTTATGGAGATTGTTCTTCTCCGGTTTTCGAGTCCGAGTTTTTAAACGAAAATATTTTTTCGCTCGAAAATTTTTATTGCGATGAGGGCGCGTCTACAAATATGCCTTTTGAACCAATTGGTTCAAAAAATATTAGCACTAAAACCTCATTAGAAGAACTGCCCACCCTAGAACTCAAACCATTACGCGAATCCCTCAAATACGCCTTTTTGGGGAAAATTGATACACTCCCGGTAATCATTTCTTCATATTTAAGCGATTCGGAGACCTCCGATTTATTGGAGGTTTTGCTTAAACATCGCCACACAATTGCGTGGCAAATTTCTGACCTAAAAGGGATTAACCCTTCTTTCTGCACTCACAAAATTTTCCTAAACGATAATTGCCGCAAAACCATTCAGCCGCAGCGTCGTCTTAACCCAAACATGAAAGTCGTCGTGAAAGCTGAGATAATTAAATTATTAGATGCGGGGATTATTTATCCCATTTCTGATAGTGCATGGGTTAGTCCCATTCATGTCGTGCCCAAGAAGGGCGGTCTAACCGTAGTGGCGAATGAGCACAACGAACTCGTCCCAACTCGTACTGTTACGGGTTGGCGTGTGGTCATCGATTATCGCAAACTTAATGATGCCACCCGCAAAGACCATTTTCCACTACCGTTCCTTGACCAAATTCATGAACGTCTTTCCGGTCATCCTTTTTATTGTTTTCTCGACGGTTTATCGGGGTTTTTCCAAATCCCCATTTCCCCTGAAGACCAAGAGAAAACAACTTTTACTTGCCCCTTTGGCACCTTCGCCTACCGAAGGATGTCATTTGGCCTCTGCAATGCGCCAGCTACATTCCAAAGATGTATGTTGGCAATCTTTGGCGAGCTAGTAGAAGATATTATGGAAGTATTTATGGATGACTTTTCTGTATTCGGATGCTCATTCCCGGATTGTCTTCGTAATCTTGATCGTGTCCTCCAGTGATGCGAGGACACACATCTTGTTTTAAATTGGGAAAAGTGTAACTTTATGGTTCGAGGAGGTTTGGTCCTCGGCCATAAGATTTTGATTAAGGGGATAGAGGTCGATAAGGCCTAAGTAGAAATCATAGAAAAACTTCCTCAGCTGATAAACATAAAATCCATTAGGAGTTTCTTAGGCCACGCGGGCTTTTATAGGCGCTTCATTCAAGTTTTTTCAAAAATAACAAAGCCGCTTACTCACCTCTTGGAAAAGGAATCACCTTTTGTCTTTAGTAGCGATTGCGAGTCTGCTCTTAATTTTATAAAACAAAAACTTATCAATTCTCCAATTCTAGTGGCCCCTAATTGGTCCCTTCCGTTCGAAATCATGTGCGATGCTAGTGATATTGCCTTAGGCGCCGTTCTTGGCCAACGCGTAGAAAAACATTTTCATCCTATTTATTACGCTAGCAAGACGCTGACTTCCGCACAAGTGAATTACACGACGACGGAAAAGGAACTCTTAGCCGTCGTTTTCGCTTTCGATAAGTTTCGCTCGTACCTTACGCTATCTAAAGTTATCGTTTTCACCGATCACTCCGCCCTTAAGTATTTACTAGCCAAAACTGACGCGAAGCCCCGCCTTCTTCGATGGATTATCCTCCTACAAGAGTTTGAATTGGAGATCCGGGATAAGAAAGGCGCGAAGAATCTAGCGGCAGACCACCTCTCCCGTTTAGAAAATTCAGCTGCGGAGGCGCTCGTCGAATCTGAAATAAATGACAGATTCCCCGAGGAACGCCTTCTCGCCATTCGTTCGTCTTCGTCATCTTCGCCTTGGTTCGCAGATTTTGCGAACTACTTAGTCGCGCGGGTACTCCCAAAAGATTTTTAAAGTCATCAAAAGAAGAAATTCTTTTCCGACTTGAAAAATTTCTTTTGGGATGACCCATTTCTTTTCCGTATCTGCGCGGACCAAGCGGTTCGAAGATGCGTCACGGGAGTGTAGTGCACACAAATATTGAGGCACTGCCACGAGGGTCCAGCCGGGGTGCACAATCAAGCCTACCGGACCGCTAGGAAGGCACTAGAGGCGGGCTACTTTTGGCCCACTCTCTTCAAAGACGCGCACAATTTTGTGCGCAAATGCGATAGCTGTCAGCGGTCGGGTAATATCTCACGTCGAGACGAGATGCCCCAAAATATGTTTTTAGAATGCGAAGTCTTCGATTTATGGGGCATAGATTTTGTTGGCCCCCTACCTCCTTCTTATAAAAATTCTTATATTTTAGTGACGGTCGACTACGTATCACGGTGGGCGGAAGCGCAAGCTCTCCCCACCAACGATGTGCGAGTCGTCGTTACATTTCTAAAAAAATTATTTTCTCGCTTCGGCACGCCTCGCGCTATTGTTAGTGATAGGGGAACGCATTTCTGTAACGCTCTAATGGCTAAGACGTTAGCTAAATACGGAGTCACGCACAAGCTTGCCACCCCCTACCACCCGCAAACAAGTGGCCAAGTTGAGGTAGTAAATCGAGAGATTAAACGCATATTAGAAAAAACCGTTTCACTCAATAGGAAAGATTGGCCCGCTAAGCTCGACGACGCGTTATGGGTGTATCGTATGGCGTACAAAACCGCTACCGGTTGTACCCCGTTTCGATTAGTCTATGGCAAAGCGTGCCATTTACCCGTAGAACTGGAGCACCACGCACTTTGGGCATTAAAACTCTTAAACCTCGACTCTAACTTAGCCTCTCAGAATAGAAAATTGCAACTAAACAAGCTCGATGAATGGCGTGCGAATGCTTACGAGAGCAATAAGTTCTATAAGGAGCGTTCTAAGTTCTATCACGATCGAAAAATTAAAACCCCCAAAAAATTTTCTCCGGGCGATCTAGCCATTCTTTACAATTCACGTCTTAGGCTTTTCCCGGGTAAGCTTAAATTGTGATGGTTCGGCCCCTTCAAGGTTGAAGAGGTTTGGCCATACGGGACCATACTCATCTCCCACCCCGAAAAAGGCACTTTTAAGGTGAACGGTAATCGGTTAAAGTCTTATATAGCGGGCGACCCTGTGATCAGTAGGAGCGAAACCATAACCCTTCTCCATATATAAACCCGTCAATATAGTCAAGCTACGCGACTATAAACAAAGCGCTCCTGGGAGGCACCCCACATCTATCTTTTTTTACATCTTTATTTATTATGTTTTCTATTTTTCTAATAAATGCAGGGTTTCTAATGGGCTTCCCCGACCGCGGATCAGGGACGTTTTCTGCCCCCCTCTTTTTCCTTTTTTGTACATATACCTGCTGTCTTGTTTCTCATGCTTAGCATACAACATTGGGGACAATGTTGGATCTAAGTATGGGGGTGTTTTCGTATTTTCGTATTTTCTTTTTTTACTTACAAAAACAAAACAAAACAAAAAATTTAAAAAAAACAAAAAATATATATATATAAAAAAATATATATATAACACAAAAATCAAAAGGAAAAATATTTAATTAAAATATTTGAATTTTAGTTTTGAAACTTTGACTTATTTTTGACTTTGTCCGCGAGATCTGGCTCATCGAGCCATCCACATAACGAGTCATCTCGCGACAACCTAGTTTATATTTTTGTAAATATTCTTGTAAATATTTTTTGTAAATAATTTTTATAAGTACTTTTTGTAAATATTCTTTCCCTTTTCTCTCTCCCTTTTTCCCTCTCATCCTTGTAAATATTTTTTCTTTTTTTCCCAAATTTTTGTAAATAGAATGAAAATTTCATTAAAAATACAAAAAAAATTCACAAAACATAAAAATACAAAAAATTCACAAAACTTAAAAATCAAAAAAAAATTATTTTCGCTTTTTTTATTATTTATTTTTTCTTTAGTATGTATATATTAAAGATATAAATACAAAAATACAAAAAAAGAGTATAACTTCAAAAAAAAACAAAAAAATATATGTAAGTTATGAAACAAATAAATTAAACATCCCATTCTGAAGTTTCTTGCTATCCAAAAATTTAGTTTTGAGTTTATTTATATGCGAATTTGATCAATTCTTTGTTCACTATTCATTTGTTAATTATAGATTGAAAAATCTAAATAGCCGGGGTTAAGTTTTAAAGAATTTATTATACTTTGTTAAAAATAGGGGACTCGCTTTAGGCACTACTTCTAATTTTGTCATAGATAGGAGCACGTGTACCATGTTAGAAAATAATGACTATAGAGTTCAATTATGCTTGCTTTTAGCTTTCTGAAAAATTGGAACGTACAATTTATAAAGGTTGCTCTCAATTATTTTTCAATTAAACATCTAGTTCTCTTTTCTCCCATTACCTATCATAACCTACTTGGTATGATAAAAAATATTCCACCAAAAAGAAAAAGAACTTATGTCAACGGGAATAAGATTTCATTCCGTAAACATAGGCACCCAATAAATTAAAAGATTATACGTTACGGAGTAAGAGGATAAAATTCATTACTCCAACACATATATATTGAGTTATTTTTATGAAGAAGAAAAAAATTTTATGTTAAGGAAAATAAGATTTCGTTTTCCTTTAACATCCAAATCAAAAAAAATGGTGGTTCGAGAAAAAAATAACCTCGCCTCAAAATCCAAGCATCTTCATAAACCAACATCAACCCCCCTTAGCCAATTTCATGACTGTAGAATTAATTCAAAAATCTTTTTGAGAGCATAATTCGTAAATTACATTATTTCCGGTAAAACTCCTAAGAGCTAAAGTTCGTATAACTCCAAACTATTTTCTGTTAATCTAACCAATACAATTATTGCTTTCTATTTGATTACATCAAGAAGTCTTTTGGCAAAAACTTTTGCCCTGTTTAAATCATCTAAATAATTTTAGGACTTAACTCTTATAACCCGTATATTTTTATTTGATCTCTCTTATAATTAATTTAGCGGTAGCAGAACATAGGTTTTTTTATTCCTTATAAGTTCACCTCAAACTTTTACTCTTGAGTAGCAAAAGCTTAAGTATGGGGGTATTTGATGAGTTGTAAATATACCTATATTTTTATATTTTATTTAAGTCAATTTTGTTTATTTTTGTCTTTTTTATTAGTTTTATTCAATAAATTGCTTATTTTTGTAAATATTATTTCTAACTTAGCTTTATTTTTATTTAAGAAAAATTCCAGAAAAAGTCAAAAAATTGACTTACATGCCCGTGTCACATGAACGACACGCCCGTGTCACGCCCTCGACGATCGCCGACCACAGGTGCCAGCTCGACGATCGGCGATCATCAAACCGAGCTCGACACGCCCCGCGGCACGCCCGTGTCAAGGTGTGACACGGGCGTGACTTCGCCACCTGGCCCGACGTGACGCGTGTGACTTTGCGGCCGGACCGCGCCCAGATCGACCTCCCCGACACGCCCCAGTCACGCCCGTGACTGACACATGTCACGCCGGTGACCTAGGTCGTGACCGCCACGTTTTCAGCCAAAGTCAACTTTCCAGTCAAGTCACCCGATCAGCTCATGTACAGTATCGACACGCCCCCCTGTCACGCCCTAGTCACGGGCGTGACCAACCCGAAAATTTGCCTATAAATAAGAGCTTCCAGGAAGCTTTTCTTGTCCACTTTTTGACCACTTTGCTTAGGGGAGGTGCTGCCCATTTGGATTTCATGCTTATGTAAGGAGAATTTCTCCCCCCTCTCTCTCTCTTCGTTTGTATTAGGGTGTTTGCTTTAATAAAATTTGAAATTTTCTCTCTTCCTTAGTATGAAAAATCCATTTGAATGCGCCTACTTAAGCAATTTTTCGTTCATCTTTTTATGTTTCTTTTATGTTTTCATTTTTATAGCTTTGATAACTTAGTTAGATTTAGGATTTATCTGCATTTCTAGCCGTTGTAATGTCCATTTTATTTTCATAATCCGCACTTGTTTAGGTTTAGCTTTTCCTTTTTTCCTTATTTTTCATTCTTAAGGGTTTATAAAAACAACTAAAAAAGTGCTCATTTTGATTTTATTTAACTTAGGCTCTTTAGGATTGTAAACCTTTTCATCTTTTTTAGTTTTATTTTCACTTTTTATGAGCTTTTATAAAAACTTAAGAATGAAAAATTCATTGTTATAATTTTTCGTCAACTTCATTTTAGCTTTTTAATTTCAAAACTTTTTAGTCCCTTTAATTTTTATTTTCACTTTTTATACATTTCTACCGCATTCTAGCGGTAGAAATGCAGTTGTTCTAATTTTTTGCCAACTTTCATTTTGCGTTTATTTGCAAAACTTTTCGCTCCGATTAATTTTTATTTTCACTTTTTATGCATTTCTACCGCATTCTAGCGGTAGAAATGCAGTCGTTTTAATTTTCTGAGCACTTCGCTTTTCTTATTTTTTGCAAGGGTGCGTGCGTGTACGAGTTAGAATTTACAGCTTTGTTTTAATTTCTGTAGAGTGTGTGCGTATGCATTTATTTTCGCCTACTCGTTAAGAGTTAAATGGCGCTCTGCTTTCATTTTCCGTCCACTCATTTGAGTGGGACTTGTCTTTTTACTATTTTCATTTTCTTCCTACTCACTTGAGTAGGAAAACTTTGTGTGTGTGTGTGTGTTTACTTTTCTGTAGAGTGCGTGTGTGTGTTTTACTTTGAAGTAGAGTGCGTGCGTGTATGAGATAAATTTACCCCCGCCCACTCATTTGAGCCGGGACTCGCAATTTTATCGCTTTCTCAATTATGTAGAGTGCGTGCGTGTAGGAGATAATTTTGACGCTTTATTTATCGCTTTCTTCAATTAAGAAGAGTGTGTGCGTGTGTGCATTTATTTCCGCCTACTCATTTGAGTAGGGCTTGCTTTATTTAATTTTCTTTATGGTTTTGAAGTGTGCGTGAGTGCCTGCATCAATTAGCCTTCAATTTATCTAATTGTCCTATTTTTTGTGTTTTCTCTTATAATCATTCAGTGCTTAATTTAACACTCACGCTTCACCCAAAAACATAAAGCCATCCCCATACCGATGAGTGGCTAATCTCTATTAGCCTTGGGCATCGAAGAGCATTGGGACAAATAAAATGATTTGAAATAATTAAAGAACTTTATTTTTATTTTAATTTAATGACTTATGGTTTGCCCCGGGTTAACGACGCATAGGACCACATAATCGATTTGTGGGCTCTATTTCCGTTATCCATACGCAACGCCCAGAGGCCGCACGTATGGACCGATCCCCCTTGGGTAAAGAGAACTGCGTACGCCCCCCTCGAAAGAGGAGAAACGTAGTTCTGCCGGATTGGGTTCCCCACCCAATAGCGGGGTTCTTAGTGTAATGCGGGCGTTAAGGGGAATCCTTCGTCGGACTAACGTTCGGTCGAATAGTCTTAGTGCCCAAGTGAGCGATATCCCTAGACCAAGGTGAGCTCATGTTCTTGGAACCTCCACGGCCAAGTGCCTTTTATTAAATTAAAAACAAAGTTCAATAATTGTTAAGGATTATTTTAGTCTTAATCTGATTCGATGCCGAGCGTTAACCTGTCATCGAACTAACTTAGCAAAATTCAGCTCTCTTTCTTTCCGTTTTAATTAGACTAAAAAAATCCCACCTTACTGATAGTAAGATAATAATGTTCCTGGAAGAGTAGATATAATCAACGCGTCCCCGAGAATAATACGACCTCGGTATTTTTCCGAATATCGAGTACTACTTGCGATAGGTGCACTTGCCTCCTCTCATTAGAAAACTCGATCTTCTAACCGGCCTGCAGAATTTGACCATTTCAAACCACCCACAGTCGCTCTCTGTTCCGCGGTCATCACCCCGGCTCCGCAGCCTATTCCGGGAGCCAACTGGCTCAGCATATTTCGAGGACTCTCTCCCCATCCTACTTGGGGACAGAGGCGGTAGTTCGGACTGAGGAGTGGCTAGACATCATAGAGGAGATGCTGACAGGGATACAGAGCCCTTGGGAGAAAAGGTGCCACTGGTTTTTTCCTGCTTGGAGTCCCATGCCAAGCAGTGGTGGAAGACAGTTCTAGAGACTACCTTTGCTAGTAGGGAGGCTGCTGAAGTGACGTGGGAGGAGTTCAGGCCCATGCTATTAGAGCACTTTGTTCCGCAGTCGGCCCGAGACGAGCTGGAGGACCGCTTCTTGCAGTTGAAGCAAGGTACCAGGACAGTGGTGGAGTACCATCGAGAGTTCAACCATCTTGCTCATTTTGCAGACTCTTACCAACTAGACGAGGCAGCGTACATCAAGAGGTTCTACAAAGGTTTACGGGAAGACATGAGGGATGCCCTTCTTTTCGTTTCAGATCCTCTCCTCTACCCTCACGGTGTTTACCTCTTCATAGTTCTTGGAAAAAAGGTTAGAGGCAGATGGGCTCACCACTAGAGGCCAGAAGCGGCCAACGGAGGATCACAGATGGGGAGCCCGGAACGATCAATGGCGAGGTTGTGCGCTAGAGGTACTAAATGTGGAGGATCAGCCTCGAAAGGAGGTGAGGCAGGAGCCGAGGGAGCAGGTGACACTAGCCCCTCAGCCTATTCAAATGCGAGATGTATAGAGACCGAGTGGTGGGGCTTACACTCCTCCGGAATGTTACCACTGTCATCAGGTGGGGCACATCAAGAGAAACTGTCCCATGAGAGGGATGCCTCCACCAACACCACAGATTGCCCCACCATCTCAGCATTATGGAGGCTGAGGACGTGGCCGTGGACGCGGATATCAGGATAGAGACCGCAGGCTGGAAGGACAGCAGATTTATGCACTGAACCTAGCTCAACCCAGGAATCCGGAGCAAGTGATTACAGGTATGACCGAAAAGTTTTCTTTTTTACTTAAGTTCTTTTCTTTCCTAGAAAGTAGTTTCATGAACTTGAATTATTAAGACTAGGTAGGAAAGCCAGAAATAGAACTCTAAGTAAATTTACAATGTCAGGCATCGCCTTCATTTGCGGCAAGCCCACACACACTCTCTTCGACATGGGTGCTTCACAGTCATTTGTGTCCGAGACCTTTATCTAAGGGTTAGGAGGCATAGAGAGGACCCCAGGCAAGACATTACGGATACGGCTACCCGACGGGTCAGAGCTGTTCGCATCATCCCATTGCGATATGGAGTCATGGATAGGCAGAAAACCCTTTGCAGCTCCAGTGACAATTCTGTTGCTGCCTGATTATAATCTGATTTTGGGTATGACATGGCTCCATTGGAACCATCCCCAGATTAATTGCTTGGCCAAGAGGATTACCCTGAGATATGGGTACTCGTTCGTTGTGATGGAAGGTATTAGATCCGCCTTCCATATATTCTAATAATCTATTCAGGCCGTCAAGGCCCACATGGAGGGCGACGAGATTTATCAGATTCTCTTCGAGATGGCGGAGGTCAAAGGATCTATATCCGACGTTCCCGTGGTGCGAGATTTTACGGACGTCTTTCCGGAGAAACTACCAGGTGATGGCGGAAACCCCCAACATGATAAAGTTGATGATGAAGACGGCGACGATGACGACGTTCTCCTACATGTTAAGGATGATGACGGCGATGGCGGCGGCGGCGACGACGTTATGCTACATGTTGAAGATAATGATGGAAGAAGAAGACGACGAACCCAACATGATGGCGACGGCGACGATGAAGACTTATGAAGACTTTAAATATTATTTTAATTATTTGCATTTTAATTTTCATCATGTTATTTATTAAAATTTTGGTCATGTTTTATTTTTATTTGGGCTGCAAATAGCCAAGTCTTGTTGTAAGCCTATATATAGGCATGGACTCTATTATTTTCATAAGAAAAAGAATGAAAGAATTTTGAAAAACTAAAATTGGTTTCCCCCCTTTTCCCCTCTCTCCCTCTTCAAAATTTCAGATCTCCCTCTTGCTCCCCTCTCTTGGCCGCCGGCCTCCTTCCCCTCTCCTTCACTCCTTATGGAATTTGGAAACAAGCCTCCTCCCCTCTTCCTCCTCTCTTTTCTCCTCCATCTAGCCGACCACCCTAACCTGCGCCTCCAATAGTTCGGCCACCACCACCCTCTTAGTCGACCCACCCTCTCCTTCATATTGAGATCGTCCAAGACAAAAAAAAAGAGGCTCCTCCCTTTGTTATTTTCATCCATCCTGGCGTGAAGCGAAGGAAACGGACGAGTTTCTCTCCATTTGGCGAAACTCCGGCAGAACCGTGGAAGAGCGATCCTCTAGCGAATCGGAATCATCCATTCTGGTTGGGTAACGAGATTTTCTACCTCTTGTGTTAATCAATTTTCTAGAATTTTATTTGGTGGAATATCGTTGTGTAATTTTGGAATTGTTTTTTGATCGTGGATTCATCTTTCCGATAGCATAAGTTGTTTTTTTCAAGTTGCTTAATTTTCCGAGAGGTTTGGCGAGCCTCATTTCGTTTTGTTGGGGGAGATCTACCATTTCCGAATTGAACTTTTCGGTTGATCTCTTTTGGTACAACCATCGCTCGGTCGGACACAATATTGGTCCTTTTAGCTTGAGCTCGGCCTATAGCCGTTTGTTCGATCTTTATTCGGCGTGGCTACTGTACGTTCGCAATAGTTGAAACGTTGTTCGTGAGTGTGCTTCGTTTAATTATTGTGTGAGCGTAATATCGGGAATAGAGAGGCGTACGTGTAATTCCCTTAGCCGTTATAGTGGCAAACGTATTGGCCTACATCAATTTGGTATCAAAGCGAGGTTGTGTCGATTTCTTAATTGACACCATCCTAATTAATTTTAGTAGGCCGACACGCACGTGCACAAAATTTTTCAAACAAAAAAAAGCAAAAAAATATTTTTTTGTTGTCTGCCAATAGCAGCCTAAATTTTTATTTTTCAGCAAAAATTCAGGAAAAAAAATTAATTAATAATCTTCATATTTTTGCCAGCAAGAATATAAGAAATATATATATATATTATTTTGAAATATTAGCGGGAACAAATCTATCTTTGAAAATTAATCAGGATCAGACTATATTTCATTGTATTTGTGCACTTACTCCGCATAGTCTATCCTCATTTTCCCGTTGAAAATTAAAACAAAAAATGTCCTATGATGTTCACGTTTCCCGAATGAAATCTTTAGGTTCCGTCATGAAAGTTAGAAAGCCTTTCCATTGTCCGGTAGTGGAAGAGATTAAGGGGTTGATTTGCCAACTAAAGGCTAATCAAGTTGTACCGCACTCATCTAGGCATGTTAGAGTTCCAGCTCCAACCTATGATGGTCTAGGTGGAATGCAAGAGTTTTTATGTTAGGTGAAGGCTATGGAGCACTATTTTGAGAGATATCAGATTGTGGACCCCACAGGATCCCCGTCGCGAGACTTCAATTATTTAGTCGAGCCTAGACCTTCTGGCTCAATGAGGAGAGATGTTTTGGGACTTCCCTCGAAGAGTCACCTGTAGGTTGGAATATTATGAAGAATCTATGAACGGATGAGTATTACCCTCCCCACTGTCTTTCTTAGTCATCTTAAAATCTGAGTGAAACGCCACCTATGATTATGCTTACACCGTACCAGTACGACACCCCATACTCCCGTGCTAGGACGTCATATAAGTTTACTTCTCCCCACCAGGGCACTAGACCCCAACTTGATTATGAGAGTGTTCCTATCCTCGTGGGTAGTCCGGCGATCAAGACACGTGAGACTAGTGAAACGACTGGGTTTGGCACTATCGATCATTCTATTCTGACTACGCCCGTAGTCTCCTTAGAGTCGCCCCCTGAGCTATCAGATCTAGTTATTGATTCCCCTGATGAGTCTGTGGCTGATTCTACGATTACGCCCGTCACCGAGGATGTGGCAATTATCACTGACGAGTGTAGCGATGTTGAGGATATTGGTTACCCTAGTGACCTGGATGAGGATTTCTCTTCTGAGGAATCTTCTCCACTCCCCTTCGACGACATTTCAGAGCCATCCATCTTGATCGTAGTGGAGTCTTTGGATGATCCTAAGTCGATTGATAATCTGGCTGAATCGGAAGAGTTACCTTACGCTGAGATCTTACCAAGTCGTGAGTTAGATGATGTTTGTGCTGATGATAGTTTGACCTGTGAGAGTATTACTTTGCCCATTACTAGCCACACTAGCGTTATGACTGATCACCCTAGTATTGAGAGCCCTCTCCAAACTACCAGCCTCGACGTGTTAGAGGCTATGATTACACCTAATGAGAATATCTCTGATTTTCCTAAGGATCTTGTAAGTGAGGATGTTCCAGTCGATTTCGCTAATCACAAATTAATGGATGCCCCAACTGATTTTGAAGACTTACTATATGATCAACAATTATTGTTTGAAGAACTTTCAGATGAGTTGGTAGAGTCCTCCTGTGAGGAGTGTTATTCGGAGAGTGAGTTGGGTGATGATGAGCCAGATGAGTTTATCAGGAGGGAAAATCTTCTGTTTGATTTTTCGGTTGAGTTTGATGGCTTGCACCCGGAGGATTTTACTTGGAAGATAAATCCATATTTTGACACTGGGTATGACGTATCTCCTCCTCCAGAATCTATCGATGCGCCCATTCCTGAGATTTTTACTGCTACTGATGTCATGATTTATGAGTTGGAAGAATTTCCAAGTGAGAGAGTTATACTTTTGGAGGTCGTTATTGAGGTAGACCCGGATAAGCGTCCCCTTATGCTAACTCCGCGGCGTGAATTTAAAAACGATCTTAACTCTTTCTCGTTGTTAGTGTTACCGATAATCCCTCTTGATATGTTGACCCAACCAGCAGATCGTTTGGGTTGTTCATTTAATTTGCCTGATTTGAGTCAATTAGTTTTACCATCCATGCTGGACCCTCCTTGGGACATGTCGCGTCATGTTTTATTAGATGTTGTGTTGGGTCATGATGACAGTCTCGTTAATTCTCTACCCTCTCGATTTTCTAAGATTCACCAAATCTCTGAGAGCACGTTAATGACGTGGCCATCTTTTGTGCCATCGGATTGCATTCAGTTAGTACCACCTGATTTCATTCTACTAGTGCCTCCTGATGTAGTTCCGCTAGTGCCACCCAATTACTTTCCGTTGGCGCCACCATATTTATTTCCGTTTGTGCCACCTTATGTAGTTCCGTTACCGCCCTTTTCTATGACAAGTCAACATGCACTAGTATTTGCCTCTCTTGTTCTTAATTTACATAAGCACGGTAAGAAAGCGTTAGTCACACACATGTCTTCTTATTAATATATCGCTAACTTACATAAGAGGGTGTCTCCCTATAAGGTTTTCAGTTTACTCTTGGTGTGTCTCGTCCCTGAACGGATGCCTTCGGGCACTATAGAAACGTTAGCGAGTCAGCGAGTTAGAACTTTTCGAATTTTTAATCAATTAGGAGAAAAAACATGTTTGTTGAAGTTAACCACTGAATGGGGTAATTCTCCTAGTTTAAATGATTCCAATTTCACGCATTGTGTTTTTCCACCATTTGAAATATCTAACTCTACGTTTGGTGCCACTATATTGTCATTTGGGTTGGGGGGTGAGCTTGTTCTTGGATCGTTCTCTCCATTGGTCTCCAACAGAGGTACGTTGGCTGTTGATGCAGAAATTTTTCTTCTTTATTTGCCTAATGCCTTGCCCAAGTTTCGCAGGACAAAATTTCTCCTAGACAGGTTCATTGTTGGTGTTATGTGATACGATGGTGTGCTCGCCCGGTCTCCGACGAACCGGCGATGATTTATTTGGATGATGGTCTTCGGCGCCAGCACCTCCATACTAACTCATTTGTGATGAGTTATTTTGAGCGGGGGAGGATTGATGGCGGAAACCCCCATCGTGATAAAGTTGAAGATGAAGACGGCGATAACGACGACGTTCTCCTATATGTTAAGGATGATGACGGTGATGGCGGCGGCGGCGACGACGTTAGGCTACATGTTGAAGATAATGATGGAAGAAGACGACGACGACCCCAACATGATGGAGACGGCGACGATGAAGACTTATGAAGACTTAAAATATTATTTTAATTATTTGCATTTTAATTTTCATCATGTTATTTTTTTAAATTTTGGTAATGTTTAATTTTTTTTTGGGCTGCAAATAGCCAAGTCTTGTTGTAAGCCTATATATAGGAATGGACTCTATTATTTTCATAAGAAAAAGAATGAAAGAATTTTGAAAACCTAAAATTGGTTTCCCCCCTTTCCCCTCTTTCCCTCTTCAAAATTTCGGATCTCCCACTTGTACCCCTCTCTTGGCCGCCAGCCTCCTTCCCCTCTCCTTCCCTCCTTGTGGAATTCGGCAACAAGCCTCCTCCCCTCTTCCTCCTATCTTTTCTCCTCCACCTAGCCGACCACCCTCAACTCCATTTCCAATAGTTTGGCCACCACCACCCTCTTAGCCGACCCACCATCTCCTTCATATTGAGATCGGCCAAGAAAAAAAAGAGGCTCCTCCCTTTGTGATTTTCATCCATCCCGGCGTGATGCGAAGGAAGCGGACAAGTTTCTCTCCATTTGGCGAAACTCTGGCGGAACCGTGGAAGAGCGATCCTCAAGCGAATCGGAATCGTCCATTCCAGTTGGGTAACGAGATTTTTTACCTCTTGTGTTAATCAATTTTCTAGAATTTTATTTCGTGGAATACCGTTGTGTAATTTTGGAATTATTTTTTGATCATTGTTTCATCTTTCTGATAGCATAAGTTGTTTTTTTCAAGTTGCTTAATTTTCCGAGAGGTTTGGCCAGCCTCGCTTTCGTTTTGTTGGGAAAGATCTACCATTTCCGAATCAAACTTTTCGGTACATCTCTTTTGTACAACCATCGCTCGGTCAGACCCAATATTGGTCCTTTTAGCTTGAGAGAACATCGGCCTATAGCCGTTTGTTCGATCTTTATTCGACGTGGCTACCGTACATTAGCAATAGTAGAAATGTTGTTCGTTAGTGTACTGCGTTTAATTATTGTGTAAGAGTAATATCGAGAATAGAAAGGCGTACGTGTAATTCCCTTAGCCGTTATAGTGGCAAACGTAGTGGCCTACATCACCAGGGCTACCCCCGCACAGAGAGCAGGACTTCCAGATATTACTTATTCCAGGGGCTAAGCCGGCATCCAGAGCTCCGTATCGCATGGCCCAAGGGAGCTGACAGAGTTCCGGAGTCAGCTGTAGGAGTTGGTGGAAGCCGGGTTTGTCCAGCCGAGCTCTTCGTCATGGGGAGCCCCAGTGCTGTTCGTCAAGAAGAAAGACAGAACAATAAGGTTGTGTATCGGTTACCGGGCATTGAACCGTCTAACAGTCAGCAATACCTATCCTCTGCCAAGGATAGACGAGCTGTTCGACCAGCTGGAGGGAGCCCACTTCTTCTCGAAGTTGGACTTGAGATCGGGCTATTATCAGTTGCGGATCCGAGAGGAGGATATACCGAAGACTGCTTTTAGTAGCAGGTATAAACTCTACGAGTTTACCGTGATGCCCGTCGGGCTCACGAATGCGCCATCAGCATTCATGAATCTCATGAACCGGGTCTTAGAAGCATATCTAGATGTGTTTGTCATCGTTTTCATCGATGACATCCTCATTTACTCGAGGACCGAGGAGGAGCACAAGAGGCATCTGACACTGACCTTGGAGAAGCTACGGGAACATCAATTATATGCCAAATTCAGCAAATACCTGTTCTGGCTGAAGGAGGTAGCCTTCCTCGGACATGTTATTAGTGGAGCAGGTTTGGCAGTAGATCCGGCCAAGATTCAGGCAGTCCGTGAATAGCCACAGTTGAAGACAGCTACGGACGTACGGAGCTTCCTAGGACTTGTCGGCTACTATCGGAAGTTTGTAGAGAGTTTTTCTAGACTTGCCCTACCACTTACCTCTCTGACGAGGAAGGAGATGCAATTTGTCTTGAAACCACAGTGCGAAACGGCGTTCCAGGAGCTGAAAAGTCGACTCACTTCGGCCCCGATACTTGCCCTCCTATCGGGGAGAGAAGGATTTCAGGTTTAAACAGATGCCTCCTACCAGGGCATGGGAGCAGTTTTGATGCAGAAGGGACATGTGACCGCTTATGCCTCCCGCCAGCTAGAGAAGCATGAGCAGAACTACCCAGTTCACGATCTGGAGATGGGAGCAGTTATATTTGCATTGAAGGTCTGGCGGCACTACCTCTATGGTGTCCACTGCGACATATTTTCAGATCATAAAAATCTGAAATATGTGGTTACGTAGAAGGAACTGAATATCCGACAACGCAGATGGGTGGAGTTTCTAGCGGACTATAAATATGAGATGCACTACCATCCGGGTAAGGCAAACGTTGTGGCCGATGCACTGAGCCGGAGAGCTGCCACATCTGGAGCAGGGCCCCAGCTTATGTCCATGGAGCTACTACGGAGTTTTGAAGAAATGCATATCACTCTGGTATCATCTGATGACCCTGAGTTGTACGAGGAGTACCTGGCCGCTACGAGCACCACCTATGATATACATGACAAAGTCAGAGATTGGCAGAGGCAGGATGCCAAGCTCGAGCCGATTTTCTGGGCCTTAGAGGCAGGCTCAGCTGGGGACTACACGATACAAGATGATCTGATATGTTTTAGAGGTCGGACTTACATACCGGATGGAGGTCAGATTCGGGAGGACATAAGGCCGAGGCTCATCATAGAAGTTATTCTATACATCCCGGGATCACTAAGATGACGGCAGATTTGAAGAAGACTCTATACTTGTCGGGCATGAAGAAGGACATCACCTACTTCGTGACCCACTGCGAGGTATGCCAGTTAGTGAAGGCAGAGTGCAGACATCCCGCTGGTGAAAGTCCACCTAGTGCCAACTACCTTCACCTATGGGGGGGGGAAATAAGTGTCTTGCAGCGTTTTTGCGGAATTAAAACTATAACTGCACAAATAAACAAAACAACACAGCACAGAAAGACACATGCAATTTATAGTGGTTCCCCGATTTGGGTACGTCCACTTTCCCCCTTCGACCTATCTCCCAACAAGGGACGACTCAGTCACTTCACCAACCGGATTGAAATCCAATCCACACACTAACGGAAGGAACCCTTCCAAGCGAAGGAGTCACCACTCCTCTACCACGGGTTGTACCCAACCCTTACAACATGGAACCTACGTTCCTTTACCACAAAAATATAATGGAATGTATAAAATATACAAACTTCTTATGGAGGCTAGGTGTCCCTCTTCGTTCAATGACGCGTTCTTGATGAAGACGAAGAGTCCACGACCTTAGCTCTCACTTAGAATGAATCTGCATGAAACTGGCGGCGGCAAGAAGAGCGGTGGCTTGGCGTTCGGGATCGGCGGCGGCAAGAAGTACGACGGCTGAGCTTTAGAGATCCAACCTTCGTAGCTATGCTAGCAAGGTCTACCAACGGTCTTCCTTGGATCAATCGTCCCGATCGATTCAGAAAGGGAAGGTATTCCCGATCTATAAACCAAGAGACAAAGGATCTCAAGAAGGACATGTGAGACGCATTGCTTGGCAAAGCTTCTGTCGCCGGGGGATCAGGAGGTATCCACGATCAACGGCGGCGACTACTTCCCGAGCGGCGACGGCGGCGGCGGAAGAGAAATCCACGATCTAGGTCACGTCGGCGGCTCGGTTTTCTTTCTTGTATATTCTTAGTATTGCGTGTCTGTAAAGATCGAAATACAACAGTATTTATACTGTAGGTCATACATTATGACCGTTGTGGGCCCCACCAAGGAAACCCTAGCTCCGGTTCAAAACAGCTCCTGAATATTTGGTCCGGTCCAGCGAGCAGAAGAAATTCGCCTAAGGCAAATTCGGCGAGAATCATTG
Source organism: Platanthera zijinensis (assembly GCA_039513925.1). Taxonomy (NCBI): domain Eukaryota; kingdom Viridiplantae; phylum Streptophyta; class Magnoliopsida; order Asparagales; family Orchidaceae; genus Platanthera; species Platanthera zijinensis. Next base: position 154,386,851 of record CM077078.1, on the reverse strand, counting down.
GTGATTCTCGACGAATCGGCGAGAATCACTTATGATTCTCGCCGAATTCTACTTGGCAAAATTCTGGCTGAAGATCTAGCCATCCGGAAAGAATCGGAGAGAATCAACATTCATTCTCGACGAATCGGCGAGAATGCAAGGTCATTCTCGTCGATTCGGCGAGAATCAACTAGTGATTCTCGACAATTCTGCCTTAAGCAGAAATCAAGACGGCGTTGAGACAGCCGGCTGCAATCGGCAAGAATCAGCGAGTGATTCTCGACGATTCGGCGAGAATCACTAGTGATTCTCATCGAATCGGCGAGAATCACTTAGTGATTCTCGACGATTTCTACTTAGACGATTTTTCGTCTTTCCACCCGTGAGCTGCTCTTTGGCCCATCCTTGCTCCTTGACTGCTCTTGATCTATCACAGCCCTGTACTTGTAAATAAGTACACTCCAATAGAGAGAGTACACGTAAGCCAACACACTGATCTGCTCAACGAGGGATTACGTTGCGCAGACCCATGTATATTGACCTACTGCACCCTGATATTGGTGTGTACTTAGCGAGGAATAACTGTATTTGTAAATAAGTACACTCCAATAGAGAGAGTACACGTAAGCCAACACACTGATCTGCTCAACGAGGGATTACGTTGTGCAGACCCGTGTATATTTACCTACTGCACCCTGACATTGGTGTGTACTTAGCGAGGAATAACTGCAAGCATAACTTGAGGACAAATGATCAAATACAATGTCAATTCACCTTTGCTGGTCCAGGGGCTTCTTCAAATTAGGTACATTGTGGATACAATACCCAACAATCTCCCCCTATTTGAAGAAGCCTAAACCCTACAAGCTAAGGTGAATATAACGGATGGAAGAAAAACATAAACTGAATAATCAGTTGAGAAAGAATTTCCATACCATTATCATTAGAGCATTTGGAGCATACTTTGAGAGAGCACCTTAGCCCTTAGCACCTTAGCCGAGATGGCAATCTCCCCCTTTTTGGCTTCTACAAATCTGGGACTTTAGCACTTGCCACAATGCTCCCCCTCAGTTCTTGCATTTTGGATTACACTTGAGTTTCTTACGGATGCTCCCCTTAGATGCACGAGCCTAGAGCTTCTGTAGTCTTCATTCCTCATAGTTTAGCATCCCCAGTTAAGTTTTGAAGAGACTGAACTTGGCCTCGTCTAGGGGCTTTGTGAAAATATCTGCAATCTGTTTATCCGTGGGGACATAGCAGAGAGAGATGTCCTTGTTTTCCACATGCTACCTAATGAAGTGGTAGCGCACTTCAATATGCTTCGTCCTGCTGTGCGATACCGGATTGTTCGCAATGGCAATTGCACTGGAGGAGTCGCAGTACATTGGTACTTCGTTGAACTGAAGGTCATAGTCTGCTAACTGGTTTCTAATCCATAGTAGTTGTGCGCAACAGCTGCCTGCTGAGATATACTCGGATTTAGCTGTGGAGGTTGCAACACAATTCTACTTCTTACTATTCCATGATATAGGCCTTCTTCCGAGGAATTGACACGTCCCGGAAGTGCTTTTCCGATCATCCCTGCTTCCTGCAAAGTTAGCATCTGAAAAGCCTATTAGCTCGACATCATTGTTTCTCGGGTACCACAAGCCAAGATTAGGTGTACCCTTAAGGTATCTAAGAATTCGCTTTGCAGCGACATAGTAAGATTCCTTAGTGTTCACCTGATATCTAGCACAAACGCATGTGGAGAACATAATATCCAGTCTACTTGCAATAAGGTAGAGCAGGGATCTAATAATGCTTTTGTATTTGGTTTCATCAAAAGGTTTCCCTTTCTCATCCTTATTCAGAGACATAGTTGATCCCATTGGAGTCCTCATAGAGGTTGCATTTGTTGGGTTTCTCTATAAGGATGGCACAACGCTTGTGCACGCAGCGGAAGGAATAAAACATCAAGACAACCCAAAATAGATGGGATCGGGCCACGAATGTTGAATCAAGAAGTAAACAAAAATTACTAGGCAAAATACCTTAGTGGCGTTGAGTCACAACTCAACGGAGATGCTCCAAGATTCGAGTCCTCGTCGGTGGTGAGTTCTACGTGGAATAACGTCCATGTCTCTGCAGAAATCCACACGAGCGGGAGAACACCGAGCTTCGTCGCACGAAGGGTCGGGAAGGAGATCAACCGTACCTTTGCACTTCCACGGACTGCTAGGTCCGCTCCAGGAAAAGCAACGCCAGCGACTGTCGCCGGAGAGGATGAGGTCGGCGGAGCGAAGAGGCGGCGGAAGCGGAACTCTTCCATCCGGCGAGGGTCAGGATTTGGCGGAGCGAGCGGCGGAACACTTCCGTCGGGTTCGATCCAGTTATAGTAGAAATGCCCGATCTGTCGAGAGCCTTATGATCCCAAAACCCTAAGTCCCCTTTTATACCAAAAGCATAAAGGATCGCTATCCGCACACCGCACAGGACAAGGCTTCTGGAAAATTCGGCGAGAATCACTTACAGGTTCGGCGAGAATCAGTCGGCGAGATCAACAGGCAGATTCGGCGAGAATCAGCAGCCAGATTCGACGAGAATCAGCAGACAGTCTCGACGACACTGTCTTCGATTCTCGACGATTTCAGCAAATTGATTCTCGACGATTTTGCCTTAGTCGGCGAGACAGGCTCGACGACTCCCGTCGATTCTCGATGACTTTGCCTTAGTCGGCGAGATATACTCGACGACACCCTTTGATTCTTGACGATTTTTCCTTTGGCAACGTTTGCCCGACCTATTCTGGGCGGTGATTGGTAACCCTTACCAACACAGTCAATATTCCAACTTCTCCACATGCTCTTATGTGCGACCCTGCAGGCTCATATCGCGTTGGCAATGAGATTACATGTTTGACCACTTCTAGATCACCATGGTAACTCCAACAGTATCCCACTTGATCTTGAAAGTATCAAACCAAAAACCTCACAAACAATGAGCGGCATCTAGCAATGCATCATTGCTCCCCAAGCAATAAGAGTTCATAACTCATAAGCCTTTATGAACAATGTCCCAGCGTTGTCTTTGTACCTTTGTCCCTTACATCCGAAAAGAACTAGAGGCATGGACCGTGTCACCCTCATAATAGCTCAATCCAAGTTTCTTGATCTAGAACGGACTTCCAGAGAATGGTGTGTCTAATATCACATACTGACTCAACCAAGCATGGCCATGCATTTCTCAGTCCAGTTCCATCAAGGGGCCCATGGACGTAACTCCTGTCATATAGGAGGACAAATCCCATATCTACTCACACACAAAGACCAAAATGATTCGTAACGTACCCAATAACCACCCTTATCATCAACCTTTCTCAAGGAAGACTTTAGATGGCATCAAAGCACGCTCTTCCTCACTTGATGAATGTTGTGATGTCAGGTCAAAGGACCACAACACCATTGCTAATAGAGACCTACTTGTGACACGATTAGATAACAATCCACAAAGTAGTCTCAGGATGGGTCTGTCCAGTACAACTTGTTCATTAACAAGTACCCACGTGATGACTTGATATCACAATATCATGACCTGTGAGAATTGGTCATCAGTCAACGCACGTGCTAGTCTTAAGGTTTCATCATCACCCTAAGCTTCTATGATGATACAACGACAAGGGACCTTTTAAGAATGAAGCTTAAAATAAATCATAGGCTCTCATATTCAAGTCACGTACTTGATGTCTTATGGAAGCGAACACTCTAAGGGTATTTATTATGTTACAATTAAACTATAACATAGAAAAATCACAATAAAAGAACTTCCCATTAATTGTAAAAAGAAACATTTGGTACACAATTCATCATATGAATAAACAATAAACAACCAATAGAATATATGTTTACATGCAACCCACAAGGCTCTCACTAGAGTTGATCATTTAGGTATCGTATACCCATTGATCTAGTATGACCATCATGCTTTCTCTGCGCGAGAGGCTTAGTCAGTGGATCCGCAATATTCTCCTCAGTCGGCACTCTACAAATGTTCACATCTCCTCGTTCGATAATCTCACGAATAAGATGGAACCGCCGAAGTATGTGCTTGGAGCGTTGATGGGATCTAGGTTCCTTAGATTGTGCAATTGCACCATTATTATTACAGTAGAGAACTACGGGACCAACAATGTTAGGAACTACATCAAGCTCACCGATGAATTTCCTAATCCATACAGCCTCCTTCGCTGCGTTAGCCGCAGCGATATACTCGGCCTCTGTTATAGAATCAGCAACTGTCTCTTTCTTGGAACTCTTCCAGCTCACAGCTCCTCCATTAAGGCAAAACACAAAACCTGACTGAGACTTTGAGTCGTCTCTATCAGTTTGGAAGCTAGCATCCATGTAACCACTTACAACGAGCTCTTCCTCTCCACCATACACCAAGAACACATCCTTAGTCCTTCTCAAGTACTTCAGGATATTCTTGACTGCAATCCAGTGACATTCACTGGGGTCTGACTGATACCTGCTAGTCATACTCAAAGCAAAGGAGACATCGGGTCGAGTACATAACATTGCATACATGATTGATCCAATTGCCGAGGCATATGGAATCAACTTCATGTGGTCCTTATCTTCAAAATATTTTGGACACTGGTCCTTAGAGAGATTCACACCATGAGACATGGGTAAAAATCCTTTCTTGGACTCAAGCATGTTGAACCGCTTCAACACCTTCTCAATGTATGTACTCTGGGTCAAACCAAGCAACTTCTTCGATCTATTTCTATAGATCTTAATACCGAGTATGTAAGTCGCTTCACCCAAGTCCTTCATAGAAAAGCAGTTCCCTAGGTTGTTCTTAATAACTTTCAGGGTAGGAATGCCATTCCCAATCAAAAGTATGTCATCTACATACAATATCAGGAAGACAACAATGCTCCCACTGATTCGCTTGTAAACACAAGGCTCATCTTTATTCGTGATGAAACCAAACTCTTTGATTTTCTTATCAAAACGTAGATTCCAACTTCGAGAGGCCTGTTTCAGTCCATAGATGGACTTGTTCAGCTTGCATATTTTATTGGCTTCATTTTGGGATACAAAACCCTCGGATTGTGTCATGTACACTTCCTCAAGGAGGTTTCCATTAAGGAAAGCCGTTTTGACATCTATCTGCCAGATCTCTTAGTCATAATACACAGCAATAGCAAGCAATATCCTTATGGACTTTACCATGGTAACAGGGGAAAAAAGTCTCATCATAGCCAATACAATGAATTTGCTTGAAACCCTTAGCCACCAGTCGCCCATTGAATATCTGTGCATTCCCATCCATGTCGGTGTTCTTCTTGAAGACCCATTTGCACCCTATGGGTCGTGCCCCTTCAGGTGGTTCCACTAAGTTCCAAACTTGGTTTGCATACATGGAGTCCATCTAGGATTTCATAGCCTCAAGCCATTTGCCGGAGTCCGGTCCATTCATAGCCTCTTGGTAGGTTGCTGGTTCATCATCATGATCCATAAGCAACACATTACCTATTTGAGACATGAGAAATCCATATCTCTCAGGCTCAAACCTCGGTCTACCAGATCTACGAAGGACTTGTGTTTCTTGAGCAGGTTCTCCAGCTACAACATCTTGTAGTCCTGTCTCAGAATCCAATTCCGGTTCATTCACTACTTGTGGTTCTTGAACTTCTTCAAGTTCTACCTTTTCAGTCTTTCTTGATAAGAACTCTTTCTCCAAGAAGACGCCAGTCCTTGGGACAAACACTTTGCCCTCGGACGGTAGGTAAAAGTAATACCCTTTCGTTTCCTTAGGATATCCCACCAGATAACATTTATCCGATTTGGGTTACAGCTTGTCAGGAATTTGACGTCGCACGTATGCCTCACAGCCCCAAATTTTAATGAACGACATACTAGGATGCTTCCTAGTCCATATCTCATATGGTGTCTTCAGAACCGTTTTCGTTGGAGCGTGATTCAGTGTCATTGCAGCAGTCTCTAAAGCAAAACCCCAAAAGGAAACAGGCAAGTCTGCACGACTCATCATCGAACGTACCATGTCTAACAATGTACGATTTCTCCTCTCACACACACCATTATGTTGTGGTGTTCTAGGTGGAGTGAGCTGTGATACAATACCACACTCTTTCAGATGATCACGGAACTCATGACTCAGGTATTTGCCAGCTCGATCGGATCGGAGTGCTTTAACCCTTTTACCCAACTGGTTTTCTACTTCATTCTTGAACTCTTTGAACTTTTCAAAGGTCTCGGATTTGCACTTCATAAGATACACATATCCGTATCTACTGAAATCATCAGTAAATGTAATGAAGTAGAAATACCCACCTCTAGCCATGGAACTCATGGGTCTGCATACATCACTATGTACAACACCCAAGAGATCCTCAGCCCTCTCAGTATAACCAGTGAAAGGGGCCTTAGTCATCTTGCCTAACAAATAAGATTCACATCGCTCAAATGATTATAATCAAATGAGTCCAAAAGTCCATCTTTATGGAGCTTGGATATGCGCTTCTCGTTTATATGGACCAAACGACAATGCCAGAGATATGTAGGGTTTAAGTCATTTGTTCTTAGTCTTTTATTATTTTCTGCATTATAGATCTGATGGTCAAAGTTCAAAACATAAAGACCATTAAACAATTGGGCTACAGCATAACAAACATCATTCTTAAATATAGAACAACAGTGGTTCTTAATCATAAAATAAAATCAAATCATGTCCAAGCATGAAATGGATATAATGTTTCTAGTTATTGCCGGAACAAAATAACAGTTATCTAGTTCTATTACAAGCCCACTGGGCAAAGAAAGACGGTAAACCCCTACGGCTACAGCAGTAACTCTTGCTCCATTGCCGACGCGCAAGTCCACCTCCCCTTTACTTAACAATCTTCTCCTTCCCAGTTCCTGTATATTTGTACAAATGTGAGAACCATATCCGGTATCCAATACCCAAGATGAAGGAGCAGAAAGGTTTATCTCTATAACGTAAATACTTGAAGCAGAGGTCATACCTCCCTTCATTTTCTACAGATCCTCAATGTACGAAGGACAGTTCCTCCTCCATTGACCAGCCTTGCTATAGTGGTGTCATTTCCCCTCCTTCACCGTGCTCTTCTTCTTCATCAGTGCAGAAGACTTGGGCTCAAGATGTGACTTAGGTCCCACCTTCGTCTTCTTGAAGCCTTTGGCCTTGCCCTTGCCCTTATGCACCATCAGTATGGGGCAGGCAGGCTTGGCCTTCTTCATATTGATCTCGGCAGTTCTCAACATGCCTAAGAATCTCGGGCAGTGTCTTGTCTATCTCATTCATGTTGTAGTTCAAGACAAACTGCTCGTAAATGTCCGGCAACGATTGCAGGATCAGATCTGTAGCCAACTCTTGACCCAGAGGAAAACCCAGTCTTTCAAGGTTCTCTATATACCCAATCATCTTGAGTACGTGAGTCCCTACTGAGTCTCGAACTCCCATCTTGCACTGAAACAACGCTTTGGTGACGTCAAACCTCTCTTGACGAGCTTGCCCTTGAAACATTTTCTTGAGATGCTCATCAATCTCCTTGCACCCCATGTTCTCATGTTGCTTCTGAAGCTCAGAGTTCATGGTGGCAAGCATAAGGCATTCGACGTCCAAGGTGTCATCAATATACTTCTTATAAGTATCTTTATCAGCACGGGAAGAATTCCCGGTCGGTACCTCGGGGGCTTCTTCTTCCAAGACGTAGAGCTTTCGCTCTTGCCTGAGAACAATTCTCAAGTTCCTGTACCAGTCCATGTAATTAGTCCCGCTGAGCCTATCCTTCTCAAGGATGGCTCTCAGAGACAGAGTGGAGTGTGAACCACTTGCCATGGAATTCTACAAGAATTCATGCAGAATAAATCAGTACCAAAATTTCAAAATATAATTATTTTCTTAATTTAAACTTCAATTAAAAACTCCCACTATTTTATTCAAAATAATAGCCCTCACTATCAATTCGGAGAGTTCATGCGAGCTACTCTCTTAGTGGACAAGATCCGTATTTCACCAACACTATGAGTCAGCTTTGGCTTTCCTCTCACAATGCGGTTATTTAGGTAGGCAACGCTTGCCAATTGAATCCTCATGCAATTCTTGTATGGTTGGTGAATAACTCCTTATTCGCATCCATCATGTGGTGCATGTCAACCACATGCCTCTTGGCACTCAACCTTTGAGGTCACCTAATTAAGTTAGACTCGATGTCGACAGTGGGATATCACAATTATCTGCTCGCACCCTTACCAAGATAGATTAATGCACCTTGCTTTGGCAAGCCCACACTTCATCGATCGAGGCAGGAAGAGTGTCATCCATCGGAAGGCATCCGAACACTTAATATTAGAGGAAGGGATTTTGATTATGGGTTAACCATTAACCATAATCAACATTTGATCAATGTGCGCATCCACAGAAAAATAATTTCTAAAATCCACATGCATCCCTTATGTGTACAACCTGACACTATCAACATTTGATAGAAGAAAAGGGATAAATCTGAACATCTAGACACTTCCAAACCTTTAGGTTTACATGCATTGGACAAGGGACAAAGGCAACTCAACTTAAAGCAGTAGACAAGCTCATCTCTCCTTATTGGATTCAAAATCCAAAACAAAATCGAGGGATGGTTACTGCTAAGGAGACAGTAATTCCTAACGATTACAAATTACTACAAGATTCCAGACGTTCCCGGCGGGGTGCCAAGATTAAATCTAGACATTTAGAACACTTCTAAATCCCTAGGTTTACACGTATTGGAATAACCTAACTTCCAATACAACAAACATCGCCAGAACCTCCCTTTGATACCACTGTTGGGTTTCTCTATAAGGATGGCACAACGCTTGTGCACGCAGCGGAAGGAATAAAACATCAAGATAACCCAAAAGAGATGGGATCGGGCCATGAATATTGAATCAAGAAGTAAACAAAAATTACTAGGCAAAATACCTTAGTGGCGTTGAGTCACAACTCAACGGAGATGCTCCAAGCTTCGAGTCCTTGTCGGTGGTGAGTTCTACGTGGAATAACATCCACGTCTCTGCAGAAATCCACACGAGCGGGAGAACACCGAGCTTCGTCGCATGAAGGGTAGGGAAGGAGATCAACCGCACCTTTGCACTTCCTCGGACTGCTATGTCCGATCCAGGAAAAGCAACGCCAGCAACTGTCGTCGGAGAGGATGAGGTCGGCGGAGCGAAGAGGCGGCGGAAGTGGAACTCTTCCGTCCGGCGGGGCTCAGGATTTGGCGGAGCGAGCGGCGGAACACTTCTGTCAGGTTCGATCTAGCTACAGTAGAAATGACCGATCTGTCGAGAGCCTTATGATCCCAAAACCCTAAGTCCCCTTTTATTCCAAAAGCATAAAAGTATCGCTATCCGCACACCAAACAGGACAAGGCTTCTGGAAAATTCGGCGAGAATCACTTACAGGTTCGGCGAGAATCAGTCGGCGAGATCAACAGGCTGATTCGGCGAGAATCAGCAGCCAGATTCGGCGAGAATCTCAGCAGACAGTCTCGACGACACTGTCTTCGATTCTCGATGATTTCAGCAAATTGATTCTCGACGATTTTGCCTTAGTCGGCGAGACAGGCTCGACGACTCCCGTCGATTCTCGACGACTTTGCCTTAGTCGGCGAGACATACTCTACGACACCCTTTGATTCTCGATGATTTTTTCTTTGGCAACGTTTGCCCGACCTATTCTGGGTGGTGATTGGTAACCCTTACCAACACAGTCAATCTTCCAACTTCTCCACATGCTCTTATGTGCGACCCTGCAGGCTCATATCCCGTTGGCAATGAGATTACATGTTTGACCACTTATAGATCACCATGGTAACTCCAACAGCATTATCCATTCCGAATTTCTTAAGGAGTTCATTTGTGAACTTCGTCTGAGAAATGAAAATTCCATCCTCCGACTGTTTCACTTGAAGTCCCAAGAAATACTTTAGCTCTCCCATACTGCTCATTTCAAACTTTCCTTGCATAAGTTTAGAAAACTTTTTGCAAAGATTGTGATCCGTTGAGCCGAATATAATGTCAACAATATAGATTTGCACTATCAAGATCTTGCCTTTGACTTCCCTAAGAAACAATGTCTTATCTATTTTTCCTCTAGAGAACTTGTTCTCAAGAAGAAAACTACACAGAGTCTCATACCAAGCTCGTGAAGCTTGTTTTAAGCCATATAGAGCTTTATTAAGAAAGTATACATGATTAGGATAAGTAGGATTGACAAAACCTGGGGGTTGAGTGACTTATACTTCCTCTTTCAGGACTCCATTCAAGAATGCCGATTTCACGTCCATCTGATAGACTGTGAATCCTTTGTGAGAGGCATATGCTAGAAACAGTCTGATTGCCTCGAGCCTTGTAACCGGCGCAAACTTTTGGTCGAAGTCGATCCCCTCCTCCTGTCTATATCCTTGAGCCACCAGTCTGGCCTTGTTCTTGATGATGACCCAGTGTTCATCCAGCTTGTTTCTGAAGATCCACTTGGTGCCAATCACATTCTGCGTCTTTGGTCTGGGAACCAGCGTCCAGACGTTGCATCGTTCGAATTGATGCAGCTCATCTTACATTGCTAATATCCAAGACGCATCTTTGTTTGCTTCGTCGAACTTCTTTGGCTAAACCTGCGATAAGAAGCTAAAATGCAGAAACTCGTTAAGTGTACCTCGGCGAGTTCTGACACCGTCTCGAGGATCTCCGATGATTTAATTTCTGGGATGATCCCTCACGTGTCGGAGCTCTAGTTGTCTTGCATCAGGAGCTCTACCATTTTCTGGGGCTCCTTCCTCTTCAGGGAGGATTACTCCATCCTGACCGTCATCATTTCCGATCGGCGTTGAGGTGGAGACCTTGACGTACTTTGGAGTTGTATCTTTATCGGGCTCATCCAGGTGTAGCTGTTCGATTCTTGCACCTGCATCTTCAAGAAAACCACTGGAATAATTGCAATTAAGCACGCTTCCTTCATCAAATACAACATTTATTGATTCCTCTACCACTAGGGTTTTCTTATTGAAAATCCTATAAGCCCGACTATGGCTACTATAGCCCATGAATATGCCTTCGAAGCATTTTTCACCAAACTTATTACACGGGTACTTCCCATTATTCAGTACATAACATCTGCAGACAAAGATCCTAAAATAGGACATGGTTGGCTTCCTGCCTTTTAGTAGCTCATAAGGCGTCTTATGATGACTCTTGTTGATCAAGGCCCGGTTTTGTACATGACACGCCGTATTGACAGCCTCTGCCCAGAAATATTCTGGGAGAGAAGCGTCATTCAACATTGTCGTGCAGGCTTCAATGAGTGTTCTATTTCTCCTCTCCGCAACTCCATTTTGCTGAGGAGTGCGCGGAGAGGAAAACTCATGAAAGATACCAAGTTCTTCACAGAACTCTGTCATAGCACCAGACTCGAACTCTCTTCCATGATCACTTCTGATTTTGACCACCGAGCAGTTAAGTTCGTTCTGAATCTGCCTGATAAAACTGGTGAAGATGTCAAACGTATCAGACTTGCGTTTTAAGAAGAACACCCAAGTAAACTGAGAGTGATCATCAACAATCACTAGCGTATAAGAATTGCCTCCCAAGCTATGAACTTGCATTGGACCAAACAAGTCCTTATGCAGAAGATAAAGACATCTGGAGGAGTCTTTATCAACGATGCCCTTAAAGGTATCCCGAGTCTGTTTGCCCTTCTGGCATGCAGGACAGGGGCTATCTTTGATGCACTTAATGATGGGAGCATCCCTTACTAAGTTTTTAGAAAACAGCATACTAATTGTCTTGAAATTAATATGTGCCAATCTCTTGTGCCATTGTTCATAAAGAGATGCACTGCCTGTTGCTACTAGGCGTACGGGGGTAGATGAATCTAAACTAAGAAAATCTAAGCAGAAGATATTTCTGCTCCTAATGCCTGTTAGTACCATCTCCGAAGAGGAACACGATATTATCAGGCATTTATCCTTGTAGAACTTAACGTCATAACCTTTATCACATAACATACTTACACTGATCAGGTTATGATTTAACCCTTCAACGTAAGCTACGTTGGTGATAGAAATTATACCGTTGGAAATCATACCGTAACCCCTGGTGAATCCTCGATCTGATCCCCCAAAGATGACTTTGGGTCCATTCTCGACTGGAGAGTAATCACGCAGCAGGCTTCTTGTCCCGGTCAGATGCCGGGAGCATCCACTGTCCAAGTATCATATGGGAGTTTTTGTGGACTTTGGACATTCCTGCAAAACAGAATTAATTTCCCTTAGGAACCCAATCGAACTTGGGTCCTAGATTCCTCATTAGCATACTCCCCCTCGAATGGTTAGCCCTACGAGTGGTCTGCCTCACATTGCCAACATGAGGAGTCTCGTTATTCCTCGGATTAAACCAGCAATCCACGGCAAAGTGACCAACCTTGCCACAGTACCAGCAGTCAAATTTGTTATACTTTCTCCTAGGAACCTGCTTCACCCTTGGAACGGAAGGTTCAGTTGGGGCCTTGGACCTGGAGGTGGAGGCATCATGATGACAACAGTCGCATGATTTCTTCACCTCCTGGTTTCTCAGTATAACAGGCTTGGCCTTGGGTGTCTGCTTCCTATTATGGTCGCTAGAGAAGTGGCCATAATCCTCCATTTGAACTTCCTCATAAGGTGCCTTGAAGACACTCTCGCCAAAGTTGCGGGGGAAGGCCCACCCCTCATACCGGCTCTTGGGCTTTTCAACCGAGGGCCGGAAGAAGTGGCCATAGGTTGACTCAAAGTCATGTTCATTGTAGGGATAACCAGGCTTCCTGAATACCACAGGGTTGAGTGGGGCCTTTCCCTTTTCTGCAGTAGAGGCCTTCTTAGCAGCCTTATTTCTCCTCTGCTTTTTGTTTCTCCTGGATGATTTACCAAGCACACCCACATGCCCCAAGCCAGCCCCCTTAGCCTGAGCAGAGAAGGTATCAACCAGTAGAAGAACAGTCTTTGTCATAGAGAAGCTTTGGACAATCTTCTTTTCTGCCGTAAGTTGTTCTTCCAACTTATTGATCTCTTCCTGTTTAAGGTCAAGGAGACTTAGAGACTCTGAGTGCTTAGAGATCAGGTCCAGGTGCTCCTGTTAGAGAGAAATCAAGCTAGTGAACTCTTCCCTTAGGGAGACACCCTCGACCTTAAGGAATTTGACTTTCTTTTTCTGAGCCCTAAAATCTCTTGCGGCATTCCTCGAAGGTGTTGAGCAGAAGCTCATACTTTTCGAGGAGCTCAGCTTCTCGGGCAGATGGGTTGTCCTCGAGATAATCATCAGGAGATCATAGTCAGAGTTGGAGAGGGGGGTACGAACTTTTACCTTCCCAGTGAATGGGGGGCATTCTCCTTCTGAGTCAGAGCGACCCACCAGCCCGAAGTTGGCTTCCTCATCATCACTAGAGTCTGAGGAATCAGACTCACTTAGTGTCTTTGACTTTTTGGCGATGTAGCTCCTCTCCTTCTTTTTTATCTCTAGAGGTTTTGTGCTCTTCTCCCTTCCCCTTCTCTCTCTTGCCTTGATGGCAGTCAGCCACGACGTGTCCTGGCTTATTGCACCCAAAACAAATGATGTCAGTATGACGATGTTTGTTCGGTTTTGATTCATACCTGTCAGAAGAATAATTCTTCTTCTGATTTCTTGAGGAGGAGCCGTCTCTCTTTCTTTGATTCCTCGTCTTGAGGAACTTCTTGAATTCTCGGGTGATGAGGGAGAAGTCTTCTTCAGACAACTCTGAGCCGGAGGAGCATGGCTCGGAGTCTTCCTCCTCATTCTTTTTCCCCGCACGGGATGAAGCCGCACCATTGCCCTTCCTGGAGTGAAAGGATTTTAGGGCCACAGTCTTTTCCTTGGCTGCGGCCTTCTCTGCTTCTTCTTCAGCTTTCATCGTGTTCAACTGGAGCTCATAGGACATGAGCTTCCCAAAGAGTATATGAGGATCAGTTTCAGCTTATCTGCCAAACTCTTAAATGGCGCAAATCTTCGTGTCCCATTCCTTAGTAAGGGACCTAAGGAATTTATCATTAAGTTCACCATCAGTGAACACTCTTCCATATCCCTTGAGAGCATTGACGATCATGAGGAAGTTCTCGAAGGTAACTCCGATCTCTTCCTTGGGCCCCTGCCTGAAGGCCTCATATTTCTGGTTCAGGAGGGATCTCCGATCATCCCTCACTTCATCTGTGCCCTCCATCAGGATAATCAAGCTGTGCCAGATATCCTTGGGTGTCCTGTAGTTGCAGATGTTCTGCATCATGGAGTCATCGACTGCGCTGATTAGTATGTTCTGTGCCTTCTTGTCAAGTCCGACCAGCACCATCTCGTCCTTGTCCATTTCAGAAAGCTTCGTTGGCACCTTTTTGGTAGGATCAATGGTGGAGGCCTTAGTGGGAATATAAGGTCCCTCCTCCATGACCATGAAGAGTCGAGGTTCGACTGCTTCCATGTAAAATCTAATCCTTTCCTTCCAGATAGGAAAGTTTAGCCTGGTGCACACTGGGATCTTGCCTGAGTACTTGAGTCCGTCCATAGTAGATATCTGCCTTCTTCTTGACACTAGTGGTAGGAACTTACTCAAGGTGTTAACCCCTTTGATGAGTAACCTCCCTCTAATACCACTTGAAAGTCCACCTAGTGACAACTACCTTCACCTATAGGGGGGGGGGGAATAAGTGTCTTGCAACGATTTTGCGGAATTAAAACTATACCTGCACAAATAAACAAAACAACACAGCACAGAAAGACACAGGCAATATATAGTTGTTCCCCAATTTGGGTACGTCCACTTTCCCCCTTCAACCTATCTCCCAACAAGGGACGACTCGGTCACTTCACCAACCGGATTGAAATCCAATCCACACACTAACGGAAGGAACCCTGCCAAGCGAAGGAGTCACCACTCCTTCACCACGGGTTGCACCCAACCCTTACAACGAGGAACCTATGTTCCGTTACAAAAAAAATAAAATGGAATGTATAAAATATACAAACTTCTTATGGAGGCTAGGTGTCCCTCTTCGTTCGATGATGCGTTCTTGACGAAGACGAAGAGTCCACGACCTTAGCTCTCACTTAGAATGAATCTCCACGAAACCGGTGGGGCAAGAAGAGCGGCGGCTTGGCATTCAGGATCGGCGGTAGCAAGAAGTGCGGCGGCTGAGATTTAGAGATCCAACCTTCGTAGCTATACTAGCAAGGTCTGCCAACGGTCTTCCTTGGATCAATCATCTCGATCGATTCGGAAAGGGAAGGTATTCCCGATCTATAAACCAATAGACAAAGGATCTCAAGAAGGACATGTGAGACGCGTTGCTTGGCAAAGCTTCTATCGCCGGGGGATCAAGAGGTATCCACGATCAACGGCGGCGACTACTTCCCGAGCGGCGACGGCGGCGGTGGAAGAGAAATCCGTGATCTAGGTCACGTCGGCGGCTCGGTTTTCTTTCTTGTGTATTCGTAGTATTGCGTGTCTGTAAAGATCGAAATACAACAGTATTTATACTGTAGGTCATAAATTATGACCGTTGTGGGCCCCACCAAGGAAACCCTAGCTCCGGTTCAAAACAGCGCCTGAATATTTGGTCCGGTCCAGCGATCAGAAGAAATTCGCCTAAGGCAAATTCGGCGAGAATCATTGGTGATTCTCGACGAATCGGCGAGAATCACTTATGATTCTCGCCGAATTCTACTTGGCAGAATTCTGGCTGAAGATCTAGCCATCTGGAAAGAATCGGCGAGAATCAACATTCATTCTCGACGAATCGGCAAGAATGCAAGGTCATTCTCGTCGATTCAGCGAGAATCAACTAGTGATTCTCGACGATTCTTCCTTAAGCAGAAATCAAGACGGCGTTGAGATAGCCGGCTGCAATCGGCAAGAATCAGCGAGTGATTCTCGACGATTCAGCGAGAATCTTTAGTGATTCACATCGAATCGGCGAGAATCACTTAGTGATTCTCGACGATTTCTACTTAGATGATTTTTCATCTTTCCACCCGTGAGCTACTCTTTGGCCCATCCTTGCTCCTTGACTGCTTTTGATCTATCACTGCCCTGTACTTATAAATAAGTGCACTCCAATAGAGAGAGTACACGTAAGCCAACACACTGATCTTCTCAACGAGGGATTACGTTGCGCAGACCCGTGTATATTGACCTACTGCACCCTGATATTGGTGTGTACTTAGTGAGGAATAACTGCAAGCACAACTTGAAGACAAATGATCAAATACAATGTCAATTCACCTTAGCTGGTCCAGGGGCTTCTTCAAATCAGGTACATTGTGGATACAATACCCAACAGCTGGTTTATTGCAGCCACTTCCGGTGCCGGAGTGGAAATTTGAGGATATTGCGATGGACTTCATCCATGGCCTCCCTTGATCACGGGCGGGAAATGATTCTATCTGGGTAATCGTTGACCGACTGACGAAGGTGGCTAGGTTTATCCCGATCGGGAAGGAGGATACTGTCAGAGTACTGGCGCTGAAGTTCATAGAGCAGTTTTTGTGATATCATGGGGTGCCCAAGACGATCGTATCAGATTGAGATGGATGATTCACGTCCAGGGAGTGGAGGTCCGTACAGACATACTTGGGTACTCCACTGGCTTTCAATACGGCCTTCCACCCCCAAACAGATGGGCAAACAAAGTGCACCAACCGGACACTAGAGGACCTGCTAAGGCAGTGTATTGTGGACCGTGGAGAACCCTGGGAGAGGAAGTTGCCCCTAGTGGAGTTTTCATACAATAACAGTCATCAGTCCAGTATACGGATGGCTCCGTATGTGGCATGGTATGGGCGGAAGTGTAGGACTCCGTTGTCTTGGATACATGATGAGAATCCGAAGACTGTGGGCACAGACTTTATTGAGGATACTGAGGCATAGGTACGACTGATACGGGATAGAATGCTAGAGGCGCAGAGTAGGCAGGCGAAATATTATGACGCTCGGCATCGTCTAGTGGAGTTTCAGTTAGAGGATCGGGTGTTCTTGAAGATTCGGCTGATGCATGGGGTTTCACGAGTACGTGGTCGGTGGAAGAAGCTTAGCCCGAGGTACATGGGGCCGTTCAAGATCCTGGAGCAGATCGGTCCCCTAGCTTACCGGCTTGAGCTGCCGCTAGAGCTGGCCGGCTTGCATGACATTTTTCACCTTTCTTCACTCAGGAGGGCTCTATTACGCCTGGAGTTGCAGATTGCGGCCACTGATGGGCCGGTAGCTTCGGATCGATCTGTACATTTGGAGCCGATATGGATCGACGACCAGGGGATACGAGTCTTGCGCCGCAAGAAGATCCCGCTAGTCAAGGTCTTGTGGAGGAACCACGGACGAGAGGAGCATACTTGGGAGCCACAAGACCTGATGCAGGAAAGATATCCGGAACTATTTCGCCAGGTATACCTCACAACTCCTCATGTGGTTTAAGCGTTCTTCCTAATTTATTTTACTCCTAGAATCATCTTAAAGGATAGAGGCTAATCTATTTTGTTTATTGGGGCTAGCCCTTGTTATATTAAGCAAGTAGGCATGTAACCTCACTTATGGGATGTTACACTTTAGTTTTGCCGATCGAAAACCCCGTAGCCTTAACTTTAATTTTGGGGACGAAATTTTTAATTTGTTTATTGGGATTTGTAACATCCCTTTTCCCAACTGGACCCCTAGGGATGGCTTTGTCCTGACTAGGTCAGGACAAACCCTTAGAGAACTTAGAAGGACCAAGTGAACCTAGGGTTTCAGTTGAGTGTCACTTGGTCTGCAAAGAGTAAAACCCAGAAACCCTAGAATTCGAGGGCCGAGTAAGTCCAACTTAAGTGGACCCTAGGGTAGGTCATTAGGTCAACCATAGGACCCATGTTGACCCCAGTCAACACTTTGACCTAATTGGCCAGAAATTACCCTAAGCCCTATTCCTTGAGTTGGGCCCACCCAAACTAACCCAATGATACCCAATGGCTCAAAGTCAACTCGTACCCCATAGGGAGGAGAAAAATGGGTTTCATGCTTAGATATTTTGAGAATTAACCTAGGAGAGAGAATTTGAATAAAATAGGAGAGAGAAAGGATATTTTGGGGTGATATTTAGTTTGGGCCCACTTGTGTTCATGCCACCAGCCCACACATGGACTGGCCGACCCCTTTAACCCACTTAGGAGGAATGGGAGCAAGTGGGGCCCACATTGTATGCTTGGAGGCAAGCCCAAGCCAAAAACCAACCCTACATAGCCATGTGGCTTCATATCCTCCTCCCCACTCATTCCCTCAGCCCACACATGGGCTGGCTGACTCATTTAACCCAATTAAGAGGAGCTTGAACCAGTGGGGCCCACCCATGCATGCATGGTTACAAGAACTATGCAAACCCGCCCCCTCTCACTTAGGAAATATCGCCCCCCCTATACTTCATCTCCTCTTCCCTCCCCTCACTCCCCTCGGTCTCTTCACCCTCAGAACAAGGAGAACAGCAGAGAGAGAGAGAGAGAGAGAGAGAAGTTGAGTTGGGCAGTGAACCCGAAAGAAAAGCCGCCACCACCGTCGGAAATGGCTCCCCGCCGCTCCTCACGTAGCATGGCCGCCGGGAAGGTCCTCCCTCACCTCTCTCTTCTTGCTATAGATCTTAGGAATGTTAGGGATAGGGTTCGGGCTCGAATGAGCCCGAACCTAGCTTGCCTTTTTCTCTATTAATGGAGTTCTGAAGCTTTTCGGGTTGGGTGGCGCCGCCGTTTCCCGCCGCCCCAGCCGCCGACAATGCCTGCCCCCACCACCGTGAGGGTAAAGGAGAGGATCACCGGTGGAGGCGCCGCCTGTAGCCGCCAGGAAAACCCCCGTGAAGCCCCCAGGTTGTCGGGCTGGATTTCTGCTCAAATGGATAAGAAACATAATGGCCACACGATTTACTTTGAGATTAGTGTCATGCATAAATATTAAATCATGTATTTATTCATTACATGAACAGTGTTTGTTTTTATCCTATTTAATAGACATTTGCATGTTAAATATAGGGCACTTACAAAAATTTTCATAAAATATTCTCAAAATAAAGTTTGTAGGTCTTGAAGTTACCTTTAATTTGACATATTACACATTAATGTTGGTTAAGTATACTGCCCTATAGAATCATTCTCATAGGACTGGTCCTAGGGTAGGTCAGAAACTAAAATGAGTGCCCTGCCCAAACTCTAAGTCCAAATGGGCTGCAATTTTGGGCATGTGGCTTATTTAGGCATATCTAGATCCTCCCCAAACATGGGAATTTTTGGGGGAAATAATCCTATAGTTTTAGTTAAAATTTAATAAATCAAATAATGTTGATTTTTGGAGCATACCAACTCCAATTGGACCTAAATTTTGGTGGCCGTCTCTAAGGGGTATATTATACCTATGATAGTAAAATTAGTCAATTTAGACCTCTAAATGTTGAGATATCTCGCTTGCAAGATCTAAAAAAGGAATTGTCTTGGGCTGCCAATAGCAAAAATGCAGAAAATTAGAAGGGATGCCCAAGTCCATCCAGAGACCCAAATGACCTAAGATTTTGTACAGCTACTTGTTTATGATATATTTAGGCCCTTCCCAAAAATGGGATTTAATTGGAATAAAAAATTGGGGGAAATTACTAAAATAGCCCTAGGCTTGTGTAAGTGATTCTTGGATTATTTCAACTCCAAAAGGCCAAGATTTTTGGTGGCATGTCCATGGAGATATTATTAGGGCATGGTTAAACTTTCAGCACATTTGGACAATTGCATGTTGGTTAATCCACTTGCGTGTGTGTGCTATGTATAGCCTTGGGGTACAAATAGCCATAAATGAAATTCAGTACATTTAGCCTAATTCAGACATCCAAAAATCATGAAATTAATTCCAGAGGTTCATTAGGGTAAATTTCACCCCGCAGAGTAATTATGGAACTTTTGGGACCAGAAATTCCATTATTTGGAATTTTGAAGAATATACACCTTTTTGAAGAAATAATTGGCAAATTAGGTTTTGACTAAGTAAGGACCACCAAACTTTGTCAAATTATAAATGGAGGTTATAGTTGACTTAGGAAAAGTTTACATTCTTGTTTGAGAACCTTTTTAGTAAATGCATGGAAATTACCATTTTACCCATAATGCAATCATTCATGATTTGATGGAAATACTTATCAGAAAATTATGAAATTATTTATAGCATTGAATATTTGCATGATTATCATTGGGTAATTATCTCAAAAATTTTCGATGCACTGATAATTTTTAAATTAACATTATGGCATTTTGGTAAATACTTAAGAATGCAATTTGATATGCCATTACTCTGTAAAGGATACGAAAACTCTGCCATTAGTTTTAAATTGTTGATATGTATGCCCTGTAATTTTATTGGAATTTTGACTCATGTATTTCATATTCTTCATTTGGAAAATGTAAACTATGGGATTCTTGTATTAATTAGGGAATAAATGTAAATAATTTAAGGAAAATTATGGAATTTAGTAGTTAGTATTATTTTATCAATATACAATCCAGGAGAAATTCCTTAGGTCAGTGGATTACAAATTGTACTACTTCATGTGTAAAATGACCTGAAGAATTAATGGAAGAAATTAATTTAAGGATGTAATTAAGTTGGAAAATTATGAAAATCATCATGGTCATTATATAGGTCCATACCACCATAGGATAAATAATTTGAGACATATGGCCCAAGGAATTAGAAGTTCAATTCTGGGGTGGTGTCAGATCATGGGCTACGCATAGTAAAATAGGTCATGACATAAGGCCCACCGGGGGATAGATCGACTATTGAGCTGAATATTACGATCGGAAGTAAAACCCTGGAGGGTAGTGAAAGTGACGAGAGTGGAGTGCAAGCTGATATATCCATAGTGATGGGGTACAACGTAAGACCGCCGCACTTCTAATAACATGTTAAGTCATTAGGATAACTCTAAAGTAACAATGAGAGTTGGGCAAATAATGGGTAGACATCAACTAAAGTAAATATCCTTGAGAATGGGAACTTTGGGCTTGTCATCCCATCTCAGGTCCTAGTGCCTTTGAGATCCCTTCAATGGGCATACCTTGGGACGTCCTGGGCTAACGTAAACCTTAAGATAAACTGAAAGAGTAAGGTAGAAAATAGGTCTTCACGCTGCACACACTAGTTGGATAGGAGGTTGGAAATGGATAAGTCATCCAGAGGTGTTCAAAGGGGCGTCATCCTGCGGTTTTCAAAGGGATGAGGTTTGGAAATTGAGCCGGACAGTTAGTCCGGGGAGCTTAGTCTCGGTTTGGGGTTAATTCGGACGGGTTAGTCCAGGGGGATGACTTGTTTATTTCTTTTAAGAAAATTGCATGTGCATAAAAGGAAATAATTAAGGTGGTGGGTCCTCAGTACTGGGTTGTTGTAGCACAGACGCCAGTACGATGACTCGGCAAGTGTGGTTTTACACTTCGCCGGAGCTAAGTCCGGCGGTCCAATCGGCAAGAGTACGCAGGAGTCCGCTTTGTGCACCAAGCGTTGAGGCGAACGATAGGTCGGACCGATAGTGCTATACTTGGTTTGAGGTGGGCGAGGCCCAACCCACCGCTTTCGTCTGCCACTACGGAGTATCCTTGGAGGTAATGGCTCCGAAAGGGGGAACTAAAGGTTTGTGTACACAAAGTCGCGTGTGTGAGTTGCACTGCTTGATCATAACATACCCACCATATAGCTGCATATCATAATCATTCATAATAACCTGTGACACCTAATGTATAAGTGGTATGGGACGCTTATACATTAGGACTTGCTAAACGACCCCTTGGTCTATAAGCTTGTGTGAGAAAGTTTATAAATTAAGATTATTTCTATATACATATATATACTGCTTGTGATAACCGACACCCCAACGTATAAAGTGGTACGAGACATTTTATACGATGAGAGCCTTGTAGAAGATCCCTTGGCTTATGTGTACTCACATAAGTGAAGGTTAAATTCTTTTCTTACTTTACCTATTACAACATGATTATAAATTACTAGCTAGGTCCCCCTGTCACCTGCTTGTTTTACTCTCCACTTTCACGTCCTTCCCTTTCTTCCTCCCCGCTCGGTTCCTAGAGGCATGGGGAAAGAGGTGGGGGATGATAGGTCTTAGTCTTATAGAATAACGGTTTTCGAACCACATCATATTAGGGGATCACGGAGCCCAGCAGGGAGGAGCAGCCAAGGAGACCAGTGCGATTGGAGACAAGGCAGTCTAGCTCAGGAGCACAGCCAGCTGGGATCGTGAGTACCGACTTCTAGTGATGTTTTATTTTGCTTCCGCATGAGAGATCTGTAGTGAGGATATTGAAGTACCGGGCTTAAGCCCTTCATTTCTGTACTCTTTACTATTCTGTGGACACTCCCTTCGTGGAGATTTTATTATATGTGATTTGTTGTGGACTTACATGCTTTTATACTTGTACTGCTACTTTTGTGATCAATAAGGCCGGTAGAATCGGCATTTTGTAGTGACAATCTTCCCGGGTGCGAAGGTGACACTGCAAAGCGGCACTTCTGGGCATAAGACCCCGGGGTTTGATAGAAAAAAAGGGGGTCTTATACGGTAGGTGGAGGATGTGTGTTGATTTTTCATTATTAAATAAATCATCTCCTAAGGATTGTTATCCCTTGCCTCAGATCAACGTGCTAGTTGACTAAGCCATCGGTTTTTCTGTGATGAGTTTCTTAGATGCTTTTTCAGGTTACCATCAAATCAGGATGCACCCGCCCGACATAAAAGATGTCTCCTTAATCACTAGGGACGGGTGCTACTGTTATAAGATGATGCCCTTTTAGCTAAATAATGCATGGCAACGTATCAAAAAATGGTAGACTGCGTCTTCCGAGAGAAAAAGGGGAGAAACCTAAAGGTGTACGTAGATCACCTTATAATCAAGAGTGGAGAGGTGGACTTTCACCTCCGAGTTATGGAGGAGACCTTCAGCACCCTGCGAAGGTTTAAGATGAGGCTGAACCCTTTGAAGTGTGTCTTCGGGACAAGCAGGGGTATGTTCCTGGTCCATCTCCTTACTCCTGTAGTTGTTGAGCCTTACCCTGATATGGTTAGGGAATTCATGGAGGTTGGGTTGCCTCGAAACGCAGAGGAGGTCCAGAGGCTGACAGGAAAGTTGGCCGGGCTGAGCAGGTTCCTCTTTCAGGCGGGAGAGAAGTGCTTCCCCTTCTTCAAAGCATTGAGGTGAGGGGGGTCAGAAGTTAAAGTGTTCCAAGGAGTGCGAGGAGGCATTCTAAGCCTTAAAGAGGCAGTTGACCCAGGCTCCGCTCCTCCAAGGTCCCAAAGAAGGGGAGGACTTGTCCCTATATCTCGGGGTAAGAGCCGAGGACTTGAGCTCCATCTTGGTCAAGGAAGAAGGGAAGAAACAGTTTCTTGTCTATTATGCGAGTAGGGTCTTGAGGAAGGCGGTGCTTCGGTACCCGATCTTAGAGAAGTTGGCCTTCACTCTAATCATCTCGGCTCATAAGCTAATACCCTACTTCTAGGCAATCCATCCGAGTGGTGACTGACCACCTCCTCTGAAACATCTTTGATAAGGTGGAGCACTCGGGGAGTTTGGAAAAGTGGTCGGTGGACTTGAGTGAGTTCGACATATCCTTCATTCCCCGCCACTCGATCAAGGCCCAGGAGATGGCCGACTTTTTTGTTAATTATGTGGTTGAGGTGGCGGAGGCAGAACTCACTTGTACAGTCCCTTGGAAGGTGATGGTGGATGGCTCTTCAGGAAGTCATTCATCGGTGGTGGGGGTGATCTTGGAAAGCCCACAGGGAACAAGGATCAAGCAAACGATGGCAGTGCATTTTTCTATCACTAACTATCAAGACGAGTATGAGGCAGTGATAACAGGATTGCGCCTGGCCTGGGAGCTGGGAGTGCATGATGTGGAGGTCCTTACTAACTCCATAGTGGTAGTGTAATGCCCTGAAACTCAAAATAGTGACGGTTGGCATTTTGAGCCAAGTCTTGGTTTTTTTAGAGGTGACACGGCCTGGGACACGGGCATGTCCCAGGGGTGTATCATGCTCAGGGTCGGCGATGGTCGCGTGGTCGATGAAATTGCAGTCAACGGTCGTCGGGGGGGGTGAACATGGTCTGGGACACGCGCATGTCCTAGGGCGTGTCAGCCACTCAACGCCTTTCACACAATGATCGTTGAGTTAGGACGCACGACCTGAGCCCAGGCGGGTTCGGGTTCCGACACAGGCGTGTCAAATTTGACACGGGCGTGTCGAATACCTATATCCTGCTCGGATCGTTGGGTAAGTTATGCTAAGGCAACTACACGGCCTGGGACACGGGCGTGTCCCAGGGTATGTCTAGCACACGGCATGTGACACGGGTGTGTCACATGGCCGTGTCATGCTTTGGACATTTTGGACCTGTGTCAATGGAGGAACATGCCCAGCTACACGGGCGTGTACTGGGTGACACGGGCATTTCAATCCCTACACGGGCGTGTCGAGTGCCCGTGTTATTTTCAGGACGCGATGATTACGACGGTGAATGAGTGACACGGCCTTGGACACAGGCGTGTCGCAAGCCGTGTTCGGCCTAGGAAGTTCATTTTAAGTTCGAATCGTTGCCGTCCGTTTACTTTTTTTAGAATCCAATTGTTCAGGGCTGTTCTTACTGGGATATACCAGGGAATAGGGCTTAGAAACCCTTACTTTCATCTTCATCTTCTCTTTCTAAAAGTTAAGAGAGAGGGGAGAGCTAGGAAGAAGAAGGGGGTAAAATCCGGCCGTCGGTGGATCTTCGGAGCTCTGATTCTTGATTCAAGTCCAGATCCGCGAAGGCGAGGCCAATACTGTGCTTTCTTTCTGAGTAGATCATCATGGCGCCGAGGAGAAATGCTAGGGTAAATATTATCATCTTGATCGTGTGAAGCTCTTATTCATTGGCATGGGAAAACCCTCTCCCGCATGTGTGTGGCGAGTTTGGGGTATTCCTTGGGGTAGATATATAAAGTCCCCCTTGTTTAGAGTCTGGAATCGAAGTACTGGCGTAGGCATGGTGTGTGAAGCCTACCCAGACGTGTTGGTCTAGATCTATGATGATTTGCTATGCATTGTTAGTCAGAGAAGACTCCATGCCTTTTGTGGTTTTCGGGTTTCTACGTGGTAGATTGCAACAGGGATCCTTGGGGATTAACCCCAAGCCGCACTCGGAAATCTGGGCAGAAGTGTGTTTCTTCCATCTTTGGTGGCTAGGAAGCCATATTTGTACATAACCGGGTTATGTACATTGGTTGATCGATTTACGGGCTACGAGGAAACTTAGCTCGTGCCGATGACTTTTAGTGTCGTGGCAGTGTGAGCAGTGAGTTGAGTGAAACCGTACCTGCTCTATATGGTTCAGTTTAGTGGCCTGCCGATGGCATAGAGGGAGGGTCTTCTGCTTAATCCATGAAGACTTTAATGCTCACGAGATTGTCGTCCTTGGGGCGGTTGTGGACCGAGTTCACCGTGTAAGTGCCCTAAGAGCACGGGGTGTGCGGTCGTGCGTGCCTACACCTGTGGTGAAGTGTGCTTAAATTGTACTTTCGCAATCCTGTTTCTTTATGCTAATACATGTGCAGGGAAGAAGCTTAGCAGCCCCGAGTTTGGGGGTGGAATCGTTATAATTTGGTCAGCTTTAGCTGAACGTTATTCTTTTTTGCCACCGTTGCGGTGATTTGTGCTTGCAGGTGCTGCATAGCCGAGCAACAAATAGCGGGCCAAAGTCCAAGTTATTGAGCCGGACATCAAAGGCCTTGTTTGTTTACTTTGTTTAAATCATGTGTGGCCGACCTGCGAGCCGAAGTTTGTAAGACACTGTTTAAATATTGGTGAACTATTGTAAGGCCATAAGGCGAGTACTCTTCGGTACTTTGTATTTCATTCCTGTGTGGTTTGTTAGTGGAAATTCATGCTTGTTGGCTGGGTTCTTATTGTTTCAACTTAAAATATTGCTTCCGCTAGATGCACTGTGTAGGACGTGTTTGGTGTTTTGGTTAGGCTTAAATGAATTCATGGACGAATTCACCTTAAGGGGTGGTGAGCACATGTGTGTGCGTCATCGTTATAACATGAAAAGAATCCATGAATGTCCACTTAGGAATGAAAATACACATGTTTGAGGAACCTGCGTGTTCCTATAATTTCTTTTTAATATTTTATTCGGTCACTTATTGGTATTTCGTACGACTATAGGTGTCCGGGAGTGGCGCGTGGCAGTCCGAAAGCACACTTTTTGAGAAAAGTACTGCACCAAGCGACGTGCCCGAGACTCCTACTTCTTTTGAAACCATAAGAAGGGTAGTTGAAGCGGTGTTCGCTGTGACCAACGCACAACATGGAAGAAATGTTCAACCCTCTATCCCGAGATGGCCCCAACACCGGGCGGTGTGATGGAGCAAATGGCATTTAGAGGCCCATTAGGGCAGCAGATGAACATGATTGTGTTGCTGGGAGCACACTCAGTTGACGAATATTTGCAGACGTTCCTTATGTTAAGGCGCTACCCAAGCTTTGAGTGGGAAAGCGAGTAGTCCATAGTCGATAGATTTTATAATGGTCTACGCAGTGAGTTGCGTATCCTATTGCTAGGACCAAAGCTATTTGAATTCTCAGCCTTGGTGGAGTTGGCCAGAACTGTGGAATTAGAGATGAGGAAAACTCATCAAATACCAGTGAATAGGGTACCAAACCCTGCAGATCCTATAAGGACTGACTACCACAAAACGCTGAGAAAAGAAGCTAGACCATCTACTAGCCAGGCTACTTATAATTGCCATTCTTGTGGCAAGAAAGGGCACTTTTCCCGATATTATCGGGAGAGTGCTCAGAAGACAATGAAAGCTATGGCAGGAGCAGTTGAAGACTCTGGTGCAAAGAAGTCAGAGTTCAAGGTGCCGACTTCAAAGTTCGGTTTCCGAAGGTGGAAAAAAAGGCTAGGACTTCGGGTCCAGCCCCTTCATCTGGTGCTTCGGGGGCGACTACAGGTCGTGCACCGGGTACATGCTTTAATTGTTGCAAGCCGAGACATTATGCCCAGGATTGTTGGAGCGGATGCCCAATCTCCGAGAAGAAGCCGAGGGCCACATCTGAGGAGAAGGGCAAGGCGGTGGAGTCCACTGCATCGCAATATACTTCGATCCAACGGAGAGTGGACATCCTTGGCTTGCAGGAGGCCATGTGGTCGACTGTCGAGTTGACAAGTATGGGTTAATTAATAGTAATTTAGCTTCTTATACCTATTACCTTATGCGCGTTAGCTTAGGACTGGAAGTTCTAGGCTTGGTTTTGGATTTTTGGTAATCCGGCAAGGTCATAGTTTCAATACGGGAACTTCACACTCCTTTTGTCCGAAGGATTTGTATTACGGATCAGAGTATATCCTTCGATGGTAAAGGACAATTTGGATGTGTTATTTCTCAGTGATCGTTAGATGCGCGCTGAGAGAGAGTCTGTTTCGCAAGGTTACAGTTTGGGAGTCAGGAGTTCGACTTGCAAGCGTCGTTACTACCACCATGGAGGCTTAGAAGCCTAAGCCTACATTGGATAGTATCTCGAGTGTATCTAAATATCCTGATGTGTTTCCCTGATGGTTTCCCTAGAGCCCCACCATAGCGAGAGATTGACTTCACGATTGAGCTAGTACCCGGTGCCAAACCTATGCCACGCTCTCCATTTCGGTTAACGCCTAAGGAGATGGAGGAGCTAAAGGCTCAACTAGAAGAGTTGATGGAGCAAGGATTTGTGCGTCAAAGTTCGACGCCTTGGAGCGCGCCAGTTATCTTTGTTTAGAAGAAGGACGAAAGTTTGCGGCTGTGTATCGACTACAGAGAACTGAACAAGTTAACGGAAAAGAGCAAGTACGCGATCCCTAGGATTGATGATCTTTTGATCAGTTGGTCAGGTCATCGGTATTCTTAAAATTGGATCTTAAGTTCGGTTACTATCAGCTGATGATAAGGGTAAGCGATGTCCCAAAGACACCGTTCGACGCAAGGTATGGACATTTCGAGTTTATGGTCATGCCGTTTGGGCTGACTAATGCACCATCAGTATTCATGGATCTGATGAACAGGACGTTCAGGGAGTACTTAGACCATTTTGTGATCGTCTTTATTGACGACATATTGGTGTACTTGTAGTGCGAAAAATATCACTTCAAGCATCTACATTTAGTTTTGGAGACGCTAAGGAGGAACGAACTATAAGTAAAGTTCTCCAAATGCAAGTTCTGGTTGTCCTCAGTGGCGTTCCTTGGTTACATAGTCAGTGGTAAATTGATTGCGGTAGATCCGACGAAGATTGTTGCGATACGAGAGTGGCCTGTGTTGTCTTTGGTAGAGAAAGACCAGAGTTTTAATGGGCCGGCCGGCTACTACAGGGGCTTCGTAGAGAACTTCTCGCGGATAGAGTTACCCCCTCACGACTTTGATGAGAAAAGATCAGAAGTTTGTATGGACGCAGGAGTGCGTGCAAGCATTCGAAGAATTGAAGAGTCGGTTGACAAC
Organism: Platanthera zijinensis; assembly: GCA_039513925.1. Lineage (NCBI taxonomy): Eukaryota > Viridiplantae > Streptophyta > Magnoliopsida > Asparagales > Orchidaceae > Platanthera > Platanthera zijinensis. Next base: position 154,358,249 of record CM077078.1, on the reverse strand, counting down.
GGCGCCAGTGCTAAGTTCGCAGAGTGGGACCGAAGGTTTTGAGATTTACAGTGATGCCTCAGGCAGTGGTTTGGGCTGCGTGCTGCTGCAGCATGGTAGTGTTATTGTGTATGGCTCGCATCAGCTAAAAGTGCACGAAAGGAATTATCCGGTCCATGACTTGAAGTTAGCGACCGTGATTTTTGCGTTAAAGCTGTGGAGGCACTATTTGTACGACATAAAGTTCGTTATTTATACCGACCACAAGAGCCTGAAATACATGTTGGATCAGAAGGATCTGAACTTGAGGCAGCGGAGGTGGTTGGAATTCCTGGGGGACTATACGTTCAAAATTCATTATGTGCCCGGGAAAGGCAATGTGGTTGCGGATGCGTTGAGTCGCAAGGCTCCTCCCAAGCCAACTGGTTGTCGATTCTTGTTGAGTAGTTGATTCGGGAGTTGGAGGTGTTAGTCATCTGCTGTGTTGACATGCAGACTAGCGTCGAGGCATTGTTGAACTGGCAAAAGTTCAGTATGACCTGGCTGATCGGATTCGACAAGCTATGAAATTGGATAGCAGCATGAAGGAGATCATGGATGCAGCTTCGAATGGGTCAAACTCCCAATTTTCAGTTGAAGATGGACTGCTAAGGAAGGACAGTCGTTTGTGCGTCCCAAACATGGGAAATCTATGGGCGGAGTTGATGTACGAGGCTCATCAAACCAAGTACTCAATTCACCCAGGGAGCACGAAGATGTATCGAGATCTGAAGAAGTTGCTGGTGGTCAGGACTCAAGAAGGATGTTGCACTATTAGTGGCTAAATGTCAAACCCGCACCTTAGTGAAGGCAGAGTGCCAAGAACAGAAGGTTTCTTTAAATCCTTGCTTATTCGGGAGTGGAAGTTCGACGACATTTTGATGGACTTTGTCCATGACTTGCCAAGGTCGCAGAAGGGAAACAACGCCATCTGGGTTATAGTAGATCGGTTAACAAAGATGTCACACTTCATTCCGCATAGGAAGGATGATTCTGTGGAGAAACTGGCGAAGCTATATGTGGATAACATTGTTAGACTGCATGGTGTACCCCGTAGTATCGTGAGTGATAGAGATGGGCGTTTTATGTCCAATGACTGGAGGTTGGTGCAGCAGATGCTGGGAATTATGTTGAAGTTCAGCACAGCCTTTCATCCGCAGACGGATGGGCAAACCGAGAGGGTCAACAAGACGATGGAGGAAATGCTTCATATGTGCGTTCTGGACTTCGGAAAGCAGTGGGAAGACCATCGGTATTTGGTGGAGTTTGCGTACAATAATAGCTACCAAGAGAGCATACAAATGCCGCCCTTCGAGGCCTTGTATGGTAGAAAGTGTCGCATGCCGTTGTCGTAGCTAGAAACGGGTGAGGCAAGGTTGTACAAAAAGCAAGAGGTGGAAAACGCTACTTCGTTGGTGCGAACCATTCAGGAGCATTTGCTGATCGCTCAGGATACACAAGCTAAATACTACAATGCCAAGCACTGGAACGTGGAGTACGCGGTTGGAGATTGGGTGTATTTGAAGATAAAGCCATTCAAGGGTGTTTCACGGGTACGACGCTTGAAGAAGTTGAGCCCGAGATATCTTGGACCATTTGAGATTCTGGAGCGGATTGGCGAAGCGGCTTACCGTCTAAAGCTATCGGTGGAGTTGAGTTGTCTACATAATGTATTCCACATATCAGTGTTACAGAAGGCGGTGCAAGAGCCTTCACAGGTGATCGCAATTGATCGGGTACCGGTGGATGAAGGGTTGACGACGAGGGTCAAGCCCGTTCATATTGAGGACTCTGAAGTCAAGCGACTTTGTAACAAGGAGATCAGAATGTTCAAGGTCCGTTGGGACAATTGCGATTGTGAGGAGATCTCTTGGGAACGGGAGCAGACCATGCTTGAGGATTACCCAGAGTTATTCCACTCAGGTACCGTTTTTTATTTTTTATATCTTTTCCCTTGGTAATTATTTGGGCGAAATTCTTTTAAGAGAGAGAGAGAGTTGTAACGCCCCGAAACTCAATAGAGTGACGGGTGGCATTTTAAGACAAGTCTGGGTTTTGGTATAGGTGACATAACCTGGGACACGGGCGTGTCGTGCTCGGGGTCGGCAATGGTCGCATGGTCGACGAAATTACAGTCAACGGACGTCGGGGTATGAACACGGCCTGGGACACGGGCGTGTCCCAGGGCGTGTCAGCCAATCAACGCCTTTCACTCAACGATCATTGAGTGAGGACGCACTGCCTGAGCCCAGGTGTGTTCAGGTTCCGACACGGGCGTGTCAAATTCGACACGGGCATGTCGAATACCCGTGTCCAACTCGGGTCGTTTGGCGAGTTGTGCTAAGGCAGCTAAACGGCTTGGGACATGGGCGTGTCCAAGGGTGTGTTTAGCACATGGCATGTGACACGGGGGTGTCACATGGCTGTGTCGTGCTCTAGATGTTTTGGACCTGTGTCGATGGAGGAACATGCCCAGCTACATGGGCGTGTACTGGGTGACATGGGCGTGTCAATCCGGACACGGGCGTGTCGAGTGCCTGTGTTCTTTTCGAGACGCGATGATTTCGACGGCGAATGAGTGACACGGCCTTGGACACGGGCGTGTCACAAGCCGTGTTTGTCCCAGGAAGTTCATTTTAAGTTAGAATCATGGCCATCCGTTTCCTTTTTAGGGATCCAACGGTTCAGGGCAGTTCTTGCTGGGATATACCCGGGAATAAGGCTTAGAAACCCTCACTTTCATCTTTATCTTCTATTTCTAAAAGTTAAGAGAGAGGGGAGATCTAGGAAGAAGAAGGGGATCAACTCTGGCCGCCGGTGGATCTTCGGAGCTCCGATTCTCGATCCGAGTCCAGATCCGCGAAGGCGAGGCCGATATGATGATTTCCGTCCGACTGGATCGTCATGGCGCCGAGGAGAAACACTAGGGTAACAATTCTCATCTTGAGCATGTGAATCTCTTCTTCTTTTGCATGGGAAAATCCTCTCCAGCGAGTGTGCGGCGAGTTTACGGTATTCCTTGGGGTAGATATGTAAAGTCCCACCTTGTTTAGAGTCCGAAATCAAAGTACGGTAATATGAATTGTGTGTGTAGCCTACCTGAAAGTATTATTCTAGATCGATGATGATTTGCTATGCATTGTTAGCCGGAGAATACTCCATGTCTTTTGTGTTTTTTCGGGTTTCTATGTGGTAGATTGTAGCAGGGATCCTTGGGGATGAACCCAAGACGCACCCGGAAATCTAGGCAGAAGCGTGTTTCTGCCATCTTTGGTTGCTTAGGAGCCATCTTTGTACATAACTGGGTTATGTACGTTGGTTGATCGATTTACGGGCTATGGGGAAACTTAGCTCGCGCCGATTACTTTTTGTGTCGTGGCAGTGTGAGCAGCGAGTTGAGTGAAACCGTACATGATCTATGTGGTTCGGTTTAGTGGTCTTCCGATGGCATAGAGGGAGGGTCTTCGGCTTAATCCATGAAGACTTTAATGCTCACGAGATTTCAGTCCTTGGGGCGGTGGTGGACTGAGTTCACCGTGTAAGTTCCCTGAGAGCACGGGGTGTGCGGCCGTGCGTGCCTACACCTGTGGTGAAGTGTGCTTAAATATTACTTTCGCAATCCTGTTTCATTATGCTAATACATGTGCAGGGAAGAAGCTTAGCCGCCCGGAGTTTGGGGGCGGAATCGTTATAATTTGTTCAGGTTTAGCTGACCGTTATTCTTGTTTGCCACCGTTGCGGTGATTTGTGTTTGCATGTACTATGGAGCCGAGCGAAAAATAGCGGGCTAAGGCCCAAGTTGCTGAGCCGGCCCTCAAAGGCCTTATTTGTTTACTTTGTTTAAATCATGTGTGGCCGTCCTGCGAGCCGAAGTTTGTAAGACAGTGTTTAAATATTGGGGAACTATTTTAAGGACATAAGGCCAGTACTCTTCGATACTTTGTATTTCATTCCTGTATGGTTTGTTAGTGAACATTCATGCTTGTTGGTTGGGCTCTTATTATTTCATCTTAAAATATTGCTTCCGCTTGATGCTCTATGTAGGACGTGTGTATTGGTTGAATGGTTTCATTGAGTAACCCACCGATCTTTCCGTGGTATATGGCGTAGGGCCCCGGCCGGACCTACTGCTATATGCTATGTGCCGGATAGGGGTATTACAAGTAGTCTCCAAGATCAATAGGGAGTTCGAGGCAAGGGAGACGACCCTCCAGTTGTACTTAGCAAAGGTGAAGGGGGTCATCGACATGTTTCAGACATTCTCCATCCAGCACATTCTAAGGGAAGAAAATGAGCAGGTAGATCAATTGGCCAAGCATGGACCTCGGGTGGGCGGCACATCACCGACTTGTTCTGCCCATCCATCGAGGAAGGGAAGCTGATGGAGGTTGACTAGCATCCCCTCGTGGATGGATCCCTTTACAACTTTCATATCCACGGGGGAGTATCTAGAGGGGATGGACAAGAAGAGATTTAAGCATAAGTCAACATACTATTTTATGCGCGACGAGCAGCTGTACAGGAAGACCCTCTTGGGGATGTTGGCATATTGTCTGGCCGAGAGGGAGGTCCAGAGGATTCTTGAAGAGGTCCACTCTGGGGAGGGAGGGAGCCACTATGGGAGCCGAACTATGGAGGGGAGGATAGTAAGACAAGAATATTTCTAGCCGACCCTTGGCCATGATGTCACTGAGTTTGCAAAGAAGTGCCACATGTGTCAGTTATTCGCTCCTCTCTAGCTTCAACCAGCTCAGCAGCTCCAGAGTATCATGACACCCTAGCCCTTTATCACTTGGGGAATGGATCTAGTAGGTCCCTTCCTACAGGCCAGTTGGAAAAGGATCTTCCTGCTAGTGATGATTGATTATTTCTCTAAGTAGTTGGAGGTAGTGGCGCTGGCAAAGGTGCTTCCCAAGTAATCAGGAATTTCATATAGGGGGAGATCATCTGTCAGCATGGGTTACCCCAGGCCATCGTCATGGATAATGGGCCTCAATTTGTCAGCGCCGAATTCATAAGCTTTTGATGATAGCTTGGGAATTACCTCAGTTTTGCCTCGGTACACCATCCCAGGAGCAACGTGCAGGTGGAGGCGGCAAACAAGATCATTTTAAACTTCTTAAAAAAGAAAGTTGAGAATTTGAAGGGGAGCTGGGTAGAACAACTTCCCTCAGTCCTCTGGGCCTTGGGAACCACACCTAACACGGACACAGGGGAGACCCCCTTCAAGCTCTTGCATGGCTACGAGGCGGTACTTCTAATAGAGTTCGAGGTCTGGGTGCCTTGGGTGGTTGAGGTGGAAGAAGGAAGGGAAGAATGACAAGTTGAGAATTAGGAGGAGCTTTGACTCTCCATTGATATGGTGGAGGAGCTGCGCGACCTATCAGTTATTCGACAGGAAGAGGTCACAAGGAGGATGGCTAAATACTTTAACAAGCATGTCAGAGTAAAGTAGTTCACAGAAGGGGACTTAGTCCTAAAGAAGGTGGATGCATCTGGAAGATCGGAAGCCATGGGGAAGCTCAACACCAACTGGGAAGGTCTATATATTGTATAAGAGGCATTGTGATAAGGAGGGTATCGCCTTCGGAATATGGAGGGCGAGACCCTAAGTCACACCTGGAGCAGTGATGACTTGATGGGTTTTTATCCATGAAGCATGTATGTATTTTCCTTTGCTGAATAATGAATCCCTTTGATCTTTTTATCTTTTTGGAAATGATATTCATGACAGCTCAAAGTTTCCTTAAGTCCCGAGCTTTCTCCCGCTTTCAGTCTCTCACCTAATTGGCAGGGCATGGGGACCTCAAGGGAGATATTTCTTGCTCTAGGGTTAGGTCACGAGATGCTCAAGCTGTCATGCTTTCATCTAGCTGGCAGAGCAAGGATTCTCGATAGATGTCGTTATGAGCCTGGAGCTAAGTCCGGTTGATGCTCAACACCCACTGTCAGGCTCCCAATTAGTTGATTACGCCGGTGGTAGCACCCGGTGGTTTGCTCTAGGGTTAGGTCACGAGATGCTCCCACTGTCAGGCTTCCATCTAGCTGGCATCGCCAAGATCCTCGATAGACGTTGTTATGACCCTGGGGACTATTCTAGTTGATGCTCAACACCCACCATCATTCTCTCACCTAGAAGATTGGGCCGGTGGTAGCACCCGGTGGTTTGATCTGGGGTTAGGTCATGATATGCTCCCGCTATCAGGCTTCCATCTAGCTGGCAGGGCTGGGATCCTCGATAGACATCGTTATGACAATGGAGCTGAGTCTGGTTGATGCTCAACACCCGTTGTCAGGCTCCCACCTAGCTGATTGGGTCGGTTGTAGCGCTCGGTGGTTGGTTAAGGAAAATTCTGGTTGATGCTCAACACCCGCCGTTAGGCTCCCACCTAGCTGATTGGGCCGGTGGTAGCGCCCGATGGTTGGTTAAGGAAAAGTCTAGTTGATTCTAAACACCTGCCATAAGGCTCCCATCTAGTTTATTGGGTTGGTTGTAGCGCCCGGTGGCTAAGGAAAATTTTAGTTGATGCTCAACACCCGCTGTCAGGCTCACACCTAGCTAATTGGGCAAGTGGTAGCGCATGGTGGTTAACTAAGAAAATTCTGGTTGATGCACAACACCTGCCGTCAGGCTCTCACCTAGCTGATTGGGCCAGTGGTAGCACCCGAAGGTTGTCCAAAGAAAAGTTAGCTTGCTCTAGGATTAGGTCTTGGGATGCTCCCGCTGCTATGCTCTCATCTAGCTAGCAAGGCCGTGATTATCGATGGACATCATTATGACCCTGGAGTTAAAGTCCCGAGATAATCCCTCTAATAGGACTACTATCTAGCTGAACAGGTCGGTGGGGGAACCCAATGTTCGGCCAAAGCGAAGGATTGACTGACAGTCATCTCATATCATCGAGCTCCTACTGGCTGACGGAAGGAGGAGAATTAGATGTCCCTAACAGTATCGCCCATCGCCTGAAAAGTGACCAAGGTTGCGAGCACTCAGGCCAAGCCGCGTCCTCATGGGGTCCAGCCCGCACAAGGCCGAGCGGCCCGGGTGCGAGTATAGCCAGTTCACCCCCTCTATCTTGCGAGCGGCGTTGAGAGTCTCTGGATAAGGGAGATGGGTCGCCACTCGCGGGTGGGCTACCTAAGATCCCTATATTTCCTAAGCTGTCCTTAAGGGATGCGCGGTCTCACTAGCGAGATGCGGGTTTGAAGGTGTTAAGTGGGAAGGCCGAACTAGCTCTCGAGTACGCAAAGAAACAAAGGCATGAACATTTCAAAGAAGCAATATGACAAACAATATTAATTCAGAAAGACATATATTATTAATTACAAAAAGTTACCAATTGGGGACTCAGCCCGCGTTTAGATTAAGGCATAACAAAAAAGTACAAAAGCAAAGAGAAGCTCTGCACGGGGGTTCAGCAGTGCGAGTTCTCGGGCAGCCAATCCTCCTACAGAGGTTGGTAGGACTTGTCCCCCAGCTTTGGTACCAGAAGGAATAGCTCCGGTAACACCTTGTTCGTAGAGATCCCCGCGCCTTTGCTCGTGATAAGGCATGCCCACTACATAGTTTGGAGAGTTTACTTCGCGTCCTTGGCAACATTATTCTGCATCATCTCCTCTAGCTCGTAATCGGTATAGTTGGTGAGCTTGCAGTTGCTATTGGAGGGCGGCAGAGGAGTTGCGGCTTCAAATTCTCACTCCCGCGCCTGTAATGCCTCGTTCTCCTTCTCGAGGGTAGCAATCTGGAGGCCAAGGCGCTTAGCCGTCTCTGCATCCTGCGAGAATAAGTGAAACAAGCATTAGAAAAGTGTAAGCGAGATTTAAGATTCTAGTGCGATTTATAAGACTTACCCCCCCCCCCCCCCCAATTACCCGATGAGAACAACATCATCCACATCCGTCCACTTATTATAATTGTTCGCTTCCTCCTGAGAGAGATGGAAGGCCACTTCCTTGTCATCAGCAAGATTTTTGAGCGGGGGTGGGGGTGGGTGGGGGGGGGGGGGGTCCGCTCCCACTACGTGCACCGCCTGCCCACCATATGAGCCAGCTCCAGGCTACAGAGATGGTCTCGTTAGCTCTCCTGCATGAGAACTCGCATCAGCACCTCATCGAAGATCGCGACGTACACCCACGAATAGAATCCGAACGAGAGGTCATAAGCATCCTTGCTGATGGTTTTTTGCTCCAACTAGCTCGGTAGCTGGGTGGAGATAGAGGCTCAGTTCGCCTCCTTGTCCCACTAAAGGAGAGGGATGCCGAGTTCATCTCGAGACTGCTCGCCGAAGTCTAAGTTGATGTTCCCTCTCGACACGAGCTTAATAGCGGGCTCCCCTCCTCGTGACCTAGAGGTGTCGGATGCCTCGCTAGGAGGGCCGCTGGTCCAAGCGCTCGGTACGACGGACCCTTCATTTTGTTGGTTCGTCGTGGCTTTGCCTTTATCCCGAGTTGCGGGAGGTGCGCCTCCCGCGGTCTTCTGCTTTTTGGGCGGTGACAGAGGCAGAGGTTATTCGCAGGTGGCCTTCTTTTGGGTAGTTGTGGCTTGTGTTTCACGATGCGCGGCAGCCGCCATCTAGGCCCTAGCAAGCTTGTCATAGGTGGCTCGCGCACTCTCGTACTGAGGGTGCAAGGGAATGTCCTGTTCACCTGTAGAAGGAGAGTTATAACAAAGGAAAAGAATGGGCTAAGTAAAAAAGAGAAAGTTCGGGTAGCTTACCTCCCCCGGGCGCGACCAGGGCCAGGCTATCAACGTTCATGTGGAGGAACGTGACTTCAAAGTTCTTCCCTTGGAAGAACCTGCAAAGCTCAGCTTCATGGAACCCCCAGGCTACGGGGCGGTAGCTCGCCTCGCTAAGTTGGACCGACGAGAAGGGGACATTGTCTAAGTCGCACTTGACGAAAACTAATTTATTTAGTCAGTTATGGATCTTATTTAATGTCTCCCTCACCTTGACGTGATTGCTAGAGAAGTAGGCGGTTCCATCCTTGTTCGCTCGGAAGTAGAACAGCTTGCAGAAGACCACAAGCTGAGCTTGATCCGCTCTTCCCGCAGGAAGCAGGAGAACCCGACTATGATAGCAATGGAATTGGGGGTCATCTGGCCGAGGACGACCCCAAAGTACTTTAGGATTAAGTAGACCTCGAGCCATAGGGGAAGCCGGAGGCCCGCATCAAAGTGAGCTATGGGAATGAAGAGCTCCTCTTACGAGAGGTCATTGATTTTCTCCACCTCCCGGGGTCGACTAGACACAAAGCCAGCCGGGATGAAGTCGCTAATCTCGTCAAGAAATTCTCCTTCTGTAATGGCGGCGTTGGAGAAGGAATGGTCAGAGAAGGTCCAGGCGCACTTACTTCGCCCATCAACATCACCACCACCACTGCCGATCTCACAGTCAAATCGCCGAGCGGGATGCTGTAGTTCTCGCAAAGAGCAGGTGAGCCAGGAGTCACAGGAAGTAGAGAAGGAGTGAAAGTCTTAAATGTGGTTGGCAGGAAGGAGCATCAGGGCCTACTTATAAGAAAGAAATGTGTGGGAAAACAAACTGTAGGCGGGAAAAGTGCGGATAGCAAAAATATGCCCTGACGCTTCGACTTCCGGGTCCGCCAACAGTTCCAGTCAGGTCACCACAGCCCTACTCGGTAGCGAGCCATGCTGACTTGCGTACTCCCAAGAGGCAAACGAGCCGTGCTGACTTGCGTCCGCCTAAGTAGCAGGCGAGCCGCGCTGACTCGCGTCCGGTAGAGGGGCGAGCAGGCCCAACAACATCGCGCCCGCCTAAGGAGGGTGTAGGTGAGCAAGGGCACCACATACACACTCGACTAAAGAAAGCTAAGCAGTTGCAAGCTATGTAAATAATATTTAGCGAACACAAGCCCATCAGCGGGCGAGAAGTCTCAAACAATTATAAATAAGAAAAGTTCGATGTCCTGAGAAAAGATGAATAGAATTTCATAGCCCTTTCACGCGGGCTGATCCAAGATACAGGTGCGACCCGGGCCTGGAGATTGGTATAGAAGAAGGGGCGGGTGGCTCAGTATTTGATCAATTTCCACCTGCCCCGCCCTCGCGTCCCAGATCGGGGAGACACACGAGCGTATAAGTACTCGCGAACCTTCAATAGTTCCCGTTGAGCCAGGTCAACCTGCTCCGTGGCATGCCTGAGCCATTCCTTTGCTCGCATAATGTGCACCCCCGGAGAAGTCAACCCATCTCCATCAGCTGGGCGCCTTATGCGATCCAGTGCCGCGAACCGCTCCTCCGCCTTGGCCTTATCCTCGTCCACCCTATTGCAAACAACCAATAGCAGCATGGATTGTATCTAGAATAATCGTGTCACCCACCTCTTCATACCCTCAACGTACTGCGGGTCGCCCAAGTATTCCGAGATGTGGTTCGTAGAAGGGGAGGAAAGTACCCCTCGCTGATGTCAACATCGGAGGAGTAGATCGCATGGAAGCCTACAGAAGTAGGAAAGATCAGAAAAAGCAAGCAGTCATAAGCAAGAAAGCACACAAACTCACAGGGGATCGGCACGTCCCCCGCGCTGGCATGCGGTCGGGAGGTACCCGGCTGGCTCTGGAAAAGCTCGCCTTTAAGAGCTGCAAAAGATTTCCCTAGCCTAGGGCAGGTTGGCAAAGTAGGAATCGCAGTAGGGGCATGCCCAAGGGTCGAAGGCCTGGCAGCCCACTCAGTTACCAGTGGGGAGGAATGCCCTAGTTCCCTTCTATCACCTCTATCCTCACGGGGTGTCTCCTGCAGAAAAAGAAATCAGAAGCAGAGTGACGAATCAAACAAGAGGCCTGAATACCTCATGGACAGCCTCATCACCGGCCGCAGAACCTGATGCAGGGGCGTCGTTTGGGGAGACCGCCTTATTATTTTCCCTTTCTTCATCCTAAAGAGGGGGTCGAGTGATCCGCGCGCCAGCCACAAGACAGCATCAAGGACCTGTTCCCGCATCTCCTCCCTCACGGCCGCTAGGCGCTCTCGCATCTCTTCTAACATACGCATCGCTCAGCTATTGTTCGCAAGAGAGATTGAAGAAAGAAGATGGGATTATTTTACCATAGGCTCGGTGGCATTTTTATAGCATATTGGTGGGACCCACCAAAAGATTCCCTCCAGCTCAACTAAGCACTCATCGAACATGTGGGGTTGGATGATTCTTTCCGAGTTTTTCCAAAGCTCACAAAGAGTGGGGATTGTGTATAACCCTGTATTTGCCGAGTGGGTCGATTAGACTGGGCGAGTCAACCAGAACTACCATCCCACGTCAATGGAGTAGTCGGGCGAACCCAGATAGTTGACTTGCTCCTGCCAAGGCAAAGAGGGCGAGTCGTGCAAGCCAGCCCATCCACCTCGCGGCTTCCTAGGCTACAATATCGTTAGATCACCTCCGTATAGGGTAGGCGAGCCATGTTAGCTCGGCTCGCGCTCACCTTGAGTTATAAGGAGAGCTGCATGAGCCAGGCCATACTCGTCTGTGGCTTGTGGGAAGGCTTGCGCCCGGGTCAACGGGAGGCTCTCAGGGTTGGCATTGAGTGATGCTTCTCCACTCAATGTCGTGGTTCTTGGCCCTTAGAATTGAGTGATGCTTCTCCACTCAATGCCATAATTCTTGTCCCTTGGCGCTGAGTGATGTTTCTCCACTCAACGCCCTAGTTCTTGGCCCTTGGCATTGAGTGATGCTTCTCCACTCAATGTCGTAGTCCTTGGCCCTTGGAGTTGAGTGATGCTTCTCCACTCAACACCACAGTTCTTGGCTTTGAGTGATGCTTCTCCATTCAACGTTAAAGTCCATAGCATTGAGTGATGCTTCTCCACTCCATGCCATAGTAGGGTCCAAAGGTAAAATTACCTATATGCCGTTAGAGTTTTGCATTTAGCTCCTCAGAATAGCGGAGGTGTGCAATTAGCAGACATACTTCAAAAAAGTATAAATAGACCCAAGGAGGTACCTCAGAAGGCATGCTTACTGGTGACCTGGTCTTCTTGCGCTTTCTGAGGTATCCTTAGTTCAACACTCGGCAAAGGAGGGGAAACAGTCTCAGATTTTTCGGGTGTGTGGTGGGACCTACGTTCTAGAAGTGTAGGTCTATTCCTTGTGTTAAGTCTTTGGTCATTTAGCTTGTGAGAGAGAAGTAAGTGTGTGATCACCCCTTACCAAAGGGTCGAACTCCACGGACACCGATTCTTCGATTTCAACAACCATTAGTCCAAATGAGTTTGGGTACCAATACTAAGTTCAGTACAGTGTTTAATCCACAGACTGATGGTCAAACAGAGAGAATGAATCGTACCTTAGAGGATATGTGCTCTTGATTATTGCAAGAGGTTGGAAGATCAACTTTTATGGAGTTTGCCTACAAAATAGCTTCTAAGAGAGTATTTAGATGGCTTCGTATGAAGCGTTGCTTGGGAGATGGTTTCGAACATCGAAATCTTGGATAGAGATAGGAGACACCCGACTTTTGGGAAAAGATGTAGTGGCGGATGCTTGTGAGGTTGTGCAGACAATCTAGGAGTGCATGAAGGTGGCTTAATATCAACAAGCGAAGTATTTCAAATCATTCCATAGAAATATAGAGTTTTTAGTTGGCGATTGTAAGACCCCCCCTTTTTTTTCTTTTTCGACCACCGGGGTCTTAGCCCAGAATTGCCGCTTTGCAATGGCACCGACTCACGGAAAGGCCGCCACTACAAAACGCCAATTCTGCCGGCCCTTTTCGATCACAAGGAGAGAAGTACGTGTACACCTAATGTAAATAAGTCCACAGAAACACATATGAATAGAAATGAAATCACATCTAGTCCATCAGTAATATCAAATAGAAGTACTGCAAAGATCAGTTCAGAAGAAATATAAAGAAACGGGATCGAGCCCGGTACATCAGAGTCCTCACTACAAATCACTCATCGCGGAAGCTATAAAAATACTAATCACTCACAAAGGTGGTCGCAGGTGCTCCGGTGCTAGACTGGACCACCTCCATGCGCACCGTACTCCACTGGTGCTGGTCCCTGGGATGCTGGTCCCTGTCTCCCATCCGGAGCTCTGGTAATATTATGGTTCGAAAACCATTAGTCATAAAGACTAAGCCCTATCATCCCCTACCCATCCCCCCACGGCTCCTAAGCACCGAGCGGAGAGGAGGAAAGGGAAGCTACAAAGGTGGAGAATTATCAAGCAGATGACAATGGAGCTAGTCTAACAACTATCATAGTATATAAAAAACTATCTAGAATAAAGTACATCTAGATATTCTACGGTAGTGAGCGGTAAGGCAGACATGTGGTAAGTAGTATAACAAAAGAAGACAAGTAGAACAAGTAAGTACGTAAGCAAATAAGTAAGTAAGTAACCTTAACTTATATGAATGCCCATACAAACTTATAAGTTAAGGGGTCTTCTGCAAGGCTCCCAACGTATAAAAAGTCCCATACCGATTTATACGTTAGCGTGTCGCTTGTATGAAAATATGAGTGTAGTGATATGCTATGCCATGACTCATGCAAGTGCAACTCACGCACACGAGTCTATGTGCACAGACCTTTAGTTCCCCCTATTCGGGCAGCTAGCTTCACTCCCAGGAACCTCCGTAGTGGCAAACGGAGACAGTGGGTCGGGCCCCCCACTCCTAGGCGGGCATCCACACTATCGGGCCTAGCCCTTCCGTACGCCCTTAGAAGAACATAACCTAGAGTATCCGCGTACTTGTGCTGGCTATATCCACCAGACTTTATTTGGCTAAGTGTCCCACACCGCCGAGTCAATGTACCGATGTCGGTGTGAACGACAATCAAATACCGAAGACCCACCACCTTATTCTGTACTAAAAACCCTCGAGCCCTCGGCTCCCCGGACTATCCTGTTCGTGCATCTACCTTCAGAGCTACTGTCTAAATGGCAACCAAACCAACTTATTCTACCTCCCTAGTTACCGTGGTGTGTGTATGTGCAACCCTGGTTATACAGTTTGCTCTTTTAGTTTATCATTCCTACAGTTTACGTTAGCCCAGGACTGCCCCCGGTATTCCCCGTAAAGGGCTCTCAAAGGGCATAAGGAACTATGATGGTAGCTGAAGCCCACCGTTCCTTTTCACAAGGCACTTATTGTTATTGGTTGATACCCATTACCCGATCCCTTTTAAATTACTTTACATCTATCCCTAGAGTATAAAGACTCTTCCTCTCCTACTGGGGAGGACGATCTTTCGTCGATCCCGGACGCCACTAAACACTAGTCAATCTCACACCCTACCCATCCAGACTTCCAATAATGAACTTGATTTAACTTACCCTATCCAAACCAGCAAACTACCAAAATCCATCTCCCCAAGTTCATCACCCACTCTAGTTCTGTTTATGCGGTTTTACTAAACGCAGACCATCCTAAGCTATATGAGGTATGCAAGGGGTTGTACTCCAAATTGTCTTCCGAATCTCCTATAATATTTACTGGAGGTCTATCATGACATAATTAGTCTATAATATTTATTGGAGGTTTATCATGACATAATAAAAATTTTCCTAATTTATCTGGCATTTAATTAATTTTCTTTAAAGTTTCTAAGGGCTACCAATTGAACATGAAGTGCACTTTTCAGGTATGTATAAAGCTTCATAAAATAATGATAAATCCTAAACCACAATTTAACAGTAAAGCCAAGATATAAAATTTTTTCAGTAATTTAAGGACTCTAATTTAATTTTGATAATAAATCCTATCTCCTTTCATTTATGAAGTAAGTGCAGTAAATTATCATCCAAAAATTCTTAATTAATCTTCTAGAGCAGATACTGTCCTAAAAACATCATTGGCTAAGTTTCATAATTCTTCAATGGGGATTGAACTCTAGAATAAATAATTACCAAAATCTAAAAAGGCTATATTTGTGAAGCAAGTATTGTAAATACTCTTCTGAAAATCATGAATAAAATTAAACAACTAGATATTGATCTGAAAAAATCATTGGCCAGGTTTCATAATTTTACAGTAAGTAATTTACTCTAAATGATTTATTGAGCATAATTACCCTTTTTGGAACTTGTGAAGGAAGTACTAGATATAATCAACTAAAATTTGTAACAAAATTTAGGGATGTTTATTTAAACCTAAAGCATCTGCTGCCCAAGTTCCATCAGATTCAAATGAACATAGTAATCAAAACAATTGAAAGACCAGTTTGAGAAAATTGATACCTAACAAATAAAGTACTTGAAATATAATCCATAAAATCTTAATAAAAATACTAAGGGTTCTTCCTAGTCTAAAACTTACTCCACCCAATTTTCAAAACTTTTAACTAAGGTTTAGTTGTTGTGCTTTCATAATTGAGCTTCTACACTAAAACTAGGGTTAAGGTTTTAAGGTGTCTACCTACCTCCAAATCCTCTAAGATTTCTACCAGAGAACTTAGGATTCATTACCTTAAATTCTACTGGGTTACAAGGTCACACAAGGGCATTTGCTCCTATGCTCTTCACAACACTCAAAAACACTTCCCTAGAGTTTGAGTTTGAACCCTAGGGTAAATCAACCATAAATCACACAATTTTCCTTAAGAAGGTGATAATGGTCCTACCAAGTCTGTGACCAAAATTTCAGCCTCTATTGAGGTGATTTGACCACTCAAAATCCCAAGGGGATGTTTGGACCTAAATAACCCTATAAGGGTCAACCTTGGGTATGATAGAAACCTAATCAAAACATCTCCAAATGAGATGAAATTTTTACCAAAGCCTTAACATGCCCTCTAAGACTACCCACCCAAATTTGGGGGGACTTTGAGGTGTTAAAGACACCTAAATAATTTATACATGGTTTATTAAATTTTTTCTAAAACTATAGAAAAATATTCTCCAAAAATTTCCATTTTTGGGCAGGCCCTAGATAAAGCTACGTTAGACCCCCTGACTAAATTTCAGCTTATTTGGACAAGGGATGAAAGGTGTGCATCCATTTGAACCTCAGGATATCCCTACGTATAGGTCCCACCAAAATTGTTTGCTATGGTCAAACCATTTACCGACTCGAGTTGAAATAAATTTTAGAATAATCTAGACTCGAAGGGCTACAACTTCTGTGACTGGCAATTTTTCCTAAAATGGCCTCTAAATGCCTCACTAAATAGCATCAAAGAGAGCTTGATAAATCACTATATATTATATATAAATATAATAATTTAGTATTAAAGTTACAGTTCATCTTCTCAAAAAGCCCGAACAAGCAACCAAAAAACGCTTAAAACCTGTAGCTTTGCAGGTGGATTTCCCGTCCACCTAGCCATCTCCCTGGCCAGCCACCGCCACCACCACCTCCGTTGAGGTGAGGGCTACCGTTAGGGGGCGGCACGGCCGCCGGAGAGGCGGTTTCCGGCGAACCCGACCACCATAAATTTCAAAAAAACCATGGAAACGCTCACCCGATCCAGCTTTTTTGAGCCTGATGTCTCTCCTAATAGTTCCTAAGATCTATCCAAAGAAGAAGTGGTAGAGGAGGACCTTGTTCACGGGCTGGAGGCGTGCAGGCCGTCAGGATGCCATTGGTACGGTGGTGGCGTCGCCGGAATTCTCAATAGCACAGTGGGAGGCTCGAAAACTTCAGGTAAAGGCTGGGAAAACCTCCTCTTGGGCCTCTGAGGGTGTTTAAAAGCTTGGTCAGGGAGGGGGAACGGCAAAACCTTCAATGGTCATTATTGGTCCATTAAAGCTTGGGTCAACCATGGTGGAGGGGGGCTGAAACGGCTCAATCCAGCCAAGCTAACGGCTGGAAAATCCTCCTCTTCCCTAGAGGAGTTGGATCCAGCCATAAAAGGGGGAGTGGGAAAAGCTACGGCATCAAATGCCATTGATGGCCATGAAGGCAGGCTCTCGGCCATGGTCGTAACCGCCTTCTTTGCAAAACCGTCGGTCCACCTGTCAAGCTTGACCGGTCAACTTAGTTTAAGTAAGACTTATTAGGTCTTAATAGGATAAAACGGCCCACTCCCTAGACCGGCCCAGTTCAGCTGAACCAACACCCAGCCAAAACAAATCTTCCAGAAAAGACTAAGTAAAATGGCATTGAGTGAGCACTTCTCACTCAACGCCATCTTTGCTACGGTGTTGAGTGAGCTCTGCTCACTCAACGCCATCCCAGATACGGCATTGAGTGAGCTCTGCTCACTCAATACCATCCAGAATGGCCTCCCAGACTATGGCATTGAGTCAGCTCGGCTCACTCAATGCCATCCGGATTATGGCGTTGAGTGAGCTCAGCTCACTCAATGCCATCCAGAATATTCCCTTTTAAACGATGGCGTTGAGTAAGCTTAGCTCACTCAATGCCGTCCAGATTATGGCGTTGAGTGAGCTCTGCCCACTCAACGCCATCCAAACAACACGAAATGGCGTTGAGTGCGCTCAGTGCACTCAACGTCGTTCAACTTATGGCATTGAGTGCACTCAACGCACTCAACGCCATCCTGCTTGACAGATTACGGTATTGAGTGAGCTAAGCTCACTCAACGCTATTTAGTCTACGGCGTTGAGTGAGCTCAGCTCACTCAACGCCAACCAGACGACACCATATGGCATTGAGTGCAGTCTGTGCACTCAACGCGATCTAGCTTATGGCTTTGAGTGAGCTAAACTCACTAAACGCCATCAAGACTACGGCGTTGAGTGAGCTTAGCTCACTAAACGCCATTCCAAGGTCATGGGCGTGACGGATTGATCATGGGCGTGTCAAGCCCATGTTGAAATTTCTGAGCTCGCCGATCGTCTTTCTGAGGTTGACGATCGTCGAAGGGGTCACGCCCTAGGTAACGGGCGTGACGGGTTAGTCACGGGTGTGACCACCCCTTGACTCGAAATCTTGGTCGATAAACTTCAATTCCTGAGTTTCCTAGGGTTCTGTTATGACAAAACCACTCCCAGGGGTCTAGTTGGAAATGGGATGTTATAAATTCCAATAAACAAAACAAAGATTTCATCCCCGAAATCAAGGTTAAGACTACGGGGGCTCCTATCAAGAGAAAAATGCTTGTAACATCCCATGAGAGTTGAAAGATTTACATCTCTACGTTACGTTTGCTATGTGCGGTTTCAAATCTAAGACCAATTCATCCAATTGACTAGGTATATACCCCAATAAACAAAAGATTAGCCCATATTCTTGAAATTTCAGTCCTATCGGTTTAAAACAGGAAAGCAAATTGATTGTCCAGAGGGGTTATGAGGTATACCTGACTGAAAAGTTCCGGATACTTCTGTCGCATCAAGTCCTATGGCTCCCATGTATGCTCCTCCTGCCCATGATTGTTCCACAGAACCGTGACTAACGGAACCTTCTTCCATCACAAGACCCGCACTGCCGTGTCATCGATCCTGATAGGCTCTAGGTTGACTGACCGATTTGAGGCCACCGGGCCGTCTGCTGTGGAAATCAGTTTTTCAGGGCGTAGCAGAGCCCTCCGTAGTGAGGAGACGTGGAAGATGTCATGCAATCCCGCTAACTCTGGCGGTAGCTCCAGTCTATAGGCTAAGGGGCCGATCCGCTCCAGGATCCTGTAAGCCCCCATATATCTCGGACTGAGCTTCTTCCGCCCGCGAACCTGCGAGACTCCGTGCATCGGCCGTATCTTCTAGAAAACCCAGGTCTCCCACCTGGAACTCCACTTGACGATTCCTTGCATCGTCGTATTTGGCATGCCTGCTCTGGGCTTCCAACATCCTATCCCGGATCAATCTAATCTTAGCATCTGTATCCCCCACAAACTCCGAGCCAAGTGCCCGCGGATCCTCATCCTGAACCCATGATAGTTGGGTCCTACACCTCCTTCCATACAACGCCTCGTATGGAGCCATGCCTATGCAGGACTTATGGGCGTTGTTATACGAAAACTCGACCAGTGGCAGCAATCTCTCCCAAGGCTTGCCGCGGTCCAAAATACACAGGCACAAAAGATCTTCCATAGTACGGTTGGTGCGCTCTGTCTGCTCGTCGGTCTGAGGGTGAAAAGCTATGCTGAATGTCAACCGAGAACCTAGATGGGCCTTGTCTGATCTCCCTTCCCTGGATGTAAACTGCCCATCCCGATCCGAAACGATAGTCTTGGGCACCCCATGATAATGCACAAACTGCTCAATGAACCTCCGTACTAATACACTAACCGGAGTGTCCTTCACCACTGGAATGAATCTGGCCACCTTTGTTAGCATGCCCACTATCACCCAGATCGAGTCATTCCCTGTACGGGATCGAATTAGCCCATGTATGAAGTCCATGGCTATATCCTCAAATTTCCACTCAGGCACCAGAAGTGGCTGCAGCAAGCCTGCCGGGTTCCTACACTCTGCCTTTACAAGTTGGCAGGACTTGCAATGCATAATAAAATACATAATGTCTTTTTTCATACCCGGCCAGTACATCGTCCTATTCAAATCTTTTACCATCTTGGTGATCCCCGGGTGTACCGAGTATCAGCTACAGTGAGCTTCTGTCATAATGTCCCCCCGGATCTGGCCTCCTACCGGTATGTAGACCCTACCTCTAAAACACAGGAGACCATCCCTCAAAGAGTAATCTCCTATCGTGCCTTCCTCCAAGGCTCTGAATATCGGCTCAGCTCTTTCATCCAGCTTCTGCCCATATCTAACGCGGTCTCGAATACCATCAGTAGTGACCATCGACCCAAGGTACTCCATGTATAACTCCGGGTCATCCTCAAACACTAGTGATATCTGCATCTCCTCGAATGATTTAACCAACTCCAAGGCCATCAGCTGCGGGCCTACTCCTGACGTACTCACTCTCCGACTCAAGGCATCTGCGACCACGTTTGCCTTCCCCGGATGGTAGTGCATGGTATACTGGTAGTCCGACAGAAACTCCACCTAACGTCTCTGCCTAATGTTTAACTCCTTCTAGGTGTCGACGTACTTTTGATTCTTGTGGTCAGAGAAGATATCACAGTGAATTCCGTAAAGGTAGTGTCGCCAGATCTTAAGAGCAAAAACAACTGCCCCCATCTCCAAATCGTGCACGGGGTAGTTCTGCTCATACTGCTTCAACTGACGGGAGGCATAGGCTATTACGTGCCCGTTTTGCATTAGAACGACACCCATCCCCTAAAAGGAAGCATCTGTGTACACCTGGAATCCTTCCTTCCCTGACGGAAGAGCAAGGATGGGAGCCGAGGTAAGACGATCCTTCAGCTCCTTAAAAGAGAATTCGCATCGTGGTGTCCAAATAAAAGGGGACTCCTTCTTCATCAGCGACGTAAGAGGGAGGGCAATCTGAGAGAACCCCTTTACAGAATTTCGGTAATAACCGGTAAGTCCTAAGAAACTTCGAACATCCGAGGCCGACTTTAGTGGGGGCAATTCCCGTACTGCCTTGACCTTCGCCGGATCCACTGCCAGACCTGCTCCACTGATGACATGGCCCAGAAAGGCCACCTCCTTTATCCAAAACTGGCACTTGCTGTACTTGGCATACACCTTATGCTCCCACAGCTTCTCCAAGGTAAGGGCCAGATGTCTCGTGTGCTCCTCCTCCGCCCTTGAATAGATAAGGATGTCGTCGATGAATACGATAACTGTTGGGTATTGTATCCATAATGTACCTGATTTGAAGAAGTCCTTGAACAATCTTAGGTGAATAGATAATGTATTTGATGATTTTCTTCAAGTTGTGCTTGCAGTTATTCCACGCTAAGTACACACCAATGTCAGGGTGAAGTGGGTCAATATACACGGGTCTGCGCAACGTAATCCCTCGTTAAGCAGATAAGTGTGTTGGCTCACGTGTACTCTTTCTATTGGAGTGCACTTATTTTCAAGTACAGGGTTGAGATTGATCGAGAGCTGAAGAGGAGCAAGGATGGGTCAAAGACCAACTCATGGGAAGAAAGACGAAGATTCTTCTAAGTTAAATTCGACGGGAATCACTAAGTGATCCTCGCTGATTTGACGGGAATCACTAGTGATTCTTGCCAAATCGTCGAGAATCACTCGCTGATTCCCGCCGACTACATCCGGGTGACTAAACGCCTTCAAGAATTCTGTTAAGTCAGAATCGTCGAGAATCAATAAGTGATTCTCGCCGAATCGTCGAGAATGACTCTGCATTCTCGCTGATTCATCGAGAATGGTTTTGATTCTCGCTGATTCACTCCGGATGGCAGGCTTTTCAGCTAATATTCTACCAAGGATAATTCGACGGGAATCATAAGTGATTCTCGCCGATTCGGCGAGAATCACCAATGATTCCCTCCGAATTTGCCTTAGGCGATTTCTACCTGCTCGCTGGACCGAACCAATATATTAGGCGCTGTTTGGACCGGGCTTAGGGTTTCTCCTTGTGGGACCCACAACGGTCTTTTAGGGTTGATCTAAAATATAAATACTCGCGTTTTCTCAGACTCCAACAATAATCAATCACCAAAAATCAAAGCCGCTGAGTGTAACCTAGCAGATCGCGAAACTCATTCCATCGCCGTCACCGCTCACAAGATAGTCGCCGCCGTTGATCTTAGAGGTCATCTTTGATCGTCCGGCGACAGGACCGAGGCTAAGCTCAGCGTCTCACATTTATATCTTGAGATCCTTTATCTCTTTATTTGTTGAGCGGGAATATTTCTCTCCTCCGAATCGATTGACACGATCGATCCAAGTAAGATCGTTGGTAGACCTTGCTAGCTTTGTCAAGAAGTTTGGATCTACAAAGCATCGCCGCCGCAATCCTTTGCCGTCGCCGATCTCGGGAAGATCCTATCCAAGAGAGTGCTCCGATCGTGGACTCTTCGTCTTCATCAAGAAAGCTTCATTGAACGAAGAGGGACATCGGTTTCTCCAAACGTAGTTTGTATTTCTTGTACATTCTATTTTAACTTTGTTGTAAAGGAACTTTGATTCCTCGTTGTAGGGTTGGGTGCAACCTGCGTTGGAGGAGTAATGACTCCTTCGGGTGGAAGGGTTTCTTCCATAGTGTGAGGATTGGATTTCAATCCGTTTGGTGAAGTGACCGAGTCGTCCCTTGTTGGGAGATTGGTCGAAGGGTGAGAGTGGACGTACCCAAATCGGGGAACGACTATAACTGCTTGTGTGTTTCTGTGTTGTGGTTTTTTTTGTTTTCTTGTGCAGGTTAATTTTTAATTCCGCAAAAGACTGCAAATCACCTATTCCCCCCCCATAGGTGAAGATAGTTGACACTAGATAACTTTCAAGTGGTATTAGAGGGAGGTTACTCGTCAACAAGGTTAACACCTTGAGTAAGTTCCCGCATCTAGTGTCAAGTAGAAAGAAGATCTCTGAAATGGAAGGAATCAAGTATTCAGGGAAGATCCCAGTGTGCACCAAGTTGAACTTTCTTATCTAGAAAGAAAGGATCAGGTACTACATAGAAGCAGTCGACCCATGACTCTTCATGATAGTGGAGGAGGGACCTTATATCCCCACTAAGGCTTCCACCATTGATCCTACCAAGAAAGTGCCCAAGAAACTTTTTGAAATGGATAAGGATGAGATGGTGCTTGTCGGACTTGACAAGAAAGCTCAGAACATTCTGGTAAGCGCCGTCGATGATTCCATGATGCAGGTTTTCTGCAACTGCAGGACTGCCAAGGACATTTAGCACTGCCTGATCATCTTGATGGAAGGCACATATGAAGTAAGGGATGATCGAAGATCCCTTCTGAACCATAAGTACGAGGCCTTCAGGCCAGGTCCTAAGAAAGAAATCGGAGTGACATTTGAGAACTTCCTGAAGATCGTCAATGCCTTGAAGGGCTATGGTAGAGTGTTCACCGATGGTGAACTAAATGACAAGTTCCTTAGATCCCTTAATAAGGAATGGGACACCAAGATGTGTTCCATCAGAGAATTTGGCTGGCTGGCAGAAACAGATCCGCAGATTCTGTTTGGGAAACTTCTGTCCTATGAGCTTCAGCTGAACACCAGAAAAGCAAAAAAAGAAGCCGATAAAGCCGCTGCCAGAGAGAAGACTGTTGCCCTAAAAGCCAATCACTCAAGGAAAGGTAAGGGTGCAACCTCATCCCGCTCTCGGAAAATGGATGAGGAAGAAGAATCTGAGCCATGCTCTTCCGGCTAAGAGCTATCTAAAGAAGACTTCTCCCTCATCACTCGGGAGTTCAAGAAGTTCCTCAAGTTGAGGAATCAAAGAAAGAGAGACGGCTCCTCCTCCAGACATCAGAAGAAGAATTATTCTTCTGATAGGTATGAATCCAAATAGAACAAACATTGCTCTAATTACATTATTTTCTTTGGATGCAAAAATCCAGGTCACGTCATCGCTGACTGCCACCAAGGCAAGAGAGATAAGGGGAAGGGAGAGGAGCACAAGTCCTCTAGAGATAAGAAGAAGGAGAGGAGCTACATCGCCAAAAAGCCAAAGACACTGAGTGAGTATGATTCCTCAGAGTCTAGTGATGATGAGGAAGCCTACTCCGGGATAGTGGGTTGCTCTAACTTAGAAGGAGACTGCCCCCCATTTATTGGGAAGGTAAAAGCTTGTACCACCCTCTCTGACTCTGACTATGAGTCTCCTGATGATGATCTCAAGGATAGCCCATCTGCCCGTGAAGCTGACCTCCTCGAAAAGTATGAGCTTCTGCTCAATACCTTTGAGGAATGCCGTAAGAGGTTGAGGGCTATGAAAAAGGAAGTCAAATTCATTAAGGCTGAGGGTGTGTCTCTAAGAGAAGAGATCACTAGCTTGATCTCTCTCCTACAAGAACACCTGGGCCTGACTTCTGAGCACTCAGAGTCTCTAAGGCTCCTTGACCTTAAACAGGAAGAAGTTAACAAGTTGGAAGAACAACTTTGCGGCAGAAAGGAAGATTGTTAAAAGCTTCTCTATGCCAAAGACTGTTCTTCCACTAGTTGATACCTTCTCTGCTCAGGATAAGGGGGCTGGCTTGGGGCATGTGGGTGTTCCTAGTAAATCATCCAGGAGAAACAGAAAGAAGAGGAAAAATAAGGCTGCTAAGAAGGCCTCTACTGTAGAAAAGGGAAAGGCCCCACTCAACCCTGTTGAATTCAGGAAGCCTGGCTTTCCCTGCAATGAACAGGACTTTGAGTCAACCTATGGCCACTTCTTCCGGCCCTCGGTTCAAAAGCCCAAGAGCCAGTATGATGGTTGGGCCTTCCCCCACAACTACGACGAGAGTGTCTTTAAGGCACCTTATGAGGAAATCCAAGTGGAAAATTATTGCCACTTCTCTAGTGGCCATAATAGGAAGCAGGCACCAAAAGCCAAGCCTGTTATACTGAAGGAACAGGAAGTGAAGAAATCATGTGATTGCTGTCATCATGATGCCTCCACCTCCAGATCCAAGGCCCCAGCTGGACCCACCATTCCCAGGGTGAAGCTGGAGCCTAGGAAGCGGTATAACAGGTTCGACTATTGGTGCTGTGGAAAAGTTTATCACTTTGCCGTAGATTGCTGGTTTAATCCAAGATTCAACGAGACTCCTCATGTTAGCAATGCAAGGTCGACCACTCGTAAGGTTAACCACCCGAGGGGGAGTATGCTAACAAGGAATCTAGGACCCAAGTTCGATTGGGTTCCTAAGGGAAACTGATTTTGTTTTGCAGGTATGTTCAAAGGCCACCAAAAAGCTTATCTGGTACTTGGACAGTGGATGTTCCCGGCATATGACTTGGACAAGAAGCCTGCTGCGTGATTACTCTCCAGTCGAAAATTGACCCAAAGTCATCTTTGGAGAATCAGATCGAGGAGTCACCAGAGGTTACGATATGATTTCCAACGGTATAATCTCTATCACCAACGTGGCCTATGTTGAAGGGTTAAATCATAACCTGATCAGTGTAAGTCAGTTGTATGATAAAGGTTATGACGTTAAGTTCTGCACGGATAAGTGCTTGATAATATCGTGTGCCTCTTCGGAGACGGTATTAATTGGCATTAGGAGCAGAAATATATTTTGTTTAGATTTTCTTAGCATAGATTCTTCTACCCCCGTGTTCCTAGTAGCAAAATGCAGTGCATCTCTTTGTGAACAATGGCACAAGAGATTAGCACATATTAATTTCAAGACAATTAATATGTTGTTTTCTAAGAACTTAGTAAGGGATGCCCCTACTATTAAGTGCATCAAAGATAGCCCTTGTCCTGCATGCCAGAAGGGCAAACAGACTCGGGCTACCTTTAAGGGCATTGCAGACAAAGACTCCTCCAGATGTCTTTATCTTCTGCATATGGACTTGTTCGGTCCAGTGCAAGTTCATAGATTAGGAGGCAAATCGTTTACGCTAGTGATTGTTGATGATTACTCTCGGTTTACGTGGGTGTTCTTTTTGAAACGAAAGTCAGATACGTTTGATATCTTCACAAGTTTTGTCAAGCAGATTCAGAATGAACTTAACTGCTCAGTGGTCAAAATTAGAAGTGACCATGGAATAGAATTCGAGTCTGGTGTTATGACAGAATTTTGTGAAGAACTTGGTATATTTCATGAGTTTTCCTCCCCGCGTACTCCTCAGCAAACTGGAGTTGTGGAAAGGAGAAATAGAACGCTCATTGAAGCATGTACGACAATGTTGAATGACGCCTCTCTTCCAGAGTACTTCTGGGTAGAGGCTTTCAATATGGCTTGTCATGTGAAGAACCGAGCGTTGATCAACAAGAATCATCGTAAGATGCCTTATGAGCTATTGAAAGGCAGGAAACCGACCATGTCCTATTTGAGGATTTTTGGCTGCAGATGCTATGTACTCAATAATGGGAAGTACCGCGTACTAAATTTGGTGAAAAATGCTTCGAAGGAATATTCATGGGCTATAGTAGCCATAGTCGGGCATATAAGGTCTTCAATAAGAAAACCCTTGTGGTAGAGGAGTCCATTAATGTTGTTTTTGATGAAGGAAGCTTGCTTCATAGCAATTCTTCAAGTGGCATTCTTGAAGATGCAGGTGCAAGACTTGAACAGCTAATTCTCGATGAGACTGCTAAAGATGTAACTCCCAAGTACGTCAAGGTTTCCACCTCAACGCCAACTGGAGAAGTTGAAGATAAGGATTGAGAAAATCTCCTAGAAGAAGGAGATGCTCGAGAAGATGTCAGAGCTCCTGATGCAAGACTCCAAGAACTCCGACACGTGAGGGATCATCCCAGAGATCAGATCATCAGAGATCCTCGTGATGGTGTCAGAACTCGGTGAGGTACAATTAACGAGATTTTGCACCTTAGTTTCCTGTCACAGGTTGAGCCAAAGAAGTTCGACGAAGCGAACAAAGATGCAACATGGATACTGGCCATGCAAGATGAACTGCATCAATTCGAACGATGCAACGTCTAGACGCCTTTTCCCAGGCCAAAGAACCAGAATGTGATCGGCACCAAGTGGATCTTCAGAAACAAACTGCATGAACACAGTGTCATCGTAAAGAACAAGGCCAGGCTGGTGGCTCAAGGTTACAGACAGGAGGAGGGGATTGACTTCGACCAAACCTTTGCACCAGTTGCAAGGCTCGAGGCGATCAGATTGTTCCTGGCGTATGCATCGCACAAAGGGTTCACTGTCTATCAGATGGACGTGAAATATGCATTCCTCAATGGAAAATTGAAAGAGGAAGTATATGTCACGCAACCCCCAGGTTTTGTTAATCCTACATTCCCTAATCATGTTTATTTTCTTAATAAAGCATTATATGGCTTGAAACAAGCTCCTCGAGCTTGGTATGAGACTCATTCTAGTTTTCTTCTTGAGAACAAGTTCTCGAGAGTAAAAATAGATAAGACATTGTTTCTTAGGGAAGTCAATGGCAAGATATTGCTGGTGCAAATCTATGTCGATGACATAATTTTCGGCTCTACGAAAAACAATCTTTGCAAAAAGTTTTCAAAACTTATGCAAGGAAAGTTTTAAATGAGCAGCATGGGAGAGCTAAAGTATTTCTTGGGAGTTCAAGTGAAACACTATGAGGATGGAAATTTCATCTCTCAGACGAAGTTCACAAATGAACTTCTCAAGAAATTCGGTATGGAGAATGCAACCTCTATGAGGACTCCAATGGGATCCACTGTGTCTCTAGGCAAGGATGAGAAAGGGAAACCTTTTGATGAAACCAAATACAGAAGCATAATTGGATCCCTGCTCTACCTTACTGCTAGTAGACCGGATATTATGTTTTCCACATGCGTATGTGCCAGATATCAGGTGAACACTAAGGAATCTCATTATGTCGCTGCAAAGCGAATTCTTAGATACCTTAAAGGTACACCAAATCTTGGCTTTTGGTACCCAAGAAACAATGATGTCTAGCTGATAGGATTTTCAGATGCTGACTTTGCAGGAAGCAGGGATGATAGGAAAAGCACTTTCAGGACCTGCCAATTCCTTGAAAGAAGACTTATTTCTTGGAACAGTAAGATGCAGAATTGTGTTGCAACCTCCATGGCTGAATCTGAGTACATCTCAGCAGGCAGCTGTTGCGCATAACTTCTATGGATCAGAAATCAGCTCAAAGATTATGACTTGCAGTTCAGAGAAGTTCCGATGTATTGCGACTCCTCGAGCGCAATAGCAATTGCGAACAATCCAGTGTCGCACAGCAGAACGAAGCATATTAAAGTGCATTATCACATCATTCAGGAGCATGTGGAAAACAAAGATATATCTCTCTGTTATGTCCCCACGGATAAGCAGGTTGCAGATATCTTCACAAAGCCCCTAGACGAGGCCAAGTTCAGTCTCTTCAAAACTGAACTCGGCATGCTGAACTATGAAGAGTGAAGACTGTACGGCTCAAGGCTCTTGGATCAAGGGGGAGCATCACAAAGCCCCTAGACGATGTATTGCGACTCCTCGAGCATGGATGCAAGATATGAGGGGGAGCATGTGGCTCCAAGTGAAGTCCCAGATTTGTAGAAGCCGAAAAGGGGGAGATTACCCTCTCGGCTAAGGCTAAGGTGGCTGCCAACGTTTAGTATGCTCTCAACTGAATTCTTAGGTTATGATTTTCATTCCCATAT
The DNA here is from genome assembly GCA_039513925.1 of Platanthera zijinensis. Classification (NCBI taxonomy): domain Eukaryota; kingdom Viridiplantae; phylum Streptophyta; class Magnoliopsida; order Asparagales; family Orchidaceae; genus Platanthera; species Platanthera zijinensis. Next base: position 154,330,229 of record CM077078.1, on the reverse strand, counting down.
GTTCTATTCACCTTAGCTTGTAGGGTTTAGGCTTCTTCAAATAGGGGGAGATTGTTGGGTATTGTATCCACAATGTACCTGATTTGAAGAAGTCCCTGAACAAGCTTAGGTGAATAGATAATGTATTTGATGATTTTCTTCAAGTTGTGCTTGCAGTTATTCCATGCTAACTACGCACCAATGTCAGGGTGCAGTGGGTCAATATACACGGGTCTGCACAACGTAATCCCTCATTGAGCAGATCAGTGTGTTGGCTCACGTGTACTCTCTCAATTGGAGTGTACTTATTTTAAAGTACAGGGTTTAGATTGATCGAGAGCTGAAGAGGAGCAAGGATGGGTTAAAGACCAACTCATGGGAAGAAAGACGAAGATTCGTCTAAGTTAAATTCGACGGGAATCACTAAGTGATTCTCGCTGATTCGACGGGAATCACTAGTGATTCTTGCCAAATCGTCGAGAATCACTCGATGATTTCCGCCGACTGCATCCGGCTGACTCAACGCCTTCAAGAATTTTGTTAATTCAGAATCATCGAGAATCAATAAGTGATTCTCGCCGAATCGTCGAGAATGACTATACATTCTCGCCGATTCGTCGAGAATTGTTTTGATTCTCGCCGATTCACTCCGGATGGCAGGCTTTTCTGCTAAAATTCTACCAAGGATAATTCGACGGGAATCATAAGTGATTCTCGCCGATTCGGCGAGAATCACCAATGATTCCCGCCGAATTTGCCTTAGGCGATTTCTACCTGCTCGCTGGACCGAACCAAGATATCAGGCGCTGTTTGGACCAGGCTTAGAGTTTCTCCTTGTGGGACCCACAACGGTCTTTTAGGGTTGATCTACAGTATAAATACTCGCGTTTTCTCAGACTCCAACAGTAATCAATCACAAAAAATCAAAGCCGCCGAGCGTAACCTAGCCGATCACGAAACTCGTTCCGTCGCCGGTGCCGCTCGCAAGATAGTCGCCACCGCTGATCTTAGAGGTCATCTTTGATCGTCCGGCAATAGGACCGAGGCTAAGCTTAGCGTCTCACGTTTCTATCTTGAGATCCTTTGTCTCTTGATTTGTTGAGCGGGAATATTTCTCCCCTCTGAATCGATTGAGACGATCGATCCAAGTAAGATCATTGGTAGACCTTGCTAGCTTCGTCAAGAAGTTTGGATCTACAAAGCATCGCCGCCGCAATCCTTTGACGCCGCCGATCTTGGGAAGATCCTCTCCAAGGGAGTGCTCCGATCGTGGACTCTTCGTCTTCTTCAAAAAAGCTTCATTGAACGAAGAGGGACATCGGGTTCTCCAAACGTAGTTTGTATTTCTTGTACATTCTATTTTAAATTTTTTGTAAAGGAACTTTGATTTCTCGTTGTAGGGTTGGGTGCAACCCGCGGTGGAGGAGTAGTGACTCCTTCGGGTGGAAGGGTTTCTTCCATAGTGTGAGGATTGGATTTCAATCCGTTTGGTGAAGTGACCGAGTAGTCCCTTGTTGGGAGATACGTCGAAGGGGGAGAGTGGACGTACCCAAATCAGGGAACCACTATAACTGCTTGTGTGTTTTTGTGTTGTGGTTGTTTTTGTTTTCTTGTGCAGGTTAATTTTTAATTCCGCAAAAGACTGCAAATCACCTATTCCCCCCCATAGGTGAAGATAGTTGACACTAGATAACTTTAAATAACAAAGACATCTAGATACTGTTCGAACACCCGGTTCATCAAGGTCATAAATGTGGAGGGTGCATTTGTGAGCCCAAAAGGCATCACGGTAAACTCGTACAAACCATATCTGCTGCTGAAGGCCATCTTCGGGATGTCCTCCTCCCGAATGCGAAGCTGGTAGTACCCCGACCTCAGATCCAGCTTTGAGAACCAATGGGCTCCCTCCAGCTGGTCAAATAACACGTCTATCCTTGGCAAGGGATAAGTATTCTGGACCGTCAAACTGTTCAGGGCTCGGTAATCTTTACACAGCCGAAGGGTTCCGTCCTTCTTCTTGACGAATAACACTGGTTCTCCCCATGGTGAAGAGCTAGGCCGAACAAACCCGACCTCCACTAACACCTGAAGCTGGCTTCGAAACTCCACCAACTCCTTTGGGTCCATTCGATAGGGAGCTCTGGATGCCGACTTCGCCCCCGGTACGAGCTAAATCTGAAAGTCCTTCTCTCGGTGCGGGGGTAGCCCTGGTAGCTTCTCCGGAAACACGTCGGCGAAGTCCCGCACTACTAGAATATTTGAAATGGAGTCCTTGGCCACGACCGCCTCAAAAAGGACCTAATAAACTTCTTCTCCCTGCAGGTGGGCCTTAACGGCCTGCATAGACGATAATAAGGTGCGGGGTGCTGGTATAATACCTTCGATGACAATGAAGGAGGTTTCGTACCTCACGGTGATCCTCTTCGCCACACAGTCAATCTGGGAATGGTTCCAGCACAGCCAAGTCATGCCCAGGATCAGATCGTAATCTGGCATCTTCAGAATCGTTGCTGGTGCCACAAACGCCTTCCTGCCGATCTTCGCTTCCATATTGCAATGAGCAGAGGTCATTAGCTCTGATCCATTGGGTAGGCACACCCTCATCATCTTTCCGATGAACGGCTCCACACCCGCCAATCCTTTAACGAAATCTTCCGACACAAATAAGTGCGAAGCACCAGTGTCGAAGAGCGTGTGAGCGGGCTTGCCGCTAACGAAGACTATGCCTGGGGTAATTAAGTATCTTAGTATTCTTGTTATAGTTGTCTTCTCTTAATTTCTAACTAGGTTATGTCTAGAAAAACTAGTTCATAGGAAGAAAAACTTAAAATTACTGTCATACCTACAATAACCTGCTCCGGGTTCCGGGGCTGTATCAAGTCTAGAGTATACACCTGCTCCCTCTCTAGCCTGAGTCCTCAGTCCTGAAATCCTCGTCCTCGATCATGTCCTCGTCTGCCAAACTGTCGGGGAGGTGGGGCTCCCTGATGTGCTAGTGGGGTTCTCGCCTCAAAGGGCAGTTCCTCTTGGTATGCCCCAGCTGATTGCACTGAAAGCATACCTGTGCCTGCTCTGCTTTCCTTGGCATCTCCAGCATCTATAAAGGCTGGGAAGCCAATACCCACTGACTTCTCTACTCCATCCCAGTCTCCTGATGAGGTTGATCCCCGTTCCTTCTCTCTCCAATAACCTGGCCTCGAGGACGGTCTCTACGACCTCCAATCACTGTATCATCAGCCGGTCTCTTCCGGATCTTATCTGTAAGAGATCCGCTTCTATCTTCTTTGCCATCTCCAGAATCCTGGCCAAACTCACCTATGAGACGAAGAGGATGGCCTGTCTCATGTCGTATTGTAGCCCCTTGTAATACCTCTAAGCATAGCCAGCGTCGTCCAACTGATAAGCGTCCGCATAGCGGGCCAGGTGAGTGAACTCCTGATAATACTCCACCACAGTCCTGTTCCCCTGCCTCAGCCATAGGAACCTATCCTCCAGCTCATCCCTCACTGACTGAGGTACAAAATGTCCCAAGAGCGCTGCTCTGAAATGCTCCCAAGAAATATTTGCGTAATCCATACCTGCAAAGGTGGTGTCCATCTGTGACTTCCACCACCTCTTTCCATGTGACTCCAGGCAAGAGACCTCCAAGGCAACTGCCTCCTCAGTGGGGCATTGGATCCCCGCAAGTATCTCACCACTCCTAAGTCCCCGGAAGACAGTCATCCAATTGGCCCCGGGGTTTGGCTGTGGAGCCGGGGCTTGCTGAGCTCTGAAGGCCTCCAGAATGACCGTCAGTGTTTGCCCCATCTCCGTATGCTGGAATAGAGCTGGAGCCGGTGGAGGTTGGACCACATTCGGAGCCTGAGGTGTCCCGTACATTGATGTAGGATTCGTCGTAGGCTACAAGGAAAAAGATTCCATTTGTTAGAGAACGTATGAATTGAATATAAGAAAGGGGTAGGATGGACTTTCACATGTGATTTCCCTTATGGGCACACCACTGCTTCCGCTGCTAGTTTGTCCGCAAACTAAGCTCGCACGGGGGTGGCCCAAGGTTTTTTGGACTACTTCTCTTCAGATCGAGGTTTGCCTCTGATAACACTTGTAAAACCCCCCCTTTTTTTTTCTTTTTCGACCACCGGGGTCTTAGCCAAGAATTGCCGCTTTACGGTGGCACCGACTCACGGGAAGGCCGCCACTACAAAACGCCAATTCTGTCGGCCTTTATCGATCACAAGGAGAGAAGTAAGTGTACACTTAATGTAAACAAGTCCACAGAAACACATATGAATATAAATGAAATCACATCCAGTCCATCAGTAATATCAAATAAAATTACTGCAAAGATCAGTTCAGAAGAAATATAAAGAAACGGGCTCGAGCCCGGTACATCAGAGTCCTCACTACAAATCACTCATCGCGGAAGCTATAAAAATACTTATCACTCACGGAGATTGTCGCAGGTTCTCCGGTGCTAGACTGGCCAACCTCCATACGCACCGTACTCCGCTGGTGCTAGTCCCTGGGCTGCTGGGCCCTGTCTCCCATCCGGAGCTCTGGTAATATTGTGGTTCGAAAACCATTAGTCAGAAAGACTAAGCCCTATCATCCCCTACCCCTCCCCCTACGGCTCCTAAGCACTGAGCTGAGAGGAGGAAAGGGAAGCTACAAAGGTGGAGAATAATCAAGCAGATGACAATGGAGCTAGTCTAACAACTATCATGGTGTATAAAATACTATCTAGAATAAAGTACATCTAGATATTCTATGGTAGTGAGCGGTAAGGTAGACATGTGGTAAGTAGGATAACAAAAGAAGACAAGTGGAACAAGTAAGTAAGTAAGCAAATAAGTAAGTAAGTAAGTAAGTAACCTTAACTTATATGAATGCCCATACAAACTTATAAGTTAAGGGGTCTTCTACAAGGCTCCCATCGTATAAAAAGTCCCATACCAATTTATACGTTGGGGTGTTAGTTGTATGCAAATATGAGTGTAGTGATATGCTATGCCATGAATCATGCAAGTGCAACTCACGCACACGACTCTATGCGCACAGACCTTTAGTTCCCCCTATTCGGGCAGCTAGCTTCACTCCCAGGAACCTCTGTAGTGGCAAACGGAGATAGTGGGCCGCCCCCCAACTCCTAGGAGGGTATCCACACTATCGGGCCTAGCCCTTCCGTACGCCCCTAGAAGAACACAACCTAGACTATCTGCGTACTTGTGCTTGCTATATCCACCAGACTATCTTTGTCTAAGTGTCCCACACCGCCGAGTCAACGTACCGATGTCGGTGTGAACGACAATCAAATACCAAATACCCACGACCTTATTCTGTACTCAAAACCCTCGAGCCCCCGGCTCCCCGGACTGTCCCGTCTGTGCATCTACCTTCAGAGCTACCGTCTGAATGGCAACCAAACAAACGTATTCTACCTCCCTAGCTACCGGGGTGTGTGTATGTGCAACCCTAGTTATACTAGTTGCTCTTTTAGTTTATCATTCCTACGGTTTACGTTAGCCCAGTACTGCCCCCGGTAATTCCCGTGAAGGGCTCTCAAAGGGCACTAGGAACTATGATGGTAGCTGAAGTCCACCGTTCCCTTTCACAAGGCACTTATTGTTATTGGTTGATACCCATTACCCGATCCCTTTTAAATTACTTTAGATCTAGCCCTAGAGTATTAAGACTCTTCCTCTCTTACCGGGGAGGACGATCTTTCGTCGATCCCGGACGCCACTTAACACTAGTCAATCTCACACCCTACCCATCCTGACTTCCAATAATGAACTTGATTTAACTTACCCTATCCAAACAAGCAAACTACCAAAATTCTGCCTCCCCAAGTTCATCATCCACTCTAGTTCCGTTTCTGTGGTTTTACTAAACGCAGACCATCCTAAGCTATATGAGGTATTCAAGGGGTGGTACTACAAATTGTCTTCTTAATCTCCTATAATATTTACTGGAGGTCTATCGTGACATAATTAGTCTAAATCCAGAAAATAATAATTTTCCTAATTTATCTTACATTTAATTAATTTCCTTTAAAGTTTCTAAGGGCTACCAATTGAACATGAAGTGAACTTTTCAGGTATGTATAAAGCTTCATAAAATCATAATAAATCCTAAACCACAATTTAACAGTAAAGCCAAGATATAACAATTTTTCCAATAATTTAACGACTCTAATTTAATTTTGATAATAAATCCTATCTCCTTTCATTAATGAAGTAAGTGCAGTAAATAATCATCTAAAAATTCTTAATTAATCTTCTAGAGCAGATACTGTCCTAAAAACATCAGTGGCCAAGTTTCATAATTCTTTAATGGGGATTGAGCTCTAGAATAAATAATTACAAAAATCTCAAAAGGCTATATTTGTGAAGCAAGTATTGTAAAAGCTTGGTCAGGGAGGGGGAACGGCAAAACCTTCAATGGTCATTATTGGTCCATTAAAGCTTGGGTCAACCATGGTGGAGGGGGGCTAAAACAGCTCAATCCAGCAAAGCTAACGGCTGGAAACTTCTCATCTTCCCTAGAGGAGTTGGATCCATCCGTAAAAGGGGGAGAGGGAAAAGCCACGACATCAAATGCCATTGATGGCCATGAAGGCAGGCTCTCGGTCATGGCCGTAACCCTCTTCTTTGCAAAACCGTCGGTCCACGTGTAAAGATTGACCGGTCAACTTAGTTTAAGTAAGACTTATTAGGTCTTAATAGGATAAAATGGCCCACTCCCTAGACCGGCCCGGTTCAGCTGAACCAGCACCCAGCCAAAACAAATCTGCTAGAAAAGACTAAGTAAAATGGCGTTGAGTGAGCAGCCATCCTTGCTACTGCGTTGAGTGAGTTCTGCTCACTCAACGCCATCCCAGATACGGTGTTGAGTGAGCTCTGCTCACTCAACACAATCAAGAATGGCCTCCCAGACTATGGCATTGAGTGAGCTCAGCTCACTCAACGCCATCCGGATTATGGCGTTGAGTGAGCTCTGCTCACTCAACGCCATCCATAATATGCCCTTTTAAACGATGGCGTTGAGTGAGCTTAACTCACTCAATGCCGTCCAGATTATGGCGTTGAGTGAGCTCTGTCCACTCAACGCCATCCACACAACACCAAATGGCATTGAGTGCGGTCAGTGCACTCAATGCCGTTCAACTTATGGCGTTGAGTGAGCTCAACGCACTCAACGCCATTCCGCTTGACAGATTACGACGTTGAGTGAGCTAAGCACACTCAACGCCATCCAGTATACGGCATTGAGTGAGCTCAGCTCACTCAATGCCAACCAGACGACACCAGATGGCGTTGAGTGCAGTGTGTGCAATCAACGTCGTCAAGCTTATGGCTTTGAGTGAGCTAAACTCACTCAACGCCATCCAGACTACGGCATTGAGTGAGCTTAGCTCAATCAATGCCATTCCAAAATCACGGGCGTGACGGATCAGTCACGGGCGTGTCAGGCCCATGTTGAAATTTCTGAGCTCGTTGATCGTCTTTCTGAGGTCGACGATCGTCGATGGTGTCACACCCTAGGTCACGGGCGTGACGGGTCGGTCACGAGCGTGACCACCCCTTGACTTGAAATCTTTGTCGATAAACTTCAATTCCTGAGTTTCCTAGGGTTCTGTTATGACAAAACAACTCCCAGGGGTCTAATTAGAAATGGGATGTTACACAATGTCTACTTGAAGGTCAAGCTGTTCAAAGGTGTTCGTGTATTCAGAGACTGAAGAAGTTGAGACCGAGATTTTTTGATTCCTTCGAGATCACAGAGCGCATAGGCAGAGCAACCTATTGGTTGGCATTGTCCTAAGAGCAGAGTGGATTACACGATGTTTTCCATGTCTCGGTGCTGAGGAAAGCCATGGTTGAGCCAAGTTATGTGGTCAAGCCGGCTGCAATGCAAGCAGTAGAGGAATTGAGGACAATCGTTCATCTAGTTTCTGTGCAGGATTCAGAAATTCGGTGCTTGTAGAATAAAGAAGTCTAGCTCATAAAAGTACATTGGGACAATTGCGGGCGAGATGAATTCTCTTGGGAGTGAGCATGCGATGCGGGAAGACTTTCTGGAACTGTTCGCTTAAGGTGAGTTTTATGTCTTTGTTATCATTTTAAATTTCGAGGAAGAAATTTTTTTAAGGGGGTGGAGAGTAAACACCCCAAAATTTTATCGTGTGTGTGAAGTGTTGGGACAATTTGTAGTAGGAAAGCTAACGTGTGATAGTAGTGCTACCACATGAAGTAGCCTTTTTCCCCTTGTCCAAATGGTATAGTTAATGTGATCGCGTCCTTGGGTAGATGCTTTCCATCGAGAAAATATCATCAATAGAACATGCCATTGTCATTGTGATGAGTGTAGGGCAATGTATCGTTGAGAAGCTAAAGACATGTTGTAACACCCCTATCCGTCACATAGCATATAGTAGTAGGTCCGACCGGGGCCCGACGCCTTATACTACGGACAGACCGGTTGGTTACTCATTGAAACCAATCAACCAATCACAACATCCTACGCAGAGCATCTAGTGGAAGTAAATTATTAAGTTGCATAAGTAAAAAGAACCTAGCCAAGCATGAATGTCCGCTACTCAAACCCGTAGGAATGTATAATACACAAATATTGGCCTTATGGCCTTACAAAAGTTTGCTTAATAAAAGTGTCTTCCAAACCTCAGCACGCAGGACGGTCACATATGAGTACAAAAAGGAAAACACTCAAAAATTGGCCTTAGAGGGCCGATACAGCAACTTGGGCATTAACCCGCTATTTAGCACTCGGCTCCGCAGTACCTGCAAGTAACAATCCATCGCACGGTGGTAAACAAGAGCAATGGTGAGCTAAAGCTGACAAAATTATAACGATTTCGCCCCCAAACCGGGGCGGCAAAGCTCCTTTCCTACACTTGTTAGTAAAACAAGTAACATAGAAATTAAACACCACATCATAGGTGCACGCACTCACGGCCGTACACCTCGTGCTCTCAGGGCACTTACTCGGCAAAGCCACTCTAAACCCCGTCCGGTCCTTGACTCCACCACCATCCCCATGGGTCGAAAACCTCTTGAGCATTTAGTCCTTTCGACCGCAGCCTAGACTCGTTCTCCAAACCTCGGCAAGTCCCACGTACAACTTTAGGTAACTTTAACCAAGCAGACGGAGCAGGTAGGGGTCCACCAGTCCGTTGCTCACCACGCCGTTGCCATTTTGCCTTTGACGCGGGCTAAGCTTTCCTAGTCCCAACTATCGATCAAACACAGTACATAGCCCCGCTATGTACCCGGTTGGCTCCCAAGCCACCAATATGACAGAAATGCATTTCCGTCCAGGTTTCCGGGTGCACCTTGGGGTTAAACCCCAAGATTCCCTTATGCATTCTAACGCATAGCAACCCGAAAACAATCAAAATGCTCGGAGTCTTCTCTGGCTAACAATGCATAACAAATCATCACCGATACAGACAAACATGTCCGGGTAGTCTTCACACATCATGCCTATGTCCGTACTACGATTTCGGACTCTAACAAGGGGGACTTTACATATCTACCCCAAGGAATACTGCAAACTCGCCACACACTCGCGGGAGAAGGGTTTTCCTATGCAAAAGAAGAAGAGCTTCACATGCTCGAGATGAGAATCTTTACCGTAGCGTTTCTTCTCAGCACCATGACGATCCAGTCGGATGGAAAGCACCGTATCGGCCTCGCCTTCGCGGATCTGGACTCGGATTGAGAATCGGAGCTCCGAAGCTCCACCAGCGGCCGGAGTTGACCTCCTTCTTCCTCCTAGCTCTCCCCTCTCTCCAAAACTCTAGAAAGAGATTAGACCCAAAAGAATGAGGGTTTGAACCCCCAATCCCGGGTATATCCCAGCTAGAACAGCCCTGTGTCGTTGGATCCCAAAATAAGGAAACGGACGATTACGATTTAGCCTCAAAATAAAAAATCTGGGCCGAACACGGGTTGCAACACGGCCGTCTGCATGGCCGTGTTACCCATTCGTCGTCAATCCCACATCCCGACCAGTACACGTCCTATGACACGGCCTCTTACATGCCTGTGTTATATGTGACACGCCCGTGTCAGTACCCGTATCATGACCCATGTTACATGACAGGCCTGTGTCAGTACCCGTGTCATGAGCCGTGTCACATGGCACGCCTGTGTCAGTACCCGTGTCACTACCCATGTCACATGACACAGGACCGGAAATGACTCGAGACGGACACGTCCATGTGACACGCCCGTGTCCTTTGCTGTGTAGCTCTCACAGCACAAAATGGCAAATTGCCTGAGCACGACACGCCCTGGGACACGCCCGTGTCCCAGGCCGTGTGCCTTCACCCGACGATCATTGACCGCCAAAATGTCGACCACGCGACTTGTAGCCGAGCACGCCCCTGACACGGCCCTGGGACATGCCCGTGTCCCTAGTCATATGACCCGTTCCAAGTCCTAGACTTGGATCAAAACGTCACCCGTCCCTTTTTTGAGTTTCGGGGTGTTACAACTCTCTCCCTCTTAAAAGAATTTCGCCAACGAAATTAAGTAAAGGAACCAGAAAACCTTAAGCGGTACCTGAGAAAAATAACTCTGGGTACTCCTCTAGCATAATTTTCTCCCGTTCCCAAGAGTACTCCTCCCGACCACAATTGTCCCACCGGACCTTTACCATCCTTATCTCCTTATTACGGTGTCGCTTAACTTCAAAGTATTCAATACGAACGGGCTTGACCCTAGTCGTCAACCCTTCGTCCACCGACACTTGATCAACTGCGATCACCTTCGAAGGCTCTTGCACCGCCTTCCGCAACACTGAAATGTGAAATACATCATGTAGACCACTCAACTCAAATGACAGCCTTAGGCGATGAGCCGTTTCACCAATCCGCTCCAGAAATCTCATGTGGTCCAAGGTATCTTGGGCTCAGCTTCTTCAAGAGTCTCACCCGTGAAACATTATTGAACGGCTATAGCTCCCAATACGCCAACCACGAACTCTACACTCCGATGCATGGCATTAAAGCACTTATCTTGCCTCACCTGAGCGATTAGCACAAGTTCTCGTACGGTTTGCACCAAAGGTGTAGTGTTTACAACCTCTTGCTTTAAATACAACTTCGCGTCATCCGTTTCTAACCACGACCACGGCATGCGACCACTTCGACCTTATAGGGCCTCAAAGGGCGCAATTTGTATGCTCGCTTGGTAATTAATGTTGTATGCAAACTTTACCAAAAATAGATGGCCTACCCACTGCTTCTCGAAGTCCAGAACGCACATGGGAAGAATGTCCTCCAACGTCCTGTTGACCCTCTCGGTCTGCCCATCCGCCTGCGGATGTAAGACTGTACTAAACTACAACTTAGTCCCCAGTATTTGCTGCACCCACCTCCAATCATTGGATGTAAAATGTCCATCTTGATCGCTCATGATGTTACGGGGCACACTTAGCAGTCTAACTATGTTATCCACAAACATCTTTGTAAGTTACTCCAAAGAATCATCCTTCCTATGCGGAATGTAATGCGACACTATTGTTAAACCAACCACGATCAACCAAAAAGCGTCGTTTCCCCACTGTGACCTTGGCAAGCCATGCACATAGTCTAGTCAAACTTCTACTCCGGAATAGGCAAGGATTTCAAGAAACCCCCGGCTTTTGGCACTCTGTCTTCACTTAAGGCGCAAGACTGGCATTTTCCCATATACAGTGCCACAACCTTCTAGAGACCTGGCCACCAAAACAATGTCTTTTGATCTCGGTACATCTTCATGCTCCCTAAGTGAATTGAGTACTTGGTAATCGTACCACAACTCCAACCATTAATTTCCCACATTAGGGCCACACAAACAGTTTTCTTTCCTTGGCAGTCCACGTTCAACCGTCGATTTGGGACTTTGACCCATCGAAGCCGTATCCATGATCTCCTTCACGCTACTTTCCCAATCCATAGTCTGCCAAATCCCATCCGCCATGTCATACTGAACTTCCGTCTAGTTCAATAACGCTTCGATGCTAGCCTGCTTGTCAGACAACGGATCTCTAACGCCCCCGACTCCCGAATTAACCTCTTTCCATGAACCGACAACCAGTTGGCTTGGCCGGGAGCCCTGCGTCTCAACGCATCCACAACTACATTGCATTACCCCGGGCACAAAATAAATTTCGAACGTATAGTCCCCCAGGAACTCCATCTCCGTTGCCTCAAGTTCAGATCATTTTGATCGAACCGATATATCAGGCTCCTATGATAGGTATAGACATCGGCTTTTACGCTGTACAAGAAATGCCTCCACAGTTTTCTCACAAAACACACAACCACTAACTCCAGATGGAAGACTGGGCAATTCCTCTTATGCTCTCTCAATTAGCGCAAGCCATAAGCCATAACATTTCCATGATGCAGCAGTACGCAGTCCAATCCACTGCCCTAGGCAGTGTTATAGATCTTAAAGACTTTGGTCCCACTCAGAGAACTTAGTATCGGTCCCGTGGTTAACTGACTCTATAACCCTTCGAAAGCTTGTGCGCACTCGCGCCTCTTAAACATTTTTTTTAAGTTTTTCCCTGACCACGTTGTGAGGGGTAATTCTATCTGCGAGAAGTCCTCTACAAAGCGCCTGTAGTAGCTGGCCACCCCAAAAAACTCTGGACTTCCGCTACCGAGACAACACAGGCCACCCTTGTATCGTGACTAACAATGCTGGATCCACCCACTCCCACTCTACCAACTATAGGACCAAGGAGCGCTACCGAGAATAACCCAGGACTCGCGTTTGGAGAACTTGGCGTATAAATGGTTCCTCCTTAGCGTCCACAAAACACAAAGTAGATATTCAGAAGTGATATCCTTCGCACTGTGAGTACATCACCATGTCGTCGGTGAGATGATCACAAAGTGGTCTAGGTACTCCCTGAATGTTCTGTTCATCACTTCCATGAACACTGATGGTGCATTAGTCAGCCCGAACGGCATGACTGCACACTTGGAATGCCCATACCTTACGTTGAACACTAGCTTTGGGGCTTTGCTTTCCCTTATACTCAGCTGATACTAACCAGACTTAGGATCCAACTTTAAGTATACCGATGACCCGACCAACTGATCAAGAGATCATCAATCCTTGGGATCGTGCACATGCTCTTTTCCGTTAACTTATTCAGTTCCCCATAAACGATATAGAGGCGCAAACTCCCCTCCTGCTACTTAACAAAAAGGACCGGTGCGCTCCAAGGTGAAAAACTTGGACGCACATAACCCTGCTCCAACAACTAGTCGAGTTGAATCTTCAGCTTCTCCATTTCCTTAGGTACCAACCTAAAAGGAGAGTGTGATACAGGTTTGGCACCTGGCACAACTCAATCGTGAAATCGATCTCACGCTACGGTGGGGCTCCAGGGAAACCATCTAGGAAACACATCAGGATATTCGGTTACCCCCGATAAACTATCGAATGTAGGCTTAGGCTTCATAGCCTCCAATGGTGGCAGTAACGACACTTGCAAGTCAGACTCCTGACCCCCAACCCGCACCTTTACGATACAGGCTCTCTCTTTGCATGCATTGAACAACCACTAGTCAACTACACATCCAATTTGTCCTATACCATCGAAGGAGGTACTCTGATGTGTGCTACAAATCCTTCGGACAAAAGGAGTGCGACGCTCCCGTATCGAACAATGCTCTCGCCGGATTACCAACAATCCAAACAAAGCCTAAGAACCTCCAGTCCTAAGCTAATACGCATAAGGTATCAGGTATAAGAAGCTAGTTTGCTATCAAGAAAACAATACCTGACATCGCGACGGTCGGCCACATGGCCTCCTGTTGGCCAAGGATGTCCACTCCCGGTTTGGCCAGTGTAAACAGCGATGCGGTGGACGCCACCGCCTTGCCCTTCTCTTCAGATATTCCCCCCGACTTCTTTTCGGACATTGGGAAACCACTTCGACAATCCCGGTCATAGTGCCCCGGCTTTCCACAGGCAAAGCATGCATCCGGTGTTTGGACTGTAGTCGCTGCGGATGTGCTAGAGGAAGGGATTAGACTTGACCTCCTAGCCTTCTTGCACCACCTTTAGTACCCATATTTTGAGGTTAGCATTTTGAACATCATTTCCTTTACACCAGAGGCTTCAACTTCTCCTGCCATAGCTTTCGTTGTCTTCTAAGCGCCCTCCCAACAATCTCTGGCAAAGTGCCCTTTCTTGCCACAAGAATGACTGTTGTAAGTGGTTTGGCTAGTAGATGATCTAGCCTCTTTTCTTACCGTTTTGCGGTAGGTAGTATTTTTAGGATTTGCAGGGTTCGGTACCCTATCCACTGGTATTTGGTGAGTTTTCCCAAACTCTACTTCCAAGGCTCTGGCAGACTCCACCAAAGCTTGGAATCCTAATAGCTTTGGTCCTAGCAGTAGGATACACAACTCGCTGCCCAGGCCATTATAAAATCTATCAACTATAGATTGATCGCTTTCCCATTCAAATCCTAGGTAGCGCCTTACCATAAGGAACGTTTGCAAGTATTCGTTAACTGAATGCGCTCTTTGCACCATAATCATGCTCATCTACTGCCCTAATGGACCTCCAAATGCACTTTGCTCCAACATACCGCCCGGTGTTGGGGCCATCTCAGGGATAGAGGGTTGCACATTTCTCCCATGTTGTGCGTTGGTCACAACGAACACCGCTTCAACCACTCTTCTTATGGTTTACAAAGAAGTAGGGGTCTCAGGCATGTCGCTTGGTGCAGCACATTGCTCAGAAAACGTGCGCTCAGGCTGCTACGCGCCACTCCCAGACACCTATAGTCATACAAAACACCGATAAGTGCCCGAACTAAATTGCAAAAAGCAATTATAGGAACACAGAGGTTCCCCAAACATGTGTATTTTCATTTCTAAGTGGACATTCATGGGTTCTTTCATGTTATAACGATGACACACACACACATGTGCTCACTACCCCTTAAAGTGAATTCGCCCACGAATTCATTTAAGCTTTACCGAAACCGGTAGTTTGATACCAAATTATAACACCCCAATCCGTCACATAGCATATAGCAGTAGGTCCGGCCGGGGCCCAACGCCATATAATACAGACAGACAGGTTGGTTACTCATTGAAACAAATCAACCATCACAACGTCCTATACAGAGCATCTAACGGAAGTAAATTATTAAGTTGCACAAGTAAAAAGAACCTAGCCAAGAATGAATGCCCACTACTAAAACCCGTAGGAATGTATAATACACAAATATTGGCCTTATGGCCTTATAAGAGTTTGCTTAATAAAAGTGACTTCCAAACCTCGGCACGTAGGCCAGTCACATATGAGTACAAAAAGGAAAACACTAAAAAATTGGCCTTCGAGGGCCGGCACAACAACTTGGGCTTTAGCCTGCTATTTAGCACTCGGCTTCGCAGCACCTACAAGTTACAATCCACTGCACGGTGGTAAACAAGAGCAACGGTCAGCTAAAGCTGACCAAATTATAACGATTCTGCCCCCAAACCAGGGCGGCAAAGCTCCTTTCCTGCACTTGTTAGTAAAACAAGTAACATAGCAATTAAACACCACATCACAGGTGTACGCACTCACGGCCATACACCTCGTGCTCTTAGGGCACTTACTCGGCAAAGCCAGTCCGAACCCCGTCCGGTCCTTGACTCCACCATCACCACCATGGGGCGGAAACCTCGTAAGCATTTAGTCCTTTTTTGTCGCAGCCTAGACTCGTTCTCCAAACCTCGGCAAGTCCTACGTAAAACTTTAGGTCACTTTAACCAAGCAGATAGAGCTGGTAGGGGTCCACAAGCCCATTGCTCACCCCGTCGTTGCCATTTGGCCTGAGACACGGGCATAGCTTCCCCAGTCCCAACTATCGATCAAACACGGTACATAGCCCCTCTATGTACTCGGTTGGCTCCCAGGCCACCAATATGACAGAAATGCATTTTCGTCCAGGTTTCCGGGTACACCTTGGGGTTAATCCCCAAGATTCCCTGATGCATTCTAATGCATAGCAACCCGAAAACAATCAAAATGCTCGGAGTCTTCTCCGGCTAACAATGCATAGCAAATCATCACCGATCCAGACAAACATGTCCGGGTAGGCTTCACACATCATGCCTATGTCCGTACTACGATTCCGGACTCTAACAAGGGGGACTTTACATATCTACCCCAAGGAATACCGCAAACTCGCCACACACTCGCGGGAGAAGAGTTTTCCCATACAAAGGAAGAAGAGCTTCACATGCTCGAGATAAGAATCATTACGCTAGCATTTCTTCTCGGCACCATGACGATCCAGTCGGATGGAAATCACCGTATCGGCCTCGCCTTCGCGGATCTGGACTCGGATTGAGAATCAGAGCTCCGAAGCTCCACCGGCGGCCGAAGTTGACCTCCTTCTTCCTCCTAGCTCTCCCCTCTTTCTAAAACTCTAGAAAGAGATTGAACACAAAATAATGAGGGTTTAAACCCTCAATCCCGGGTATATCCTAGCCACAAAAGCCCTGAGCCGTTGGATCCCACAATAAGAAAACAGACGGCTACAATTTAGCCTTAAAATAGAAAATCTGGGCCGAACACAGGGTGCAACACGGCCGTGTGCATGGCCGTGTTACCCATTCACTGTCAATCCCATAGGCCGACCAGTACACGGCTTTTGACACGCCCGTGTCACATGTGATACGCCCGTGTCAATACCTGTGTCATGACCTGTATCACATGACACGCCCATGTCATGACCCGTGTCACATGACACGCCCGTGTCAGCACCCGTATCACTACCCGTATTACATGACACAGGACCAAAAATGACCCGAGATTGACACGGCCATGTGACACGCCCGTGTCCCTGGCCGTGTAGCTCTCACAGCACAAAACGGCAAATTGCCTGAGCATGACACGCCCTGGGACACGCCCATGTCCCAGGCCGTGTGCATTCACCCGACGATCATTGACCGCCAAAATGTCAAACACGCGACTCGTAGCCAAGCACGCCCCTGACACAGCCCTGGGACACACCCGTGTCCCAGGCCGTGTGACCTATTCCAAGTCCCAGACTTGGCTCAAAACATCACCCATCCCTCTTTTGAGTTTCGGGGTGTTACACATGCACTAGAGCTAGTACTGGTAATAGTGTATCATCGTGATAGCTATTGTATTATCGTGGAGAATTGTACGTCCTCATGAAGTCTCGACGACTTAAGATGGACAACAAGCTCTCTATTCTTGAGCTATCTAGCACGGTAGGAGGTAACTGTCGAACGGTAGTTTGCAGAACTAGATCCGTAAATAGGTGATTTTGGGGTGTCCAATCTTCTTAAAACTTGATTTGATGGATCAGATCTATTTTCTCATGACCCCTAAATAGGCCAGAGGATTTTTCTACTATAATTTTCTAAGACCTTTGCGACTAGGTTAGAATGGGAGCTCAAAGGAGTAAGAAGATCAAGATTCCACCCTTATTTGAGCTTTGGAGCTCCGTTCGTCGATCCGAGATTGTATGTGCAAAGAGGACTAGAGGGCGCACATTTCAATCCATGCTAATCATGTTTTTCATGGAGAGGAAGAAATATCATAAGGTAACGTCATCACTCCTCCCGGTCTTAGGGTGTCTTCATGGCAACTTTTTGTTTATGCCATTATTTTCTTGAAATTTTGGCATTGGATCTCTCAAATGAGAAGTGTTCGAGTCGCCTTGGTAAAAGAGGAACCTCCTGGTCGATTTAGTCCATCCCCAACATATTTTTCATTAGAAAAAAATTGCATTAGTTGATTAGGCATTGTGGGTGAATTCGAAATCATGACTGGTAGTCCGTATCGGTAATGTTGTTTGAAGTGTATATTCAAAATTTACTCAAAATTTGAATGCAGTGAAGACAACGTTGTGATGCCCTTATTTTCATGTGAGGGAAAATGTTGCCTTAAAAAAGGTAAAATGTGCATGTTGAATGCTTGGTTAAATATGGTGTACACTTGTGTAATAAGGCGTGGCTCGCTAGTCCCATAATATTGTGATTCACGTATAGGTAGTGTCCTTGCAAGATAAAACCCTTATTGGCCGAACTTTTTCTAATGGTTTGATGAAGTTGACGGACAAGCATGATGGTGTTGTGATCCATGTGTGATTGGGGTCTCAGCGACTTAGTCGGTTTAAGAGAAATTGACGGGATTGTTTAAGCCTTTGGACAAGCCTGATGGTGTTGTGGTCCATGTGCGGGTGGGGTATAAGAAATAGTTCACATTGTTCAGCTTGTACACCGCAGGGGAAATTAAAGTACATGTGTGAGGTAATTGATGTGATATGATGATTTGTTAGAATCATACATGCTATTGGGTGCCTTGGGTGAAACCCAGATTTGCATACATGCTGTATTGGTAGGCACCCTTTTAATTATCTGCTCAACATAGAAATGTGGATGTTTCTTGTAACACCATTACTTAAGATATTTTTATTTATTTTATGCTTTATTATACTGCATTTGAAGTGTTGTAGGGTTATGGAGTTCCCCAGGTTTGGCGAGGGATGACCAGTAGGGGGTATTGTTACATCATTTGTAGTCTGTTATAGCTGAGCCTCATTATACCACATATTTTGTGATGGTTGCAGGGCAAGGATCGCAAGCTAGTGCTAGCTCGCCTGCCAAAAAGGCCTAAGACTCACAAAGTGTATGTCCTCCTACTATTTTGTTGCATGTTTCTTTTTATTATGTTACGACTTGCCCGCTAAGGTTGTATAGGAATGTTTTTATATTTGATGATTTGTGATGTTTAGATTATTATTTTTGATGTTGGCAATATAAGACCATAAGAAGAGTGGACTCCTATGATTTTGTGGACAACTTCTAGTCTTCAGTTAGTGTTTCCATTATGCTATTTTGAGTTTTGTGTTGGGTGGTGTTCTTATAGCATTTTATAATACTAAAGATATGGGGTATATATGTGGTGGGGTCCCTATCGGACCCATATTATATGGTCATTATAGGGGAGGTGTTACACATACTTCACAATCTTGTTATTGGCTAGGAATTTTAAACATAGGTCCTTATATAGGATGACTTCTTCTGGGCTTACTAGGAGTAGGACTACTCCAGCACCTTTCTCTCCTAACATGCCATCACAATATAGAGCCCAACAGGCGATGTAGGATCCTTCTTTGGAAATTGGCTCTGGAGGGATCGTGTAAATAAAGTCATCGAGCACCTGAGAATTAATATCCGATCAAGGGAGAAATTGGATATCAAATTCTTCGAGCTCGACTGCCCACTTAACAAGTCTTTCAGAGACCTCTAGTTTTCTAAGTATGGTCTGCAGTGGCAGTTGTATTAGTACCTTTATTCTGTGGGCCTGTAAGTAGGGTTGGAGCTTTCTTATTGAGAAAATGAGGGACAAAGATGTCTTATCTGCTAATGGGTATCAAGACTCTGTGTTTGTGAGTACTTTGTTATGGTAATAAACTTGTCAACCAACTCCTCCTTCGTCTTTCACGAGAACAAAGTTGAGGACTGTTGGGGATACTACTAAGTATAAGAATATAGGCTAACTTGGGACTTGTTTTGACAGGAGTGGGGGGAATCGAAGTACTTCTTGAGGTGCTCAAATACTTTCTGGCATTCAAACGTAAGTTAGAACCATATGTGCCCTCCCCCTAAAAAAAAGACTTGAAGAAGGGGAGGTACTTGTCGCTTATTTGTGCCAAGAAACGTGAGAGTGCAGCGATCATTCCATTCAACTATTTTAATTCCTTGATTGTTCTAGGCAGTATCATATTATCTAGTGCCATGGTCTTTTCTGGGTTCGCCTCAATCCCTCGATGGGTCACCATAAAACTCCAAAACTTTCCTATCAAAATATCGAATGCACATTTGTTAGGGTTGAGCAGTATTTTGAAGCGATGAATGAGTTGAAATATTCTTTCCATATCTTCCAAGTGACTGTGCTGATAGATGCTCTTTACCAACATATCATCGACATAGACCTCAATTGTATTGCCACGAAGATCTTTTAACACCTTGTTCATCATCCTATATTAGGTCTCTCCAACATTCTTTTGGCTGAAGGGCATCACCTTGTAATAGTTGAATCCTTTATTTGTTCGGAAAGCAGTATGCTCTTCGTCGGTCGGGTTCATTCAAATCTTATTGTATCTCAAATAAGGGTTCATGAAGCTGAGGTGTTTGTGTCCAGATATTGCCTATATGAGCTGGTCAATCCTTGGAAGAGAGAATCAATCCTTTGTGTAGGGTTAGTTCAGGCTGCTATAATCGACACACATCCTTCACTTCTCAGAGACGTTCTTTACCATAATCGCGTTCGCTATCCATGTTGGGTATTCAATATTACAGATAAACTTTTCTTCTAAGAGTTTCGTTACTTCTTCTTCAATGGCCTGGAGATGCTCTAGGGCGAAATTTCTCTTCTTCTTAACAACTGGGAGATAGGAGGGATTGATATTCAAAGAATGTAGAATAACTTCAGAGGCTTCTCCTGACATATCTTCTGGGCTCTAAGTGAAGCTATCTGTTGGGGAAAACCCTTTTTTCTTTAACATAAAAAATTAATTATAAGTTATTTTACTATCTTGGATTTTTACCCATATTGTATTGTGAGGGTAATATGATCATAAATATCCTAGGAAGCCAGTTAAGTCAAGGGAATAGGGTCGTCACGTAAAATTAGTAAATAAAATCAAGCAAAATCAATGTGCATCGACTAGAATTCTATGCAATACTGACTAGAAGTCGACTTCACTCTGACTAGAAGTAAGAGCAACAACAAAAGTATAGTCGGGGCTGCTCTAAGGAAGAATATGACGCATGTGTTGATATAATATCGATGCAACATCGATTATATAGTTAAGTCAACTAAACTTCATTCTAAAGGCAGATCTTGACACTCCTATTAGAAGTCGACGTAGTGTCGAAAAGAATTAAATATAAAAATAATAGAGGATCTATACAAGATTATTTCCTAGAATTTGTTATAAAATTCTTTCAAATATTTTGACCTGTTGGAAGAAAGCTTAAAGGAAAGAATTCCCCACCAAATTAAGAAGAGTTTTTATAGAATAATTTTAAAGAATAATTTGGGATTGATTAAAATGAATTTGGAAGAATATTATTTTATTTCTTCTGAAGATATTCTCCATGATGTGGAGAAATTTGAATTCACAAAGGATTTTATAAACCCGGAATTTAGAAGTCAAAAAATAGATCGAGATTGATACTGAACACATGAGAACATACATATAGAGCTGATAACAATTTTCTTCATCCTCTTTTTATTCTCTACTACTGTTGCTGAAAAAATATAGTAAGAAGAAAATCAAAGACTAACTTGGCTTAATAAGCTTATAATCCTAGCAACTCCTTCAAGCAAGGATTCATCAACTATAGAGGATCCAATACACTAAGTGTCTATAGTTCTCAAATTATTACTAAGACATGAAACATCTTTGAAGACATTTCTTCAAACCTTTCTTCTATTTTCTTCTTACTCTCTTTTGTAATTTGAGTAAAAAAATTAAGAATCCCTCTTCAAATGATTCAGTTACTAGTTCTAAGAGTCCCCTTACCAAAAGACTCAGTATTTGGTTCAAGATCTCCTTATCAAAAGATTTAGTGGTCGTTCAAGATCTCCTTATCAAAAGATCTAGTTGTTGGTTCTATGAGTCTCCTTCTAAAAATACATAGGCATTGGGATAGTGTTTTCCTACTAAGGTAGTAAAAGAGTGAATATACCAAGATTTTGGGAAACCACTATAGTTTTGGTGTCTTCTGTGTTGTGTTATTTTTAGTGTTGTTTTTGATGTGATGTAATTTACTTTTCTGTATTTATTTTTTGGCGTATTATCTGTGGATGCAAAAACTGTTATAGTTTAAATTCTATGAATAGTGAACAAATATTTTGAATCTCTATTCACCTTATCTATAGAATTCTCCAAGGTTCTATTCATAATTACTCACACATTCAATTGGTATTAGAGGGAGGTTGATGAAGGAAAGGTTAACACCTTGATCAAAAGATCTGAACAGTTAAAAAGATGCACATATTATTATATTAATATATTTTCAAAGTATCATTAAATAACTTTAAGGGATTTTAATCTATAATACCTCCAGTGTGTGACCTATAGAAGTTTACACTTTGGAAGGCTCGAATAAAAATGTATATGAATTCTTTTGATGAAGGTATTTTTGGTTCCATTCTTACAAGACTACCAATACCATATAAGAAGGATGTCAGCGGGAGCACTATAACATAACTTGTGTCAAGGGCTGAGTGGATAGAAGAAGAAAAGAGAGTGAAAGACTGGGATGCCAAAGCAATGAACATCCTAGTGTTAACTATGTCTGATGAAATCTTCAAGAATGTTGCTGACTGCCAATCAACCAAATAAATCTTGGAGTCCTGATCTAAAATTGATGATGGTAGTTCTGATGAAATAAAATACAATAGGTCCCATCTCATATACTAATATTAAAACTTTCAGAAGAAAGCTGAAGAGATTGTTGATGAAATGTATGAGAGATTCAACATTATAGTGAATGAGCATAAGAGACTAGACAAGGTGATCTCGCTCATAGACATCAATGACAAGTTTCTCATGTGCTTCCCAAGCACATGAGACTCAAGGATTTGGGAAATCATATAGTCTAGATGCTATGGGAAAATCTCAATTAATGTCCTATTAGGCAAACTCATGTCATATAACTTCTCCTGAAGAGTAAGACTGAGTCTGAGACAAAGGACAAAGTTTTTAACCTTAAAGATAAGTCCATTGCTCTGAAGATAGCAGATGGAGATCCTTCAACTTCAAAAGAGATGTTTAACCTCCTAGACAAAAGTTTCAGAAGCTGGATTAAAACTAAAGACTCTAGAAGAAGGGAAATGATCTCTAAAAAGGCAAAGTTTGACAAGATACCCTACAAGGAAGTCATCTGCTTTGCCTGCAGAAAGCGATGTCATATTTATCTTGATTGTCCCTAAGATAAAAGGACAAATCTAGCAAGTAGCATAAGAAACAGTCCTTCTGGAAGAAGGACAAGAAGAAAGGAAAATGTTCCATTGTAAAAACCTGGAGTGACTCATACTCAGAGTCAAGCTCCTCTTTGTAGAGTGAAAATGAAGTTATTGTTGAAGAATCCTGCTTGATGTCTTTGGAAGTCTACTCAAAAGATGAAGAAGATCAGGTATCATGCTCTAATGACATTGATTTTTGTTCAACTAATTTTAGAGAATGCTTTAAAGATTTTTGTAAATATCAATTTAAGCTAAAAATTACGTAAAATAACATAGAAAAGAAATAGAAATGATCAGAAGTGTAAAGCCTGATGAAGAACAAACCCATTAGGATAATCAACTCAGGATTGAAGAAAAAAATTAAAACAACAAATAATTGAACTCACTATGGAAAATCAATCTTTATAAGAAGAACTAGTAAGGGAAATAGCCTTTGAAAACACATTAAATTGAAGGAGTTAGAAGCTCAAGGGAAAAATTGAGAATCTCACTATGAGGTTTTATCACTTAGGATTGGGTGTAGAGCCAACTAGCTTAGGTAAAGAATCCAGTACGCCTACTTAGAAAAACCATAAAACCTTTATTAAACACAAAGAAATACAACCCATAAACATTATAGATGATGAGCCTGAGAAGATCATTATTTTTCACAGGGCTAGCTCACCTAAAATTATGGGTATTCTAAGGAAGAAACTCATAGAAAATAAATTCTCAAACTATAAAAAACTTTATACTAGGAACATGCATTGACTTCATCTCGATCCAACTCTAAAGATGCATCGAGCTCTACACAATGCATTCATAGATCTTCGTCGGCCTCATATCAATATAACCTCACTTATGCGTCGACGCTATATCGGTGCAACCATAAAGTTGTGTCATGTTCTAGGCAAAGCAACTTCTTTATGAAAAATCTTAACAAGTTTAAAACTATAATGATTATTGATCCTCATTCTTTAAAACTTAAATGTAATAATTGTTTGAGATATGGACATGATGCTAAAAACTGTTGGTTTAACAGACCAATACTCTATCATCCAAAAGAGTATCATGAAAAATGATTTTACACTTTCAACACACTATAATGGTAAAAGAAGAAATGGGCCAAAGGTAACCCTTGTCCCAACTAATGTAGGGTCCCAACTAATGTTTAGTTGTTTCAGCATGTAAGGGAGTGCCCATCCACAAACCAAATGTGGTATTTGGATAGTGGTTGTTCTAGGCTTATGACTGGACGTAAAGAATTGCTTGAATATTTTAAGGCCAGGGAGGGCCCTAAGGAAATTTTTGGTGACTCTAATTGTGGTCAAACCAAAGGTTTTGGTGTGATCAAAATTGGAGGCATCTAATTTTCTAAAGTATCTTATGTTGAAGGGTTTCAACATAGTCTTCTTAGTATTATCCACCTTTGTGATGGTGAATACAAAGTGGTACTCACTCACAACCTATTTCAAACAATCAACACTAAAACATATGCAATTGTGTTATCTGGATTTAGGAAAGGAAATATATACGTGGTTAACTTTAGTTCAAATGCAAAATAAAATTCTCTATTCAATTCAGATATGGATATAAATGAGCTTTGGCATAGAATCCTTGATCATGTAAACCATAAGACCAAAGCCAAGCTCCTGGGTGCTAAATTGATCTCTTGGTTTAGCAAAATGCAAACCTCAGCCTCTACTTCCACAACTAAAGTTGAATATATTACTGATGGAAGTTACTTTTCACAGATATTGTGGATGCAAAATCAATTGCATGATTATAATTTGAATTTCACAAATTCCATACTTTTTTGTGATAGCTCAAGCGCACTCTCAAATGCATCAAATCCAGTACTCCATAGCAAAATAAAGCACATAGAAATAAAACAGCACTTCCTCAAGGACAATGTAGAAAAAAGGAAAATTTCCCTTGAATATATGTCCAATAAAAATCAAAGGGCTGACATTTTGACAAAGTCCCTCAATGACATAAAGCACAAGCACTTCATTAATGCATTGAGTATGTTGGATGGTGCTCAATAAATAATATCATAATAAACACAAAATATAATTTCATAAGAATAAATTTCTAGGAAAATTAACATAAGACTTAAAATTTTAAGTCTATATTCAACGTAATGTTGAATACAAGTCGACGCAACATCAACTTCTATTTGGCGCAATGACCAGAGCTGGCAATTATGAAGAGTTTGAATCTATTCAACATAACGTCGATATAAATCGATGCATACATCGACAAAAAGTCTGATATGTTAGTTTCAAAGCTACATAAAATTCTAATCAACGTAATGTCAACTCAATAAGCGCCCATAAAAAAATTCCCAATTTACATTGAATCCTTCCTAAAGTGCATTTCTTTATGCCCTAAATATCAACATAACATCTACTTCTACAAGATTTTCTTTATAACTTAATATATCTTCAAAACTCTTTATCTTCCCCGCTCTCTACTTTCACGCTCTTTCTCCTTATCTCTCTCTTTCTCTCTCTCCTGTTTGTCTAGTGTTTTTGTTAGTATTTCAATGGCAACAAAGAAAACTCCAAATTCAATGGTTTGGAATCCTTTTATGTTGTGGCTAATACTTTCAAAGGAATTCGATAACTCTTCATAATTGCTGGGTTGAACAAATTGATCACAATAAGATGCTTACTACATGCAAATGACCACGCTGAGTTTCTTGACAAAACTATTATTGATGAAGAGTTGATAATGATAGAACAAATTGCTAGGTCAGATGGTAAGATAACATTTGAAATGATAAAGGAGAATTTTTAGATTCCCTATGGGGAAGGTGAAGCAGAGCTATCAGAAAAAGAAATATGGGAAGTGTAGAAATTAATGAACTTCTCCAAGGATAAGCCAATTCGTTTGAAGAAGAAGAATTTTTCTAAAGAATTCCAATTTCAAGAGGATATTGTGGGAAAGGTATTGTTGTGCAGGATCTTTGTCCATGATACAATTCCTAAAGCACGCAATATCTGATGGGAGTACTGACACTTGGCAAAAAGATTGACTAGGGGATATTTATCATATAGTTTATATGTCATAAGTATGGAAAAAAGAAGAATTCATATATGACCTTTATGATTCAGATTATAAAACATCAGTATCCTGACCTGTGAAGATGCAAATGAGATAATATTCCTCTAGGAAAAAGATTAATAATTACTTTATTTTCAAAATCAGTCAGGAAAATCATCAATCCTAGGTCAAAGAAAGAATCAGCCTCTCCCTCATCTCCAAAAGCTTATCTAAAATCAATAAGAAATAAAGGAAAACGTGAACTACCTCCTTTTACACATCTCTCTCTAAAAAACTCCCATCTTCCACCATTCAGCCATAACTAGCAAACTTCCAAGCAATTTATCAAGACCCTTTACACCTCTCAACTATCTCCTCCCAAGAATGCATTAGTAAAACTAGAGGACTCAACTTTATCTTCTCCTCTAAGAATTACTCCAATTATAATGCTAACTCCTCCTACCTTGAACCTTTATTTCATCATCATCCAGGCAATACAGTCAATTCATAGAAAACTTTGTGACAAAACAAGCCACCAGGTGTCATGCATCCTAAGAGGCCAAGCAAATCCAGATTAATGGGGTCACTGCATCTATGAAGATACTAAATGATATGCTAACTTCCTCCATTGCTACTATGTATTTCTTAACCTTGTTAGCTCATAAGGTTCAGAAGGTAGAGACGTATAAAGAAGACCAGACTGTGAAAGATCTGCATAGAGAAGTTTCCATCTCTTATGATCCAAGAAGGACTGTTGAAAATAAAGAAGTCATCAAGGTGATAGATGTTAATGCTAAAGTGAGCCAAAATCCTGCAGTAGAAATTAAGGGGGAGTCATCCAAATAGGAGGAGATGAAATAATATGATCAGAATGATATACTAAAGGTGACAAGAGAAGGTGTGTATATAGTAACAGAACTTGAAAATGTTGCACCAGTACAGGGGGAGCATGAAGCTAAGAATAAGAAGGATTAAGAGACCAAGAAAATATATGTTTATATAAAGAAGCGAAAGATAATAAATAATAGTGAGTAAAAGGTATGATGGATAAGGTGTGAAACTTTAGTTTATGTGTTCAAGGAAGGCTTGTGAACATTTTTCAATGACTCCACTTGGATTTTATTTCATTAATTCTAGTTTGGAACTTTATGATTTCAGTTGACTACTCGAATTTTCGTTTGTTATTGTCTCTATTTATCAATGTTGTAAATCATCCATTGTCTTTGGTTTTATTTTGTAAAATCACTTTAAAACTTTATAAAAAATTTTAAGCTAAATAAGCAGAGATTGTTGGGAAAAACCCTATTGATTTATCTTAACAAATTAATAATAAGTAATTTTACTACCTAGTATTATTACTCATGTTTTATAGTGAGGGTAATATGGTCATAGATTTCTTAGGAAGTGAGTTTAGTCAAGGGCATCAGGTACTTAGAAGAATTTTGAAGAGTAATTCAGGATTAATTAAAGTAAATTTGGAAGAATATTATTATATTCCTTCTAAAGATATTCTCCATGATGAGGAGAAATTTGAATTTACCAAGGATTTGATATACCAGAAAATCAGAAGACAGAAAAAATTAACTGATATTGATACACACGAGAACATAAATGTTACACCCCCCAACAACTGGAAAACAGAACATAAAGGAGGCTATCGCCGAGCGATGGTGGGTATCGCTGGCGATAGCACTCGACGCTCTCAATGCACTCGACGCATTCAACGAATCTTCAAGTGAGTTATCGGATGGGCGTCAGTTGGTATTGCATGGCGATATCCCCACGAGGCGTCTAGACATGTGTTGGATGGCCGAACGGCGATCAAAGAGCTATGTTTGATTGAGGTCAAAGAGGCTACTGAAGATATCACCCTAGCGATAGCGGCTATCGCGCGGCGATAGCGACTATCGCGCGGCGATAGCGATAAATTTGACTGGTCAGCTGAGATCGTAGCCATTCATTCCTATTGAAAAGAGAATTCTATGGCTGGGATAAATCCCGAGGTCACTTAAGCAGAGGAGTGGAGAAAAGAGAAGTCATTTCTAATCTATCACTCTCTCTCCTCCCTTTCATCAAGAGATTAAAAGAAATATCTAAGGGCTGAAGGCTAAGCTTTGCAAGCTTGGAGAAGGAGATTCCATGGTCAGAAATAAGAGCCGAGGCAAGATCTGTGAAGCGGAAAGCGAGGCGCTCCTTTCCATCCGGATAAAATACATATCCATGACTCCAAAACAAACTATGAGGGTAACAATCTTCATTCTTGGACAAACGAAGTCCTCCATTTTGCATATGCATGGAATCGCCCATCAAAAGGTGGAAAAGCGAAGGGAATACTAATGGGTTGATACGTGATAACACCGGGAAGTTTTCAAAATAGAATCCGGAAATCGCAGCACAGAATAGGTATATTGTGTGAAGCACAACCAGACAGGTTGTGTCTACATTGGTGATATTTTATTTTGCATGTCGTAGAAGACTCCGAGTATAAATGGGTAGTTTATGGAGTCTGAAGGGTTGTGCTTGTGAATGGGAGCAGCAAGAAGTATTGGAGCAACTCTCTAGGAAAATACCTAGAAAAAACCACGGTTGTAATAATCGTTGGATATCGTCGGGTGACAGTGAGTATCACTTGCGAGCTCTTGATGAGCTATATTTCGTCTATAAGACCAATTTTCAGGCACTGCAAAATGCTGTAGGGTTTTAGCTGGAAAGATGTTCCAGTTGTAGTTGAGTCTAGAGTTAGAAGAAAGTTCTGTCGCTTAACGTCAGACGATAGTTACTATCGTTGGAGATAGCTTCCAGATAGCATATTACATGAAGGGCCTGTCTCGTGGAGACCGTGGAGCTAGCAAGTGAGCTATGTGTCTGGGTGCCTAGCTATGGTAGTGAGTGTCATTGTGTATCATTGCAGGCTCAAGTCCTGGGGAAATGTGAGCAGCAACGGAAGCTGAGAGCCTTATGTGCCCAAAAAAAGGCCAGAAAGCCGAACGGGCAAGGTGAAGCTGACCCGCATCTTGTCATGGGTCTAGATTGCTTTAGCTTTTGTCAATGACATGGCGATTTGAGCAACGAGAATTGTGTTGAACTGTAGCATGTGTTATGTCACTCTAGGCTAGATTACCTAAAGTAATTGGCTTTTGTCATTGGAATAATGAGAGTCTTAGGACATGTGCAGGAAAAGACTAAAATGCTCAAGGATACCATCAAATCTGGGACTGTGGGTGGTGGTGGGACCCGAGAAGTTCGGTACACCGATAATGTGCCCTGAGTGCACGAGGCGTATGACCAGTGGAGCCTATGTCTGTGGCGAATGGTGCTTAAGTTCACGCTTTATCTATCAATGTGTATATTTACTATGCATGAAGGGAAGGAATACTGCTGCCATGGGAATGGGATAGGGTCGTTATAAATTGGTCAGCTAAAGCTGAACGTTGCCTTGTTTGATATCCTTATTGTGGATTGTCCCTGTGCAGGTGCTGGAGAGCCAAGAGGGAAATAGATGGTTGCTGCCCTTGTTGCTATGCCGGCCCTCGAAGGCCAAGCGAAGAACATTTAGTGTTTTCTTTCATATGTGGCCGACCTATGCGCCGATGTTTGTAAACCACACTGTTGAAGCATAATTGTAAGGACTTAAGGCCGTAACATTTTATGTATTTTGTAAAACATTCCTGTTTTGTATAATAGTATACATTAACATGAATTGAGTTCAGATAACCTTGAATCTTCCACTAGAATGCTCTGAGTTAGAATTCATTTTGTCTTGTGATATTTTAACCTGTAACCCAACTAACTGTCTGTAGAATATGGCGTGGGGCCCCAGCTGGACCCTCTGTTATATTTCATGCGATGGACGGAGGTTTACAATTTGGTATCAGCTTGTCTAGGTTTTTCTTCTGCGAATTCGGGGTCAAATTCTTTGGAGGGGTGGCGAGCACGTGGTTTTGCCTACCGTTATAACAAAATTGAACTCAAGAATGTCCACTTAGGAATGAAAATACACGTGTTTGAGGAACCTATGCGTTCCTAATGGTCATTGTTTGCCTTTTGAGTAGTCGCTAAATTGTGTCTTTTACACTTATAAGTGACTAAAAGTTGTGCAGGGCAGTCTGAAACACAACATTCTGTTGAGAGTGTGGCACCAGCTTATGTGCCCACACCTCCTCCTTTTGCAGAAATAGTACAATTAGTTGTTAAGGCAGTGCTTGTAATGATGAATGCACAAGCGACTAGGCAGGTGCAACCTGTGATGGTGCATGTATAGGTTGGTGTAGCCAAGCCTATAGCTGCTAGTCAAGTGCCTGATGAGGCTTTGGTTGAGAAGAGAGCGACTGAACAGCAGTTGAAGCACTTCATGAGCTTTAGTCCTCCTACATTTACGGGTGCAGGAAAACCAACGCAGGAAGAGTACTGGCTTTCACATGTCAAGAGGATATTGACGGTGATAGAGACAGAGGAGGGACAGAAGGTCACCTTGGCCACTTTCCTATTGGAAGGAGAGGCTTGGATTTGGTGGGATGAGTTGGAGTTACACCACTTTGTGGGCAGATGACTATCGAAGATATCGATGGAGGAGTTTTTGAGATTGTTCTTGGCAAAGCATATGCCGTCATAACAATGGATTGCCATGGAAAATGAGTTCTAACATTTGACTCGGGGCGAGAGTAGTATAGATAACTACTTTCATGAGTTTACCAAGTTAGGACATTATGTGGGGTCTACTTTTACTGATGAAGAGTGTAAGACCAATAGGTTCTATAAGGGACTGCGGGATGAGCTGAGGTTACTAATCTTGGGTCCAATAAATCAAGGTTTTCAAGTGTTGGTTAATACGGCTCGTTTGTTAGAGAAGGACATGAAGATGGTACAGTGCAAGAGGGACTTCGCAGTGACAAAGCCGGAGTTCAAAGTGTCGCATCCTGCAAAATCTGAGTACTAAAAGAAGTGGAGAACAAATTCTAGGTCTTCTGGACAAGCTTCATCAGCTGTTGCTTCTGGAGCAACATCATGGTGAGGTCTGCTCACATGTTACACTTGTGGCAAGCCATAGCATTTTACCCGTGAGTGTACCAGTGGCCTTCCAAGGAAGGATACAAAGGCATGAGCATCTTTTGCTGAGAAGGGAAAGGCGGTGGAGTCCACTGCATCATAATATGCTCCAGCTCAGCTGAGGGTTTATAATCTTGTCCAATAGGAGGCCATCAAACAAGTTGATGTCATCATAGGTAAGATTAGTATATAGTTTTCATGCTTTATATGTAACGTCCCATTTCGTGCTAGACCCCTTGCTCGTGTTTTGAGTCAAGAAAGCTGACTCAATCTTGGGGTGCATCGATAACAGGTGTCGAGTGATACTCGGGTAATAGGGCAAATTTCACTTAGAAGAATTCTGGACTCAACCAGGCTTTGAGTGTGTTGGGTGGTCTCAACTCCATTCCAGTTTAACTTAGAAAAACTATTCTTGATCCCCCAGGCATTGAGTGTGTTGAGTGGTCTCAACGATATTCCAGTTTAACTTAGAAAAATTATTCTGTATCCACAAGGCTTTGAGTGTGCTGAGAGGTCCAACGCCATTCCAGTTTAACTTAAAAAAACTATTCTAGATCCACAAGGCGTTGAGTGTGTTGAGTGGTCTCAATGCCATTCTAGTTTAACTGAGAAAAACTTTTCTGGATCCACCAGACGCTGAGTGTGTTGAGTGGTCTCAACGCCATTCCAGTTTTACTCAGAAAATTTCTCTTGATCTACTAGGCATTGAGTGCATTGAGTGGTCTCAATGCCATTCCAGTTTAACTTAGAAATTTTCATGGATTCATAAAGCGTCGAGTGTGTTGAGTGGTCTCAACACCACTCGACGAAATTTAACTTAGAATAATTCTGGACATAGAAAGCATCAAGGGCGTTGAGTGGTCTCAATGCAATTTGACGAGGCGTTGAATGATTTGACTTAGAATATTTCTGGACTCAAGAAGCTTCGAGAGAGTTGGTGGTCTCAATGCCATTTAACGAGGTGTTGAGTGATTTGTCTTAGAATATTTCTCGACTCAAGAAGCATCAAGAGTGTTGAGTGGTCTCAATGCCTTTCGATGAGGCATTGAGTGTTTTAACTTAGAATTAATCGGGATACTATAGGCATTGAGTGGACACGATGCCACTCGATGAAGCATCGAGTATGTTGAGTAAATTCGATGCCATTCGACGAATTGTCATGTATACTCGACGATTTTGACTAGACTTTATAGGCGCCGAGTGATCACGATGAATCTCGATGATTCATTGAGTGTGTATGGTATACATGGTGATTTTGACTTAGAACATTTTTGGGAGACAGTGTTGTGGGATCTTGTGTACGGTCTGAACCGAGTTTTCGAGAAATGCTCCAATTGACTTATTAGGACCCGATCTTTTTGACAAGACTTAATTTAAATAATAATGGGCGGTCCAATACTAGGGTGACACGTGGCAGGCGGTCTAACCCTAATTCTTCCTATAAAAGGAGACTTATTAAAAACCCTAGCCTTCACTTCACTTCTTGCTGAATCGTTACCTGTACCGAAACCGTCGGAATATGGAAAGCCTCCAGTGACGGATTTTGCTGGAGGAAAGACTGTTTCTTTCCGTGAAGAACAACATCAACAAGGAAGAAGATGTCGCCAAGGAGAGTGATAAGATCCATGGCCGGAAACGAGGTGAGCTTAATACCCTCGCCCTTGGTGTTATATCTATAGTTATCATCTAAGAGAGATGTCAACTCAAAATAGTTTGACATGCGAGATGAAGATCTCCTAGAAAGAGACCATGCTAGGACCTTGTCCTAGGGATTTAATGTCTTCAACCTCTCCTCTCTTCTTTGTGAAGATGATGGACTTGGTTTTGTGAAGAGAAATGGTCTATTGAGGGTGAATAAGGTAGGAGGAAAGTCTGAATATAGTCTTGAACAAATAACTAAAGAAAGAAGATGAACCGATGTCATTCATCTTGCTTTAAGATGTGTGCAGAAATCAATTTTCTGTGCACAGCAAACTTCATGGACATTTTCGAGTAAGTTACTGCTAGATCTGGATTTTTGACTAAACACAAAAGTCATAGTCCTTGGAAATACCTTTCCAACGGATGGTAACATGTTTTCATACGAGTCCTGTAGCCTCGGTAATGTCCAGTCAAAGTTTTTGAACAGTCATGTCTTAAGTACATGTTGTTCTCAGGTTGGTGTAGAACTGGGTTTGGATTTGGTAGAGAGATTGTAGAAAAATAATTTTGAGGTTTTGGTAAACTTAGTCTATACGTAATCGTGATAAGCAAATTGTTGATGGGATTCAGTTGATAGATCATTAAGTAAACAAATGGTTTGGTGAAACATGATTGTACAAATGGTTTGAAAGAGTTTGATAAACAAACGGTTTGGGAAAATTAGTGAACAAATGATTTGATACGATTTGGTTGTACAAATGATATTCTTGTGAAATCCGGTAGGATTGTGCATGATTATAATCAGGAGAATGACATAGGTTTTGGAAAGAAGGTGTGATGTTCGACAATTGAATGTATAACCTATAGCTATATTATCATGCTTGATGTGTATATGAAGTATTATGGTACTGTTGTGATTAACTTATAGAAGCATAGTTGATTGTGAATGCTTGATCATGTGGAAAGGAATTTGATGAGGTAATACATGTCCATGTGATATAATGATTAATGGAATGTGTATAGTAGTTCACTACTTACAGTTATGTCTCCCTACGGGTAGCAGTGTAGGATTGGTATGTTGTATAAGGTGGCCTTCCACTTGTGTAAATGATGAACCCATATGTGGTATGGAAATGTGGAAGGGTGGAGGTACGTGTGTGTTCGTCACATGGGAATGATGTGTTGATAAGGGACTCGGTGTGGAGCCCTTGCGTGCTGTTGAGCACGAGATGTGAATAATAAAAAGGGACTCATTGTGGGGCCCTTAAATGTGAAATTGCATGCGGTGTGAAAAATTGCATGGGGTGTAGCAGAAGTCAGGAGTTTCCTTGGACTTGCAGTTGTTGGGTATACTGAAAAATATTTACCAGATTTGGAGAAGCCTCATCTTACTCATTGATATACATCAATTTGGATTTGATAGATGTTTGAGTTTCATTGTGCAGGTGTAAGATTTGCAAGAAAATTCTCTAAGTACAAGTGTCAACACTTGTGAAGAATTGTGTTGACACCCAGAAGTTGTGTTGACACTAGAAGCTAGGCCTGTGTCGACACCCAGGAATTGTGTCGACACCTAAGGCAGGAATTGTGTCGACACCTAAAGCAGAAGAAGTGTCGACACCCAGGAGTTATGTCGACACCAGAAGAAAGGCATGTGTCGACACTCAGGAATTTTGTCGACACTTGAAGAAGGTTTGTGTCTATATACAGGACTTGTGTCGACACACACTCAATGCCATTTGTCTGCATCAGCTATGTCAAGACAAGAATCAGTTGTGTCGACACACAGGACTTATGTTGACACACACTCAATGACATTTGGACGGCACTCAACGCCATCTAACAACAACAATTATACTGAGTCTGAAGGCTTGTGTCATCACACAGGACTTGTGTCGACACACACTCAATGACGTCTTGACACACACTCAACGACAGCTGGACATACACTCAACGCAATCAGTCAGCATCAGTTATGTCGAGAATAGGAGCAGTTGTGTCGATACACAGGACTTGTGTCGACACATACAAACAGAAGCTGTGTCGAGTAGTAGAAGAATGACTATATCAACACATTGAGAGTTGTGTGGACATCATCAAGACTTGTGTTGACACTTAGTCTATTTATGTCGACATATATGAAGCAGTTTGCTGAGTCGTTCATGCTGAGTTGTAAAGTCTTTGGGGAATCAACTGTCATGACTGGTGACTCGACAGGTGTCATAACCAACAGGTCTGACACCTTTGTCAGAACTGTCAGAAGGTTTTTACAAACTGGATCAGCCGGTAATCATGAGGAAACTCTATATATGGGACTAATCCTTGACAACCAAAAACAACTAAGAACTAAAGAAGTAATAAAGCAATTACGGGAAAGTGAGTTTGACAACAAGAAAAGAGGAAACCCTTAAGAAGGCAAATCCAAAACAGTGCGTAAGAAAGATTCAGATCTAACTCTGATTGTAAGGAGGGAGCTATCTGAAGATCAATTTCTACATCAAGTGAAGATCAACCTTATTTTGTTCAATTAAGAAGCTTTGAAACAGCTAACTCAGGTTGGATCTGAAGATTCAGTTTATTCAAGAACTGATCAAGAAGCTAACACCAATAGAGAGTTCTATCTTGTGAATCTCTGTACCCTTTAAAACATTCAATTTTCTTATAGGATATTTTGTAAGATTTGAGTTGTAAGCCTGTAATTATAAAGGTTGAGGTAGGGCAGTGTGCCTGAGGTGTAGGACTTGTGAAATTCTGAGTTGTAATCCTAGTGATAAAGGATTAGGTAGGGTTTATGCCTGAAGTAGGATTCCTGGGAAGAATCTGAGGTAATACTTGTATAAGTCTGAGCTGTAGGATTAGATCTGGTTTTGAGTTGTAAGATCTGTGGATCTGAGTAAGTGGAAGGAAGTTGGGTTGAATCCAGTTCTCTACTGGATAGGCGAAGGGGGAAAGTGGATGTACCTATACCTTGGGGAACCACTATAAATCCTATGTACTGTACTGTGCTGTGATTGCTGTGTTATGGTTGCTGTGCTGAGAATAGTATTATCTGTTATAAGTTAGAACAAGCTAATTTCCTAAAATTCTTAAAGAAAATTAGAACCTTTTCACCCCCCCCCCCTTTAGGTGTCTTGGCTCTTGAAATCAAGTCTTTCAAGTGGTATCAGAGGGTGGTTACTCAAAGATAGACCTAACAGTCTGAGTGAATCTCTAAGGCAATTAACAGATTTCAAGAATGGGTTCAAATGAGAATCAAAAGGAATTTGGATCTATGAAACTGCATATCTGCAGGAAAGAATGCTTTGGCATATGGAAGGAAAGGTTCAAGTTATTCATGGAAGCATCTGATCCAAGAATCTACATCACAGTACAAGAATACCCCTTCATTCCAATGAAGGTATCAGTTCTAGATGCAAATGTTAGAACCCCAAAGAGTTATTTTGAAATGACCAAGGATGATATCATCCTGATAACACTAGACAAAAGAGCACAAAACATTATTGTAAGTGCTATAGATAATACAACATTCAGGAATCTAGTGCATTGCAAAACCTCTAAGAAGATGTGGGACACCTTGATTGTCTACATGGAGGGAACTGAAGAAGTCATAGAAGACATGAAATCTATGCTAAATCAAGAATATGAGAGCTTTAGACAAGCAAAGTCTGACAGCATAGTTGAATGTTATAAGAAGTTCTTCAGGAAAGTTAATGAGTTGATGACCTATGGAAGAGTCTTCAGCACATATAAACTGAATGACAAGTTTCTCAGATCACTAACAAAGGACTGGGACACAAAGATTTGTGCCATTAGAGAGGTGGCCAGGCTTGCTGATACACCTCCACCAATACTATTTGGAAAACTGCTATCTAATGAAATGCAGCTCACTACTAGAAAAGAGGAGGAGAAAAATAGTAGGTCTGAGTACAAAGAGAAGTAAGTAGCCTTCATGGCTAAAGGCACAAGAAAGGGTAGGAGAAAGTCTCCTTCTCCACCCAGAAGGAGTGCTGAGGCAAAAGAAGATTATCCTGACAACAACACATCACATAGCCATACCTCTGATGAGGACTTTGCTGCCTTTACAAGGCAGTTTCACAGGTTCATGAAAAAGAAGAAATGGAGAACCAGGCCATCTACATCCTTCTCCAAGGATGAGTATTACAAGAAAAATAAGACACCCAAGGAGGACAGGTATGCCTCAAAACCTAGTAAACAAACTAATTCTAAGATTGTTTGTTATTATTGCAACAGGCCTGGACATGTCATAGCTGACTGTCTAGACAAGAGGACTGAATTTAAGGACAAGAAGAAGCATCAAGTGAAAGGCAAGAAGGAGAAATCCTTTGTTTCTCAAAAGTAAAAGAGTTGGACATACTCTTCATCTTCAGGATTAGGAGAAGAAGATGATGCAGAAGCATATGTTGGGTTGTTCTCAACAGAAGAGGATTCTAGGGAACTAAAAATCCTTCAAATGCTGGACTCCATAAATGGAGTGAAAGATTATTGTTGTAGAGGGTTGATGGCTCTGTCAGAAAACTATCAGTACCAGGATCAGCCTGGTACAATAAGGGAATACAATTCTCCCTCTGCTTCTGATTATATTACTGGATCAGAATCAATAGCATAAACTTCAAGAGAAGTGGATGGTTCTGATTCTGAGGGGATGTACATCAACTCATTAATGAATATGGTGGGCTGTTGCAAGCTCTGAAGAGGAGCAAGTTTCTTGTCAAGGAGTAGGCCAAGGAAATTAAGTCTCTTAAGTAGGCTGCATCAGATTCAGCCATGTTAATAGAATTAAAATTGAAGGAGGTTGGCAAACTGAAAAACCTTACTATTATTCAGATGGGCACAATCTCTTTCAAGGAAAATCATATCAAGAAATTGGAGGCAAAACTTCAGCAAGAAAGAGAGTTAGTGGCTAAATTATCTAAGCCAAAATATGTCTTGCCCTTAATAGACAATTTCATTTCCCCTAAAGGAAAGACTGGTCTAGGTTTTAAGGGAAGAACTAGGGCCACCAATTCTCATAGAAAAGGTAAGGCCCCAGTTCAACCACTGGCTAAAAATCCCCTTATTTTTTTAGGAAAGTGATGCAACCTACAAAAAGGTATTATCATGATATAACTCATGATCACTGTGAGTATGGAGATCTCATGGGCAAGGGTGCAAATGCCAATAGGTCACTCTATAGGCAAGCCCATCAGGTTCAAAAGGAATTCTTGGGGTTTGCTGCTCCAGCACCTACACTTAACAGGATTGCTGTCAACAAAGTTGCGAAGACTGTACCTAAAAGACGGTACAATAGATTTTAGTGTTGGTGTTGTGTCTAGGTGGGCACCTTTGCCATGGATTGATGGTTCAACACAAGTGTTAAAACCAAGAATAGTTTACCTTTCAGAATAGCTGCAGGATTTCAAACTATTAAGGACCTAGGACCCAATAATAATTTGGGTTCTAAGGATAAGTGATTCTTTATTTGATGCAAGTGAATCAAAGTGGTCATACCCCTATATGGTACTTGGATAGTGGATGTTCTAGACACATGACTGGGATAAGAAGAATGTTGAGGGACTATGTACCCATAGATAATGGACCAAAAGTAATCTTTGGTGGATTAGAAAAAGGAATCATCAAAGGATTTTGTAACATTTCTAGTTATTCAATCACTATCACTAAAGTGGCTTATGTGAAGGGTCTAAAACATAACCTGATTAGAATAAGTCAACTTAGTAATCTAGGTTATGACATCTCTTTACTCAAAGGAGAGTGCCAAATAAGGAGGTCAAGTGATCAAGAGATCATTTTGACTGGCACTAGGAAAGGGAATGTATATTGTCTTATCCTAGATTGTGAGTTTAACATCTCACCCATTTGTCTAGTTGCAGGAGAGAAAGCTTCACTATGTGTCAAATGTCACAAGAGGCTAGCTCATCTGAATTATAAGTCAATAGGACAGCTGTTCAGCATGGGGTTAGTGAGGAATGGTCCTCAAGTCAAGTGCATTAAAGAGGGTGTGTGTTCAGCTTGCCAAAAGGGAAAACCGACTATGTCCTCTTTCCATGCTCTTGATACCAAAGATTCAATGAGATGTTTATATCTCTTGCATATGGATTTGTTTGGTCATATGCCAGTTCATAGTCTTAGAAGGAAAGTATACACATTAGTAATTATGGATGACTATTCTAGATTCACATGGTTTTTATTCTTGAGGCAGAAATCTGAAACTCCTACTGTTTTCCAGACCTTTGTTAGACAAATTTAGTATGAATTTAACAATTTAGTGGTCAAAATCAGAAGTGACCATGGAACTGAATTTCAGTCTGAATGTATGACAAAGTTATGTGAAGAACTTGGGATTCATCAGGAGTTCTCCTCACCTATAACACCCCAACAAAATGGTGTTGTTGAAATAAAGAATATGACTCTAAATAAGGCAAGTAGAACACTACTTAGTGACACTACTCTCTCTGAGTACTTCTGGGCAGAGGCAGTAAATACTGCATGTCATGTACTCAATAGATCCTCCATCAATAAGAAACATAAGATGACTCCCTATCAGATTTTGAAAGGTAGAAAACCAAACATTTCCTACTTAAGAATCTTTGGTAGCAAGTGTTATGTGCTAGTTAATGGTAAGCACTACCAAACTAAGTTTGCTGCCAAATCCCTAGAAGGGATATTTGTTGGGTACAACAATAATAGTAGGGCCTACAGGATCTATAACTTGACTACACAAGTTGTAGAAGAATCTGTCCATGTAGTATTTGATGAGTCTAAGTTGATTAACAGTGAATTATCTAGCTCTTCAAGTAGTTCTACAGGTTTAAAGGATAGGCTGGACAAGCTGACTATCAATGAAGAAGCACCTGCTAGGCTGGATGAAGAAAAGGATTCATGCTGTCCAGGGGAAGTTTGAGATGAGCAGTATGGGTGAGCTGAAGTTCTTCTTGGGACTTCAAGTAAGACAGACTGATGATGTATTGTCCATATCCCAGTCTAAGTTCACCAAGGAGTTGATTAAGAAATACGGAATGGACTCAGCCTCAACCATGAAAACTCCAATGGGAACAAGTATGCCTATAGGCAAAGCTTAGACAGGGAAACCTGTTGATGAGTCTTTATATAGAAGAATAATTTGCTCCCTAATCTACTTGACTGCTAGTAGACCTGACATCATGTATGCTACATGTGTCTGTGCTAGGTAGAAAGCTTTCCCAAAGGAATCTCATTATACTACAGTTAAGATAATTTTGAGATATCTTTAGGGCACACCTAATCTAGGTCTTTGGTACCCAAAGAATAGAGATTTCTTACTAACAGGCTTCTCAGATGAAGACTTTGTAGGATGCAAAGAAGATAGGAAAATTACTACAGAAACTTGTTAATTCCAAGGTGGAAGGTTGGTGTCATGGTGCAGCAAAAAGCAAACAAGTGTAGCTATCTCAACTACTGAGCCAGAATATATAGCTGCAGGCAGCTGCTGTGCAGAGTTGATGTGGATAAAGCATTAACTTGAAGACTATGACATCAAGGTAAGTAGAATTCTACTATTCTGTGATTCTACTAGTGCTATTTCTATTGCTAAAAATCTTATATTACACAGTAGAACCAAGCATATAGAAATTAAGTTTCATTTCATAAGAGAACATGTGGAGAAGGAAGATATTAATCTAGAATTCTTAAACACAAATAATCAAATTGCTGATATTTTTACAAAACCTCTGGATGAAACTAAATTCAATTATTTTAAAATTGAATTAGGTATGTTGAACGTAGAATAGGTCAGCTCAAGCATTCCTTAGTAGAATATGTAAGCACAATCTTTCTTAGGAAATTTGTCTAAGTACAAAGTTTGTGTTGACACAAACAAATTGTGTCGACACAAACAAATTGTGTCGACACACTCTGTATGTTGTGTCGAAAAAGAAAAAAGGATGTGTCGACACAAAAACAATATCTGTGTCGACAGAAGAATAGGTGTCGACACAACTATGTCGAGACATGACCAGCCCGTGTCGACTCTAACACAAGTATGTCGACACATATATATGTCGACACATAAACATGTCGACTAAAATTAAGTTTTGTCGTGAAAGTCTTTTATTTCGACACATGTACAACTATGTCGACATGTATTTTTACTAAGTAAGGTGCGTCCTTTGACCTACCCTTTACCAGTAAACTATAAATAGGGGAAGACAAAATCTGGTCGACTACACCTTCAGATATCTCAACTCTAGACCTTGTTTCGACAAAGATATTCACATCTCATCTCTTTTGTCTCTCTCCCTCTCGTCAATGGCGCCCCACAAAGACGACAAGGTGAATGAAGGTTATGAGCAGGTTCGTGGTGGATTCACGACAGCATCGCAATACATCCAAGGATTAATTACCCTAATTTCGGAAAATGGGTTAGAGTTCTTGGTCTCAGAACCAACTAAGATTTGGAAAAAGGAAGTAATGGAATTTTATTCATCAGTAACTGTGTACACTGACGGGAAGAAGATCAAAACCATAGTTCAGGATTCCTGAGTGAAACTTACACTGAACATGATCAGGAAGTCACTCCAACTTCCTAAGGTTAAGGATGATGATGGCATAAGTCCATCCGTGACAAAAGATGCATTAAGCTGGTGCGGGCTAAACCCAAATACCAAAGTTGGATCATCCATTGCTAGGAAAGGGATGAATTCATAAGGAAAGTTTCTGTCTGAAATCGTAGGCAAGGTGATTGTGTGTAAAATAGGTGGACATGACAGAATTTCAGCCTCTATGTTCAATCTAATGACAAGAATAATATTCAGGCTAAAAACAGACTGGGCATCAATAGTATTTGACAAAATACAAGAAGGAATAAAGAAACAAAATCTGGGTAGGATCCTAAGCTTATGTATAGCTTCTACAATACCAAATGTTATGAACCAACAACAAGGATCCAAGATCAACCATATGAGGAGAATGGATGTAAGGATTCTATCCATATGGGATAGAGTATTGACCAAAGAGGTTTCTACTCCACAAAAACAGGTCAAGAAAAATCAGAAAAAGAAAGAAATTTTTCAGCAAGAAGAATCCTCTAGTGATTCTGAGGAGGAGGTAGTCTTCAGTTCAGATGAAGGCCAACAACAAAAGGAAGCTCAAGATCAAATACAGAGCAGTCAGCACCCACAACAATATATAGCCTCCACTCCAGGGGGAGAACACCCTGAGTCAGCAGAACAAGACACTAAACTATCTGAGTTGCCTGCCTAAGGGGGAGGCATTGCTGAAGCTACTCTAGAGAGTGAGTATGCTGCTGATACAGTGATTGATATTATATCAGATATAAATAAAGAAGCACTAGACATTGCTGAGAAGGAAGCACAAGATATGCAGATAAAAGATACAACTCAAGATGAGCAAGTAAGTATCTCTTTTATAAAGAAGGCCCTGGACAAAAATCTGGATGTCCAGGGAGAACCTTTTGTTTTCCAAACTAATCTTGTTCCTCTTGTATAGATGCAGCAAGAGGTAACTATGAAAGAGCTATTTCCTTATTTACCAGCTGCAATGACTAAGGGGGAGCAGGCATAGGTAGAAAAGGAATTGCAAGGAACTGAGGGGGAGGAGCTACTGAATGCCCCATCTAATAAGGAAACAGTTGATATAGAAAGCTCATCACAACCCTCTATTGATGAGAAAGCCTCTATGGCTAAGAAGAGGAAGATGGTTGTAATCAAAAAAAGAGCACAGGCTATAAAAAAGCCTTACAAACAGTCACTCAACCACCTGCTCCAAGCATGGACTTCAGTTCATTACTGGTCTAACTGCAAGAAAAATTTGATGAACAAAGGCAGTTCTTAGAGAAATATGTGGATGAGTCAAATAAAGAACTGCAGTTTCAGTTGGCTCAAGATATTAAATCAATCAGATTTGAAGTCAATCTGCATAAGAAAGAGATGACAGATTGCATCGATAAGGGGGGCAATGCTGTAGTATATTTGGCTGAGCAACAACAGCTACTGAAGACTGAGGTTGAGGACATTGCCACCAATCAAGGATATGTTTTAGAAAATCAATTCAGGTCCAATGAAAATCTCAAAGATTCCCATAAAGAAATTCTAAAAAAACTGGGAAGTATTTCCACTGATTTGAAAACTGAAATATCAAAGCAAATACAAAGAAGATCTAGCTGTTGTCCAAACAGCCATTGGAGCCTTTCAAAAGACAATTTCTGATTACCTGACTAAATTCAAAGCCTACAATCAAGAAGGTATATAATATCTAGCTGATCAAATAATGTTTCAAAAGAATGATCTGAGGGATCATATAAATAGAGAAGTCATAAAGGGGGAGAGATTATTAGTCAAAGATGGCTCTAATCATGCAAAATGGGTCTCTAATACCATTAGAGGTACACTTGGTTTTCCTCCTTTGTGTGATGATGACAATATTGCTGAGTATGGAGTGCAACCTTCTTATATTGAAGGAGATCACCCTGAATTTTCACAGGTAATTTACCCTCATGCTGACTTTGACATGGTTCAACAAGAAGTGCATATAATGTACAACCCTCCACAGGAGGCACCAAATGTGATTATTGAAAAAGTAGAGATGTCAGAGTCTTCCAAGGAGGCTCAGAAGGAAGCACATCTATCCAAGAAAAGGTTCAGAGAACAGGCTGAGTTGAAGCCAGATTTTGAGCAATGGAGCCCTACTTCCAGGAATATTATTTTGACTGCCTGGAAGGCTGTAAAGGATAAGACCTATGATAAGGGTAAATAGTATTCTGAGCAAGCGTGGAACAAGTATCAAGCCATGCAAGACGCCATTCTTCAGTACATAAGGAGTGCAAAAGCTGGTAAGTTACCTGCTAATGCTCTGGAGCCTAGCAGGTACTTCCCCAAGCCTTTTCACTATTTTGAAAGGCAAAGGATAAAGGCTGAAGAACTGAAGAAGAAGGATCTCAAAGGGAAGAAACCTGTTGATGATACA
This sequence comes from Platanthera zijinensis, assembly GCA_039513925.1. Lineage (NCBI taxonomy): Eukaryota > Viridiplantae > Streptophyta > Magnoliopsida > Asparagales > Orchidaceae > Platanthera > Platanthera zijinensis. Next base: position 154,286,514 of record CM077078.1, on the reverse strand, counting down.
GAATTTACTGTGTAGGCAAAGATTAGATCTGGAAAAGGCATTGTAATTAAGGAGCCTAGTAATTCATAGGATAGATAGGCTTATGTATAGAATAATGTAACTTTTTTGCTTTTGTTCTAAGGAAAAATATGTAAACCCAGAATTTTCTGATTAAAAAATAAAATCAGCTTCACTATTGATTTTAGTTGTTTATATTGTTTGTATGTTATCTTGCACTGAAATTAATGTACATCTATTTTTATTTGCTTTATTATGAGTGATGTATATCTTTGACTAAGGGTTATGACTTCTCCAAATAGGGAGAGATTGATTGGTACACTGAAAAATATGTAGCAGATTTGGAGAAGCCTCATCTTACTCATTGATATAAATAAATTTGTATTTGATGGATGTTTGAGTTTCATCAGGTATAAGGTTTACAAGAAAATTCTCTAACTACAATTGTCGACATTTGTGAAGAATTGTGTCGACACCCAGAAGTTGTGTCGACACTAGAAGCAAGGCCTGTGTTGACACCCAGGCATTGTGTCGACACCTAAGGCAGGAATTGTATCGATACCTAATGAAGAAGTAGTGTCGACACCCAGGAGTTTTGTCGACACCAGAAGAAAGGCATGTGTCGACACTCAGGAATTGTGTCGACACCTGAAGAATGTTTGTGTCGATACAGAGGACTTGTGTCGACACACACTCAACGTCATTTATCTGCATCAGCAATGTCTAGACCAGAAGCAATTTTATCGACACACCGGACTTATGTTAACACACACTCAACGACATCTTGACGGCACTCAACGCCATCTAACAGCAATAGCTATACTGAGTCTGAAGGCTTGTGTTGACACACAGGACTTATATCGACACACACTGAACGACGTCTCGACACACACTCAACGACAACTGGACATACACTCAATGCCATCTGTCAGCATCAATTATATCGAGACTAGGAGCAGTTGTGTAGACACATAGGACTTGTGTCGACACATACAAACAGAAGTTATGTCGAGTAGAAGAGGAATGACTATGTCAACATATGGAGAGTTTTGTCGACATCATCAAGACTTGTGTCGACACTTAGTCTATTTGTGTCGACACATATGAAGCAGTTTGCTGAGTGGTTCATGCTGAGTTGTAAAGTCTTTGAGGAATCAACTGTCATGACTAGTGACTCGACAGCTGTCATAACTAACAGGTCTGACACCTTTGTCAAAACTGTCAGAAGGTGGTTACAAACCGGATCAGCCGGTAATCATGAGGAAACTCTATATAATGGATTGGTCCTTGAAAACCAAAAACAACTAAGAACTAAGGAAGTAATCAAGCAATTCGGGGAAAGTGAGTTTGACAATAAGAAAAGGGGAAACCCTTAAGAAGGCAGATCCAGAACAGTTTGTAAGAAAGATTCAGATCTAACTCTGAATCTAAGGAGGGAGCTATTTGAAGATCAACTTCTACATCAAGTGAAGATCAACCTTATTTTGTTCAATCAAGAAGCTTTGAAACAGCTAAGTCAGGTTTGATCTGAAGATTCAGTTTATTCAAGAACTGATCAAGAAGCTCACACCAATAAAGAGTTCTATCTGGTGAATATCTATACCCTTTAAAACATACAATTTTCTTGTAGGATCTTTTGTAAGATCTGAGTTGTAAGACTATAATTATAAAGGCTGAGGTAGGGTTATGTGCCTGAGGTGTAGGACATATGAATGTCTGAGTTGTAAGTTTAGTGATAAAGGCTGAGGTAGGGCTAAGGCCTGAGGTAGGATTCTTGGGAAGAATCTGAGGTAAGACTTGTATAAGTCTGAGCTGTAGGAACCAATCTGGTTCTGAGTTGTAAGATCTGTGGATACGAGTAATTGGAAAGAAGTTGGGCTGAATACAGTTCTCTACTGGATAGGTGAAGGGAGAAAGTTGATGTACCCGTACCTTGGATAATCACTATAAATCTGATGTACTGTAATGTTCTAGGATTGCTTTGTTGTGATTGCTGTATTGAGAATTGTATTATCTGTGCTAAGTTATAATAAGCTGATTGCCTAAAATTCTTAAAGAAATTAGAACATATTCACCCCCCCCCCTCTAGGTGTCTAGGCTCTTGAAATCAAGTCTTTCAGCTGGCTACTACACGCGCTTCATAAAGAACTTTTCGCGGATAGCCTTACCTCTCACCACATTGACGAGGAAAGATCAAAAGTTCATTTAGAAACCTGAGTGTGCACAAGCTTTTGAGGAGTTAAAGGGTCTTTTGGCCACGATGCCTATCTTGAGTTCGCCATGTAGTACAGACGGCTATGAGACTTATAGTGATGTTTTAGGGAGCGGCTTAGGCTGCGTTCTTCTTTAGTTCAGAATGGTTATTGCTTATGGCTCATGCTAGTTAAAAGTTCACGAGCGAAACTATCCAGTCCACGACTTAGAGTTGGCGGTTATGATTTTTGTACTTAAGCTATGACGTCATTACTTATATGTCATGAAAGTTGACATCTTCACAGAACATAATAGCCTTAAGTACTTTGATAAGAAAGATCTTAACATGCGGCAACAAGGGTGGATGGAGTTCATCGGGGACTAACATTAGACTCCAGGGAAGGGAAATATGGTTGTCGATTCCTTGAGTAATAGGAAACCAATACGAGCAAGTTGGATACAGAGGCATGATGAGCATCTGATCCAAGAGTTGGAGGCCTTAGATATTTCTTGTGTTGACAAGAATACCACAGCAAATGCGTGTTTGAACTGGACAGAGGTGCAGTAAGACCTCGTGAACAGGGTTTGGCAAGTGATAGAACTCGATAAGAGTATGAAGCACTATACAGCGGATGGGTCAAATTCCCAATTCTCCTTGGAAGATGGTCTTTTGAGAAAATACAGTCATTTGTGTGTCCCAAATGTGGGTTAATTACAGGAGGAGTTGATGTATGAGACACATTTCACAAAATACTCAATCCACCCAAGGAGCACAAAGATGTACAAGGACATGAAAAAGTTATTCTGGTGGCCGGGTTTAAAGAAGGGCATAGTTCTTTACGTGGTGAAGTGTCAGTCTTGCGCCTTATTAAAAGCGGAATGTCAGAAGCCTGGAGGTTTCCTGAAGTCATTACCAATTCCAATGTGGAAGTTCGATGATATCTCTATGTATTTCATGCATGGGTTTCCGAGATCGCAGAGCGGGAATGATGTCGTGTGGGTGATCGTTTACCGATTGGCAAAGATATCACACTTCAAACAGAACAAGAAAGATGATTCATTTCAAAAAGTGGATAAGTTGTAAGTTGACAACATAGTACGTTAGCACGATGTACTCGGTAGCATCGTCAGTGACCGAGACGGGCGCTTTCTTCGAATGATTAGCGGCTAATCCACCAGCTGTTTGGCACTCAACTGAAGTTCAGTATGGCCTTTAATCTGCAACAGGATGGTCAGACCGAGAGGACCAACAGAACAATGGAGGATATGCTCCGGATGTGCGCCTTAGATTTCGGGAGAGGTGGGAGGACCATCTCTATATGATCGAGTTCGCCTATAATAATTGCTATCAAGCTAGCATTCAGATGGCGCACAGGCCGGCCACACATGAAAGAAAATAGGTGCCCCTTCTGAAGCGCAACCTTGTCGCACGGGTCAGAGTTGTTGATGTCGAAAGTGTTGGTAATGGGTTTGCGGATTATTTCTACTCACGAAAATTACTATTATTTTATCGCAATATGAAATTTGTTTGGAAAATGAATAAAAGATAAATAAGAAGAAAATATTTGATCGGGAATCCTTCTTTAGTAAAATACTTCATAAACATAAAATTCAAATACAAAGATTGACAATAATTCGACTGTGGTGGTTCCCAAATAACGATAGAGACTCTCACGAGAGAACTACCAACTAACCTTAGGTTTATTGATTAAGAGCCCTCAGTCAGTCAAAACCCCTAAGCTTACTTTAAGAGGTGATGCCTACTATTGATTTGACTCAAATCCAGAAGATTTATGTCATCCTCACTCGAGAAGTTCTTGCAACTCCTTACACCAATGAGTGATCTACTCATATTCACCAATCTCTCGATCAATTAGAATACGTATCAAAACTTGGTTTTTCATATACCGAAAATATGAAACCAATATAATAAAAACAATGGAGAATCGTAATTTTCATAATCAAAGACTATGAAAAGGAAATTACGAAAGAGATTACTTAGAAATTCATCTGATCAAATGCTAGAAAATTAGCTAGACATAATAAAAGGTAAGAAAAATTTTATAAATAGAAGATGAAAAGTACATGTGCATGGAAGTAAAGCTATACAAGGAACTGAAATTATAGACATGAAAGATAAATTGCGTAAAGGAAGTACATGAAAGGAAATGCAGAAAATGAACTAAAAATGATCCAATATAGAGTAATGATTTACTTCATATCATTTTGCAGTAGCTGGGAATTTATAGGTAAAAAACTAGAAGCCACTCCCCTAGGTCACGCCAGTGACCTAGGATGTATAAGATACAGAACATCCATCTTGAAAGCCCGTGAACATTGGGAGAAAGCTGCCAAAATCTGTAAATTGGCGGTACACGGCCCTAGTTCATGCTCGTGACCTAAGGAATGTATTGACTTGGTCAGCGAATGGCAGGAAATGACACGATCTGGAATCAATTGGACAGTTATAGAGAATGCATGCCCCATAGTCACGCCCATAACCAAAGGCATGAATGATGAAATGTCTTAGCGGCGTGAATTGGTTACTTGAATGATGAGTCCCGCCCATGATAGGGGCGTGTAACTTTAAAATGACGTGAAATATGTTCTGGAGTGCTTTGGGGGTGTAATAGCCCGTAACTAAGCTCACGCCCATGACATGGTGGCGGGTACAAGAGATTTTCTCAAGAATGCTCCAGTATTTCCCTTGAACAAGGTTGTGAGCTCCAAATTGCAATTTGCAGTCCTTATTTTCCTGAGAACACAAAAGAAAGCAGATTAAACAATTTTTAATATAAAAACATATAAAAGATAATTAATTATTAATAAAATACTATAGCAAAGTAACGATAAATAATGTATTATCTGTAGACTTTTGAAAATATAATATCTGAGAGGAATTCAAACATTTGAATAAAAACCATTCTGAAATGCCTGAAGAATCTCTGAGAATTGTAACTACCCTGGGAATTAATTAGAATTAAAACACTATGATAAATCCATATTTAATGTTGCCTTAAATGGCTATATTTAATTAGAATATTTAGCATTAAATATCGGAGTTGCAACTGATTGAAATTAAGCTTTTTAAAATATTCTGCCTCTGAATAAGAAAACTGCCTAATCGTCGAACACATCAAGGAATTCGTCGAACTGAACCTGGAGTTCATCGAACTGAGTTTTCTGTTTTGTTGATCTGAGCTCAGAGTTCGTCGAACTGAGCTTGGCTTTTGTTAAGATAAGATTCTGAGTTGATATCAGAGTTCGACGACCGGAGCTCAGCATTCGTCGAGCTAAACTCAGAGTTTGAAACCTGAGTTCGTCGAACTAAACTCTATGTTCGTCAAAATGGGCTCTACATTCATCGAACTGATCTTCTCTGGATTTACTTCTGAAGTAACATCCCTTAAAATAATCATATGACCCTAGTCTATACAAGTTGGGTCAAACTAAACATCCAAAAAAAAATAGTGATCCTAGCACAAATAAGTAATAAGGTGTTCCAATAATCTCCCCTATTTTGGTGAGGATACTATTAAACAAAAAAACACAAAGCATAAATATCTAGTAGAAATAAAATTTTCAATAGATATATTGAGCGTTATTAAAGGCAGGCGTGATATGGCTAAGTGCACCCATAAAAAAAAACTAAAAAACCGGATTAGTTCTTTTCTCTTCTGCCCGAACCAAACCCTCAGCACAGGCACTTTTGAGTTTTTCGCATTCTCTCTCGGCGACGACGAGCAGCGACTCTGACGACCCCGTGCTGCCACTCCCTTTATCCCCCCGGCCGCCGGCTCTATTTGAGAAGATCAGTGACTCCGCCGACGAGCAGCGACTCCGCCGACCCCGCCGACACTGCGCTGCCACTCCGCCGACGAGCAGTGACTCTGCTGGTACTATTCATCTTCCCCATTTTAACTGGTTTTTCCTGCTCTTTTATTTTCCTTAATGTGACCCCGCGCTTCCACTTCGCCACCGACCCCATTCTGTTTTGTTTTTCAGATTTCGCCGACACCGTTCTGCCACTCCCTTTATCTCCCGGCTGCCGGCTCTATTTGAGACGAGCAGCAACTCCGCCGATGAGCAGCGACTCCACTGACCTTGTGCTGCCACTCCGTCGACGAGCAACGTCTGCGCTGGTACTATTCATCTTCCCCATTTTAAATGGTTTTTCTGCTCTCTTATTTTATAATGAAGGGATCTATACCACCTTCCATATCAAGAATCATTGTTTCAAAAGGTTTTATGAATTTAATTGATAATATATATGTTCATGAAAATTATTTTCAATGAAGGTAACACACTCACAAATGTTCTATGTTATGCAGGTGGATGTTCAAGCAAATATTTAAAGTTTGAAGAATTTGGGAGTATTTTGGAGAATGAAAATTTCAGAGAATGTGTTATTTACTTAGTTTAAATACACCTAATAGTTTTGAGAAGTGTGATGTGTTTGTGGGTTTATATAGACTATTTCCCAACACATTATTTATGCTTAAAATTCTCCTTTTTAATGTTTAAAATGCTCTTTTTTTATGTTTTATTTTGGTGCACATATAAAATTTGGCTGCAAATAAAATATTTTAGTGTGCACATAACATTTGGGTGTACATAGCCAAAACATGTGTGCCTTTAACATTGCTCTATATTAAAGGTGTTTTGAGAAAGTTTATAAATAACAACAAAGTTTAAAGTTATAAACAAAAATTAGGAGTCCTTCTTAGAAGCAGCTGAAGGAGAATCTGAAGATGATTTGGTAAAAATTAGCTTCCTAGTTGGATCATCAGCTTCCCTTTTACTCATTTTAAGATCTTAAGAACCAATGATCTTCAGGGAAGCAATTCTTGGAACAACTGCTTCAGGATACAAACTCATATACTTGTCAACATTAAATAGGCTCTTCTATTAATATCTACCCAGTTCTTGTTTCCTATATGAGGATATAGCAGTGAATTGAGAGGTGTCTTTACCTTCTGTCCTTGCTTTCTTAATATGAGAAAAAGCAACTTGATCTTTGAACCTTGCCATTTTGTAGACTGGATCTAATTCTAGATCATATATTGGATAAGCTGGCCTTTCTTGACTTGAGTGTTGCTGGCTGCTTTGACTGCTGTGTGAATCAGACCTTGTAGGTATATCCTGCCTGTGCTGAGTTGGTCTAGAGGAATGAGAAGTAGGCTTTTGAGAAGAAGAAACATTACCAGATGATACTACTGCTGGAGGAGGAGGAGGAGGTCCTCTCCAGGACTTTGGTGGAGAATGATATCTTTTCATTTTCTTCCTATTCTTCTGCTCATTTTTGGAATACCTCATCCAATATGGAAGGTTTGGAGTGAGAGGTATCCTATGTAGAATGTAATAAGCAATGTCTTCAGTTGAAGAAGGTTGAGGAGCAACCTTAGCTAGAGCCTTTTTTCCTTAACTTTCTTTTCTTAGAAGCAGAATCTTCTAACTCATCAGACTCTGTATTAACATCTGACTGCTCTTCAGGTTGATCATATAAAACATCAATCTATTTATATATATCAGTATGATCATCAAAATTATCCTCTTGTTGTTTATAAACATCATCTAAATTAGCTGCCTCTTCCATATCTTCATTAAGAAGATCATCAAAATTGGGAATAAGAGTCTCATCTCATTCAAAAGTAGAAGGGGAAGAAGCTTGTTCTATAATATCCATTATATTATCAACTACTATAGGCTGTGAGACTAGAGTAGAACTAGTTGAAACAACTATGAAACTAGATCTAAGCTCTTCTAAAACTGAAGCATCAAAAAGAGTAGAGTAGCAAACTACTGCTCTTGAGATATCTTCTTCATAAACTAGTAATCTAGGAGAATAACTATGCTATAAATAAAAAACTGATAATAAAGAATGTAAATTGACTGTGGGATGAACAATCACATCACCAGCAGTTATGTCCTCTGGATCTGCTAACAACTCATCCTCAACTACAATGGTCATTTCTAAATCCCAAATAAAAATAATTGGAGTTCTGCAATAGCTGTAACTAGAACTTCTGCAATATATGGAGCTTCTTAATTAAGCTTCTCCCCCTTCCTAGATCTAGGGAAAGCTAAATCTTGTCCCCTATAAGAAGAGATAGATTGGGAAGAGGATAGTTTAGAAGAGAGTTTAGAGATCGAAGCCACAATGTGATCAAAAGCTTCATCCAAGGCTTTCTTGAGAGTTGGAGTTATGAATTCAAGAAGGTTAGAAGCAATGGAATTGAAATCAAGATACATAAACTCATGTGGAGCCTGAGTAGATATAGAGGTTGGATTTTGAGTAGATGAAGAGGGAGTTGAGGTATTTGCACAGTTTGGACAGATATAGAAAGGTTGTGGTATAGATGGAGGATTGATGACAGGGGGAATGTCATCAGGAATGATCTCCTAGATGGGTGAGAGAGGAGGAGATATATGAAGTGGAGATTGGTGAGGAGAAAATGAATTTAGTAGAGAGAAGTGAGGTGGAGATGAAAGAAGTGGAGATGAAGGTGATGACTAATGAGGTGACTAAGGAACTGGGGAATTTGTATGGAGGGATTTGGATGGAATAGCTTCAGATAATGTATGTTGTAGAGAAGGTGGTGTGGAAAGTCTAGGTGAATGTTGTTGAGAATGTGAAGTGGAAGAAACAAGAGTAGTAGAAACCTCTTCTGGGGTAAGGAGAGTGGCTAGAACAGCCTTGGTGCTTTCAAAAGCTGCCCTAGAGGGAGCTGCCCTTGGAGGCTTAGGAAACACCCTCTCCCATTTTCCAAATAGGGCAGAGGTTAGCCTCTTGGAAGCATTGATGTGTATGGTCTGAGATACCAACAGCTCTGAACATTTAGCCTGTAAAAAGATGCCCAGAATTCTGCCATATCCTCCAGACTTGCTGGTGATCTTCTTCTTAATAGAATAAAATAAAATTGACCCCTAGTTAATGGTTTTTTGATCAACCAAAGCACACATCAAAAGGAATTGGTGTTTGGTAACATAATCATTGGTTTAATGTTTGCCCAAAAGAACCTTGCCTACTATATCTACTAAGATCTTATGTTATATAGAAAAGTTATTTTTCAATAAATGATTAGAGTTTCCTTGAGAGTGACCCAATCGATCTAGCATTACATCAAATTTAGTACTAGATAGCTCTGATACCAATTAAAAGTGAGGGATAGATCTAACTTTACTCTAGAGGGGGGTGAATAGAGTATTTTAAAAAAAACTTTAATTTATTTTTATAGCGGATTTAAAGTAAGTGATATATATATATAGGAAATTCAAAGCACCCAATAGAAAGTAAAGCAATCATAGACGACACAAGGATTTTTATAGTAGTTCCGCTAATAAATCTAGGTATGCCTACTCTTCTACCACCCTGTTAGGTATCCACTATAGATTTTTGCTCAGGTGCCCTTCCAGCACAAAATCTATTTTCTAAGGGAGATCTAGCAACCCATTGAGCTTTTGACTAGGTGCCCAAAAACCAAGCTTAAGTCTTTTGATCATGTGACTTAGGAACCAAGAGTTAACTTTTGAAGGGAGTTAAAAACCTTGTACACAGCTTAGAAATAAACTATAAGAAACTATGTTGTCTTCTCTATCAAGAATCTCAGAGAAGACTAGTGTATGATTATGTAAAAAAGATCCCCCTGATTTGATTGGAGATTTGTGTTCAGGAGGGGAAACTTTTCATCAAGGTGTCGGCCTTCTTATTTCTGATTGATTGATGATTTTGCACTAAAAGACTCTGAAGCAGAACATCTGTATCTGTATATGTGTTGATCAATATTAATCTTGTTACTCCTAAAACTATAACCACATAGTCGGTAACCCCATTAAGCAGCAATCTTCTGAATATATAATCTCGTAGAGGAATTCAAACATTTGAATTAAAACCATTCTGAAATGCGTGAAGAATCTCTGAGAATTGTAACTTCCTTGAGAATTAATTAGAATTAAAACTCTGTGATAAATCCATATTTAATATTGTCTTATACGGCTATATTCAATGAGAATATTTAGCTTTAAATATCAGAGTTATAAATTGATGCCGCCTACTCCTACTCTCCTCCACACGATGATCCGGAAGACTCAAGCAACGTGACACATTTGCTACAATAGAAGGACTTTCGACGACGCAATGATTCGGAGAACGCTAACAGACAGCGGCACTACAACCTCCGCCCTCGGCGTGCAAAGCTTAATTATTTTTCATGTTTATTTTATATTGGCGAATATAAAATTATTCCGTGCTTTGGTAATAATTTTATATTTGTTTGGACTTATTTTATTTTTATTTCATGCTTTTAAACATAATTTGTGTGTATTTAACCACTCAGATGGATGAGATTTCATCTCCATATTGAATGGTTAGACTTGTTTGGAAACTCCTTTTTATAGGGGTTTTTTGGAAGGATTAAGCTATCTAAGATTTTAAACCCTAAAGTAACTTCCCGTATGAAGTATTCGGCCAGCCGCTCGTTGAATCCGCCAACCCCGCACTGCCTCCTCCAACCATAAGTCTCTCCTCTTGGAGGTTCCTAGGTGTGGATCCCTTGGTGCGACACCAGGGAATACGGACATCTACCCCCATCGGTGCGACAACGACAGACCGTGGTAGAGAGATTCTTCCACGTTACTTTGTGCAACTATCAAGATCGGGTTGGGTACTTCCTCACCCCTTAACCTAGTGTGATTTCTTTTTGTAAGTTTGGGTGGGTTCGAAACCGACGCTTCTTTCGCCGCATTGAAATATACTCTTGCAAATCTGAAATTGAAATCATTTTCTTATCCAAATTTCTTACCTTCGGGATCGAGTGGATCCCATTTGCTTGAACGGATCCAGGCTTATAGCCATGGTATTGTTCTTTAAAAGGATTTGCAACTTTTGTGTTAGTTTTTGGAATCAAGTTGACTACCTTCCGAATCTCTATGTTTAGTCGACTCATCTCCCGCTGATTTTGGCATTGCAGAATGTTTAGCTATTATTGAGGACGGTTAGGTGCTTGTGTAGGCGCATTAGATTGTGTCAATTTGAGGGCGGTCAAGCTCCCTACATCAATATTTGGTATCAGAGGGAGCTTGTGCCAATTCCCTAATTGATATTGTCCTTTCCATTGGCGACCCTAACCCTCACTCGCCTAATGCGCCGTTTAGCGCAACACCTAGATTACGTGGACGCACGTGCATACTTGCCTCTTCAAAAAAACAATATATGTATAAATTAGGGGGTAGAATAATTTCTCCGCATGCGTACTAGAATGGGGCATGAATATAGTGAATCGTCTACGACGCAAATGGCTGATGAACGGAACCCTAACCTAGCAGAAACTCTAGTAGATGTCTTAAGGTAGGACATGAATCGTCAAATGGAGGAGATCCGTAGTATGTTAGCCCTCTACATGGCTAAACATTCTACAATGCGAAAATCATCGGGAGATGAGTCCACTAAACATAATGATTCGGAAGGTAGTCAACTCGACTCCCAAAACTAACACAAAGGTTTCCAATACTTTTAGAGAAAAAGACCACATCTATAAGCCTAGATCCTTTCAAGCAAATAGGATCCACTCAATGCGGAAGACAAAAAATTTGGATAAGAAAACGATTTCAATTTCAGATTTGCAAGAGTATATTTCAATGCGGTGGAAGAGGCATCGGTTTTGAACCCTATAAAACATACAAGAAGAAATTACACTTGGTTAAGGGGTGAGGAAGTACCCAACCCTATCTTGATCGTTGCACAAACTAACGTGGAGGAATCTCTCTACCACGGTCCGCCGGCCTCGCACCGATGGCGGGTAGTTGTCCGTCTTCCAAGATGTCGCACCAAGGGATCCCTCCGGCGTCTCACAAATGGGTTAGTTGTCTGTCTTCCCCGACATCAAATCAAGGGATCCACGACAAGGAACCTCTAAGAGGAGAGACCGACGGGTGGAGGAGGCAGTGCGGGGTCTGCAGCTTCAATGAGCGGCTGGCCGAATACTTCAAATGGGAAGTTCCTTTAGGGTTTAAAATCTTAGCTAGCTTAATCCTTCCGACAAGACCCATATAAATAGGAGTTTCCAAACAAGTCTAACCATTCAAGATGGAGATTAAATCTCATCCATACGAGTGGTTAAATACACACCAGTTATGTTAAAAAGCAGGAAATGAATTTAAAACAAGTCCAAACGAATATAAAATTATTACCAAAGTGTGGAATAATTTTATATTTGCCAATATAAAATAAACATGAAAACTATTTAAGCTTTGCACGCAGAGGGAAGAGGTAGTAGTGTCGCCGCCGGTTTGCGTTCTCTGAATTATTGCATCGTCAAAAGTCCTTCTATTGTAGCAAATTTGTCACGTTGCTTGAGTCTTCCAGATCATCATGTGGCAGAGAGTAGGAGTAGGCGGCATCATAACTGATTGAAATTAAGCTTTTGAAAACATTCTTCCTCTGAATAAGAAAACTGCCTGATCATCGAACACATCAAGGAATTCGTCGAACTGAGCCTGGAGTTTGTCGAACTGAGTTTTCTATTTCATCGATCTGAGTTCAAAGTTCGTCGAACTTAGCTTGGCTTTCCTTGAGCTAAGCTTCTGAGTTGAGATTAGAGTTTGTCGAACGGAGCTCAGCGTTCGTCGAGCAAAACTCAGAGTTAGAAACATGAGTTCGTTGAACTAAGCTCGACGTTCATCGAACTGGGCTCTGCATTCGTCGACCTGAACTTCTCTGGATTTCCTTCTGAAGTAACAACCTTGAAATAATCTTATGACCCTAGTCTATACAAGTTGGGTCAAACTAAACATCCAAAACAAAAATAGTGATCCTAGACCAAATAAGTAATAGGGTGTTCCAACTCTTTGATGCTAAGTTAATTGATGGAGAATTTGCAGCATTCTCCAAGCAATTCAAGAAAATGTTTTCCAGAAGATAGCAATGGAAGATAAAGCCTCATTACTCATCTACCTCCAAAAAGTTCCTCAAAGGGGACATGTATGCATCTAAATTGAACAAACATATTAAATATGGCATAATTTGTTACTATTGCAATAAGGTCGGGCGTGTCATTGCTGACTTTCCCTCCAAGAGAATGGAAATAAATGATGCAGGTGATAAGAAACATCACACGGGGAAGAAAGCTGAGAAGACCCTCTTCGATAAGAATAAGAAAACCTGGAGTGACAGTGATTATGACTCATCAAAGTCAGAAGATGAAGAAGACTATATTGGGCTCTTTGTTGTCAATAAGGAAGATAACACTCTTTTTGTGAGGATTGGCATCAAGGATCCCCTATCACACTCTGATAGTGACAATAAAGAGGAGGAAAGTTGTGGTTTCATGGTCATATCAGATGAGGATGATCAGGATGACACCAATTCTGACAGGGTAATTCTTCTAGCCTCTTCATCTACATCAGATTCTGAGTATGAAATTGGTGTAGATTTTGATGAACTCTCATCTCAAGATGAGGGTGACTCAAACTCTAAAGTTGAATTTTGTAATTTGGTTTGTTTACCCAAAAATTGACGATCCCTCCCAAGGAGGCTAGCTCACAAGTCGCGGACTGCTCCGTCTCATCCGGGGGTTCGCAGCCTATTTTTCAGCTAACCGCACAGATATACTTCTCTGTCCGCACCTCTAGGCTAGCTGCTCGATAGTCATCAGCTCTGCGATGGTATGGACTGCTTCCCAGTTCGCACCATCAGGTCACGCGGTTAGCTGGGCGGGTAGCGATATCTTCTCCAACCCTTCTCCAGTTCGCGGACTCTCCTTCAAGTCGCCGCAAGCAAGAACTGGCCAAGTCTCCTCTTCATTCTGTCTACAAGAGGCGGCCTCGCATCCCAGTCTGCGATAACATTGTTAACAGACCGCTTGGTAGTTTACTGCCTAAGTGTGGGCCGAGTCCACATCAGTCCGGGAGCAGCAGGAAGACTGAGTCCTCGCTTGCCTAAAGGTAGAGGACTCGGTCTTATTCTGCCAGCAAATGGACAAACCTGCCAGTAGGAGACCTTCCTCTAGGCCGTCCAATGGTAGGCGTCCTGCCTCCAGGTCACCCAGCAGTAGACGACCTACAACCTGGTTGCCCAGTAGTAGGTGACCTGCCTCTAGATCTCCCAGTAGAAAGCATCCTGCCTCCATGTTTCCTAGGAGAAGGCGACCTGCCTCATCAGCCTGCCTAGCAGGTGTGTCCTTCTCCATCTATTTAGCAGAAGGTGGCAGACTCAGCCTCTGTCCGCCTAAGGGAGCTGGACTTGCTCCTCCCTCCAATACTCTTCATTAGGCTGCACAGTGCAGAGCGAACTCAACACAAGCCCACTAGTAGGTGGCAGACTCGTCTCATCTTGCTATAGAGGCGGACTCCCTGTCAGCCATGTACCAGGAAAACTCTTTGTGCAGTCCACCCGAAGTACTTAATCTTTCAAGTATCTACTTCTCCCAGTAGCTAGCAAACTCCTCTTCACTCTACATCATGTTGCGTACTGACTCGCAGCTCGCCCCATCATCGGGGTGACATCATCAAGCCTAGTTCTGTAAGATTCTTCCTCGAGCCTATAAATAGCCCCCATACCCTTCATTTTAAAGACGGACCCCCGAGGAGCAACCATTGGCAGCAAACCCAGTGGATAAAAATTTTTTGTCCGCCAGCCCTTCTCTCAGACTGACCGCGTGTCGTGGCCTAAGTGGCTAAGCCTTGCGGTTTATTCCCTGAGCTTCACTCAAGCAGCCTATCCCAACAACCTCAGTTTGTATTCTCTGCCTGATTGCGCATTCCGCTTGGACTAAGGTAGCAAGATTCGGGATCAGCAGTCTGTGTAGTCTGCCAGCCTATATGATTTAGTCCGCAGGGCCTCTGGCAATTTTTTCTTTCTTTTAGCCACCAACTTACCCCTGTACCCTTTATATTTTTCCCAAGTAAAGGAGCAAACTCAAGCTATAATTTTGATTCATAATCAAAGGAAAG
The DNA here is from genome assembly GCA_039513925.1 of Platanthera zijinensis. NCBI lineage: Eukaryota > Viridiplantae > Streptophyta > Magnoliopsida > Asparagales > Orchidaceae > Platanthera > Platanthera zijinensis. Next base: position 154,271,376 of record CM077078.1, on the reverse strand, counting down.
CTAATCGTAGGAGTGGCATTTAAGCCACGATGGGCAAACTCTATTGTTGTCGCTGCAAGCAGCCCCCTCTCTTCTTCCTTTCTCCCTTTTCTTGGCCTCAACTACCAATCCCTACTGTTAAAATTACTGGTTGCTCGACAGTTCCTGATAAACCTCTCCTATCCTCGTAACCTAGATCGAACGTGCTCTACTCTCGAGCGTGTAGAGGCATTTTTAGCAGCCTCAATTCTTCCCTTCTCTTTCCCCCGTGAGATTTTGAACACCGTTATCTAGTGGTGCTATTTCCCGCATCAATAGTTAACACGCGACCTTCAGATCTCGAACATACGTTTAAATCCAACAAATATCTATGACCTATCATCAACCTGCCGAGAACTTTGCTCCTTCCTAATGAAGATCCTCTCTGGGAAGCCTTGGAGTAATCACGTCAGAAAACTGCCCAGCAGTTCCAAGCAATCAACCGTACTCTAACTGCTATCACGCAATGATTAAGGGTGCAATCTACAGCAACAATAGTTTCTCCAGTCAATCCAACACCAGCATTGGAGAATCCACAAACTTATCCTCTGGCCTATCCGCTAGTCTATCCTCCTGCTTATCTAGCAACCTATCCGCTAGGGCCGGCAGCAGCTCCTTTGCGATCTCAAAATAACGAGTCCATAGCTCGTCAAAACTTCTTCCGGGAAGCTGCCCGAGGAAGTCCAGCAAGATTTTTGAATTTTTAGGGAAGTCATCCCTACCCTTCAGCTCCCATAGTTGCTCCTCCTGCAACAGCTTTTCCTTTCTATCCTCCTGCTCATTTTTCAACTGCAGCTTATCCTTCATTTGTATTCCTTTTCCTTATGTTCTAGGATAACTGATGCGTGGAAAATACGGCAAGCACACCGGTCGCACAAGTAATAAAGTTTGGGAATAAATCCCCGAGTGTCGGTCTCTTGAGGAATACAGTAAGGGATGAGTTAATGTCGAGGAGGACTTGAGATTGAAGTCCTCGGGTCAAAAGTAACGAAGGGGGTTTTGTTGGTTGCGGAAATAGAAAATAAAACACTACCAACTACTCCTATGCAACGTCGCTATGCGAAGCTTCACTAGGCGGGATGAAGACTAGTCGGGCCGCTATGCACCGATTCACAAGGCGGATGGGCGAGTAGGCTAGCGGATGAGGTGGAGAGAACGGCGGAATGAGGGTCGTTAGCACCTCTTCGCAATGCATGCCACTAGCAATTGCTAGTGCGACAAGGGTGGATGGTGGAGGATGGAATATGGCGCACCTCAAGCAATAATAACAAAATCACAATAACTCACATAGACATGAATAAGTGAAAAATGCTAATCAATAAAAATACTTCATCAATACATAGAAATTAAACTAAGCTATCAACAACAATATAAGAGGAGTGTGCGAAATCGACCGGGTCCGAAGCCTTATTGAGGGTTCACGGTTGGAATCCCGGGTTGTCAATCCAAGTCCAAGCTCGGTCCTCAACTGCGTCCGGGGTAGAGGAGGCTGTCACTCACTACCAGTTGCCCGTCTTCTTCGTATCACGCTGCGGAAGATGGACACATGCTCCTCCTAGATTGATGGAGGAAGCTAGGTCAAATCTCACTTGAAGCTCGAGGATGAAGGAGGAGGCCGAGGGGATGCTCCGGCTTTGATTTGGCATTGAAGGCTTGCCCGGAGCAACTCCCTATGGTTGAGGATGATGGAGGGCGGCGAAATCCCTCTTCAGAGCAGAAAAACGGCGCAAAATAACGGAAAGGGGCGATCTCCCGAAATTAGGGCGGAACCTGCGTATTTATAGATTGCAGAATAAATAGGGCGCACAACCACTGGAGCACAACCAGTGGTCGTGCGCGACCAAGGTCAGCGCCCGTACGCCAGCAACTAGTAGACCTGCATCAGAAAATCAATGGTCGCGCACGATCAGCAGCGCACGATCAGTGATCGTGAGAGGAAATGCTGATGATCGTGCGGAAATAGCCAGGCAGAACTTTGTAAAAAGTGCCATGACTGCGCACGACCGGCAGCGCACGAGCAGTGATTGTGCGCGGTATGGCAAGTGATCGTGCGGAAGGTTCAAGACAGAGTTTTTACAAATGAGGCCGGGCTGCGCACGATCAGTGATCGTGCGGCAAGAGGTCGATGATCGTGCGTGGGTAAAAATGTACGACCACTGACTCCTTCGCCAAAAAATAGTGAAACGCCTATCCCGAATGCCCTCACGATCCCCAATCCTGCAGGAAAACTGCACGGGACATCGTTCGTGGCAGCCACAGCAAACAATAATAATCATAGCGAGAATGAAATACACACACACACACACAGAAATAGGCTAAAAATGGTGCACAAGACATGGAAAACCGTAGCGAACCAAAAGGAGTGCAAATGACGCTAAACGGTGTGCAAAGACAAGAAAATAAGCCTAGATGAGTCCGGAATTAAGTATAAAATATGGACTCATCACACCCCCAGACTTAACCGTTTGCGCATCCCGAGCAAACAAAACCTAAGCAGACGGGAAAATGAACTAGCTAACAAAGAAATTGCAAAACGGAGTACCATGCGAAGTCGCATGCTCGCCTGCATAAAAATAAAGTAGAGGAAATTTTTAAGTATACAAAATATTTTATATTTTTCACAATGCGTATCAAAAATTTATTATTACTCAAAAGTGGAATCACGGTGAATCATCTGGTCCTACGTAGGGAGAAAGTAGACAGACCACTAAGGTGAGCATTGCCGAAGACTGGGGCTCAAGATTACCCCCAAAGGAATCCACCAATGTCGGAAACCATACGCTTGCCCGTTCGCACTCTCTCCACGGCACTAGTCAACTCAAGCGCAAGTCCGTAGGACTTCGGGTAATAATGGGGCTTGGGTTACGGTGAGGAAAACAAGGATAAACATGAAGGGTATGCACCTAACCCAAATGAGCTAACGTACAAAACTAGTACCCGCTGCCCACAAAATAAACACGGGTGCACCACACCCCCAGACTTAACTTTTACTAAATGGGTGTGTGCACCGCCTACTCCATATACAAATCATCTCAAATAAAGATTTTCAATCAATCTTTTTCTTTTCACTTTTCATTTTCACCCCTTTTTTTTGTTAATCATTTTCTTTTCTTTATCATCTTTTTATTTTCATAATTTCAGCAGATATAACTTGAAAGCACTTCCACATTTTCACAAATAATAACACCACATCACAACCCAGCATGAAAATATAAAACACTAAGCTCGACTTGGGTGTGCGACTAAGATCGGCTATGGGGCTTTGGCGAATATAGTGGAGCTGAATCAAAAGGAAGGGTAGGCACAAAGGGGCTAGCAAGGGCGATGTTAGGAATGGGTACAAAGCTCAACCGGGCCAAAAGGTGGCCTACATCACTCTCACGCTAGACTAACCGTGTACCAATACTTCAAGAATAGCTTGGGGCAAGTTCTTAGCAACCGAGAAAGATAATCCTTCTTCCCAACTCAAGCAATACGAGTCTAGTGGCGGCTACACACATTCCTACGCTACCATTTGATTTACACCGGATTCACCAACTTTTGAGTAGAATAAGAAATATTTACGCAAATAGAAAAATATAGAACTATAAGCATACGAAAAAAATTAAATCTACACAAATTTCTATACAAAACGAGAGCAGTTGACTAGAAACACAGCATGGCCAACATTTTACTCCGTCGCACAATCCTAAACTAGCACAGAAATTTTCCAAATCTAACAAAGATACAAGTTCAACTCGTGGCACGCTAACAATTAAGATCGCGCTCATGTGGGTGCATTGGTGTGCGATGTAATGAACATAAACAAAATAAAATACGAAAAGCTTCTAGTATGCAAAAGAAATGTGCACGTGCAAAAGGTAAACATGCTCTCCCCCAGACTTAAACTAACAACACATCAAATGATAGAGAAATTAAAATCAGAATGAGCTAAGGGAAGGGGTTACCCAATGCTCAGCTAGTGAGCATACCAGAAGACGCGTGGAAAGTAGCACAGCTCCACCATACAGAGAATCACAACCCCACCAACAAGAATGTCAAGAAAACCTGCAGGGGTGAGCTCCGCAAAAACAAAACAAAAGAAAAACAAAATACATATAAATTCTAAACTAAGCTAGACATAAAAAGTAAAATGCAGAAATTTAAGATAACTACTGGGGTTACTGTCATCCCAGCACGACTTATTCAGCAAAAGAAAAGTTCTAGCTAATGGGCCTATGAAAAGAAAAGTGCACAGGCAACTGTCCTAATATCCGTTGCGGTAACGGGTACCGATACGGCGATAGCACAGTTACCCCTCTACCTGAGTAATAATACCTGCGACGCACAGGTAGAGGAAATAGGAAGTAAGATGAGGAGGAGTACTGGTCCTCACTCATCTCACCACAAAAAAAATCCTTGCCTAGCAAGGTATCGTCCACCACAAGCTCGTTGGGGGCGAAGGTGAAGGTAGAGGCTTCAACTGCAAAAGGAGTAGGAAACTCCTCATGCAAGCTAAGGCACTCGCCGACAACCTGAGCGCAAGGCTCAATGTCAACCCAACTCACCTGCAGGGAGTCAACCCGCACAGGCGCAGAAGGAGAAGGGGGGTCAAGGAATAAAGGAGAAGAAAAACTAAAAGAAGCGGAAATAGGGAGAGTGATCCCGGAATCACTCTCAGCAGGATCCAAACATAGATCACTGTCGGTGTCATGTGAGTCATGGCGAGGGGAAACTGAGACCACGAGGTCCTCGGTGGTGGTTTGGACCTCCTCATCCAACAAGGAAGTAGAAACCTCCTCACCGGCAAGGATTTCCTCATCACACCTCGGTACGTCACGGTGTTCCAAGACATAGTACTCACCATTGATGAGAATAATGTCCTCATCACACCATGGCGCATCCACATGTTCCCGATTCCCATAGGGCACAACATCATCGACCGACTCACTAGAAAGGGGAGTAGGTAATTCATGCAAAGAAAGCGGAGGAGCAACATCATCAGAGATAATATGCGCAGGTTCCTCCGGGGGGTGAATCAAAAATAGGGGAAGAAGGCACAAGGAGAGAAGGTGCCGCAATGTCGTCGCACTGACTAGTGGAAGGTCTGATGGGTGTATCCACAGCAATCCCCCATAGACAAGGTGGTACTGCGGACACATCATCAGAATCAGAAGGAGCGGCCATTTGAGAGGTGGATGAGACGATCCGGATATCCGGTTCATCATCCGCCTCCATCTGGTGCTGAAATTCTGCGCAATCTTTCAACACATGGTCGGTGCTATGACAACACAAACACCGTTTTCCATTACCCCTCGGTCCAGACGGGACCGGGGAGGAATATGAAAAAGGTGGAGGCGGAGACGAGTAGTGACCATAAGACTGTGGTACCGTGTATGGAGTACCGTGAGACAGCGGCGCTGCATACATGGGACCATGAGAATTATACTCAGTACCGTCAGTGGGGCACTCATCACTACCATGCCCATAATCCCCGCACCAATGGCACTTGATATACCAATTTGAATACATGGTGCAATAGAAAAGAATTCACCACAAGAAATTTTCTAAGCAGAAATTAAATACTCGCAAGCAAATAAAGAGTGGAACAGCCTGCTATAGCAAAATAAAAACTAGAAAGGGAATAAAATAAAAAAAAACAACAACAACTAAAAACCAAAACAAAAATAAAACATGAAATATACAAATGGAAAGGGCAACTATCTCAAATTTTCCTCTCCAAAAACTCAAACGACTGTGCTCCCCGGCAACGGCGCCAAAAACTTGATGCGTGGAAAATACGGCAAGCGCACCGGTCACACAAGTAATAAAGTTTGGGAATAAATTCCCGAGTGTCGGTCTCTTGAGGAACACAGTAAGGGATGAGTTAATGTCGAGGAGGACTTGAGATTGAAGTCCTCGGGTCGAAAGTAACGAAGGGGGTTTTGTTGGTTGCGGAAACAGAAAATAAAACACTACCAACTACTCCTATGCAACACTTCTATGCGAAGCTTCACTAGGCGGGATGAAGACTAGTCGGGCCGCTATGCACCGATTCACAAGGCGGATGGGAGAGTAGGCTAGCGGATGAGGTGGAGAGAACGGCGGAATGAGGGTCATGAGCACCTCTTCGCAACGCACGCCACTAGCAATTGCTAGTGCGGCAAGGGTGGATGGTGGAGGATGGAATATGGCGCACCTCAAGCAATAATAACAAAATCACAATAACTCACATAGACATGAATAAGTGAAAAATGTTAATCAATAAAAATACTTCATCAATACATAGAAATTAAACTAAGCTATCAACAACAACATAAGAGGAGTGTGCGAAATCGACCTGGTCCGAAGCCTTATTGAGGGTTCACGGTTGGAATCCCGGGTTGTCAATCCAAGTCCAAGCTCGGTCCTCAACTGCGTCCGGGGTAGAGGAGGCTGTAACTCACTCCCAGTGGCCCGTCTTCTTCGTATCACGCTGCGGAAGATGGACACATGCTCCTCCTAGCTTGATGGAGGAAGCTAGGTCAAATCTCACTTGAAGCTCGAGGATGAAGGAGGAGGCCGAGGGGATGCTCCGGCTTTGATTTGGCATTGAAGGCTTGCCCGGAGCAACTCCCTATGGTGGAGGATGATGGAGGGCGGCGAAATCCCTCTTCGGAGCAGAAAAACGGCGAAAAATCGTGGAAAGGGGCGATCTCCCGAAATTAGGGCGGAACCTGCGTATTTATAGATTGCAGAATAAATAGGGCGCACGACCACTGGCGCACGACCAGTGGTCGTGCGCGACCAAGTTCAGCGCCCGTGCGCCAGCAACCAGTAGACCTGCATCAGAAAATCAATGGTCGCGCATGATCAGCAGCGCACGATCAGTGATTGTGCGAGGCAATGTTGATGATCGTGCGGAAATAGCCAGGCAGAACTTTGTAAAAAGGGCCATGACTGCGCACGACCGGCAGCGCACGAGCAGTGATCGTGCGCGGTATGGCAAGTGATCGTGCGGAAGGTTCAAGACAGAGTTTTCACAAATGAGGTCGGGCTGCGCACGATCAGTGATCGTGCGGCAAGAGGTCGATGGTCGTGCGTGGGTAAAAACGCACGACCACTGACTCCTTCGCCAAAAAATAGTGAAACGCCTATCCCGAATGCCCTCACGATCCCCAAACCTGCAGGAAAACTGCACGGGACATCAATCGTGGCAGCCATAGTAAACAATAATAATCATAGCGAGAATGAAATACACACACACACACAGAAATAGGCTAAAAAGGGTGCACAAGACATGGAAAACCGTAGCGAACCAAAAGGAGTGCAAATGACGCTAAACGGTGTGCAAAGACAAGAAAATAAGCCTAGATGAGTCCGGAATTAAGTATAAAATATGGACTCATCAATAACGAGGAGGTACATCGCCGTTTATAGATAATATTCGTCAAGAACTAACCCCAGCTCACTTCAGAGAGCCGCAATTACCAACTTATACTGGGGAGTCTGACCTAGTTACACACTTACAAGCTTTTGAGTCAGTCGTCTCCCTCAAGACTCTTACTGATGCTACCAAGTGCAAGATCTTCGTAACATCCTTTGATGGACAAGTAAGAGAGTGGTTCTACGGACTGAGCCCTCAGTTCGTCGCTTCCTTTACTAATCTGCAAAAAGAGCTTCTACTCAGGTTTTTTACATCTACCAAGAGAAAGATAGGACCAGAAGCACTGTTTGATATCCGTCAACGAGAAAATGAGACTTGGGCTCATTTTATCAATTATTGTAAAGAGAGATTCTTGACATCGAAACATCAATCTAGAGATGTACCGATTCACTCTGATAAGTGGTTTAAGAGAAGGACCACTTATGTTCGAAGCTAACGTCCGAGTGCCGAGGACATATCAGGAGATGATCTGTCTTGCCAACTTATACATACGAGGTGAAAAGAGTAATCCCAACTACATCTCCAGGCTTGTAACAGAGAAAGATCCTTTTTCTTCATATAAGCAACCTCCAAAGTCTCCTCACAAGGATTTTCAATCGCGAACAAGGAAGGGAAGAAATTTCTGACGTCATTAGCGCCTCTTCCCAGGCCAAGATCACTTCCAAAGTCAAAGATCACAAACGTCAATTCCTCATGCTTATCCAGCACTAGCTCCGCTAGCATCTTCAACTTACCAGCAGCAGGGTGGCAACTTGCCTGAACTTGAGCTAGACCAAGTTATGCAGGAAGTAGTCCAAGTGATAAAAGGCAAGACAAGTTATAAGAGACTTTACAAACCCACTAATCAAAGATTCAAGGACTCGGATCCCTATTGTGAATTCCATAAAGAGAAAGGGCATCCAACTGAAAAATGCCGAGCGCTTTGTCAACTGGTGGAGAAGATGCTAAGGTATGGAAAATTGCGCGGCTTATTCCAGCCGAATGACCACTCTAATCGGTCTACTTCAAAAGGAAAATAAGTAGAAAACATTCCTTTCGGCTCAAAGGGAGTGATCCAAATCAACAATAATCTAAATTTCATTAGCGGCGGACAATTGTTACGAATGACGTAGGAGCCCTTAGAAATCAATTCTGAGGTGATTATGGACCTGACAAAGTTCCAAAAGCTCTTCGCGATCATGCGTGATCGGTTTTGTTCTCCATACTGAAGATTTTTCTTACATATGTTCAGAACATTTTCTAAGTTCTCTTTCATTCATTTCAATAAACTTTTTACGTCAGAGATCCCGTACTGACACATTTCCCTTTTTGGAGTGCCTCCTCCTCTATTTTCTCTTTGCTAAAGGGATCGCTGAACCAACGAGATATCGCCAAGTCTTGTTTGACCCCCCCCATAGATTTGTCCCTGGCATAATACCACCATGAACACATATAGCGTGGAGTGTTCGCATATGTGTAGTGGTGGCCATCCAATCTATGCGGGCATACTTCAAGTCTTCGGATCCTAGCCGGTATCTTTCACAAAGCGTGTCATCAAGGGATGTCCCTTGTGTTAGATCTACTGTGCTCCATTAGGGATATATTACAACTAAGATGATTGTTGCTTAGCAAGCAATGACATTCAAGTGTATCCTTGTCTCTTTGATCATCTCACGCTGTAATGACAGAACACTCTAAGGTACTCTCAAGTCATGCCTTCCAGGGACCCACAACATTGCTGATTTTTTAGGTCGAGCAATGCTATAGACCACTTGGTGCACCTGGCATAACTGATCTGCGTAGCTTGTAGCCATACGGCATTAGAGCAGTGTGTCCATCATTCCTTCTTAGGATCTTGTTTTTCTTTTTTGTGCACTTCCAAGGGAGCGTGGTTAGTCCACTATTTGCAAAACTGCTTTCCTTTACTTTAACAAGTTAAATTCAATCTCACTGAAGGATTTATGGCATTATACTTCTTACTTATGCTCGTTTTATATACTCGGCCTTCATAAAGCTCTATCTTCTAGCAGTACATCCGCTATGCTTATTAATATTCTCGGCACCGATTATTTAATCAAATAAGCTAGTTCTCTCGATCGACAAACCATGTTATAGAAATCTGATCAAAGTGTTTTTCATCTAGCTGATCCAGATTTCATGTTATGGATATCATATCTGAGTGTGCAAGAAGATTGTTGTTGTGACTTGATCTCTACTCGATTCATCCTGTTGGAACACCCTATTACTAATTTGGGTAAGGATCACTATGCTTGTCTTAGGAATCCCAGTTGAACTAGTTGTATAGTTGAGAAGGTCAACTTTAGAATGAGTCTAGGGCTTAGAACTTAGGTTTGGAGCTGCCCCCAGGATCATTCCAAGATCAAGGTTGAAGAGCTAAGTCTAAGGCAATTTTCGTCGAGCTCAGGTCGACGAATCGTCGAACTCCGTTCGACGCTCTCTGAGCTCAACTTCTATAAATCGTCGAACCCCGGTCGACGATCTTCGAGCTCAGATCGACTATCTGCTTTTAGCTAGCTTCTGCTTAGTCGTCGAACTCCCCTCGACTATCTTCTAGCTCAGTTCGACGATCCTTCCTTCAAGTTATTTCTCAGGTCTCTGAGCTCGGTTCGACGATCGTCGAGCTCAGATCGACGTTTTCTGTCTGCTTGTCCATTTCATCTCTGAGCTCAGTTCGACGATCGTAGAGCTCAGATCGACGTTTTCTTTGGAGAGATCTACGCTTTCAGGAATTCAAATGCTGCTGCTCTTTGGAATGTTTTTGAATATTATCAGCATTTATATCAGAAGATCTCCCAGCCGTTTGTCTTTATTCTGGAGCAAGTTTCAAGGAATTATTCAGAGAATGTTTGCTGGACTTTCCTCTAGAAGACAAGACTATTTTTGGAAGACATTTATGACTCCCAACGGCTAATTTTGGACAAGGAAACGTCAGAAAATTTTAATTCCTTTCTTCTGTGTTATTAAGATATACAGAATACACAAAAGAACATACAGAGATTGACAAGAATGAAAGTGAACACACAGAATAGAGAATACTGATAGCAGAAGAACAACAGAAGAAATGTGACTCCAAAAATCTTCTTGCTGACTGAAAAGTGTTCACAATCTCATCTCAGAACTCCAGAAACCTTATTTTCAGCCTTCTTGCTGAAACCATCCTGTGCTGGAGATTAAAGTTCTGAAGACCCATCACCCTAGAGCAAAGCTTCTTTTCCTGAACCTTTCTACATCTCAGGGGGAGCTTTGGCATCATCAATCCACTTGTGCTTCTCTCATATGATTGAGAACAGAGAAGACACCCTTCACTCTTATTTTTCTTTTCCTGCTGTAAAAGGGTTCTTGAACTCCCTTCAAAAGTTCTGTCTGGTTCTGAGAGCCTTGTCAAAACTCAGTGGTGTCAAGACACCTTATCAAAAAATCTAGTTTTGGTTTTTGGGCACCTTATCAAAAGCTCATTGGTGTCAGGATACCTGATCAACTCATCCTGAGTGGATTCCTACCAAGGGTGGTAGAAGAGTGGATGTACCCAGGTTTTTGGGGAACCACTATAATTCCTTGTGTCTTTTGGTTTGTTTGTGTGATTTGTCTGCTGTGTGCTGTGCTCTTTACTTCTTGGTTTTTAATCTCTTACTAGCACTCTACACTATATCATAAATTGAATTTTAAATGTGCTGTTTATTTCAACTGTGAAAAATTATTTTAAAATACTCTATTCACCCCCCCTCTAGAGTTGAGATAGATCTTAGCCTCACTTTCAATTGGTATCAGAGGGAGGTTGGTTGCTCATACAGGATAACACCTGAACCAAAAGATCCTTGATAAGATCAATCTCTTAAGGGGATTATTTTCTATACATCTACCTTTTTATTTAAAGACATGGCACAGAACAAAGATTATGCAAGCACCAGACCACCAGTGTGCAACCTTTCTAAGTTTGCACTCTGGAAGGCAAGGATTAGATTATACATGAATTCTATTGATGAAGACATTTTCAATTCTGTCTTGATAGTTTGTCCAACTCCACCAGCAAGCTCAAGCACAAATGCTGTTCCACCTCCTTCTGGAACAGATGCAGATATAAAGAAGTGGAAGACTGCAGATGCTAAGGCTATGAACATCTTAGCCCAAACAATGTCTGATGAAATCTTTTAGAAGGTAGCTGAATGCCACTCAGCCAAAGAAATATGGGACAAACTCTCTGAAATTATCTCAGGATCTGCTGATGAAAGGAAAGATAGAAGATCTCATCTGATAAGCCAATATGAGAACTTCAAAAAGGGAGAAGCTGAATCAGTGGCTGACATGTACAATAGACTAAGTCTAATTGTCAATGAGCTAAAAACCCTAGACAAAGAAATCTCACTGACTGAGCTGAATGACAAAATCCTGATGTGCTTCCCCAGCACTTGGGATTCAAGAATCTGGCCAATCAAGGATGCCAGAAGTTTAAATGAGATTACTACTGAAGCTCTCCTGGGCAAGCTCAAATCCTATGAGCTGCTCATTAAAAATAGAGAAGAAGAACAAAAGGCTATCTCTCCAGCTACAAGGAAAGAAAGGACCATAGCCTTCAAAGCTGTAGAAGAGGAGCCTGAAGATAAAGCTACAGGAAATGATGAGCTCATAAGTCTACTGGCCAAAAGATTCTACAAGATGGCCAGAAAAGACTTCAGAAAGAGACCATACAAGGGTCATGATAAACCAAGGTATGATAAATCAAATAACAATAAATAAATCATATGCTTTGGTTGCAGGAAACCAGGCCACATTGTGCCTGACTGTCCAGAAAACAAGAATAAGGACAAAAGGGAAAGAAGAGAAAGAAGAAAAGAAAAGGATTACAAGAAGAATAGCTCAGACGAAGCCTCCTCCAGCAAGAACAAACATACAAGGAAGGGCTTTGTTGCTGAGACATGGAGTGAGATTGAAGAGGAATCTGAAGCCTCATCCAGCTCCAGTGATGATGAGGATGATGCAGATGAAAAAGAATTTTGCATGATGGCTATCAATGCATCACAGCAAAACTCTAATGAAGAATCAGATTCAGATTCAGAAAGTCAACCAGATGAGGATCAGGTAATCAACTCTTTTGATTTCAATTCTGAGGACTTCAAAGATGAATTTAAGACACTATGTCTAGATCTATTAAAATCTGAGAAGGAGATAATCTCTCTCAGGAATCAATTATCTGAGCATAGTGTCCTAAACTCAAAGAACCTCAAACTCTCTGAGGAGTTAGAATGCTGTAGGGAGGAGATAGCCTCACTGAAAAGTGAACTATCAAAGGCCACAAAGTTTGAAGAATCCCTAAATGGGAGAAGTATCAGACTGATGGACATCACAAGCACAGTGAACTCTAGATTTAATAGCACACTAGGCTTGGGTGCCTCATCCAGCCAACCTATAATTTTGACAACTCCAATCAAGTTTGTCTCTGACAAAGGAAAGGGAGTAATAGAGGTACCCAGGAAGAATGCAGATCTGTCAGAGAAGAATTCAGTTCAACAGATGGCGTCGAGTAGAGCTCGATGATCGTCGAACAGAGCTCGACGATCTAACTACATATCGTCGACCTCAGCTCGACGATATCCAAACTCTGAACTTCAGCATAATCAATCTTCGAACGGAGATCGACGATCTGACCCAAGATCGTCGACCTCAGTTCGACGATCGTCGAACAGAGTTCAGGATTGTGAACACACCTTCAATGGCACATTCAGATTCAATCCTAGAAGTTCCACATCCCAAGGCTTTAATCCTTATACTGAATGGATAGTACCTCCTAGGAGATACCATCCTGAAGGTTATAAGGATCAACCTGGGATGTCCTTTATTTCAGAATTCAAGGGATATCAACCTAGGCCCAAGGTTAACTGGGTCAAAAACAAATAAGCTGTTTTTGTGTAGGTGAAGACCTATCCAGCATCAAACCATCAATGGTATCTGGATAGTGGGTGCTCAAAGCACATGATAGGGGACAAGGACAACTTCACTTCCTTCAAAGACAAGCTTGGACCCAAAGTAATTTTTGGAGACTCAAGCTTTGGAACTACAAAAGGATATGGTGCAGTCAAAATTGGTCCAGTCACATTCAAGAAAGTGGCATATGTTGAAGGACTCAAGCACAACTTGATAAGTTTCAGTCAACTGTGTGATGAAGGATATCAAGTGACATTCAACAAAGCCATATGCAAGGTCAAGTCAGAGGACAACACAACTGTGTTGACAGGTAACAGAAGAGGTAACATTTACTTAGTGGATTTTCATTCACCTATAGTAGATATTTGCCTGTTCAATTCCATTTCAAATTCTAATATTTTATGGCATAAGAGACTAGGGCATATTAACCTTAGAACCATTGCTAAGCTATCTAAAGGCAACCTTATTAAAGGACTACCTTCTGGTCCCTACAAGAAGGAAGGACTTTGCAAGGCTTGTCAATTAGGCAAGCAAACTAAAAGTAGTTTTAAATCAAAATAAGAGTGATTCACCTAGGATTTTGTACCTATTGCACATGGATCTTTTTGGACCCATATCTGTGCAAAGCCTAGGAGGGAAGTTCTATACTTTAGTGGTTGTAGATGACTTCTCAAGATTCACTTGGGTATTCTTTTTGAGGAAGAAGTCTGATAACTTCAAGTGTTTGACAGATTTTCTCAAATGCATTCAGATTGAGTTCAACACTCACATTGCCCTGATCAGAAGTGATCATGGGACAGAGTTTGATTCTCTTCTCATGCAAGAGTTCTGTCAGAGTGAAGGGATCAGGCACACTTTCTCAGCTCCTAGAACTCCTCAACAAAATGGGGTAGCTGAAAGGAAAAATAGAACACTCATTGAATCTGCAACTACATTATTGGCAGATGCTCACCTACCTCTGTCCTTTTGGGCTGAGGCAGTGAGCACCTCCAACTATGTGTTGAACAGAAGCCTGATACACAAACTGAAGGGCAAGACTCCCTATGAATTGCTCAAAGGGAAGAAACCTAAAATAGGCTATTTCAAAGTTTTTGGTTGCACTTGTTTTATTCATAATAATGACAAGAAATATCTAGCAAAATTCCAAGCTAAAGCTGATGAAGGAGTGTTTCTGGGATACTCCATGATCAGCAAGGCCTATAGGGTTTATAATAAATCTTCCTGTAAAATTGAAGAATCTGTTCATATTATTTTTGATGAAGCTAATATGTCTTTCAAGGAGAAGAATGCTTCTACCATAGAATCTCTGCAGGTACATTCTCTAGCTGAAGACTTGAACAAACTGCAAGTTGCTGAAAAGAATGAGAGCAGTGATGATGAAGAAGAAGTTCAACATCTTGAAGAAAATCATCCTGAAGAGCCAGTTGCTGTTCCACTAGGGGAGACAACAACACAGGCTGGTGAACAATCAACACTCCCTGTTGACTTAGTAACAACAAGAGATCATCCAATCACCCAAGTAATTGGAGAAATCTCAGTTGGTGTGCAAACTAGAAGTCAGGTCAACCAGAACTTGATGCACACTTGCTTCCTATCTCAAATTGAGCCTCAATCCATTCAAGATGCAGAGCAAGATCCACACTGGATCATTGCAATGTAAGAGGAGTTGCATCAATTTGAAAGGAACAAGGTTTGGGAACTAGTGCCTAAGCCAAAGGATCATCCCATTGTTGGAACAAAGTGGGTATTCAGGAACAAGCTGGATGATCAAGGAGTTATAGTCAGAAACAAGGCAAGGCTAGTTGCTCAAGGGTACTCTCAATAAGAAGGAATAGACTATGATCAGACATTTGCACCAGTTGCAAGGTTGGAAGCCATCAGAATATTCCTAGCCTATGCTGCTCACAAAGGTTTCAAAGTGTATCAAATGGATGTAAAGAGTGCATTTCTCAATGGGGACATCAAAGAGGAAGTCTATGTTAGACAACCTCCAGGTTTTATCTCTCTAACTCACCCTGATTATGTTTTCAAATTGCATAAAGCATTATATGGTCTCAAGCAAGCTCCTAGAGAATGGTATGAGACCCTAGCATGCTTTCTTCTGGAAAATGATTTTGTTAGGGGGAGAGTAGACCAAACTCTTTTTATTAGAACCCATAAGTCCCACACCCTACTAGTGCAAATTTATGTAGATGACATTATTTTTGGTTCTACTGATTCAAAATTGTGCAAAAAGTTTTCCAAGCTTATGCACTCTAAATTTGAAATGAGTAGCATGGGTGAGCTGTCCTTCTTCTTAGGACTGCAAGTCAAGCAACATGCTGAAGGCATATTTATTTCTCAAACCAAGTATGCAAAAGAACTGGTTAAGAAATTTGGTATGTCTGATGCATCATGTATGAAAACACCCATGCCCTCAAATGCTGTAGTAGATGCTGATGAACATGGGAAACCTGTTGATCAGAGAACATATAGTGCAATAATTGGCTCTTTATTGTACCTTACAGCTAGTAGGCCTGATATAATGTTTGCCACATGTATTTGTGCTAGATTCCAAGTTAGCCCTAGAGAGTCACATTTAATCTTAGTTAAGAGAATTCTTAGGTATGTAAAAAGTTGTCCAAATCTAGGTCTCTGGTATCCAAAAGATTCAGCATTTGATTTAACTGGATTCTCAGATGCTGATTATGCTGGATGCAGAATAGACAGGAAAAGCACCAGTGGAACATGTCAGTTCCTTGGTGACAGACTTGTCTCCTGGTTCTGTAAGAAGCAAACATCTGTGTCAACCTCAACTGCTGAAGCTGAGTATATGGCTGCAGGCAGTTGCTATTCACAAATATTGTGGATACAGAATCAGCTCTTAGACTATGGCTACAACTTAGAGAAGTCTAAAATTTTCTGTGATAATACTAGTGCTATCTCTATAGCTCAAAATCCAGTCCTCCACAGTAGGACAAAACACATAGAAATTAGGCATCATTTTCTAAGAGATAATGTAGAGAAAAATAAAATTGAACTTCAATATATTCCTACTGATTTGCAGAGGGGAGATATTTTCACCAAACCTTTGGATGAAAAGAAACACAGTTTCTTCCTAAATCAGTTAGGCATGTTAGATGGAGGAAGCCTTAATTAAATTACAAGATTTTGAAGAGCTAAAACAGACCAAGACTAGGCCAAAATTTTTTTTTCTGTAGAATGTGTTTAGACTCTGAACTGCGCTCGACGTTTTTCCCAAAATCGTCGAACAGAGATCGACGATTTTCCAAAAATCGTCGACCAAAGATCGACGCTTTTGCAATCGTCGATTTGAGTTCAGAGTCCTCGCTAGAACTAGGCTTTCTCTCTTTCTGATCAGAGGCCGTCGAGCTGAGCTCGACGTTTTTCAACATCGTCGAACTAAGATCGCCGATTTTGAAGACTCTTCAGATTCCCTCTGTAGCCCAAATCGTCGAGCTAAGCTCGACGTTTCGTCAAGCTGAGCTCAACGATCTTCCTTTTCGCCGTCGAACCCTAATATAAAATCTTTCTTTCAGCCGTCGTTCTCCTTTTGCGCTTTCATACTCTGCAACTTTTTTTCTTTTCCCTCCAAATTCTCTACGCTTGGTCGTTTTTGGTTTTCTGTTGCAGGTGAATATGGCTGAATTAAGTGCTGCTATTGCTAAGATGAAGTTCGACACAGGCTTTGACATCGACATAAACTCCTTCGACGGAAGCGACCAGCGCTTCAAGTACATCCTAAACTTATTCAGAGAACAACAGCTGACTCCAATAATGACTACAAGGATCAAGATCGCCTCAGAAGAAATTAAAGAGTGGTGTTTTACCGCAACAGACGAGACTGAGAATTCTGTTGTCGGCACCATTAAGGGGACTCAGGTATTTCTATCCCCGGCTCTTTTAACAGAAGTCTTTCAACTCAGTACTGGAGAAGACTCCATTGAACTGTCTGGAGAGGAGTATGACTCCATGCTGGATAGGATGGGTCACAATGCAGTCAACCCTAATAAGCTACTGAAGAAAAATCTGGCAATAGAATTTCAATTCCTGGCTAATGTAGTTGGGAAGGTGCTGTTGGCCAAGCATTCAGCCCATGACACCATTTCCAGATATCAGTTCTGCCTGATGGGAGCTTTATTAGATAAGAAACACCTGGACTGGGGCTCTATCTTCTTCACCCTGATTAAGAAGAAGATCAACAAGAATTCAGTTAGTTATGGGAGAATCTTAGGGGTCTTTCTGCACAACAGGTGCCCTGACCTATTAACCTCCTCTAGCATGTTTATCAATGCATCCAAGAGGCTTTCCTGTGCCCTCTTCAGTAAATGGGACAGGCAGATCATAAACCCCTCCAGGGCTGCTGCACCACTTCATTCAGGCACAAGGACTATCTTAGTCACTCCTCCAGCAGAAGAGCTGCCTGTTTCTTCCCCTCCTCCAGCCATATCAACCCAAGCTGTCACCTCCTCACCACCAGTCACCACCATAATCATCTCATCCCCAATTACCATTTCCTCACCTATGTCATCCCCTCCTCTATCCACCTCAGAGGAATTCCATCCTTTCTTTTCCTATTCAACCTTCACCCTACCATCCTTCTCACTTGTTGATGATTCCTTCATGGATGATTCACCCTCTACTCCTCCTAAGCCATCCTCAACCTCCTCTATCTCCATAATTCCATCTTCTGAACCAACCATTCCCTCTCCACCTTTCTCCACATTTTCAGTTTCAGCCACCATCCCTCCATCCACCTTTGCCTCTACCTCTGCTCAAGCCCCACTTGAGCATGTGGATCTTCCTAGTTTGGCAGACAGGCTGTATGAGTTGCTAGCTCCCAAGCTGACATCTCTACTGGAGTCTTCCCTGGCTCCACTCCTGAAGCAAGTACAGGAGCTGCCTACCAAGCTTGCCTCCATTTCCTCCTCCCTGGCTATCCCATCTTCTGTGTGCCTTGATTCACCTCTCTCTAAACCAAGGCAGGGGGAGATGCCTTATGAAGAAGTGGATGTGCCAGCTGCTGATATTATGTCTGCTCCAGCTCCAGCTCTTAGATGTGCTTTTGCACTGAATCTGCAGAGGCTGCTATCTATATTTGATACAGTCCATTTCAGCTGTCTGCCTGCAACTCCTGCTGAAGATTTGTCTAAGGCCATTGTGCCTATATCTACCTGTGATCCCAGCCATATTGATTCCTACATCAAGTCCTGGAAGGCTGTGGATATCTCTGTTGCTGCTACTAAGGCCTCTGTGCCTCCTTCTGTTGAAATTGCTGCTGCTGCTACTGCTGACATAGAAATGATTCCAGCAACTGATGCTGATGAATTTGTTGCTCCTGCTCTAGTGTCTGCTCCTGTTTCTACCTGCTCTACTGCTGCTCTCTCTCCTCCTGCTCCTGCTGTTTCTGCAAAACTTAAAGCTCAAGAAGAGCTTATCAGAAGAATTGATGATCTGTATGATCAACCTCAAAGTTCTGAGAGTGACCAATACAGGACTGATTCTGATGATTCTGCTAGCACTATTGCCAAGAAGAGAAAAGCCAGAAGTAAAGCAATGATGTCAGTCCCTCCTGCCAAAGCCAAAGACTCTAATGATATTCCATACTACCTCATGCATGACTGCCCCATCTCTGAGTCTTGGATGCAATATTCCAAAAATCAACTGAAAGCTATGAAGAAGAAGAGGAAGCTTGACAAATATGAAAAATGATCTTCTCAATATCAGCCTCCTCCTCCTCCTCCTCAAGATTCTGGCTCAGGTTCAGCCCCTCAAGCTCCAATTTCCAGACACAGTTCTTCCCAGTATTATCAAAGATCATATCAAAGGGGACAGCATCAAAGAGGATATCAATCCAGAAGAGATCAATCTAGAGGAAGCCAGAGAGGGCATAGACTTCATCCAAGGGAAGGACAAGGTCACTCTGACCCTTCTTCAGGTCCTTTTCCTTACAAGCTGAAAGATCCAATTGTCTCCAGGACTCCTTCTACTGTTTCTGAAATCATCAACAGATATAAACCTCCTATTCCTTTTGAAGATCCTGAGAACAACCCTGTATCCTGGACAGCCAGAATGAAAGAATTGGTTGCCCTTGATCAAATAAAAAAGGCCAGAGAACAAGGCAAGGATACTTCAAACATAACTACCTTATCAGAGCAGAGAAAGAAAGAACTGGAAAGATATGCATCAAGGAAATTTTTCAATCCAGAAGACTATATGAAGCTGCACCCTGAGGCTGTTGTTCCAAGGCCCAAATCTCAAACTTCTCTAGGTGCAGAGGATGACAGAAGGTCAAAGAAAGAAAGTCAGAATCCAAATAGAGAAATTTTATTTAAAAAGGGATCTGAAAGGAAATGAACTGTGTAAGCTAAACATTCCATCCATCTTTGGATATTTGCTGCTATTTATCTTCTCTGCAATTTTGTATTAGCTTCTGTTTTGTTGTATGCTTTTCATTACCTATGATTGTCTGTAAATAGTAATCCTAACCCAAATAGGGGGAGATTGTTGGAACACCCTATTACTAATTTGGGTAAGGATCACTATGCTTGTCTTAGGAATCCCAGTTGACCTAGTTGTATAGTTGAGAAGGTCAACTTTAGAATGAGTCTAGGGCTTAGAACTTAGGTTTGGAGCTGCCCCCAGGATCATTCCAAGATCAAGGTTGAAGAGCTAAGTCTAAGGCAATTTTCGTCGAGCTCAGGTCGACGAATCGTCGAACTCCGTTCGACGCTCTCTGAGCTCAACTTCTATAAATCGTCGAACCCCGGTCGACGATCTTCGAGCTCAGATCGGCTATCTGCTTTTAGCTAGCTTCTGCTTAGTCGTCGAACTCCCCTCGACTATCTTCTAGCTCAGTTCGACGATCCTTCCTTCAAGTTATTTCTCAGGTCTCTGAGCTCGGTTCGACGATCGTCGAGCTCAGATCGACGTTTTCTGTCTGCTTGTCCATTTCATCTCTGAGCTCAGTTCGACGATCGTAGAGCTCAGATCGACGTTTTCTTTGGAGAGATCGATGCTTTCAGGAATTCAAATGCTGCTGCTCTTTGGAATGTTTTTGAATATTATCAGCATTTATATCAGAAGATCTCCCTGCCGTTTGTCTTTATTCTGGAGCAAGTTTCAAGGAATTATTCAGAGAATGTTTGCTGGACTTTCCTCTAGAAGACAAGACTATTTTTGGAAGACATTTATGACTCCCAACGGCTAATTTTGGACAAGGAAACGTCAGAAAATTTTAATTCCTTTCTTCTGTGTTATTAAGATATACATAATACACAAAAGAACATACAGAGATTGACAAGAAAGAAAGTGAACACACAGAATAGAGAATACTGATAGCAGAAGAACAACAGAAGAACTGTGAATCCAAAAATCTTCTTGCTGACTGAAAAGTGTTCACAATCTCATCTCAGAACTCCAGACACCTTATTTTCAGCCTTCTTGCTGAAACCATCCTGTGCTGGAGATCAAAGTTCTGAAGACCTATCACCCTAGAGCAAAGCTTCTTTTCCTGAACCTTTCTACATCTCAGGGGGATCTTTGACATCATCAATCCACTTGTGCTTCTCTCATTTGATTGAGAACAGAGAAGACACCCTTCACTCTTATTTTTCTTTTCCTACTGTAAAAGGGTTCTTGAACTCCCTTCAAAAGTTCTGTCTGGTTCTGAGAGCCTTGTCAAAACTCAGTGGTGTCAAGACACCTTATCAAAAAATCTAGTTTTGGTTTTTGGGCACCTTATCAAAAGCTCATTGGTGTCAGGACACCTAATCAACTCATCCTGAGTGGATTCCTACCAAGGGTGGTAGAAGAGTGGATTTACCCAGGTTTTTGGGGAACCACTATAATTCCTTGTGTCTTTTGGTTTGTTTGTGTGATTTGTCTGCTGTGTGCAGTGCTCTTTACTTCTTGGTTTTTAATCTCTTACTAGCACTCTACACTATATCATAAATTGAATATTAAATGTGCTGTTTATTTCAACTGTGAAAAATTATTTTAAAATACTCTATTCACCCCCCCTCTAGAGTTGAGATAGATCTTAGCCTCACTTTCACATCCCATTCTTTGGCTCAATTGATAATTGAGTTTGTTGTTTATTCTTCTTGCTATCCGATTACATATTCCTAACCACCCCAACATTTAGTAGGTACCCATGCTTTGCATTTCCTCCATATCTACTTCTTACCCTTCTTTTTGAAGAGATTATCAGATGCTTACAAGTTCCTCTCAGGTACTTGCAAATCATTTTCTCCTTCATATCTATGTCTTACTCTTCTTTTTGTAGAGATTAGCAGATGCTTTTAAGTTCCCCTCAGGTACTTGCAAATCATTTTCTCCTTCATATCTGCTTCTTACTCTTCTTTTTGCAAAGATTAGCAATTGCTTTCATGTTCCCCTCAGGAACTCACAAATCATTTTCTCCTTCATATATGCTTCTTACTCTTCTTTTTGTATAGATTAGCAGATGCTTGCAAGTTCCCCTCAGGTACTTGCAAATAATTTTCTACTTCATATCTGCTTTTTTCTCTTCTTTTTGAAGAGATTAGCAGATGCTTGCAAGTTCCCCTCAGGTACTTCCAAATGATTTTCTCCTTCATATCTGCTTCTTACTCTTCTTTTTGCAGAGATTAGCAGATGCTTGCAAGTGCACCTTAGGACTTGCAAATCCTTTTCTCCTTCATATCTGCTTCTTCCTCTTCTTTTTACAGAGATTAGCAGATTCTTGCAAGTTACCCTCAGGTACTTGCAAACCATTTTTTCTTTCATATCTCCTCCTTACTCTTCGTTTTGCAGAAATTAACAAATATTTGCAAGTTCCTCTCGGGTACTTGCAGATCATTTTTCTTTCATATTTGCTTCTTACCCTTCTTAATTGCAGAGATTTTCAGGTGCTTACAAGCTTACTTCAGGTACTTGCAAGCTATTATTCTTCTATACCTCCTCTCACCCTTGTTTTGTAGAGCTCAGTAGAAAGAATTCACAAGTCTTCTTCAATTTGCAAGAACAATTTAGGTACACACAAGATGTGCATTTTTTCACTTACAATATCTTCCTTTGTAGGAGAAGAATAAGTTTACAGACTTTTCTGAGGAGATACATCAGGTTCTATATCTCTCACTCTGTCTTTTGTTTTCCTACTTGGGGCAGATAATAATTTTAGAGGTAACCTCTACTTTTTTGAAGTTTCATGCAAACCTAAAAAAGTGCGGGGATTATGTTAACCCAGAAATTGGTGATCCCTCCTAAGGTGGCTAGCTCGCATGTCGCAGACTGCTCTGCCTCATCCAGTGGGGTTCGTAGCCTATTTTTCAGCTAACTGCACGGATAGAATTCCTTGTCCACGTAGCTAGGCTAACCACCCTATAGTCGCTAGCTCTGTGATAGCACGGACTTCTTCCAGTCCGCACAATCAGGTCGCGGAATTAGCCGGGCGGGTAGTGGTCTCTTCTCCAGCCCTTCTCCAGTTCGCGGACTCTCCTTCAAGTCACCGCAAGCAAGGACCGGCCAAGACTCTTCTTCAGTCTTCCTACATGAGGCATCCTCACATCCCAGTCCCCGAAAACCTTGTTAATAGACCGCTTAGAAGTAGACTGCCTAAGCGTGGTGCAGACTCCACCTCAATCCGCGAGCAGTAGGCAGAATAAATCCTAACTCACCCAAAGGTAGCAGAATCGCTCTCAGTCCGCCAGCAAATAGACAAACCCGCTAGAAGAAAACCTTCCTCCGGGTTGCCCAATAGTAGGCGACCTGCCTCCAGGTATCCCAGCAGTATGCGACCTGCCTTCACGTCGCCCAGCAGTAGGCTACCTGCCTCCAGGTCACCCAGCAAAACGAATCCTGCCTCCAAGTCACCTAGGAGAGGGCAACCCGCCTCCTCATCCTGCCTAGAAGGTGCGACCTGGTCCTTCTGTTTGGTAGATGTTAACGGACTCGGCCTAAGTCCGCCTAAGGGTGGACTACTTGCTCAACCCTCTAATACTCTTTATCAGGCCAAAAAACATAGAGCGAACTCAACACCAGCCCGCCAGTAGGTGGCAGACTCATCTCATCAAGCAATAGAGGCAGACTCCCTATCTTCTAGGTACCAGGTGAACTCTGTGCGTAGTCCGCAAGAAGCACTTCGTCTTTCCAGCATCAGCTTCTCCTAGTAGCTAGCGAACTCCTCTTCAGTCCACAACATGTCGTAGACTCACTCGCAACTCTCCCGCATCATCGAGGTGACGTCATGAAGCCCAGTTCTGGAAGATTTCGCCTATAAATAGCCCCTTATACATCTCATTTGGAGGACGGACCCCCGGGGAGCAACCATTTGCAGCAAACCCTGCGGATACAAAATTTCTGTCTGCCAACCCTTCTAGTGGATTGGCAACCTGACCGCGTGGTCTCAACAGCAAAGCCTTGTGGTTTAGTCCCTAATTTTGGCTCAAGCAATCTGTCCTAGATACCTAAGTGGTCTTTGATAATACGTTTTGTAGTTTAAACTATTAAGGTAATTAAAGGTTTTTACTATGTAAATCATGTTTTTAAAGCTTTATTTTGACCTCCTTTTGTATATATATTAATGCCACTAATGTTTTCTCTTTTCTTTGCGAGTTTGCAGGTTTTTAGACCATTTCGTCGAGCTCTGCCATTTCGTCGATCTCAACATATTTCGTCGAACTCTGCCATTTCGTCGAGCTCTGCCATTTCATCGAGCTCCATAATTTCATTGATATCCGCCATTTCATCGTGCTCCGCAATTTCGTCAAGCTCCGCAATTTCGTCAAGCTCCGCCATTTCGTCAAGCTCAGCCAATTTCGTCGAGCTCAACTAATTTGATTGAGCTCCGCCTTCTTTCTGCATTTGACTTTTTCCTCCATTACTCGAGCTCTCCCGCCTTTATTCTGCATTCGACGAACTCCTCCAATTTTTCCGAGATCCTTCTTTATTCTGCGTTCGACGAACTCCTCCAATTTCATCAAGATCTGCCTTCATTCTATGTTCGACGAACTCTGTCAATTTCGTCGAGCTCCGCCTTTTCATCGAGCTCAGCAAAATTTTTCAAGCTCTGCCAATTTCGTTGACCTCCCATCCTCTTTATGCGTTCGATGTTTTCCTTCGTTCTTCGAACTCGCCTTCAATTCAAAGTTCATCGACCTCCCTTCCACTTTCTGCGTTTGACGTTTTCCTCCATTCGTCGACCTCTCGTCCAGCTTCTCTTTTCTCCGCTCGTATAGCTCTCCCTCCTTCTCCTCTTATTTCATCAAGCCCCATCTCCTTCTTTCATCGAGCTTTCCCCGATGCCAGAGACAAGTCCCATTTTTCCACAAAAGCCTGCTGCTGCTGCCTTAAATTCACATCACCCGTACCGAGGAAATCATAATTTCTTAACAGATTTCGTACTGAGGTCAACTCCCGTGCATGGCTGGATGCATGGGCATTTCCTGCTCTTTGAAGAATCTATAAATAGAGCACCACCCATTGTGTTGAAAAATAGAACTTTGGAGAGGGGAAGTGCTGCCATTTTCAGTTCTTCCATATTGTTCTTCCTCTCTCCTTTTCTCATTTCAGTTTCTCTGTTTTAAGTTTTACTCTTCTGTAATTGTTCTTGAATTTCTTTTGTAGTTTACTTTTAGTGCTAGCTTAGTTTTTCATTTCCTACAAGTGTAATATCTTTTATATTTCAAGTTGTAAGCTCTTAGTTTGAATTAATATAAAGTATATTTACTTTTACTTGTCTCTATTTTGTTTCCATGCACTCCTACTCATATCTCTTCCTCCACTTCACCATGAGTAACTAATCCTCCTTGTACTCGATCTTGATGATCCGAGGTTTGAGTTGATTAAGTTATGATTCTCTAGTTTACTTTTCTTTTGTAAGGTTTAAACCTTGATTTACTCCTGATTAACCATGTTTGGAGTTATATCATCGATATATAATTTCCATCTTTGTTTTCACTCTTAGCTAGCCGAGAGGCTCATAGTTTGAAGTTAAAACTCAAGAGTAAAGAGAGTTGCACGCACTCCTCGAGATAGGAAGACGTTAAATCTCCTGGATTAGAGTGAAATCTAATAGCTGGGTTCACAACGTAAAGCGAGATTTAGGCCTCCAATTTGGACGAGAGTTCGGTCGGATCTTCCTAAACTCGGGTGGGCACTACTTTGAGAGAAGCGTTTTCATTCTTTAGGAACCTCCACGGTCAAGGTCATTTGCCTTATTAAGTTAGAGTTTATTATCACATTTTTGATCAACTTAGGCAAAGGTGATTCTCGATCGAGTGCTTTTCTTTATCATTTTTTAACCCCTCATTTTAATCGCTAGTTGTGGCCTCTCTGATTAAGTTCAAGTGATTTTCTTTATGTAAGTAGTCTCTTCTTTTAATTTAGTTAACAACCCTAAAAGTTTCTTCGATAAGATAATAGTCTTCGTATGTGTAAGATTACTCAACGGTTCCCGGATTTTAAAACGACACTTGTGTCCCCTAGCAACAATTAGATAGGTATACTTGCCTAGTTGGATTGCTAGTTCGGTTATATTCTCTTCACAATTAGTAGACACCATTCCTCTCTACCTGATCGCGCAGCCCGCTTGGCTTAAGGTAGCGAGATGCGGGATCAGTAGTCTGCCCGATCTGCCGATCTATGTGATTAAGTCTGCACGACCTCTAGCAATTTTTTCTTCCTTTTGGTCGCTAGCTTCCCCCCGTACCCTTTATATTTTTCCTATGTAAAGGATCAAACTCAAGCTGTAATATTTATTCATAATCAAAGGAATTCCTGTCACAGGAGTGGAATTTAAGCTGTGGTGGGCAAACTCTATTGTTGCCACTACAAGCGGCCCCTCTCTTCTTCCTTTATCCCTTCTCCCGGCCTCAGCCGCCAATCCCTAACCGTTAAATTAACCGACTGCTCGACAGTTCCTCATCAACCTCTCCTATCCCCGCAACCTTGATCGAATGTGTTCCACTCTTGAGCATGAAGAGGCATTTTCAATATCCTCATTTCTCACCTTCTCCTCTTCCCCTGGGAGATTTCAAACACCATTATCTGGTGGTGCCATTTCCCGCATCAACATGATTGAAAAATATTGTTCTCTTCTGGAGGCCCTGAAGAAAAGCAAGCAGCTTGCGAAGAAGTAAGCTAAGGAGATTACATATCTCAAGCTTGCCAAATTCTAATGCTCTGAGACTGCTAACCAGCTATCTCAAATGACTAAAGAAATTAGCAAGTGTAGAGGGATGCCAATCATCCATCTTGACATTATTTGTAACATCCCATTTCCAACTAGACCCCTAAGAATGGTTTTGGGTCATGACTAGGTCATGACAAAACCCTAGGAAGCTAAAAAGGGCTAGGTAATCAAAACCCAAGGTGAGAATCACTTTGGTTTGCCAATGACACAACCTCATCACCAAACCAAGGGATTTACCTTAGGGCTTCACCAGGACTCCATGACCCCACCACAACATCACTAGCCTATTAGAGGGTCCACTAGTGCCTTAAGGGTCCATTAGAGTCGCCCTAAAATGGCCAATTTGACCTAAGACCACCAAAGGCATAAATTTGGCAAGGTGTCCTAACTAAGGGCAGTTGACCTCAAATGTGCCCAACCAACCCTTCCCAGGCTTTCCTAGACCTAAAGTGGTGTCAATGGGTCACCAAAAACACATTGGATTTAGTCCTAGGGGCCAAGATGACCCAAGTCAACTCTAGCCCCAAAGTGGTCAAAGTGCCCTTACCAAGGGTCATATGACCCTCAAGGTGCCCAGTAGGTCCTGTCCCACCCCACCTAAGCCTTAGGGAAGACTAATGGATCACCAGGGACCCATAAGGGGCAACCTTAAAGGTCAAAAGGACCAAAGTCAACCCAAGCCTATTTTGGGTCAACCTAGCCCAAATGAGCTTGCATAAGCTCAAGCCCCCTCATATAGCTTCATTATGAATATTATGTGTATGTGTGGGCTGCCAATAGACCCCAAGGTTGACCAAGTCAACCTGGTGACTAGGAGAGGGAGAGAAGCTCCATTTCCAAGGTTATGGAGGAGAGAGAAAAAGAGAGAGTGAAGGGGCAAGTCAAACCCGGCAAAGGGAGGCCAAAGGACACCCTTAATGGCTGGATTCAACTCCTCTGGGGAAGGGGAGAAGTTTCCAGCCATTTCTCGACCACCAAGGGGCTGATTCAGCCCCCTCCCCCAAACCCGAGCCCAAGCTTTCTATGGCATTAATGGCCATTGAACTTTTGGCCTCTCCCCTCCTCAACTGAACCTTTAAACACCACTAGTGGCCCAAGTGGAAAATTTCCCGACCTTTTACTGAAGATTTCGAGCCATTCCACTATACTATAGCAGAAGTCGAGCGGCGCCACAATTAGAAATGGTTTCCCGACGATCATCGCGCCTTCAGGCCACCGACAAGGTCCTCCTCCTCTCCTTGTCTCATGGGTAGATCATAGGAATGCTTATGTTCAAGGTTCAGGCTCAATTGAGCCCGAACCAAATCTTGATTTTCATGGTTTCGGGCCGAAAAACTTCCTTGCAGAACTGCCGAAATCCGCCTCTCCGGCGGCTGCGCCGCTGCCAGTCGATAGCCTCCACCTCAACGAAGGTGTTGGTGGCGGTGGCTAGCCGGGGAGGTGGCCGAATGGTCGACTGTGGAGGTTTGAAGTTGGCCCCGAAGCACGCAATCCGGATCGTTGGTTGGAGGTAGACGATGAGCCCGGGCCGCAGGATCCGCGCCAAGATTCGTGTCGCATTAGATATCAAACTATAGGATTATATATTTCATTTTATTTCATTCTATCACACTTTTTTTATTTAATGTCCTTAATTTTTAAAAATACTTAGAGGAAATTTCAGAGAAAATGGTCAACATATAAATTGTATCTTGATGAGTCTAGTTTACTAGAAAATTGTATTGAACCAATTTTGGTGCCTGGTTTGACCAGGGCACTCATTTTGGTGGGGTCTATACATATGGTTGGGCAGAAATTGAAATGGTTGCCCACACCTCATCTTTGGTCCAAATGACTTGAAATTTTGGCAGGGAGTCACCCTTGACCTTATCTAGACCCTGCCAAAAAATGGGAATTTTTGGGAACAAATTTTATATAGTTTTCTGAATAATTTAATTTCTCTAGGGTAACATAATTTAGGGGTCAAATGAACTCAAAACTCATCCAAATTTTGGTGGATGATGCATGGGGTCATTATTAACCTCTGGTTAAAATTTTATGACATTTAGAGGTGGTTTGAATTAGAATCTTGCAAACCCTAGTCTTGCTATAATAAGGGTAATTTGGTCCAAATGCTCTTTTGGTGTTTAAGTGGTCCAATCACCTCAATAAAGGCCTATTTTTGGGCCACTCATTTTATATGCCTTGCAACACCCTCCTATTGGATTTGGGGTGGTTTGGGGTTGGGTAGCCCTAGGGACCTAGGGTAGGACCCTTTATGGAGATTTCTAGGGTTTGAAGGTCATGGGGTCAAATGATCTTAGAATGACTTGACACTTGGTGGAAGGGATCATAGGGTAGCTATTGCCCTCTATTATAAATTTTTGTGAGTTTGGAACCCTTTGACCCCCTCAAAACCCTAACCCTTATTTTAGGGTTGACTCACTTTTGTATAAAGTAAGCCACTATAACTTCCTTGAAAAGTGTGAAACTTAGGTAGCATTGGATTTAGGTTAGGTAGAACCCTTTGTAAATTTATTGGATTTTTAAGAGTAATATTTTCAGCACTTCCTTTGTTAGGAATGATTTAGCCCTAGGTGATATTTGATTTATTAAGATCACTATGTTCAAACAAATCCCATGAAAATCTGGAAGTAAAAATTTTAGGTCAAAATGGTTGCCCGTGATTTTTATTACAAATTTTAGTTGATTTATTTCAGTACTTTATTCACAAATTTTTAAAGGGGCTATTATGGTCATTAAATTGTTTAGAGTTAATTATCAGTTGAAAATTTTTGAATTTTTGTCAGTGGTGTTGGTATGATAGTAGTTGCCCAAGAAAAATTAATTCACAATTTTTGGATGATTATTTATTGCACTTACTTCATTAATAAAGGAAAATAGGATATATTATTAAAATTATTTTATGGTCCATAAATTTCTGGAAAAATTGTCATACTCTAGATTTATAGTTTTGGGATACCCTAGAATTTATCATGATTTTCGTAAGCATCATGCATGAATCTATTGTATACTTCATGTTCAAATTGGTAGCACTTGGAACTTTTAAGAAATTAAATAAATGCCAGATTAATTAGGAAAATTATAAATTACTGGGTTTAGTCTATTTAGGTCAGGAGAGACCCCCATTAATTATCTTAAGACATTTGGATGATTATCTGTTGTGCTACCTAATATGTTCATCGTATCGCTAAGTATGGTCTGCGATTAGAAAAAAACAGAAAATAGTTGATGTGGGTGTGTAGGCCTAAGGATTTGGAATCTATAGTCTGATGGTTTGGATAAGTAATTGGGGTCACCTTTGGAAGATAGGTTGATAAAGGTGAGGTGTTCACTAGTGTAGGTGGTGCTCGGGACCGACGATAGATCATCTTATCCCGTGGAGTGGGAAGGTCAAAATCACCCTAGAATAAATCAGGTGTAATATGAAATTGGAATTTGTAAGGGAAGCAACCAATAACAATACGTGCCTTGCGAAAAGGAATGATGGGCTTTAGCTACCATCATAGTTCCTAGTGCCCTTTGAGAACCCTTCACGGGGTATACCGGGGGCAGTCTTGGGCTAACATAAACTGTAGGAGTGATAAACCATAAAGAGCAACTAATATAATTAGGAATTCACTTTCACTCGCCTTGATGTCTCAGAATGCTAGGTTGGTTCATGAGGGCTGATGCCCTGGGGGTTTTGGAGATGGGCAGGTTGGCTCGGTAAGCTTTGGCTCGGTGGGAAACGTATTAATATTGCATGTGCATAAGTTATAAGGTGGTGGGCCCTCGGTGTTAGTGGTCGATGCACCGACACTAATAAGTTGGCTCAGCAAGTGTGGTTAGCACTTCGCCAATAGAAGTCTGGTGCGCCAGCCGGCAAGAGTACGCAGGAGTCCGCTTCGTGCACCAAGCATTGAGGAGTAAAATAGGTCTGACTGGTAGTGCTTTACTTGTTTAGAGGTGGGAGAGGCCCAACCCATCGCTTCCTTCTGCCACTACGGAGGTATCTTGGGAGGTGAGGCTCTAGAAAGGGGTAACTAAAGATCTGTATACATAGTGTCGGGTGGGTGAGTTGCACTTGCATGATCGTATAATACTCACTTGCATGTCATAACATAATCATTGCATATAACCCCTGTCACCTATTTTGTAAGTGGTATGGGACGCTTACAAAATAGGACTTGCAAAAAAACCCCTTGGTCTATAAGCTTGTGTGGGCATGTTTATAAATTAAGGTCAAATTCTTCACATATATATTGCTGTTAATAACCGACACCCCATAGTATAAATTGGTATGAGACTCTTTATACGATGGGAGCCCTGTAGAAGATCCCTTGGCTTATGCATTTCCGCACATAAGTTAAGGTTACTTTTCATACTTTACTCTAATGCCACAATTACTATAAAATTGCTAGTATAGGTTCGTTGCCATTTGTTTTTTGTTTACTCTCCACCTTCAAGTCCTCTCCTTTCTTCCTCTCCGCTCGGTGCCTAGGGGCCATGGGGGAAGGGGTGAGGGATGATAGGGCTTAGTCTTATAAACTAACGGTTTTCGGACCATATCCTTTAGGGGATCGTGGAGCCCAATATGGAGGAGCAGCCCCGGAGGTCGGCCCGTTTGGAGATAGGGTAGTCTAGCTCAGGAGTTCAGACAGCTGGGACTATGAGTCCCTGATTCTAGTAGTGATTTATTTTTCTTCCGATTGAGTGACTATGTAGTGAGGATTTGATGTATCGGGCTTAAGCCCTTATTTCAGTACTTTTAGATTTTGTGGACTCTCCCTTTGTGGAGATATTATTACTCTGATGTGATTTTATTATGGACATTCGGTTAGAGTTTTTACCTCTCTTGTGTGTACTCTACTTTGGTTGCTTTTCTGCGATCAAATCGGCCGGCAGAATCGGCGTTTCACGATGATGACCCTTCAGGGCGTGAAGGTGTCACCGCAAAGCGGCGGTTCTGGGCCTAAGACCCCGGTGTTTTTTAAAAAAAATGGGGTCTTATAAGTGGTATCAGAGGCAACCTCAATCGGAAAAGTACCAGTCAATAAATCCTTGGGTCACCACCACGCAGGTTTAGTTTTAGGAAAAACTAAGCAGCGGAAGTGTGGTGTGCCCAATTGGGGAATCATATGTAATTGTCCACTGCTAATTAGGCTTGAGTCAATTGCTTACAAATGGTTTTTGATATGCAGCCAACAACACAACCAACACTATAGGGAGGAGTCCAGCAGACTCTGAATGTTGCACCACCTCCCACGGTCCCCACTCCGTTCCTACAGTCAGAGATGGGGCATACTCTGACAGCCATTCTGGAGGCTTTTAGGGCTAAGCAGGTTCCTGTACCGCAGGCAAACCCAGAGGCCATTAGCTGAGCATCTTCCGAGGACTCTCTCCCCCATCCTACTTAGGGACAGAGTCAGCTGTCCGGACGGAAGAATGGCTGGACATTATGTATGAGATGTTGACCGGGATACGGTGCCCCTGGGAGGAGAGAGTGTAATTGGTGGTCTCTTGCTTGGAGTCTCACGCCAAGAGATGGTGGAAGACATCGCTGGACATAACTTTTGCATATATGGAGATTGCATAGATTACTTGGGAGGAGTTCAAGGCCGCGTTACTGGAGCATTTTGTTCCACAGGCGGCTAAGGATTAGCTGGAGGACAGGTTCCTGCAGCTGAAGCAGGGCAATAAGATAGTGGTAGAGTACCACCGGGAGTTCAACCATTTAGCCCGGTTTGTGGACTCCTATCAGTTGGATGAGGCAGGATACATCAAAAGGTTCTATAAGGGCCTGCAAGAGGACTTGAGGGAGGCCCTACTATTCGTATCTGACGGGCAAATACCTCGGATGTTAGAGATGACCAAGAGGATAGAGGGTGATTGGCAAGCTACTCGGGGCCGGAAATGGCAAGCGGAGAATTAGGGTCGAGGAGCAAAGAACGATCAGAGACGATCCCGTATCATGGACGGGAGAAGGGTCAAGGACCAGCCTCGTTAGGAGGAAAAACAGGAAACAAGGGAGCTTGAAGTGGTGGCTCCACCACCTCTTCAGACACGGGAGGTCCAGAGACCCGGGGGAATGGCATATCCCCCGCCAGAGTGCTTCCACAGCCATCAGGTTGGGCACATCAGTAGAAATTTCCCTATGAGAGGGGAACCCCCACTAGCTCCACCGGCTGCCCAGCCAGCGCAGTATTTTGGAGGTCGAGGTCGTGCCCGATGACGGTTATACCAGGGGGGAGATCGTAGAAAAGAAAGGGAGCAGGTGTATGCTTTGGACCTTGCGCAGCATCGGAACCCAGAGCAGGTCATAGTAAGTATGCCGAGATGTTTAATTGTTTAAAAAGAACTTCCCCTTTCTCAGTTGACAAATTTGTAAAACTGCACTGGATAGAATAAATAGAAAAGAAAAACTCGTTATAGAATCTTAAGACATTAAACCACCCCAGGTATAGTCTTCATCAGCGGCAAGCCTGCCCGCACGCTTTTCGATACCGGAGCTTCTCACTCCTTCGTGTAGGAGACGTTCGTAGAAGGATTGGAAGGCGTGGAGAGATTCACGGGCTCGGAGATGAGGGTGTGACTACCCGATGGATCTGAACTCTTTACCTCGGACCACTACAACATGGAGGTAGAAATCAGTGGAAAGGCATTTGAGGCTCTAGCGATGCTTTTGAAGTTGATGGACTACGACTTGATCCTGGGCATGGTATGGCTGCACTGGAACATCGCCCAGATTGATTGCCAAGCAAAGAGGATCACCGTAAGTCACGGGGACTCTTTCCTTGTCATCGAAGGTTTAATACTTGCCTCTCATATACTCTTATCTTCAGTACAGGCTGTTAAGGCCCATCTGCAGGGAGAGGAGGTCTATCAAATTCTATTTGAGATGGCGGAGGCCAAGGAGTCTGTGACTGACATCCCGGTGGTGCGAGATTTTGCTGACGTCTTTCCAGAGAAACTACCAGGACTACCTCCGTACAAAGAGCAGGACTTCCAGATGCAGCTTGTGCCGGGGGCCAAGCCGGCATCTAGGGCCCTTTACCGGATGTCCTTGAAAGAGTTGACAGAGTTCCGAAGTAAGTTACAGGAACTAGTAGAGGCAGTGTTTGTCCGGCCAAGCTCTTCACCAAAGGGAGCCCAGGTACTATTTGTCAAGAGGAAGGATAGAGGACTCTGCTTGTGTATTGATTATCGAGCACTGAACAGACTGACGGTCCGGAATACATACTCGCTGCAATGGATTGATGAGTTATTTGATCAACTGGAAGGAGCGCATTTCTTCTCGAAACTTGACTTGAGGTCAGATTATTACCAGCTACGAATTCAAGAGCAGGACATTTTGAAAACTGCCTTCAGTAGTAGGTACGGACTGTTTGAGTTTACAGTGATGCCCTTCGGGCTCACAAATGCGCCGTCAGCATTTATAAGCCTCATGAATAGGGTTTCGAGGAGTATTTGGATTTATTCGTCATCGTATTTATTGATGACATTCTCATTTACTCAAGGACGGACGAGGAGCATACAAGACACCTGACTTTTACTCTAGAGAGGCTACGGTAGCACCAGCTGTATGTAAAGTTCAGCAAATGCTAGTTTTGGCTAAAGGAGGTGGCCTTCTTAGGTCATATTATCAGCGGTGCTGGGTTGGCAGTAGACCCAGCCAAGATTCGGGCAGTTTTGGATTGGCCACCGTTGAAGACAGCCACGGATGTACGGAGCTTCCTGGGACATGCCGGATATTACGAGAAGTTCGTCGAAGGATTCTCCCGGATTGCACTCCCTCTTACATCCTTGACGAAGAAGGAATCCCCTTTCATTTGGATGTCACAGTGCGAGGAGGCCTTTGTGGAGTTGAAAGGTCGGCTTACCTCGGCTCCCATTTTCGCTCTTCCATCGGGAAGGGAGGGATTCCAGGTGTACACAGACGCCTCCTACCAGGGGATGGGTGTCGTTCAGATGCAGAATGGGCATGTAATAACCTATGCTCCCAATAGCTGAAGATATATGAGAAGAACTATCCGGTGCATGATCTAGAGATGGGTGCAGTGATCTTTTCTCTGAATATTTGGTGACACTACCTCTACGGGGTTCACTATGACATCTTCTTAAATCACAAGAATTTGAAATATGTGGACACACAGAAGGAACTCAACATCAGACAGATACGTTGGGTGGAGTTCCTTTCGGATTACCAGTACACCATGCATTAGCATCCCGGGAAGGCGAATGTGGTGGAAGATGCTCTGATCCGGAGAGGAGATACCATAGGGAAGGGACCACAACTGATGTCCATGGAGATAGTCCGGTCTTTCAAAGATATGTAGATATCCCTAGTGTCCGAAAATAATCCAGAGCTGTATATGGAGTATCTAGCATCGATGGTTGTAATAGATGATATTCGGGACCGCATCCGGGACAGACAGAAGATAGATGCATGGGCAGAGCCGATATTACAAACCTTGGAGGAGGGTTTGACGGGATATTATTCACTGAGAGATGGATTGTTATATTTTAGAGGCAGGGTCTATATACCTGCAGGAGGTCAGATTCGGGAGGACATCATGGCGGAAGCAAATTGTAGAAGATATTCTATACACCCGGGGATCACCAAGATGATGGCAGACTTTAAGAAGACGATGTTCTGGCTGGGGATGAAGAAGGACATTACATACTTCGTGACTCATTGTGAGGCATGACAGCTGGTGAAGGCAGAGTGCAGAAACACCGCAGGATTGCTACAGCCACTTTCGGTGCCGGAGTGGAAATTTGAGGACATCGCGATGGATTTCATTCATGGCCTCCCCCAATCACAGACGAGAAACGATTTGATTTGAGTCATCATCGATCGGCTGACGAAGGTGGCCAGATTCATTCTGATCAGAAAAGATGACTTGGTTGGGGTACTAGTGCGGAGATTCGTAGAGCAGTTCAATCGTTACCACAGGGTGCCCAGGACGATCGTGTTGGATCGGGATGGTCGGTTCACATCCAGGGAGTGGAGATCCGTGCAGACATACTTAGGCATGCGACTGACCTTCAGCACAGCTTTTCCTCCCCAGACGGATGGGCAGACGGAACAAACCAACCGGACATTGGAGGACCTCCTAAGGCTATGAATTTTGGATCGAAACGAACCATGGGAGAAGCTTTTACCACTAGTCGAGTTCTCTTATAACAACTACTAGTCCAGCATAAGGATGGCTCCTTATGAAGCCTTGTACGGAAGGAGATGCAGGACTCCGCTTTCATGGATTCAGGACGAGGATCCGAAGGTGTTGGGATCGGATTTTGTCGAAGACACCGAGGCTCAGGTGAGACTAATACGGAACAGAATGCTGGAAGCGCAAAGTCGACAGGCTAAGCACTACGATGCTCGACACCGTCAGGTAGAGTTTCCGGTGGGAGACCAGTTTTTCTTGAAGATCTGGCCCATGCACGGAGTTTCACGGGTGCGTGGTCGGAATACGAAGCTCAGCCCTAGGTATATGGGCCCTTACAGGATCCTGGAGCAGGTCGGGCCCCTAGCTTACAGGCTGGATTTGCCATCGGAATTAGCATGCTTACATGACCTGTTCCACATTTCTTCACTTAGGAGGGCTCTACTACGCTCGGAGCAGAAGATTTCAACCACATATGGGCTATTAGTTTCAGACCGGTCAGTTCACTTGGAGCCGGTTCATATCGAAGATAGAGGAGTACGGATCTTGCGTCGCAATAAGGTTCCGTTAGTCAATGTCCTGTGGAGGAACCATAGCCAGGAGGAGCATACCTGGGAGCCGCAGGACCTGATGCGAAAAAGTATCAAGAGCTGTTCAGTCAGGTATACCTCACAACCTCTCAGGATGTTCGATTTACTTTCCTGTTTTAAACTAGTAGAACTTGATTTTCAAGAGTAGAGGCTAATCGTTTCTTTATTGGGGTCTAGAATTTGCCAATTGGGCGAATTATTCATAGATTTGAGCTTCCCTTTAAACCACACTTAGCAAACATGGCGTCGTGATGTAATCTTTCACTTCCCATGGGATGTTACAAGCTTCTTTTCTTCGATAGGAGCCCCCATAGGCTTAACCTTGATTTCAGGGACGAAATATTTTTTTTGATTATTGGGATTTATAACATCCCATTTCCAACTAGACCTTTAAGAATGGTTTTGGGTCATGAGTAGGTCATGACAAAACCATAGGAAGCTAAAAAGGGCAAGGTAATCAAAGGCCAATATGAGAATCACTTTGGTCTGCCAATGGCACAACCTCATCACCAAGCCTTGGGATTGACCTTAGGGCTTCACCAGAACTCCATGACCCCACCACAACATAAGTAGCTTATTACTAGTGCCTTAAGGGTCCATTAGAGTCACCCTAAAATGGCCAATTTGACCTAGGACCACCAAAGGCCGAAATTGGGCAAGGTGTCCTAACTAAGGGCAGTTGGCCTCAAATGTGCCCAACCAACCCTGGCCAGGCCTTCCTAGACCTAAAGTGGTGTCAATTGGCCACCAAGGACACATTGGGTTTAGTCCTAGGGGCCAAGATGACCCATGTCAACTCTAGCCCCAAAGTGGTCAAAGTGCCCTTACCAAGGGTCATATGACCCTCAAGGTGCCCAATAGGTCCTGTCCCACCGCACCTAATCCTTAGCGAAGACTAATGGATCACCAGGGACCCATTAGGGGAAACCATAAAGGTCAAAAGGACCAAAGTAAACCCAAGCCTACTTTGGGTCAACCTAGCCCAAATGAGCTAGCATAAGCTCAAGCCCCCTCATATAGCTTCATTAGGAATATTATTTGTATGTGTGGGCTGCCAATAGACCCCAAGGTTGACCAAGTCAACCTCTTGACTAGGAGGGAGAGATAAGCTCCATTTCTATGGTTATGGAGGAGAGAGAAAAAGAGAGAGTGAAGGGGCAAGACAAACCCGGCCAAGGGAGGCAAAAGGCCACCCTTAATGGCTGGATTCAACTCCCCTAGGGAAGGGGAAAAGTTTCCAGCCATTTCCCAGCAACCAAGGGGCTGATTCAGCCCCCTCCCCAAAACCCGAGCCCAAGCTTTCGATTGCATTAATGCCCAATGAAGTTTTGGCCTCTCCCTTCCTCAATTGAACCTTTAAACACCACTAGTGCCCAAGAGGAACATTTCCCGACCTTTTACTGAAGATTTCGAGCCCTCCCACTGTACTATTGCAGAAGTCGAGCGGCGCCACCATCAGAAATGGTTTCCCGACGATCGTCGCGGCTTCAGGCCGCCGGCAAGGTCCTCCTCTTCTCCTTGTCTCATGGGTAGATCATAGGAATGCTTAGGTTCAAGGTTCGGGCTAAATTGAGCCCGAACCAAATCTTGATTTTCATGGTTTCGAGCTGAAAAACTTCCTTGCAGAACCACTGGAATCCGCCCCTCTGGTGGCTGCGTCACGGCTAGTCGATAGCCACCACCTCAATGGAGGTGTTTGTG
Organism: Platanthera zijinensis; assembly: GCA_039513925.1. Classification (NCBI taxonomy): domain Eukaryota; kingdom Viridiplantae; phylum Streptophyta; class Magnoliopsida; order Asparagales; family Orchidaceae; genus Platanthera; species Platanthera zijinensis. Next base: position 154,233,417 of record CM077078.1, on the reverse strand, counting down.
GCGGTGGCTGGCCGAGGATGTGGCCGGATGGTTGGCTATGGAGGTTTGAAGTTTGCCAGGCACGTGCAATCGGGATCGTTGGATGGAGGTAGACGATGAGCCCGGGCCGCAGGATTTGTGCCAAGATTCATGTCGCATTAGATTTCAAACAAATAGGATTATATATTTCATTGTATTTCATTCTGTCAGACTTTTTGTATATAATGTCCATAATTTTTAAAAATACTTAGAGGCAATTTTAGATGAAATAGTCAACATAGAAATTGTAGCCTGATGAGTCTAGTTTACTGCAAAATTTGTTTGAACCAATTTGGGTGTCTTGTATGACCAGGGAACTCATTTTGGTGGGGTCTATACATATGGTTGGGCAGAAATTGAAATTGCTGCCCACACCTCATCTTTGGTCCAAACGATCTGAAATTTTGGCAGGGAGTCACCCTAGACCTTATCTATGCCCCAAATGACCTGGAATTTTTGGTAAAATTTTTTTTATAGTTTTGTGAATAATTTAATTTCTCTAGGGTAAATTAATTTAGGGGTCAAATGAACTCCAAACTCATCCAAATTTTGGTTGATGACGCATGGGGTCATTATTAACCTCTAGTTAAAATTTTATGACATTTGGAGGTGGTTTGAATTGGAAGCTTGCAAACCCTAGTCTTGATATAATAAGGGTAATTTGGTCCAAATGCTCTTTTGGTGTTTAAGTGGTCCAATCACCTCAATAGAGGCCTATTTTTGGGACTATGATTTTATATGGCTTGTAGCACCCTCCTATTGGATTTGGAGTGATTTGGGGTTGGGTAGCCCTAAGGACCTAGGGTAGGCCCCTTTATGGAGATTTCTAGGGTTTGAAGGTCATGGGCTCAAATGACCTTAGAATGACTTGACACTTGGTGGAAGGGATCATAGGGTAGCTATGGCCCTTTGTTTGAAATTTTAGTGAGTTTGGAATCCTTTGACCCCCTCAAAACCCTAACCCTCGTTTTAGGGAAGAATCACTTTTGTATAAAGTAAGCCACTATAACTTCTTGAAAAGTGTGAAACTTAGGTAGCATGGGTTTTAGGTTAGGTAGAACCATTAGTAAATTTATTGGATTTTTAAGAGTAATATTTTCAGCACTTCCTTTGTTAGGAATGATTTAGCCCTAGGTGATATTTGATTTATTAAGATCAGTATGTTAAAACAAATCCCATGAAACTCTGGAAGTAGAAATTTTAGGTCAAAATGGTTGCCCATGATTTTTATTATAAATTTTAGTTGATTTATTTCAGTACTTTATTCACAAATTTTTAAAGGGGCTATTATGGTCATTAAATTGTTTAGAGTTAATTATCAGTTGAAAAATTATGAAATTTTGTCAGTGGTGTTGGTATGATAGTAGTTGCCCAAGAAAAATTAATTCACAATTTTTGAATGATTATTTACTGCACTTACTTCATTAATAACGGAAAATAGGATATATTATCAAAATTATTTTTTGGTCCATAAAATTCTGGAAAAATTGTCATACTCTGGATTTATAGTTTTGGGATAGCATAGAATTTATCATGATTTTCATAAGCATCATGCATAACTCTATTGTATACTTCATGTTCAAATTTTTAGCACTTGGAACTTTTAAGAAAATTAAATAAATGCCAGAATAATTAGGAAAACTGTAAATTACTGGGTTTAGTCTATTCAGGTCAGGAGAGACCCCCATTAATTATCTTGAGACATTTGGATGATTGTATGTTGTGCTACCTAATATGTGCATCGTATCGCTAAGTATAGTGCGATTATAAAAAAAATAGTTGATGTGGGTGTGTAGGCCTAAGGTTTGGGATTTTATAGTCTGATGGTTTGGATAAGTAATTGGGGTCACCTTTGGAAGATAGGTTGATTAAGGTGAGGTGTTGACTAGTGTAGGTGGTGCTCGGGACCGACGAAAGATCGTCTTATCCCGTGGAGTGGGAAGGTCAAAATCACCCTAGGATAGATCTAGCGTAATATGAAATGGGAATGGGTAAGGGAAGCAACCAATAACAATAAGTGCCTTGCGAAAGGGAACGATGGGCTTCAGCTACCATCATAGTTCCTAGTGCCATTTGAGAACCATTCACGGGGTATACCGAGGGAAGTCATGTGCTAATGTAAACTGTAGGAGTGATAAACCATAAAGAGTAACTAGCATAATTAGGAATTCACTTTCACTCGCCTTAATGTCTCGGAATGCTAGGTTGGTTCATGAGGGCTGATGCCCTGGGGGTTTAGGAGATGGGAAGGTTGGCCCAGTGAGCTTTGGCTCGGTGGGAAATGTATTAATATTGTATGTGCATAAGTTATAAGGTGGTGGGACCTCAGTGTTAGTGGTTGATGCACCGACGCTAATACGTTGGCTCGGCAAGTGTGGTTAGCACTTCGCCAACAAAAGTCTGGTGCGCTAGCCGGCAAGAGTACACAAGAGTTCGCTTCGTGCACCAAGCGTTGAGGTGTACGATAGGTCTGACCGGTAGTGCTTTACTAGTTTAAGGGTGGGCGAGGCCCAACCCACCGCTCTCGTCAGCCACTACGGAGGTATCTTGGGAGGTGAGGCTCCAAAAAGGGGGAATTAAAGACTTGTGTACACAGAGTCGGGTGGGTGAGTTGCACTTGCATGCTCGTATTATACTCACTTGCATGTCATAACATAATCATTGCATATAACCCCTGCCACCTATTTTGTAAGTGGTATGGGACGCTTACACAATTGGACTTGCAAAACGACCCCTTGGTCTATAAGCTTGTGTGGGCAAGTTTATAAATTAAGGTCAAATTCTTCATATATATATATATTGCTGTTAATAACCGACACCCCATCGTTTAAATTGGTATGAGACTCTTTATACGATGGGAGCCCTGTAGAAGATCCCTTGGCTTATGCATTTCTGCACATAAGTTAAGGTTACTTTTCATACTTTACTCAACTGCCACAATTACTATAAAATTGCTAGTATAGGTTCGCTGCCATCTGTTTCTTGTTTACTCTCCACCTTCAACTCCTCCCCTTTCTTACTCTCCGCTCGGTTCCTAGGGTGTAAGGCCCCCCTTTTTTTTCTTTTTAAACCCGGGGTCTTAGGCCCAGAATCGCCGCTTTGCGGTGACACCTTCACGTCCTGAAGGGTCATCACCACAAGGCGCCGATTCTGCCGGCCAATTTGCTCACAGAAAGGTAGCATAAAATGAAGTAAGTAAAAGCAAGTCCACTGAAAAAAAATCACATATATAGAAATAAAATTCCATGAAGGGAGTGCCTACAGAATAGTATATCAGAGTACTAAAAATACGGGCTTAAGCCCGGGACAACATGTCCTCACTACAAATCACTCATGCGGAAGCAAAAAAAGAAACTACTCAAGGTCGAGACTCACGGTCTCTCCTGTATGAACTCCGGAGCTAGACTGCCCCATCTCCAAGCGCAACGGTCTCTGGGGCTGCTCCTCCATGCTGGGCTCCAAGATCCCCTAAATGATGTGGTTCGAAAACCGTTAGTCATAAAGACTAAGCCCTATCATCCCCTACCCCTTCCCCCATGGCTCCTAGGTACCGAGCGGAGAGGAAGAAAGGGAAGGACATGAAGGTGGAGAATGAATCAAAAGAAAATAGGTGGCAGCGGAACTAATCTAGCAATTCTATAATAAATATGACAGAAACAGAAAGTAGGAAAAGTAACCTTAACTTATATGTGGAAGCGCATAAGACAAGGGATCTTCTGCAAGGCTCCAATCGTATAAAGTATCTCATACCACTTATACGTTTGGGTGTCGGATATCAAACAGCAGCATATATATATTGAATTTAACCTTAATTTATAAACTTGCCCAGACAAGCTTATAGACCATGGGGTCGTTTTGCAGGTCCTAATATATAAGCGTCCCATACCACTTATACTTTAGGTTTCAGGGTTAAATGAATCGATTATGCTATGACATGCAAGTGGGTATGATGGAACATGCAAGTGCAACTCACACACCCGACTCTGTGCACACAGACCTTTAGTTCCCCCTTTCGGAGCCGTTATCTCCCAGGATACCTCCATAGTGGCAGACAGAAGCGGTGGGTTGGGCCTCGCCCACCTCTAAAGCAGTAAAGCACTACCGGTCAGACCTATTGTACACCTCAATGCTTGGTGCACTAAGCGGACGCCCGCGTACTCTTGCCGGCTGGCGCACCAGACTTAGCTTTGGCGAAGTGTAAAAACCACACTTGCCGAGTCTGCGTATTTGCTTCGGTGCATTGACCCTCCAATACCGAAGACCCACCACCTTAATTTTCATTCCTTTTATGCACATGCAAATTTAATCGTAATCACACAAAAACCGAGCCGAAGCTCCCCGGACCAAAACGTCCGTCTCTTAACCAACCGAGTCGAAGCTCCCCGGACCATTCCGTCCGTCTCATAACCAACCGAGCCGAAGCTCCCATCAATCTTCCTGTGCTAACAGTGTTTGTGAAAGGTGCAACCCTAATTACTATGTTACTCTTGTCAGCTTATTATTACAGTTTACGTTAACCCAGGACTGCCCCCGGTATTCCCCGTGAAGGGCTCTCAAAGGGCACTAGGAACTATGATGGTAGCTGAAGCCTATCGTTCCATTTTGCAAGGCACTTATTGTTATTGGTTGAATTCCCTTACCCATTCCCATCTCATGTTACGATTGGCTAACCTTGGGTGATTTTTGGCCTTCCTCTCTTCGGGGAAGACGATCTTTCATCAAACCTGAGCACCTCTTAACTCTAGTTAACACCAATTCTCTTTATTCTTCATTTCATTCTATTGCGATATCATCCACATCTATCCTCCCAGATATAATGGCTAACTCCAACACTATCCCAGATCATGTCCTATTGCAATTTAACAATTTGCTATATGCAGACCAACCTAGACAAAATGTCGAACCGGTTAGGCAATGATCCAATATTCATCCAAATGCCCTAAGTTATTTATTGGAGACTTATCATGATATAATTAGCCTAAATCCAGAATGTGGTAATTTCCTAATTTATCTGGCATTTATTTAATTTCCTCAAAAATTCCAAGGGCTACCGGTTTGAACATGAACTACCCTAAGTTCTCATGCAAGATGTCCAAAAAAATTATAATAAATAGTATGTTATCTCAATATGGTAAATACAAAGTATCATAATTTTTATATCATCAAAAGGGCACTAAAACTATTTTAGCCATAGCTTCTATATTTCGTTATTTGTGAATCAAGTACAGAGAATATTCTTCAAAAAATTATTAATAAATTTTACTATGCAGATAAAGCCTTAAAAATAGCATTGGGCCACTTTCATAATTTTTCAAAAATAATATCATCTATAATTAATTTCTAAAGCATAGAATCCCTTTTTAACATTTGTGAAGGAAGTACTGTATTTACTCAACTAAAAATTATACAAAAATTCAAGGCTAACCATTCTGTCCTAAAACATTTACTTCCAAGATTTCATGAGATTTCAATGATCAGAAAGATACAAATAATTAAAACATCAATTAGGGCTATAATAAGCTTTACAAATGCAGTGCTGGAAATAAACATCATAAAATTCCAATAAAATTTCTATAAATTCTACCCACTCTAAAACTCACCCTACCCAATTTTCACAGCCATTAGATATTGTTTAGTGACGGATTGTGCTTAATTAATATTTTACCCTAAAGCTAAGATTAGGGTTTTGAGGTATCTACCTATCTCCAAATCTTCCAAGATTCCATCCAAATGATTTATATTATGTTATTGTCGACTCTACTGAATCTCAAGACAATATGAGAGCAATTGCCCCCATGTCCTTCACAACCCTCAAAACCCTCCATTTAGGGTTTGAGGTTAGATCCTAGGTTAAACCAACCCCTATTCTCACCATTTTCTCCAAGTGGGTTATAATAACCCTTCCAAGTCAGTGGTCGAAATATTAGCCTTTGTTGAGGTGATTTGACCGTTCCAGCTTCTAGTTCACTCTTTACTCAAAAATGCCTCACTATTGCCTAGTTAAGAATAGGTGACTCCCTATCCAAAACTCATCTCAATTAGTTGAAAATTTGTACAGAGCTAAGTTTTATAGCCAGGGACTACTCACCAAAATTTGTGAGGGTTTGGAAGTCATTTGACCACTTAAATAAATTCTTCTAAGTTTATTAAATTAAAACAAAAACTTTAGGAAAAGTATCTACAAAAATTCCCATTTTTTGATAGCCTCTAGATAGGGCAAAGGGTAACTCCCTGCCCAAATTTCAAGTCATTTGGACAAAGGAAGAAGAGTGGGCATCCATTATAGTTTCTGCCCAACTCTAGGTACAGCCCCCATTAAAACAGGTGCTGCGGTCAAACCACTTACCCAAACGAGTTGAAATCAATTTTAAATTAAACTAGACGCGAAGTGCTACAACTTTCGTGACAGGACATTTTTCCTAAAACGGCCTCTAAATGCTTCGGTTTACAGCACCAAAATAAGCCTATTTTATGTATATTTACCTTATATATTATGTACTTAATTTTCATATTATAATAATATTTTACTGTTCATCTCCCCTACCAAACAGAACCCGAACCAGAAACTCAGAAAAACAATATTTCCTGTAACCCTTCCGTGATCCGTCGCCGGCCGTCCGATCACTTACCTGGCCAGCCACCACCACCACCACCTCCGTCGAGGCGATGGCTATCAGTCGGCGGTGGTTTGACCGCCGGAGGTGGCGGTTTCCGGCGTACCCGAAAAATATATTTTTCATGCTTTTCCATGAAAAATCGAGATAGGTTCGGCTCCGTTGAGCACGAACTTCATTCCTAAGATCTAAGATCTACCCATAAGAGAAGAAGTATAGGAGGACCTTGTTCGCGGTTTGAAGACGAGATGAATGTCAGATTGTCATGGCGCGGTGGTGGCGTTCCCGAACTTCTCCTATAGCAAGAGCAGAAATCTGAATTCGTTTGGTCTAGAGTGTAAACTTCTCCTCTTGCTCTAAGGGGCTTTTATAGGTCTCCAAGTGGGGAGGGGAAAGGATGAAACATTCATGGCCATGAATTCCCTCTCTCTCTTAATATTATTTCGGTTATGGTGCAGGGAAGGAAACGGTGGAAGATGAGAAGACTGATCCAGGTGGCGATTTCCTATTGGTTCAACTCTTCCTCATTTTAATAAGTAATCAGAGAAAGAAAGGGCTCATAAATACTCCTGCTGTAAATTCCCATTATCAGAATTGATTATGACTTCGGTTACAAGAATTTCCAGCCTGGCTGACGTTTCGGCCCTTGTCACGGGCGTGTCACGTACGTCACAGGCATGACAGGCCCTTGTGTAAAGTTCTGAGTTCGACGATCGTCTAACTGAGTTCTACGATCGTCGAAGGGGGGGTCATGCCCTAGGTCACGGGCGTGACACAGGTCACGGGCGTGACAGGGCCATGATGCAAATTCTTCGCTCGTCGATCGTCTCGCTGAGATCGACGATCATCGAAGGGGGTCACGCCCTAGGTCACAGGCATGACACCTAAGTCACGAGCGTGAAGGGGCCTTGATGCAAATTCTTCCCTCGACGATCGTCTCGCGGAGATTGACGATCGTCGAAGGGGGTCACGCCCTAGGTCACGGGCGTGACACATAGGTCACGGGCGTGACAGGCCCGGGTTACAAAAATCTGCGCTCTACGATCGTCTTCATGAGATCGACGATCGTCGAAGGGGTCACGCCCTAGTCACAGGCGTGACGGGTCGGTCACGGGCGTTACCAACCCGTGACTCCAAGTCTAGGTTGATGGACCTCAATTTTTAGGCTCCCTAAGGTTCTGTCATGACAGACCGACTCTTAGGGGTCTAGCCGAAAATGGGATATTACATAGGGGCCATGGGGGAAGGGGTGGGGGATGATAGGGCTTTGTCTTATAGACTAACGGTTTTCGGACCACATCATTAAGGGGATCGTGGAGCACAGCTTGGAGGAGAAGCCCCGGAGGTCGGCCCGTTTGGAGATAGGGTAGTCTAGCTCAGGAGTTCAGACATCTGCGACTGTGAGTCCCTGATTCCAGTAGTGATTTATTTTTCTTTCGATTGAGTGACTATGTAGTGAGGATTTGATGTATCGGGCTTAAGCCCTTATTTTCAGTAGTTTTAGATTTTGTGGACTCTCCCTTCGTGGAGATTTTATTACTCTGATGTGATTTTATTGTGGACATTAAGTTAGAGTTTTTACCTCTCTTGTGTATACTCTACTTTTGTTGCTTTTCTGCGATCGAATCGGCCGGCAGAATCGGCATTTTGTGGTGATGACCCTTCAGGGCGTGAAGGTGTCACTGCAAAGCGGCGGTTCTAAGCACAAGACCCCGGTGTTTTTTTTAAAGATTGAGGTCTTACACTTTTAGTCATCAAATCAAGACCATTAGGTATCTTGAAGAGAAGCTCCTCAAGGAGAGGAAGCTTGTGGCCTAGTTCTCTAAATCATAGACAGTGTTGCCCATCATTGATATCTTCTCATCTTAATCTAGAGGGGAAGTAGGTACAATAGAAAGGCAACATGTGCCAAAAATAGGGTAAAAGTTAAAGTTGGTGTGCCTCAAATCACCTTTCAAAGGGCAATTCTTCCATCCAACAACTATAACCAGGACAGTATGTATGATCACCTAAAAATGGATGTTCATCCAATCAAGTCAAATAATGCTCCTAACTGGGGAGGAAGAAATGAAATGTGGTTAAGTGTACTGAAGGCACCACATGAAGAAATTCAAATGGGTCAATATGAACCATTTGTGTTTGGTAAACTAGCATCTACTCCCAAAGGTAAAGAAGTGGCCACCCACCAAAGGCCCCCTCCTAAGAAACATCAACTAGCTGACCAAAAGAAAAGGGAACCTAACAAAACAAAACCATTTTGTAAGGTGACCTACCACCACTCTCCCAACCAATTGCTTGTAGAAAGATATCTAAAGAATGTTAAGGCCTTAAAATCTGAACCAACTCAATCACGTACACATTCTACCCCCAAGGTGGTTCAAAAAAGTGAGTATAACATTCATGAATATTGGTGTTGTGGTAAAGTTGGGCACTGTTGGTATAATCCAATAGTGCCTTATGTAAAGTAGGTCTTTCCAACTGGTAGTTATTTCAATAGAAAGGTTGTTTCAAATATTGACTGGAACAAAGGACCCAAAGCTAGTTGGGTTTCTAAGATAAATTAAAATTTTATTGCAGGATATGTTGGAAAACCCTATTACTAATTTGGGTCAGGATCACTATTTCAATAGGATTGCTGCTTTGACCTTATTATATAGAGAAAAGGTCAACTAGTTAGGTCTAAGGCTTCAGACTTAGGATTGGAGATTTCCCCAAGACCTCCTAGTTCAGAAGAAGAAGCCAAGAAGAAGAATTGAAGTTGTCGTCGAGCTCAGATCGACGAAGCGTCGAACTCAGTTCGACTATCTGTGAGTTCAGGATGACAAAGCGTCGACTTCAGTTCGACGATCTCTGAGATCAAGTCGATGAGGTGTCGAACCCAGTTCGACGATCTCTGAGCTCAGATCGACAATTTCTGTCCAAGTCAAATTCCAATCTCTCTAGGCTCAGTTCGACGATAGTTGAGCTCAGATCGACGATTTCATTTTGAGATCGACGATTTCTGGGATTTTGTCAGCTTGTTGAAGATTTCAAATCAGAGCATTTATTGCAGAAGATTTCTAGCCGTTATAATAAATCTAGAGCAAGTTTCAAGGAAACAAAGAAGGAATGTGTAACGCCCCGTTTTTTCAGCGATTATTTTTATTCTCGTTTGGCGTTACGATGACGCGTTTCCGTGGCTTGTGCCATTTGTGGAGTGTGGTTTAGCTCCTTAGAACTGAGTGCCCTATTATATAGCCTGTTGGCAAGATCTCCCTAGCAAGCCGAGTCGTTTTGGGTGACCTGGTGTGGCCTCTCGGGGGGATGTTGGTGTTTGGCTTTATTTGGGTATAACTCGAGTTCTGTTCGTCGAAAATTAATTTCGACTTCGCCGTTGTGTTCGTAGCGTGGGTATTTAGCTACGGTGCGAATTTCTTCGAATTCCGAGGTAGATCGGTTTTCGCGTCGATTTGGTGCTTTATGTAATTTTGTAATTAATTATATTATTATATAATTATATATATATATAGTTTATGAAAAGGCACGCATCATCTTCTTCCCCGCTTGAAACCGCCGGTCTTGTACGAGAGAAACGGAGAAACCGCCTACCCTTCCCTTCGGACGCCGATTCCCGGAGCGTTTGAGGACGGAATTCGATTCCGAGAGTGGATTTGGATTGCTCTCGTCAAGACCTTCATTCCTACGGTAAGAAATTCGATTTTCGTGGAGTTTTGCGAGGATTGGAATTTTCGGTTTTGGAGCTTTCCGCCATTAATGGCCGAGTTTTTGTTCTAGGTGTTGCGGCTGTTTTGATCCGTGCGAAGAGGAGGAAAGCAGTCCAAGCTTCGCTGTGATTTGAGGCAAGTGGTATTCTTGCCCTTGCCAAGTTTTTTTTTTATTTTACTTGCTGAAATTGAAATCCTGGTTAGCCCAGGTTAGAGGCCTTGTTGTTCTCATTTTCTTGCTAGCTATAGGGCTTAGTTCTTCCTATTGAAACCCCCCCTATTTTGTGATGATTGGTATCCAAATTGTCGGCGTGGAGCCGTTGTTTTCCTTTACTCTGATTGTTGCTCTGGTTCGGGTGTAGCCGAGAGGGAGAGTTAGGAGGGGGGGTGTGGTTGCCGATTTTTGTTAAGGTATTACTCGAATGATTAGGCATAGTTTGTATAGTAGTGGTGCGCGACGTTGGTAGTTTCCTGCTGCTATTGCAGTTGCATGAGTCGTGTGCGCGTTCCGGTATCGTTCGGGAAATTCCAAACGGTACAGGTTAGCCGCGCACGGTCGTTAACCGTTAGGGTGCACGACCACTGGTCGTGTGCCTCTGGTCGTGCGCGTATAACTTTCAGTTTCCAAAGTTCTGTCTCGTAGATCGCACGAGCGCTGGCAAGCAGTGCGCACGACCACTGATCGTGCGTCACTGATCATGCGCTGATGCTAAGCTTTTCTCAAGTTTTCCAGGTTCGCTTCGCACGATCATCAGCCGATGAGTGCGCACGACCACTGATCGTGCGTCACTGATCGTGCACTCTGTATATTTTCTTTTTCTAGGCGAATTTAGCTGGTTTCGAGTGTGGGAGTTTAGATACTCAAGTGGCAGGCAACTACTCGAGTTCTGGATCTTCTGCCTTGGTCATTCGACTATCGTCGAGCTCCGTATTCTTTAGCGGGTTTGTGGGTAGTGACTTTATTTTGGCGGCGAGTGAGGCTAGCTCACTCAACGGCAAAGTTTAGGTAGGCACTGAGTGGGTTTCACTCAACGCCTAGTCGTGTTGGTTTATTTCAACACTCTTCCTTTACCTTGTCTTTCGTTTCCGAGTGGATTTCCAGTTGTATTTCTGGGTTTTCCTTGTCGGCCATTTTCTTTATTTTCCTAGAGGCCGAATCGTGGGTCGTGGTTAGTAGTGGTGGTTGTAGCTCTTTATGGGGGTGGAGTTGTGTGATATAGCCAAGGCCACCCATGTTTTTCTTGCTCCAGGTACGGGCTGGGCATGTCGGGTGGAAGGTCCCTTGTGTTTTCACGTGTTGACCCTCGAGCTTTTGACTTGGACATGGTGGATTGGGGGACTGCGTTTGCCTTCGATCCGGTTCCTCATTGTTGTTTTTGCTACTATCACTTCCCACAGTTTAGGGTGTTAGAAGTTTCTTCCTTGGTAGTTTGCAGCACTTTTGGCTCTTGGTAGCCTAGTAGTCCCTGCAGGATGTGGTTCCTGGGCTGGGTCGTTGCTGTTTCATTGCACGTTGTGCATTTATTGTGGTCCTGTTTTGGACAGTTGTGACTCTTTCTACTGCATGTTTTTCTGGTACTTTTCCCCTTTTGGTTGACTCTTTCATGCAGTTTTACTTGTTTAGCTTGCTGAGGTATTCTGTTTTCTTTTGGAATACCCCAGGTTCTGAGCCGTAGCCAGTCTGGTGGCTAGTTGGAGGTGGTGTTGTTGGTGGACTCCCGGACTTTGGGGTTCTGTTTACCTTGTTAGTGAGGTTGTTTTCAGTACTTTCTTACAGACATATATTTGTGCTAGTGGGTTCGTGTCAGGTTGTTGGTGCCCACTGGTAGTTTTTACCTTGTACTAGATATATACTATTGCTGCTACCATTTTATGGAGATAGTCTACTTGCTCTGAGAAGGTTTTATGCTAGGTTGCTAGTTATTTTTAAACTATAATTATTATTATAAATAAAGCTCATGATCAGCACGTTTAATAAAGCGTAATCACTATTTTTCCAAATCACGTATAAAGACCGTTTTCTTATATATTATATAAATTAAATGTAGGGTCTTGCATAGCATGAGTGGTTCTCTTGGAACCCTTATGCGCTCCTTAGGATGTTAAACCTAAATAAAGTATTTTTCCGTAGCGTATAAATATAGTTTTTCTTTTGTGGACTAGCTGATCCACTGAGCCGAGGGATACGGTCTCTAAAATATAACTGATTTTCTAATCATTAATCACATGATTTTCTTTCATTAAGTTGGTAGTTGGTTTTGCCTGAGCGTCAGCAGTTATCCCCTGCTTGACGTGGCATCATGACGCGTGTTTTCTTTTACTCTGATAATTCTTAATTCAGAGAAAATGCGGGTTGTGACAGTTGGTATCAGAGGGAGGTTGCTTGACAAGTTAGTTGAGCAACCTTCCTTTGTTCGCTTATTAGTAGTTCAGCATCATGTCATTCACACACCGATATGTCATCAGCACGTCTTGGCAAAAGCACGAACACTACACTCATAGCATAACATGAAGTATACGGGGCATATCATGTAGTATGGGATGCATAATATGTGTTCGTATATGGATCCACCATAGGGGCTACATGTGAGGGTTATGTAGTATGGGATGCATAACCTCACCACATGACTACGACTAGAACGTTTCTTTTTTGTTGCATGGAAATGTTATGTAGTATGGGATGCATAACATTTTCATGTGTACGCCACTCATAACATGCATTAGGGCCTTTTTAGAATGCATAACACAAACATGCATATCATAACATTGCATAAGAACAACGTGCCGAGCTAAAGATTTGCAGGATGACATATGTACACACATGAGTTTTCAAATTAACATAAGTTCATGCATCTGATCTAGGTACAAGAGTTAGTAAGGTGGTGGTTAACCATCCTAGGTTAGGGCATATCATCTAATTTTTGTGAAGAAGATAAACTCTCAGAGCAAGTTTAGCAGCTTTATGTCTATATCTACATATGTATTTTCTGTACTGGTAATCGGTTCTAGTCGTTGGATTTGGATCTGATTTGCGTTGTAATGATTTTTAGGATGGCTAGGCGTCGTGCGACTCGATCGACTCCCCTATCTGAGGGTGAATCTTCTTGAGCTCAGAACGATACAGTGATCGAGAGTCTGCGTCAGAGTAGCGAAGCTATGGGCAGGCAGTTGGCGGAGGTGCAAGCCCAGATTCAGTCTTTGGTGGCTGTTGTGGCAGGTAAGACTCAGAGTGTGCAAGTTCCTACTGGGGGTTAGCTGTTCCTCCTCCTCTTGCACCCTTGAGACCTCCAGTGGTGGTGCCAGCAGAGATGGCCTTCATCTCGCAGTTCAGAGGCTGAGCCCTCCCACTTATGACGGGAAGGAAGATTTCATGGTGATAGACGACTGGCTGATCTCCATGGAGGAGATGTTCTCGTACTCAGGGATTTCAGATGACCAGAGGGTTATGTTAGCCACCTATCAGCTCAAAGGGTTGGCTAAGAGTTGGTGGCTGAGAGAGAAGGAGAGCTTGGTAGCTGGATGCTCGTGGGAGATGTTCAAGGAGATGCTGTTGAGGAAGTTCTTACCTTCGGTTGAGCGTGACCGCCTCATGAATGATTTCCTCTATCTGAAGCAAAGGCAGCTCACGGTGGGTGAGTATGAGATAGAGTTTAGTAAGTTGAGCCGTTTTGCCCCTGGATTGGTCAGCGTTGAGGCTGATCGAGTTAAGCGATTTCTCGGTGGTTTGAGGAGCGAGGTGCAGTAGTTGGCCAGTGCTTATGGGTCAGTGACTTATGCTGGAGTTGTAGAGGCTGCTCTTAAGGTTGAGGCCATTGAGACGGCGAAGAGAAGAGGCCAGCAGTTGAAGAAGGATAAGAGGAAGTTGGTAGAGGAGAAGAAACCCCTGGTACCCGATACTGTTCCGGGAAAGAGGAGCAGGGTGGTGTGCAGTTTTTGTGGCCGGTCAGGCCATCCTGTCGAGAGGTGTTTCAAGAAGGCGGTAGCTCAGAAGAAGGAGCAGGTTCATGCGATTCAGGGTACTCCTAGGAGAGATGCCTCCTGTTCTGTTTGTAAGCGATCTGGCCATGATGCGGCCCAGTGTTGGACCAAGGATAAAGTCTGCTTTCAGTGTGGGCAGAAGGGACACATCAAGTCGAGGTGTCCTCTATTTCAGCCAGCTCTTCCTGCAGTTCCGTTGCAGGCTTTACCTCCACCTCAGCGTGTGGACAAGGGAAAAGGGAAGCTGAACGTGATTTCTTCCGAGGAGGCTCAGACTTCGACCCAGGTGATCTCAGGTTAGTTGTTTGTTGTTTTTCTTTCTAGCCTGGGGGTTTAGTTGCTATTTTTTTTTGCGGTACTGTTGTGCTAGTTCTTAGCTTTGTGTGTTCCTATAGGGAAATTTAAGGTGAAGAACCGCTGGGTGTGTGTTCTGTTTGACTCCGGTGCTACCCACTCGTTCGTGGCTAGAGCCTTTGTGGAGCGTCATCGGTTGTCTCTAGATCATGTTCGGGATTCCTTCCGTGTCAAGTTTCCCTCTGGTGAATCTGTGTTGTCAGATTTGGGTATTTTGGATTACCCGGTTTTGTTGGGGGATTTTCTTGCGAAGGCGGACCTGAAGATAATTGATCTGGAGGACTTCGATGTCATTTTTGGGCATGGACTGGCTCTCTCGGTATGATGCGGTCATTCAGTGCAAAGGAAAGCTCTTGGACTTCATCAGGGGCGACGGTCAGCCCGGCAGCGTGTATGCTGATCCGTGTCAGGATTCTCCTGTTCTCTCTGCAGTATGTGTTCAGAGATTGTTTCTTTCTGATTGTTGTGTTTGTTTAGTCTCGGCGGTTGGAACTGTTGTTAGCGTGCCACGCTTGGAGGAGATTCCTATTGTTCGTGGTTTCGCCGATGTTTTTCCTGATGATCTTCCTGGTATCCCTCCTGAGCGGGATGTGGAGTTTGTTATTGATTTGGAGCCGGGTACGCGTCCTATTGCTAAGGCGCCGTACCGGATGGCCCCTCGTGAGTTAGAGGAGTTGTGAATTCAGTTAGATGAGTTGTTGGCTAAAGGTTTTATCAGGCAGAGTTCGTCGCCTTGGGGTGCTCCTGTTTTGTTCGTAAAGAAGAAAGATGGGTCGATGCGTCTTTGCATCGACTATAGAGAGTTGAATAAGGTCACTATCAAGAACAGGTACCCTCTGCCGAGGATCGATGATTTATTTGACCAGTTGCGTGGTAGCACGGTGTTCTCCAAGATCGATCTTCGTTCGGGCTATCATCAGCTCAGGATCCGTGAGGCAGATATTCCACGGACTGCGTTTAGGTCGAGGCATGGACACTTTGAGTTTTTGGTGATGTCGTTCGGTTTGACCAATGCACCATCAGCTTTCATGGACATGATGAATCGGGTATTCAAGGATTTCCTAGACAAGTTCGTGGTGGTCTTCATTGATGACGTGTTGGTTTATTCTCGCAGTGCCGAGGAGCATGAGCAGCATTTGCGTTTGGTCCTATCAGAGTTGAGGAACCACAAGTTATTCGCCAAGTTGAGCAAGTGTGAATTTTGGTTGCCTCGGGTTTCTTTTCTAGGCCACATGGTGAACAAGGATGGGATCTCGGTTGACCCAGAAAAGATTGCAGCAGTGATGGATTGGTGTAGGCCAAATACTCCTAAGGAGATCAGAAGTTTCTTAGGGTTGGCTGGCTATTACAGGAGATTCGTGGAGGGTTTCTCTTCTCTAGACGCACCTTTGACCAAGCTGACTCAGAAGAATGTGGCTTTTGTTTGGAGCGAGAAGTGCGAAGAAGCTTTTCAGGAGTTAAAGAGGAGATTGTGTACTGCTCCCGTTCTGACCCTTCCTACTGAAGGCGTGGATTATGATGTGTATGTGGATGCTTCGCATATAGGTCTGGGATGCGTATTAATGCAGGATGGAAAAGTAATTGCTTATGGGTCAAGGCAGTTGAAGACTCATGAGATGAATTATCCTACGCATGACCTTGAGTTTGCAGCGGTTATCTATGCGTTGAAGTTGTGGAGGCACTTACTTTATGGGGCTCAGTGCAAGATTTTTACTGACCATAAGAGCCTGAAGTACGTGTTCACGCAGAAAGAGTTGAATCTGCGTCAGCGGCGGTGGCTTGAGTATGTGGCGGATTATGATGTAGAAATCCAGTATCATCCGGGCAAGGCCAATGTGGTGGCCGACGCCCTGAGCCGAAAGACGGGAAAGATCTTTAACCTCTCCGCCGATCGGTTAGTTGAGGAGTTCCTCCTTATGGATATTTCAGTGGGATGCTGTGGTTTGCAGAGTAGTTTGTCAGTGGCAGAGCCGTCCTGGATTTCTTTGACTAGACTGCATCAGAAGGACGATCCGGATCTGTTGTACCTTTTTACCAGGACAGAGAAGGGAGAGTTGCCAGATTTTGCTATCGATGATGCGGGTACTTTGAAGTACCGCGGCAGGTTTTGCATCCCCGCCGTTGGGGATATTAGGAGTATGATTTGCAGTGAGGCTCATGGTTCCAGCGTTGCCTACCATCCAGGATCTACGAAGATGTACCGTGACTTAAGGCAAATTGCCTGGTGGTATGGTATGAAAGGAGATATAGCCCGATTTGTTGCTGAGTGTCACACTTGCAAGCGTGTGAAGGCCGATCATGGAAGGCCTGGTGGTAAGTTGACTCCGTTAGAGATCCCGACTTGGAAGTGGGAGAGTATATCTATGGACTTCATTACGGGTTTGCCAAAATCCCCGAGAAGATTTGATTCTGTTTGGGTTATAGTGGATAGATTGACGAAGTGTGCTCACTTCGTGCCTTATAAGATTGATTACCCGATGAAGAAGATAGCGGAGTTGTACTTGAATGAAGTCATCCGACTCCACGGTGTGCCGGTTAGCATCATTTCTGATCGAGACTCCCGGTTTACTTCTCGTTTTTGGCAGAGTCTGCAGGAGGGTTTGGATACAGATCTGAGGTATTCTACTGCGTACCACCCTCAGACCAATGGGCAGACGGAGCGGGTCAATCTTATTGTTGAGGATATGATCCGGTGCTATATTTTAGACCACGGTGGAGCGTGGGATGAGCGTCTGCGACTCATGGAATTTGCTTATAATAACAGTTATCAGGAAAGCTTGCAGATGGCTCCGTTCGAAGCTTTGTATGGGAGGCGCTGTAGGACTCCGTTGTTTTGGGCCGAGGCTGGTGAGAGGCCGTTGTTGGGTCCTGATGCGCTGGAGGATATGGAAGTCGCCATGAAGCTTATTCGGGAGAAGCTTCGTATAGCTCAGGAGAGGTATGAAAAGAACGCCAATCGGCGTAGGTCTGCTTTGGAGTTTTTAGTAGGGGATCATGTATACCTCAAGGTTTCTCCAATGGTTGGTGTAAAGAGATTTAGTAAAAATCGGAAATTGGACCCAAGGTATGTGGGCCCGTTCGAGATTTTGGAGCGGATTGGTGTGTCTGCATATAGATTGGATTTGCCAGCGAACTTCCCTAGTGTTCATAATGTGTTTCATGTTAGCCAATTGCGGAAGTGTGTGCGCAGCACTGGGCAACTCTTGGATGTTGTGCCCCAGTTGGAGCCCAACCTCTCTTTTGTTGAGGTGCCAGTTCGTATTTTGGATTCTCAGGAGCGTGTGCTGCGAAAGAAGTCCATACCAATGGTGAAAGTTCTATGGAAAAATCAGGATTTGGAGAGCGCGACTTGGGAGCTAGAGTCGGCCATGAGGAGGGCGTACCCTCACCTGTTTCACTGATTTGATCGGTATGTTTCCCTTTGTAACTTCTGTTTGTTACTTTTCCTTCTTTAGTAGGAGGGTTGTGCGTAAAGTTTCGGGACGAAACTTTCTTTTAGTGGGAGTGACTGTAACGCCCCGTTTTTTCAGCGATTATTTTTATTCTCGTTTGGCGTTACGATGACGCGTTTCCGTGGCTTGTGCCATTTGAGGAGTGTGGTTTAACTCCTTAGAACTGAGTGCCCTATTCTATAGCCTGTTGGCAAGATCTCCCTAGCAAGCCGAGTCGTTTTGGGTGACCCGGTGTGGCCTCTCGGGGGGATGTTGGTGTTTGGCTTTATTTGGGTATAACTCGAGTTTTGTTCGTCGAAAATTAATTTCGACTTCGCCGTTGTGTTCGTAGCGTGGGTATTTAACTACGGTGCGAATTTCGTCGAATTCCGAGGTAGATTGGTTTTCGCGTTGATTTGGTGCTTTATGTAATTTTGTAATTAATTATATTATTATATAATTATATATATATATATATATATATAGTTTATGAAAAGGCACGCATCATCTTCTTCCCCGCTTGAAACAGCCGGTCCTGTACGAGAGAAATGGAGAAACCGCATACCCTTCCCTTCGGACGCCGATTCCCGGAGCGTTTGAGGACGGAATTCGATTCCGAGAGTGGATTTGGATTGCTCTCGTCAAGACCTTCATTCCTACGGTAAGAAATTCAATTTTCGTGGAGTTTTGCGAGGATTGGAATTTTCGGTTTTGGAGCTTTCCGCCATTAATGGCCGAGTTTTTGTTCTAGGTGTTGCGGCTGTTTTGATCCGTGCGAAGAGGAGGAAAGCAGTCCAAGCTTCGCTGTGATTTGAGGCAAGTGGTATTCTTGCCCTTGCCAAGTTTTTTTTTTATTTTACTTGCTGAAATTGAAATCCCGGTTAGCCCGGGTTAGAGGCCTTGTTGTTCTCATTTTCTTGCTAGCTATAGGGCTTAGTTCTTCCTACTGAAACCCCCCCCCCTATTTTGTGATGATTAGTACCCAAATTGTCGGCGTGGAGCCATTGTTTTCCTTTACTCTGATTGTTGCTCTGGTTCGGGTGTAGCCGAGAGGGAGAGTTAGGAGGGGGGGGTGTGGTTGCCGATTTTCGTTAAGGTATTACTCGAATGATTAGGCATAGTTTGTATAGTAGTGGTGCGCGACGTTGGTAGTTTCCTGCTGCTATTGCAGTTGTGTGAGTCGTGTGCGCGTTCCGGTGTCGTTCGGGAAATTCCAAACAGTACAGGTTAGCCGCGCACGGTCGTTAACCGTTAGGGCGCACGACCACTGGTCGTGTGCCTCTGGTCGTGCGTGTATAACTTTCAGTTTCCAAAGTTCTGTCTCGTAGATCGCACGAGCGCTGGCAAGCAGTGCGCACGACCACTGATCGTGTGTCACTGATCGTGCGCTGACGCTAAGCTTTTCTCAGGTTTTCCAGGTTCGCTTCGCACGATCATCAGCCGATGAGTGCGCATGACCACTGATCGTGCATCACTGATCGTGCGCTCTGTATATTTTCTTTTGCTAGGCGAATTTAGCTGGTTTCGAGTGCGGGAGTTTAGATACTCAAGTGGCAGGCAACTACTCGAGTTCTGGATCTTCTGCCTTGGTCGTTCAACTATCGTCGAGCTCCGTATTCTTTAGCGGGTTTGTGGGTAGTGACTTTATTTTGGCGGCGAGTGAGGCTAGCTCACTCAACGCCAAAGTTTAGGTAGGCACTGAGTGGGTTTCACTCAACGCCTAGTCGTATTGGTTTATTTCAACACTCTTCCTTTACCTTGTCTTTCGTTTCCGAGTGGATTTCCAGTTGTATTTCTGGGTTTTTCTTGTCGGCCGTTTTCTTTATTTTCCTAGAGGCCGAATCGTGGGTCGTGGTTAGTAGTGGTGGTTGTAGCTCTTTATGGGGGTGGAGTTGTGTGATATAGCCAAGGCCACCCATGTTTTTCTTGCTCCAGGTACGGGCTGGGAATGTCGGGTGGAAGGTCCCTTGTGTTTTCACGTGTTGACCCTCGAGCTTTTGACTTGGACATGGTGGATTGGGGGACTGCGTTTGCCTTCGATCAGGTTCCTCGTTGTTGTTTTTGCTACTATCACTTCCCACAGTTTAGGATGTTAGAATTTTCTTCCTTGGTAGTTTGCAGCACTTTTGGCTCTTGGTAGCCTAGTAGTCCCTGCAGGATGTGGTTCCTGGGCTGGGTCGTTGCTGTTTCTTTGCACGTTGTGCATTTATTGTGGTCCTGTTTTGGACAGTTGTGACTCTTTCTACTGCATGTTTTTCTGGTACTTTTCCCCTTTTGGTTGACTCTTTCATGCAGTTTTACTTGTTTAGCTTGCTGAGGTATTCTGTTTTCTTTTGGAATACCCTAGGTTCTGAGCCGTAGCCAGTCTGGTGGCTAGTTGGAGGTGGTGTTGTTGGTGGACTCCCGGACTTTGGGGTTCTGTTTACCTTGTCAGTGAGGTTGTTTTCAGTACTTTCTTACAGACATATATTTGTGCTAGTGGGTTCGTGTCAGGTTGTTGGCGCCCACTGGTAGTTTTTACCTTGTACTAGATATATACTATTGCTGCTACCATTTTCTGGAGATAGTCTACTTGCTCTGATAAGGTTTTATGGTAGGTTGCTAGTTATTTTTAAACTATAATTATTATTATAAATAAAGCTCATGATCAGCACGTTTTATAAAGCGTAATCACTATTTTTCCAAATCACGTATAAAGACCGTTTTCTTATATATTATATAAATTAAAAGTAGGGTCTTGCATAGCATGAGTGGTTCTCTTGGAACCCTTATGCGCTCCTTAGGATGTTAAACCTAAATAAAGTATTTTTCCGCAGCGTATAAATATAGTTTTTCTTTTGTGGACTAGGTGATCCACTGAGCCGAGGGATACGGTCTCTAAAATATAACTGATTTTCTAATCATTAATCACATGATTTTCTTTCATTAAGTTGGTAGTTGGTTTTGCCTGAGCGTCAGCAGTTATCCCCTGCTTGACGTGGCATCACGACGCGTGTTTTCTCTTACTCTGATAATTCTTAATTCGGAGAAAATGCGGGTTATGACAGAATGTACTTAGGTTATTTCCTCTAGAGACAGCTGACAATTAAGGAAAGCTTTTATGACTTTGCTAACGGCTATTTTCAAGATTTGACGACTGGATTTCTTATCTTCATCATTCAGAGAGAACAAAACACAGCAGTATACTCAAAAAATAGATACAGAGACACACAGAGAAAAAAAGAAGATCAATAACTCAGAAAACTGAACAAGTTTTCTTTATGATTCCTGTTTATAAAAAGCTTTCTCAAGTCTCCATCAATCACTCCAGACAACAAACATTTCTGTTTTTGCTGAAATCATCTAGTGCTGGAGCAATCATTTTCATTGAAGACCTATCACCCTTGCAAAGCTTCCAGTTCCTGAACTTCTGCTACATTTCCGGGGGAGCTTTGAAAACATCTCATCCACTGATGCTTCTCTTTGATAGTTGACAGAGAAGACAACTTCACCCATTTTTCTTTTCCTTTCCTGTAAAAGGGTTTTTAAACTCCCTTCAAAAGTTTTTTTTGGTTCCTTAGACCTGATCAAAACTCAGTGGTGGCAAGACACTTGATCAAAAAAACTGGTTTGGTTTTTGAGCACCTGATCAAAAGCTCATTGGTGCCCAGGACACCTGATTAACTCATCCTGCAGTGGATTCCTATCAAGGGTGGTAGAAGAGTGGATGTACCCAGGTTTTGGGGAACCACTATATCTCCTTGTGTCTTCTTGATTGCTTGCTCTTTCTTGTGCTGTGTGCTGTGAATTAATCCTTTTGTAGCTGTTTTATTTCAGTTTCTGCTTAGCACTCTACACTTATTAAATCAAGTCTTCCATTATTAAAATTATTTTTTAATTTACCAAAATTATTTTAAATCACTCTATTCACCCCCCTCTAGAGTGAAGGATTGATCTTACCCTCACTTTCAACTGGTATCAGAGGGAGGTTGGTTGCTCAGCCAAATTGGTTGTTAATATAGACTAACATCTGAACCAAAAGATCTATCTTAAGATCCATCCTTATAGAGGGTTATTTTTTTTTATTATATCTATTTTTAGTTTAAATTCATGGCACAAAAAAAGGATTATGCTAGCACCAGACCTATAGTGTGCAATCTCTCCAAGTTTGCACTTTGGAAGGCAAGGATTAGATTATACATGAATTCTATTGATGAAGATATATTTAATTTTGTTTTGACAGATTGCCCAAAGCCTTCTGCAAGCACAAGTACAAATTTTGTTCTACCTCCTTCAGGAACAGATGCAGATATAAAGAAATGGAAGGTTGTTGATGCCAAAGCTATGAACATCCATGCACAGACAATGTCTGATTATATCTTTCAAAAGGAAGCTGAATGCAACTCAGCTAAGGAAATTTGGGACAAGCTATCTGAAATTGTATTAGGATCAGCTGATGAAAGGAAAGACAGAAGATCTCATCTCATCACCCAATATGAAAATTTCAAGAAGGCAGAAAATGAGTCAGTAGCTGACATGTATAGCAGACTAAGTTTAATTGTCAGTGAACTCAAAACTTTGGACAAGGAGATCTCTCTCACTGAGATCAATTACAAAATTCTAATGTGCTTCCCCAGCACTTAGGATTCAAGAATCTGGCCAATCAAGCATGCCAGAAGTCTTAATGAGATTACCACAGAAGCTCTATTGGGCAAGCTCAAATCCTATGAGCAGCTCATCATGAAAAGAGAAGAAGAGTAGAAGACAACTTCTCCAGCAATCAGGAAGGAGAAGTCAATTGCTTTCAAAGTCACAGAAGAACAGCCTGAAGACAAGATCAAATGAAATGAAGAACTGATGAGTCTTCTTGCCAAAAGG
The DNA here is from genome assembly GCA_039513925.1 of Platanthera zijinensis. Lineage (NCBI taxonomy): Eukaryota > Viridiplantae > Streptophyta > Magnoliopsida > Asparagales > Orchidaceae > Platanthera > Platanthera zijinensis. The sequence goes on along the minus strand of CM077078.1, from coordinate 154,210,461 downwards.
TTTTACAAAATGGCTAGGAAGGACTTCAGAAAAAGATCATTTAGAGGTCAAGAGAAGCCAAAGTATGATAGGTCAAATAACAAAGAAATTATCTGTTATGGTTGTAGAAAACCAGGCCACATATTGCCTGATTATCCAAAAAATAAAAATAAGGACAAAAAGGATGGGAGGGAAAAGAGAAAAGACAAAGACTCTAGAAGAAATTATCATGACAGGTCCTCTTCTAGGAAGAACAAGCACACTAGGAAGGGATTTTTTGCTGAAACATGGAGTGCAACAGAAGAAGAATCTTATGCATCATGAAGCTCAAGTGATGATGAAGATGATGCACACGAAAAAGAATTCTGCCTGATGGCAATCAATGCATCTCAGAACAACACTAATTCAGAACTTGAATATGAATCTGAATCTGAAGCAGAGCTAGAAGAAGATCAGGTAATTGATTCATTTGATTTTAATTCCGAGGACTTCAAGTCTGAATTTAAAGCACTGTGTTTAGATCTACTCAATTCTGAGAAAGAAATTATCTCTCTCAGAAATCAATTGTCTGAATACAGTACCTTAAGTTCAGATAACCTCAAACTCTCAGATGAGTTAGAATGTTGCAGAGAGCAGATAGCTTCACTGAAAAGTGAACTATCTGAGGCCAAGAAGTTTGAAGAAACTATCAATGGGAGAAGTATTAAACTGATGGACATCACTGTTGGAGTTACCATGGTGATCTAGAAGTGGTCAAGCATGTAATCTCACTGCCAACGCGATATGAGCCTGCAGGGTCGCACATAAGAGCATGTGGAGAAGTTGGAAGATTGACTGTGTTGGTAAGGGTTACCAATCACTACACAGAATGGGGTCGGGCAAACGTTGCCAAAGGATTTTCGTCGAGAGTCGTCGAGTATGACTCGCCGACTAAGGAAAAGTTGTCAAGAGTCGACGGGAGTCGTCGAGTATGACTCGCCGACTAAGGCAAAGTCGTCGAGAATCAATCTGTTGGATTCTCGCCGAATCTGTCTGCTGATTCTCGCCGAATCTGTTTGTGGGATTCTCGCCAAATCTGTCTACTGATTCTCGCTGAATCTGTCTGTTGGATTCTCGTCGAATCTGTTTGCTGATTCTTGCCGAATCTGTCTGTTGATTCTCGCCGAATCTGTCCTCTGATTCCTGCCGACTGATTCTCGCTGAACCTGTGCTGATTCTCGGCGAATGATTCTGAAACCCTATTTTGGGTGGTCTGCGGATAGCGATACTCTCAGGTCAGTTTATTCATTTGGTATAAATTGAGACTTAGGGTTTTGGGAATTATATCGCGCTTTTTCTCCTGTGGCCGAATCGAACCCGACGGAAGAATTCCGCCGCTCGTTCGCTCCGCCGATTCCCGAACCCTGCCGAACGGAAGTGTTCCGCCGCCTCGTTCGCTCGGCCGACCACCTCCTCTCTGACGACAGTCGCCGGTGTTCCTATTCCTGGTACGGACCTAGCAGTCCGTGGAAGTGCAAGGTGTAGTCGATCTCCTTCCCTATCTTTCGTGCGACGAAGCTCGGTGTTCTCCTGCTCGTGTGGATTTCTGCAGAGACGTAGACGTTATTCTACGTAGAACTCGCCACCGATAAGGACTCAAAGCTTGGAGCATATCTGTTGAGTTTTGACTCAACACCGGAAAGGTAACTTTTACCTAGTAGTTTGTTAACTTATTGATTCAACATTCATGGCCCGATCCCAATCTATTTGGGTTGTTCTTGATTTTATTACTTCCGCTGCGTGCACAAGTGTTGTGCCATCCTTATAGAGAAACCCAACAGTGGTATCAGAGGGAGGTTACAGCCATGATTGTTGATTTTGGAAGTTAGGTTATTCCAGGGCGTGTAAACCTAGAGATTTAGAAGTGTTCTAAATGTCTAGATTTAATCCTAGATCATCAATTGTTGATGGTTATCCAATGGAAATTGGTGGGCCCATAACCCATAGATTAGGGGCTCTGCCCCTTGGAACCCCGCCAGGAATGCCTGGGATTTCGTGGTTATTTCTAATTGTTAGAAATTGTTGTCTCCTTAGTAGTAACTATCCCTCGAGTGGTTAATGAACCCGTGTATTGTTTTGGATTTTGAATCCAACAATGAGAGACGAGCTTGTCTACAACTTTAAGTCGAGTTGCCTTTGCCTTTGTCCAATGCATGTAAATCTTAAAATTTGGAAGAGTCTGGATGTTCAGATTAAGCCCTTCCTTCTATCAAATGTTGATAGTGCCATGTTGTGCACATAAGGGATGCATGTGGATTTTAGAAGTGTTTTTCTTTGGATGTGCACATTGATCAAATGTTGATCATGGTTAATTGTTAGCCTATTATCAAAAATCCCTTCATCAAATATTAAGTGTTCGGATGCCTTTCGATGGATGACACTCTTCATGCCTCGATCGATGAAGTGTGGGCTTGACAAAGCAAGGTGAATTAATCTATCTTGGTAAGGGTGCAAGAGAATAATTGTGATATCCCACTGTCGACATCGGGTCAAACTTAACTAGGTGACCTCAAAGGTTGAGTTCCTAGAGGCATAGGGTTGGCATGCACCATATGATGGATGGGAATAAGGAGTTATTCACCAACCATACAAGAATTTCATGAAGATGCAATTGGCAAGCGTTGCCTACCTAAATAACCACATCGTGAGAGAAAAGCAAAAGCTGACTCATTGTATTGGTGAAATACGAATCTTGTCCACTAAGAGAGTAGCTCGCATGAACTCTCCGAATTGATAGTGAGGGATATTATTTCGAATAAAATAGTGGGAGTTTTAATTGAAGTCCAAATTAAAAATAAATTATATTTTGAAATTTTGGTACTGATATTATTTTGCATGAATTCTTGTAGAATTCCATGGCAAGTGCTTCACATGCCACTCTGTCTCTGAGAGCCATCCATGAGAAGGATAAGCTCAGTGCGACTAACTACATGGACTGGTACAGGAACCTGAGAATTGTTCTCAGGCAAGAGCGAAAGCTCTACGTCTTGGAAGAAGAAGCCCCCGAGGTGTCGACCTGGAATTCTTCCCGTGCTTATAAAGATACTTATAAGAAGTATACTGATAACGCCTTAGACGTCGAATGCCTTATGCTTGCCACCATGAACTCTGAGCTTCAGAAGAAACATGAGAACATGGGGTGCAAGGAGATTGACGAGCATATCAAGTAAATGTTCCAAGGGCAAGCTCGTCAAGAGAGGTTTCACGTCACAAAAGCGTTATTTAAGTGCAAGATGGGAGTTCGAGACTCAGTAGGGACTCACGTACTCAAGATGATTGGGTATATAGAGAACCTTGAAAGGCTGGGTTTTCCTCTAGGTCAGGAGTTGGCCACTGATCTGATCCTGTAATCGTTGCCGGACAGTTATGAGCAGTTCGTCTTGAACTATAACATGAATGAAATAGACAAGATACTGCCCGAGCTCCTAGGAATGTTGAGAACTACCGAGATCAATATGAAGAAGGCCAAGCCTGCCAGCCCCATACTGATGGTGCATAAGGGCAAGGGCAAGGAAAAGGGCTCTAAGAAGACGAAGGTGGGACCTAAGTCATATCTTGAGCCCAAGTCTTCTGCACTAAAGAAAAAGAAGAGCACAGTGAAGGAAGGGAAATGCCACCACTATGGCAAGGCTGGTCATTGGAGGAGGAACTGTCCTTCTTATATTGAGGGTCTGCAGAAAATGAAGGGAGGTATGACTTCCGCTTCAAATATTTACATTATAGAGATAAACCTTTTTGCTCCTTCATCTTGGGTATTGGATACCGGATGTGGTTCTCACATTTGTACAAATGTGCAGGAACTGGAAAGAAGAAGATTGCTGAGTAAAGGGGAGGTGGACCTGCGCGTCGGCAATGAAGAAGAGTTGCTGTTGTAGCCGTAGGGGTTTACAGTCTTTCTTTGCCCAGTGGACTTGTAAAAGAACTAGATAATTGTTATTTCGTTCCGGCCATAACTAAAAACATTATATCCATTTCATGCTTGGACATGATTGGATTTTCTTTTATAATTAAGAACAACTTTTGTTCTATATTTAAGAATGATGTTTGTTATGCTGTAGCCCAATTGTTTAATGGTCTTTATGTTTTGAACTTGGACCATCTGAGCTATAATGTAGAAAATAATAAAAGACTAAGAACAAATGACTCAAACCCTACATATCTTTGGTATTGTTTTTTTGGCCATATAAACGAGAAGCGTATATCCAAGCTCCATAAAGATAGACTTTTGGACTCATTTGATTATGAATCATTTGAGCGATATGAATCTTGTTTGTTAGACAAGATGACTAAAACCCCTTTTACTTGTTATACTGAGAGGGCTGAAGATCTCTTGGTTGTTGTACATAATGATGTATGCGAACCCATGAGCTCCATGGCTAGAGGTTGATATTTCCACTTCGTTACATTTACTGATGATTTCAGTAGATACGGATATGTGTATCTTATGAAGTGCAAACCCGAGACCTTTGAAAAGTTCAAAGAGTTCAAGAATGAAGTAGAAAACCAGTTGGGTAAAAGGGTTAAAGCACTCCGATCTGATCGAGGTGGCAAATACTTGAGTCATGAGTTCCGTGATCATCTGAAAGAGTGTGGTATTATATCACAGCTCACTCAACCTAGAACACCACAACATAATAGTGTGTCTGAGAGGAGAAATCGTACTCTGTTAGACATGGTACGTTCGATGATGAGTCATGCAGACTTGCCTGTTTCCTTTTGGGGTTTTGCTTTAGAGACTGCTGCAATGACGCTGAATAGCGCTCCAACGAAAACGATTCTGAAGACACCATATGAGATATGGACTGGGAAGCATCCTAGTATGTCGTTCATTAAAATTTGGGGCTGTGAGGCATACGTGCAACGTCAAATGCCTGACAAGCTGGAACCCAAATCGGATAAATGTTTTCTGGTAGGATATCTTAAGGAAATGAAAGGGTATTACTTTTACCTACCGTCCGAGGGCAAAGTGTTTGTCGCAAGGACTGGCGTCTTCTTGGAGAGAGAATTCTTATCAAGAAAGACTGACAAGGTAGAACTTGAAGAAGTTCAAGAACCACAAGTAGTGAATGAACCAGAATTGGATTCTGAGACAAGACTACAAGATGTTGTAGCTAGAGAACCTGCTCAAGAAACATAAGTCCTACGTAGATCTGGTAGACCTAGATTTGAGCCAGAGAGATATGGATTTCTTATGTCTCAAATAGGTAATGTGTTTATTATGGATCATGATGATGAACCAGCAACCTACCAAGAGGCTATGAATGGACCGGACTCCGACAAATGCCTTAAGGCTATGAAATCCGAAATGGACTCCATGTATGCAAACCAAGTTTGGAACTTGGTGGAACCACCTGAAGGGGTACGACCCATAGGGTGCAAATGGGTCTTCAAGAAGAAGACCGACATGGATGGGAATGTACATACATTCAAAGGGCGACTGGTGGCTAAGGGTTTTAAGCAAATTCATGGTATTGACTATAATGAAACTTTTTCCCCTGTTGCCATGGTAAAGTCCATAAGGATATTGCTTGCTATTGCTGCGTATTATGACTACGAGATCTGGCAGATGGATGTAAAAATGGATTTCCTTAATGGAAACTTCCTTGAGGAAGTGTACATGACACAAACCGAGGGTTTTGTATCCCCAAATGAAGCCACTAAAATATGCAAGCTGAATAAGTCCATCTATGGACTGAAGCAGGCCTCTCGAAGTTGGAATCTTCGTTTTGATGAGAAAATCAAAGAGTTTGGTTTCATCAAGAATGAAGATGAGCCTTGTGTTTACAAGCGAATCAGTGGGAGCATTATTGTCTTCCTGATATTGTATGTAGATGACATACTGTTGATTGGGAATGACATTCCTACCCTTAAAGTTGTTAAGAATAACCTAGGGAACTGATTTTCTATGAAAGACTTGGGTGAAGTGACTTATATACTCGGTATTAAGATCTATAGAGATAGATCGAAGAAGTTGTGTGTTTGACCCAAAGTACATACATTGAGAAGGTGTTAAAGCGGTTCAACATGCTTGGGTTCAAGAATGGATTTTTACCCATGTCTCATGGTGTGAATCTCTCTAAGGACCAGTGTCCAAAATCTTGTGAAGATAAGGACCGCATGAAGTTGATTCCATATGATTCGGCAATTGGATCAATCATGTATGCAATGTTATGTACTCGACCCGATGTCTCCTTTTCTTTGAGCATGACTAGCAGGTATCAGTCAGACCCCGGTGAGTGTCACTGGATTGCAGTCAAAAAATATCCTGAAGTACTTGAGAAGGACAAAGGTTGTGTTCTTGGTGTATGGTGGAGAGGAATAGCTCGTTGTAAATGGTTACATAGATGCTAGCTTCCAAACTGATAGGGATGACTCAAAGTCTCAGTCAGGTTTTGTGTTTTGCCTTAATGGAGGAGCTGTGAGCTGAAAGAGTTCCAAGCAAGAGACAGTTGCTTATTCTACAATAGAGACCGAGTATATCGCTGCAGCTAATGCATCGAAGGAGGCTGTATGGATTAGGAAATTCATCAGCGAGCTTGATGTAGTTCCTAGCATTGTTGTTCCCGTAGTTCTCTACTGTGATAACAATGGTGCAATTGCACAATCTAAGAAACCTAGATCTCATCGGCGCTCCAAGCACATACTTCGGCGGTTCCATATTATTCGTGAGATTGTCGAACAAGGAGATGTGAACATTTGCAGAGTGCCGACTGAGGAGAATATTGCGGATCCACTTACAAAGCCTCTCGCGCAGAGAAAACATGATGCTCATACTAGATTAATGGGTATACGATACCTAAATGATCAACTCTAATGAGAGTCTTGTGGGTTGCATGTAAACATATATTATGTTGGCTATTTGTTATTTATTCATATGATGAATTATGTACCTAGATGTTTCTTTTATAATTAATGGCAAGTTCTTTTATTATGGTTTCTATATGCAATAGTTAAATGTTAACATAATAAATACCCTTAGAATGTTCGCTTCCATAGGACATCAAGTACGTGACTTGAATGTGAGAGCCTATGATTTATTTGAAGCTTCATTCTTAAAAGGACCCTGGTCATTGTATCATCATAGAAACTAAGGGTGATGATGATACATTAAGACTAATACGTGTGTTGACTGATGACCAGTTCTCATAGGTCATGATATTGTGATATCAAGTCATCACGTGGGTACTTGTTAATGAACAAGTTGTACTGGACAGACCCAACCTGAGACTAATCTGTGGATTGTTATCTAAACGTGTCACGAGTAGGTCTCAATTGACAATGGTGTTGTAGTCCTTTGACCTTAAGTCACAGCATTCATCAAGTGAGGAAGAGCGTGCTTTGATGCCATCTAAAGTCTTCCTTGAGGAAGTTTGATGATAAGGGTGGTTGTTGGGCACGTTACAAATCATTTGGGTGTTTGTGTGTGAGCAGATATAGGATTTGTCCTCCTATATGACAGGAGTTTCATCCATGGGCCCCTTGATGGAACTGGACTGAGAAATGCATGGCCATGCTTGGTTGATTCAATATGTGATATTGGACTCACCATTCTTTGGAAGTCCGTTCCAGATAAAGAAACTAGGATTGAGCTATTATGAGTGTGACACGGTCCATGCCTCTAGTTCTTTTTGGATGTAAGGGACAAAGGGACAAAGACAACGCTGGGACATTGTTCATAAGGCTTTTGAGTTATGAACTCTTATTGCTTGGGTAGCAATGACGCATTTCTAGATACTGCTCATTATTTGTGAGGTTTTTGGTTTGATACTTTCAAGATCAAGTGGGAGACTGTCGGAGTTACCATGGTGATCTAGAAGTGGTAAAAAATGTAATATAACTGCCAACGCGATATGAGCCTGCAGGGTCGCACATAAGAGCATGTGTAAAAGTTGGAAGATTGATTGTGTTGGTAAGGGTTACCAATCACCACACAGAATGGGGTCGGGCAAACGTTGCCAAAGGATTTTTATCGGGAGTCGTCGAGTATGACTCGCCGACTAAGGCAAAGTCGTCGAGAGTCGACAGGAGTCATCGAGTATGACTCGTCGACTAAGGCAAAGTCATCGAGAATCAATGTGTTGGATTCTCGCCGAATCTGTTTGCTGATTCTCGCCGAATCTGTCTGTTGGATTCTCGCCGAATCTGTCTGCTGATTCTCGCTGAATCTGTCTGTTGGATTCTCGCTGAATCTGTCTTCTGATTCTCGCCGAATCTGTGTGTTGATTCTCGCTGAATCTGTCTTTTGATTCCAGCCGACTGATTCTCGCCGAATCTGTGTTGATTCTCGGCGAATGATTCTGAAACCCTATTTTGGGTGGTCTGCGGATAGCGATACTCTCAGGTCTATTTATTCCTTTGGTATAAATTGAGACTTGGGGTTTTGGGAATTATATCGGTCTTTTTCTCTTGTGGCCGAATCGAACCCGACGGAAGCGTTCCGCTGCTCGTTCGCTCCGCCGATTCCCGAACCCCGCCGGACGGAAGTGTTCCGCCGCCTCGGTCGCTCCGCCGACCACCTCCTCTCCGGCGATTGTCGTCGGTGTTTCTATTCCTGGCGCGGACCTAGCAGACCGTGGAAGTGCAAGGTGTTGTCGATCTCCTTCCCAATCTTTCGTGCGACGAAGCTCGGTGTTCTCCTGCTCGTATGGATTTCTACAGAGATGTAGACATTATTCTACGTAGAACTCGCCACCGACAAGGACTCAAAGCTTGGAGCATCTCTATTGAGTTTTGACTCAACACCGGAAAGGTAACTTTTACCTAGTAGTTTGTTAACTTCTTGATTCAACATTAATGGCCCGATCCCAATCTCTTTGGGTTGTTCTTGATTTTATTACTTCCGCTGCGTGCACAAGTGTTGTGCCATCCTTATAGAGAAACCCAACAATCACAAACACAGTGAACTCAAGACTCAATAGTACATTAGGCTTGGGTGCTTCATCCAGCCAAGCCATTGTGTTAACAACTCCCATTAAGTTTATCTCTGATAAAGGAAAAGGAGTTGTGGAGGTAGCTAGAAAAAATTCTGATCTACCAAAAAAGAACAAAGTTCAACAGATATCGTTGAACAGAGCTCGACGATCTTCGAACAGAGCTTGACGATCTTCAAATAGAGCTCAGCGTTTTCACGCTGAATCATCAAACTCAGGTCGACGATCTCTGATCTCTGAACACAAGCAAGATCGATCGCTGAACGGAGCTCGACGATCTGACCCAAGATCGTCGAACTCAGATCCACGATTGTCGTACGGAGCTCAGAGATTTGACCAATTCTCAAAGGGTACATCAAATGTTGATTCTAGATATCCTACATCTCAAGGGTTCAACCCTTAAATTGAATGGATAATTCCTCCTAGGATATATCATCCTGAAGGGTATAAGAGTCAACTAGAGATTTCTTTTATTTCTGATTTCAAAGGTTATCAAGCTAGATCCAAGGTAAACTGGGTCAAAAACAAATAAAATACTATTTGTGCAGGTGAAGACCTATCCAACCATGGACCAGCATTAGTATCTGGATAGTGGGTGCTCCAAGCACATGAAAGGAAGCAAGGATAACCTGACATCCTTAAAGGCTAAACATGGACCCAAAGTCATGTTTGGAGATTCAAACTTTGGACAGACCAAAGGGTTTGGTGCATTCCAAATAGGATCAGTAACATTCAAGAAGGTAGCATATGTGGAAGGACTGAAGCACAATCTTATCAGCATCAGTTAGCTGTGTGATGAAGGCTACCAGGTCACATTCAACAAGTCTTCATGTTTCATCAAATCAAAAGACAACACAACTGTGTTGACAGGTAACAGAAGAGGTAACATCTATCTAGTAGATTTTCATTAAACCAAAGTAGACATCTGCTTATTTAATTCTCTTAGCAAACCTAATGAATTATGGCATAAGAGATTAGGACATATCAACCTTAGAACCATTGCTAGGCTATCCAAGGACAACCTTGTTAGAGGACTACCTTCTGGCCCGTACAAGAAGGAAGGACTCTGCAGGTCTTATCAGTTAGGCAAGCAAACTAAAAATTGTTTTAAGTCACTTAAAAAGAGTGATTCACCTAAGATTTTGTATTTATTACATATGGATCTATTTGGACCCATTTCTATACAAAGCCTAGGAGGGAAATCTTACACTTTAGTAGTTGTAGATGACTTCTCTAGATTCACATGGGTGTTCTTTCTGAGGAAGAAGTCTGATAACTTCAAGTGTTTGATAGAGTTTCTCAAATGTATACAGATTGAGTTCAATACTCACATAGCTCTGATCAGAAGTGATCATGGGATAGAGTTTGATTCTCTTCTTATGCAAGAGTTCTGTCAGAGGGAAGGGATCAGGCACACTTTCTCAGCTCCTAGAACTCCTCAACAGAATGGGGTAGTTGAAAGGAAGAATAGAACCCTTATTGAATCTGCCACAACATTATTGACAGATGCTCACATTGCTCTATCCTTTTGGGCAGAGGCTGTGAACACTTCAAACTATGTTTTGAATATGAGTTTGATACATAAGCTAAAGGATAAGACTCCTTATGAATTACTCAAAGGGAAGAAACCTAAAGTTGATTATCTTAGGATTTTTGGTTATATCTGCTTCATTCATTACAATAACAACAAATACTTAGCAAAATTTGAAGCCAAAGCTGTTGAAGGAGTGTTTCTGGGATACTCCATGATTAGTAAGGCCTATAGGGTTTTTAATAAATCAACTTATAAAATTGAGGAGACTGTGCATGTTTCTTTTGATGAAACTAACATGTCTTACAAGGGGAAGAGCACTTCTACCATAGACCCTTTATAGGTACATTCTATATCAAAAAATTTGGACAGGCTACATATAATTAAACAAGATCCATCATCTTCAACCATTCAATAAGAAGCTGAAAGCAGTGAAAATGAAGATAACAGTCAAATCTTAGCAAGCCATTGTGAAAATCGAAATGAAGAGCCAGTTGTTGTTCCACTAGAGGAAACAACAACACAGGTTGGTGAACAATCAACACCCATTGTTAATTTAGTAACATCAAGAGAACATCCAATCTCCCAAGTGATTGGAGACATCTCAGGTGGTGTGCAAGCCAGAAACAAATTCAATTAAAATCTGATGCACACTTGCTTTCTTTCTCAAATTGAACCTCAATCCATACATGATGCAGAATAAGATCCAAACTGGAGCATTGCAATGCAAGAGAAATTAAATCAATTTGAAAGAAACAAAATTTGGGAGCTAGTGCCAAAGCCAAAGAATCATCCCATTGTTGGAACAAAATTGGTATTCAGGAACAAGATAGATGATCAAGGAGTTATAGTAAGAAATAAAGCAAGGCTGCTTGCTCAAGGATTCTCTCAAGAAGAAGGCATAGACTATTACAAAACCTTTGCACCAGTTGCAAGGTTGGAGGCCATAAGAATCTTCCTGGTATATGCAGCTCACAAGAAGTTCAAGGTTTATCAAATGGATGTCAAAAGTGCATTCCTCAATGGTGACATCAAGGAAGAGGTTTATGTGAAATAACCCCCATGTTTTATCTCTCTAACTCACCCTGATTTTGTTCATAACTTGCATAAAGCACTATATGGCCTCAAACAAGCTCCAAGAGCATGGTATGAGACCCTAACTTTCTTTCTCTTGGAAAATGATTTTAAAAGGGGTAGAGTAGACCAAACTCTTTTAATTACAACCCATAAGTCCAATATCCTACTAGTACAAATCTATGTAGATGATATTATCTTTTGTTCTACTGATTCAAATTTGTGCAAAAGGTTCTCCAACCTAATGCATTCCAAATTTGAAATGAGTAGCCTGGGTGAGCTATCCTTCTTTGTAAGATTTCAAGTCAAACAATATGTTGATGGCATATTTATTTCTCAAACCAATTATGCACAAGAATTGGTTAATAAATTTGGTATGTCTGAAGCATCCTCTATGAAAACACCTATGTCTACTAATGCTGTATTAGATGCTGATTAACATGGGAAACCAGTTGATCAGACAACATATAGAGCAATGATTATCTCCTTATTGTATCTTATATCTAGTAGACCTGATATAATGTTTGTTGCATGCATATGTGCTAGATTCCAAGTCAGCCCTAAAGAGTCACACCTTACATTAGTTAATAGGATTCTTAGGTATGTGAAAAGTTATCCAAATCTAGGTCTCTGTTATCCAACTGATTCAGGATTTGATCTAACTGGATTTTCATATGCTGATTATGCTGGATGTAGAGTAGATAGGAAAAGCACCAGTGGAACTTGTCAGTTTCTTGGTGACAGACTTGTCTCCTGGTTTTGTAGGAAACAAGCATTTGTGTCTACTTCAACTGCTGAAGCTGAATATATGGCAACAGGTAGTTGTTGCTCACAGATATTGTGGATTCAAAATCAGCTCCTAGACTATGGCTACAACTTAGAAAAGTCCAAAATATTTTGTGATAACACTAGTGCTATTTCAATAGCTCAAAATCCAGTCCTCCATAGTAGGACAAAACACATAGAGATTAGGCATCATTTCTTAAGAGATAATATAGAGAAGAATAAAATTGAACTGGAATATATCCCAACTTATTTACATAGGGGAGATATTTTCACCAAGCCCTTGGATGAAAAGAAACACACCTTCTTCTTTAATCAGTTAGGAATGTTAGATGGAGGAAGTCTTAATTAAGTTCCAAGACCTTTAAACCTAAAAAGAGACAAGACTAGTGTAATTTTTTGGGGGGATTTCCTTGTGTATATAAGTTTTCTATGTCTTTAAACTGCGCTCGACGATTTCCCTGAAGATCGTCGAACGGAGCTCGTCATTTCCAGATAGTATTTAACTATCTTTGTTTTCCGTCGAACGGAGATCGACGATGTTAGGAATCGTCGAACGGAGCTCGACGTTTTCCAGATAGTGCAGGACAATCCTTTTTTCTCAAAGATCTCGATCATCGTCGAATGACAGTCGACGATGTTAAATATCGTCGAATGAAGATCGACGATGTTGAGACCCTTCATGTTCCCCTAGAGCCGTCGATCGTCGAACTGAGTTCATCGATCTTTCCTTTTCAGTTTCTAACCCTAATATAAAATCACTTTTTCAGGCGTCGTTATCCTTTGCGCTTTCATACTTTTTGCAAGAACTTTCTTTCCCTCCAAACTCCTCTGCACTTGATCATGTTTGTTTTTGAAGGAAACATGTCAGTTTCAGTCACCGTTTTAGCAACAATGAAGTTCGATACTAGGTTTGACATTGATATGGATTCGTTTGAAGGGACTGATCAAATGTTCAAAGATATTCTGGAATTGTTTAAGGAGAAACAACTTGTGAACATCATGACAACCAGAATCAAACTAGGAGCAGATGAAATCAAAGAGTGGGTCTATACTGCCCACATTCTGGATCAACATACAGTCATTGGCACCATCTCAGGAACTCAGGTATCCTTAACCCCGACCATTCTTACAGAAATTTTTTGGTTAAGTACTGGACATGATAGCATAGACCTATTAGGGGTAGAATTTACTGAGATGTTAGACAGAATCGGTCACAATTCTGAAAACCCTAATAAGTTATTGAATAAAAATTTGTCTATGGAGTATAGATTCTTAGCAAAAATTGTAGGCAAAGTAATTCTGGCCAAACACTCAGCTCATGACACAATATCAAGACATATGTTCTGCTTCATGGCTGTCTTAGTAGATAAGAAGCATTTGGATTGGGGAGCTATCTTATTTGATTTGATCAAGAAGAAAATCAATAAGAATTTTGTGAATTTTGGGAGAATTCTTGGCCTATTCCTGCAGAATAGGTGCCCTCTGCTATTAGTGTCAAATGGAATGCATATCAATACTTCCAAGAGTCTTTCCTCTGCTCTCTTTTGCAAATGGGAGAGGCAGATTGTCAAACCAAGCAGGGGTCCTTCAGCACAAACTTCTTCAGGAACAAGGACTATTTCAGTCACTCTTCCACAGACCACTGCCCCAACAGAAGTGTTGGCATCCACCTCAATTTCCTCTCCTCTATCTTCCCATACAGCTACACCTTCCATATACTCTCCCCCTTCTCCACCTCCAGTTACTTCATCCATTTCTCCATCTCATATAGCTTCTTCACCTCTTCCAGCCACCTTCAAAGAATATTTCCAATCTCTACCTTTCTTCTCCTCCATTGACTTAAAATCATCCTCCCATCTTCCATCCTTCAATCTACTAGATGATTCATTCATGGATGATTCCCCCTCTTCACCTCCAGAAATCCCATCCACCTAAATAGCTTTCCAACAAATGCTTCATGATATAATCTCCCAACCATCTTTTTCACCTATCATCTCCTCATCTCTACCAATAGTCACCATCCCAGCTTCATCTATTAAATCCATCCCCATCTCTCAACCATCCATACCACTTCACCCAGCACTCATTCCATCCATCTTTGCAGCACACCCCTCTTCCTCTACTCAAGTCAACCTTGAGCAAGTAGATCTTCTTCCTCTAGCAGATAGACTGTATGAGTTGTTGGCCCCCATGCTAACACTCTTACTAGATTCAGCCTTGGCTCCCTTAGTCAAGAATCTGACTGATTTATCTGTTAGACTCTCTTCTTCTTTTTCCTTTCAGGACACCCCTTCTTCTGAGGGCCTAGATTTAGTTCTCACTAAAGCTAGGCAGGGGGAGATGCCTTATGAAGAAGTGTTGCCTTCAGAGATTTTTGCTTCAGAAATGCAGATTTCAGAGAGTCCAGCTTCAGAACAAGTTTCAGTTCCAGCTTCAGCTTCAGCTCCAACCATTAGTCCCACAGTAGATATACATTCCTTATTATCTTTATTTGATTCAATTTATAGATGTTCTCCTCCAGCACCTCCCCCTGCTGAAGATTTATCCAGGGCTATTATTCCCCTCTCCTGCTATGATCCAACCCTGATAGAGCTGTATATAAATTCTATTTAATTTATGGATAGTGATTCTATAGTTCTTGAGTCTGCTGCTGCTACTGATGTTGATTCTTCAGTGGTTGTTGAAGAGCCAGTTTGTTCAGTTACTGAGGCTACTTCTTCAGTTGGTATTCCTATTGTTACTGTTGTTCCTGCCATTTCAACTGATGTTTCTAGTGCTGCTTTTGTTATTCCTTCTACTACTCTTTCTGCTTCTGCTCCTGTTTCCACCACCAAAGCAGCTTTCAAGGAAATAGATGTCTTATATGATGAGCCTTAGAGTTCTGATGAGGATGATGAATTTTGAACTGACTCAGATGATTCCTCTGTAATTATTGCACAGAAGAGGAAAGCAAGAAGCAAGGCTATGAAAAAGGTTCAATTGACCAAAGCTACAACTGATCATGACATACAATATTACATTCTGCACAATTATCCTATTACTGAGCATTGGAATAGTTACAGACAAGCAAGGCTAAGAATCAGTTGAAAGCAATAAAGAAGAGAATAAAGTATGACAAAGGAACTTCTCATCCTCCTCCTTCTCTAAGCACAAGATGTAGTGGAGTTTCAGCTCCTCAAGCTTCCAACATTTCTCAATCCTAGAAAACCTATCAAGGAAGATCTCAATCCAGAGGTTATTATCAAAGAGGAAATCAGCCTAGAGGAAGTCAGTATAGAGGAAATCAAACAGACTATCAAGTTTATTCAAGAGGACAGCCCAGATAGCAACCTTATCAAAGGAAAGGACATGGCCAAATTGACTCAACCTCTGGTCCCTTTCCTTACAAGCTCAAAGAAAGTTTTCAATCAAAAGCTCCTCCTACTGACACCATGAATAGGTACGAGCCACCAGTACCTTTTGATGATCCAAAGAACAATCCAGCTTCCTAGACAACAAGACTTAAGGAAATGGCTGCTCTAGATCAAATTAAGAAAGCAAGAGAGAAGGGCCAAGATACATCCAATATATCTACTTTATCAGAACAAAGAAGACAGGAACTTGAAAGATACAGCTCCAAGAGATTCTTCAATACGTAGGAATACATGCAGCTACATCCTTAAGCTTTAGTTCCTAGGAGAAAAGGCCAAAGGACTCTTTGTGCTTCTGATGATTTCAGATCAAAGAAAGACTCAGAAAATCCAAACAGAGAAATCATCTTCAAGAAAAGAACTGATGATAAGCATTAATCTGGATGTAAGCTGAAAACTATATTATATCTCTGCTGAACTATTTTCTTGCTGTGATATAATCATATCTGTGGTTCTGCATTGTTGTTTTTGTATTTCTATTGATTATTGTTTTCTATAACTCATGTAAATAGTAATTCTAACCCAAATAGGGGGAGATTGTTGGAACACCCTATTACTAATTTGGGTCAGGATCACTATGTCAATAGGATTGCTGCTTTGACCTTATTGTATAGAGAAAAGGTAACCTAGTTAGGTCTAAGGCTAAGGACTTAGGATTGGAGATTTCCCCAAGACCTCCTAGTTCAGAAGCAGAAGCCAAGAAGAAGAATTGAAGTTGTCGTCGAGCTCAGATCGACGAAGCGTCAAACTCAGTTCGACTATCTATGAGTTCAGGCTTACAAAGCGTCGACTTCAGTTCGATGATCTCTGAGCTCAAGTCGACGAGGCGTCGAACCCAGTTCGACGATCACTGAGCTATGATCGACGATTTTTGTCCAAGTCAAATTCCAATCTCTCTAGGCTTAGTTTTACAATTGTTCAGCTCAGATCGACGATTTCATTTTGAGATCGACGATTTCTGGGATTTTGTCAGCTTGTTGAGGATTTCAAATCAAAGCATTTATTGCAGAAGATTTCTAGCCGTTATAATAAATCTGGAGCAAGTTTCAAGGAAATAAAGAAGGAATGTACTTAGGTTATTTCCTCCAGAGACAGCTGACAATTAAGGAAAGCTTTTCTGACTTTGCTAACGGCTATTTTCAAGATTTGACGACTGGAGTTCTTATCTTCATCATTCAGAGAGAACAAAACATAGCATTATACTAAAAAAAATAGATACAGAGACACACAGAGAAAGAAAAAGAAGATCAATAACTCAGAAAACTGAACAAGTTTTCTTTCTGATTCCTACTTATAAAATGCTTTCTTAAGTCTCCATCATTCACTCCAGATAACAAACATTTCAGTTTTTGTTGAAATCATCTAGTGCTGTAGCAATCATTTTCATTGAAGACCTATCATCCTTGCAAAGCTTCCAGATCCTAAACTTCTGCGACATTTCAGGGGGAGCTTTGACAACATCTCATCCACTGATGCTTCTCTTTGATAGTTGACAGAGAAGACAACTTCACCCCTTTTTCTTTTCCTTTCCTGTAAAAGGGTTTTTAAACTCCCTTCAAAAGTTTTGCTTTGGTTCTTGAGAACTGTTCAAAACTCAGTGGTGGCAAGACACCTGATCAAAAAATCTGGTTTGATTTTTGAGCACCTGATCAAAAGCTCATTGGTGCCCAGGACACCTGATCAACTCATCCTGCAGTGGATTCTTAACAAGGGTGGTAGAAGAGTGGATGTACCCAGTTTTTGGGGAACCACTATAGCTCCTTGTGTCTTCTGGATTGCCTGCACTTTCTTGTGCTGTGTGCTGTGAATTAATCCTTTTATAGCTATTTTATTTCATTTTCTGGTTAGCACTCTACACTTATTAAATCAAGTCTTCCACTGCTAAAATTATTTTTTAATTTACAAAAATTATTTTAAATCACTCCATTCACCCCCCTCTAGAGTGAAGGATTGATCTTACCCTCACTTTCAGGATAGTTCAAGCACCAGTCAAAAACAAATATGGAACTTTGATAGTGGATGTTCTAGACACATGGCTGGAGAAGCAGCCTTCTTAAGGATGATTCCCCAGTAAAGAAACAGCCAAAAGTCATCTTAAGAGACACTGATAGAGGGGTCACCAAAGGCTATGGTAAGATTACCAATGACATTGTCTTTATCACAAGGATAGCTTATGTGTAGGGGTTGCAACACAACCTTGTAAGCATAAGTCAATTGTGTGACTTCGGTTTTGTCATTCAATTACACAAGGATAAGTGTCTGATCAAAAAGTCAATTGACTTAAAGACAATTCTCTCCGGAACTAAAATGGAAATGTGTATTGTTTAGATTTCATTTTCTTTGATTCTTCTATTATTATGTGTCTTGTAGCTAATGAGAAGGAATCTCTTTATATACCATGGCACAAGATATTAGCTCACATTAACTACAAAAAAATTTGCAAATTGTTCACTGAGAACCAAGTTAGGGATGGACCTAATTAACATACATAAAAAATGGTTCTTGTCATTCATTCCAAATTGTTAAGAAAATAAGGGTCACTTTTAAAAGCATTACAAACAAAGTGTTGAAACTGTTACCCTATCTCAAAGAGAGAGTTCGTACCCAAAGGGGGTAACCTGCACTTATCCTGAGTTGAACTCATGGCCAAAGACTTTGAACAATAGAACGAACCGTGAGCTACAACACAAAGGTCCCACTACACACCCGGAAGATCAAAAGGAACTTCCCCTCCCAAACAAAAGCTAAGATAGGAACCTTGGAAGGCTCTATAAACCCACCAAAGTAGACTAGAGGAGGGAGAAGGACAATAAACGCCCCACTAAAGGTGCCCTTAACGGTCTATTTATAGTTTTTCTGACTTGGTCTGCTAACAACACAATTCTAAATTTTGGTAAAAACACAGTTGGGCGAGTAATTCATGCGACTGCAACTGGCCTGGGGTGGCGAGTGCCTGAAGAGACTGGCACTCACAACCACCCCGGGCCTGAGGGCGAGTGAGGGCTTGGTTACTGATGATTCATATTTTAGCTTAATTTATTTGGGTGAAAATATATTATTTTCGTTTTAAATCTCTTTCTTTATGTATTTTTAGGTTTCTTGTTATGTAAATAATATAACTAATGTTTATTTTCTTTTTTTGTAGGTTTCCAAGAGTTTTCAGCCATAAATCCTCTTACACGCCCCCTTGACATGCCCTCCCTGGGCGCATCACAGGGCGTGTAGCCTGATCCCGAGGTTTATAGCTGCCAGATGGAATTTCCCGCCAAATATCCACTGTCACGCCCCCCTAACACGCCCTCCTTGGGCAAGTCACAGGGCGTGTCACACTCATCCCGAAGCCTACTGCCAAATTCAATGCTTTCTCCGCTGCTGCACACAAATAGTACTATCACGCCCCCCCTGACACGTCCTCCATGGGCATGTCACAGGGCGTGTCCCGCCTTTTTTCGATGACTGATAGATTTCCGACCAACGATTGACTCTTAACACGCCTATCACGCCCCCTATCACGGGCATGACCTAGTGCGTGACCACCATCGTACAGAAGCAATCATCATTCTCGCCAGAATCCAGCGCCCGAGGTCAACTCCGTACCTATCACGCCCCCCTATTGCGCCCTCCCCGAGCGTGACCTAGGGCGTGACCAACCCGTAGGAAAACTCTATAAATACCAGTCCATTCCAAGCATTCCAGACAAAGTTTTGGGGAGACGGGAGGTGTTGATAGTTCATTTCTTAGGGTTTTAGTGCTTTTATTTTCATGTTTTGCTCTCTCTCTCCCATAATTTCTATTTTTATTTTCGTGTAATGCACTTCCATTCCTTGTATTAGCTTTTTATTAGTGTTGTAGCAGTTGTTAGCTTTCTTTTATGCACTTGTAATCTCCGTTCCTAGTTGTAATCCCTCTTTGTTTTTAATAAAATTGTACTTAGCATTTCCTTTCTCTATTTTCTCTCTCTTTAATTTTAATGGACCTTTATTATTTACCCCTCTCTTTCCCTATTACCATGATTAACTAATCCCCATTTGTACTCGATCACGATGAACTGAGAATGGATTGATCAAGTTATGATGTTCTAGCTTCTTTTTCTTCTTAAAGTAATCATTTTTGATTTACTCTTGGTTTTTATTTAATGGGACTATATTGCCGGTATATAGTTTACATTTGGGTTTTCAATCTTAGTTATCAGAGAGGCTCGTAGATTGAATCGATCACCCAAGATTAAAGAGAGTTGCACGCGCCCCTCGAGAGAGATGGACGTCCAAATCTCCTGGATTGGAGGGAAATCCAATAGTGTGGTTCACCACTTAAGGCGAGCTTTAGGCCTCCGATTTAGACGAGTGTCGGTCGAACCTTCCTAAACTCAGGTGGCAATGACTTAAAGAGAAGCGTGTTCATGCTTCAGGAACCTCCACGGTCAAGGTTGTTTTACTTTATTTAAAATTAGTTGTTATTTCATTTTTATTTTCCTATTTCAAAGTGATTTTATATTGAGTACTAACCCTTTATCACTAGCTCAAACTCTCTTTATTCTGCAAGTAATTAGTTTTCTTTTTCTCTTAGTATTTTAATTTTTGTTTTTAGTTTAGTAAATTAATAGAAAAATTAATTGATAAAATAATAGCGATCTCCTCGAAGTAGAAGTAATCATTACTCCCCAAGGAAATACGACCTTGATATTAATCTTTAGTATCATATACTATAAATGATAAGGTACGCTTACCTTTATCGGATATAGAATCGGAGAATATTTTCAACTTCCACGACATCCACTTTCTCTTCTCTTTAACCCTCTCTCCACCTTTGCGATCTTAGTATCATGTTTTTGGCGCAATTGCCGGGGAGAGTTTTTATATTTTGAAAATAGGATAGATATTAATTCTATCATTTTGTTTTGTTTTTATCTCTCTCTCTCTCGCCCCACTTTCGCGGTTGATTTATTTTATTTGTAATGGTTAGTCTTTGTTATAATTGTGGAGAGTTCGATCACTCTTGCGAGGAGTGTTGGGTAAGATATCCTTCATCCACCCATGATTTTATCCCTTCCGGATCGAATCAATTTGGCAAATTGAACCATCCGCAAATTTTTTTTCATAGGGTTACGATGGTTTTCAAATGCCTTCCTACCCTTCTCCTCCGAATGTTTCTAATTTTAATTTTTCTGGAAAATTCTTGAATGGACATTTTGATCCTAGCCCTACTTTGAACTACTCAGGGTGGCAACACCCTGATCATTCTTGGGGCAAAGGTGATCATCAACCCATTCCATCTCAAGATTTCTCTGTTTTTTCTCCGCAAGTTTGTGCGCCTCCAGTTTTTGATTCAAGCAAAAATGAAGTCATTTTTGATTCTGTAGCATTTGATGCATGCATCAATGCTCACTTCAAAGTGATTTTTGACGCTTTAGCTTCTGAGGGCGCATCTTTTTCTTCCCCTCCTCCTCTTATTTATCTTTTGAATGATGAATCTTCGGATATTCCGTAGTGTCTTCAATCACTTGCGGAAGACGATTATTCAGAAATTCCATTGTGCCTTCAATATCTCGAGGTGGAAATTTCCCCTGATATCCTGATTTTTTTCAAGTTTCCGAGGAAGAAGAACTTTCTTGAGTTCGATCATCCGAGGAGATTGATTTTTCGGATATCCAGGTTTGCTCCCAATCTACGAAAATGATTAATATTTAAGTGGAGCAACCAGATCTTTCTATCCAAACATTTCTTGTGATCAACGACCGCCGCCTTCTTCTTTTTATTCTCTCCCCCTCCTTGCGAAAATTCAACTTTCTTTTCTTCTTTTATTTTTCCTTCTAATTTAGTTTCTAAATCTTCTTCTTTTTCCCTTTAAATAGTTTATTTTTTTGTACTAACAAATTTTCTTTTTCTAAATCTTTTTCCTTTTTGTATAATTTAAAAAATATAAAAATACAAAAAATATTTTTATTTTCTTAAAAAAAGTTTTGGCACTCGCGCCAAAATGCATATTGCGCGAGCTGCCATTACATTTCTCTTTTTATTTTCCATTTAGCTAACCAAGAACGTCGAGCTCAACGACGTTTTAAACAAAGAGTGCTCTTGGGAGGCACCCCATGCTTATCTTTTGGGGGGATGCATTTTTCAACATCTGGGCACCAAACACTAGGGAAGCATCTTTTCCTTTTCTTTGCATTTTTTTTTCTTCTTCTCTCTCTTTTCTCAACTCTCTTTATACTTAACTTTAAACATTGGGGACAATATTTAACTTTAAGTATGGGGAAGTGTTCCCTTAATAGTTTACTTTAGAAAAATCAAAAAAAATTTATAAAAATATTAGAAAATATATATATATATAATATATTTTTTAAAAATTCAAAAAATATAAATAAAAAATTTTGAAAAAAATCCAAAATTAAATTGAGTTAATTTTTTCCAAATCAATTAGTACCCCGCTACTTTGCATTTTATTGTTTTTTTAAGCTCATGTCTACATGCTTAGTTAGAATAAATTAGATTAATTTTCTATTTAAATTTGTTTAGCGAGTAGTATGTTTACTCATGCAGTGTTCCTATTTAGGGTAGTATGCTATTTTTGAAAAATTTCTTGAATTTTTCTTACTTTTCCTTAGCCCTTCTTTTACTTCTTTTACTTTTATAAAACCTATCATCCTTTATTTTTCCTTATTAAAATCTTTTTAAACATTAATTAGTATTAAGTGTAGTAGACACAAGCCGATCTAAACGCTTATTATCATTGTTTTAATGAAAGAAAATTCTCTATTTTTTATTTTTTGTGCTTATCCTCTTTTTAAATTTCAAATCTTTACTTTGAGTAGATTTAGGAAGCATGAAAATTATTTAGGCATTTCTTTTGAAACATTTGAGCATTGGAACCCCGCTTAACAATAATCATTGCTAGCCATTTTTGTGTCTTTTCCTTTCCTTTTTGTAGCCCCACTTTTTATTTCACCACGGCCAAATGTCTTACTTATATGCACACTTTAAATTTTTTTTGAGCTTTAATTGCTAATGTGCATCTTTTTGAAAAAATTAGTGGAAAATCTTTGTCTTATCTTTTGCTACAAAAGAGGAAATTTTTAAGTATGAAAAAAGAAAAAAATTGAAAAATGAGAAAAATATTTGATGAAAAAAGTAAAAGAAAAGAAAAGAAAAAGAAAAAAGTGGATTTATTTTGGCTAGCTTTACTTTGGCAATGCTCATTTTCTTTTTATTTTAAGTATG
Organism: Platanthera zijinensis; assembly: GCA_039513925.1. Lineage (NCBI taxonomy): Eukaryota > Viridiplantae > Streptophyta > Magnoliopsida > Asparagales > Orchidaceae > Platanthera > Platanthera zijinensis. The sequence continues at coordinate 154,187,495 of CM077078.1, read as the reverse complement.
CAAATACCCCTCTTGCTTATCTTTTTGAATATCGCACCCTTAAAAACTTAAGCCTAACTGTACGCCTAATTAAAGCCCTAGTGATTCATGCTTCCTACGTTTACTTTTTAGTATAGTAGTGAGAAACTAGATTGTGTAAGGGTTTTTGATAGAAATATTGAACTTTGTCTTGATTGACTATGCTTTTAATTTGTCTCTTATACTTTAGTAGTGACTCAATGAGCTTTTTACTCATTGCTTTATTAAGTTTTAATTCTGTAAAAATTTGGGATGATTTGTCTTTATATTTAGTAAAGTTTATAAAATTATGTGCTAAGTTAAAGTGAGAATTTTCGGTTCTTTTTCAAAATTTCTCTACCTCTAAATTCCCGTCTTACTCATTTATAGCATTTTTAAACTTTTCAATTAATCCTCTTCATTTTCTCTAACTCGTAGTATTTGCTTGCGGACAAGAAAAATAATAAGTATGGGGGAATTTGATGATGCATATTTTAGCTTAATTATTAGGGTAAAAATTTATTATTTTCGTTTTAAATCTCTTTCTTTAAGTATTTTTAGCTTTCTTTTTATGTAAATAGTATAACTAATATTTATTTTCTATTTTGGCAGGTTTCCACAAGTTTTCAGCCACAAATCCTCTGACACGCCCCCCTGACACGTCCTCCCTGGGCGTGTCATAGGGCATATAGCCTGATCCCAAGGTTGATTGCTGCCAGATGGAATTTCCAGCAAAATGTCCACTGTCATGCCCCCCTAACACGCCCTCCCTGGGCGTGTCATCGGGCGTGTCACCCACATCCAGCAGCCTGCCGCCACATTCAATGCTTTCTCCGCTATTGCCCGAAAATAGTACTGTCGCGCCCCCTTGACACGCCCTCCATGGGCATGTCAAGGGCGTGTCCCGCCTTTTTCCGACTGCTGATGGATTTCTGACCAGCGATTGACTCTTGACGCGGCTGTCACGCCGCCTATCATGAGCGTGACCTAGGGCGTGACCACCATCGTACAGAAGCAATCATGATTCCCGCCAGAATCCAGCACCCGAGGTCAACTCCATACCTGTGATGCCCCCCTGTCACGCCCTCCCCGGGAGTTTCCTAGGGCATGAACAACCCGTGGGAAAACTCTATAAATACCTGGCCATTCCAAGCATTCCATACCAACTTTTGCGGAGAGGGTAGGTGCTTCTAGTTCATTTCTTAGTGTTTTAGTGGTTTTATTTTCATGTTTTACTCTCTCTCCCTCCATTTCTAGTTTTATTTTCGTGTAATGCACTTCCATTCCTTGTATTAGCTTTTTATTAGTGTTGTAGAAGTAGTTAGCTTTCTTTTATGCACTTGTAATCTTCGTTCCAAGTAGTAATCCCTCTTTGTTTTTAATAAAATTATAGTTAGCATTTCCTTTCTCTATTTTCTCTCTCTTTAATTTTCATGCACCTTTATTATTTACCCCTCTTTCCCTATTACCATAATTAACTAATCCCCATTTGTACTCGATCACGATGATCTGAGAATGGGTTGATCAAGTTATGATGTTCTAGCTTCTTTTTCTTCTTAAAGTAATCACTTTTGATTTAGTCTTGGTTTTTATTTAATGGGACTATATTATTGGTATATAGTTTCCATTTGGGTTTTCAATCTTAGTTAGTCGAGAGGCTCGTAGATTGAATCGATCACCCAAGAGTAAAGAGAGTTGCACGCGCCCCTCGAGAGAGGCGAACGTCGAAATCTCCTATATTGGAGTGAAATCCAATAGCGGGGTTCACCACTTAAGGCGAGCTTTAGGCCTCCAATTTAGTTGAGAGTCGGTCGGACATTCTTAAACTCAGGTGGGCATGACTTCGAGAGAAGCGTGTTCATGCTTCGGGAACCTCCACTATCAAGGTAGTTTTACTTTATTTAGAATTAGTTGTTATTTCATTTTGATTTTCCTATTTCAAAGTGATTCTAGATTGAGTACTAACCCTTTATCACTAGCTCTAACTCTCTTTATTCTGCAAGTAATTAGTTTTCTTTTTAGCTTAGTATTTTAATTTCTTTTTTAATTTAGTAAATTAATAGAAAAATTAATTTATAAAATAATAGCGATCTCCTCGAAGTAAAAAGTAATCATTCCCCCCTAGGGAAATATGCCCTTGATATTAATCTTTAGTATCCTATACTATAAATGATAAGGTATGCTTGCCTTTATCGGATATAGAATCGAAGAATATTTTCAACTTCCACCACATCCACCTTCTCTTCTCTTTAACCCTCTATCCACCTTTGCAATCTTAGTATCAATTACCCGACTTGTCTTTCCCTTGGCTTGGTCGTGGGGAGAATGTGGGCATGTACGCCCCACTCGCCCCCTGCAACTGATGGCTTAATCTACTTCTAGCTTTGTAATTCCTTCCCCACTCGCTAGTCTGACTCTCCTTAGCCTTAAATTGCTCTCTTTGCCTTGGTTTTCTTTTAAGTGACCCACTCGGTGAACACGGGATAGTACACAAAGATTGTTGTGGAGTTCTCCAACGAGATCATGGCCAAAGGCTATTCATGAAGAAGACGAGCACATTAGTAGGAGTTTACAACCCTTATCTACCTCAGACGGCAGTTGAAGACAGAGCTTAGAGAAGGACTGACAACCCGTTAATTCCGATCGCAACCCTTCGACAAGTCTTCGTGCTTTGGTTGTAATCTCACCCTCTCATTATTGTAGTGATTTCATTCTTGAACACTAGGATGTTTGGATGATATTTGCTAAACCCTAATTTGTTATAATGAAATTTTTCATGTCTATGTGAAAAGCATTGTGGTTTATATGAGTGAGGAGTGACTCCATCGCATCTTTTCCATCCCCCATTGTTAGTGGCCGCACTAGCAATTTCTTATGTTGTGCATTTCTAATAGGTGCCTTCGACCCACAAATTACTATAAATTGTGAAAGATCCCAAAAATAATAAATTTTTGGTTAAAAATATTCATTAGACTTAAAATTTGTGAATCATACAGGTTTTTTAAAATAGGGAGAAATTCTCTAATTAAGTCTCTGTATGGCAAGAAGATTTTGCTTGGATAAGTGTTAGAGATGAGACAAATTTTATAAGAATAGGTCTGCACATAACCACACACCCATGATCTCCACCTCAAGATAAGAGGGATCATGGGTTTGAACGCACGCGTGATCACCGCGCCCGATCTCCCAGCGCACCGATCCCACTACGCGTAATGGATGAACCACCGCGAGCATCACCTCACTGGCGATAGGTGGCCAACCAACTCTCTGGACGCCCCCTTCCCTCGCCGCACTAGTCATTGACGAGCGATCGAGGGGGTGACCCCGGCTGATGCTCCCCCTCGGCCACTGGCCATTGACGGGAGAGCGGCCGCCTGGGCCGCCCTCCCTCGATTGCCGACCGCGGCTGAGGGGGCGTTCGCGAGGGCAACTCCACATCTGCCATCAGCCATGGCCGAAAGAGCAGTCGCTTGGGCCGCTCTCTCACGGCCGCTCGGGTTGTTCTCTCCTTGTCGCCGACTGCGGCCGCGGGAGCGGCCGGCCATGTTGCTCCATCCCTCGGCCGCCAGCCGCGGCTGAGGGAGTGGCAACCTGGGTCACTCCCTCCCTTGGCAGTCGATCACAACCGAGGGAGCGGCTGCCCGGGCCGCTCCCTCCCTCGGCCTCTAGAGAACGGCCAAATGAGGCAGCCGCGCCGGTCACACCTGCTCGGCCGTTGTCGGCAGTCCTCCTCTCACAGGAGAATACGGTGGCGAGATCGTCGGCTGCCCGTGGACTTCTGCCCCCATCATCTAATCATTTAGGGATGTTCCCAACCGTCTGATTCGTGTGTAACCACCCACTAACCCCCAGGTTAGTTGGGTGATTTAATTAGTAATTTAATTATTAATTTAGTGTGCAAATAGTGGTATTAATTATCATAAATGTGTACCCTTAAACTATTGGAAAGTATTAATTTTGGGTGATTACGGTGTGCGTATAGCCGCATAACCACCATTACTACCACCTAGAGCCTATAAAAGGAGCCCCATGCCTCCTCATTTTTCACCATTTTCCTCTGAGTGTTCTTCTTCCTCAAGTCGAAGCTCTGCGGAATTCCTCCCACGAGAAGCACCCGAGCAGCACTCAATCTGCACCCGAGATGCACCCAAGCTATATATTGAAAGTCTTTAATTTCAAGGATAGCTAAATCACCTAGAGGGGGTGAATAAGTTTTTTAGTCTTATATGACTATCTTTTTGTTTTTCTTATTTAAGTACTTTGTGAGTTAGTAGTTTTCTGCTTTCAAGACACACCACAAAGAGCACACACAGAATTTATTGTGGTTCCCCAGATTATGGGTATGTCCACTGTCCCTCCCACCTTTCTAACAGCTTGTTAGACAAGGCACTTCTCCAAATATTGGCTCTAAAGAGCTTACAACATAGATCCCGCAGGATCTCTCAGTGTCCTCCAAGCCTTACCTTAGGCACAAATCCCTACCTCAAATCCAAGACTAGATCCTATAGCTCTTTGATCCAAAGATCACCTACCTCGGACTTGAGCACAAGTCCTACACTCATGCTATGGAGGATACCCCTTCCTCAGAGAGAATGACTCTCCTACAACTCAGGAACAAAGGCCCTACCTCAGATACAAAGGATCCTACAACTCAGGAATAAGTGCCATACAACTGAGAGAGAATGACTCACCTATCTAAGAGAATAAATCTCTTACAGCTCTGGCCCTCAAGCCCTACCTTAGATCAACAACTAGATCCTACTCTCATCCTTTATAACTTCAGGCTTACAACTCAGATCCAAAAGGATCCTACAGCTCAGATCCAAGAATGTATCGTACAAAGGGAAAGGTCGGTGGTGTAGATTTAACTCCAAGGAAAGTTTCTCTAAGCCTGCCTTCCTGAGCTGAGATGAACTCAGCCTACCTTCTTCACAGTAACAAGAAACTGATCTTCAGGTTGACTTGGCTTGTGCTGAGAAGTATCTTGTAGAGCAGTAGCTTTGAACTTTCTCTACTTCTTCTTCCCTTCCTAGAATGAGTAGATTCAGTCCAGTCTTCTTCTTATTCACAGCTTCTAGAAAATGTTCTTCAGAAATGTTCAGCGAGAACTTTGAAGTGGTTGCAGATAGGGTTAGTCCTTACTACGCCTTCTTTTTCCGAGATTCACGCTGAACTTATTGTCGACTATGAAGATGATTACAGCTAGCTTGGATCAATTGATCTGTTGCAGCTAGGGTTAGACCTGGCTGCTTCTTATTCTTCAGAGATTTCCTCTGAACATCCTGGTGCAGCTGAGAATGGCACCATCTCTCTTCTTTCAGCTTCTAGATGTCGTAGCTAGGGTAAAACCTTGTTGTTTCTTCTATTACCTCAGAAATTTCTTATGAACTTGTTGTAGAAAGTGACAATAGCTACAACTAACTTGAATCGGCTTTCAGATTAACTGCAGTTAGGGTTTTGCCTTGGCTACTTCTTCTTCTTCAGAGAAATCTTTGATCTTGCTGTAGTAGATGGAAATTGCTACAGCTAACTTTTTGAACTCTCAGATCAGAAGATAGAACTTATTCTCCAGGATCTACAATATTGGCGAAGAAGAAGATGAAGTCCAACTATCTTCCAAAAGATAATTTTTTTGATCTGATCTCCGCCTTTTATAGTTCGCCGATTAATGGCTCTTAGAGCAGTGAGACCCACAATAGTTGACAGATGCAGCCTTGCTTTAATAGTAAAAGTCATACAGTAGGCCCGCGACGTCGTTTGTTGCATACTAAGCTATCCCATACATTTTGAATTTTGTTGACATCAGCATTTGAGGACTTAGTCAAATTCAATCTCATTAGTATAGGCGTTTAGTGCACAAAATTCACTCAACGCCAAAACACTTTGACAGATTTTTTGTCATTAGGCGTTGAGTGAGTAAGCTTGACTCAATGCCAAAACACTTATACATATTTTCTATAACTAGGCATTGAGTGAGTAAGCTTGACTCATCGCCAAAACAATTAGTCGCATTACTGAATAAAAGCGTTGAGTGTTGCTTCTTCACTCAACGCTTTCAGCTTTAGCATATTATCTTGATGAGGCATTGAGTGAATAGTCTTTACTCAATGCTTCTGTACTTAGACAGATTTTCTGTCAGCTTAGGAATTGAGTGCGTCGAGTGTGTCTTCATAACTAAATGCCATCTAGACTTTTGTAGTATTAATTGCTTAGGCGTCGAGTGAGCCTTCATCACTCGATGCTTCTAGACTTAGACAGATTTCATTACTATTAAAGATAAATCTTTGACTATCTGAGCTTCAGTCAATACTTTTTGTAGTATGTCATTGAGTGAACTGCCTTCACTCAATGCATGTGGACTTAGCCACTTTTCTGCCTTGCAAATAGCCGGGCTTTGACTGACTTGTTTTCTCTCTGTGCTTTTTGGCATCTTGCGTTGAGTGAGCTTGCTTCCCCCAATGCCTGTGGACTTAAACAAATTTTCTATCTTTCCACACGCCTACCTTTTGACCACCAGTCACCATCACTTAGACAACCTGTCTAACCTTGTTCCAAGGTACATCCTGCACATGATGAGATTAACCAACATCAAATATAACTATGTTCTTAGTGTTGATGGTGATGCCTCTTCAAATCAAATCTAGGGAACATAGAGGGAAATATTCCCAACAATCTCCCCCTATTTGAAGAAGGCAGAACACCTAACAATACTAAGAAACATTTACACATAAGGCATCTAAATTGAGAGGCAGCTGTAAGCTTTCGCATACCACTTTCAAATTTGAAGCAGCTTTTAGCACAACTCAAGTCTTAACACTCAAGTGGAGGACTTTCCTCAACCCACTTGAGGGTGGAGATATAACATGCAATGGATCAACATTACTCACTTCATATTACTTGAATGTTTCCAAGTTATATGCACTTCTTAGTATTCTACATCTCCACCTAGGCATGTAATGTCCATTATCTCCCCTTTTCTAGCAATTACTGCTCTACTCAGTATTCTACTTAGTATGCTCTACTCCTCCGAATTTAGGGTTTAGGGTATTGCCTTCCTTTCCCTGTAGGATCTTAACTGATAATCTATACCTCCCCCTTTAGTGTTTAAGGTATTGCCTACCTCTCCCCCTTTTTGGCTTCTTTAAAACAATTCCTAATGAAGGAGGTGATATCATTAAGAGAGAGATTGACTCTTGATGTTATAGAAAGTATTTAATTCCAAGGTAGCTAATCACCTAGAGGGGGGTGAATAGGTTTTTGGTATTTTATAATTTTCCATCTAATTAGTGTGTTGTGGGTGAGTTAAATAATGCTTCCATGACAATCGCACAAAGCATACACAAGATTTATTGTGGTTCCCCAAATTATGGTTGCGTCCACTTTCCTTCACCTTTCTAACAGCATGTTAGACAATGCCTCTTCTCCAAACTCAGCTCCTTAGAGCTTACAACATAGATCCCTCAGGATCTCTCAGTCTCTTCCAAGACCTACAGCTCAGGCACAAAGCCCTACCTCAAAGCAAGTATGCTCCTACAACTCAGTGGTCAAAAGGCCACCTTCTTCAGACTTGAGCACAAGTCCTATTGCTTCGGCTATAGAGATTAGCCCTACAACTCAGAGAGTAACACTCTCTTACCTTAGATCTATTAAGATCCAACCTCAGGCATACATTCCCTACACTCAGATCCACACAAGGATCCTATAAACTCAGGCTCAACAGCCCTACACTCAGATCCACACAAGGATCCTACAAACTCAGGATAAACATCCCTACACTCAGATCTACACAGGGATCCTACCTCAGCCTTTAAAAATCAGGCTTACAACTCAGATCCAAAAGGATCCTACAGGAATAGTAGTTAGTGTGGTTGATATGACAATAGAGAAATTTCTCTGTGTCTGTCTCTTGAGTTGAGTTAACAGCCCTAGCTTTCTTCCCAGCAACAGAAATAGTATTTTTTAGTAAGAAGCTGTCTTTGCTGAAGAGATTCAGAAACATATTTCTGAACTTGCTGAAGAATAATGAGGATTAGACAGTTCTTGTGTTCTTCAATCAGCTAACCTGGACCAGCAGGAACTTGAAAGATCTTCTCTTTCTTCTTAATCAGATACTTATCTTAACTTACTATAGAAGAAGAAATTAGCTATAGTAATTGAAAGAACTATTAGATCAGCTAATTTTACTTCAAGCTTCAAGCTTGACAACAATGGCGAGTAACAAGAAGTTTAGCCGCAACTTTTCGAAATGAGAAAACCCTAAAGTTAAAGTTCCCTCAATCCATCTTGTCCCTTTTATCTTCTGCTGATTAAAGGCTCCAAGAAGTAGTGGGGACCACCTGTGATTGCCAGCTGCACCTTGTTTTAACGAAAGAAGACGTATAGTAGACCTCCGGCAGTATTTGTCGGGTGTTGTAGCTTTCCCACAACTAATTTTAACTTTATTGACTTTGTTGACTTTGGCTGACGTTAGCATTTGTGGACTTAGAAAAATTCTCATATTTAACTCCAGGCGTTGAGTGCATTGAGTGAGAGGTCTTCACTCAACGAATCTGGACTTAATCAAATTCTCTGCACCATCAGACGTTGAGTGCGTTCAGTGAACTGGCTTACCTCAATGCCTCTAGACTTGGCAAAATTCCTCTACACTACCAGGCATTGAGTGTGTTGAGTGAATCTTCATCACTCAATGCCCCTGGAATTACTTGTAACTTTCTTTGTCTGCTAGGCGTTGAGAGCATTGAGTGAAGCTTCATCACTCAATGCTTTTGTACTTAGCCGCTTCTCTGAAATATGCCATCTTATTGAGGGGTTGAGTGAGTTGTCATCACTCAACGCTTCTGGACTTAGACAGATTTTTTTCTATCTTTTCTTAAGCTTTAACACCACTCAATGCTTTCTTTTTTGGCATTGATTGAGTTGTATTCACTTGACAATTCTAGACTTAGACAGATTTTTTAACAGAATCTTCAACTGCTTGAGCTTGACTCAACACTTCTTTCATCGGGCGTTGAGTGAGATATCATCACTAAACAATTCTGGACTAAGCCACTTTTTCAGCTTGCCAATGCTGAGTCTTTGATAGACTCGTCTTTACTCGATATTTTTTGATATATGGAGTTGAGTGAACTACTATCACTCAATTCCTGTGGACTTAGCTGCAGAATTACTTTATAGACTGATGGGCTTTGACTGTCTACACCTTACTCAGCATTTTTTAGCATCTAGCGTTGAGTGAACTAGCTTCACTAAATGCCTGTGGGCTTTGGCGATTTTCAGCCTTTCCAGCATCCTTCTTTGATTTTTGGCATTGAGTGAACTTGCTTCACTCAACGCCTGTGGACTTAGACAGATTTCTGTCTCTCCAATTCTCTACCTTGTGACCACCTGTCACAACCACTTAGACAACTTGTCTAAACTTTTTCCATGGAACATCGTGCACATGATGAGCTTGAACAACATCAAATACAACTATGCTCTTAGTACTGATTGTGATGCCTCTTCAAATCTTCAAATCTAGGGAACATTGAGGGCAATATTCCCCCCAATCTTCCCCTATTTGAAGAAGGCAGAACATGCAGCAATACTAAGAAGCATTAACATAAAAAACATATTAATTTAATGTACCCCATTTAACTACATTGACTCAACATGTCAAGTCATTGCATTCTTATACCACTTGAACAATTGCTCAAGTAATATGCACTCTCCTTATACCACTTAGAAGTATTAACATAAAAAGCAAATTAATTTAATGTACCCCATTTAACTGCATTAACTCAAAATATCAAGCCAATGCATTCTCATACCACTTGAACAATTGCTCAAGTAATATGCACTCTATTTATACCACTTAATAATTAAATTGAGTACCACTAGAAGCTCTTTCCTCATAATGTGCACTGACTCAACATAGCTCAACATGTATTCATTGCATCCCTCATACTACTTACGTCTTTCCAAGTAATATGCAATGACTCAACTTCCCCTTTCCAAGTATTGCCACGCATCTCCCCCTCTCTGGCTTCTTTTATAGGTATATATCTATTGAGGGAGGTGATAGGATCATGGGAGAATTTATCTCTTGATCCTTGCCTACTTCTACTATACTAGTGATCAAACTAGTTAACTGGAAAAAATACCTCTTGTGTTAATACCACCGATACAACACATTACTGCAGGCACTTGACACTCAAGTGGTCCATTGATCCACTTGAGCTAGCTGTCATTCCTCCCCCTTCTTATGACTATTGCAGAAGCAGTTATAGTCAGGGAGGTGCTGGTTGTTGCTCTTCTCCTGCAGTAGTATTGTCCTTTCACCATTAGTAGTGACTTCACAGCAGCAGTGATGATCTTTGATCCTCTATATCAGCTGCTGGACTTGCTCCCCCTCAATAGGAGCATCTTGACTTGCTCCCCCTCAACAAGAACATCTTTTATCATCCTTCTTGGTAGACACTTTAGTCTATTTAAGTCATGATAGCACTTGAACCACTTGAAAATTTTGATACCAATGAAGGTATACCACTTGAAAAATCTTCATTGCCACTGAAGGTCTTTTTCACCTGTATGAAGTAGTACAACCTGCAACAATAATAACACATGGATCAACTAAAGCTATACCAAGTTCAACATACCCAGCTCAAACTTGAAGGAGTTGAACTTTGCTTCATCTAATGGCTTAGTGAATATGTAAGCCACTTGCATGTCTGTAGGGACAAACTCAAGACTGATATCTTCACACTCCACATGCTCCCTTAAAATGATACCTTATCTAAATGTTCTTAGTCCTACTATGAGAGACAGGATTCCTAACAATTGAGATTGCACTAGTAGAATCACAATATAAAGGAGTTCTACTTATATAGAGGTTATAGTACTGGAGCTGATGCTATATTTACAGCAACTGTGCACAGTAGCTACCTGCTGAGATGTATTCTGACTTAGTTATTGAGATTGCAACACTAGTCTGCTTCTTGCTGCTCTAAGACACTAGACTTCCTCCCAAGAACTGATAGATACCTGAAGTGCACTTCCTGTCTTCTTTGCAGCTTGAAAAATCTGCATCTGAATAGCCTATTTGTTCAAAATCCCTATTTTTAGGGTACCATGGGACAAGATCTTGTGTGCCCTTAAGATACCTTAAAATTCTCTTAGCAGCAGAGTAGTGAGATTCTTTAGGGCTAGCCTGATACCTAGTACAAACACATATAGATTACATGATGTTAGGCCTACTTGCATTAAGATGTAGAAGGGAGCCAATTATCCCTGTATACAAAGTGTCATCAACAGGTTTCCCTACCTCATCTTTTCCTATAGCCATACTTTACCCTATGGGAGTTTTCATTGTGGAGGCATTCTCCATACCAAACTTTTTGATCAACCCCCTGGTGAACTTAGATAGGGATATGGACAAGCCATCATCAGTCTATCTTACTTGGAGGCTCAAGAAAAACATAAGTTCACCCATACGGCTCATCTCTAACATCCCTTGCATAAATTTGGAAAACTTCTTGCAAAGGTTGTCATCAGTAGATCCAAAGATTATGTCATCTACATATATCTGGACTAGGATGATCTTGCCCTTATATTCTCTTAGGAATAGGGTCTTGTCTATCTTCCCCCTTGAGAATTTGTTCTCAATGAGAAAGCTAGACAATGTATCATACCATGCTCTACAGGCTAGCTTCAACCCATATAGAGCTTTCCTAAGTCAATAAACAAATTCAGGTGAGTTAGAATCAACAAAACCTGGAGGCTGTTCAACATAGACATCTTCTTTTAAGTCAACATTCAGGAAGGCTGACTTCACATTCATCTAGTAGACTTTAAATCCTTTGAATACAGCATATGCAAAGAAGAGTCTGATGGCTTCCAATCTTGCTACAGGGGCAATGGTTTGGTCAAAATCAATAACTTCTTCTTGTTTGTACCCCTTAGCTACTAGTCTAGCCTTATTCTTGATTATAATGTCATTTTCATAAAGTTTCTTCCTGTAAATCCACTAGACTCCAATGATATTATGTCTGTGTGGTCTGGAAACAAGCTTCCAGACCTTTCATCTCTTAAACTAGTTCAATTCCTCTTATATAACTACAATCTAGAACTGATCTATGTTGTCCTCTACAAATCTCTTGAGCTCAACTTGTTACAGGAAGCTCGCATACATTGCTGTATTAATGCTCTTGCTTCTTATCGCCACTCCTTAGTGTGATCACCAATAATCTGGTTTATTGGATGATCTCTTAGATGCCTGATAGCTGGAGGCAATCTTCTTTCAGCATCAGCTTCAGTAGCAGCTTCTTGCTGATCTTCGTCCACTTCAAGTGTGCCTTGCACTTCATCTGGAATATCCACCCCATCTTGGATTTCTGGAGCAGCTTATTTGATGATTAACTTGTCCATCATCAGCTCTGTACCTGTAGTACTTGAAGAGGAGCTTGGCAGATCACTGATAATAATGGTAAACTCATCAAATACTACATGTACAGACTCTTCTACAACTTGGCTTTTCAAGTTATAGATCCTATAGGCTTTACTAAGATTGTTGTACCCAAAAAAAATCTCATCAAAGGACTTGGCAGCAAACATAGTCACATAGGACTTTCCATTATGAAGCACATAATACTTGCTACCAAAGATCTTGAGATAGCCTAGATTTTGTTTTCTGCCCTTCAAGATCTCATAGGGAGTCTTCTTATGGCTCTTGGTGATAGAGGCTCTGTTAAGGACATGACATGCAGTATTCACTGCCTCAGCCTAGAAATTTTCTGGGAGAGATATGTCACTCAATAAGGTCCTTCCAGCCTCTATGAGAGTTCTACTTTTCCTCTCAATAATCCCATTTTGTTGTGGTGTTCTTGGAGAAGAAAATTATTGATGAATCTCTAGCTTTTCACAGAACTTTGTCATGCTATCAGACTGGAATTCAGTCTCATGGTCACTTTTGATTTTGACCATAGTACTATCAAACTCATTCTGAATTTGCTTGACAAACTTCATTTAGACATCAAGGGTTTCATTCTTTTTCTTAACAAAGAACACCCAAGTAAACTGTTGGAACCCCTAAGTGATTTGGGCTAGGTTATCTTCTAAGGTTGTGACCCATGGTGTATAGGAGGGTCAAATTTTATGTGTTTCTTAAGTCTAGGTCATGTCCTTAGAGTCAACAGTACAAATGACCAGCCTTCATCACTGCCAGAGACTCAAGACTTAGAGAAATCAAGATTTAGAGAAAGAGATCTACGTTCGTCGATCTCAGGTCGACGATAGTCATACTCAGCTCAACTAACTCAGATCTAAAATCTCTGAGCTGATCTCGACGAACTCCGTTCTCAGATCGACTAACTCTTCAACACTCAGCGTCATAATTCACTCAAATCCAAAGCTGACTCAGAGACAAAGAACACTCAACGCTAGATGTGCTATTCACTCAACGCCGACAGATTGACCAAGTTCTTAGGTCGACTAACTTCACAATATCATGTCAACGAACATAAAACACAGAATTAGTCAATTTATGAACATCAGTTGATTCATAGAGCTCAGGTTGACAAAAGCAGATCTCAGTTCGACAAAGGCTGATCAGAGGTCGACGAAATCTCAGGTCGACAAAAGCTGATTAGAGCTCGACGAAAGCTGATCTCAGGTCTACCAAAACTGTAAGATATTGTGTTATTTATTCTTTCTCTTTCTTTCTCATCAGTTTATATCCATTATAGGTTATTAATTCCGTTGCAAATCAATGCACTTATATTCTCTGAATAGATCCGTTACTGGCAACATTGATTTCTAACATCCTCCATGGAATTAAATTCTTATATCTCGGGACAGACATAGAATAAAATATTTGAAATCATTCTTGCCATTTTTCGTTCCCAAGATTTCGGCTGAACATTTATTGAAGAGTTTTCTTTTAAATTCGATGAAGTTGCAGCCATCCAATACACATCTCCCTGCCAAGAAAACAAGAATACACAAGAGCAGAGATTGATCATCAACTAGAGACACAGCAAAGAAAACATCTTTAAAAGTGCAGTGAAAAACATCTCTCAGAAAATTGACTGCTCTGAAGAGAAGAAGAAAGAACAATCATCACCATCAAGAATCTTTCTTTCTCTCCCTCTTTGTTTTCAGGGATCTCAAGTGACAGCAACATTCAAATCAGTCAAGGATCTCTGAAAAGTTGAAGGCCTACACCCTTGAACAAAGCTTCCACTCTTGAACCATTCAAGATCTCAGGGGGAGATTTGACAACAAATAAGAATCCACACAGTCTTCTCATTTTGATTTGAGAAAAGAAGACTTACATCACTCTCTCATTCCCACCTCTGTACAGGGTTTTTATTCCCTTCAAAATTATTCCTGTTGAAAGTCTCCTTCCAAAATACTTGGGTTGGTTTTTGAGCACCTGATCAAAAGCTCATTGGTGACAGTCACCTGATCAAAACCTGTAGTGGATTCCTACCAAGGGTGGTAGAAGAGTGGATGTACCCAGTTTGTGGAACCACTATAAATTTCTTGTGTTGTCTGGTTGCTACTTCTTTTCTGTTCTTGATGTGGCTGTGTTAGATATTCTGTGATCTTTGATTTACATTAATCTGTGATAGTTTGATATAGTTGGTAAAGGTAAAGATAGAATACTGTTAAAGAAGAAAATTTTAAAAACACACAAACATACACTATTCACCACCCCCCCTCCTCTAGAGTATATCAGATCTAACCCTAACTTTTAATTGGTATCAGAGGAGGTTCTTTTGGTTGTGCAAGCTAACCCTTGAACCAAAGATCGTAAGTTAGATATGTTCTCTTACATCTTCTAGATCTATACAGCATGCCACAGAACAAAGAATATGCAAGCACCAGACCTCCAGTGTGTAACTTGTCCAAGTTCACACTCTGGAAGGCAAGAATCGGACTCTACATGAATTCTATTGATGAGGATATATTTAATTCTATCTTAACAGGACCACCAGCTCCAGTTGCTTCAACCTCATCAACTTCAACAGACTTGAGTGTAGTTCAACCCCCTGGATGGATAGATGCATAGAGAAAGGTAAAGATAGCTGATGTTAGAGCCATGAACATATTTTCTCAAATAATGTCAGATGAGATATTTAAAAAGATTATTGAGTGCCCATCAGCCAAGGCAATTTGGGACTCCCTTAACCAGATGGTGGTTGGATCAGTAGATGAGAGGAAGGATAGAAGATCCAACCTCATCACTCAATATGAAAACTTCAAAAAGGATGAAGCTGAAACAGTGGAAGTGATGTACAACAGACTCAGCTCCATTATCAGTGAGCTAAGGACCCTTGATAAGGAAATCACTTGGACTGAAGTTAATGACAAGATCCTCATGTGCTTCCCCAGCACATGGGACTAAAAAATCTGGCCCATCAGAGAAGCCAGAAGCACAACAGAGATCTCAACTGAAGCTATACTAGGAAAGCTAAAGTCCTATGAGTATCTGATAAAATCAAGGGAAGCAGTAGCTGAAGTCAAGACTCCTACACTAACTAGGAAAGAGCACAACATAGCTTTCAAAGCTGCACGAGACTCTGAAGTCATTCCTGGGAATGAAGAATTGATGAGTCACTTTGCCAAGAGATTCTTTAAGATGGCTAGAAAAGATTTCAGAAGGAAAACATCCAAGTATGAAGACAAGCCAAGGTATGACAAAACACCATCTAAATAAGTAGTGTGTTTTGGCTGCAGGAAACCTGGGCATTTCATCTCGGAGTGCCCAGAAGTTCAGAAGAAGGATAGAAGAAAGGAGGGTGACTCAAGGAAGGGTCACCACAGCAAGCCTTCCTTAAGCAAGCACAAGAGGAAGGACAAGGGCTTTGTTGCTGAGTCATGGAGTGACACTGAAGAAGAGTCAACCTCCTCCAACTCCAGTGAGGATGAAGAAGAGCAGAAGGCCAAAGAATTTTGCTGCATGGCTATTGAGGCAGGAAGTAGCAGATCAGATGTTGATGAGTCTAAAGATGAAGAGCTCTTATCAGCTGAGGATCAGGTAATAGCCTCTTATGATTTTGAATCAGAGGAATTTAAACATTAAATTAAAAATTTGTGCTTAGACTTAATTAGCTCTGAGAAGGAAATCAAACTCCTCAAAAAAAATGACCTAGATAAAACTACTGCAGAGATTGCTAACCTAATAAATGAACTTATTTCTACTAATCAACAAATATCCTTTTTGAAATCTGAACTTAGCAAGTCCAAGATATTAGAAGAATCCTTAAATGGGAGAAGTCTACAATTATTAGATATCACTAGTACTGTAAATGCTATGATCAACAATAGTAAATTAGGATAAGGTGCGTCCCCTAGTAATCCACCTATAATTCAGAAAAACAATCTTTCCAAACCAGTAAAGTTTATATCTAACAAAGGAAAGAAAAACACTGAACATGTCAATAGGGTTAATGAAGTTCTTGGACAGATTGAAATTAAAAATAACCTCAATAACCAGAAAAACTAAAATAACAATGTTCAGCAATTATCGTCGAACACAGATTGACGATATATGAACAGGTCGTCGAACTCAGAACGACGATCTCTGAACGCAAAATTTAGTAATAATCATTCTTCGATCTATGATCGATGACATCAATATAGTTTGTCGAACAGAGATCGACGATTTTGGTACTCCAAGAATGAATACTCTCATTCTTCAAGAAGAGATCGACAATCTCATCCAACATCGTCGAGCTCAGTTCGACGATCCAACAAGAAATCGTCGATCACAGATTTTAACAACAGAAATCCAAATTCTTAGAGCAACTTTAATCCCTTTAGCACATGGATAATACCACCCAGAAAATATCATCCCAAAGGCTATAAATATCAACCTGAATGCTCATATATTTCCAGTTATTCCTATATAAATCAACAAGGACCCAAGATCACCTGGGTTAAGAACAACTATGTGTTATACTTGCAGATGAAGACCTATCCAGAATATAATCAACACTGGTATCTAGATAGTGGCTGCTCCAAGCACATGACAGGCAGCAAGGACAACTTAATTGACTATAAGTCCAAGCTGGGACCAAAGGTCATCTTTAGTGATTCAAATTGGGTGCCAAACAGAGGGCTATGGCAAAATCAGGATTGGAGCAGTAACTTTCAAGAAAGTATCATATGTGAGTGGACTGAAGCACAATCTCATCTCCATCAGCCAACTCTGTGATGAAGGTTATCAGGTATCATTAAACTCTGAATCCTGTATTATTACCTCAAGAGAAAACAAACCAGTTTTAATTGGAAGTAGACAAGGAAACATATATTTAGTTAATTTCCAGTCTATTACTTCAGATATATGTCTGCTTAAATTAGTTAGTAGTCATAATGACTTATGGAATAAGAGATTAGGACAGGTAAATCTAAAAAACATTCCTAGGCTATCTAAGGACAACCTTGTGAGATGTTTACCTTCTGGCCTTTACAAGAAGGAAGGCCTCTGTAGGGCTTGTCAACTAGGCAAGAAAACTAAATCTAGTTTTAAATCCATTAATAAGAGTGATTCACCTAAGATTTTGTACTTACTACATATGGAACTATTTTGCCCTGTTGTTGTACAAAGCCTAGGAGGGAAGTCTTATACCTTAGTGGTTGTAGATTACTTCTCAAGATTCACATGGGTTTTCTTTTTGAGAGCAAAGTCAGATACTTTTCAAGTTCTTATAGATTTTCTCAAGAATATACAAATTGAGTATTCTACTCAAGTTATATTGATCAGAAGTGATCATGGCACTGAGTTTGAGTCTCTTCTTATGTTAGAGTTCTGTAGGAAAGAAGGAATAAGACAATGATTCTCAGCTCCTAGAACTCCTCAACAAAATGGGGTAGCTGAAAGGAAAAATAGAACACTCATTGAAGCTGCAGGCACATTACTTGCAGATGCTTACATGCCCCTATCCTATTGGGCAGAGGCAGTGAGCACAGCAAACAATGTCCTGAACAGAAGCTTGATACATAAACTAAAACATAAGACCCCCTATGAATTGCTCAAAGGGAAGAAACCAATAATTAACTATTTCAAAGTTTTTGGTTGTGTATGCTATATTCATAATAATGACAAAAAGCACATTAGAAAGTTTGAAGCAAAGGCTGCAGTTGGAATTTTTCTAGGATATTCCCAAGTCAGTAAAGCTTATAGGGTTTTTAATAAATCCACATTGAAAATAGAAGAATCCATGCATGTTATATTTGATGAGACTAATATGTTTTACAATGAGAAAAAAATTTCTACCAGAAACCCCTTGCAGGTAAACAACTAGTGTGAGAAATTGGATGAATTGAAATTTACATCCCAGTCTTCTCAACAAGCCAATGAAGAAAGTGATGAAGAAAATTTGGATACAGTTGAACCCTCCACAACAATAGAAGTAATTCCATAAGAGGAATACTTCCCAAATGTTTTTGCTGAACCAACTCCACCCACTGATCTTGTTACACTGAGGGATCATACCAGATCCCAAGTGATTTGAGACATAACAGTAGGTGTATAGACAAGGCATCAACTTAACCAGGACTTGATGCATGCCTGTTTTCTCTCTCAAATTGAGCCTCAATCCATATCTGATGCAGAGAAAGATCCTCACTGGATCATTACAATGCAAGAAGAGCTCAATCAGTTTGAGAGATGCAGAGTTTGGGATTTGGTTCCAAGACAAAAAGACTTCCCAGTCATTAGAACCAAATAGGTATTCAGAAATAAGCTTGATGCCCAAGGTATGATTATGAGGAACAAGGCTAGGCTTATTGCTCAAGGATATAGACAAAAGGAAGGGATTGATTATGATCAAACCTTTGCTCCAGTTGCCAGGCTAGAAGCAATAAGGATATTTCTGGCCTATGCTTCATTCAAAAAGTTCAAAGTCTATCAAATGGATGTGAAGAGTGCCATCTTGAATGGGGAACTTAAAGAAGAAGTTTATGTTGAACAGCCTCCAGGTTTTATTTCTCCAACTCATCCCTCTTTTGTGTTTAAGTTGCACAAGGCTCTCTATAGTTTAAAGCAAGCTCCAAGAGCTTGGTATGAGACCTTAGCAAGCTTTCTATTAGAGTATGGTTTTTCAAGAGGCATAGTTGATAGGACTTTGTTTACCAAAATGCATCATGCTAAAATACTGTTAGTACAAATATATGTAGATGATATAATATTTGGCTCTACTGATCCCAAATTATACAAGAGATTTTCTGATGGACTTTGTTTACCAAAATGCATCATGCTAAAATACTGTTAGTACAAATATATGTAGATGATATAATATTTGGCTCTACTGATCCCAAATTATGCAAGAGATTTTCTGATCTAATGCATTCAAGATTTGAGATGAGTAACATGAGTGAGCTTTCTTACTTCCTTGGTCTCCAAGTAAAGCAACTCCCTGATGACATCTTCATTTCCCAGGCTAAATATGCCAAAGAGCTTATAAAGAAGTTTGGTATGGCTGATGCCTCAGCAAAGAAAACACCCATGCCTATAAATGCTGTACTAGACTCTGATGCACATGGGAAACCTGTGGATCAGAAACTATATAGGGGCATTGTTGGATCCCTACTATACCTTACAACAAGCAGACCTGATATTATGTTTGCTTCATGCCTTTGTGCTAGGTTCCAGGTGAACCCTAAAGAATCTCATCTAGTTTTTCTAAAAAGAATTTTGAGATATATAAAGGGTTGTCCTAGTCTAGGTCTCTGGTATCCTACTGAGTCAGAGTTTGAGTTAACTGGATACTCAGATGCTGAGTTTGCTGGATGCAGAGTGGACAAAAAAGTACTTCAGGAACTTATTAGTTCCTTGGTATGAGATTAGTGTCTTGGTTTTGCAAGAAGCAGTCATCTGTGTCTACATCAACTGCTGAAGCAGAATATATTATAGCTGGCAGTTGCTGCTTCCAAATGTTGTGGATTCAAAACTAACTACTGTACTATAGTCTCAACTTAAATAATTCAACATTACTATGTGATAACACAAGTGCTATAGCCATAACACAAAATCCAGTTCATCACAGCAGAACTAAGCATATATACATTAGGCATTATTTAATTAGAGAGTGTGTAGACAAAAATAAAATTAATCTTGTTTATATCTACACTGATTTACAAAGAGCTAATATCCTCACCAAACCTCTGGATGAAAGAAATCATTTGTTCTTCATAAATCAGCTTGGAATGATTAATGGAGAAGAATTAGTTTAATTTCTGTCTGCACTCGACAAATTTTTCAAAGTTCGTCGAACGGAGATCGACGAACTGGGGGAAGTTTGTGAGATATTCTTCGAACGAAGATCGACAAACTCTCTGTGTGAAGTTAGTTTCATCGAACTGAGATCGACGAACCTACTTCAGAAAAATTTCGTCGAACGAAGATCGACAAAATGTCTTCAACCCTTCAGACTGAGATCGACGAATCATTTAAGTCCAAATTATTTTGTCGACCTCAGATCGAAGATCTATTCATTTTTCGTTGAACGGAGTCTGTCGGTTCATATTTAAGAAAACTCTATATTTAGGTTTTCTTCGACCTCCGTCCCGCATTTTCAGTTCTCTTGCACTTGATCTTCGACTTTTCTTGCAGGTATTCTCATGGCGATCCCCGCAGGCTCTCTTATAGCGATAAAGTTTGATACAGGATTTGATCTAGATTTCGAATCCTTCCAATACTCTGACCCTGTATTTGTGAACATTCTACAAACTCTAGAAGACCAACATCTTAAGACTCTGCTATCAACACGCATCAAAATCTGTGGAACAGAGATCAGGGAATGGGTCTATACATCTACCACGGAGAAGAACGTGATGACAGGGACTATCACTTGTAATGCCATCTCCCTCACTCTCGCGGTTTTAACTGAAATATTTGGATTGCATAATGGTGAACAGGAATTTGAAATTGAAACTGAAGAGTTTTATATGATGCTGAGCCTCATGGGTTATTTAGGAGAAACCCCACAGAAACTGCTTAAAAAGCATTTATCTACTGAATATAAGTTCCTTGCAGATATTGTAGGGAAAGTGCTGCTAGGAAAGCACTTTGCACATGATTACATTACCAGGCATAAATTCCTGGTTATGTGTGCAATAGTAAACAAGAACGCCATAAACTGGGCTCAAGTTTTGTTTGATCTTATCAAAAAGAAGAACAATAAAAAAGAGGTATGTTTTGGAAGGATCCTAGGGATCTTCCACAAAGAAAAGGCTGTCGGATCCCTGGTCTCCCCGACCATATCCATTAATTCCTCGAAGAGACTTACCTGTGCTCATTTTGGCAAGTGGGAGAGGACCATTACAAATCCAACCAAGTCTCCTTCCTCTTCCACTAGAACTTCTGAAAGTACAAGGGCTACATCAGCCACTCCTCACCCCCTCTTTAGAGATTCCATCCAGCACTCCACCTCCTACTGATTCTCAAGCTCCATCTCAGCCTCAAGTTCAACAAACCCCAGCCTCCACTTCTATTCTAATTCATACCCCTACACCACCAGCTTCTCTAATTCCTTCTTCCCCTACACATATTCCATCCAATTCTCCCTCTCCCAAGGCTGATACATTATCCCTACTCCTCCCCAATCTCCTTTCCCATCTCCTCTTGTTGATATCCCCCTCTCCACTCTCTCTTTAATCCCATCCTTCAATTTACTCTCATCTCCTCTTAACACTCCTTCTCCTCAACAATCCCCTCAACAGGACCCCCCTTCCATACACCTCCAATCAACCATCTCCTCCAGCAACTATCATCACTACCTCTATACCTTCTCAACCACATCCTGCCCAAACATCTGACACCACATCTTTGAATCCCTCTATCATCCAACCACTTCTTGATCTCCTCAAGCCTATCCTCCAAACCATCATTACAGAGGCTATTTCCCCTCTGTCTATCTCCATATCATCTCTTTCTGCTCAAATCTCTACCCTCACCTCTACCCTCTCTTCATTTGGGGGCCTGGCCTCAGTACATACTGAACCCATGCAGGGGGAGATACTTAATGATGAAGTAGAAGCAGTACCAGCAGCAGCATCAGGAACAAATGTTGATATTATACTTAATGATGTAGTAACAGCAGCAGAACCAGCAGCAGAAGGAACAAATGTTGACATAGAAACAGATTTTCTGAATTTTTCTTGATACTAATATGGAATCTGATGATATAGAGATACCTGACTCAGTAGCAGATGTAAATAATCAATGTACAGCTATTATAGTATCCAATGCTCAAGAGACCAGCTTGCCAGAAGTTCTGCCTGGAAGAATCTACTTTATTAAATCTAAAGTAAATCTACATACTCTGCTGAAGATCTTTGGATCCTATATTCAGTTCTGCCTCTCCTTTCCCACTCAATCATCCAGAGCAATAGTATGCAACACCTCCCCTGTAAGTTCAGAAGTACTAGACATTATAAAGAAAAGTCATATAGTTCCTCCAATAGCAGTATATGAACAAAGATCTAGCCCTCCTTGGCCAACTTATATCATGGATAATAGCACTATTCCTAGTTTGGATGATCTAATCAATCAGGACATTGTTGTGGAAGATGAAGCAGCTGAAGCTGAAGTTGTTCCCACTCTAGCCAATAATGAAATTCCCAAGGATCTGATCAGTCAGATTGATGAAATGTATGACAATCCTCAACAATAATCTTATGATGATGATGATGATTATGATGATTCTGATGATGCTCCTAAGAGGAAGCAAGCCTCAAAGAAAAGGAAAGCTCCACCTCCTCCTGCTCCTAAACCTGGAAATACTAATGATACACCATATTATATCCTATAAAATATAACTCCATACAAGGGTATGCCAGCATGGATGTGGCTATCTAAAATGAATAGAAAGCAAGGAAGAAAAGTAGGAGGTATTCTCCTTCCCCACAAAAGTTCAGAAGAGATCCACCTCCTCCACCTCCTCCAGCTGCAGGTGCCTCAGGAACCTTTTCCCAGAGCTCAGAAAGATTCACTAAACCTACTCTCACTAAAACTTATCAGAGACAGGGAAGACCCTCTCATTCTTATGGAGACAGTCAGCACAAACAGAGACATCAGTCTTATTCCAGACATCAGTCAGCTCAACATCCTATCCCTTAGCCAACATTTTCCCCTCCTCCATCTCCTAACAAAGCTAATGACCCTGAAGAACCTCCAATTCTAGCTTAAGATTCTGAAACTAGTCCAACTACAAGAATGGCTAGATTCAAGGAATCTGTGGCTCTCTCTCAAATCTGGCAAGCCAAAGAAAAAGGTCAAGACTCTTATCAGTTCTCTACTATGTCTAGATACAGGAAGAAAGAATTTGAAAGATATGAAGTTGGAAAATTATTCAATGCTGATGAATACATGAGTTTACATCCTGAAGCAGTGGTTCAAAGAACTACCTCACAAAAGACTATTAGTGATGCTGATATGACCATAACTATGAAGCAAGCACATGATCCAAATAGAATAATCAAATTTGCTAAGCCTTCTGATTCTCACAAGAACATTTAAAATTGTCTATTTTCTGTGCTTTCGGTGAACAATCTGGGTACATAGCTTTATAAAGGTAATGATAGCTTATTTATTCTATCAGTTATCTCAGTTTTCATGCTATGTTTACTTGATTTTGTTTTGTGATCCTTTTTTGTTTATTTGAAGTAATCTCACCCAAATAGGGGGAGATTGTTGGAACCCTTAAGTGATTTGGGCTAGGTTATGTTCTTAGGTTGTGACCTATGTTGTATAGAAGGGTCAAATTTTATGTATTTCTTAAGTCTAGGCCATGTCCTTAGAGTCAACAGTACAAAGGACCAGCCTTCATCACTGCCAGAGACACAAGACTTAGAGAAATCAAGATTTAGAGAAAGAGATCTACGTTCGTCGATCTCAGGATGATGATAGTCGTACTCAGCTAAACTAACTTATAGCTAAAATCTCTGAGCTGAGCTCGACGAACTCCATTCTCAGATCGACTAACTCTTCAACACTCAGTGCCATAATTCACTCAAAGCCAAGGCTGACTCAGAGACAAAGAACACTCAACCCCAGATGTACTATTCACTCAACACCGATAGATTGACCAAGTTCTTAGGTCGACTAACTTCACAGTCTCTGGTCGACGAACATAGAGCGCAAAATTAGTCAGTTTATGCACAATAGTTGATTCACAGAGCTCAGGTCGACGAAAGAAGATCTGAGTTCGACGAAGGCTGATCAGAGGTCGATGAAATCTCAGGTCGACGAAAGCTGATTAGAGGTCGATGAAAGCTGATCTCAGGTCGACGAAAACTGTAAGATATTTTGTTATTTATTCTTTCTCTTTCTGTCTCATCAGTTTATATCCATTATAAGTTATTAATTCCATTGTAAATCAATGCACTTATATTCTCTGAATAGAGCCGTTATTGGCAGCATTGATTACTAACATCCTCCATGGAATTAATTGCTTATATCTCGGGATAGAAATAGAATAGAATATTTGACAGCATTCTTGCCGTTTTTCGTTCCCAAGATTTTGGCTGAACATTTATTACAGAGTTTTCTTTATAATTAGATGAAGCTGCAGTCATCCGATACACATCTCCCTGCCAAGAAAAATAGAATACACAAGAGCAGAGATTGATCATCAACTAGAGACCCAGCAAAGAAAAAATCTTCAAAAGTGCAGTGAAAAACATCTCTCAGAAAATTGACTACTCTGAAGAGAAGAAGAAAGAACAACCATCACCATCAAGAATCTTTCTTTCTCTCCCTCTTTGTTTTCAGGGATCTCAAGTGATAGCAACATTCAAATCAGTCAACGATCTCTGAAAAGCTGAAGATCTCAGGGGGAGCTTTGACAACAAATAAGAATTCACACAGTCTTCTCATTTTAATTTGAGAAAAGAAGACTTACATCACTCTCTCATTCCCACCTCTGTACAGGGTTTTAATTCCCTTCAAAATTATTCTGGTTGCAAGTCTCCTTCCAAAAGACTTGGGTTTGTTTTTGAGCACCTGATCAAAAGCTCATTGGTGACAGTCACCTGATAAAAACCGGTAGTGGATTCCTACCAAGGGTGGTAGAAGAGTGGATGTACCTTGTTTGGTGAACCACTAAAAATTTCTTTTGTTGTTTGGCTACTCCTTTTTTGTTCTTGCTGTGGCTGTGTTAGTTAGATATTCTGTGATCTTTTATTTACTTTTATCTGTGATAGTTAGATATAGTTGTTAAAGGTAAAGATAGTATACTGTTAAATAAGAAAATTTTTAAAACACACAGACATACTCTATTCACCCCCCCCCCCCCTCTAGAGTATATCAGATGTAACCCTAATTTTCATAAACTTAGAATAGTCATCAACCACCATTAGGGTGTAGACTTTCCTACCTATACTAGTCATTCTTGACCTTGTGCTTGTGAGCCTTTTTCTCACCAGCCTCTTTTCTCTTCACTATGCAGTCAGCAATAACATGCCCAGGTTTGATGCAATAGTAGCAAACAATTTTAGAGGAAACATGTTAATTAGTCTTAGAGTCATACCTGTCTTCCTTGGAGTGCTTCTTCTCTTCCTTGTATTAGTAGTCCTCCTTATGATGAGAGGAGGAACGTCTGCTCCTCCACTGCTTCCTCCTCATCAATTTCTGAAGCTGTCCGGAGAAGGCAACAAAGTCGTCATCTGACAAGCTGCTGTTAGATGAACTTGGCCCAGTGCTGTCTTAGTCAGCAAGCCTCCTTGGAGGAGAGGAAATCCTCTCCTTTTCCTTCTTTGTGCTCGCTGTTCTGAAGCCAAAGACTTTTCCTTGGCTTGGGATTTGTTGATGGACTCCTCCTCTTTCCTAGCAGCTAGCTTCATCTCATTAGAGAGTAGCTTTCTAAATAGAGTATGGGGAGGAGTATCAGCTAGCTTGGCCACCTCTCTGATGGCATAAATTTGGTGTCCCATTATGTAGTGAGAGACCTCGGGAACTTGTCATTAAGCTCATAATGATGATGTCCTCAGCTCATTTATTGTCCTGAAAAACCTTTCATAGTTGTAGCTATGTTCTCTTTCTGGGACTTCCTAAAAGCATCATACTCTTGGTTGAGCATGGACTTCTTGTCATCTCTGACCTCTTCAGTTCCCTCCATATAGACTACCAAAGTGTCCCACATCTCCTTGGAAGTCTGGCAGTGAACCAAATTCTGAAAAGTTGAATCATCTATGGCACTAAAAATAATGTTTTATGCCCTCTTTTCCAATGTAGCCAGTATGACCTCATCCTTGGTCATTTCAGAATATGTCTTGTGCGTTTGGATTGTAGCATCCAGAACTAAGACCTTCATAGGGATGAAAGGTCCCTCTTTGACAGTCACACAGATCTGTGGGTTAGAGGCTTCCATAAATAGCCTGTCCCTCTCTTTCCAAATTCCAAAACTATCCTTCCTGTAGATGTGGAGTTTCATAGAACCTAGATTCTTATGGTTCTCTCCTAAACCCACAAGTATACTTATTTCAGCTACCCTTTGAGATCTGCTCTGACTGTTAGGTCCTTCTTGAACAACCTCCCTCTGATATCACTTGAAAGTCTTTAATTCCAAGGTAGTTAATCACCTAAATGGGGGTGAATAGGTTTTTATAATTTTCCCTCTACTTAGTGTGTTGTGGGTGAGTTAAATAATGCTTCCAAGATAATCACCCAAAGTACACACAAGATTTATAGTGGTTCCCAAGGATTATGGGTACGTCCACTTTCCTTAGCCTTTCTAATAGCTTGTTAGATAAGGCCTCTTATCCAAACTCGGATCCCTAGAGCATACAATACAGATCCCTTAGGATCTCTCAGCCTCCTCCAAGACCTACAGCTCAAACACAAAGCCCTACCTCCGAGAAAGCTTTATCCTACAACTCAGTGGTAAAATGACCACCTACCTCAGACTTGAGCACAATTCCTATAGCTCAGGCTATGGAGGTTAGCCCTATAACTCAGAGAGTAACTATCCTACCTCAGATCTGTTAAGACCCTACCTCAGGACAAAGGACCTACCTCAGGCACACGTGCCCTACACTCAAATCCACACAAGGATGCTACAAACTCAGGCTCGATACCCCTACACTCAGATCCACATCGAGATCCTATAAACTAAGGCTAAACATCCCTACACTCAGATCCACACAGGGATCATACCTCTACCTTTATAAATCAGGTTGACAACTCAAATCCAAAAGGTTCCTATAGGAAGATTAGTTAGTGTGGATGATATGACATCAACTGTGTCTACCTCCTGAGCTGAGTTAATCGGCCTAGCTTTCTTCACAGCAACAAAAATAGTATTTTCAGTAAGAAGTTGCCTGAGCTGAAGAAACTCAGAAACTTGTTTCTGAACTTGCTGAAGAAGACTAAAGATTAGACAGTTCTTGTGTTTTTCAATCAGCTAACCTGGACCAGTAAGAACTTGAAAGCTCTTCTCCTTCTTAGTTAGATCCTTATTTGAACTTGGTGTAGCAGAAGAAATTAGCTACAACAACTGAAAGAACTTTTATATCAGCTGGTTTTACTTCAAGCTTCAAGATCGGTAATAATGGCGAGGAAGAAGAAGTTCAGCCCCAACTTTTCAAAATGAGAAAACCCTAAAAGTTAATGTTCCTTCAGTCCATCTTGTCCCTTTTATCTTCCGCAGATTAACAGCTCCAATAAATAGTGGGAACCACCTGTGATTGCCAGCTGCACCTTGCTTTAATGGAAGAAGACGTATATTAGACCTCCTGCAGTATTTGTCATGTTCTGTAGCTTTCCCACAACTAATTTGAACTTTGTTGACTTTGGCTAACGTCAGCATTTGTGGACTTAGCCAAATTCTCATATTCAACTCTAAGCGTTAAGTGCGTTGAGTGAAAGTCCTTCACTCAATAAATCTGGACTTAGTCAAATTCTTTGCACCATCAGGCATTGAGTGCGTTGAGTGAACTAGCTTCACTCAACGCCTCTGTACTTGGCCGAATTCTTCTACACTGTCAGGCGTTGAGTGCGTTGAGTGAATCTTCATCACTCAATTCCCCTGGACTTAGATGCAACTTTCTTTGTCTAATAGGCATTGAGAGAGTTGAGTGAAGCTTCATCACTAAACGCTTTTGTACTTAGCCGCTTCTCTGAAATCTTCCAGCTTGCTGAGGCATTGAGTGCATTAAGTGAGTTATCATCACTCAACGCTTTTGGACATAGACAGATTTTTCTGTCTATCGCTTCTTGAGCTTTAACATCACTCGACGCTTTCTTTTCTGGCGTTCAGTAAGCTGTATTCACTCGATGATTCTGGACTTAGCCAGATTTTTGAATAGAATCTTCAACTACTTGAGCTTGACTCAATGCTTCTTTCATCAAGAATTGAGTGTGCTGTCCTAACACAATGATTCTAGACTTAGTCGATTTTTCACCTTGCCAATGTTGAGGCTTTGACAAGCTACGCTTTACTTGATGACTTTTGATATATGGCATTGAGTGAACTGCCTTCACTCAACGCCTGTGGACTTAGCCGCAGAATTACTTTGCAGACTGATGGTCTTTGACTGTCCACACCTTACTCAGTGATTTTTGGCATCTTGCATTTAGTGAACTGGCTTCACTCAAAGTTGTGGACTTAGGTGATTTTAAGCCTTTCCAGCATCCTTCTTTGACTTCTGGTATTGAGTGAATTTGCTTCACTCAATGTCTGTGGACTTATATAGATTTATGTCTATCCACTTCTCTACCTTGTAACCACCTATCACAATCACTTAGATAACCTATCTAAACTTGTTCCATGGAACATCCTGCACATGATGAGCTTGAACAACATCAAATACAACTATTCTCTAAGTACTGATTATGATGCCTCTTCAAATCTTCAAATCTAGGGAACATTGAGGGCAATATTCCCAACAGTTATACCACTTGATAAAATCCAATTTTGATGCTACATGAGAAATTATCCTAGTGAGCAAACTATTTGACTAGGAGTCATACCTTTTGTGTTGATATATTGATACAACACATCAATGCAGCCATTTGATCTAGTTG
This sequence comes from Platanthera zijinensis, assembly GCA_039513925.1. Taxonomy (NCBI): domain Eukaryota; kingdom Viridiplantae; phylum Streptophyta; class Magnoliopsida; order Asparagales; family Orchidaceae; genus Platanthera; species Platanthera zijinensis. The sequence continues at coordinate 154,158,493 of CM077078.1, read as the reverse complement.
TTAACATTGTTCCACTTGAGCCAATGTCACTCCTATACCACTTAATGCTTCATGTAAGTTTAATAAGGATGGTGTTGGATATTCCTCTTGTCATGCAGTAGTATGTCTTTATAGAAGCAGTAGTGACTGCATAGTAACAACAATCAATCAGGGGTTATCTCCCCCCCCCCTTAGATTGTGCATAGTCCTGAGAACCTACTGATCAGTGGTGATGATCTTTGATCCACTGCAACTGTTGGCTGCCTCTTAACAGGAAGTTGAAATTGTTCCTACAACTTCTGGATTTGTTCTTCCTCAACAGGAGCATCTTGACTTGCTCCCCCTCAACTTGAGCACCTGTTTCCATTCACTTTACTGGACACTTGAGTCCATCTTAGTCTTTATACCGCTTGATATCACTTGAGAGTCTTGATATCAAATGTAAGACTTATCTACCTACAAGAGAGGTGTGTTCTGCAATAGAAATATAACATGGAGCAATTGAAGCTATACCAAGTTCAGCATACCCAACACAAACTTGAGGGTGTTGAACTTGACTTCATCTAGTTTCTTAGTAAAGATGTCAGTCACTTTCTTGTCTGTGAGGACAAACTCAATACATAACTCTTTCTTTTCTAAATGATCCCTAATAGAATGATACATAATACTTATGAATAGTCCCGCTATGAGAGACAAGATTCCTAGCAATGGGGATTTAACTAGTTAACTTACAGTATATGAGAATGTTACTTATCTCAATGTTGTAGACCTGGAGCTGATGTTGGATTCACCGCAACTATGCAAAGCAACTCCCTATCTCTATATACTCTGACTCAGCAATGGATATAGCCACACTGGTCTGCTTCTTGCTACTCCATTGACATCAGCCTTCTCTATTGGAATATACAATTTTCATCCTTGCTTTTCCTATCTTCCTTGCACCCTATGGTGGAGGTTCTTCTTCTCACCTATCTCTTTTCTATTGACTAGGTAGTCAACACTGACATGCCCAGCCTTGCTACAATAATAACATATTTTGTTAGAAGAAATATGTTTTCTAGGTTTAGTATTATACCAATCTCCTTTGGAGAGCATATTCCCAGATTTGTTGTGATCCTTCTTGTAATGTGAGGAGGAGGAAGATTTGTTCTTCCACTGCTCCCTCTTCATCATTTTATGGAACTGCTTGAATAATAGTGAAGGTTCACCATCTGTATACAATTCAAGCCACAATTAACCTCTGATTACATTTGTGACCTAAACAGTATTCTCCCCTTCATACACACACACAAGCCTGATTAGGAAAATAGGCAGTGTGCATTGTATAAACCTAGAGGCACATGTATCTTCTATATACCACCTAGACTTGCACTGAATACGCCCTCTTGATCATGTTCATTGTGATTGATCATTGTCATCTCCCATTAACTAGGACAGGGAGACTTTGGACTAATCTGTCTCTTCATCCAGATAGATCACTATCCTTTAAAGCATCTTTAGTCATTTCAATGACACTCTTATTATCTTGAGCAGGGAGTTTAGTTAGAATCTCCACATTTCCCATAGGAAGTTGCTTACTTATATCAATTGTAGCTGGAGCTATCAAGCTATTCTTGAATTAATTGTACTTGCTTTCCCATAGTAGGTGCAGCCATCTGAGTATTCTTCCTCTCAACCCCAGCAAGGTCCATATGGATAAGCTGATCTTCAGAAATTTTTCTGACCTATTCTATGTTGGATGTACTATTGGGAATTGTGCCCAACAATGTTCCTCAGGATTTGAGGATGCATCACCAATCATGCTAAGGGACATAGATGTATTTGATGTGTGCTTAAGTTCACGCATGCAGGTTGTCCTTAATTAGACAGGTGAACAAAAGGGAAAGCTGTAAGTCAGGTAATTTGACTAAGGCAAAAAGCGTTGAGTGTTAAAGGCACACTCAACGCTCTCAACTCCAAAGACAACTGAGAAAACTGAGAAGAATATCTAAGGCAAAAGCATCGAGATAGCTGAGAATAATGTCTCGGCATAACCGCTGAGACAGGTGAGAATCTCAACACAAAACATTTAGAGAAATGTTGGTCTCAGCTGAACTACTAAGACAGAAGATAGTCTAAGCTGTGAAGAGGAAACTGCTGAGATAGTTGAGAAGAAATTGCTGAGACAAAAGATAGTCACAGCGGAGAAGAAGAAACCGCTGAGACAGTTGAGAAGGAACCGCTGAGACAAAGCTAGTAGAATTTCTCTAAGTCCAGAAGCGTTGAGTGAGGCAGACTCACTCAACACTTCTAAAGAAGAGCTCAGTTTAGAATTCGTCGAATAGAATTCTGAGTTCGTCAAGCTGAGCTCACCTTTCATCGAGCTCAAGTTAAAGATTGAAGATTCTGAGTTCATCGAGCTCAGTTAAGAATTTGTCGAACTGATTTTAGAATTCATCGAGCCCAACTCAACTTTCGTTGACCTCAAGTTAAAGCTTGAAGATTCTGAGTTCGTCGAGCTCAGTTCACATTTTTTCAAAAAGATTTAAGAATTTAACGAACCCAGCTCACCTTTCGTCGAGCTCAAGTTAAAGCTTGAAGATTCTGAGTTAGTCGAGCTCAGTTCAGAATTTGTCGAACTGATTTCAAAATTCATCGAACCAATCTCTCCATTCATCGAGCATAGACAAAGGATTTCATTCCATTGCGGGAAAGCTAAAGTAGCGCCGGAAGCTACTGTTTGTCCTCTTCTGAGGGAGGTAGAGATGACTATCCTTGGCAGGGTGGTGTCTACTAATCGAGAAGAGAATAAAACCGAACTAGCAATCCAACTAGGTAAGTATACCTATCAAATTGTAGCTAGGGGACACAAGTGTCGTATTAAAATCTGGGAACCGTTTAGTAATCTTACTCACATGAAGACTATTATCTTATCGAAGAAAATTTTAGGGTTGTTAACTAAATTAAAAGAAGAGACTACTTGCATAAAGAAAAGCACTTGCACTTAATCAGAGAGACCACAACTAGCGAATAAAATGAGGGTTAAACAATGATAAAGAAAAGCACTCGATCGAGAATCAGCTCAGCCTAAGTTGATCAAAAATGCGATAAAAACTCTAACTTAATAAGGCAAAGAACCTTGACCATGAAAGTTCCTAAAGCATGAAAACGCTTCTCTCGAATACGTGCCCACCTGAGAAAAGGAATGTCCGACCAAACTCTCATCCAAATCGGAGGCCTAAAGCTCTCTTTACGCTGTGAACCCCGCTATTAGATTTCACTCCAATCTGGGGGATTTAACGTCTGCCACACTCGAGGTGTGCATGCAACACTCTTTACTCTTGAGTGTTCACTTTAAACTATGAACCTCTCTGCTAGCTAAGAGTTATATAACTCCAAACATGAATAATCAAGAGTAAATCAAAAGCCATAAACCCTAAAAAGAAAGTGTAAACTTAAAGCATCATAACTTAATCAACTCGAACCTCGGATCATCAAGATTGAATACAAGAAGGATTAGTTAATCTTGAAGAAGTGGAGGAAGAGAGATGGGTAGAAGAACATTAAGAAAACAAAGAAAAAGGGCACTTTATATTAATGTAAAAAGAGAGCTACAACTTGAAATAAAAGATTACAAGTGCATGGAAATTAAAAACCTAGGCTAGCATTAACATTAAGCTACTAAAATAATTACAAAAGCTATTACAAAAGGGGTACACTAAACTAGAATTAATAAAAACTTAAAATTGGAAAGGGAGAGAAGAAGAATAATAAAAAACTTCAAGAAATAAAAGGGCAGCACCACCCCTATCAACCTACTTCTTGCTGGACACAAGGGGGAGCCACTGAATTTATAGAATTCTTCTCTGGGTCGGTCACGCCCCCTATTAGGCCCAGGGATGGCGTGTCATGGGGGCGTGTTAGGTACGGGGTTGACCTCGGGCTCTAGATTATGGAGGGAATGATGATTGCTTTTGTACGTTGGTGGAGATGACCCGGGATATGCCCATGTAGGGGGGTGCGTAAGGCACGTCACGTCTAAATCATTGGTCAGAAATTCGTAAATCATCGAAAAAGGTGCTACACGCACCAGGGCCACGTACATGTAGAGGGCATGTCACGTACGGGTTGACGTGCAACAACGAAAAATCTTTAATGGTGGCAGCAGGCTTTGGGATGAGGGTGGCATGCCCAGAGACATGCCTAGGGATGGCATGTCAGGGGGGTATGTCAGGTGTTTTTCTCAGGATTTGAGTTTTTGCAGCAAACTTCCTCGGGATCGGGTTACACGCCCTGTGGCATGCCCAGGGAGGGAATGTTAGGGGGGCGTGTCAGGTCATTTTTGACGAAAGCTGTGAAAACCTACAAAAAGAGAAGAAAATATTAGTGGAAATATTATATACAAACGGAGGTCAACATAAAAGCTTACAAGATAAGATTCGTGTATTAAAAACAAGAAAATATCCTAATAGTTTAGACTACAAAACGTACTATCAAATTCCCCCAAGCATAAGCTATGCTTGTCCCAAAGCAAAGATATTACAACTAGCTAACATAAAAATGTGACTAATCAAAAAGTTCTAATTTTGCTTACACAAGTACTATATGAAATTCTAAGTAGGGAGAAGGTGAAACGTAAACCCAAAATAGTTACTTAAATATGGCTTAACAATTTATAAACTTTACTAATGAAAATAAATCATCCAAAATTTTAACAAAATTCTTTAAATAAATTTAAGCAAAGCAACCAAATGAAAAAGTGCATTGAGTTGTTACTAGATCCAAGAGACACATTATAACTATATCAGTCAAATAATAAAAATCTAAATTTAAATCAAAAATTTTACTAATCTACTTTTCTTCTTCACTTAGCTAATAAATAATATTCAAAAACATGAATTAAAAGGGCTTATTAGGACCGAAACATTTGGTTTAGAATTATGATTAGGAGTGGAATTGAAAGATAAACAAGGAGGCTTTAAAATAACAATAAACCAAAATAAAGAGTTTCAAAATTTTAATCATAAATAAAATATTTTTATTTCTTTTTCTTTTCCATTTTCTTTTCTTTCCTTTTTTCTTTTAAATACAAAGGCCATAAATAATTTTTCTTTTCATTTTGAAATTTGCCAAACAAAAGTAAACACCTCTTTTGAGCATATTTTTTCAAAAAGTTCGCCAAACAAATCACAAAAACAACCCTATCATAATCATGAAAATTTTTAATGAGACTGAAAAGGTTAGTGTGATTAGATAGGTTGGAACATTTTAGCTTTTTTGAAAATGAAATGATAAGTTGAGCTATCAATTGAAATCGAAAAAATGCTCAAAAGCGGCTTACTAGGGATAAAAAATTTTAGATTGGCAAGAAGGCTCAAACGAAACCAAAAAATGCCTAAATCATTTTCATGTTTAAAAATTTATCTAAAGCATTAGCTTTGAAAATTTTCAAAAAACAAGTCCTAGATAATAAAAGAAGACTAATAAAATTATCTTGAGAATAGAAATAATAAGCGCCTTAGATCGTTCACATCTACTACGCTAATCAAAAGTTGACATTACAAAAATTATCCAAAAACAAAAAGGAAAATAGTGGATGAAAGATTTTTAAGAAAGTAAAGAAAATAAAGAACGAAAACCATAATAAAAATGCGAGTTTTAGAAAAAAATGTTTCATATTAACATGCTACTGTGAATTAGGAACACATCAGGGCCAATATTTTACTTGTGAAACATAATCAAAAAGAACGATTAGAAAGATCATAATTAGCTAAGTTGTTATAGGGAATATTGATAAAAACAAAACAAAAAGCAAGGGGTACTATTAAAATATCAAAATTCATTTAAACTATTAAAGTAAAAAAACAAATAGTATTTTTTTTTTAAATATTCTCTATTTTTTTGATTTTTAAGATATTTTCTTTTTTTGGATTTTTTAAGATATATAAAAAAAATTTTGATTTTGATTTATTAAAGGAAACAAAATAAAGATAATAGATGGATGAAATCCTCCCCCAAGCTTAAAATGTTCATTGTCCTCAATGGAGAAAGGAGGGGGAGGAGAGAGAGAAATTGAAAGAGAAATGAAAGTATAGAATTGAAAAACAGGTACTACCCCAGATTAATGCGTTGCGAAAGTTGTGTGATGCTGCTTCCCCATGCTTGTGCTTTGGAACCTCTTGAAATGTCTTCTTTGGACTTCGTGATGGATTGAGCAGCATTAGAGCAGGCGATCGCAGAAGCTTCAGCTTGTCGGAGCCATCCGGGGCAAAGAGTGTAAAATAAAGAAAATAGTAAAATAACTTGGGTTGCCTCCCAAGAGCGCCTTTTGTTTACAACGTCATTTGAGCTCAATGCAACAAAAAAATATTGTCCAAAATATTATTGTCCAAAATAATAATTAAAGTTTTTAACAAAAATATTAAAAAAAATCTTAAGTTAGTTAAAGTTCATGCAAAAGAAAATTAACATTTTTTTGACTGACATCATCATCACAAGAAAAATAGAGTTTAAGATGCTGCCATTCACTTTGAAATCACCCTTATCAGAGTGTAAAATTAAAATTGTGCCATACGGAAAAACTTCTTTAACAGGAAACAGCCCAGAACATCGTGACTTTAGTTTGCCAGGAAATAAACGTAAACGTGAATTGTATAAAAGAACTTGGTCGCCCAGTTTGAATGTTTTTGGGTGCCTTAAGTGTTTGGCGTGAAAATGTTTTGTCCGCTCTTTATAAAATTTGTTATTTTTGTATCGTCACTCGTCGAGTTCGTTAAGTTGAAATTTTTGAAAATCGCCGACGGAGTGGGGATCAAAATTTAAAAACCTTAAAGCACAAAAAGCACGGTGTTCTAATTCTACGGGTAAATGGAACGATTTTCTATAGACCAATCGATATGGCATACATCCGAAGGAGGTTTTGTACGTTGTTCGGTAGGCCCATAGAACATCGTCTAATTTGGTTAACAATTATTTTCTAGAGGTGGAAACAGTCTTTTCTAAAATTCTTCTATGCTCTATGTCCACTACTTTGACTTGTCCGTTTGTTTGGGGGTGGTAGGTAGTTGAAAGATTATGCGTAACGCCATATTTAATAAGAATTTTTGAAATCTGCACATTACAAAAATGTGAACCCCTATCGCTAACGATGGATCGTGGCGTACCGAATCGAGAAAATATTTTTTTAAAAACATAATTAAGACTCGGGCATCGTTAGTAGGAAGAGCTTGGGCTTCAGCCCATCGTGAAACATAATCTACAGCAACTAAAATAAACTTTTTCCCGAAGCTAGAAGGAAGAGGGCCAACAAAATCAATTCCCCAGAGGTCGAAAACTTCGCACTCAAGGAAATAATTTTGCGGCATATCATTTTTATTGGAAATATTTCCTGACCGTTGGCAACTATCACACCTACTCACAAAAGCTTGCGCGTCTTTAAACAGGCTAGGCCAGCAAAAACCCGCACAAAGAACTTTGTGAGCAGTGCGAGCAGCTTGATAGTTACCACCAGTAGGTCCTTCATGCAAATGTTTTAAAATATATAATCCTTCTTCAAAAGCGACACATCTCCTTATCACTTGGTCTGCATAGACTCGAAAAAGATGTGGGTCATCCCAAAAATAGTTCTTCAACTCAGAAAAGAATTTATTCTTTCGCTGAGATGAGAAATCTTTCGGGAGTACATGAGCCACTAAATAGTTGGCTATGTAAGCAAACACAGGAGAAGGGGATGTGTTAATTAAAAGCAGCTTCTCATCGGGGAAGAAATCATTAAAAGATTTTTCATCTATTTTTTCTACATACGGATTATCTAATTATGTGAGATTGTCGGCCGCCAAATTCTCGACTCCTCGCTTATCACGGATTTCTAAATCACATTCTTGGAGGAGTAAGACCCAGCGAATCAGGCGTGGCTTGGCATCCGTCTTAGCAAGAAGATACTTGAGGGCCTAGTGGTCTATATAAACGATAATTTTGGAAAGCGTAATATATGGACAGAATTTATCAAAAGCGAAAACAATAGCTAGGAGCTCCTTCTCGGTTATGGTATAATTCTCTTGTACTAATGTAAGTGTTTTACTTGCATAATAGATGGGGTGGAAGTTTTTTATATTCATTTTCCTAGAACGGCTCCCACCGCGAAACTACTCGCATCACACATAATTTCAAAGGGAAGGTCCCAAACCGGAGCTATCAAAATAGGGGAATTAATTAACTTTTCTTTTATTAATTCAAAGGCAGATAGACAAAGGTCATCAAAAATAAATGGGGCGGCTTTTTCCAAAAGATGAGTAAGGGGTTTTGTGATTTTGGAGAAGTCTTTTATAAGGTGGTGGTAGAAGCCAGCGTGTCTTAGGAAACTTCTTATAGCTTTGATATTCGTAGGCTGCGGTAGCTTCTCAATAACTTTTATCTTAGCTATATCTACTTCAATTCCTCTCGCAGAAATCTTATGACCCAAAACTAACCCTTCCCTCACCATAAAATGACATTTTTCCCAATTGAGGGCAAGGTTAGTTTCTTCGCATTTTTCTAAGACTTTTTCGAGGTTTTCTAAGAAACTATCAAAGATATCGCCGAACACGGAGAAATCAACCATAAACACCTCCATAATGCTTTCTACGTACTTGTCGAATATAGCGAGCATACATCGGTAGAATATAGCTGGCCCATTGCATAATCCAAACGGCATTCTTCGGTAAGCGAAGGTGTTGAAGGGATAAGTAAACGTAGTATTCTCCTGGTCCTCGGGAGAGATGGGGATTTGAAAGTACCCCGAGATACTATCAAGAAAATAGTAAAAGCTATGGCCATATAATCGCTCTAAAATTTGATCGATGAATGGCAAGGGGAAGTGGTACTTGCGGGTGGCGTCATTTAACTTACGATAATCAATACACATTCGCCACCCCATCACCATCTGTGTCAAGATTAAATCATTATTTTCATTACTAATTACAGTTATCCCTCCCTTTTTTGGCACTACCTGGACTGGGCTAACCCACTTACTATCATATATAGGATAGATAATTCCTGTGTCTAACAGTTTCATAACCTCGCCCTTTACGTCTTCTTTCATATTTGGATTTATACGGTGCTAAGGTTTGGATTAAATTATGCAAATTATCTTCCATTAAGATTTTGTTGGTATAGAAAGATGGGTTTATGCCCTTGATATCAGATATCTACCAAGCAATAGCTCGACGATGTTTACGTAATACTAGTAGGAGCTTATCATTTTGCACTTCAGTTAGGTAGGCCAAAACTATTACTGTTAGCTTGGAGTCCGTTTATAATAAGACATACCTAAGTGGTTCGGGTAGTTCCTTTAATTCTCGGGTAGGGGGTTCTTCATACGATGTTTTGGAAATTCTTCCTTTTTCAAAAACAATGTCTTCGTAGACTTTTTCTTCATACGGGAAATTGAAAGGGGTGGAGCTAGTGTCCATGACGGCCTCTTGCAAAGATTCAATTGGAAAAGTAGAGGAAGAATAAAAATCAGAAAATTTATTTTCACTTTTAGAAAGGTAGTAGGAAGATTCTTCACCTAAGGCTTCAAAGAAAAAACCAGAGCCGTCATTCTCTAGGGAATTCTTCATTGAGGGGGTTATAGAAAAGGTCACTTCATCGTCGCCTACTTATAGGAAGAGCTTACCATTGCTTATGTCAATGATAGATCAGGAGGTGGAAAGGAAGGGTCGGCCAAGAATCAGGGGAACCTCGAGTCTTCTTCGATCTCCAATATGACGAAATCCACCGAGAAGATGAATATGTCGACTTTAACCAAGACATCCTCCGCGATTCCAAACTGGTATTTAACTGATCTATCGGCGAACTTGATACTCATGTGTGTTGGTTTGAGGCTACCAATTCCCTACTTCTTGAATAATGAGAGGGGCATCAGGTTGATATTCGCACCTAAGTCGGCCAATCCGGGCTTGAGAAAAATATCTCTGAAGACACACGGTATAGAAAAACTACCCGGATCACTGATCTTCTTTGGTAAACTGTTTGTCAAGACCGCAGAGCACTCGGTATTTTGTGTGGCATGCGATAAGTTTTCTAACTTCTTTTTATTAGTCAGGAGGTCCTTAAGGTACTTAGCATACTTCGGCATTTTGGAAATTGCTTCATAGAATGTTAGATTTATGTGGATTTGCATAAATATTTCTAGGAAGCGGGAGTATTGATCATCTTGACGTTTCTTGTTAAGTTCGGAAGGGTCTGGTGGAGTTGGATCATTTTTAAAGATTGGTGGTGGAACGAGAAATTTTTCTATAACAGAGATGGGGGTTATAACTTCTTCTTCAGTAGAGGGTGAAATGATAAAAGTTTCCTCGATGGAGGGTTGATTTTTTAAATGGGGGCGGAGCTTGCCTCAGCCTCTTCACTAACCATACATAAAACTTGCTTCCCACTCCGAAGAGTAATAGATTTCGCTTGCTCTCTCGGGTTGGGCTCGGTGTTGGCAGAAAGAGACCCGACGGGTTGCTCAGAAAAAATTTTTGCGAGTTGTCCTACTTGATTCTCTAAACTTTTAACGGTCCCGGCTAGGGTTCTTATACTAGTGTAATTAGCATTCATTTATTTTGAAAACTTTTCCTCCAAACTTGGAGGTTTTGGAAAATTTGGAGGAGGTGGAGGTGGTGCAGAAAAATCATTTTGTGGTGGCGGGCGCATTTCATTCGAGGGATTACTCCACAAAAAGTTTGGGTGATTCCGTAAAGCAGGATTATAATTATTCGGAAAAGCAAAGCCCAGAGAAGGAAAATTAGCAGCAAAAAATTATGAAAAGCATTTCTAGGCATATTATTAACATAATCCAATTGTTTGAGAATAGGAGTTGCAGATTCCCATACCTGAGAACGGAGGAAGTAGTCATCTCCGTTATCTTTTTACTTAATACTTCCACTTGCAGAGCTAGCTGGGAGACGTTATCTACTTCAAAGATACCTGCAGGTTTATTCGAGCGGGACTTAGGCACATTCCACTGATATGTGTTCATGGCCAAGTCCTCGAAAAGCTCAAGAGTTGCTTCCAAGGTTTTGTGGATTAAGGTACCATCGGAAGCTGCGTCTATCATTTGCTTAGTGTTTTGATTTTGCCTGTTATAAAACGTCTACACCTGAAACCATATAGGAAGCGCGTGAAGGGGGCATTATCTTAAGAGTTCTTTAAATCTTTCTCAGGTTTCATACAAGGTTTCATAATCTATTTTTCCAAAGGTAGAAATATTGTTCCTATGTTTTGCGGTTTTAACTGGCGGAAAATACTTCGCCAGAAATTTTTCAGTTAGTTGATCCCAGGTGGTGATGCTTTTTTTTGGTAGAGTGTTCAACCATTGCTTAGCCTTGGTTCTTAGGGAGAAAGGGAAGAGTCTTAGCCTAATAGCATCATTTGTAACACCATTGATTTTAAAGGTGTCACAAATCTCAAGAATACTAGTTATATGCGCGTTCAGATCTTCATCTTGAAGTCCATCATATTTCACATACTGCTGCACCATTTGAATTATGCTAGGCTTAAGTTCAAAATTATTATTAGCTATAGAAGGGCAAATTATGCTTGATTTTGTACCCTCTAGATTCGGTCATGCATAATAGGACATAGGCCTATGCAGGGCTTCTTCTACGATGGGCTCTTCCATTGTTAAGGTAGAAAATGACTCGGAATCCTCAACCGGTATTTGGAGATTAGGGGCTTGAAATAGCGATCTTCTCCGAAGAGTACGCTCAATTTCGTGGTCCAAGTACAAAATAATTGACGGATTTTCGGGGTCATGCACTAGAAGAAGAGAAGATAAAGAAAGAGGAAAAAATAAACTAGAAAAAAAGTTACTATTTTTTGAAATAGATTTTTTTAATGTTTTAACTATCGAACTTCCCAAGGGCTACCCGATAAAGGGTTCGCAAGGTACTAGAAAAGATAGTGGTTTTTAAGCCACATTGCCTTTTTCGAGAGAGTTAGGTGGTGTAGAAAAATTGTGATTCGGGTTTCTATTAAGAGCGTTAATAAATTATTTTTAAAAAATTTTTAAGGAAGAGGGCGAGAAAGCGAAGTGATAAGAGTAATAGGTTCGTGATTTCGAATTATCAACAAAAGTTGCTCCCCGACAACGACGCCAAAAACATGGTGTCTTCTAATCATAAAGAGAATAAAATTGAACTAGCAATCCAACTAGGCAAGTATACCTATCGAATTGTAGCTAGGAGACACAAGTGTTGTATTAAAATCCGGGAACCATTGAGTAATCTTACTCAAACGAAGACTATTATCTTATCGAAGAAACTTTTAGGGTGGTTAACTAAATTAAAACAAGAGACTACTTGCATAAAGAATAGCACTTGCACTTAATTAGAGAGACCACAACTAGCGATTAAAATGAGGGGTTAAATAATGATAAAGAAAAGCACTCGATCGAGAATCACCTCGGCCTAAGTTAATAAAAAATGCAATAATAAACTCTAACTTAATAAGGCAAAGGACCTTGACCGGGGAGTTTCCTAAAACATGAACACGCTTCTCTCAAAGACGTGCCCACCTGAGTTTTGGATGGTCCGACCGAACTCTCGTCCAAATCATAGGCCTAAAGCTTGCTTTACGATGTGAAACTCGCTATTGGATTTCACTCCAATCCGGGAGATTTAATGTCTACCTCTCTTGAGGGGTGTGTGCATCTCTCTTTACTCTTGAGTGTTCACTTCAAACTATGAGCCTCTCGGCTAGCTAAGAGTGAAAATAAAGATGGAAATTATATATCGATGATATAACTCCAAACATGAATAATCAAGAGTAAATCAAAGGCCATAAACCCTAAAACAAAAAAGTACACTTAAAGCATCATAACTTAACCAACTCGAACCAAGGATCATCATGATCAAGTACAAGGAGGATTAGTTAATCATGGATAAGTGGAGGAAGAGAGATGGGTAGAAGAACATTAAGAAAATAAAGAAAAAGGGCACTTTATATTAATGTTAAAAGAGATCTACAACTTGAAATAAAAGATTACAAGTGCATGGAAATGATAAACCTAGGCTAGCATTAACATTAAGCTACTAAAACAATTACAAAAGCTATTACAAAAGGGGTACACTAAATAAAAATTAAGAAAAACTTAAAATGAGAAAGAGAGAGAGGAAGAACACTAAAATACTTCAAGAAATAAAAGGGCAGCACCTCCCCTCTCAACCTACTGCTTGCTGGACACAAGGGGGAGCAACTAAATTTATAGAATTTTTCTATGGGTCAGTCACGCCCCCTATCACGCCCAGGTAGAGCGTGTCAGGGGTGCCTGTCAGGAATATGCATGACCTCGGGCTTTGGATTTTGGCGGGAATTATGATTGCTTCTATACATTGGTGGAGACGCCCAGGGACACGCTCGTGTAGGGGGCGTATAAGGCAGTCACGTCAAAATAATTTGTCGGAAATCCATCAGTCATCAGAAAAGGTGTTACATGCCCTAGGGCAACGCCCGTGTAGGGTGCGTGTCATGTACGGGTTGACGTGTAGTAACAAAAAATCTTTAATGGTGGCAGCAGGCTTCGGGATGAGGGTGACATGCCAGAGACATGCCCATGGAGGGTGTGTCAGGGGGGCATGTCAGGTAGTTTTCTCGGGATTTGAGTTCTGGCAGCAAACTTCCTCGGGATCGGGTTACACGCCCTACGATATGCCCAGGGAGGGTGTTGGTTGGGGGCGTGTCAGGTCATTATGGTTGAAAGCTATGAAAACCTACAAAAAAAAAGAAAACATTATTGGAAATAATATGTATAAAAGGAGGCCAACATAAAAGCTTACAATACATGATTCGTGTATTAAAAACCAAAAAATACCCTAATAGTTTAGACTACAAAACATACTATCACGGGGCCCACATTCAATTGTGTCGTTGATTCAAATCAACAGATATAAAAGGAAAAGAAGAAAAGGGGATTAGTGTTATTGAATACAAAAACAAAAAGAGAGGCGACTGAACTTCATCTTCTCCGATGAGCTTGAAAGCCAAGTCCAGCAGAGCTAGCCAAAAAGGCAGATAAAGATAGTTGAAGCTTCTTCTAGTTTTGCAAGTTTGTTTTGTGTTGAACAAGGTAGCTGATTCATCCAATCAGCAAGGAGAGATATCTGTGTGAAGAACTGTCAGCCTTCAATAGTAGATAGCTATTCTTCAGTGCAACAGAGAAGGAGCTAGCTGTAGAAGAAGACTAATTCCTTCTACAGAAAGAGAGCTGGACTGATATCTGCCCAGTCCAGTAAGGTAGACTCTGAGATTTTTCTCAGAGTCAAGGTTTTATTTTATTTCAATATCTTGATTAATTTCCTATAGGATTCAACTTGTCTGAATCTGAGCTGTAGGGCACTTTGTGCCTGAGTTGTAGGTGACTAATTAGTCACTAAGGTAGGTGCCCTGCTGGGGTACCAAGGTAGGATCCAAGAGTGGATCTAAGGTAGGTCTATCCTCCCAACTTGAGTGTAGTTCCTAGTGCCTGAGGTAGATGACTATTGAGTCACTGAGTTGTAGGTGACAAGTATGTCACTGAGTTGTAGGCCTTGGAGGAGGCTGAGCTGTAGGTATCTGGAAGGGCACTGAGGTAGGTACATAGAAGGGTACTTAGGTATAGGAGTGTTGCAGCACTCTGAGAGTAGTGCCTTGTGCCTGAAGTTGTAGGGCTAAGAAGCCTGAGATGTAGGCCTTAGAGATAAGTCTTAGGTCGTTGGTTTGTGGACCACTGAGTTATAGGAGCATTATAGGGCTCTAAGGTAGAAACCTTTGTGGTTCTTAGGTAGGGTTTTGAAGAGAACCTTAGTGTAAGGCTGAGGGCCTGAGGTGTAAGCTCTGAGGAGCATTTGGAGGATTTGTTCCTTGTCTAACATAAGTTAGAAAGGTGGGAGGGAAAGTGGATATACCCAATTGGGGAACCACTATAAATCATTGTGTGCTTGATGTGTGTTTGTTTTTCTGTTCTATTACAAGTGCTAAGGACAAGCTCTAGATCACCTTAGGAAGAAAGCAAAAGAACATATAAAGGTTAATAAGAAAACAACAAAAGGACTCAAGAATCTTAATAGACTTATTCACCCCCCCCCCCTCCTCTAGGGGACTATCTAACCTTGAAGTAATAACTTTCTAGTGATATCAAAGGGAGGTTGCTCAAAAAGGATCAAACAATCTCAGTATACCTCCAAGGTTAGCTATAAGATATACTTATGTGGTTAGGAATGAACTATAAGGAGTTAGGGGCCATGAAGCTGCCAATCTGCAGGAAGGAAGGATTTGGCCTCTAGAAGCAAAGGGTCAGACTATTCATGTAAGAATCTGACCCTAGGATCTATGTAACTATATTGAAAGTTCCTTTTATCCCCATAAAGGCTTCTACCGTAGATCTAACTCTGAGAGTTCCCAAGGCATATACAGAGATGGACATAGATGAAGTAATTTTTTCCACCATGGACAAATGGGCACAAAACATTATAGCCATTTCCATTGATGACTCAACCTTCCAAAATATTGTACGCTGCAAGACATCCAAAGAAATGTGGGACACTCTTGTGGTCTACATGGAAGGCTCTGAGGAAGATAGAAATTATAGGAAGTCCATACACAACGAAGAGTATGAGGCTTTCATACAATGCAAATCGGAAAAAGTAACTGACTGCTTTAAGTGGTTCTTTAAGACAATCAATGAACTAAGAACCTATGCTAGGGTATTCAACAACTATGAGTTGAATGACAAGTTCCTTAGATCTCTCACTAGAGATTGGGACACCAAGATTTGTACAATTAGGGAAATGGCTAAGCTGGCAGACACTCCTCCACATACTCTCTTTGGAAAGATGTTATCCTATGAAATATAGCTGGATGCTAAACTAGAAGAGGAGAAGTGTGGCCAATCCAAGTCCAAGGGTAAGTCTGTAGCATTCAAGGCAGAGGACCCAAGAAGGAACAGAAGAAAGACTCCCTCACCACCAAGGAGGGAAGCTGAATCAAGCTCTAAAATATCTGAGTCAAGCTCATTAAACAACCACATGTCTGATAAAGATCTAGCTACCTTCTCTAAGAAATTTCAGAGGTTCATGAAAAAGAAGGACTGGAGGAGCAGGCCATAATCATCTTCTTATCACAGGAAGTCATCCAAGGATGATAGGTATGTCCCTAAAACCAGTAAACAGATTTCTTCTAATGTCATCTGTTATTGTTGCAGCAAGGTTAGGCATATCATTGTTGACTGCCCAGTCAAAAGAAAGAAAGAAGATTAGAAGAAGAAAAAAAAACATCACCATCACCACAAGGATAAGAAGAAGGAGAAGTCCTTCGTGGTTAAGAAAGAGAGAATCAAGACAGATTCTTCCTCCTAAGAATCTGAAGATGAAGAGGAAGAAGCCTATATAGGGATGATGTTTGCTATTGCAGAACCAGAAGAAGAGGAATATCCTGTTTCCAGGATAGGAATTAGGGCCCTCTATCACACTATGATAGTGACAATGAGGAGGATGAAGAAGACAGTTGATTTCATGGCTTAATGACAATGACTGAAGATGAAAGAAGTCAAAAAGATTAAGAACAAAGCAAGGTACAAATTCTCTCCATTTCAACATCTTCCTATGACTATGAAACCACTCTAGATACTTGTGCATCTTCATATTGTGATAAATATTGCTCAGAATCTTAAACTGATGTCAATCAATTGATTGACAAGTATGGACTGCTTCTAGATGCTCTAAAGAAGAGCAGAATTCTTGCCAAAAGGCAAGCCAAGGTGATTGAAGTCCTAAAGCCTTATAAAACTCTTTATAACAATAAATCTATTGAGTTTTATAAGAAAATTCATGAGGTGTCTGAACTCAAGAAAAGTCTTGAGTGCCATACCAAGCTTCTAGAAAAGAATAATAAGCATATTAGATATAGGGAACAAAAGTTCACAGAGAATTTAGGGATTGTGATTAACCCTTCTCAGTCACAGGGTCAGTTACCAAAAGTTGCAACCTACCAAGTCCCTGAGAAGATGGGTTTTAATCATATTAATCATCAATTCAAATCTGAATTACTTAATAAGAAGACAGTGTTTCAAAAGGCAAATTTACCTTCTAAAACAGTCAAGTTTGCACCTCCCCATGAGGATCAATCAAATGTGTGCTCTACTAGTGGGGTAAAGACACATGATCTCAGAAGGAGTGATTATGTACACTCTAGCCATAAAGCCCGGGATAAGCTCTATAGATTTGGATCCAAATATCCTGTATCAAAAGGGATGAGAGAGACCACTAGATGGCAGGCTCAAAAAATACAACTGGCCAATCCTGGACCAGCTGTATTTAGTTCCTCTGCACCTTCACTCAAGAAGAAGGAAGCAGCAACATTCAATTCTCATCCAGCAAAATCTGGGGCTGCTCACTTCTCTCATAGACAGCAATTCTATGATGTCTAGATGAGAAGATACAACATTCATAAATGTTGGTGTTGTGGAAAGGTGGGCCATTTTACAATTGATTGTTGGCAAAACTTGAATGTGGCTAGGGGAGAGAAGGTTGCTAAGCCCAGGCAGAGTGTAGGGCAAAAGTTCTATAAAGCTAACATGAACCTAGGACCCAATAAGTATTGGGTTCTTAAGGGAATGTAAATTCTATTTTGCAGGATAGTCCAAATACCTTTCTAGATAAGACTTGGTATTTGGACAAAGGATGTTCCAGGCAATGGTTTGGGCATGTTGATTGCTCAAGGACTTTGGTCCAAGTAGAGCAAGGAATAAAGGTTGAGCTTGATAAGAGTGAAATCCTCAAGGCCTAAAGGCTAACAACCTCAAGGTAAGTCTCTCTCTTTTATACAGAAACTAAGTTTACAGATTTATAAACTAAAACAGATGTGCTTAGGATAAAACAAATCAAGCACATTAATTATAAAAAAATACTTTTCTTATCTATCAAAATGATCTTCATTGTTAAAACTTGTAGCTTTTACCTTCTAGATCAAATTTCCTGTAAATCCGTGCTTGATAAAGTTTGCTAATTAAAAACTACCTTATTAGCATAACATGTCTACATTGTACTTAGAATTGATAAAATATTTGTATAATGGTGAGACAAATAGAATGTACATCCAGTCAGTGAGGGAAGCTACAAATTAATCAGGCATTAAGTGAATAAAAGAAAAGCTGAGAGGTATAATATAAGCATTAAGTGCCATGTATCATAACAGGAATCTTAGAGCAAGCCATAATGCCTAAAAGTACTAACTTAGTCTAAAAATGTTTAATTGGTTAATCTAATGATAAGGTAATTAAACTTTTTCACTATATATATAAAGGAGACAAGAAACGAAAAGCCACACCGCTCTTAAAATCTTTAACCCTAGTCGTCGAGACCGAAACCTTTTCAGCATCTTGTCGCACTGACTCAATGGCGCCGAAGATCTCAAAGGAGCTCTAGGAGGGCTATGAAATTGTGAGGATTGGATTCATTTATGCCTCGCTAGAGATTAAGGAAGTGTTAAGGATGATTGAGACCACAGGTTTGGAGTACACCATTTCTGAACCCTCCACCATTCTTAGAGAATAGGTAATAGAATTCTTCTCCAACGTCAAGGTGTCGTCCTCTCAAGACTCACTTAAGTCTAAGATTGAGGAGATCAAGATTAAGGTAAACCCTAAGAGACTAGAGAAAGCTCTTTAACTACCCACCGTCAACCCTAGCGAGGAATAAGAACCCACCATCATGGATAGAGACAGTGCTCTCAGGTGGTGTGGATACAGTGATGCCAAACCTGGGCCTCTTAAGAGGAAATTCTTCAATCAAAGAGGTAAACTGCTAGCAGATATTGTAGGGAAAGCCCTTATCTGCAAACCTTGATCACATGACACAATCTCCAAGTCAATGTTTGATGTGATGACTAGGATAATCTTCAATAGGAATACCTCTTGGTCTTCTCTCATCTACTAGAGAATAGTAGACTGTCTACACACTCTAAACATAGGCAGAATTCTTTCCTTATACCTAGTGAACACCTACCCTGATATATTCAAGCAGGAGCAAGGAGTAAAGATTCACTACCTAAAAAGAATGGACATAAAAACTCTGGACAAATTCATTAGGGTCCTAATAATGAGCAAACCTTCAGCAATAAAGGACTCCTCTAGGGACATAAGGAAGAAACCTATTGAGGAAGAAAGAACTGCCAGCTCTGAAATAGAGCTTGGAACCACCTCTCAAACTGATGTTTGTCTACAGGTTGACTTATCACTCAGTCAATCCTCTGTAAACTTCAAACTTCAAGTCAGTGATGTCCATTTTGATAAAATCCATGCCAGTCCAAGGTCAGGACAAGTTTCAAAGAATGCTACTAAAGAAGTGGTTGCTGCAGAAAATGAGGCAGATATTGCTGTTACTGATGATGTAGCTGCAGTTGAAAATATCCCTGCTACAAAAGATAACCATGAGCCTCCTGAGGCATTAGAAACTAATCTTGATGGGTGGAGCCCAGAGAGGGATGCTCAGACTGAGGGGGAGCACGATCAGATTGATTTGACAACTCTGGATCATGTTATCAAGAAAATTTTTGAGTCTGCACCTACTACAGGTAATACTCATACCCTCTTGATTAGTAGTGTTAATACAACTTTTAGCTAAGGAAATTTTTCCTTTTATAGGTGCTTTAGTAGAGGGGGATCCCTCACAGGTCCCTGCCAAGGTAGATGTTCCTCCTCCTATGAACCATCCTTCAACTACCCCAATCTCCAACGAGGTATTACTAAACCAAATAAAAGCACTCATAGATGCTCAAATCACAACCCTCAAGGAGTATGTTGACCAATCAGTTGTCAAGCTAAGGGAGGAACAATTGACTGAAGTCAAGAAAATTAAAGATGAATCTTCTCACTTAAACAATCAGGTTACCACCTGGTTTGACATGGCTGGAACTAACGGCATAAAGATGACCAACCTCATGAAATATTTGGAAACAAGCCAATAATTCTCTATAGATGACATAGGATATGTTAAGAATTATGTGAGTGCAACTAATGAGGTGATCAGGGGTGCAGCAGATCATGTAAATCAGCATGTCACCAAGTTTGCTTTTAACTCTATGAAGGAGGTAATACTTCTGAAAAATTAGTTGCTTGTTGATAATGAGAGAATATTCCAATCTATATCAAGCAAAAGTGAAGCCAACTCCACCTTACAATAAAAGACCATCTCTGAAGAAGGCAGAAAGGGGGAGAGTAGCCATGTTAAGGCAGCAGCATGCATTGAAGATCAAGCCTTCAATGTAATTCAAGGCACCAGGGTAGAACTACACTTGAACCTCCTAGATAAAAAGAGGCTAGAGGACCTAAACTTTTTAGCACAAGCTAGAGTTGCACAGGATGCACAACTTGCTTCCAAAAGAAAGAGGGGAGGAACTCACTTGGCTGAAGAGTTCATGGCAAAGAGGAGAGCTGAGAACAGAGACGATCTAGATCATGAACAGCTAAGTGATGCTTTTGAATCAATCATTATTAATGCTTGGGTAAGCAATGGACAAATCTTAAAGAATATTGATAGTGTATATCCTTATAAGGAATGGATAAAGAATTTGGAAAGAAATTCCCTAAGGTAAAGAGTATTTAAAGAAAATCTGGTAAGGAAGAGCAACCCTAAGAAAATGCCTCCAAGATATATTCCAAAACAATTCCTTTACTTCAAGTGGAAGGAGAACAAAGATGAAAAACTTGAAGAAGACTGGTGCTACCAAGGATGCTCATTCAAGTTCACCAAAGAAGAGCTGATATGAGACTGCCAGACTTAGGATTCTTTAAATATTTGATTAATTTCTTGTAATTAATATAAATAGTGTTACAATATCAAATCTCTATCAACGAAATTAATATGAGTTGTATGGTTGTGATAAATGTGCTTGCATTCTCATTTATACATCTGTGATTAATGAAATGTTATTCTTTCTAGATATCTTATAATCACAAGTTTTGTTTGGCTAAGTTAATGATTAGGTAGATCTTAATCATATTGTTTACCTTATAAATGATTAATAAAGCTTTTGATGTTAATCATACTGTTACATTATTAATGATTGATAATTCACCAGTACTTTTGGTTATTCAATATAGTGTTAAACCATCTCTTCTAGGGGGATTTATCCTATACTGGGATGGCTACTTGTCATGATAATGTCTCATCAAGTCAATAATTATACTTTTTGTGTTGATGCACCTTAACATGGATGGGTGTTCTTCCATCTTCAAATAGGGGGCGATTGTTGGGAATTGTGCCCTATAATGTTTCTCAGGATTTGAGGAGGCATCACCAATCATGCTAAGGGGAATAGATGTATTTGATGTGTGCTTACGTTCATGCATGCAGGTTGTCCTTGATTGGATAGGTGAACAAAAAGGGTAATCTGTAAGTCAGGTAATTTGACTAAGGCAAAAAGCGTTGAATGATGAAGTCACACTAAACGCTCTCAATGCTAGAGACAACTGAGATAGTTAAGAAGAATGTCTAAGGCAAAAGCGTCGAGACAGCTGAGACAGCTGAGAAGAATGTCTCAGCATAACCGCTGAGACAGCTGAGAATCCCAAAACAAAACATTGAGAGAAATGTTGGTCTCAGTAGAACCACTGAGACAAGAGATAGTCTAAGCTGTGAACAAGAAACCGCTTAGACAGTTGAGAACAAAGTACTGAGATAGAAGATAGTCACACCTAAGAAGAAGAAACCACTGAGATAGTTAAGAAGGAACCGCTGAGACAAAGACAGCAGAATTTCTCTAAGTCCAAGAGCGTTGAGTGATGTAGGCTCACTCAACACTTCTAAAGAAGAGCTCAGGTCAGAATTCGTCAAATTGAATTCTGAGTTGATCGAGCTGAGCTCACCTTTCATCGAGCTCAAGTTAAATCTTGAAGATTCTGAGTTCGTCGAGCTTAGTTCAGAATTCGTCGAACTGATTTCATAATTTGTCGAACCCAGCTCACCTTTCGTCGAGCTTAAGTTAAAGCTTGAAGATTCTGAGTTCATCGAGCTCAGTTCAGATTTCGTCGAACTAATTTCAAAATTCGTCGAACCCAGCTCACCTTTTGTCGAGCTCAAGTTAAAGCTTGAAGATTCTGAGTTAGTCGAGCTCTGTTCAGAATTCGTCAAACTGATTACAAATTTCCTTGAACCCAGCTCTTTATTCGTCGAGCTCGGACAAAGGATTTCAAGCCATTATGGGAAAGCTACAGTAGCGCCAAAAGCTACTGTTTGTCCTCTTCTGAGGGAGGTGGCGCTGACCATCCTTAGAGGGTCCCACATTAAATTGTTTCGTTGATTCAAATCAACAGATATAAAAGGAAAAGAAGAAAAGGGGATTAGGGTTAATGAATACAAAAATGAAAAGAGAGGTGGTTGGACTTCATCTTCTCAGACGAGCTTGAAAGCCAAGTCCAGCAGAGCTAGCCAAAAAGGCAGATAAAGATAGCTGAAGCTTCTTCCAGTTCAGCAAGTTTATTCTGTGTACAACAAGGTAGCTGATTCATCCAAACAGCAAGGAAAGATAGCTGTGTGAAGGGTTGTCAGCCTTAAACAGCATATAGTTGTTCTTTAGTGCAGCAGAGAAGGAGCTAGCTGTAGAAAAAGACTAATTCCTTCTACAGCAAGAGATCTAGACTGATATATGCTAAGTCCAGCATGGTAGACTCTGAGATTTTTCTCAGAGTCAAGGTTTTATTTTATTCAATATCTTGATTAATTTCATGTAGGATTCAGCTTGTCTGAATCTGATCTGTAGGGCACTCTGTTCCTGAGTTGTAGGTGACTATTTAGTCACTAAGGTAGGTGCCCTATTGGGGTACTAAGGTAAGATCTGAGGTAGGGTTGTCCTCCCAGCTTGAGTATAGGGCCTAGTGCCTGAGGTAGGTGACTGTTGAGTCACTGAGCTGTAAGTGGAAAGTGTGTCACTGAGTTCTAGGGCTTGGAGGTGGTTGAGTTATAGGTGCATGGAAGGGTACTAAGGTAGGTACCTTAAAGGATACTAAGCTGTAGGAGTGATGCAGCACTCTAAGAGTAGGTCCATGTGCCTGATGTTGTAGGGCTGATAAGCCTAAGCTGCAGGCCTTATAGATAAGGCTGGGGTAGGTGGTTTGTGGACCACTGAGCTGTTGGAGCACTACAGGGCTCTGAGGTAGGAACCTTTGTTGTTTTGAGGTAGGGTTCTGAAGAGAACCTGAGTGTAAGGCTGAGGGCCTGAGGTGTAAGCTCTGAGGAGCATTTGGAGGAATTTGTTTCTTGTCTAACATAAGTTAGAAAGGTGGGATGGAAAGTGGATGTACCCAATTGGGGAACAACTATAAATCATTGTGTTCTTGTTGTGTGTTTGTTTTTCTGTTCTATTACAGGTGCTAAGGACAAGCTCTAGATCACCTTAGGATGAAAGCAAAAGAAAATATAAAGGTTAATAAGAAAATAGCAAAAGGACTCAAGAATTTTAATAGACCTATTCACCCCCCTAGGTGACTAGCTAACCTTGAAATAATAACTTTCACGTACACTAGGTAAGACTCAAGCTTGTTCAGCTACCTAGTCTGAACTTCCTCCCCTAAGAGGAGAATCTAGCTTGACAGTCTTCCCCTCAACATTTTCACGGATTCTATCCTCATGACTTTCAGTCTTCATTTCAGCTGATGATACCACTTGACTTGAAAGTCTTTTTTGTATATTACTTGTGTTGGGTATTGTATACATAATAACCCTGATTTAAAGAATGGCCCAGTCAAGTTAAGATGAATTGAATTTGTATTTGTTGTTGTATTCTATTTATGTACTTGCAGGTTTATTTTGCTAAGTAAACACCAATGTCAAGTTATAGTGGGTCAATAAACATGGGACTGTACAATGTATCCTTCATTGTGTAGGTCAATGTGTTGAATAAGGTGTAATCTCTCTCTTAGGGTGTAATTCTATCCCAAGTACAGGAGAAGGATCAAGGAAGGCAAAATACCAGGACTCAGAGAAGATGAATTTTACATAAGTAAAATTTGACGAGTATAGTTAGTCATACATATCGAATTCGACGAGTATCCCCTTGATACTCGCCGAATTCGTTGTGTATGCTTCCTGATACAGGTCAAATTTGTCGTATATACATAGGGTAAAATTCTGGAAATCTAGAAATCGACTAAGGAAAATTTGCCGACTATCTCTGGCGATACTCGCCAAATTCGCTGAGTACCACTAGCGATACTCGCTGAATTCGATGAGTATCCCAAGTGATACTCACCGAATGTGTCGAGTCATATGTCGACCACTCTGGATTTCTAGCTAAGGCAAATTCGATGAATATCACTTGTAAATTCGGCAAGTATCATAATCGATATTTGACAAATTTCGCCGAATTTGACTTAGGCAGTTTTTCCGAAAATTTCTCTGGTTCGGGATTTTCGGTCATGCACAATAATTATGTAGGTTACATATTTAGAAATCTTTAATTGCCGTTATTTTGAATCTCTCTATAAAATGGGATAGGATGATTTCAAAATGACTAATCTTTGCCCTATTTAATTTTAAATTTCAAAAGATTAAAAAAAAATGAAATTGTCGGTCGCATCTACGCGAATCACGATTTTCCTCCCGACCGGCTACCGTCATCGTGCGATCTTCTTCTTAATCGACTCCACAATTGGATCGCTTATTCTTTCAGGATCTATTATACTCTAGTCCTAGGTGTTTGAAGATCAAAGGCTAAAGATTCAAGTTCTTCCAAGATTTCAAGTTTCTGAGTTCTCCAAGTTTCAAGATTTACTTTTATGAAGAACGTCGGAGAGAAGACTTGTAATCCTTTATATGATGTAATATTCCTTTACATTTTGTAAGAAATTTATCTCCGAGTTAGTAGATCCTTTTGTTGATCGAGAGAGTATATCCGGTTATGGATCGAGTTTGTAGATTCGGTTTGTGGATCGAATTGTAGATCCGGTTGTAGATCGAAGTATAGGATAGTTTGTTCTCTGAGGTGTAGGAGCATTGCTCCGAGTTTTAAGATTGCGATAATCTGAGAAAGGTGAAGTAGCTGAATCTATCCCCTCATGGTAAATATGGGAGGCGGGATCGTGCACGTACCCAATACGGGGAACCATTATAGATCTATGTGTTTGTGTGCTTGTTTATTTTTGAGTAATTTTTTAATCCTCGAAATGACACAAATATCACTTATTCACCCCCCTCTAAGTGAGTTAGGTAGATGCTGGATACTTTATATTGGTATCAGAGGGGCGTTTTGTTCTATAAGGCTAACACCTTGAACAAGATCCCAGATCTAGCGTTCAGAGATTCTGCATATTCACCATGGACAGAAGAAAGGATATGGCATCCATGAAGTTGCCTGTTTGCACTAAAGAAAATTTTCTCATGTGGAAAGAAAGAGTCAGGTTCATTATGGAAGCTGCTGATCAAAGAATCTTTCAGATAGGGGAAGAAGGGCCACATATCCCTACTAAAGCTCCGGCTTTCAATCCGGCCATCTTGATTCCCAAGAAGATGACGGATCTCACCAAAGATGAAATTGCCCTAGTCTCCCAAGACAAGAAGACAAAGAATATCATAGCAAGTACAGTGGACGATTCAATGCTCCAGAACTTATTCCCCTGCAAATCTGCAGAAGAGATATGGGACTGTCTTGTTGTCCTGATGTAAGGTACTGAAGAAGTGAGAGACGATCCAAGATCATTGATGAACCAGAAGTACGAAGCCTTCAAGCAAGGTGCCCATGATTCCATTGCAGATAGCTTCGATAAGTTCTTCAAAATAGTTAACGGTCTCAGGAACTACGGTCGCGCTTTCATTAATTATGAACTAAACGACAAATTCCTTAGATCCCTGACAAAGGGCTGGGACACAAAAGTTGTTGCCATTAGAGAATTCAGGAAGTTGCCGGAGATAGACCCTCAGAACCTGTTTGGAAAACTACTCTCCTATGAGCTTCAAATGAACACATGTAAGAAGGAGGAGCAGAGCAACAAAACTTCCAGCAGAGAAAATTCAGTGGCTTTGAAGGCAGAAGGTTTGAGGAAATCTAAAGCTGTGTCACCCATAAGGACACGTGCTCCAAATACTCCAGAAGACTCAGAGCTAAGCACGTCAGGCTCCGAGCAATAAGATGGAGAATTTTCTCTTATCTCCAAGAAGTTTAAGAAAATGCTCAGCAAGAGGAGACCAATGAAGAATCAGTCATCCTCCTCTGACCATAGAAAATCTCACTGAGATGGAGATCGCCCAAATAAAAGCTATAATAAGGAGGACAAGTATAAATTAAGACCGAAAAAACATTTTTCCTCTGACATTATTTGTTATTATTATAATAAGCAAGGACACGGGATTGCGGAGTGTTCCTATAAAAAGAAGGATGGTTCCAAGAAGGAAGAAAAGAGATCCTTCAAGGGAAAAATAAAATAATAAAAAAGCTTCGTCGCCAAGAAGTCGAAGACTCTCAACGACAGTAACTCAAGTGAGTCAAGTTCAGATAATGAGGAAGCCTACTTCGGGATTATGGCATAATTAGACGAGGAAGTGGGCGTCTCTGAGTACAACTGGAAGATAAACTCACACACAATACTGTATGAGTCTGAAATATCCACCAATGGTCGTTAAGGCTATACTTCTGATGAGGACGAATCAGAATTGATGTCTCAACACGGGCACATGCTAAAGGCTTTCGACAAATGTCATAAGGTAGTCAGAAAACAGTTAAAAAAGATTGCCTCCCTCAAAGCAGTGGAAGCTAATCTTAAAGAAGAAATTGCACAATTACTTCCTCTCAGAGATGACGTACACTCCTTAATAGAGGAACTTAAGGGCTCTGCTGAGACATTGAGTCATAATGAAAAATATATTGATAAGCTGGAAGAAAAGCTTACGGTGGAGAGAAAACTCGTTGAGAGTTACTCCAAGCCGAAGACTGTTCTCCTACACATTGATGAGTTTTCATCTCAGAAGAAGGGTAGTGGTCTTGGCTGCGTCGGTGGAAAGGGTAAGGCTTCCAAGAATGCTAGCACCAAAGAAAAGGGGAAGGAACCCATGAGTCAACCCTCGTTTAGGAAGGTAATCTTCCCAACGAATAAGTTTGACCTTGAGTCGTTATATGGTCATCATGCTAGGCCTACTCATGTAGAGCCCAAGAATAGATACCAGGGATGGACCCATCCCGGTTACTTTGGTGCCAGTGTGTTCAAAGCACGTTATGAAGAGATTCAGATGAAGAGTTATGATCCATATATCCATGGCCATAACAATAAGAAGGCACAAAAAGCCAAAACTGATGTGCCTAAGGCTAAAGAGATGGGGAGCTCCTGTATATGCAGTAACCAGGAGGCCTCCACCTCAAAGAATGTTGCCCCTGCTAGACCCCAAATCCAAAAGGTAAAGCAAGAGTACAAAAGGAGGTACAATAGATTTTACTGTTGGTGCTGCGGCAAAACTGGTCATTTTGGCGCAGATTGTTGGTATAATCCTGCCAATTATATAACCCCGCGAGTTAGCAATGCGAGGCCGACCACTCGCAAGGTTAATGTTCCTAGTGGTGTTCAGCTGACCAGGAACCAATGACCCAAATACATTTTGGTTCCTAAGGTAAAATGATCTGTCTTTGCAGG
Source organism: Platanthera zijinensis (assembly GCA_039513925.1). Lineage (NCBI taxonomy): Eukaryota > Viridiplantae > Streptophyta > Magnoliopsida > Asparagales > Orchidaceae > Platanthera > Platanthera zijinensis. Next base: position 154,130,922 of record CM077078.1, on the reverse strand, counting down.
TATGTCGGAATTTTAATAAAACTCCGATCTGGTATTTGGACAGTGGATGATCTCGGCACATGACTGGGACAAGAAGCCTTTTACTTGAGTATACCCCTGTTGAAGATGGACCAAAAGTGATCTTTGGAGGGTCAGACAGGGGAACAACAAAAGGTTATGTTATGATTTCCAACGTCGTAGTCTCTTTCACAGACGTAGCTTATGTTGAAGGATTACACCATAATCTTTTAAGCATAAGTCAACTATATGATAAAGGCTACAATGTTGAGTTCTGCAAGGACAAGTGTTTAATAAAATAATCTGCAAATTTGGAGACGGTCTTAATAGGCACTCAGAGCAGAAATATTTTTTGTTTAAATTTCCTTTGCTTGGACAATTATACCCTAGTGTGTTTTATGTCCAAAAGTAATGCGTCTCTCTGTGACCAATGGCACAAGACATTAGCACATATTAATTTCAAAACTATAATATGCTATTTTTTCACAACTTAGTGTGCAATATCCCAAGAATTAAGTGCCTTAAAGAGAGTTTATCTCACTCCAATCAAATGGGTAAGCAGACATGGGCTACCTTCAAGGGTATTGCTGAAAAAGATTCTTCACAAAGCTTATACTTACTTCATATGGACTTATTCGGTCCTATGCCTATTCATAGCTTAGGTGGTAAGTTTTATACGTTAGTAATTGTTGATGACTTCTCGCATTTTACTTGGGTTTTCTTTCTAAAACACAAGTCAGACACCTTCGATTCCTTCACTAATTTTGCCCGGCAAAATCAGAATGAATTTAATTGTTTAGTGGTCAAAATCAGAAGTGTTCACAGAACAGAATTTGAGTCTGGTGTCATGATAGAATTCTGTGAAAGTCAAGCTATCTTTCATGAGTTTATCTCCCCGCGCACTCAACAATAAAATGGAGTAGCACAGAGAAGGAATAGAACCCACATTGAAGCATTTACAACGATGTTGAATGACGCCTCACTTCTTGAGTACTTATGGGCTAGGACAGTCAACACCATTTATCACATGCAAAATAGAGCACTGATCAACAAGAGCTATCGTAAGACCCCCTATGAACTCTTGAAGGGTAGAAACCCAACTGTGTCCTATTATAGGATCTTTGAAAGTAAATGCTTCGTACATAAAAATGGGAATTATTACCGCCCAAAGTTTAGTGAAAAGTGTTTTGAAGGTATTTTTGTAGGATATAGTAACCATAGTAAGGCATATAAGATTTTTAATAAGAAAACTCTGGTCGTAGAAGAGTCGATAACTGTTGTATTTGATGAGACTAGCATGCTCCATAGCAGCTTATCTAGTGTTATTAGTGTAGATGGAGGTACCAGGTTAAAAGAGCTAAGCTTGGATGAAGCTGTCAAGGATGACGATCCAAGCTCAATCAAGATCTCCGATCCAGGCCTAGTGGATGAAGAATCTATAGAGGAAGAATTACCACAACCTAAAGAGGCTGCACAAGATATTGCAGAGCCTGCTAGAGGGAGGGCAAGGAATCTAGGGTTCTAAAACCTAAGAGATCACCCAGCTGATCAAATCATTGGAGAGTCAGGCGACAGTGTGAGAACCACAAGAGGTGCAAGTAATGAAGTGTTGCATCAATGTTTTCTATCACAGGTTAAGCCAAAGAAATATGAGGAGGCAAATAAGGATGCTTCTTGGATTCTAGCAATGAAAGAGGAGCTCAATCAATTTGAACGTTGCAAAGTCTGGGAGCTAGTGCCCAGGAAAAAGGGACAGAACGTGATAGGCACCAAGTGGATATTCAGAAACAAGCTGGACAAAAACGGATTAATCATCAAGAACAAAGCCAAACTTGTAGCAAAAGGATATAAACAAGAAGAGGGGATCGACTTTGACCAGACCTTTTCTTTAGTGGCTCGGTTTGAGGCGATCAAGTTGTTTCTTACGTATGCTTCCCTCAAAGGCATCACTGTCTACCAAATGGGCGTTAAGTTAGCATTTCTCAATGTAAATCTGAAAGAGGAAGTATACATAGCACAACCACCAGGTTTTGTCAATTCTAATTTTCCTAATTACATTTACTTTTTGAATAAAGCATTATACGGCTTAAAACAAGCACCCCGAGCTTTGTTTGAGACGTTGTCTAGCTTTCTTCTAGAGAATAATTTCACAAGGGGAAAGATAGACAAGACATTATTTCTTAGGGAAGTTAAAGGAAAGATTCTTCTAGTGCAAATCTATGTCGATGACATAATATTTGGCTCTACATAAGACAACCTTTGCAAGAAGTTTTCCAAACTTATGCAAGGGAAGTTTGAAATGAGCAGTATGTGTTGGAACACCCTATTACTAATTTGGGCAAGGATCACTATGTTTCTCTTAGGAAACCAGGTTGACCTAGTTGTATAGTGTAAAGGTCAACATTAGAATGAGTCTAGGGCTTAGAACTTAGGTTTGAAGCTGCCCCCAAGGACCATTCAAGCTCAGGATTTCAAGCTAAGTAAAGAGATAAAAATAGTCGAACGACAGTCGACTATCGTCGAGCTCAGGTCGACGATCATCGAGCTTAGGTCGACTACTTATGTCCTCAGCCTTCTGCTTGTTGCTGGCTTCGGTCGACTATCGTCGAGCTTCAGTCCGACGATCGTCGAGCTTTGGTCGACGATCTCTGGCTGTGCTTAGGTCGACTATTTCTCGGAAAGTTTAGGTCGACGATCTCTGTTTGCTTCAGGTCGACGTTTTCTGTTGAAGTCTAGGTCAACGATCTCTGTCTTAATCAGATCGACTATTTCTGCCAGACCAAGAACTTAGATAGTCGATCTCAGATCGAAGTTTTCTCTCTACAGCTTATCTTCAATATCTCTGAGCTCAGGTCGACGATCTTCGAGCTCAGATCGACGTTTTCTGTCAGAATGATCTATTCCTTCTCTGAGCTTTGGTCGACGATCGTGGAGCTCAGATCGACGTTTATTTTGAGAGATCGACGTTCTTAAGAATTCAAATGTTGCCGGTCTTTGGAATGTTTTTTTCTCAGCATTTAATTTCAAGAAGATTTGTCAGCCGTTTTCATTTATTCTGGAACAAGTTTCAAGGAATTATTCAGGAATGTTTCATTGGACTTTCCTCTAGAAGACAAATCCTGTATGGAAGGCATTTAATGTCTGATAACGGCTATCTTGGAAGAAATATATTCAGAGAATAAGATCGTCTTCTCCAACACTACTCTCCAAGAGAATTAATCCAGAGTCAATACATGATAGAATCAAGGGACACACACTGTTATAGAAGAACAAGAAGAATTAAGCTGTAAAAGATAACCATCCTCTTGCTTACAGAAAAGTGATCAAAGCCTCATCTTAAAGAACTCCAGACACCTCATCTTTCAGCCTCTTTGCTGAAATAATTCTTTGCTGGAGATCTAAATATCTGAAGACCTATCACCCTAGAGCAAAGCTTCCATTCCTGATTCATTCAACATCTCAAGGGGAGCCTTGACAACAAAAGATCCACTAGTCTTCTCTCATTTGATTTGAGAACAGAGAAGACAACCTCACCTCTTTACCTTTTTCTTTTTCCTGCTGTAAAGGGTTCTTGAACTCCCTTCAAAAGTTCTGCCTAGTTCTGAGAGCCTTATCAAAACTCAGTGGTGGCAAGACACCTTATCAAAAAATCCAGTTTTGGTTTTTGAGCACCTTAACAAAAGCTCATTGGTGTCAAGACACCTGATCAACTCATCCTGAGTGGATTCCTACCAAGGGTGGTAGAAGAGTGGATGTACCCAGGTTTTTGGGGAGCCACTATATTTCCTTGTGTCTTCTGGTTTGTTTGTGTGATTTGTCTGCTGTGTGATGTGCTCTTTACTTCTTGGTTTTTAACTTCTTACTAGCACTCTACACTATATCATAAATTGAATTTTATATGTGTTGTTTATTTCAACTGTGAAAAATTATTTTAAAATACTCTATTCACCCCCCCTCTAGAGTTGAGATAGATCTTACCCTCACTTTCAATTGGTATCAGAGGGAGGTTGGTTGCTCATACAGGCTAACACCTGAACCAAAAGATCCTTGATAAGATCAATCTCTTAAGAGGATTATTTTCTATACATCTATCTATTTATTTAAATACTTGGCACAGAACAAAGATTATGCAAGCACCAGACCACCAGTGTGCAACCTTTCCAAGTTTGCACTCTGGAAGGCAAGGATTAGATTATACATGAATTCTATTGATGAAGATATTTTCAATTCTGTCTTGACAGTTTGTCCAAGTCCACCAGCAAGCTCAAGCACAAATGCTGTCCCACCTCCCTCAGGAACAGATGCAGACATAAAGAAATGGAAAACTGCAGATGCAAAGGCCATGAACATCTTAGCTCAGACAATGTCTGATGAGATATTTCAGAAAGTAGCTGACTGCAACTCAGCCAAAGGAATTTGGGACAAGCTCTCTGAAATTGTCTCAGGGTCTGCTGATGAAAGGAAAGATAGAAGATCTCATCTGATAAGCCAATATGAGAACTTCAAAAAGGGAGAAGCTGAATCAGTGGCTGACATGTACAATAGACTAAGTCTAATTGTCAATGAGTTAAAAACCCTGGACAAAGAAATCTCACTGACTGAGCTGAATGACAAAATTCTGATGTGCTTCCCCAGCACTTGGGATTCAAGAATCTGGCCAATCAAAGATGCCAGAAGTCTAAATGAGATTACCACTGAAGCTCTCCTGGGCAAGCTCAAATCCTATGAGCTGCTCATTAAAAATAGAGAAGAAGAACAAAAGGCTACTTCTCCAGGCACAAGGAAAGAAAAGACCATAGCCTTCAAAGTTGCAGAAGAGGAGCCTGAAGATAAAGCTACAGGAAATGATGAGCTCATAAGTCTACTGGCCAAAAGATTCTACAAGATGGCCAGAAAAGACTTCAAAAAGAGACCATATAAGGGTCATGATAAACCAAGGTATGATAAATCAAATAACAATAAAGAAATTATATGCTTTGGTTGCAGGAAACCAGGCCACATTGTGCCTGACTGTCCAGAAAACAAGAATAAGGACAAGAAGGAAAGAAGAGAAAGAAGAAAAGAAAAGGATTACAAGAAGAACAGCTCAGACAAAGCCTCCTCCAGCAAGAACAAACATACAAGGAAGGGCTTTGTTGCTGAGACATGGAGTGAGACTGAAGAGGAATCTGAAGCCTCATCCAGTTCCAGTGATGATGAGGATGATGCAGATGAAAAAGAATTTTGCATGATGGCTATCAATGCCTCACAGCAAAACTCTGATGAAGAATCAGAATCAGATTCAGAAACTCAACCAGATGAAGATCAGGTAATCAACTCTTTTGATTTTAATTCTGAGGACTTCAAAAATGAATTTAAGACACTGTGCCTAGATTTATTAAATTCTGAGAAGGAGATAATCTCTCTCAGGAATCAATTATCTGAGCATAGTGTCCTAAACTCAAAGAACCTCAAACTCTCTGAGGAGTTAGAATGTTGTAGGGAGGAGATAGCTTCACTGAAAAGTGAACTATCAAAGGCCAAAAAGTTTGAAGAATCCCTAAATGGGAGAAGTATCAGACTGATGGACATCACAAGCACAGTGAACTCTAGATTTAATAGCACACTGGGCTTGGGTGCCTCATCCTGCCAACCTATAATATTATCAACTCCAATCAAATTTGTCTCTGACAAAGGAAAGGGAGTAATAGAGGTAGCTAGGAAGAATGTAGATCTTTCAAAGAAAAATTCAGTTCAACAGATGGCGTCGAGCAGAGCTCGACGATCGTCGAACAGAGCTCGACGATCTAACCACAGATCGTCGACCTCAGCTCGACGATATCTAAACTCTGAACTTCAGTATAATCGATCTTCGAACAGAGATCGACGATCTGACCCAAGATCGTCGACCTCAGTTCGACGATCGTCGAACAGAAATCAGGACTGTGAACATTCCTTCAATGGCACATCTAGATTCAATCCTAGAAGTCCCACATCCCAAGGCTTTAATCCCTATACTGAATGGATAGTACCTCCTAGGAGATACCATCCTGAAGGTTATAAGGATCAACCTGGGATGACTTTTATTTCAGAATTCAAGGGATATCAACCTAGGCCCAAGGTTAACTGGGTCAAAAACAAATAAGCTATTTCTTGTGTAGGTGAAGACCTATCCAGCATCAAACCATCAATGGTATCTAGATAGTGGGTGCTCAAAGCACATGATAGGGGACAAGGACAACTTCACTTCCTTCAAAGCCAAGCTTGGACCCAAAGTAATTTTTGGAGACTCAAGCTTTGGAACTACAAAAGGATATGGTACAGTCCAAATTGGCTCAGTCACTTTCAAGAAGGTGGCATATGTTGAAGGACTCAAGCACAACTTGATAAGTATCAGTCAACTGTGTGATGAAGGATATCAAGTGACATTCAACAAAGCCATATGCAAGGTCAAGTCAGAGGACAACACAACTGTGTTGACAGGTAACAGAAGAGGTAACATTTACTTAGTGGATTTTCATTCACCTGTAGTAGATATTTGCCTGTTCAATTTCATTTCAAAATCTAATATTTTATGGCATAAGAGACTAGGGCATATTAACCTTAGAACCATTGCTAGGCTATCCAAAGACAACCTTGTTAGAGGACTACCTTCTGGTCCCTACAAGAAGGAAGGACTTTGCAAGGCTTGTCAATTAGGCAAGCAAACTAAAAGTAGTTTTAAATCAATTAATAAGAGTGATTCACCTAGGATTTTGTATCTGTTGCACATGGATCTTTTTGGACCCATATCTGTACAAAGCCTAGGAGGGAAATCCTATACTTTAGTGGTTCTAGATGACTTCTCAAGATTCACTTGGGTATTCTTTCTGAGGAAGAAGTCTGATAACTTCAAGTGTTTGACAGATTTTCTCAAATGCAATCAGATTGAGTTCAACACTCACATTGCCCTGATCAGAAGTGATCATGGGACAGAGTTTGATTCTCTTCTCATGCAAGAGTTCTGTCAAAGTGAAGGGATCAGACACACTTTCTCAGCTCCTAGAACTCCTCAACAAAATGGGGTAGCTGAAAGGAAAAATAGAACACTCATTGAATCTGCAACTACATTATTGGCAGATGCTCATCTACCTCTATCCTTTTGGGCTGAGGCAGTGAACACCTCCAAATATGTGTTGAACAGAAGCCTGATACACAAACTGAAGGGCAAGACTCCCTATGAATTGCTCAAAGGGAAGAAACCTAAAATAGGCTATTTTAAAGTTTTTGGTTGCACTTGTTTTATTCATAATAATGGCAAGAAATATCTAGCAAAATTCCAAGCTAAAGCTGATGAAGGAGTGTTTCTGGGATACTCCATGATCAGCAAGGCCTATAGGGTTTATAATAAATCTTCCTGTAAAATTGAAGAATCTGTTCATATTATTTTTGATGAAGCTAACATGTCTTTCAAGGAGAAGAATGCTTCTACTATAGAACCTTTGCAGGTACATTCTCTAGCTGAAGACTTGAACAAATTGCAAGTTACTGAAAAGAATGAGAGCAGTGATGATGAAGAAGAAGTTCAACATCTGGAAGAAAATCACCTTGAAGAGCCAGTTGTTGTTCCACAAGAGGAAACAATAACACAGGTTGGTGAACCATCAACACCCCCTGTTGATCTAGTAACAACAAGAAACCATCCAATCTATCAAGTAATTGGAGACATCTCAGCTTGTGTGCAAACTAGAAATCAGGTCAACCAGAACCTGATGCACACTTGCTTCCTCTCTCAAATTGAACCTCAATCCATTCAAGATACAGAGCAAGATCCATACTGGATCATTGCAATGCAAGAGGAGTTGCATCAATTTGAAAGGAATAAGGTTTGGGAACTAGTGCCTAAGCCAAAGGATCATCCCATTGTTGGAACAAAGTGGGTATTCAGGAACAAGCTGGATGATCAAGGAGTTATAGTCAGAAACAAGGCAAGGCTAGTTGCTCAAGGGTACTCTCAACAAGAAGGAATAGACTATGATCAGACCTTTGCACCAGTTGCAAGGTTAGAAGCCATCAGAATATTCCTAGCCTATGCTGCTCACAAAGGTTTCAAAGTATACCAAATGGATGTAAAGAGTGCATTTCTCAATGGGGACATCAAAGAGGAAGTCTATGTTAGACAACCTCCAGGTTTTATCTCTCTAACTCACCCTGATTATGTTTACAAATTGCATAAAGCATTATATGGTCTCAAGCAAGCTCCTAGAGCATAGTATGAGACCCTAGCATGCTTTCTTCTGGAAAATGATTTTGTTAGGGGGAGAGTAGACCAAACTCTTTTTATTAGAACCCATAAGTCCCATACCCTACTAGTGCAAATTTATGTAAATGACATTATATTTGGTTCTACTTGTGCAAAAAGTTTTCCAAGCTTATGCATTCTAAATTTGAAATGAGTAGCATGGGTGAGCTGTCCTTCTTCTTAGGACTGCAAGTCAAGCAACATGCTGAAGGCATATTTATTTCTCAAACTAAGTATGCAAAAGAATTGGTAAAGAAATTTGGTATGTCTGATGCATCATGTATGAAAACACCCATGCCCTCAAATGCTGTAATAGATGCTGATGAACATGGGAAACCTGTTGATCAGACAACATATAGAGCAATAATTGCCTCTTTATTGTACCTTACAGCTAGTAGGCTTGATATAATGTTTGCTACATGTATTTGTGTTAGATTCCAAGTTAGCCCTAGAGAGTCACACTTAATCTTAGTTAAGAGGATTCTTAGGTATGTTAAAAGTTGTCCAAATCTAGGTCTCTGGTATCCAAAAGATTCAGCATTTGATTTAACTGGATTTTCAGATGCTGATTATGCTGGATGCAGAATAGACAGGAAAAGCACCAGTGGAACTTGTCAGTTCCTTGGTGATAGACTTGTCTCATGGTTTTGTAAGAAACAAACATCTGTGTCAACTTCAACTGCTGAAGCTGAGTATATGGCTGCAGGCAGTTGTTGCTCACAAATATTGTGGATACAAAATCAGCTTCAAGACTATGGTTACAACTTAGAGAAGTCAAAAATTTTCTATGATAATACTAGTGCTATCTCTATAGCACAAAATCAAGTCCTCCATAGTAGGACAAAACACATAGAAATTAGGCATCACTTTTTGAGAGATAATGTAGAGAAAAATAAAATTGAACTTCAATATATCCCAACTGATTTGCAAAGGGGAGATATTTTCACCAAGCCTTTGGATGAAAAGAAACACAGCTTCTTCCTAAATCAGTTAGGCATGTTAGATGGAGGAAGCCTAAACTAAAGTACAAGTTTTTGAAAAGCTAAAACAGACCAAGACCAGGCTAAAAATCAATTCTTTTTGTGTCTGTAAAACAAGTTTTTGTCTCTGAACTGCGCTCGACGTTTTCCCAGAAATCGTCGAACGAAGATCGACGATTTTCCAAAAATCGTCGACCAAAGATCGACGTTCCTGAAGTCGTCGATCTGAGTTCAGAGTCTTCGCTAGATCTAGGCTTTTTCTCCTTCTGTTCAGAGGCCGTCGAGCGGAGCTCGACGCGTTTCAACATCGTCGAACAGAGATCGACGATATTGACGTCTCTTCAGATTCCTTCTGCAGCCCAAATCGTCGAGCTGAGTTCGACGATTCTTCGAACTGAGCTCCACGATTTTCCTTTTTTGCGTCGAACCCAAATATAAAATCATTTTTGGCCGCCGCTCGTCGTTTACGCCTTCATACTCTCTACAAATTCTTTTTCCCTCCAAACCTTCTATACTTGGTCGCGTTTGTTCAATCTTTGCAGGTACAGATGGCTTCAACTGTTGCCGCCCTTTCGAAGATGAAATTTGACACCGGATTTGATATCGATATAAGCTCATTTGATGGAAGCGATCAGCGCTTCAAGGATATTCTCAATCTGTTCAGAGATCAACAACTGTTGGAAATAATGACTTCCAGAATGAAGATCGCTTCAGATGAAATAAAAGAATGGTGCTATTCAGCGACAGATGAGAATGAGAATTCTGTCGTTGGCCTCATAAAAGGGACCCAGGTACAACTGTCCCCGGCTCTCTTAACTGAAGTGTTTCATCTCAGTTCTGGAGAAGATTCCATCGAGTTATCTGAAGAAGAATATGATTCCATGCTTGATCGAATGGGTCACAATGCTGTGAATCCTAATAAACTGCTGAAGAAGAATCTGTCATTGGAATTTCAGTTTTTGGCTGATGTAGTTGGGAAAGTGCTGCTGGCCAAGCACTCTGCCCATGATACAATTTCAAGATATCAGTTTTGTCTGATGGGAGCTCTGTTGGATAAGAAACATCTGAACTGGGGATCAATTTTCTTCAATCTGATTAAGAAAAAGATCAATAAGACTGCCGTGAGTTTTGGGAGAATCTTAGGGGTCTATCTGCACCAGAGATGCCCTGAACTGTTAACCTCCTCTAGGATGTTCATCAATGCATCCAAGAGGCTCTCCTGTGCCCTATTCAGCAAATGGGACAGGCAAATCATCAATCCCTCCAGAGCTGCTGCATCGACTCCTGCTTCAGGCACAAGGACTGTCTTAGTCACTCCACCTCTGGTCTCTGCACCAGCAGAAGGGTTGCCTGCTCCTCCTCCTACTCCAGCTGTCTCTACCCCAGCCATTTCATCATCACCTCCAATCTCTACCATAGCCATATCTTCCCCAATTACCCTTTCTTCACCAGTTTCATCCCCTCCGGCATCTACCTCTGAGGTATTCCTTCCTCTCTTCTCTTACCCATCCCTTACCACTCCAATATATTCTCTTTTAGATGAATCCTTTATGGATGATTCTCATCCTTCCTCTCCTCCTGAGCCTCCCTCTACCTCCTCATTCCAACAAATGATGGAAGACATTTTCTCTCGACCTATCTTCAATCCTTCTCTTACCCCTTCTATCTCCACCTCACCTCATTCTATCTCCTCCTTTCCTATATCAGAACCATCCATTCCCTCACCTCCTATCTCCTCTTTCCCCATGCCACCAGCTCCAGCCAACATCCTTCCAACAACCTTCTCTCCTACCTCTGCTCAAGCCCCTCTTGAGCATATAGATCTATCAGCCTTGGCTGACAGGTTATATGAGCTGTTAGCTCCAAAGCTAACCTCATTACTGGAGACCACTCTGGCTCCACTCCTGACCCATGTCAAGGAGCTGTCTTCCAAGCTATCATCTTTCATTCCCTCTCAGGCAACTTCATCTTCTGGGTGCCTTGATTCACTTATCTCTGAACCAAGGCAGGGGGAGATGCCATATGAAGTAGTTTTTGCAATGAACCTCCAGAGCCTGCTCTCCAAGTTTAATGCTGGATACTTCAGATTCCTGCCAGTTCCTCATACTGAAGATCTGTCTAAGGCCATTGTGCCTATTTTTGTCTGTAATCCCAGCCAAATTGAAGTATATATAAATTCTTGGAAGGCTATGGATGTTGTTATGTCCATCTCTGATGCAGCTACTAAGGCCATTGTGCCTCTTGTTGATGATGCTGCTACTGCTGTTGTAGATATTTCTGCTGATATTACTGTTGATTCTGATATGCTTGTTGATACTTCTGCTGCTGATTCTGTTTGCTCTGCTGCTGCTCCCTCTCCTTCTGCTCCTGTTGTTTCTGCAAAGCTTAAAGCTCAAGAAGAGTATATTAGAAGAATTGATGATCTGTATGATCAACCTCAGAGTTCTGAGAGTGATCAGTACAGGACAGATTCTGATGATTCTGCTAGCACTATTGCCAAGAAAAGGAAGGCCAAAAGCAAGGCCATGATGTCTGTTTCCCCAGCTCAAGCAAAGGATTCTAATGATACTCCCTACTATATTTTGCATGACTGCCCCTTATCTGAGCCTTGGATGCAGTACTCCAAGAACCAATTAAAGGCTATGAAGAAGAAGAGGAAGCTGGACAAGTATGAAAAAGGATCTTCTCAGTATCAGCCTCCTCCTCCTCCTCCTCCAGATTCTGGTTCAGGCTCAGCCCCTCAAGCTCCAGTTTCCAGACACAGTTCTTCCCAGTCCTATCAGAGATCCTATCAAAGGGGACATCATCAAAGGGGATATCAATCCAAAAGAGATCAATATAGAGGAAGCCAGAGAGGGCACAGATTTCATCAAAGGGAAGGACAAGGCCATACTGATTCCACTTCAGGTCCTTTTCCCTATAAGCTAAAAGATGTTGTTGTCTCCAGGACTCCTCCTACTGATTCTGAAACCATCAACAGATATGAACCTCCTGTTCCATTTGAGGATCCTGAGAACAACCCTGTGTCCTGGACAACTAGAATGAAAGAATTGGCTGCACTTGATCAAATGAAAAAGGCCAGAGAACAAGGCAAGGATACTTCCAACATAACTACTTTATCAGAGCAGAGAAAGAAAGAACTAGAGAGATATGCATCAAGGAAATTATTTAATCCAGAAGACTATATGAAGCTGCACCCTGAGGCTGTTGTTCCAAGGCCCAAATCTCAAACTTCCTTAGGTGCAGAAGATGATAGAAGATCCAAGAAAGAAGCCCTAAATCCCAACAGAGAAATTTGGTTTAAAAAGGGAACTGAAAAGAAGTGAACTGTGTAAGCTGAACTTCATTCTCCCTTGGATATTTGCTGTCTTTTTATCTGTGATCTGCATTGCTGCTATATATCTCCTCTGCAGTATTGATTTAGCTTTTGTGTTGATGTATACTTATTTATTTCCTATTTTTGTCTATAAATAGTAATCCTAACCCAAATAGGGGGAGATTGTTGGAACACCCTATTACTAATTTAGGCAAGGATCACTATGTTTCTCTTAGGAAACCAGGTTGACCTAGTTGTATAGTGTAAAGGTCAACATTAGAATGAGTCTAGGGCTTAGAACTTAGGTTTGAAGCTGCCCCCAAGGACCATTCAAGCTCAGGATTTCAAGCTAAGTAAAGAGATAAAAATAGTCGAACGACGGTCGACTATCGTCGAGCTCAGGTCGACGATCGTCGAGCTTAAGTCGACTACTTATGTCCTCAGCCTTCTGCTTGTTGCTGGCTTCGGTCGACTATCGTCGAGCTTCAGTCCGACGATCGTCGAGCTTTGGTCGACGATCTCTGGCTGTGCTTAGGTCGACTATTTCTGGGAAAGTTTAGGTCGACGATCTCTGTTTGCTTCAGGTCGACGTTTTCTGTTGAAGTCTAGGTCAACGATCTCTGTCTTAATCAGATCGACTATTTCTGCCAGACCAAGAACTTAGATAGTCGATCTCAAATCGAAGTTTTCTGTCTACAGCTTATCTTCAATATCTCTGAGCTCAGGTCGATGATCTTCGAGCTCAGATCGACGTTTTCTGTCAGAATGATCTATTCCTTCTCTGAGCTCTGGTCGACGATCGTGGAGCTCAGATCGACGTTTATTTTGAGAGATCGACGTTCTTAAGAATTCAAATGCTGCCGGTCTTTGGAATGTTTTTTTCTCAGCATTTAATTTCAAGAAGATTTGCCAGCCATTTTCATTTATTCTGGAACAAGTTTCAAGGAATTATTCAGGAATGTTTCATTGGACTTTCCTCTAGAAGACAAATCCTTTATGGAAGGCATTTAATGTCTGATAACGGCTATCTTGGAAGAAATATATTCATAGAATAAGATCGTCTTCTCCAACACTACTCTCCAAGAGAATTAATCCAGAGTCAATACACGATAGAATCAAGAGACACACACTGTTACAGAAGAACAAGAAGAATTAAGCTGTGAAAGATAACCATCCTCTTGCTTACAGAAAAGTGATCAAAGCCTCATCTCAAAGAACTCCAGACACCTCATCTTTCAGCCTCTTTGCTGAAACAATTCTTTGGTGGAGATCTAAAGATCTGAAGACCTATCACCCTAGAGCAAAGCTTCCATTCCTGATTCATTCAACATCTCAGGGGGAGCCTTAACAACAAAAGATCCACTAGTCTTCTCTCATTTGATTTGAGAACAGAGAAGACAACCTCACCTCTTTACCTTTTTCTTTTTCCTGCTGTAATGGGTTCTTGAACTCCCTTCAAAAGTTCTGCCTGGTTCTAAGAGCCTTGTCAAAACTCAGTGGTGGCAAGACACCTTATCAAAAAATCCAGTTTTGGTTTTTGAGCACCTTAACAAAAGCTCATTGGTGTCAGGACACCTGATCAACTCATCCTGAGTGGATTCCTACCAAGGGTGGTAGAAGAGTGGATGTACCCAGGTTTTTGGGGAACAACTATATTTCCTTGTGTCTTCTGGTTTGTTTGTGTGATTTGTCTGCTGTGTGCTGTGCTCTTTACTTCTTGGTTTTTAACTTCTTACTAGCACTCTACACTATCTCATAAATTGAATTTTATATGTGTTGTTTATTTCAACTGTGAAAAATTATTTTAAAATACTCTATTCACCCCCCCTCTAGAGTTGAGATAGATCTTACCCTCACTTTCAGTATGGGAGAGTTGAAGTATTACTTAGGATGTCAGGTGAAGCAATCTGAAGATGGAATTTTAATCTCTCAGACGAAGTTCACCAAGGAGCTTCTTAAGAAATTCAGAATGGAGAATGCAACATCTATAAGGACTCCAATGGGTTCAACTATGTCTCTGGACAAGGATGAGAAATGGAAACTTTTTGATGAAACCAAGTACAGAAGCATAATTGGATCCTTGCTCTACTTTAATGCCAGTAGACCAGACATAATGTTCTCAACATATGTCTGTGCTAGATTTCTGGTGAACTCTAAGGAATTTCATTACGTCGCTGTGAAGCAAATCCTATGATACCTTAAGGGCACACATAATCTTGGCTTATGGTACCCAAGAAGTAATGATGTCGAGCTAATTTGTTTTTCATATATTGACTTTACAGGTAGCAGGGATGATAGAAAAAGCACTTCAGGGACGTGCCAATTCCTCGGAAGATGGCTTATTTCATGGTGCAGTAAGATGCAGAATTGTATGGCAACATCTAATACCGAGTCAGAGTATATCTCTGTGGGTAGTTGTTGCGCACAGCTTCTATGGATCAGAAATAAACTTGAAGATTATAATTTGAAGTTCAGAGAAATTTAAATGTTTTGTGACTCATTCAGCATAATAGGTATCGCGAACAATTCTGTTTACCACAGCTGGACCAAGCACACCGAGGTGCGCTACCACTTCTTCTAGGAGCATGTGGAGAACAAGGACATAACCCTCAGCTATCTCCCGACAGATAAGCAGGTCATAGATATCTTTACAAAGCCGCTGGACGAGACCAAGTTCTCATTTTTCAAAACAGAACTAGGAATGCTGAACAAAGACTTGTAAAGAAAGCCAAGGAGCAGGACCTCTCTTGAGGAATAATTCTAAAAGGCAAAAATTTTGCCAAGGCAAATTTTGTGAATATTTTCCATCACCTGACAATTCGTCGTATCTTCATATAATATTCGCCGAATCTCTCCTAGGGCAAATTACTACTTCTCATTATTGGATCCGAAGAGCGTCAAACCCCAGGTGCGCGCCTTCCTAGATTAATTTAAAATTATATATATATATATAAACAAATAAAAAGGGGGGCCCTCCACACTCTTCATTTCAACGAGTAGTCAGCCGATTCGCCGAATCAATAATTCCGACTGTTCGACTCCCACAACCGTGTGCATTCCTCCCTTGCCGCTAGTTTCTTCCTTCCTTGCTAACTATAGACGATTTCTATGTTCAAGCTCTAGATCATGCCCTAATTCCCAACGACTCCAATCATTTCCAATTGCCTATTCCGATGCCTTGGACTCGTAAAATCCTACAGTGCTTGGATCAATTCGCCGTTGCCGACAGGAACGCAGGGCAGTGAGAGTTCTATGCAGTATAGTGAAGTGGTTGAAATTTAAGTGAGCTTTAGTTAACAGAAACCTTGTTCTAAAGAGATTCAATTAGTTTTCTAGAAGTTCAGTATTCATTGATTTTCACTGGCTCCTCGAAGTATGAGTGGATTGCTTGGAGGAGTAGAGCTTGTTCGCACCGGGTTTGCTCATGCCTTAGATGAGTTTCGCAATGTAATTCTCATGCTAGAGATTGCAGGACTGTCCTTTATCCTCGAACACCCATACAAAGTTTTGGACAAGAAGTTCTTGAGTTCTTCCAGCATGTAAAGCTCAGACATGAAGAAACTGTTATCAAAAGCAAGATTCAGAAGTATAAGGTCGAGGTGAAATCCTCTTTATTATCCAAGTATCTGCGGCTTCCAGTCTGTAAAGAGGTCGATTACGTAGACGAAGATGATTTCTCTAGAGCCCTGTTATTTTGTTGACTGCCCAGAGGTTCAAAGGTAGTTAAGTGCAAAGGGATGAACGATGAAGGAAAACTTCTTTATAGCATAGTTGGCAAAGTTCTAATATGCAAGACTGGATCTCATGATTACCTTTCTACAGAAATGTTCAAAGTGCTCGTTGCTATTATCTGCAGGAAGATGTTGGATTTGGGTGCTTTGCTGTTTTCCGTAATCAAAGTTAGCCTACTCACTCCCATCTTTGGGAGGATTATCAGCATAAACCTGAATCAATTAGATGGTGATAGGTTTGATATGACCAAAGGAGTTCCTATCCATCACCTCAAGTAGGTAGACTCCACAATCTTCTCCAGGTGGGATAGGAGGATAGTGAAGCAAGGGGGAGCCCCAGCTTTCCTAGTGGAGGGGGAAGAACTTGCTCCTGATGATAGGATTCCATCTCCACACCCTAATGATATTCCTAATGGCATGAGTGTAGGAATTGAGGTGGTGATAGTTGTTCCAAATCCAGTTTCAGTTCCAGCGATTCTGAAACTGAGGGATAGATCTACTTTACACTAGAGGGGGGTGAATAGTGTATTTTGAAAACTTTCATTTATTTTTATAGTGGATTTAAAGTATGTGATATATATATATATATACAGCAAAAAATCACAGCACACAAATAAAAAGAATAACAATCACGAATGACACAAGGAAATTTATAGTGGTTCCCCAATAAATCTGTGCACGTCAACTCTTCTACCACCCTGGTAGGAATCCACTACAGGTTTTTGATCAGGTGCCCTGCCACAATAAGATCTATTTTCTATGGGAGATCTAGCAACCCTTTAAGCTTTTGACCAGGTGCCAAAAAACCCACTTAAGTCTTTTGATCAGGTGACTTAGAAACCAAGAGGCCAACTTTTGAAGGGAGTTATAACCTGTACATAGTTTAGAAAGGTAAATTAAAAGAAAATGTTAATATTGTCTTCTCTTTCAACAGTCTCTGAGAAGACTAAGTGGATGATGCAAAATGCTCCCCCTGATTTGTGTAGAGATTGTGATCATAAGAGGGAGACTTTTCTTCAGGGTGTAGGTCTTCAAGAGTAATATTTCTCTCTAGTAGCAATTTCAGACTGATATAAATTTGATTGTCTCTTAGAGAGTAGAAAGCTAGTTACCAAAACTCTGTGTCTATCTATGCTAATATGCCTATCTGTTTGAATCTATAAGCAGTAATTTTCTGAATATATTCTCTGAGAAGATTTCAAGAATTTGAATTTTGAAAACATTCCTTGAATAGATCTGGAGATTCTCTATGAATTTGTAACGATAATATTCAAATATTAATAATAAAAACATTCCTTAACTTCCTTGTTGATTAAGTAAAATATTAACTCTGTGATCAATCCATATTTTAATGCCGCCAGAAATGGCTATATTCTTTAAGAATATTTAGCATTAAATACCAGAGCATAATTGACTGAAATTAAGTTGTTAAAAATATTTTGCTTCTGAAAATAAAATCGTCTGAATACTGTGGAGAATTATTTGAACTGAACAAAACTTTCAGTGATCTGAGCTTGGAGTTCGTCTAACTTAATCTGTTATTCGTCGAACTAAGCTTGGCTATCGTCGAGCTGAATCTACAAAGCTGAGATCAAAGTTCATCGAACAGAGCTCAGCTTTCGTCGAGCTAAACCTAGAGGAAGAACTCTGAGTTCGTCGAGTTGAGCTCGGTGATCGTTGAACTGTGCTCAGCTTTCGTCAAACTAATTTCTGCATTCATTGAAATGCTTTTATCTGGAGTTCTTCTGAAGTAGCAACCCTGAAAAGAATAACCTATTACCCTAGGCTATACATGTTAGTTCAAACTAATCATCCTAACCAAGTGATAGTGATCCTCGCCCAAATCAGTAATAGGGTTCCAATAATCTCCCCCTATTTGGGTTAGGATACTATATACAAAACAACACAAAGCAGAAAAAATATCTAGCAGAAAAAAAGTTTTCAGCAGATATAAGGTAAAGAGCTTTGAGAGTTCAAAAACAATAAACATAGTTTAAAGAATATAAAATAATCAAAGACTAAGAGTATTTCTTAGAATCTTCAGAGGATGATTTAGTGAAGATCAGCTTCCTATTGGGATTTATAGCTTCCTATTGACTCATCTTCAGATCTTGAGAGCCAAAATTTTAAAGGGTTTAAGTTGTCTACCTAAATCACCTAGAGGGGGTGAATAGGTGAGTTGTGCATCTATTTGCGGAATAAAAAATTTAGCGATCAATGCATATAAATATAACCAAGGAAACACAAAAGACACCAAGAATTATAGTGGTTCCCCAACCTTGGGTACGTCCACTTTCCACACACCGATCTAGCAATATGCTATACTCGGCTACTCCACTATTCTCAGATTTAAAACAATCCTACAACTCGGAACAATGTTCATACAACTCGATCCACAAAAACGGATCTACACTCGAAAGATAAAAACTTCCTACAACTCGGAGAACAAAGCTCCTACACTCGTAGAATAATAAATTACAAGAATAAATTGAATTCAGAAATACAAACAGAATATCTCTCTCAAATCTGGAAATTTCTGCCTAGGTGTCCCTTCTTATTCTTTGCGGCTTTATCAGAAATTGTTAAGGAAGACTCTCGGCTAGATCCTAGATCTGAAATTCTTTCACACACAAGATCAAAGAGAAGATGTAGAGATTGAAAACGATCTTGATCAGCAATTCAACTTGTCTGAATCTTCTTGAACAAAAGCCCTTGGCGATTTGCACGAAGAGCGGTGGAGGCTTCCGATTAGGAAAGAGATTCCGCGATTCAGAATTCTTAGAATAATTTCTTTTTACGTGCTTGTTAGGGTTAGTCGTATTGACAAGACCTTTTATAAGATCTCCCTAACGGTCATAATAAACATTAATGATGGCAAAGTGGACCAATCACGTCAAGTCATTTGAAAATAACGTCTGTCAGGAACTTAGCGAAATTTTCTGAAAATAAGACTTGATTACTCGAGTGAAGTAAGAACTACTCGAGTACTAAAACTGGTTCCTGAGAAGACAAGATCAAATTACTCAAGAAGAAGCATTTCAGGAAATTTCAGGACAAAATTCATTATCACTCGAGTGGAATGAGGATTACTCGAGTACTAGAAATGTTACTCGAGAAGTGGAAAAGAACTTCTCGAGAAAAATACTTAGAGAGAATTCTAGAAAGGAAATTGGTTACTCGAGTGCTGGATCTTGACTTCTCGAAAAGTAGATAGACTACTCGAGTACTGGAACTTCACTACTCGAGTGGGGTAGACACTACTCTAGAACTTCTCTTCTGTCACTCGAGTCAAAGAGCTCATCAACTCGAGTACTGAACTTGACTACTCGAGTAAAATACTTAGAAAATTTCTGATACGGAGAAATTGTTACTCGAGAAAGTGAAGAGGTCAACTCGAGTAATGGACTTGGCTTCTCGAGAACTAGATTCAAACTTCTCGAGAAGCATTTACTTTACTCGAATTACAGACTAGAATTACTCGAGTACATCTAAAGGTTCTACTCGAGTATTATAGTTCTACTCGAGTGAATTACTTAGAAAAATTTTATGACTTGAAAATTTTTCTTTCTTCAAGGGAATCAGCAACATGTCTTTCTCCAACAAACCTCATGCTTGAAAATGATGTGTATCCCAATAGAGAGGCTACACATGATTCAACACCATGGATCACACAATGAGGGATTACATTGTATGGTCCTGTATTTAGTGACCCACTGTAGACTGATAAGGTCTACACTTGGTAATAAGTCCTACAAACACATAACTCAAACAATACATCAAATACAACTTAAGTCATCTTAGTTTAAGGGTGAATTCATACAAATCTAGGTTATTGTGGATACAATACCCAACAATAATTTTCAAAGATGTAGTCCTAGGCACTACTTCCTCTGGATGTAAGCCCATGTATTTGTCCACATTGAATAAGTTTTTCTTAGCATACCTTTCAAGCTCTTTTTCTCTGTAAGAAGACAAGTGAAAACTGAGAAGTGTCATTTCCTTTTGCTTTAGCTTTATTAATTTGAGATAAATTAATAAGCTCATTGAACCTTTCCATTCTGAAGTTTGGGTCCAACTTTGGATCATAAGCTGGGTAAGGAGGTGAAAGTGAAGGTAAGCTCTGAAAAACTCTAGCGGGGGGGGGGGGGGGGGGGGGTGAATAGAGTTATTGAAATCTTTTGATTTTTACTGAAATAAAAGATCTTTTAAAAAAATAGGTTACTATAGTATAAGTGTATAGGTGCACAAGTGTTGCAGATAAATTAAGCTACACAATAAGAATATATCACAGCACAAGCACAAAGCAAAAACTACACAGCCACACAGACAACATAAGAAATTTATAGTGGTTCCCCAAACTTGGGTACATCCACTCTTCTACCACCCTAGGTAGGAATCGACTACAGGTTTTGATCAGGTGATTTCCACCAATGAGCTTTTGATTAGGTGCTCAAAAATCAATCCTCAAGTCTTTTGGTTAGGAGACTTTCAACCAGGAATAATTTTGAAGGGAATTAAAACCCTGTACAAAGGTGGGGATGATAGAGTGATGGTGTTCTTCTCTTTCTCAAATATAACTGAGAGAAGACTAGTGGATTTGTGTTGTTTTCAAAGCTCCCTCTGAGATCTTGACTGGTTCTGGAGTAAAAGCTTTGCAAAAGGGTAAGTATGCCTTTTATCTATTCAGAGATCCTTGACTGATTTGAATAGCTTGTCACTTGAGATCCCTGAAAGCGAAGAGAGAAAGGAATAAGGACTCTTGATGGTGATGGTTATTCCTTCTTCTTCTCTTGAGAGCACTAGTTTTTCTGAGAATTATTTTCTCTACACTTTTGATGTCTGTAAGCTTTTTCCTGTGTGTTGCTTGTTGATGGCACACAAGTTTTTGTGTATCACTTTTCTTCTTTATTTTTCTTAGCTCTCTGTGACTTTCTCTTTTCTGAGAGATCCTCAAATGATATCTGCAGCTTGGTCGAATTCAAAAATCTGCAATAAATGCTTAGCCGAAATCTCGGAAATGAAAACGGCAAGTATGTTGTCATATATTCTATTCTATGTCTGTCCCGAGATATAAGTAGTTAATTCCATGAAGGATATTTGTAATCAATTCTGCTAGTAACGGCTAAATTTAAAAGATATAAGAGCATTGATTATTTAGTAAATTAAAGGCTTATAGTAGTATAAGATAAGGAGACAGAAAAGGAAAGAATAAATGACAGTATGCCTTACAGTTTTCGTTGACCTGAGAACATCTTTCGTCGAGCTGAGAATGGCTTTCATCGACCAGAGCTGTGCGAACAACTGCACTGCATAACTTGATTGATTTTGTGCACTAAGTTCGTCGACCTGAGAACGGTTGTTCGTCGAGCTGAGATCCAAGATCGTCGAGTTGAGTCTGCAGTCTGTACTTAGAATATTTTCTGATGTTGAGTATTGAAGTAATGATCTGGCAGTGAGTGAGATGTCCTCTAGCTTTGAGTGTTAGATCACCATTCTGGAGTTGAGTCGTTAAATAGTGTTGAGTCATTGATAGCGTTTAGAGCATTGAGCGAACTTTGGCTCTGAGTAAACTTTGGCATTGAGAGATCTTTGGCTTTGAGTGACCTGTGGCACTGAGTCAATTTTTTCCCTGAGTTTTTTTTAGCGCTGAGAGCTGAAGTGTTAGTCGACCTAAAGACAGAGTTCATCGACCTGATCTTCTTAGTTCGTCTACTGAAGTTTTAATAGAGGAGTTATTACTATGTTCAGATATCGTCGAGTTGAGATAGAAGTTCGTCGAGCTCAGCTCAGAGAATTATCTCTGGGTTAGTCGAGTTGAGCACGACGATCGTCGACTGGAGTTTGACAAACGCAGATCTCCTTTTTATTAATTCTTGAATCTTCTAAGTCTTGAGTCTCTGGTAGTGTTGGAGGATGGTCCATTTAACTGTTTCCTTAAGGGACTAGACCTAGACTCTAAGACACAACTATGACCCTGATCTATACATGTTGGGTCATATCCTAACACACTAAACCTAGCCCAAATCCAACTAGGGGTTCCAACAATCTCCGGCTATTTGGGTGAGGTCACTAATAACAAAACTGTAAAGAAATAAAATACAAGGACCATAAATATCTGAAGGGATGAAATAACATCAGCAGATATGTAATAGTAGTGTATTGTACATAATCAGTTAATCATTAAACAAATAACATACACTATGGTTTATCAGTTAAAGGGCCAGATGAAGGTTTTGAGAAGATTATCTCCCTGCTATGGTCCGGTACATTCTTCTTGGATGTCATCAAGTCTTGCCCACCAAGAGTTGTCTGAGTTCTTACCCTGGGCATAACTGCTTCAGGATGCAATTAAATATATTCAGTTGGTTTGAAGACTTTCCTGTTCACTTGAAGCTTATCTAGCTCTTTTTCTCTGAAGGAGGACATAGTTGAGAATGAGGATGGATCTTTTCCTTCTTCTATAGCTTTTCTAATTTGAGAAAGACCAATCAGTTCCTGAAGCCTGGCCATCCTAAAGTTTGGATCAAGTTCTTGTTCAACAGGTGGCTGATCTTCTTGATGAGGGAATACAGTGACTGCTTTAAAATCAGATTTTTTTACTTGATAAGCAGCTGTCTTCTAAGTTTTTGAGGTAACTTGTTGATGAGGAGGAGGAGAGGGATCTTGAAAAATGACTTCTTTCACTTGTTCTGAGGGACTCTGACTTCTGTGTTGCTGACGAATTCCTTGGAACTGAGTCCTGGAGGATCTGTCCTGCCTTTGATATGTTCTTGAGTAGGAGGAAGGCTGGGAAGATGCACCATAGGCTATAGAGGAAACACTTGAAGAACTAGCAGAAGGAGGAGGAGGAGGAGGTGGTGGACCTCTTCTAAACTTCTTAGGAGGTGGAGAATATCTCCTACTCTTCTTTCTGGCTTTCTGCTCATTTTTGGATAGCCACATCCAAGTTGGTATACCCTTGTATGGAGTTATATTCTGTAGAATGTAGTATGGAGTATCATTGGTGTTACCAGGTTTTGGAGCAGGAGGAGGTAGAGCTTTCCTTTTCTTTGAGACTTTATTTTTCTTAGGTTCCTCATCAGAGTCAACATCATCCTCATTATCATCATTAGACTGTCCTTGAGGATTGTCATACAAATCATCTATTTCTTTTAGGAGCTCAGCATAATTGGAGGGTTTTCCATGCTGGAATGGAGCTGGAGGAGGAATATCAATTAATCTTGGAGAGTGACTTGTGATAGTGCTTTCATTAGTTTCCTTATTCTCTTCTTCAATATCAGACATGATCAAAGGATCAATATCAGGCATTGGGGAATCATCCCTAACAAATGTTAGGACAGAAAATGTTTCTGGAGGTGAGAAGGCTCTGACTAAATCAGCCTTTATTATCTCTGCTGGAGTTTCAGGAAGCTTGTCAAAACTGTCTTTAAGTTGCTTAGCAACTTCAGGACTAATTGGGGAGGAATAAGGTACAATAGCCAGGGATAGCTTAGTAGATTCATCTAGAGGGAAACATAGATAAGCTGTGTCAAAAGTCTTTAACAGACTTATCAAGTCTACTGTGGGATGAATGACAACCTCAATAATAGATTTTATTTCAGCTATCACTGACTAATCAATGTCCATGGCAGTTTCAATAAATTTAACTAGATCAATTATATAAGAATCTACATTCTCTGCTGCTGCTTCTGCTATATCTGTTATATATACAACTAGTCCTACTGCGTGTTGTGCTTCTGCTGCTGCTGTTTCATAATCAAGTATCTCCCCCTACCTGGTTTCAGCAGGTGCTGAAGCCAGGCCCCCAATTGAAGATTGAGTAGAGGTTAGGGCAGAGATTTAAGCAGCAAGGGATGAGATAGAGATAGCAAGAGGGGAAATAGCCTCTACTATAAGAGTTTTGAGTGAGGGGGTGAGAAGAGAGATGAGGGTTTGGGTAAGAGAGGGGTCCAAGGTTAGGGTTGGGGAGGCAGAAACTTGTGGAGTAGCTGATTGAGTAGATGGTGCTGGATGATGAATGGGTGGCGGTGGAGGTGGAGTTTCTAAGGGAGAGTCATGTTGTGGTGATGGAGAGTTCAGGGGAGAGAAAAACAAATTAAAGGAAGGAAGGGAGGATAGGTTAATGTCAACCAAATGAGATGGTAGAGGGGATAGAGGTGGTGTAGGGATGGAAATGTCATGTTGAGGTGAAGGATGAGGAGATGGGAGATGTGTAGGTGAAGAGGGAATTGGAGAGGCTGGAGGTGTTTGGGTATGGATGTGGATGGTAGCGGAAGGTGACTAGACTTGTTGTTGGGATGGAACTAGAGGGACAGGAGGTGGTGGATGGGTGGAAAGGAGTCCTTCAGTGGGGTGGGGAGTGGCTGTAACAGCCCTAGTACCTTCAGAAGTCTGGGTGGAAGAGGATGAAGCCTTGGAGGGCTTAGTGATTGTCCTCTCCCACCTGCCAAACAAGGTGCATATGAGCCTCTTGCTGGCATTGTTGAATGTGGTCGGGGAGACCAGTGATTTAGCAGCCTTTGATTTCAGGAAGATTCCTAAGATTCGTCCAAAGTTCACTTCCTTCTTATTGTTCTTTTTCTGATAAGATCAAAAATGATCTGTGCCCAGCCCACCTGCTACTTGTTTACCACTCCACACATGACCATAAATTGATGCCTGGTTATATAATCATGTGCAGTGTGCTTGCCCAGCAAGATTTTCCCAACTATATCTGCGAGAAATTTGAACTCGGCAGATTGGTGTTTCTTAAGTAGTTTATTAGGGTTGTCTCCAGAGTACCCCATTGTATTCGGCATTATATCAGACTCTTCCGAATCAATTTCTAACTCTTCCTCGCCATTTTTCAATCCAAATAGTTCAGTAAGAATATCAGGGTAAGAGAGATTTTGTTACCTGTGATGGTACCGGTCATCTTGTTTTTATCGACGGTAGTTGTGTACACCCATTCTCTGATTTCTGTGCTGGGTAGTTTGATTCTCATGGTCAGCAGTTGTTTCAGTTGTTTATCTTCTAGCAATTGTAGGATGGGAAGAAAGATTGGATCTGAATGCTGGAATGAGGCAAAATCCATGTCGAATCCTGTGTCAAATTTCATTGTGGCAAGAGCGCCCGCTGGAATCGCCATGAATGCACCTGCAAGAGAGAATAACGAAGATCAAGTGCAAGGGGGAACTGAAAGCACGGGACGGAGGTCGAAGAAAACCTAAAATATAAGGTTTTCATGAATATGAACCGACAAACTTTGTTCTACGAAAAAGTTAGAAGATCTTCGATCTGAGGCCGACGAAATAATTTAGAGTCAACCAGTTCGTCGATATCAGGCTGAATATTTGAAAGCATTTCGTCGATTTCAGGTCGATGAAAGGTTTCTAAAGTTAGTTCGTCGAACTTAGATCGACGAAAATTACTTCACCAGGAGATTTCGTCGAGCACAGGTCGACGAGAAATCTCAAGAACTGTTATCAGTTCATTGATCTCAGATCGACAAATAGAGACAATTCTTTGACCAGTGACATAGCATTAGATTAAGTCTGGACCATTTATCATACCAAGCTGATTGACAAAGAATAGATGCTTGGATGAGTCCAATGGTTTGGTGAATATGTCTGCTCTTTGTAAATCAGTAGAGATAAACTCAAGTTTTAATCTTTTGTTTGTCAACACAATCTCTAATAAAATGATGTCTAATGTCTATATGCTTGGTTCTAGAATGCAAAACTGGATTTAGTGTAATAGAAATAGCACTTGTATTATCACATAGATTAGTTGAATTATTTAAGTTGACACCATAATCTAGTAATTTGTTTTGTATCCACAAGATATGTGAATAGCAGTTGCCTGTAGCCATTTATTCATCTTTAGCAGTTGATGTTGAAATAGATGTTTGCTTTCTACAGAACCAAGATACAAGTCTGTCACCCAGGAACTGACAAGTTCTAGAGGTGCTTTTCCTATTTTCTCTGCATCTAGCATAATCAGCATCAGAGAATCCAGTTAACACAAATGCTGATTCTGCTGGATACCAGAGGCCCAGATCTAGACAACCTTTTATATATCTCAAAATCCTTTTTAAGAAAATAAGGTGAGATTGTTTAGGTTTCACCTGGAACCTAGCACAAAGACATGTAAAAAACATAATGTCTGGTCTTCTTGCTGTTAAGTAAAGTAGGGATCCAATAATGGCCCTATACTTGGTCTGATCAATTGGTTTTCCAGATTCATCAGCATTTACAACAGTATTGGCAGCCATGGGAGTTTTCATGACAGAGGCATCATTCATCCCAAACTTCTTAATAAGCTTTTTAGCATATTTAGACTGAGAGATGAAGATTCCTTCAGGGGTTTGTTTCACTTGGAGACAAAGGTAATATGATAACTCACCCATGCTACTCATCTCAAACCTTGAGTGCATTAGATCAGAAAATCTTTTGCACAGATTTGGATCAGTAGAACCAAAGATTATGTCATCTACATATATTTATACTAATAGAATTTTATCCTGATGCAATTTTGTAAAAAGGGTTCTATCAACCATGCCTCTTGAAAAACCATACTCTAAAAGAAAGCTTGCTAAGGTCTCATACCAAGATCTTGGAGCTTGCTTTAAACCATAGAGAGCCTTATGCAATTTAAAGACATAAGAGGGATGAGTTGGAGAGATAAAACCTGGTGGTTGTTCAACATACATCTCTTCTTTGAGTTCTCCATTTAAGAATGCACTTTTTACATCCATCTGGTAGACTTTAAACTTCTTGAATGTTCCATAAGCTAAGAAGATCCTTATAGCTTCAAGTCTTGCAACTAGAGCAAAGGTTTGATCATAATCAATTCCTTCCTCTTGTCTGTATCCTTGAGCAACAAGCCTTGCCTTATTCCTCACTATCACACCTTGGGCATCAAGTTTGTTTCTGAATACCCACTTAGTCCCAATTATTTGATAGCATTTATTCCTTGGAACTAAGTCCCAAACTTTACACCTCTCAAACTGGTTGAGTTCCTCCTTCATTACAGTAATCCAATTTGGATCTTGCTCTGCATCAGATATCGATTGAGGCTCAATTTGAGAGAGAAAGCAGGAAAGCATCACATCAGGGTTGAGTTGATGTCTTGTCTGCACTTCTGATGATATGTCTCGAATTACTTTAGATCTAGGTTGATCCCTAAGTGTGACAAGATTATTAGGAGAAGTTAGTTCAGCAACAGTTATTTGATTTAATTCCTCTTGTGGAATTGTATCAACTGTTGAAGGAAGTTAAATTGCTTCCATAGTCTCTTCTTCACTTTCAGCTTCTGATATAGCTTGTTGAGAGGGATGTGATTCAACCTTTTTGGTAAGGTTTAGATCATCTAAGCTCTCACACAAATTCTGTACTTGTAGATTGTTGTTGGTAGAGATCTCTCTCCTTATAAAACATGTTAGATTCATCAAATGACACATGCATAGATTCTTCAATTTTTAGTGTTGACTTATTAAACACCCTATATGCTTTGCTGACTTGAGAATATCCTAGAAAAATTCCTATTGCAACCTTAGCTTCAAACTTTCTAAGATGTTTCTTGTCATTATTGTGAATATAGCATATACATCCAAATACTTTAAAATAGGTTATTATAGGTTTTTTCCCTTTGAGTAGTTCATTGGGAGTCTTAAGCTTTAGTTTATGTATTAAACTTCTATTCAGAACATAGTTTGTTGTGCTTACTTCTTCTGCCTAGTAGGAAAGAGGCATGTAAGCATCTGCAAGCAATGTACCTACAACTTCAATGAGTGTTCTTTTCATCCTTTCAACTACCCCATTTTGTTGAGGAGTTTTAGGAGCTGAGAAACAATGTATAATACCTTCCTTCTCACAGAACTCTAGCATAAGAAGAGAGTCAAACTCAGTGCCATGATCAATTTTGATCAATGCAACTTGAGTAGAGTACTCAATCTGTATGTTTTTGAGAAAATCTGTGAAAACTTTAAAAGTATCTGACTTAGTTCTCAAAAAGAAAACACATGTGAATCTAGAGAAGTCATATACAATAACTAATATATAAGACTTTCCTCCTAGACTTTTTACTACAATAGGGTCAAAAAGGTCCATAAGGAGCAAGTACAAGATTCTAGGTGAATCACTCTTATTAATGGATTTAAAACTAGATTTTGTTTGCATTCCTAGCTTACAAGCCCTGCAGAGGCCTTCCTTCTTGTAGGGACCAGAAGGTAAACCTCTAACAAGATTATTTTTAGATAACCTAGCAATATTATTAAGGTTTACATGTCCTAGTCTTTTGTGTCATAAGTTAGTTTGAATGCTAACAGAAATGAATAAGCAAATTTCAGATTTAGCTGATTCAAAATTTACTAAGTAGATGTTGCCTTTTCTAATTCCAGTTAAAACAGTTGTGTTATTTAAAGAGATAAGACATAATGAGTTTGTAAAGCTTACTTAATAACCTGTATCACATAGTTGGCTTACTGATATCAGGTTATGCTTGATACCATTCACATAGGTCACTTTCTTGAATGTGATAGCTCCACAGTTGAAGTCACCATAGCCTTCTGTCAGTCCAAAGCCTGAGTCCCCAAAAATTACCTTGGGTCCAGTCTTGGATTTATAGTTGATTAGAAATTCTTTGCAACCTGTCATATATTTAGAGCAACCACTGTCCAGGTACCATTTGTTTTGAGTGACAGGGTTTTCTTCTACCTGCAAAAGGGATTAGCAATTTTTTACCCAGGTTACCTTGGGTCCTTGATATTTTACATAACTAAAGATTGAAATGAATGAACATTCAGGTTGATCCTTATAACCTAAAGGATGATACCTTCTGGGAGGTATGACCCACTGACTAAAGAGATTAAAAGGTTTATCAGTTTTTAGGTTACTCTGGTTATGAACTGAGTTGGACAAATTCGAGTATGTTTGTCGACCTGAGCTCGAAGATCGGGATTGAGTTCGTTGATCTCTGCTCGAAGAATGGAAATATCCATTCTCAGAGCCCCAAAACCATCAATCTCTGGTCGACAAACCATACTGGTTTCATCGATCCCAGTTCGAAGAATAAATTACATTATTATTTGCGTTCAGAGTTCGTCATTTTGAGTTTGACGAACAATACCCATTTCGTCGTTCTGAGTTCGATGAAATTTGCTGAAAATAGTTAGGTTGTTTGTTTTTCTTCTTCTGATTAGTTTTCTTAAGTTCTAATTGTTTAAGAACTTCATTAACTTTGTCTACTTGTTCAGTGTTTTTATTTCTACTTTCATAAATTAATTTAATATGTTTTGATAGTTGATTTTTCTGAATTAGGATTTGTTCACTAGATGAGGCTCCTAATCCTAGTTTGTTATTATTAGATCTTGTGTTAACTGTGCTAATTATATCTATCAGTTGTAAACTTCTACCATTTAAGGTTTCTTCTAATTCCTTAGCTTTACTTAATTGAGATTTTAGAAATACTATTTGTTGATTAGCCAGATTTAATTCTTCAGTTAATTTTTCATTTTCAGCAATGATATTTTCTTGTTCTAACAGTTTTTCCATGAGAAGTTTGATTTCCTTCTCAGATCTTATTAGGTCTAAACATAAGAGATAAACTCAGATTGAAAATTTTTAGACTGAAAATCATATGAAGCAATTACCTGATCCTCTTCAGAGAGGAATTCTTCATCACTTGATTCTTCTGAATCTGATCTGCTGCTTCCAGCATCAATTTCCATAAGGCACATTTCTCTTGCCTTCTTTTCTTCTTCATCATCTTCACTGGAGCTGGATGAGGATGTTTCATCTTCAGTATCACTCCAGGTTTCAGCCACAAAGCCCTTCTCTTCTTTTTTTGTACTTATTGGAGGAGGCCTTGCTGTGCTGATGTCTTCTTGACTCCTTTTCTTGCCTTTTGTCTTTCTTTTGAACTTCTGGACATTCTGAGATTAAATGTCAAGGTTTCCTGCATCCAAAATAGACAAATTCTTTAGAAAGATTCTTATCATACCTGGTTTAATCTTCCTTCCTTGAGGGCTTTCTCCTAAAGTCCTTCCTTGCCATTTTATAGAATCTCTTAGCAAAAAGACTCATAAGTTTTTCATTTGCTGATAAGCTGGAAGATTCTTCTATAGCTTTGAGTGCCAAGTTCTGTTCCTTTCTAGTAGGTGTTGAAGCCTTTGGTTCAACTGCAGCTTCTCTTGACTTGATCAATTGCTCATAGGATTTGAGCTTTCCAAGTAGAGATTCTGTTGAGATTTCTGCCATGCTTCTGGCTTCTCTGATAGGCCAAATTCTGGAGTCCCATGTGCTGGGGAAGCACATGAGGATCTTGTCATTGACCTCAGTCAGAGTAATTTCCTTATCCAATGTTCTGAGCTCATTGATAATGGAGCTCAGCCTGTTGTACATTATTTCTATAAATTCTGCTTCATCCTTCCTGAAATTTTCATATTGAGATATGAGGTTGGATCTTCTATCCTTCCTCTCATAAGCAAAACCTGCTACCATTTGGTTGAGGGAATCCCAAATGGCTTTAGCAGATGTACATTCAGCAACTTTCTGAAATATATTATCTGACATAGTCTGAGCCAGTATGTTCATAGCTCTGGCATCTGCAATCTTTGCCTTCTTATGTGCATCAGTTTGATCTGGAGGAGGCACTACACTAAGATTTACTAAAGTTGAAGTGGAGGGCACTGGTGCTGGTGGTCCTGTCAAAATGGAATTAAAAATGTCTTCATCAATAGAGTTCATATAAAGCTTGATTATTGCCTTCCAGATCCCAAACTTTTGCAAGTTGCAAACTAGAGGTCTTATGCTGGGATAGTCCTTGTTCTGTGTCATGATATCAGAAAAATAAAATCTAATCAGAGAGTCTAATAAGATTTATTCAGAGATTATTTAGAGGATCTTAGTTAATCAAGGTGTAAGTCTGTATGATGTGATTAACCACCCTCTGATACCAATTGAAAGTGAGGGTACGCTCTGAAAAACTCTAGATGGGGGTGGGGTGAATAGAGTTATTGAAATTTTTTGACTTTTTACGGAAATAAAAGATCTTTTAATAAAATAGGTTACTATAATAAAAGTGTATAGGTGCACAAGTGCAGCAGATAAATTAAGCTACACAATAAGAACATATCACAGCACAAGCACAAAGCAAAAACTACACAGCCACACAAACAACACAAGAAATTTATAGTGGTTCTCCAAACTTGGGTACATCCACTCTTCTACCACCCTAGGTAGGAATCCACTACAGGTTTTGATCAGGTGACTGCCACCAATGAGCTTTTGATCAGGTGCTCAAAAACCAATCCTCAAGTCTTTTGGTTAGGGGACTTGCATCCAGGAATAATTTTGAAGGGAATTAAAACACTGTACAGAGGTGGGGATTAGAGAGTGATAGTGTTCTTCTCTTTCTCAAATACAACTGAGAGAAGACTAGTGGATTTGTGTTATTGTCAAAGCTCCCTCTGAGATCTTGACTGGTTCAGGAGTGGAAGCTTTGCAAATGGGTGAGTAGGCCTTTTAGCTCTTCAGAGATCCTTTGTAACATCCCATTTCTGGCTAGACCCCTAGGAGTCGGTTGGTCGTGACAGAATGCTAGGAAGCCCAAAAAAATTGAAATCCATCAACCGAGATTTCGGTTCACGGGTTGGTAACGCCCGTGACCGACTCGTCACGCCCGTGACCTTGGGCATGACTCCTTTGATGATTGTCGATCTCAGGGAGATGATCGTCGGGCGCAGAATTTTCAACCCGGGCCTGTCATGCCCGTGACCTATGTGTCACGCCCGTGACCTAGGGCGTGACCCCTTCGACGATCGTCGATCTCAGCGGGACGATCTTCGAAGCGCAGAATTTGCATCATGGCCCTGTCACGCCCGTGACCCAGGTGTCACGCCCGTGACCAGGGGCGTGACCCCCTTCGGCGATCGTCGATCTCAGCGAGACAATCGCCGAGCGTGGGATTTGCCTGATGACCCTGTCACGCCCGTGACCCATGTGTCACGCCCGTGACCAAGGGCATGACCACCCATCGACGATCGTCGATCTCAGTTCGACGATCGTCGAACTCAGAATTGTCCACTCGGGTCTGTCACACCCGTGACATATGTGCCACGCCCGTGACCAAGGCCGAAACGTCAGCCAGACTGGAAATTTCGGTAACCGACGTCATAATCAATTCTGATTATGGGAATGTACAGCAGGAATATTTATGGGCCGTTTCCGCCTCTAATTATTTAATAGAAAGAGAGAGTGAGGTCCAATAGAAAATCGCCACCTGGATCAGCCATTTCATCTTCCACCTTTTCCTTTTCCCTACATCATAACCGAAACGTTATTAAGATAAACATTCATGGCCATGAATGTTTCATCCTTTCCCCTCCCCACTTGGAGATCTATAACAGCCTCCTTAGAGCAAGAGGATAAGGTTACACGCTCGATCAAACGGATTCAGATTCCTCCCCTTGCTGTTGAAGAATTTTCGGCGACGCCGCCACCGCGCAAATGGCTTCCCGACGATCTGCATGCCTCCAGCCCGCGAACAAGGTCCTCCCCTCCCTCTTCTTCTGCGGATAGATCTTAGAAATCATTAGGAGAGATATCGGTCTCAAAAGAGCCGGATCGGGTGAGCGTTTACATGGTTTTCCAAAAATATTCATGGTGGCGGGATCGCCGGAAACCGCCTCTCCGGCGGCCGTGCCGCCGCCCGACGGTAGCCCTCACCTCAACAGAGGTGGTGGTGGTGGTGGCCGGCCAGGGAGATGGCTGGGTGGCTAGGAAATAGCTTTAGAAAAACTACAGGAAGTGTTTGTTTTTCTGATGCTGTGCGGGTTCGGGTAAAGAAGAAGGTGAACAGTAGCATTTAATTATATTATATAATGTATAGTTAGGAATTAATTCCCTTTACTATATACTAGGTTGAAACTAAATATTATAGCCCGTAGGGGCTGAAAAATAAAAAGTTGTTAATATAGAAAATGTAGCCCTTGAAGTCTAGTTTAATATAAAATTGATTTCACTCGATTTGGAGTCCTGGTTAGACCACAGCACCCTTTTTGGTGAGGTCTATCCATAGGGCTGTCTTGACCTTAGAAAAATTCCCCACTCAAATCCAGTTGTCAAAACGACTTGAAATTTGGGTTGTGGCCTAATCTTACCTCTATCTAAGTGCTTTACAAAAATTAGGATTTTTGTAAATTATTTTTCTATAGTTTTTGGAAAAATTCAATAATCCTAGCATAATTTAATTAGATGGCTAAATGGCTTCCAAACCCTCCCAAATTTTGGTGAGTGGTCCCTGGGTTTATCATAAGGTTTTGGTAAAAATTTCATCTCATTTGGAGAAGTTTTGATTAATTTTTTATCCAACCCTAGGTTGGTCCTTATAGGATAATATAGGATCAAACACCCCCTTGGTATTTGGGTGGTCATATCACCTCAACAGAGGCTGATATTTTATCCAAAGGCTGCTTAGGGCATGACACACCCTCCAAGGGAGTTTGGGGTGGTTTGGTGTTGGGTAGCCCTAGAACCCTAGGGAAAATCCCATATTGGTGGTTTTTGCGGTTGTGAAGGTCATGGGGTCAAATGACCTTGGACTGACTTAAAATTTGGTGGAGAGAACTATAGGGCCAGTATAGTTCTCTGGACAAAAGTTTAGGGTATTTGGAGACAGCTAGGCCACCTAAAATCCTAACCCTAGTTTAGGTCACCAACCTTATTTTGAAGTATTAAGCTGTTAAATGAACTTTAGATCAAGTAAAATTGGAGTAGGGTGATTTTCAAATCTAAATAGCCATGTTATAATTTTGTTGAGATTTTTGGGTTAATTTATACAGTACTTCATTTACAACTCTAATTGTGCCCTAGATATTTATCTTGATGATTTTGGAATTTATATGCACTGGAATGTTATGAAACCATGGATTAAAGCATCTTATAGCATGTTATACCTTCTGTATTTTTCTTGGAAATTTTAACAGATTGTTTTGGGTACATATTTCTTTAACGTACTAGTTGTGACATGGAGTCAAAAATACAAATAATGTCAAATAACTGTCTGAAAAATTATGAAATTTGGTTAGTGGGTGTTTAAAGCTATGCTAGTCACCCTGTAATTTTATATGGAATTTTAGATGATTAAAAATAGCATCTCCTTCACTAAGCTGGGAAAATTAGCATTTTACATTAAAATAGATTCAGAGCCCAAATATTAGAGAAAAATTATGGGACTTGGTTTCTGATGGTTTTAGGTCACCATAAAGCTTATATAATTTTCTTGGGATTTTTGGATACATATTAACAGTACTTCCTTCATAATATAGTAGAAATGGCCTAAAATGGTAAATTAGGAAATATAGGCCTAAACACCTCTGGAATTTCTCAAAACTTGTAATTGCTGTTTATATGTCTCATAGGATTTTTACTGATTTTATGATGTTTTATTGTTGGCTCATTAGTGCACTTCATGTTCATACTAGGGCATTTGGAATCTTAGAATAAATAAATTAAATGCACGATAAATAGGAAAATTTGGAAATCTTGGTCTTAGCTATATTATGTCACGATAGAGCTCCAGTAGATATTACAAGAGATTCAGAAGACAAATTGGAGTACCTCCCCTCATACTCCTCACGTATCTTAGGATGGTCTGCATATAGTAAAACCACGGAAACTGAACTAGAGCGGATAATGAACTTTGGGAGATGGAATTTTGGTAGTTTTTGGTTGGTTAGGGCAAGCTAAGTTTAAGTCCATTATTGGGGTCAGGATAGGTAGAATGTGAGACTGGTTAAGTTTAAGTAGCGTACGGGAACGACGAAAGATCGTCCATCCCGAGTAGTAGTGGAAGAGTCTTAATACACTAGGGCCAGATCTAAAGTAACTTAAAAAGGGATCGGGTAATAGGTATCAACCAATAACAATAAGTGCCTTGCGAAGGGAACGGTGGGCTTCAGCTACCATCATAGTTCTTAGTGCCCTTTGAGAGACCTTCACGGGGAATACCGGGGGCAGTCCTGGGCTATTGTAAACTGTAGAATTAATAATCTAAAGAGCAACTAGTATAATTAGGGTTGCACACACATACACCCCGATAGTTAGGAAGGTAGAATAATTGGTTTGGTTGCCATTCATACGGTAGCTCTGAAGGTAGATGCACGGACGGGACAGTCCGGGGAGCCGAGGGCTCGAGGGTTGGAGTACAGAATAAAGGTGGTGTGTCTTCGATATCTGATTGTTGTTCACACCGGCATCGGTACGTTGACTCGGCGGTGTGGGACACTTAGCCAAAGAAAGTCTTGTGGGTATATCCAGCAGTAGTACGCGGATACTCTAGGTTGTGTTCTTCTAGGGTCGTACAGAAGGGCTAGGCCTGGTAGTGTGGATACCCGCCTAGGAGTGGGGGGCCCGACCCACTGTCTCTATTTGCCACTACGGAGGTTCCTGGGAGTGAAGCTAGCTGCCCGACTAGGGGGAACTAAAGGTCTGTGCGCATAGAGTCGTGTGCGTGTGTTGCACTTGTATGAATCATGGCATAGCATATCACTACACTCATATTTGCATACAACCAACACCCCAACGTATAAATTGGTATGGGACTTTTTATACGATGGGAGCCTTGCAGAAGACCCCTTAACTTATAAGTTTGTATGGGCATTCATATAAGTAAAGGTTACTTACTTATTTACTTGCTTGTTTACTTACTGTTCTCTAGCTGCCTTTTTATACAATTGCTACTTACTACTTCTCTTCTTTACCACTTACTACCATAAGATTGCTAGTTGTATTTTGTTCTAGATAGTTGTTAGAATAACTCCCCTGTCATCTGCTTGATTATTCTCCACCTTTATAGCTTCCCTTTCCTCCTCTCCGCTCGGTGCTTAGGAGCCGTAGGGGGATGGGTAGGGGATGATAGGGCTGAGTCTTTATGACTAATGGTTTTCGAACCACAACATTACAGGAGCTCCGGATGGGAGACAGGGACCAGTAGTCCAGGGACCGGCACCAGCGGTGTACGGTGCGCATGGAGGTAGGTCAGTCTAGCACCGGTTCACCTGTGACCAGCTCCGTGAGTGATTAGTACTTTTATAGTTTCTATGATGAGTGATTTGTAGTGAGGACTCTGATGTACTGGGCTCGAGCCCGTTTATCTATATTTCATCTGAACTGTATCTTTGCAGTACTTCTGTTATCTATTTCCTGTTATTATCTACTGATGGACTGGTTGTGATTTCACCTTTTTTTTACATGTTTCTGTGGACTTGTTTACATTTATGTATAATTACTTCTCTGTCTTGTGATTGAAAAGGGCCGGCAGAATTGGCGTTTTGTAGTGGCGGCCTTCCCGTGAGTCGGTGCCACCGCAAAGAGGCAGTTCTGGGCTAAGACCCTGGTGTTTTAAAAAGAAAAAAAAAGGGGGTCATACAAGTGGTATCAGAGCGGACCTCGATCGAAAGAGGAGTAGTCCACAAAATCTTGGGCCACCCCCGTGCGAGCTTAGTTTGCGGACAAACTAGCAGCGGAAGTAGTGGTGTGACCATAAGGGAAATCACACGTGAGAGTCCATCCTAACCCTTCTTAAAATACCATTCATTCGCTCTCTAACAAATGGAATTTTTACTTGTAGCCTGCGACGAACCCTACATCACAGTAGGGGAAACTCCAGGCTCCAAATGTGGTCCCGCCTCCGCCGGCTCCAGCTCCGTTCCAGCAGACGGAGATGGGGCAAACATTGACGACCATTCTGGAGGCCTTCAAAGCTCAGCAAGCCCCGGCTCCACAGCCAAACCCCGGGGCCAATTGGATGACTGTCTTCCGGGGACTTTCCCCTCCAGCTTACCAGGGGACGGAGACTGCAGTACGTACAGAGGAATGGTTGGACACCATTTACGAGATACTGGCAGGGATTTGATGCCCCACTGAGGAGGCAGTTGCTTTGGCAGTCTCCTGCCTAGAGTCACACGGAAAGAGGTGGTGGAAGTCTCAGCTTGACACCACCTTTGCGGGGATGGATTGCGCTGATATTACTTGGGAGGAGTTCAGAGCAGCGCTCCTAGGACATTTTGTACCTCAGTCGGCGAGGGATGACCTGGAGGATAGGTTCCTGCGATTGAGGCAGGGGAACAGGACTGTGGTGGAGTACTATCAGGAGTTCACTCACCTGGCCCGTTATGCGGACGCTTATCAATTAGACGATGTTGGCTATGCCCAGAGGTTTTATAAGGGGCTACAAGACGACATGAGACAGGCACTCCTTTTCGTCTCAGAGGGGAGTCTGGCTAGGATTCTGGAGATGGCTAAGAAGAGAGAGGCGGATCAGCTTACAGTGAAGAGCTAGAAGAGACCGGCTGATGATACAGTGATTGGAGTTCGTAGAGACCGTCCTCGGGGCCAGGTTATTTGGGAGAGAAGGAACGGGGATCAGCCTCGTCAGGATATTGGGCAAGAGCAGAGGAGTCAGGGGGTACTGACTCCCCAGCCTATACAGATGCTGGAAATGCCAAGGACAGCTGAGCAGCCACCGGTATGGTATTAGTGCAACCATCCAGGGCATATCAAGAGGAACTGCCCTATGAGGCCATCACCCCCACCAGCACATCAGGGCGCTCCACCTCCTCGGCAGTTTGGCGGACGAGGACAGGACCGAGGATGAGGATTTCAGGATCGAGGCCGCAGGCCAGAGAGGGAGCAGGTGTATACTCTAGACCTGACACAGCCCCGAAACCCGGAGCAGGTTATCGCAGGTATGGCAGTACTTTTAAATTTTCTTCATATAAACTAATATTCTAGACATAACCTAGTTAGAAATTAAGAGAAGACAACTATAAAAAAAATACTAAGACACTTAATTACCCCAGGAATTGTCTTCGTTAGCGGCAAGCCCGCTCACACCCTCTTCGACACTGGTGCTTCGCACTCGTTCGAGTCGGAGGATTTCGTGAAAGGACTGGAAGGTGTGGAGCCATTCACCGGAAAGATGATGAGGGTGCGCCTACCCGATGGATCAGAGATAATGACCTCTGCTCATTGCAATATGCAAGCCAGGATCGACGGGAAGGCATTTGAGGCACCAGCGACGATTCTAAAGATGCCAGATTACGATCTAATCCTGGGCATGACTTGGCTATGCTGGAACCATGCCTAGATCGACTGCGTGGTGAAGAGGATCACCGTGAGGCACGGCGACTGCTTCATTGTCATAGAAGGTATTATACCAGCACCCCGTACCTTATTATCGTCTGTGCAGGCCGTTAAGGCCCACCTGCAGGGGGGAGAAGTTTATCAGGTCCTTTTTGAGGCTGTCGTGGCCAAGGACTCCATTTCAGAGATTCCAGTAGTGCAGGACTTCGCCGAC
The DNA here is from genome assembly GCA_039513925.1 of Platanthera zijinensis. Lineage (NCBI taxonomy): Eukaryota > Viridiplantae > Streptophyta > Magnoliopsida > Asparagales > Orchidaceae > Platanthera > Platanthera zijinensis. The sequence continues at coordinate 154,092,300 of CM077078.1, read as the reverse complement.
GTGTTTTCGGAGAAGCTATCAGGGCTACCCCCGCACCGAGAGAAGGACTTTCAGATTCAGCTCGTACCGGGGGCTAAGCCGGTATCCAGAGCTCCCTATCGAATGGCCCCAAAGGAGTTGGTGGAATTTTGAAGCCAGCTTCAGGAGTTAGTGGAGGCCGGGTTCGTTCGGCCTAGCTCTTCACCATGGGGAGCTCCGGTGCTGTTCGTTAAGAAGAAGGACGGGACCCTTCGACTGTGCATAGATTACCGGGTCCTGAACAGGTTGACGGTCCGGAATACTTATCCCTTACCAAGGATAGACGAGCTATTTGACCAGCTGGAGGGAGCCCATTGGTTCTCAAAGTTGGATCTGAGATCCGGATAATACCAGCTTCGCATTCGGGAGGAGGACATCCCGAAGACGGCCTTCAGCAGCAGATATGGGTTGTACAAGTTTACCGTGATGCCGTTCGGGCTCACGAATGCACCCTCCGCATTCATGACCTTGATGAATCTGGTGTTCGAAGAGTATCTGGACGTCTTCGTCATCGTATTCATCGATGACATCCTTATCTATTCAAGGACGGAGGAGGAGCATGCGAGATATCTGTCCTTGACCTTGGAGAAGCTACGGGAGCATGAGATGTATGCCAAGTACAGCAAGTGCCAGTTCTGGCTAAAGGAGGTGGCCTTTCTGGGCCATGTCATCAGTGGAGCAAGTTTGGCAGTGGATCCGGCGAAGGTCCAGGCAGTACGGGATTGGCCACCACTAAAGTCGGCCTAGGATGTTCGAAGTTTCTTGGGACTTGCCGGTTACAACCGGAAGTTCGTAAAGGGGTTCTCTCAGATTGCCCTCCCTCTTACGTCTCTGACGAAGAAGGAGTCCCCTTTTATCTGGACGCCTCGATGCGAATCTACTTTCCAAGAGCTGAAGGATCGTCTAACCTCGACTCCCATCCTTTCTCTTCAATCAGGGAAGGAGGGATTCCAGGTGTATACAGATGCTTCCTATCAGGGGATGGGTCCATTCTGATGCAGAACGGGCACGTAATAGCCTATGCCTCCCGTCAGTTGAAGCAGCACGAGCAGAACTACCCCGTGCACGATTTGGAGATGGGGGCAGTTATTTTTACTCTTAAGATCTGGCGACACTATCTCTACGGAGTACATTGCGATATCTTCTCCGACCATAAGAATCTGAAGCACGTCGACACCCAGAAGGAGTTAAACATCAGTCAGAGACGCTGGGTGGAATTTCTATCGGACTACCAGTACACCATGCACTACCATCCGGGGGAAGCGAACGTGGTCGCAGATGCTCTGAGCCGGAGAGCGAGTACGACAGGAGTAGGCCCGCAGCTGATGGCCTTGGAGTTGGTTAGATCGTTCGAGGAGATGCAGATTTCACTAGTGTCTGAGGGAGACCCGGAGCTATACATAGAGTACCTGGGGTCGATGGTTACTACTAATGATATTCGAGACCGCATCAGAGATGGGCAGATGCTGGATGAGAGAGCTGAGCCGATATTCCAAGCCTTGGAGGAAGGCACGACAGGAGATTACTCTTTTAGGGATGGTCTCCTGTGTTTCCGAGGCAGAGTCTACATACCAGAAGGAGGACGGATCCGGGAGGACATTTTGATTGAAGCTCACAACAGCCGGTATTCGGTACACCCGAGGATCACAAAGATGGTAAAGGATTAGAAGAGGACGATGTACTGGCCGGGTACGAATAAAGATATTACGTACTTTGTGATGCATTGCGAGGCCTGCCAGCTCGTGAAGGCGGAGTGTAGGAACCCGGCAAGCTTGCTATAGCCGCTTCCGGTGCCAGAGTGGAAATTTGAGGATATGGCCATGAACTTCATACATGGGCTACCTCGATCCCGTGCGGGGAATGACTCGATCTGGGTGATAGTGGACAGACTAACAAAGGTAGCCAGATTCATTCCAGTGGTGAAGGACGCACCGGTTAGTGTACTAGTACGGAGGTTCATTGAGCAGTTTGTGCGTTATCATGGGGTGCCCAAGACTATCGTTTCGGATCGGGATGGGCGGTTTACATCCAGGGAATGGAGGTCAGTCCAGGCCCATCTGGGTTCTCGGTTGACATTCAGCACAGCTTTTCACCCTCAGACCGACGGGCAGACAGAGCGCACCAACCGTACACTAGAAGATTTATTGCAATTGTGTATTTTGGACCGTGGCGAGCCTTGGGAGAGGTTGCTTCCACTGGTCGAGTTTTCGTACAACAACACCCATCAGTCCAACATAAGCATGGCTCCACACGAGGCATTGTACGGAAGGAGGTGCATGACCCCACTATCATGGGTTCAGGATGAGGATCCGCAGGCACTAGGCTCGGAGTTTGTGGGAGACACAGATGCTCAGATTAGATTGATCCGGGACAGGATGTTGGAAGCCCAGAGCAGACAGGCCAAATAATACGATGTGAGGCACCGTCAAGTGGAGTTCCAGGTAGGAGACCAGGTTTTCTTGAAGATACGGCCGATGCACGGAGTCTCGCGGGTTCGCGGGCGGAAGAAGCTTAGCCCGAGATATATGGGGCCTTATAGGATCCTGGAGCGGATCGGCCTCTTAGCCTATAGACTAGAGCTACCACCAGAGTTAGCGGGATTGCATGACGTCTTCCACGTCTCCTCACTTCGGAGGGCTCTGCTACGCCCTGAGCAGCTGATTTCCTCGGTAGATGGCCCGGTGGCCTCGGATCGGTCAGTCAACTTGGAGCCTATCAGGATTGACGATACAGCAGTGTGGGTCTTGCGACGAAAGAAGGTTCCGTTAATCAAGGTTCTGTGGAACAATCATGGGCAGGAGGAGCATACATGGGAGCCACAGGACTTGATACGGCAAAAATACCCGGAACTTTTTCGTCAGGTATACCTCACAACCCCTTTGGACAATCAATTTGCTTTCCTGTTTTAAACCAATAAGACTGAAATTTCAAAAATAGGGGCTAATCTTTTGTTTATTGGGGTGTATATACCTAGTTAATTGGGCGAATTAATCTTAGATTTGAAACCGCACAAAGCAAACATAACGTATAGATGTAATCTTGCAATCCTCATGGGATGTCACAAGCTTCTTTTTCCCGATTAGAGTCCCGTAGGCTTAACCTTGATTTCGGGGACATCCCATTTCCGGCTAGACCCATAGGAGTCGGTTGGTCGTGATAGAATGCTAGGAAGCCCAAAAAATTGAAATCCATCAACCGAGATTTCGGGTCACGGGTTGGTCACGCCCGTGACCGACTCGTCATGCCCGTGACCTAGGGCGTGACTCCTTCGATGATCGTCGACCTCAGGGAGATGATCGTCGGGCGCAGAATTTTCAACCCGGGCCTGTCACGCTCGTGACCTATGTGTCACGCCCGTGACCTAGGGCGTGACCCCTTCGACGATCGTCGATCTCAGCGGGACGATCGTCGAAGCGCAGAATTTGCATCATGGCCCTGTCACGCCCGTGACCCAGGTGTCACGCCCGTGACCAGGGGCGTGAACCCCTTCGGCGATCGTCGATCTCAGCGAGACGATCGCCGAGTGCGGGATTTGCCTAATTACCCTGTCACGCCCGTGACCCATGTGTCACGCCCGTGACCTAGGGCCTGACCACCCTTCGACAATCGTCGATCTCAATTCGACGATTGTCGAACTAAGAATTGGCCACCCGGGCCTGTCACGCCCGTGACCTATGTGTCACGCCCGTGACCTATGTGTCACGCCCGTGACCAAGGCCAAAACGTCAGCCAGACTGGAAATTTCGGTAACCGACATCATAATCAATTCTGATTATGGGAATGTACAGTAGGAATATTTATTGGCCGTTTCCGCCTCTAATTATTTAATAGAGAGAGAGTGTGAGGTCCAATAGAAAATCGCCACCTAGATCAGCCATTTCATCTTCCACTTTTTCCTCTTCCCTACATCATAACCGAAACGTTATTAAGAGAAACATTCATGGCATCATCCTTTCCCCTCCCCACTTGGAGATCTATAACAGCCTCCTTAGAGCAAGAGGAGAAGGTTACACGCTCGATCAAACAGATTCAGATTCCTCCCCTTGTTGTTGAAGAATTCCTGGCGATGCCGCCACCGCGCAAATGGCTTCCCGACGGTCTGCACGCCTCCAGCCCGCGAACAAGGTCCTCCCCGCCCTCTTCTTCTACGGATAGATCTTAGAAATCATTAGGAGAGATTTTGGGCTCAAAAGAGCCGGATCGGGTGAGCGTTTCCATGGTTTTCCAAAAAATTTCATGGTGGCGGGTTCGCCGGAAACCGCCTCTCCGGCGGCAGTGCCGCCGCCCGACGGTAGCCCTCACCTCAACAGAGGTGGTGGTGGTGGCCGGCCAGGGAGACGGCTGGGTGGCCGGGAAATAGCTTTAGAAAAGCTACAGGAAGTGTTTGTTTTTCTGATGTTGTGCGGGTTCGGGTAAAGAAGAAGGTGAACAGTAGCATTTAATTATATTATATAATGTATAGTTAGGAATTAAATCCCTTTACTGTATACTAGGTTGAAACTAAAAATTATAGCCCGTAGGGGCTGAAACATAAAAAGTAGTTAATATACAAAATGTAGCCCTTGAAGTCTAGTTTAATTCAAAATTGATTTCACTCGATTTGGAGTCCTGGTTAGACCACAGCACCCTTTTTGGTGAGGTCTATCCATAGGGCTTTCTTGACCTTAGAAAAATTCCCCACTCCAATCAAGTCGTCAAAATGATTTGAAATTTGGGGTGTGGCCTAATCTTACCTATATCTAAGTGCTATCCAAAAATTAGGATTTTTGTAAAATATTTTTCTGTAGTTTTTGGAAAAATTCACTAATCCTAGCATAATTTAATTAGATGGCTAAATAACTTCCAAACCCTCCCAAATTTTGGTGAGTGATCCTTGGGTTTATCATAAGGTTTTGGTAAAAATTTCATCTCAAGATGTTTTGATTAAGTTTTTATCCAACCTTAGGTCGGTCCTTATAGGATAATCTAGGATCAAACACCCCCTTGGTATTTGGGTGGTCATATCACCTCAATAGAGGCTGATATTTTGTCCAAAGGCTGTTTAGGGCATGACACACCCTCCAAGGGAGTTTGGGGTGGTTTGGTGTAGGGTAGCCCTAGAACCCTAGGGAAAATCCCATATTGGTTGTTTTTGGGGTTGTGAAGGTCATGGGGTCAAATGACCTTGGACTGACTTAAAATTTGGTGGAGAGAACTATAGGGCCAGTATAGTTCCCTGGACAAAAGTTTAGGGTATTTGGAGACAGCTAGGCCACCTAAAATCCTAACCCTAGTTTAGGTCACCAACTTTAATTTAAATTATTAAGCTGTCAAATGAACTTTAGATCAAGTAAAATTGGAGTAGGGTGATTTTATAATCTAAATAGCCATGTTATAATTTTGTTGAGATTTTTGGGTTAATTTGTACAGTACTTCATTTACAACTGTAATTGTGCCCTAGATATTTATCTTGATGATTTTGGAATTTATATACACTGGAATGTTATGAAACCTTGGACTAGGGCATCTTATAGCATGTTATACCTTCTGTATTTTTCTTGGAAATTTTAACAGATTATTTTGGGTGCATATTCCTTTAATGTACTAGTTGTGACATGGAGTCAAAAATACAAATAATGTCCAATTACTGTCTGAAAAATTATGAAATTTGGTCAGTGGGTGTTTAAAGTTATGCTAGTCACCCTGTAATTTAATATGGAATTTTAGATGATTAAAAATAGCATCTCCTTCACTAAGCTGGGAAAATTAGCATTTTACATTAAAATAGATTCAGAGCCCAAATATTAGAGAAAAATTATGGGACTTGGTTTCTGATGGTTTTAGGTCACCATAAAGCCTATATAATTTTCTTGAGATTTTTGAATACATATTTACAGTACTTCCTTCATAATATAGTAGAAATGGCCTAAAATGGTAAATTAGGAAATATAGGCCTAAACACCTCTGGAATTTCTCAAAACTTGTAATTGTTGTTTATATGTCTCATAGGAATTTTACTGATTTTATGAAGATTTATTGTTGGCTCATTAGTTCACTTCATGTTCATACTAGGGCATTTGGAATATTAGAATAAATAAATTAAATGCCCGATAAATAGGAAAATTTGGAAATCTTGGTCTGAGCTATATTATGTCACAATAGAGCTCTAGTAGATATTAGAGGAGATTCGGAAGAGAAATTGGAGTACCTCCCCTCATACTCCTTACGTATCTTAGGATGGTCTACATATAGTAAAACCACGGAAACTGAACTAGAGTGGATAATGAACTTTGGGAGATGGAATTTTGGTAGTTTATGGTTGGTTAGGGCAAGCTAAGTTTAAGTCCATTATTGGGGTCAGGATAGGTAGAATGTAAGACTGGTTAAGGTTAAGTAGCGTACGGGAACGACGAAAGATCGTCCACCCCGAGTAGTAGTGGAAGAGTCTTAATACACTAGGGCCAGAGCTAAAGTAACTTAAAAAGGGATCGGGTAATAGGTATCAACCAATAACAATAAGTGCCTTGCGAAAGGGAACGGTTAGCTTCAGCTACCATCATAGTTCTTAGTGCCCTTTGAGAGCCCTTCACGGGGAATACCGGGGGCAGTCCTGGGCTAATGTAAACTTTAGAATTAATAATCTAAAGAGCAACTAGTATAATTAGGGTTGCACACACATACACCCCGATAGTTAGGAAGGTAGAATAATTGGTCTGGTTGCCATTCAGACGGTAGCTCTGAAGGTAGATGCACGGACGGGACAGTCCGGGGAGCCGAGGGCTCGAGGGTTGGTGTACAGAATAAAGGTGGTGGGTCTTCGATATCTGATTGTCGTTCACACCGGCATCGGTACGTTGACTCGGCGGTATGGGACACTTAGCCAAAGAAAGTCTGGTGGGTATAGTCAGCAGTAGTATGCGGATACTCTAGGTTGTGTTCTTTTAGGGGCGTACGGAAGGGCTAGGCCCGGTAGTGTGGATACCCGCCTAGGAGTGGGGGCCCGACCCACTGTCTCCGTTTGCCACTATGGAGGTTCCTGGGAGTGAAGCTAGCTGCCCGAACAGGGGGAACTAAAGGTCTGTGCGCATAGAGTCGTGTGTGTGTGTTGCACTTGCATGAATCATGGCATATCATATCACTACACTCATATTTGCATACAACCGACACCCCAACGTATAAATCGGTATGAGACTTTTTATACGATGGGAGCCTTGCAGAAGACCCCTTAACTTATAAGTTTGTATGGGCATTCATATAAGTTAAGGTTACTTACTTATTTACTTGCTTGTTTACTTACTGTTCTCTAGCTGCCTTTTTATACAATTGCTACTTACTACTTCTCTTCTTTACCACTTGCTACCAAAGGATTGCTAGTTGTACTTTGTTATAGATAGTTGTTAGAATAACTCCCCTGTCACCTGCTTGATTATTCTCCACCTTTGTAGCTTCCCTTACCTCCTCTGCGCTCGGTGCTTAGGAGCCGTAGGGGTAGGGGTAGGGGATGATAGGGCTTAGTCTTTATGACTAATGGTTTTCGAACCACAACATTACAGGAGATCCGGATGGGAGACAGGGACCAGCACTCCAGGGACCGGCACCAGCGGAATACGGTGCGCATGGAGGTGGGTCAGTCTAGCACCGGTGCACCTGCAACCAGCTCCGTGAGTGATTATTACTTTTATAGTTTCTACGATGAGTGATTTGTAGTGAGGACTCTGATGTACTAGGCTCGAGCCCGTTTATCTATATTTCATCTGAACTATATCTTTGCAGTACTTCTGTTATCTATTTCCTGTTATTATCTACTGATGGACCGGTTGTGATTTCACCTTTTTTTCACATGTTTCTGTGGACTTGTTTACATTTATGTATAATTACTTCTCTCTCTTCTGATCGAAAAGGGCCGGCAGAATTGGCGTTTTGTAGTGGCGGCCTTCCCTGAGTCGGTGCCACCGCAAAGCGGCAGTTCTTGGCTAAGACCCCGGTGTTTTAAAAAGAAAAAAAGGGGGGGGTCTTACATCCTTGATGATTTGAATAGCTTGTCACTTGAGATCCCTGAAAGCAAAGAGAGAAAGGAAGGACTCTTGATGGTGATGGTGGTTCCTTCTTCTTCTCTTGAGAGAAATAGTTTTTCTGAGAACTGTTTTCACTGCACTTTTGATGTTTGTAAGCTTTTTCCTGTATGTTGATTGTTGATGGCACACGAGTTTTTGTGTATCACTTTTCTTTTCTATTTTTCTTAGCTCTCTGTGACTGTCTCTTTTCTGAGAGATCCTCAAATGATATCTGTAGTTTGGTCGAATTAAAAAATCTGCAATAAATGCTTAGCCGGAATCTCAGAAATTAAAACAGCAAGTATGCTGTCATATATTCTATTCTATGTCTGTCCCGAGATATAAGTAGTTAATTCCATGAAGGATATTTGTAATCAATGCTGCCAGTAACGGCTCAATTTAAAAGATAAAAGAGCATTGATTATTCAGGAAATTAACGGCTTATAGTAGTATAAGACAAGGAGACAGAAAAGGAAATAATAAATGACAATATGCTTTACAGTTTTCGGTGACCTGACAACAGCTTTTGTCGAGCTGAGAATGGCTTTCGTCGACCAGAGCTCTGTGAACAAATGCACTGCAAAACTTGACTTATTATGTACACTAAGTTCGTCGACCTGAGAACAACTGCTCGTCGAGCTGAGATCCAAGATCGTCGAGCTGAGTCTTCAGTCTGTACTTAGAATATTTTCTGATATTGAGTATTGAAGTAATGATCTGGCATTGAGTGAGATGTCCTCTGGCTTTGAGTGTTAGATCACCATTCTGGTGTTGAGTAATTTAATATTATTGAGTCATTGATAGCGTTGAGAGGGTTGAGTGAACTTTGGCTCTGAGTAAACTTTTGCGTTGAGAGATCTTTGGCTTTAAGTGAACTATGGCGCTGAGTCAATTTTGGCGCTGAGTCAATTTTGGCGCTGAGAGCTGAAGTGTAAGTCAACCAGAGGACAGAGTTCATCGACCTGATGTTCTTAGTTCGTCGACTGAAGTTTTGATAGAGGATTTATTACTATGTTCAGAGATTATCGAGATGAGATCTAAGTTCATCGAGCTTAGCTCAAAGAATTATCTCTGGGTTAGTCGAGCTGAGCACGACGATCGTCGACCGGAGTTCGACGAACGCAGATCTCCTTTTTATTAAGTCTTGAATCTTCTAAGTCTTGAGTCTCTGGCAGTGTTGGAGGCTGGTCCTTTGAACTATTGCCTTAAGGGACTAGACCTAGACTCTAAGACACAACTATGACCCTGATCTAAACATGTTGGTTCATATCCTAACTCAGTGAACCTTGCCCAAATTCAACTAGGGGTTCCAACAAGAGGCCTCTCTGGGCTTGGCTGCTGCTGTTGCTGTCTTCTTTGACTTGGATGCTACTAGTTGCTGCTCTGAGATTCTGACCTTGAAGGTCTGTCTTGGCTGTCCTTAGAAGCTTTTGGATAATGAGAAGAAGGCTTTTGAGAATGAGGAACAGTACCTGCTGCTCCTGCTGCTGGAGGAGGAAGAGGAGGTGGAGGTCCTCTCCTAGATCTTGGAGGTGAATTATATATCTTCATTTTCTTCCTCCTTTTTTTGCTCATTTTTGGAATATCTCATCCAATGTGGATGATCTGGATTGAGAGTAATCCAATGCAGAATATAGTAGGGGATATCAGCAGTAGATGAATGTTTAGGAGCAACCTTTGCTGGAGCCTTCTTCTTCAATTTTCTCTTTTTAGAACTTGATTCCTCTAACTCATCAAATTCTGCATCATCAGAATCTTCTGCAGGTTTATCATATAGATCATCTAGCTATTTAAGCAATTCAGATAAATCAAGAGCTTGAACTTCTGGATGTGTATTTACAACATCTGTATCTGTTGTCTGTATATGTACACTATCATCTTGTTCCATATCTTGAAAAAGGATGTCATCGAGATTAGGCATAGGAGTTTCATCCCAAGCATAATTAGGATGGGAAGAAACTGGCTCTATAATGTCTATTATTTTATCAGTTACTATAGTCTTAAGGACTTGATTATTACTGCTAGAAAAATCTTCAAGGCAGTTTCTTATTTGTTTTAAAACTGAAAGATCAACTGGGCAGTATAACATACTATAGCTTTAGAAGTTCATGCTCAAAAACTAGAAAACCATTGTGCAGAGTATCAAAATAAGATAATAAACACTGCAAGTTAACTATAGGATGAATAAAGACATCACCAACAATAACAACTTCTGCTTTTGCTGCTTCTCCTGAACTTATCATCTCTATATCTGAATCAAAAACTTCTTCTGCTGCTGGGACTGAAATTGCAGAATTGTTTGGAGCTTCTTCATAAACCATCTCCCCCTGCCTAGATCTAGGAAGACCTGAATCAAGGCCCCCAAAAGAAGGGAAAAAGGAGGAAGAAGACAGCGCAAAGGATAGAGCAGAGATAGAAGCTACAAGAGGAGCTATAGCTTCATTTATCAGCTTTTTGAGTGTGGGGGTAATAAATTCAAGAATGTTAGCAGAAATAGAAGAAAAATCAACTTACATAAACTCATTAGGATTCTGAGTAGATGTTGAAGGTTGATTGGAAGTAAAAGGAATGGAGGTAGAAAGGATGGAGTTGTTACCACAGTTAGAGCAGAGATAGAATGTTTGAGGAATGGATGATAGAGGAATGACAGTAGGAGTGTCATCGAGAATGATTTCCTGGATTGGTGAGTGTCATGGAGATATTTGAGATGGAGTTGAATGTTGTGGAGATGAATTTAGTAGATAGAAGTAAGGAGGAGATGAGAGTAGTGGAGATGTAGGTAGAGACAGATGAATTGGTGATTCTAGATCAATTGAAGTGGATGGAATATCTTCAGATGTAATAGGTGGTAGAGGTGACTGAGGAAGAGGGTCATCAACAGGTGGAGTTGATGATGTAAGTTGTTTAAATATAGAAGATAGTGGATAATGTTGTGGAGATGGTTGAGGAGAAGAAATAAGAGGAGCAAAAACTTCTACTAGGGTTGGGTGAGAGGTTGTAACAGCCCTTCTGCTCTCATAAGCTGTCCTACAGGATACAGACCTCGAATGATTAGCGATAACCCTCTCCCATCTTCCAAACAAGGCAAGAGTCAGCCTTTTGGATGCATTAATTTGGGTGGTCTATGAGACCAGGAGTTCAAGGCACTTAGCCTGTAGAAAAATTCCTAGTACCCTACCATAACAGACATCCTTCTTATTAATTTTCTTCTTAATTGAATCGTTTGTGTGTTTTAATATTCCATTACATTTTGCAGGAAATTTATCTCTGAGTTAGTAGATCCATTTGTGTATTGAGAGAGTAGATCCGGTTATGGATCGTGTTTGTATATCTTGTTTATGGATCGAGTTGTAGATCTGGTTGTGGATTGAGGTGTAGGAGAGTTTGTTCTCTGAGGTGTTGGAGCATTGCTCTGAGTTGTAAGAATGTGATAATATGAGAAAGGTGAAGTAGCCGAATCCATCCCTTTGTGGTAGATAGGCGAGGCAGGACAGTGGGCATACCCAATACAGGTAACTACTATAGATCTCTGTGTTTGTGTGCTGGTTTATTTTTGTGTTATTTTTTAATCCGCAAAAAGATAAAACATCGCCTATTCACCCCCTCTCCCGATGAGTTAGGTAGACGCTAGATACTTTCAACTTGACAGTTTGTCTCTTCTGTATAGTGAGTCTTTTCAGCTGAGGATCATGTGCCTCTTTCTTACTGCTCTTAGAAGAGCTGCTTCATATTATTTGCTCAGTGATGAGTAAAGCCAGCTTGTTCTCCTCATTATTCTACTAAAGTGGCAGCAGTACTCTATCCCATCAGTCAGACATCTTAGGGCTTCAATGGTTGGATTCTACTGGTCTGATTATCCAGTCAGATGCCACTTGAAGAACTTCACCCAAGACATATGTACTTTATCCTCTTTCAAAATTGCACACAACATCACACCATCCTCTTCCTCTTGGGCAGTAGGACGAGTAATCTTGATGGTCTGTTTATCCATCTCCAACTTCACACCTGTTGGCTGCAACCTTTTGTGACTCCTCTTTCTGACCCACTAAAGCTTACTTCTGGTCCATCTTTTACAGGAGTATGATCCTTCAGTTGGCTCTTTGTTCCAATCTTATTCCTAGAACAACAACTGTCCAAGTACCATATAGGGGTATGGACACTTGGACTATCCAGTAAAATAGAGTTTTACCTCACCTTAGGACCCCTAATACTTATTGGGTCCTAGGTTCTAATTATCCTGAAAATGATCATGCCTTCCTGTAAATTTTCTGACAGGAAGACTAACACTAGCTCTATCACGAAGGCTTACCCTTTCCCTTGGCACACTAGGTTTGTTCCTACAATCCATGGCAAAGTGGCCCACTTTGCCACAACAACAACACTCTTGGATGTTATATCTCCTCTTCTGAACAGTCTTTGAGGAGTGAAAGCCATCATTAGCATCCTGCTTAGAGGGGAGTGTTGTAGCCTTCTTCTTATTTCTCTCAGCAAGAATCTGACTAAAGGTGAGTCTACCAGTAGAAGTCTTGGATTACTCTGAGATTCATTAACAATAGTCTTCTTTGTAGTTGATACGCTATTAATGGCCTTAGAGCTATATAACTCAACCTTACTGAATGACTTACCTTTGGTATGGGTTTTTTGCTGGAAGAGCCTGAGAATAGGCCACTGTCATCTCCTTGAGTGTAGGGGCTGGAGCACCAAATACAAATTGTTCATAATGGGCCATTTGGACTTTTTCATGGGGAGCCTTCTGTGCACTCAAACTCATGCCCTTTCTTCTTCCATTGTAAGATACACTTGTACTCTTACATGTAGAGTTCCCATTCTTGTAGTGACCATGCATTCATTCTTTGCCATACCTGTTGGAAGGGAGGATTTCCTTGTGAAGGGTGGCCTGAGTCACTACAAGAGCTTTGCCTTTCCCTTTGGAATGGTCAACTTTAGAATTCCACTTGAACTATAAACCCCTCTTATCTTTTTGAGAGGTGAAGGAGTTAATCAGTGGTAAAACTTTTTTGGGCTTTGAAAAACTAGACACAATCTTTTATCCTTTAGGAGTTTCTCTACAAGATCCAAGATAATCTTGTTCTTCTGGCTTATAGTCTCAATTTGGGTAATTGAGATGTCCTTTAGTTGGCTGACATTCCTAGCATTCTGATCCAGCAAGGATGCTGTCTCAGTCTGTTGGGCAGCAGCTAGCTGAAGGGAGGTGAACTCGTCAGCTTGCTTTTTGGACAACTTCATGTTGTTCTCAAAGCCTCCAAAATTTCACCATACTGGTCAATCAATTGATTGACATCTACCTTAGACTCAGAGTCATCTAGGGCACTTACAATGATATTTTGTGCCCTCTTGTCCATAGTTGCCAAGATAACTTCATCTCTAGTCATTTAAGTATAACTCTTTGGAGTTTGGACATCTGCATCTAAGACAGAGACCTTCATGGGGATGAAGGGTCCTTGAACTGTTACAAAGATCCTAGAATCAGAGGCTTCCATGAACTGCCTGACCATCTCTTTTTAGATCACAAAGTTCTCCTTTCTGTACACTTAAAGCTCCATGTAGCTCCACTCCTTATGGTTCTCTCCTGAACCCATAAGTACTATACTTTTAGCTACCCATTGATATCTACTTAGACTGTTACGTCCTTTTTGAGTAACCTCCCTCTGATACCACTTGAAAGTTTTAAATTTCAAGGATAGCTAAATCACCTATAGGGGTGAATAGGTTTTCTAGTCTTCTATGACTATCTTTTTGTTTTTTTCTTTAAGTTCTTTGTGAGTTAGTAGTTTTCTGCTTTCAAGACACACCACAAAGAGCGCACATAGAATTTATAGTGGTTCCTCAAATTATGTGTACGTCAAATGTCTCTCCCACCTTTCTAACAGATTGTTAGACAAGGCATTTCACCAAATCTCGGCTCTTAAGATCTTACAACATAGATCCCGCCGAATATTTCAGTCTCTTTCAAGACTTACCTCAGGCATAAATCCCTACCTCAGATCCAAGACTGGATCCTATAGCTCAGTGATCCAAAGATCATCTACCTCAGACATGATCACAAGTACTACACTCAGGCTATGGAGGATAGCCCTACCTCATAGAGAATGACTATCCTATAGCTTAGGCATAAAGGCCCTACCTCAGATCTAAAGGATCCTACAACTCAGGCACAAGTGTCCTAGAACTTAGAGAGAATGACTCTCCTACCACAAAGAATAAATCTCCTACAGCTCTGGCCCTCAAGCCCTACCTCAGATCAATAATTGGATCCTACTCTCAGCCTTTATAACTTCAAGCTTACATCTCAAATCCAAAAGGATCCTACAGCTTAGATCCAAGAATGGCTCCTACAGAGGGAAAGGTTGGCTGGTGTAGATTTAACTCCAGAGAAAATTTCTCTAAGCCTGGCTTCCTGAGCTAAGATGAACTCAGCCATACCTTCTTCACAGTAACAATAAACTAATCTTCAGGCTGACATGGCTTGTTCTGAGAAGTATCTTGCAGAGAAGAAGTTTTAAACTTGCTCTACTTCTTCTTCCCTTCTTGGACTAAGTAGATTCTGTCCAGTCTCCTTCTTCTTCACATCTTCTAGAAAATGTTCTTCAGAAATGTTTAGCTGGAACAGTGAAGTGACTGCAGGTAGGGTTAGCCCTTATTGCTCCTTCTTTCTCAGAGATTCACTCTGAACTTGTTGTTGACTGTGAAGATGATAACAGCTCCCTTGGATTAACTACTCTGTTGTAGCTAGGGTTAGACCTGGCTTCTTCTTCTTCTTCAGAGAGTTCCTTTGAACTTATTGGTGTAGGTGAGAATGGCACAAACTCTCTTCTTTCAGCTTCCAGATATTACAGCTAGGGTAAACTGTAACAAACCCATCTATTAAATAATATATAATAGAAGGTCCGGCCGGGTCCCCACATAATATGTCACAAACAGGCGGCGATGCTACAGGTTAATACCAAAACATATTCGCATCTTAACTCAAAGCATGCTAGCGGAAGCTGAAGATTATTATTGAACTCAACAACCACGAATGTCCACTATATATAAACAACCATATTTATATATCACCCCGAAAGAATGTACAATAAATACACAAAAGTATGATCTTAAGGCCTTACCGTTAAGCTTTACAAGCGTGGATTAAAAACATCGGCACGCAAGCTGGCCACACATGAAAATAACAAAGTTCTTTACTCAGCCTTCGAGGGCCAATTACATTAGCAGCAGTAGCAAGGGCTTCAGCCTGCTATTTCGCGCTCGGCTCTCCAGCACGTGCACAAGGACAGCCCACCAGAATGGTTGTAAACAAGGCAACGGTCAGCATTCAGTTGACAAATTTATAACGACCCTACCCCTTTCCCGGAACTGTGGTATTCCTTCCCTGTAGGCATAATATTTTAGAAACAGATATATCACACAATGTGCACTCACGCACAATTAATATATCACAAATGTCGACCATGCGGCCCGACGCTCCGTGCACTCAGGGCACATTCTTGTTGTACCGGAAATACTAGGGTCCCACCACCGTTCAAGGTCCAAAACCCAATAGTATTGAGCTTTTAGTCTTAATAGCGCCCAGGCCTGAGACTCTCATTATGCCACCGACGAAAGCCCAATGCCTTGACGCTCTCTTGTCAAGCCGACATAACGCAGGTCCAGCTCCACCCTTACCCGTTGCTCAAGTCGCCATACTATCGCTGAATACTGGAGTACTCATGGCCCAACGCCAGACGTGGGTCGCTTTACCTTTCCTGTTCGGCACTAAGTCTTTTAAGAGATCGCAGCTCACAATAGCCAAACAATCCACCAAGGAATGGCTTCACAATCCAAAAGGGGAGCTAATGCCAGCATTCCTCGTGGTCTCTTGGCGGGTTCAAAAGAAACTCTCTTTCTGCACCCAAACTCAACCCAAACATAGCATACAACACAAGAATCACGAGGGTATTTTCCTGGAATTCCACTCCAGTACTTCATGTTGCTATCCTTCACAGACATAACCCATCAACTTCACAACATACACGTTTATACGTGGAGTCTTCTCCGGTGCACAAAATAAAACATCACCAATCAAGACCAACCTGTCCAGATGGGCTTCACACAGCATGTCTATAACGTACTACAAATTTCCGAATCAATATGCAAGATTAGGTATTTCAAGAATAAACCCAAGGAAATATCTCAAAAGCCACCTTTTGTTGGGGGAAACCCATGCACATGCAAAACTAAGGACATCACATGTCCAAGAATAAAAGATCATTGCCCTTAACGATCTCTTTGAAGCCATGGAAAACTATTCGGATGAAAAACACCGCAACGGCCTTGCCTCCACTGTAAGACCCCTTTTTTTGCAACAACCACCGGGGTCTTAGGCCCAGAACCGCTATTTTGCGATGTCACCATCCTCCGGGATGGTCAACACCACAAAACGCCGATTCTGTCGGCCATCTTAATCACCATCGACTGAAGAAGTAGTAATAAGGACATAAGTGTCCAAGGCTACAATATCAAATAAAGAGGAAATCACAACATCATATAGTCCACAACATAACAGTCTAAAGTAAATGGTAAGGTAAAATAGGAAAAGCGGGATTATGCCAAGTACATGTAATCCTCACTACAAGTCACTCGCGGAAGCAAAACTAAAATTAAGTGTCACCATAACTGTCACTAAATTGAGAGCACCCTAGCTAGACTGGCCCATCTCCACCGACTTTGTACTCTGCTGGTACTGCATCTCTTGGTGCTTCTTCCTTTTTAGCATGCAGTCGCTGCCTTGCAATCCACATCTGCGTCTATGTCTTCGGCCTCCTGGCCACTGAGCTGGTGGGAGCCCACCCATCACGGGGCATTTGACCCGTGTATGCCCCGACTTGTGACAATGGTAGCACGGCCGTAGGTCAACTCTATCGGAATCTGCAAAACCCGTGTCTCTTCCATATGGTACTCCTAAAATGTTGTGGTTCAAAAACTGTTAGTATAAAAGAATAAGTCCTATCATCCCCCACCCCTCCCCCATGGCTCCTAGGCACTCGACAGAAAGGAGTGAAAAGGAGGACCAAAAGTAGGGCGTAATCAAGCAGGTGACATCTACCCTAAGGAATAAAATAATAAAGTATGGCAGGGGTATCACAATATTTAAACATGAGTAAACAAGTGTGTAACAAAAGTAAACAGTAAGGAGTAGTAAGTAAGTAATAGCAACAAGAAATGTAACCATTGATTTATAGGGATTACCCCTATAGACCAAGGGGTCGTTTTGTAGGTCCTATCGTATAATACGTCCCATACCATTTTATACGATAGGTGTCAGGAGTTAAATGCAATGATTATGCTATGACTTGCAAGTATGCTATGGTACGAACATGCAAGTGCAACTCACACGCACGACTCTATGCACACAGACCTTTAATTCCCCTTTTTTGGAGTTAGCTAAACTCCCAGGAGACTCCGTCGTGGCAAAATGGAGACAGTGGGTTGGGCCTCTCCACTCCTAGACTTGTAATCACACTACTCAGCCTAGCCCCTCTCGTACGTTTCCGTACTATTCCTAGCAAACCAGCTAGTCTCCTGAGTCAATGTACCGACGACGGTGTGATCGATCGTCCAATAGCGAATACCCACCACTATTATGCACATGTAACCATGACAGTTTATATCTAACTATAGTACCGAGCCTCCAGCTCTCTAGACTACCGAGTCTTCTAGTTCACCAAGTTCCCGAATATCCAGCACCCCGGACTTCCTAGTCTATACCAAGTCCCCGAGCATCCAGCTCCCCGTACTTCCAAGTCTATTCCAAGTCCCCGAGCATCCAGCTCCCTGGACTTCAGTCAACCAGCAAACCCATCCACCATGGTTCTAAGTTATTCATTCACTACCTATTTATCTCACTACGTGTACAAGTGTGAGTGGAAGGTGAAGCTATTATTAAGGTTGCACTTGTCCATATTAAACCTAAGGTTTAAGGTTAACCCTGGACTTCCCGAGGTCTACTCGGTGAGGGTCTTGTAGCGGTACTAGGAACTATGATGGGATGAAGCCCCAAGTTCCCTTTCCAAGGCACTTAATGTTATTGATTTCTCCCCTTGATCAAACATCTCTTTTATTTCAGTGTGACTACCCTAAGTGTGTTTAAGCTCTCCGAGTTAACCTATTTAAGACCTATCAACTACATGCAAACCATGCTAAGATACATGGGGCTCCTATTAGGGGGTACCCTAATTACTCTTCCAATAGATCCCTAACAATTGTTGGGAGTCTACCATGACCTATTAAGACTAAATCCCGAGTCTCATAATTTTCCTAATTATGTGGGCATTTAATTTAATTAACCCTAGACTCCAAATGCCTTACTTTGAACATGAAGTGCTCTCTTAATTTAGAAACAAATCACCAAAAAATTATGATAAATACTAAGTGACATTTAAACATTAAATCCAATGTTTGAGAATTTTGAGAGGTGATTAAATTTGCCTTCCATAATTTAGAACTTAAGGACAATAATCCCATCTAGTGAAGAAAAGGCCATCAATATTGGTCTAAAAATTATAATAAAATTCCAGTGTGACTATCATGGCTTAAAAACACCCTAAAAGTAGTCTCATAATTTTTACAGTGAATATTATCCCCTAATTTAATTTATAACCATTAATTCCATAACCATTTGTAAATGAAGCAAGTACTGTAAAAGCTCATTTAATAATTATAAGAAAATTCCAGAAGTCTGACAACAATCTAATATCAACAGTAACCAAGTTTTACAATTTTTCTCACACCTAAGGGGCTCTGAATCTAATTAAATATAAACTTCCAAATTTACAGACTTGTGAAGTAAGTACTAGTTGTATCCATCTAAAAATCATGGGAAAATTACAGGATAATTATAATGGTCAGAAACACTCACTGACCTAATTTCATAATTTTATTGACAATATTGGGGCTCTGCTTCTATTTTTTATCAGAAACTACAAATAATAATTTTATGAAGCAAGTACTTGAAACAGTCCTCCAAAAATTTAAAAAAAAAGTACGAAGGGTTCTAACATCGTATAAAATGTCTTATTCCAAGGTTTCACAATTTTGCAATAAACAGAAACTTCACAATCAACATAATAATCTTTAAGGGAACATCTAAGATTGAAAAGGAAGTACTTATTTTATTAGCCCAAAAATTCCACCAAAATTATTTTAGGAATATTTATACTATAGAACTACCCTTCCCAAATTTCAAGTGATTTTAAAGTGATTTGATAGCCTAATAATCCAAATTAGGTTTGGTGCCCTAAACTAGGGTTAGGGTTTGAGGGGGTTAAAGGCTTCCAAATTCCCTAAAATTTTAACCAAAGGACTATACCTACTCTATGGTCCTCTCCACCAATTTTCAAGTCATTCCAAGGTCATTCGACCCCATGACCTTCAAACCTTAAAAATCTCCAAAAAGGAGCCTACCCTAGGGTTCTAGGGCTACCCTACACATTACCACCCCAAATCCCACTAGAGGGTGTTACATGCCATATAAAATCAGTGTCCAAAATACCAGCCTCTGTTGAGGGGATTTGACCACTCAAACACCAAAAAGAGCACTTTGACCTAAATAACCTTATAAGGGTAAACCTAGGGTTGGATCAATACCTAACCAAAACATCTCCAAATGAGATGATATTTTAACCAGAGCCCTAGCATTCTCTTTAAGACAACCCACCCAAATTTGGGGAGTTTTGAGATGTTTAGGACACCTAATTAATTTATTCATGGATTATTAAATTTTTACAAAAAATATAGAAAAATACACTCCAAAAATTCCCATTTTTGGATAGGTTCTAGGTATAGGTAAGAGTGACACCTATCAAAAATTTCATGTTAATTGGATGGCTGGATTGGTGGGGTCACTCAAACCAAGTTCTGGTCAGGCCTATGTATAGACCCCACCAAAACAGGTTCTGTGGTCAAACCACTTACCCAAATGGGTCGAAATTAATTTTAAAATAATATACACTCGAAGGCCTACAACTTTCGTGACTGGCCTTTTTTCCTAAATCGGCCTCTAAGGGCTTCATTTGGTAACATCAAAAAGTGTGTTAAAAAAGGGATAATAAATCATTATATTTTATATATGAATAATACTTTATTAAGAAGGTACTGTTCATCTCCTCTTCCCAAACTAAACCCGAAAAACATGCCCTAAAACCTGTTGCATTCCATCGCCTATTGCCGGCCACGTGGCCACTTCCCTGGCCAGCCACCGCCATCACTACCTCGGTTGAGGTGGTGGCTATCGCGGGGCGGTGGTTTGGCCGCCGAAGGTGGTGGTTTCCGGCGAACCCGAAAATCCATTTTCATGGCTTTTTCCATGAAAACTCGAATTGGATTCGGCTCGGTTGAACGCAAATCTTATCTCTAAAGATTCCTAAGATCTAACCCTTGAAGAAGGAGTAGAGGAGGACCTTTTTTGGGGTTCGACGGCGGCGGTGGCGGCAGTTTGCTATAACGTTTTTCCTCTCCGGCGAACTTGCCCGATTCCTCGTTCTTCCACAAAAACCATTGATCTCATATGCTATTTTGACTGACAAGGACGTTTTGAAGGAGATGGAATAGTCAAAAATGAGAATAGGGGGCTGTATATTGGGTTTGATATTTTTTTCATGGGAGGGAAGGTGAAGGGTGGTTGGCCATGGTGGTTGGGCTCCTCTCATTAGTGTTCGGTGGCTAGAATTGATTGCATCTTCATCCCAAGAGGCAAGGGAGATGAATGGGAGAAATGAGGAGATGAATGGAGTGACCTATGGTCTCCCTCCATAACTCCACTCTCTCTTTCATCTTTCTCTCTCCTCCATTAAAGAGAAAACTCCCATTTTCTCTCTCCTACTCACCATCCACGAATTTGCTCATCGTCCTAGCCTATTGGCAGCCCATAAAATACTAATTAATAATTAGGATGGGGTTAGCCCAAGTGGGGGAAATGTGCTTGAGCTTGAGTTAGCCCATTTGGGCTAATTTGACTTAAATCTTGGATAGAGTTGTCCTAGGTCAACTTGACCATTTGGGTTGACCCAAATGGGTCCTTAGTGACAAATTGGCCTCCCCTAAGGTCTAGGTAGGGTTTGGTAGGGGTTTCTTGGCACCTTGGAGGTCACTTGTCCCTTGGTAAGGGCACTTTGACCTTTTTAGGGCTAAGGTTGATTTGGGTCAACTTAGCCTCTTTGGTTGACCCCAATGAGACCTTGGTGACCCATTGACCTCACTTAAGGTCTAGGAAGACTTAGGTAAGGTTGATTGGGCAAATTAGGGGCACATTGACCTTAGTTATGGCACCTTGCCCATTTTAGGCCTAGGATGATCCTAGGAAAACTTGGCCATTATGGGTTGATTTCAATGGACCCTTAGGGCTCTAATCGACCTTCAAATAGTTTAGGGATATTGTGGTGGGGTCATGGAGTCATGGTGAAGTCCTATGGTCATCCTAAACAAGTGTTTAGAATTCTACATTTATAGACCATTGTGATCTCCACCTTCATGCCTAAGCTCACTTTGTCTTCTTGGGCTTCTTAGGGTTTTATCATGACCTAGTCATGACAAAACCACTCATAGGGGTCTAGCTGGAAATGGGATGTTACAAATCCTAATATACAAACAAATAATTTCATCCCCGAAATTTAGGTTAGGCTTGAGGGAGCTCTACTGAATGTATCATCCCAAGGAGACAAGTTAAACCAGAGATGAAGAGCTCTAGAAACCTCTACTTCATCGCTTCCAGAGATTCCTCAAGTACACTCCTCCTATCCATGGTTCGATCATCAGACCTTTCCTAGCTGGACCCTCTTGTGCCGCAAGGCCTGCACCGTCATATCGTATATCCTGGAAGTCTATAAGCAGACTGATCGAACCTTCCTCCCATACCAACCTCGAGACATTGTAGTCCAACTCATGTTGTCCCATATTTACTACTCATATTAGCTCTTAATCACATATAGATCTAGAATTTCTTCCAAATACTGATCACCGTATTTATGAGGTCTTCATACTTAAACTAATTCCTAGAATCATGAGGCGATTGTAGAGTATCACCTTTGCCGGTGGTTTTAGGGTAAAATCTTCCAAAATAATAAGATTCGTCATGAGTTAATTTCATTATACGAACGATCACATTAACCCATTACTTCTCGTAGTCATGAATCTTCAAAAGTTGACAGTCTTATTATCGAAGCTCTATGTCCTATACTTGATATCATCAAGATAATAATTAAAGAATCATTACTTAGATGGACACTTTTTAACTAATCATTATACCCAATTTATAATTTCCAGGGTTAATATACTTCAAATTTCCTCGAGCATTTGTTCCATTAATGACGTTTAACCCTAGTCCTTATAACATTATAGGTCGTCAATCCAAACACATTTTTATCACAATCTCGTCTCTGTCTGAATAACCTCGAACATTGTCAAGTTCAACCTCACCATGTTTGTGGCACTATAATAGCTATCGAGGTCCAAGGGGCCCTAAGCCGGTATAAACTCCACCAAGAGCCAAGCCCCCAATTGATAAATAAGACAATCCCCTACTGACTCCGGGATAAGTATCTCCATATGTTATATTCACCCTAGGTATTCCCACAATCTTTAGGGCATGTAAACCTAGACTTGGATTCCATCTTCAGACTTGTCGACATTCTCCATACTTTAACTCTTCAATTCACCGGTTGCGACAATTTCCTCAAGGTCAACATGTGACCTAATCCAAAATGATCTCGCACTAGGATCTGCCCCTAGTTACTTCGGGTATCTGCGTACCTTAATCCTACCTAAGGCCTACTATTGGCTAGGCTACTGTTGGGATTGTCAAGGTAAGCTATTTTTCCTAATTGGGTTGAGTCTAACTCCTGCAGTAGGCGGTCTACCTAGGTTTGTTATGAGTGAACATTTGCATGTGATTACCCCCCCCCATAGGCCCACCACTGCTTTCGCTGCTCGTTTTTCCTCAAGCTAAGCTCACGCGGGGTGGTGCATGGTTTGTGGACTTCTTCTCTTTGGATCGAGGTTTCCTATGATACCACTTGTAAGACCCCATTTTTTTGTAACAACCACCGGGGTCTTAGGCCCAGAATCACCGTTTTGTGGTGACACCATCGTCCGGGATGGTCGACACCACAAAATGACGATTCTGCAGGTCATCTCAATCACCATCGACTAAAGAAGTAGTAATAAGGATATAAGTGTCCAAGGCCACAATATCAAATAAAGAGGAAATCACAACATCATATAGTCTAAAACATAACAGTCTAAAGTAAATGGTAAGGTAAAATAGGAAAAGCGGGCTTATGCCTAGTACATGTAATCCTCACTACAAGTCACTCACAGAAGCATAACTAAAACTAAGCATCACCGTAACTGCCACTGAACCGAGAGCACCCAAGCCTGACTGGCCCATCTCCACCGACTCCATACTCAGCTGGTACTACATCTCCGGGTGCTTCTTCCTTTTCGGTCTGCAGTCGCTGCCTCGCAATCCACGTTTGCGTCTGCGTCTTCGACCTCCTGGCTGCTGAGCTGGTGGGAGCCCACCCATCATGGGGCATTTGACCCGTGTATGCCCCGGCTGGTGATAATGGTAGCACGGTCGTGGGGTCAACTCTGTCGGAATTTTCAAAACCTGTGTCTCTTCCATATGGTACTCCTAGAATGTTGTGGTTCGAAAACCGTTAGTCTAAAAGACTAATTCCTATCATCCCCCACCCCTCCCCCATGGCTCCTAGGCACCGGGCAGAATGGAGTGAAAAGGAGGACCAAAAGCAGGGCGTAATCAAGCAGGTGACATCTACCCTATGGAATAAAATAATAAAGTATGGCAGGGGTATCACAATAATTAAACATGAGTAAACAAGTGTGTAACAAAAGTAAAATGTAAGGAGTAGCAAGTAAGTAATAGCAATAAGAAATGTAACCATTGATTTATAGGGATTACCCTTTTAGACCAAGGGGTCGTTTTGTAGGGCCTATCGTATAAAACGTCCCATACCATTTTATATGATAGGTGTCAGGGGTTAAATGCAATGATTATGCTATGACTTGCAAGTATGTTATGGTACGAACCTGCAAGTGCAACTCACATACACGACTCTATGTGCAAAGACCTTTAGTTCCCCTTTTTTGGAGTTAGCTAAACTCCAAGGAGCCTCCGTCGTGGCAAACCGGAGATAGTGGGTTGGGCCTCTCCACTCCTAGACTGGTAATCACACTACTCAGCCTAGACCC
This sequence comes from Platanthera zijinensis, assembly GCA_039513925.1. Classification (NCBI taxonomy): domain Eukaryota; kingdom Viridiplantae; phylum Streptophyta; class Magnoliopsida; order Asparagales; family Orchidaceae; genus Platanthera; species Platanthera zijinensis. The sequence continues at coordinate 154,067,986 of CM077078.1, read as the reverse complement.
TCTCGTACGTTTCCGTACTATTACTAGTAAACTAGCTAGTCTCACGAGTCAACGTACTGACGACGGTTTGATCGATCGTCCAATACCGAAGACCCACCACTATTATGCACATGCAACCATGACATTTTATATCTAACTATAGTACCGAGCCTCCAGCTCTCTAGACTACCGAGTCTTTTAGTTCACCAAGTTCCTGAACACCCAGCACCCAGGACTTCCAAGTGTATACCAAGTCCCCGAGCATCCAGCTCCCTGTACTTCCAAGTCTATTCTAAGTCCCCGAGCATCCAGCTACCCGGACTTCAGTCAACCAGCAATCCCATCCACCATGGGTCTAAGTTATCCATTCACTACCAATTTATCTCACTACGTGTACAAGTGTGAGTGGAAGGTGAAGCTATTATTAAGGTTGCTCTTGTCCATATTAAACCTAAGGTTTAAGGTTAACCATAGACTTCCCGAGGTCTACCCGGTGAGGGGCTCGCAGCGATACTAGGAACTATGATGGGATGAAGCCCCAAATTCCCTTTCCAAGGAACTTAATGTTATTGATTTCTACCCTTGATCAAACCACTCTTTTATTTCAGTGTGACTACCCTAAGTGTGTTTAAGCTCTCTGAGTTAACCTATTTCAGACCTAGCCACTACATGCAAACCATGCTAAGCTACATGGGGCTCCCATTAGGGGGTACCCTAATTACTCTTCCAATAGATCCTTAACAATTGTTGGGAGCCTACCATGACCTATTAAGACTAAATCCTGAATCTCATAATTTTCCTAATTATGTGGGCATTTAATTTATTAACCCTAGACTCCAAATGCCCTACTTTGAACATGAAGTTCTCTCTAAAGTCAGAAACAAATCACCACAAAACTGTGATAAATACTAAGTGACATTTAAACAGTAAATCCAAGGTTTGAGAATTTTCAGAGGTGATTAGACCTACCTTCCATAATTTAGAACTTAAGGACAATAATCCCATCTAGTGAAGAAAAGGCCATCAATATTGTTCTAAAAATTATAATAAAATTCTAGTAGGACTATCATGGCCTAAAAACACCCTAAAAGTAGTCTCATAATTTTTACAGTGAATAGTAGCCCCTAATTTAATTTATAACCATTAATTCCATAACCATTGGTTAATGAAACAAGTACTGTAAAAGCTCATCTAATAATTATAAGAAAATTTCAGAACTCCGAGAACAGGCTAAAATCAACTGTAACCAAGTTTTTCAATTTTTCTCACACCTAAGGGGCTCTTAATCTAATTAAATATAAACTTCCAAATTTACAGACATGTGAAGTAAGTACTAGTTTATCCATCTAAAAATCATGGGAAAATTACATGATAATTATAATGGTCAGAAACACTCACTGACCTAATTTCATAATTTTCTTGACAACATTGGAGCTCTGCTTCTATTTTTTTTCAGAAACGTCAAATCATAATTTTATGAAGCAAGTACTTGAAAAAGTCATCCAAAAATTTAAACAAAAGTACAGAGGGTTCTATCATGATATAAAATGTTCTATTCCAAGGTTTCATAATTTTGCAATAAAGAGAAACTTCACAATCAACATAATAATCTTTAAGGGCACATCTAAGGTTGAAAAGGAAGTACAGATTTTATTAGCCACAAAATTCAACCAAAATTATTTTAGGAATATTTCTACCAGAGAACTACCCTGCCCAAATTTAAAGTGATTTTAAAGTGATTTGATAGCCTAATAATCCAAATTAGGTTTGGTGCCCTAAACTAGGGTTAGGGTTTGAGGGGGTTAAATGCTTCCAAATTCCCTAAAATTTTAACCAGAGGACTATAGCTACCCTATGGTCCTCTCCACCAATTTTCAAGTCATTCCAAGGTCATTTTACCCCATGACCTTCAAACCTTAAAAATCTCCACAAAAGGAGCCTACCCAGGGTTCTAGGGATACCCGACCCCAAACCACCCCAAATCCCATTGGAGGGTGTTACATGCCATATAAAATAAGTGGCCAAAATACTAGCCTCTGCTGAGGGGATTGGACCACTCAAACACCAAAAAGAGCACTTTGACCTAAATAACTCTATAAGGGTAAACCTAGGGTTGGATCAATACCTAACCAAAACAACTCCAAATGAGATGAGATTTTTAACAGAGCCCTAACATGCTCTTTAAGACCACCCACCCAAATTTGGGGGAGTTTTGAGATGTTAAGGGCACCTAATTAATTTATTCATGGATTATTAAATTATTACAAAAACTATAAAAAAATGTACTCAAAAAATTCCCATTTTTGGATATGTGCTAGGTATAGGTAAGAGTGACCACCATCCAAAATTTAAAGTTATTTGGATTGCTGTATTGGTGGGGGCACTCAAACCAAGTTCTTGTCAGGCCTATGTATATACCCCACCAAAACAGGTTCTGTGGTCAAACCACTTACCCAAATGGGTCGAAATTAATTTTAAAATAATATACACTCGAAGGCCTACAACTTTTGTGATAGGCCCGTTTTCCTAATTCGGCATCTAAGGGCTTCATTTGGTAACATCAAAAAGTGTGTTAAAAAGGGGATAATAAATCAATATATTTAATATATGAATAATACTTTATTAAGAAGGTACTGTTCATCTCCTCTTCCCAAACATAACTCGGAAAAAAATGCCCTAAAACCTGTATCATTCCATCGCCTATTGCCGGCCACCCGGCCACTTCCCTGGCCAGCCACCGCAACCATTGCCTCCGTTGAGGTGGTGGCTATCGCGGGGCGGTGGTTTGGCCGCCGAAGGTGGTGGTTTCCGGCGAACTTGAAAATCCATTTTCATGGCTTTTACCATGAAAATTCGAATTGGATTCGTCTCGGTTGAGCTCAAATCTTATCTCTAAAGATTCATAAGATCTAACCCATGAAGAAGGAGTAGAGGAGGACCTTATTTTGGGTTCGACGACGGCGGTGGCGGCGGTTTGCTATAGCGTTTTTCCTCTCCGGTTAACTTGCAAGATTCCTCGTTCTTCAACCAAAACCATTGATCTCATATGTTATTTTGACTGACAAGGACGTTTTGAATGAGATGGAATAGTCAAAAATGAGAATAGGGGGCTGCAAATGGGGTTTTATATTTTTTTCATGGGAGGGAAGGTGAAGGGGTGGTTGGCCATGGTGGTTGGGCTCCTCTCATTAGTGTTGTGTGGCTGGAATTGATTGCATCTTCATCCCAAGAGGCAAGGGAGATGAATGGGAGCAATGAGGAGATGAATGGAGTGACCTATGGTCTCCCTCCATTACTCCACTCTCTCTTTCTTCTTTCTCTCTCCTCCATTAAAGAGAAAACTCCCATTTTCTCTCTCCTACTCACCATCCACGAAATTTATCATCTCCCTAGCCTATTGGCAGCCCATAAAATCATTATTAATAATTAGGAATGGGTTAGCCCAAGTGGGGGAAATGGGCTTGAGCTTGAGTTAGCCCATTTGGGCTAATTTGACTTAAATTTTGGATAGAGTTGTCCTAGGTCAACTTGACCATTTGGGTTGACCCAAATGGGTCCTTGGTGACCAATTGGCCTCCCCTAAGGTCTAGGTAGGTTTAGGTAGGGTTTTCTTGGCACCTTGGAGGTCACTTGTGTAAGATCCGCCTTTTTCTTTCTTGAAGGCAACCCGGATCTTATGCCCAGAACCGCCGCCTTACGGTGACACTAACTCCTGAGTTAGTCGACACCGTAAGACGCTGATTCTGCCGGCTATTATGATCATTTTTCACCAGAGATGCGGAAGTAAAAGTGTATAAACAAACTAATACACAAGTCCACAGAAGTCACAGAGCATTTCATACATATAGAAATGAAAGAGCTACTACAGTCCATAAATGAGTACAAAAGTGAAGTGAAATAGGGCTTATGCCCATATACATCAATAGTAATCAAACTCTCTCTCACAAAATAGAAAGATGTAAACTAGCTATCCACTACATCTCCTCCCACCTGAGGACGTACGGTAGTAGTGTCTGGTGGTGGTGGTAGCTGCTCCTCATGCCCTGCCTCCTCGTCCCGCTAGACATGCTGGTCTATCTCCTCGAACTCCTAAAAAGGGGGAGTCAACGTATGTTAGTCAAAAAGACTAAGTCGTATCCTCAACACCTCCTCCTGTCGCTCTTAGGCACCGAATGGAAGGAGGATGCGGAGGACGACAAGGGGTAGTAAAGTGGAAGCAGGTGACAATTCTAAACTAGCAAGAGTAGGTATAATCTAGCAGTTCTATATATAGTCTAGCAGTTCTATATAAGGTGCAAGTAAGTAAAGACAGTGCAAAAAGAAAAGAACTGCAGTAAGAAGGTAGAACTAGAAGTAAGTGCAGTACGGAAAGGAAAGTACACTACTGCTACTCTTATCAATATCACAGACGTACCTTAACTTATAAAAATGCCCATACAAATTTATAAGTTAAGGTTTCCAGGAATTGTAACTTATCATATAAAAGAGCTCATACTAATTTATATGATAAGGATCTATGGTTGCGTATGCCCTAATATGTATGAATGATTATGATGCAATTTATGTAGCAGGCAAGTGCAACACACACACACGACTCCGTGATCATAGACCTTTAGTTCCCTCTTTTTGAGAGCTTGCATCACTCTCGGGTACTACCGTTGTGGCTACGGCAACAGTGGAGCGGGCTCTCCACTTCTAGGTGGGTATAAGCACTACCAGACCTAGACCCCTCTCATACGCCTCTGTACACGACCCAGGTGCACTCTAGAGTCTTGCGTACGTATTTTGCTGACTACCCGTCAAGTTTGTAGGTCGAGTGTACGTCTTCGGGGATTCCGCAGTATTATATATATAGCATACTGGCCCCTCCACCCGTACCCCTCGCCCGAGTCATCGTACTGCCATCGGTGCATCGAATGGCCAATCCCGCGTGACTTGCCACTAATTTTATGCACATGCAAGGTATTAATCTGAGCTTCCTGCTCCTACTGATATTATTAACACATTCCCTCCAATCCAATTTGGGTGAGCAAGTGCTTGTATCCCTCCAACCTTATGAAACAGGTGAGCAAGCCACTCGTATCCCTCCAACCCGGTTAGGATGAGCTCATTACTTGTATCCCTCCAACCTTATGAAACAGGTGAGCAAGTAATCTATATGAGGTTTCCAACCTTAATAAACCGGTGAACCTATCGCGTAGATCTCCAAACCTATTAGACTACTCTCGTCTAAGGTTTAATACACATAGTAGTTTAGTGTGAATCCCAGGACTGCCCAAGGTATGCCCAATGAAGGGGTCTCGAAGGCACTAGGAACTACGATGGGATGACAAGCCCAAAATTCCCTTTCGCAAGGATAATTACTTTTAGTTGATATCTACCCAAGATCCACAACCAACTCTCATTGTTACTTTAGGATTATTCTAATGACTTAAGATATCATTATCGGAAGGGCGACGGTCTTCCGTCGGCCTCCGCTCTAGTGGTTACCCATAGACTTGCACTTTACTCTCGTAACTAATATGACACTAACCACCAGGGTTATATTTCCAATCACATCTCAATTTCAATCGTCGATCTATCTCCCGATGGGCCCTACGCTATAACTACTTTTACTATGCGCAGCCCATGACCTAATACCACCCTGAAATCGAACTTCTAAATCCTTGGTCCAACTGTCCCCAAATATTTATCCTAAGGTGGTATGGACTAATGAAATGAATGTGTTGATTTTCATAATTTTCCTAGGTCATTAAGGCCTTTAATTAAATCCTCTAAATTATCCCCTAGGTCATTTTACACAAGAAGTAGTATCAATTAAAATCTACTGACCTAAGGAAATTTTCCTGAGTTGCATATGAGTAAAATATTACTATCTACAAGATCTCATAATTTTCCTTTTTATATTTCTAATTATCCCATAATTAATACAAATTCTACCTATTTATCATTTTCCAAATGAAGCACAAGAAATATATACACCAAAATTCCAGGAAAATTACTGAGCATTTATATCACTACTTTATGACTAATGGCAGAGTTTCACTAACTTCTACAGTGTAATGGTCTATCAAAATCCATTCTTAATTATTTACCAAAATGCCATTATGCTAATTAATAAATAACAGTGTATCCAAAAATTCTGATATAATTCTACAAGACTAATGTAACAATTATGCAACTCTAGAATTATTTCCACAATTTTCCAACATGTAATTATACCAATTCATGAACAATTACAAAAAGGGTAAAATAGTCATTTCAATGAATTTTGCTCTAATAATTCTCAAACAGGGATATAAAAATTTTCCTAAGTCAATTAACACCTCATTATTGACTTGACAGATTTTGAGGATTTTCCTTTGTAAAAATCTATTTTTCCAATTTCTTTTCCAAAAAGAGCTATCTTTTGATAATTCCTAATAATGGGATTTTTGATCCCAAAAATCCCATAATTAATTCTAGGGGGTTGGTTATACCCTAACTAATCCCTGGAACATATTCCATGATTTTTGCATGTCTTAACTAGGCTAAATACACAATATTTCATTTCTTGCTAATAGCACCCCAAGGCTATAAGTAGCCAACACATGCAAGTGGGTTAACCCAACATGCAGTGACCAAAATGTGCTTAAATTTCTACCACTGGTCTATATGGTCCCTAAGGGCCAGCCACCAAAATTTGGGGCCATTTGGAGTTAGCTAACTCCAAGAATCACCTAATTAAGCCCTAGGGGTATTTTGGTAATTTTCCCACATTTTATTTCCCAATCAAGCCCATTTTTGGGCAGGGCCTAAATATGCCCTAATTATACCTCTGACCAAAATCTCAGGTCAAGGGGACTTCTGGTTTGGCTTGGGCAGCCATTTGAAATTCTGCAAAATTGCTATTTGCAGCCCAAGCCAAATATTATTTCTCAAACATGCAAGTGAGATTCCTCAACATGCAGTGCATAAATTTAGCCCCAATTTTAACCATGGGTCTAATATACCCATTAGAGGGTGCCACCAAAATTTGGGGCCATTTGGAGTTAGGAAACTCCAAAAATCACATTTATTTATTTTTGGGTATTTTTGTAAAACCTATAGCCAAATGTTCCCCAAAAATTCTGATTTTTCGGGAGGGCCTAGATAATCCTAAATTAGTAACCTAGCCCAAATTTCAGCCCATTTGGACCAAGGGTTTGGGCTGAGGAATTAATTTAATTTCTGTCCTACCCTAGGAGTAGTCCTAGTAAAATGGACCTACAGGGCAGAATACTTAAGCAAATTTGATGAGTAACATGTCAAATCAAAGCTAACACAGAGATCTACAATATTCATGTTGGGAAAAAATTCATCAGGTGGCTATAAGGGCCTTAATATCAACATGCAAAGTAACTGTTAAAATGTTACAGAATTTATCACTATTCATACATTTTAATAATAACAGATTTATTCATAATAACTTAAACCGGCCGCACGAATCTTGAAGCAATCGAACAACCGCTGCTTTTCTTCCCCATGCATGCATGCATGGCCAACCGACGCAGGGCACTTTTGCGGGGCGGTTCCCGGCCATCGCCGGCGGCGGAACCTTCGGCCAAGTCCTTCCCCGGCCTCACGGTGGTCGGGGCTTGAACTGGCCGGCGGCTGGGCGGCGGAGAGCGGCGGACGGCGGCGGCGCAACCAAGCCGAAAACTTCCCGATAACGCCATTTTTTTACAGAATTTCAAGGTTTTTGATTCCTTACGTCGAGCTCGTTTGAGCTCGACCTCTAGCCTAGTGGATCTAGGAAACTAGTACGCTTGGAGGGGAAGGGATACGGACCTTGGCGGCAGTTGTGGTTGAGGGTGGCGGCGGGTTCCCATGGAGTGAAGATTCCGGCGAGCTCCTTGGTTAGCCATGGCTACAGCTGACTTTCCTTCTCTCTCTCTCTCTCTGGGGTAGGGATGAAGTGGGAATGAGAGAGTGAGCTTGGTTTTAGGTTGAGATAAGAGGGGGGGCGATTTCACCAAGGAGGGGGCGATTTCACCAATGTGGGGCTCGGGTTGGGTGTGTGTGGGCTGGTTGGGTGTGTGGGAGTGGGCCCCACTGCTCCAGCTAGGTTGTCTAGATCCTAAGGGGTCGGGTTCCAAGGTTAGGGTTGGGTTGGGTGAGTGGAGAGGTGGGTTGACTCACATGTTTGAGATAGGAGAGAGAGAGGCTTGGTTTTGGGCTTGGGTTTGACCCAATGTTGCATGGTGGGTCCCCACACCCTCTAGTGCACCTATATGGACAACCCACCCATTATTAGTTGATGGGATGAGCCCAAGTGGCCCAAACCAATTTCTCAACACTTTCTCTCTCCTATTTATCATATTTTCTCTCTCCTAGGTAATCCCAAAATTACCATTGCATGCCCCTATTTTTCTCTTCCATAGGGGGTATAGGGTCACTTTAGACCCACCTAGTGATTTTGGGTTGGTTTGAGTGGACCCAACCCAGTGAATTGGGCTAGGGCACCATTTTCACTAATTAGGTCAAAATGTTGACTTGACTCAACATGGGTCAACTAGTTGACCCCATGGCCTACCTTAGGGTCCACTTAGATTGTATTTAGGGTTAGGGCAATGTGGTGGGGTCATGGTGTGGCTAGGGTTTGTATTTAACCCAGTTTGACCTAGGTTGACTTGGGCCCCATAGTGGTCTAAATCCTCCTCCTAGGGTCAAACCTAGCTAAACCCTAGCATCCACCACATGCCTAACCCAAATCTAAGTTATTTGAAATTTGGGATGTTACAACTTGTCCCTTGGTAAGGGCACTTTGACCTTTTTTGGGCTAAGGTTGACTTGGGTCAACTTAGCCTCTTTGGTTGACCCCAATGGGTCCTTGGTGACCCATTGACCTTACTTAAGGTCTAGGAAGACTTAGGTTGGGTTGGTTGGGCACATTAGGGTCACATTGACCTTTGTTAGGGCACCTTGCCCATTTTAGGCCTAGGATGATCCTAGGTCAACTTGGCCACTCTGGCTTGATTTCAATGCACCCTTAGGGCTCTAATCGACCTTCCAATAGTTAAGGGATATTGTGGTGGGGTCATGGAGTCATGGTGAATCCCTATGGTCATCCTAAACTAGTGTTTAGAATTCTACTATTTGCAGACCATGGTGATCTCCACTTTCATGCCTAAGCTCACTTTTTCTTCTTGTGCTTCTTAGGGTTTTGTCATGACCTAGTCATGACAAATCCACTTGTTGGGGTCTAGCTGGAAATGGGATGTTACATCCACAAATCTGGACTCGGCTCCCAATTCGGGGCTCTGAATCTCCACCGGTAGCCGGATTCCTCCTCCTCCTCCTTCCTTGCTCTCCCCACTCTCTAACACTTTAGAAAGGGAAAGGAATGATATAAATGAGAGTTTATCCTTCAAATCTCGGCCTTAACACAGCAGGGATAGCTCAGAAGCATCATATCATAATTGAAGGAAATGAACGGCCACAAATCGCACAAAAACTCAATTTCCTAGGCCGAACACGGCTTGTGACACGCCTGTGTCACAAGCCGTGTGCCTTAAGAGGAAAAGAAATCGAATCAGCAGGAACAGGACACGGCCCTATGACACGCCCATGTCTCAAATCGTGTGCCAGACACGGCTTCGGACACGCCCGTGTACAGCCCGTGTTCAACAACCCGCACAGGCCTGGCCAAAACCAGAGAAGGACATGTCCTGATGACACGCCGGTGTTACAGGCCGTGTGCCCAACACGACTTGCCTCTTGAGGAGCGTCGAGTGCATTTCGTCGACCTCAGAATGACATGTCCTTGGACCCGCTCGTGTCACAAACCATGTGCCTCACTCGAGACCCACTCGTGACCGCCCTACACCACACTCGAGTACTCAGAGTAGGACACGGCCTTGGACATGCCCGTGTACCAGGCCGTATTGCTCAGCCTACATAGCCTACTCAAAAACTCGAGATTTGGGGTGTTACATTCCTCCCCTCCTTACAAGAAATTTCTTCCCAAAATTTGTATACAGGACTCAGGAAACACTTTAACAAAATGTTGTTACAATATGTCATGTTTTGTACAACATAAAACACAAACTATTATACAAGTTTAGATAAATAGCTCGTGGAATTTAGCACGCATGGTCTGCTCTCGCTCCCATATTAGCTCCTCATTGCCGCAGTTTTCTCATCAGACCTTGACCATCCTGATTGTCTTGTTCCGTAACTTCTTCTCGTCTTTATCCTCGATCTGAATGGGCCTAACCTTCATCATTAGACCAAATTCGTCCAGTACGCAATCATTCGCAATCGCTTGAGATGGATCTTTTACGGCTTTTTGAAGCACTGATATATGGAACACATCATGCAATCCACTAAATTTTGCCAATAGAGCTAGCCGATAGGCAGCTTCGCCAATTCACTCAACCACTTCAAATGTACCAAGATATCTCATACTTAACTTTTTCAAGCGCCGAATCTTGGGCACGCCTTTGAAGGGCTGTATTTTCAGATATACTCAATCGTCAACCGAAACGCAATTTTTCAGTGCTTGGCATTATAATAATTTACTTGTCTATCTTAGGCTATCAGTAGCCTCTCCCGAATAGAGTGTATCATAGAATTAACTTCTTCAACTTCCTTATGCATACATAGTTTAGATTCGCCTATTTTCGCCCAAGCTAATGGTGTCCGGCATTTCCGGCCAAACAAAGCTTCAAACGGTGCTATATTTATGCTAGCTTGGTAGCTATTATTATAGGCAAACTCTACAATATAGAGGTGATCCTCCCACCACTTACTGAAATCCAAGACGCACATTCGTAGCATTTCCTCCATCGTTCTGTTGGTCCTCTCAGTCTGACCATCCGTTTGGGGATGACAGGTTGTACTGTTTGTTAACTTTATTCCCAACAACTGAGGGATCAGCCTCCAATCATTCGATATGAAGCTCCCTTCACGGTCACTTATGATGCTATGGGGAACACCGTGCAATCGTATGATTTGATCAACATAATGTTTCGCCAAAACTTCCACTGAATCACACCTTTTATTCAGAAGGAAGTGAGCCACTTTAGTCAACCGGTCTTTGATCACCCATACCAAATCGTTACCGCATTGAGATCTCGGCAAACCATGCACGAAATCCATTGAAATATCATCAACCTTCAATTCCGGAATAGGTAGCGACTTAAGGAAACCTCTGGGCTTCTTGCATTCAGCTTTTACCAAGGCATATGTTTGACATTTAGCCACGTAATGTGCTATGTCTTTCTTTAACCCTGGCCACCAGAACAACTTTTTCATGTCCCTGTACATTTTTTTCTCCCTGGGTGAATTGAGTATTTCGTAAAGTGAGCCTCATACATCAATTCTTCTCTTAGCTTACCCATACTTGGGATGCACAAATGACCCTCTTTCCTCAAAAGGCCATCTTCCCAGTAGAATTGCTCATTTGAACCATCCACTGCATAGAGGTGTAGACTTTCATCTAGTTCCGTTGCTCGCTGAACCATGTCCGTAAGGTCATATTGAATCTCCATCCAGTTAAAGCATGCATTTGATGTGAAATTCTTGTCAACACAAGAAATCTTTAACGCTTCCAATTCCTGGATCAGACGCTCATTATGCATCTAAAACCAATTTGACCTTGACGGAGTCCTACGACTCAAGGCATCTGCGACCACATTTCCCTTCCCGGGAGTGTAGTGAATGTCAAAGGTGTAGTCCCCGAGGAACTCCATCCAACTTCGTTGTCGTATATTGAGATCCTTCTAATCCAATAGGTACTTTAGGCTTTTGTGGTCTGTAAATATGTTCACTTTTACGCCATATAGATAATGACACCATAATTTAAGTTCAAAAATCACCGCCGCCCGCTCCAAGTGGTGGACGGGATAATTTTGCTCATGCACTTTCAACTGGCGTGAGCCATAAGCGATCACCTTTCCAAACTAAAGAAGAATGCAGCCTAAGCCGCTCCCTGAAGCATAACTATAAATCTCATAGCCATATATACCACATGGCGATGTCAAAATAGGCGTCGTGGTCAAACGATTATTTAGCTCTTCAAAATCTCGCGCGCACTCCGGCGTCCAAACGAACTTCTGATCCTTCCTCGTTATTGTGGTAAGAGGCAATGCGATTTGTGAGAAGTTTTCTACAAAATGTCTATAATAGCCTTCTAGTCCAAGGAAACTCCTGACATCGGCCACCGAAGACAACTCTGGTCACTCCCGTATGGCTCTTATCTTTGATGGATGCACCGCAATGCCCTCTCCACTTACCACATGGCCAAGAAAAGCCACTGACGACAGCCAAAACACGCACTTTGAGAACTTGGCATAGAGCTTATTTCTTCGTAGGGTATGCAACACAAACCGCAAATGGTTTGTATGGTCAGCTTCAGATTGAGAGTACACCAAGATATCATCAATGAAGACTATTACAAACAAGTCCAAGTACTCTTGGAACGTTTGGTGCATTAGATCAATGAACACTGATGGCGCATTACATAGACCAAATGGCATTACAGTGAACTCATAATGACCGTAGCGTGTTCTAAATACTGTCTTGGGAATGTCATCTTCCCGAATCCTCAATTGGAAATAACCAGACTTTAAGTCATATTTAGAATAAATAGTTGATCCCACTAGCTGATCGAACAAGTCATCTATCCGTGGAATCGAATACTTGTTTTTCTCTGTCAACTTATTCAATTCGCGATAATCAATACACAATCATAGACTACCGTCCTTCTTTTTCACAAAAAGAACAAGTACGCTCCAAGGTGACATACTTGGGCGTATGTATCCCTGTTCCAGCAACTCTTGTAGTTGAACTTTTAGTTCTATCATTTCTTTTGGTGCTACTCGATATGGCGAGCAGGTCACAGGTTTCGCACCTAGCACCAGCTCAATAGTGAAGTCGATCTCCCACTGGGGTGGTAACCCAGGAAGATCTTTAGGAAACATATCACCGAACTCTGATACAATCGGAACATCATTCACACTAGCCTTAGGCACACCAGCCTGAATAAGAGTGAAGAATAACTTCGCGCCATATGACTAGGTACTCTTATTCGCGCTACGAAGTCCTTAGACAAAAATGAATGTAAAGCACCTGTATCAAATAGTGCTCTCGCCGGATTGTTCCGAATCAAGACAAAGCATAAGACAAACACTTCATACACAAGCTACACACAAGGTATGAAATATGAAAAGTATGCAATCAATATCTTAGATCGTACCTGTGACGACATCACTTTGCTTTATGGCCTCCTGCTGCCCAAGATTATATACTCGGGGCTGCGCCTGGGATGCAGAGGACTCTACCACTGCCTTCCCTTATCAGCATATGACGCTCCCGTATCCTTTTCCACCTTTGGCGAACCAATCTGACAGTTACGAGCTATATGCCCCACTCTACCATATATAAAGAGGGTATGAGAATCCTGCCTTGCAGTTGTCCCCGATGCAACAGTAGAAGGATCCTGTCCCGAAGATTTAGATCTTTGGCTCCATTTCCTTTGGTAGCTCGATTTTCCAAAACGGGGCGCTTTGAATTAAGACTTTGTCACAACCAAGTCCCTTTTTCCCTGCACCCACTTCATATCCTTCTCCAACGCACACGCTGTATCCACCAACGCCTGAAACCCCTGGTTCACCGAACTTGAGAGCAGGAATCTCAACTCATCCCGCAACCCTTCATAGAACCGTTTGGTTTTACATTATTCATCAGCGAAGATAGACCCCACATAGCATCCCAACCGCGTAAACTCATGCAAGTAAGTATCCACACTACGTTGTGCTGTTGGTAGGTGCTTTGCCAAGAATAGTCGCAAAAACTCCTAAATTGAGACTTCAGTTAATTGCCTGCCCATTAAGTGATACAACTCTATCTCGTCCCATCATAGCTGAGCCTCTCCTTCCAACAAGAAGGTGGCCAAGGTGACCTTCTGATATTCCTTCGTCCTTATCGCCGTCAATATTCGCTTGACGCACGACAACCAATCTCCCGCCTACGTTTGGGATCCCACGCCCGTAAACGTCAGTGGATTGAAGCTCATAAACTGCTTCAACTGCCGTTCAGCTGCTTGAGGATCAACAGCCTCAATAGGTTCTAGCCTTACACCAACCCGTTCTGGCACAATTGTCGGTTGCGCCTGCCAATAGGCTTTGTAGGAATCATTGCAAATAGCTCCTCAGCAACTCAGTGTACTATTTCCGCAGGAGGAGGTGTATGCACCTCAGCTGGTGTCGCACTCTCATCAGAACACTGGGGCTCATACTGCCCAGCACCACTACGAGTCACCTATAGGTTAACAAGACACACTTTAGAAACCTAGCACAAGCAATAACAACAATATAGGAACGCGCAGGTTCCTCAAATAGGTGTATTTGCATTCCTTAGTGAACATTCTTGAGTTCATTAATGTTAAAGCGGGTCGAACTTACACGTGCTCTCCACCCCACAAAATAATTCGACCACGAATTCTAATAAGGATGACTGAGACAAGGTGAGACCAAATTCTAATGACCCCATCCGTTAAATAATATATAATAGAAGGTCCGGCCGGGGCCCCACACCATATGTCACAAACAGGTGGCGAAGTTACAGGTTAATACCAAAACATATTCGCATCCTAACTCATAGCATGCGAGCGGAAGCTTAAGATTAATATTCAACTCAACAATCACGAATGTCCACTATATATAAATAACAATGTTTATATATCACCCCGAAGGAATGTACAACAAATACACAAAATTCTGGCCTTAAGGCCTTACAGTTAAGCTTTACAAGCATGGTTAACAAACATCGGTGTGCAGGCCAGCCACATAGGAAAATAACAAAGTTCTTTGCTCAGCCATCGAGGGCCAGCAGCATTAGCAGTATCTGCAAGGGCTTCAGCCCGCTATTTCCCATTATGCTCTCAAGCACCTGCACAAGGACAGCCCACCAGAATGGTGGCAAACAAGGCAACGGTTAGCATTCAGCTGACCAATAAATAATGACCCTACCCCTTTCCCAGGGCAGTGGTATTCCTTCCCTGCAGGCATAGCTTTTTACAAACAGATATATCACACAATGTGCACTAATGCACAAATAATATATCACAAACGTCGGCCACGCGGCCCGATGCTCCGTGCACTCAGGGCACATTCTTGGTGTACCTGAAATACCAGGGTCCCACCACCGTTTATGGTCTGAAACCCAACGGTATTGAGCTTTTATTCTTAATGGAGCGCAGGCCTAAGACTCTCATTATGCCACCGACGAAAGCCCAATGCCTTGACGCTCTCTTGTCAAGCCGACATAACACAGGTCCAGCTCCACCCATCCCCATTGCTCAAGTCTCCATACCATCGCCGAATACCATAATACTCATGGCCCAACGGCAGACACGGGTCGGCTTCACCTTTTCTATTAAGCACTAAGCCTTTTAAGAGCTCGCAGCTCACAATAGTTGTCCACCAAGGACTTGCTTCACAATCCAAAAGGGGAGCTAATGCCAGCGTTCCTAGCAGTCGCTTGGCGGGTTCAGCAGAAACTATCTTTCTGCACCCAAACTCAACCAAAACATAGCATATAGCACAAGAATTGCGAGGGTATTTTCCTGGAATTCCACCCCAGTACTTCATGTTACTATCCTTCATAGGCACAACCCATTAACTCCACAGCATACATGTTTATACAAGGAGACTTCTCCGGTGCGCAAAATGAAACATCACCAATCCAGACCAACTGGTCTAGATGGGCTTCACACAGCATGCCTAATCCGTACTACACATTTTTGGATCTATATGTAAGACTGGGGATTTCAAGAATCAACCCAAGGAAATCCCTCAAAAGCCACCTTTTGGTGGGGGAAATCCATGCACATGCCAAAATAAGGACTTCACATGTCCAAGGAAGAAAGATCGTTATCCTTGATGATCTCTTTGGAGCCATAGAAATCTATCCGGATGAAAAGCACCGCAACGGCCTTTCCTCCACAAACCTGGACTCGGCTCGCAATTTAGGTATCTAAAGCTCCACCGGTAGTCAGATTCCTCCTCCTCCTTCCTTGCTCTCCCCACTCTCTAACACTTTAGAAAGAGAAACGCTTGATAGAAATGAGTGCTTATCCTTCAACTCTCGGCCTTTACACAGCAGGGATAGCTCTGGACCGTCAGATCCTAATTGAAGGAAATGAACAACCACGAATCGCCCTGAAACTCAATTTCCTGGGCCGAACACGGCCTGTTACACGCCCGTGTCATAGGTCGTATTCCTTAAGCGGCAAAGAAACCGACTCGTCCAGAACAGGACACAGCCCTGTGACACGACTGTGTCACAGGCCGTGTGCAAGAAATGGCTTCAGACACGTCCGTGTCCAGCCCATGTTCAACAATACGCACAGGCCTGGCAAAAAACAGAGAAGGACACGGCCCTGTCACACGCCCATGTCATAGGCCGTGTGCCCAACACGACTTGCCTCTCGAGGAGCGTCGAGTACATTTCATCGAGTGCATTTCATCGACCTCAGCAGGACACGACCCTAGACACGCCCGTGTCACAGGTCATGTGCCTCACTCGAGACCCACTCGAGACCCACTCGAGACCGCCTTGCACCACACTCGAGTACTCAAAGCAGGACACAGCCTTGGACATGCCTGTGTCCAAGGCCGTGTTGCTCAACCTACTTAGCCCACTCAAAAACTCGAGATTTGGGGCGTTACAAAAACCTTGCTGCTTCTTTTATTACCTCAAAAATTCATTCTGAACTTTCTGTAGTAGGTGAAGATAGCTACAGCTAACTTATATCGGCTTTAAGATCAGCTATAGCTAGGGTGTTGCCTTGTCTACTTATTCTTCTTCAGAGAAATCTCTGTACTTGTTGTAGCAGATGGAAATCTCTACAACTAACTTTTTGAACTCTCTGATCAGATGATAGAACTTCTTCTCCAGGCTCTACAATAATGGCAAGGAAGAAGATGAAGTCTAGCTATCTTCCAAAATTTAATTTCTTCGATCTAATCTCCTCCATTTATCTTCTGTCGATTAACGTCTCTTAGAGCAGTGGGACCCACAATAGTTTACAGCTATAGCCTTGCTTTAATAGCAAAAGTCATATAGTAGGCTTGCGGCTCCGTTTGTCGCATACTGAGCCATTCCGCAACATATTTGAATTTTGCTGACGTCAGCATCTGTGGACTTAGTCAAATTCAAGAACTTTAGTATTGGAATTGAGTGAACAAGCTTCAGTCAATGCCAAAACACTTAGATAGATTTTTTGCCACTAGGCATTGAGTGAGTAAGCTTGACTCAATGCCAAAACACTTAGACAAATTTTCTGTCACTAAACATTGAGTGAGTAAGCTTGACTCAATGCCAAAACACATAGTCGCATTCCTGAATGAAAGCATTGAGTGTAGCATCTTCACTCAATTCTCCCTGCTTTAGCCTATTATCTTGATGAGACGTTGAGTGAATAGCCTTCACTCAATGCTTCTGTACTTAAATAGATTTTCTGTCAGCTTAGCCGTTGAGTGTGTCTTCATCACTTAACGCCATCTAGACTTTTATAGTCTTAACTGCTTAGGCATCGAGTGTGCCTTTATCACTCGATGCTTCTTCACTTAGCCAGATTTCATTACTGTCAAAGATAATGCTTTGACTATCTGAGCTATACTCGACGGTTTTTGTAGTATGGTATTAAGTGAACTGCCTTCACTCAACAGATGTGGACTAAACAACTTTTATTCCTTGCAAATAGTCAGGCTTTGACTGACTTGTCTTCCCTCAGCGCTTTTTGGAATCTGGCGTTGAGTAAGCTTACTTCACTCAACGTCTGTGGACCTAACCACATTTCTTTGCATCTGGCATTGAGTGAGCTGTCCTCACTCAATGCCTGTGAACTTAGACAGATTTTGTCTTTCCACCTGCCTACCTTTTGACCACTTGTCACCATCACTTAGACAACCTGTCTAACCTTATTCTATAGAAAATCCTGCACATGATGAGCTTAACCAACATCAAATACAACTTTGCTCTTAGTGTTGATGGTGATGCCTCTTCAAATCAAATCTAGGGAATATGGAGGGCAATATTCTCAACACATATGAGCCATGTTGAAGCTACCCGATGAAGCCCAATCTCTAAATTTCCAAGTGGCCTCCGCAACCGCAGGTTCAGACAGTCCGCTCCCACATTCAAAATCATCAAGATGCTCAGCACAGTCCATCAATGCAAAGTGCAACTTGTAATAAACTCTCAACGCGATGGTCTGTTTTCCGTCGTGTGCCAAGTATTCTCTCACCTCAAAACTATAACAAGAGGTGGCCTGTCACCCTCGATTTCACAAACCAGCTATAACAACCAGGAAATAGTGGACTTTGACTTGCACAGACCCGGTCACGTGATTTTTACCCAGTTGAGGGTTTTCCACATTAAAACTTCGTGTGTACGATCGATCTACTTCATTGACTGTGAGCGCGCTCGACTATTCCGAGAACTAAGGTGGTCTAGGTTATTCCGGTTCGATCCGGACGTCGAGTTAGGCTGCAACAGTTTCTCACCGTCTGTGGGAAATGGTTCCCAGCATTCTTAGAAGATAGTACCCTCATCCCCGCGGTACTTAGTGCCAGTTTAAATGGCGAAAGAAGCACCCGAATAGCTGAAGCATCCGTACCAGGAGGATGCACTGAACCAGCTCACTCTCATTCACTCGTGAATGTGCCTCTCGAAGCAGAGAAAATTTTTTCACCTGTAACAGATTTAGAAACACGAGTTCGATAGATGGAGGAACAACAAACTGAGATTATTAAGCTACTCAGAAACATGGGAGCGCCTCCCGCACCTCCTCTGCCACCAACAGCGGCAAATTCCCCACCTCAGTCAAATCATGGCTTAGCACAAGAAGCACCGCAAAGATAAGAAGTGCCAGAAGATCTCTCCGACGCCGCTAGTTCCACTCACCCGGTTCATAGAGGAGACGGAATTGGTTATTGTAAGCACATCTCGGAAGAAGAAGCTCGATTACCACCACGCGAAAGAATCACCCGAGAATAGATACGAGAAGTAGTTGGGTAAGAGTATAGATAAGGCAGTTGACGAGATGTACTCTCCCATCGTCCACACAACCGAGGCTCCCCACTTGTACATTGGTTCCTAACTCATCTTATCCTGCATGGCTTCAAACTCCCTAACATCGAAACATTCGATGGGGCAGATGACCCGCTAGAATATATAAACCATTTCACCACTATCATGAGGATTTATAATGCACCAGATCAATTACTTTTTTAAGTTTTCCCAGCCACCCTTAAAGGGAAAGCTCAAACTTGGTTTCATTCTCTAAGAGAATGGACTATTGATAATTTTATGGAACTTACAAGACAATTCGATGATCAGTTTATTGCAAATCAAAGAATTGTCCGTGACCCCTCATATTTGTCTAGGATTCGCCAAAATAAAGGAGAATCCTTGAAGGACTTTTTTTGCCGATTCACTACAGAAGCTCGTCAGATCTCGGAGGTCGACCCTGAACTCTTGAGGTGTGTCTTTCTTGGAGGACTCCTCCCTTGTTGTTTCTATTTAGCTCTCATGAGGGAAACTGTACCCAATTATCCAGATCTTGTTCATCGGGTCAAGGCCCAGATAACGGCTGACGAGGCCATCAAAGCACATCGCCAGTAATTTGAGGGCGGACAGAAAAGGAAGAAGGGGTAGGAGCAAGGCCCTGATTTTTGATTTAGTGGACAACCTTAGAGGGGGAGAATAAGGTTTGGGTCGTTTATTAGAAATTCGAATTATTTCGATCCAGGAAAACTAGTTCTGGAAGCTACCGCGGGGTATTTGGTATCTAACGCATGGCGGTATGATGCAGAGCTCGTTTTCCTTGGTAGATTCCTTCTTGGAGATCTATGCACCCTTCAAGAAAAAACACTCAAACACTCACAATATTACACGCAAGTAAAGAAGTAGAAAATGAATTTCATTCTAAAACCAAATCAACAACTGTTTTAACAATTACAAAATTTTGATCCCTGTGACGCCAGAGATCGAAGGCTGTGAATGAAAAAGCTCTTGGTTTTCTATACCGACCTGCTCCTCGGACCGGTTGTCTCTCTCCCTTTTCCTCCAAGAAAGGTCTTCGAGCCGGTTTTCACCTTCACACACGGAAGGGTCTTAGAGCCCCGCTAGATCACCCGATCTAGACGTCCCTTCACCCAAACAATTTCTTACAGAATCCTCCATGGATTCCGATGACCTTCCATGGTTGATTTCCCTCACCATAAGAATATAGAGAAAAAGAAAGAATACAATAAAAGTTTAAAGGATTTAAAAAATTAAAATATCCCTCTTGACAATTCCTCCATCGAGCAATCCATGACCGATGCTTTAGATCTTCGTGTGCTCGCAACTGATCGACTATTTGTAGTCGTTGTAGTCTTTGGCTCACTAGAGTTCTTCATTCATGAATGGGAGGAAGGAAACTTTCTTCTCCTTTGACGAAAATGGTGGAATGGACTACGGAGAGGGGGTCGAACCCTATAAATCACAGAGCTCTGTCTATTTTTGTCTTGGTTAAGAATACAGAAAATGTCACGCCTTTTATAAGGCTTTGTGAAAATAGGCTACCACTGGCGGTAAAACTATCGTCCGATGGTAGGTTCATGCGCTTGATGTGCCAGCTGTCCTGCAAATCTGGAAAAATATTTAAAACGAATATTTTCCCCTTTTTCAAAGCTAGCGCGGTGCGATAGAAAAGGTAACGCCACGCGGTAGGGCAGCTGTCTCGACAAATCTGTCTCGATGATTGTTGAGTTGGCTAACGTGGGGCAGTATAATGCTATCACCCAGTGGTAGGAATGGTATCGCCTAGCGATAGGGCAGGCATCTCCTGGGCTAGCGCGGCATGGTACAAAGCTAGCGCCTACGCGTTAGGATCCCAAGCGCCTGTTCCATTTAATTCTTCAAGTTAGCATGGGCGGTAGGACTTGCGCGGCGTAGTATTAACCCAAGTGCCTTGTCCATTTAATTCAGGATACCGCCCGACGGTAACTACTACTGCTCGGTAGTAGATTCCTAAGGGGGAGCTCCTTGTATTTCTTGGACCTACAAACCTGCACACTCTACCAAACACAGAATGTAATCAAATACAACATGTGAGTTGATACTATCAAACCAAGGATATGTGAACTGTCAGTTCCAACACCCGCAAGTCAAGAAGAGCGACGCCAAAATGGTCGCTGGAGTGATAACCGTCAATGGGACCCGCTAAGGAATGCGGGTAAGCATCCGCCTCAAGAATACACTTCATTAAATACAATCTACACCAATGTGATGTATGCAATACAGGATGATCCAGCATTCCAAAAACTAAGAAGATCGCTCCCAAACCCAACAGTCGACCTAACAAAACAATATGTGTTTAAACGCACAACCAGTCTCCCTACTGAGCAGTGTTCCAGGCTAAAAAATGAAATTGAGCGTATTTTCTGCCAAGGGCTCCTCGAAAAAATTTTACAGGGACAAGCACAAGGCCAACAAGCACAGCATCAAGAAAGAAACCAGCTGAATGTGCCGCAGGGGGCTTCAGGCACCAGGAAAATGATAGGCAACATTGACACCATCGTCAGGCCCCCACTCCTCTCTACCCAGATATTTTAAATAAAAAAGGCTGATAAAACCCGCAAAAATCTGGGACTCGATCTAGATTCCATTATCTTCTTCAGAGAAGAGGACCTCCAAGGGGATCAGATCCTCATCAAGATTCGCTTGTCATTAGCGCAGGGATAGGAGATCCTTGTTTCAATATTAAAAGAATTCTAGTAGACAATGGGAGCTCATTTGATGTTTTGTTTTTTTCCACTCTCCGCAGCATGAAACTTACTCCAAAACATCTAAGTCCGACTATAGGGCCCGTATATGGTTTTGGAAACCACCCGGTTTTCGTTCAGGGAACAATTTTCCTACTAGTGACATTGGGAGAATTCCCGAGACAGGTTTCCCAAAATATCTAGTTTATCATCATCGACTTAGGTTCACCCTACAATGCCATCTTTGGAAGACCGGTTCAATCAATCTTTGGGGAAATCCCGTCAATTCCTCACCTATCCATGATGTTCCCGACCCCAGGTGGCATGAGGGTTGTTCGTAGTAGTCAAGAAGCAGCCCGCGCTTGCTACCTAAAGTAGGCTCGACCAGAAGTAGCAGTTATATTTGAAGTTGGAGATATCAGCCTGCGTAACAAATCTGCCGAATACCCTAAAAGCTCTCCGTAAGGAAGGAAGGCCCGCGCTAGCCGAGAGCAATACTTTATTTTTGTCATTTTATTTTCTTAAACTCTGAGTGACGTAAAAATTGTGAGTCATAACTCGCTCAGACTATCTTTGACTTTATTATATCGCATTATATTTCTCTTATTTTCGCTTTGAGACCTCTTCAGCCAGGGTAGGACACTCCCCGTATTCAATACATATATTCTCCAGTGAGCAATTCTCGACCAGGCTCGGACACTTCTAGGTTGAATCTTTGCATTCTCTAGAAGCCGCTTCTTATGCCAGAATAGGTCGAGCAACCAGATTGAATACTAACATTCTCCAATAGTTGGATTGAATACTTACATTCTCCTCTGTTACTACAGGCTAATGCCCTGTCATCATCAGGATCTTCCCACCTCATAATCGCACCTCAAATTTGAATACTTATATTCCCCGGTAATCGGCTCATTACCGGGCTATGTCACGCAACCAGATTGAATACTTACATTCTTCGACAGTTGGATTGAATACTCATATTCTAATTTGTTACTACAGGACAATGTCCCTCCATTTCCTGGGCTTACCCCCCTCACGATCGAACCTCTGAATTGAATACTTGCATTCTCCGACAATTGGTTCATTTCCAGGCTAAGTCATACAATCAGATTGAATACTTAAATTCTTTGCAGCCGGATTGAATACTCACATTCTCCTCTGTTACTGGGGGCCAATGCCCCGCCATCAGAATGGTCTTCCCCCCTTGCAGTCATGCCGTCGAATTAAATACTTACATTCTCTGACACCTGAATTGAATATTTACATTCTCCAGCAGTGTTAGCTTGGCCAGGTTCAACCCCGCAACCGGATAGGACCCTTACATTCTCTGACCCTGGGATTGAGTTAAGACACTACCATAAGCTTGCATTCCATAAGTTACCAGGACTTAGACAATGAAAGAAAAAAAATCAAGGACAAACGCTATCACAACAAGTCTCAAATATGCTACATAAAATCACCAAAGGGTGCCAACAAGCATACACTAACAATGACAATCAAAAGTAAAAAACAAACATACACCAAACTCAACCAAAGAAGATACAAGCATACAAGGTTAATGATACCACGCTACAACATATCAGTCCCATCAACATCAGAACTCTTGTTGCCAGATATATCAACAAAACTTTATTCGGATACGTCGCATCCCAAGATCCTGCCAACAAGACAAAAAGCTTTCAAAACTCTACGCCTAAGGGCCAGCTCCCGAACGTCTCCATCTCAGGATCCACCTCCGTACTCCAGATCTCATCACGAACTTCCTCGCTAATCAAACAACGATCCCACATATAATCTAGAGACTCCATGTACTCTACATGTCCGGCAGCCTACAACTCTGGCACACGGCTATCAGAAGATAATGCCTCCACTTGTGCCTTCATCGCACAAAGCTCTGTCTCTAAATGAGAAGTATCCTCTTGAGCACGCTTCAGCATTTGCGTAGTTCTTTCCACAAAAGATTTATAAACCGCCAAAGACACTCAAGTCTCTTCCAATTCTGCTTTATGCTCGGATCCAATCCGGCGAAATCGGGAAATGTCCCGATCATGATCGTCCCTCAGAGTGGAAAGAGAGCCCACCGCCGCCCGCAACTCCTCCTAAAGAGCCAGATACCCGTCATTCAAGCTCACGTAATGATCATTCTAAGTAATGGCAATTTGAACCTGAGGCTCAATCTACAAGAGAAAAGACAGAGAAAAATCAGTACAATACAACACCGAAGAAGAACCAAAAATAATCAAGCTCGCGTACCACTTCATTCATCGTCTTCAAAGAAGAAGATAGCCCCGGAACCGCTGCCTCCGCAGGGGAAGCCTGGGGGGACAGAAAATTCAAGCACCTGTACCTCGGGAGTTGAACTGTTATGGCCACCAGAAGGAGTGTCGCTACCCACAGAAACTGAGCAAGGCTCCGCACTATCGCTACACCGAGATACTATATTGGCCTTCTGTTTCTGTCCATAAAACTGAAGATGTCTCAATAATCTACCTAGAGTCTAGAGAAATGCCACACCGTAACAAGCATTGATCTTCTACAAACGAAGAAATATTGAACAACCGATTCGCTAACTCGCGAGGCTCTGAAAATCCCGACACTGTAGAAAACTCCTACTCTCTCCCCTTTTGACATAAACAACGATCAAACAATGCATTCCATAGCTCCAGCAAGTCCCAAAAGTTCTTGACATAACCAAATAATGTATTTCCATGACAACAGTCCATCTGAGACTCAAAATCAAGTCAGCTCTTGTTACTATGAATTTCCACACGCTCACCACCATCAGAGAGAACATCACACCAATCTCGGAAGCAGTCCAAAGATAATTTCCCGCCACGTTTGCGAAAGAAGACAACCAACCCTAGAGCCGTACTACCCCCAAGGGAGTAAAATGGAAAATCGACACGCCGCAAAATTTCAGAATCTCAATCACTTCTGCGCATGGGGGGAATCCGAAACCCGATCTCAAAGTGGTCTCATAGATTATCAACCAACCACGAGGGGAATTTTGAACCCTCTCCTCAATACGCGGTATCTTCACTTCAAGATCGGTAGGCAAACCAAACCTTCTCCTAAAAATTGCAACCTGATCGTCGATAAGGGGGGAGCGCATGCGATAAAATGCGCGTGCGTTTTGGCACGCATGCACCCATGCCTGGCAGGCCCCCACGCGCTGCCCCACGCTACAAGGCGCGTGTGTGGCCAACCGCCCGCATACACATGCAGCCAGGGGCGCCCCCGCGCACGACCATGGGGGCACGCCAGCGTGCAACCATGTGTGTGTCCGCATGCGCACGCTCGCGCGCGGCCAAGCCCACGTGCGCCCATGCACGAGCGAGGGTGCGACAGTTTCCTTCTCGAGGAACGTTCATCGCCTCTCCGATATCATTACATATTCTAACATTCTTTCCCGAGTTTGCAGGGCGCTACTACTTGCTATCTCAAGTCCTTCAACATTCGCCATCATTGCCCCCGTAAAATAATTAGCAGAGAAAGATCCGTATTTTTCTTCGTTCGAGCTAGTCTCGTGCAATAAGGATCTGGGTGTAATTGTTAGGGATGAGACCCATTTTATAAGAATAGGTGTGCACATAACCACACACCCATGATTTCCACCTCAAAAGTAGTAAGATCATGGGTTTGACTACATGCGCAATCACCGCGCCCGATCCCCCCGCACGCCGATCCTGTCACGCGTAATGGATGAACTGCCGCAAGCACTGCCTCATTTGCGGCGGGCAGTGTAACGCCCCTGATTTTTTCGATTTTTATTTTAATTCCTTTAGTGGCGTATTTCTGACGTCTAGGCGTTGCGTTATCGCGTAGTTGATGGGTACCATTGCTAGAGCGTGACTTTTTCTCATTGGTATCCGAGGTTTTGACTTAGAATATTAACATGGCTAAATTCTAATGTGTTTTTGAGATATCCCTTGCGAGCCAGATTTGTTTTGGAACTCGGTGGAGCTTTTATTGGGATAGTTGGTGTTTTGGTTATCAGGAAGTTTTTACCCGAATTTGGTTTATCGAATTTTTATTTTGAATTCGTTGTTGGATTTGTAGCATCGATATTTAGTTTCGGTGCGAATTTTGTAGAAATCTGAGTTGATTGGATATATCGGTAATTTGTGTGTTATTATAATAATAATAATATAATATATTATATATATATATAGTCTTACGATAAGACGAAACCCTATTCATCATCTTTCCCAAAGCCGCCAAATTGTTTTGCTGAAGAGAGAAAGCAGCGGACCTCGCAAAGCTTTCAGCGGGCGATTGTAGGTGTTCTGGTGCTCGGAATCGTTATCTGAGGGTAGATACAGAAAGCTCTTCCCGATATCTACGTGTGTGCGGTGAGTTTTTCCCGTTTATTGAAATTTTGGATGTTAGGTTATTCAGTTTTGACCCTCTTTTTCCTCAAAAAGTTTTAGGAAGTGTAGCCAAGGCATTTTTGCAGGCCGGATCCGTGAGGAAGGGCGCTTGTGTGGCAAGATTTCTGGAGTTAGAGGCAAGTGGTGACTTCTTCCCCTTGCCAAGTCTGTTTTTGTTTGATTCTTTGTTTTTTTTTCTTCCCTCCTTAGAATTAAGAGTACTGTAGGGATCGGTCTAGTTTGATCTACTGAGTAAGGTAGGATTTCCTGTCAAGTAAAAGAAATTTTGTCGTATATGACAGCTTGTATAGGTTAACCCATTGAGTTTATGATAGTTAGTCTAAGTAAAATTTGTTGAATATGACCTTTAACTTAAGTTTATAGATTCATCGAGAATGGTGGGGTCATCCTGAATGAAATTCGTCAAGTATGGGTCTTAGATTAAGTCTAATTCGTCTAATAGTGAAGGCCTTGAGTGAAGTCAGATTCGTCTAGTAATCTCGACGAATTCGTCGAATATCGCCTTTGGCATTGAGTGTAGCTTTGGCGTTGAGTGTGTAGACTGAATTAGTCTTATCGTTGAGCGATCCTTATGACTAAGGCAAATTAGTCGAGTATTCACGATGAATTCGTCGAATATCGGCTTTGGCATTGAGTGAATTTGACTTGGCGTTGAGAGTGTCAAGTTGTCTGCGAGACTAAGTCAAAAGCGTCGTGTCATCTCGATGAATTTGTTGAGTGTTGTCAGTTTGGCGTCGAGAGAGTCGAGTGAACCAAATGGCCTTGAGTGCTTGAGTGTTTCTACTTGGGCGTCGAGTGCGCTGAGTGAACTCAGCCAGGCATCGAGTGAAGGAATTGGGTGAAGTAAATTTCACTGAGTTAAGTCAAGGCATCAAGTAAGACTGCATTGGCATTGAGAGCGCTGAGTGAACTCCAGATTTGTTGAGTATACTCGACGAATTTCCTATGGACTTAGGTAATTCCGCCAATTCATTGAGTATAAAGGTTATGTTAGCTGAATCGTCGAGTATCAGTAAATTAACTAATTTTGCTAAGTGTTTTCTTGTTGAATGTCTACTGTATTCGTCGAGTATACTCAACGAATCAGTATGGACTTAGTTTTCTCGCTGAATTGAGCAAATTCGTCGAGTGTGGGCCTTAGGGTGAATTTCGGGATTTTTCTTCCCTCTTGTCATTAGAGGAGCCCGGTGTTGTGGTTGGGGTTTTGTAGGTGTTTAGGGATGTTTAGGTGTGGCCCATGGCTGGCAGTGGATAAAGGACCACCAACGTAGTGCCGGCTCGTGAATCATTGCCCTTGGTGGTTTTTTTTCTTTTGGTGCTTTCTCTTAGACTATTGGGTTGTGTTGGACATTTTGGCCACCATCACAGTGCCTTTTTGTGAGATGTTTGGACTGTCGGGTTGTCTTGGACATTGTGGCCACCACTGTGGTACCTTTTGAAGATGTTTGGGTCTATTTGTTCGTGCTGGACATTATGGCCACCGACTAAGAATCGTTTTTACCGGTGTTAATGATTCACGTGTTTAAAGATGTTCAGTTTCTTTTCTTCCTATTACATAGACATATGTTTGACGCTTAGTTTTGCAGATTGTATCAAAGCATGGCTTTATTTCGCACTTGGGGCAACTTCTCTTACTCTACTGTTGAGAATTTTTCCTTACTGGTTATAGTTTGGCTTATTACCTGAGGTTTGTCAGCCATTCCTATGGTTGGGGTTGGTAACCCCTTTTATACCTTTTCGATTTTTTTCTACTAATGATTTTATTTACCACTTGTATATTCTTACTGAGGTGTTCTTTTCTTTAGAATGCCTCAGGTTTGGAGTAGTAGCTGGTTGAGCGGTTAAGTTTAGTGGTTGTTGGTATTCCACTGATGTTGTAGTCATCTTTTCCTCACTAGTGTGAGGTAGTGTGGTTGTTTTATTATTAGTTCATACATACTTTCTTTTTATTTTGGTGTGTTCATATCAGGTTGTTGATGCCCACCAGAGTTTTTATATTATTAAGTTACCTTCTATCTTCTTAGTCTCTTCTCGATGACTGGTTTGTTTTAGTTTCTCTCTGGGAAAATTTTATGCTAGGATTGAATGATTAGTTATTTTTGAAGTATAAAAGTATCATTTTTACTATCTCATTCATAACATGTTTTAAACTAAAGTCATCATATTTTAACGAATGTAAAAGCTATTTTTATACTTATATTAAATCTAGGGGTATGTATATCATGAGTTTTCCTGTATAGATGTTTATGCTCATGTAGGATGTTAATCTATAAAATTTTCCGCAGCGTATTTTCATATTTACACTTGTGGCCTAGTTGATCCACTGAGCCGAGGGATACGGCCATCAAAACTTAACTTAAATTGCAGTTTTCTTCTTAATAAACTTGAGGACTTCATATAAAGTGTTAGGTTCGGGTTTTCTCCGGAGCGCCTACAGTTATCCCTTGTACGACATGGCATCATGACGCGTGTTTTCTCTTACTATGATATATCATTTAAATTCAGAGAAAATGCTTGTTATGACAATTGGTATCAGAGGGATAGGTTGTTTGATAATTGGTCAAAAAACTATATTTTGTTAGTTTTAGATTGTCTTGTTACATTTCATACACACACCAATGTGTCATCAATATTTCTTGGCTGAAGCATGAACACTACACTCATAAGCATGCCAAGAAGTATACGGGGCATATTATGTAGTATGTGATGCATAATATGTGTTTGTATATGGATCCTCATCGGGAGCAACATGTAACTGTTATGTAGTATGGGATGCATAATAATCATCACATGAATGCACATTAGATTTTGCTTTTTTTGTTACATGTGATATTATGTAGTATGGGATACATAATATTTCATGTGCACATCGCTCATAACATGCATTAAGGCCTTTATTAGAATGCATAACAAAACATACATGACATAACATAGCATTAGAAACATACGTATGCACATGGTTTTAAAGCAAAAAGAATAAGAATTCATGCATTCATGGTTTATGCACATGAGATAATATGATGACGGTATATAATCCTAAGTAAAGCATGACATCATTTATAAATCCCGAAGCAAGTTAACAGCATGAGCAAGTGCCTATACATGTATGGTCTTAACTAAGTTGTGTAGTTCTATCAGTTAAACTAGGTTTTGATTAGTTGTTCATTGTATTCTTAGGATGTCGCCTAAGCATGTTGCGATGAGGTATACTCCCCACTCTGAGGGAGATTCATCTAGCGCGTAAAGTGAGGCCGCGATTGAGGGACTACGACAGAGCAATGCGGCTATGTCTAGGCAGAGAGTGGAGATGGAATTGCAGATCAAGGCGCTGTTGAATGTCTTTTTGGGGAAGCAACCTAGAGTACAGGACCCTGCTGTGGGTCAAGTTGTTCCCATTCCTCCTACTCCTTTGGTGCCTCTAGTTTTGCTCCCACCAAAGATGATTTTCATTTCTTATTTCTAGCGATTAGGACCTCCTACCTATGATAGTAGAGTTGATTTCATGGTATTGGATGATTGGAGTATTGTTATCTAGGAGATGTTTTCGTATTCAGGATTTTCTACTGAACAGAGAGTGATGGTTGCCGCTTACAAGCTTAAGGGTCTTGCAAAGAGCTAGTGGTTGAGAGAGAAGGAGAACCTTATAGATGGATGTTGGTAGGAATCGTTTAAGGAGTTATTGTTGAAGAAATTTCTATCGTTGGTCGAGCAAGACCGCTTGATGAACAACTTTCTACTTCTGAAGTAAAGAAAACTCACGGTCAGTGAGTATGAGATAGAATTCAGCAAGTTGAGTCGATTTGCCCAGGATTTTGTAACCTCTGAAGCTAGCAGAGTGAAGCATTTTCTGGGTTGTATTAGGAGCAACATCCAGTAGTTGGCTAGTGCTTATGGATCTGAGAACTATGCGGAGGAAGTGAAGCTGCTAAGGTCGAAGCTATTAATAATGCCAAGAATTGAGGTATGCAAATGAGAAAAGATAAGAGGAAGTCAGGTGATGGTAAGAACTCTCGGGAATCTGGCCCCGCTTTGAAGAAAATAAGCATGGAGATGTGTAGTTTCTATAGTCTGTCAGGCCATCCGTTCGAGAAATGTTTCAATAGGCTGGGGGCTCAAAAGCAGCAGCAAGTGCATGCAATTCAGAGCGCTCCTAAAGGAGATATGGTTTGTGCTTTGTGCAAGCAGAAGGGGCATGATGCTGCCCATTGTTGGGGTAAAAAGAAGGTCTGCTTCTAGTGTTGATAGAAGGGACATTTCAAGTCAAAGTGCCCACAGTATCAGCCCTCTCTGCAGCCAATTCCACTTCAAGCATTGTCGCCGCCACAGCTTTTGGATAAAGGGAAGGGCAAGTTAATTAAATGTGGTGACTATGGAGGAAGCGCAGACATCCACACAAGTGATATCAGGTTAGATTCTAATCTTGTTCTAGCTTTTATCTCGTAGTTGAAGTTTCGATGGAAGTTCATCTAGTTATGTATGCGATTTTTTAGGGAATTTTAAGGTAAAGAACCATTGGGTGCGTGTTATTTTTGATTCTGGTTCTACCCACTTGTTCGTGGTTAGGACTTTTGTAGAGCATCATTGTCTGACTCTCGATCTAGTTGGCGACTCATTTTTCGTTATGTTTCCTTTCGGTGATTCGGTAGTGTCATACCAAGGTATCTAGAGTAGTCCGAGCCTTTTAGGTAATTTTGTAGCTTTTGTTGATCTAAAGGTACAAGACCTGCAGGACTTTGATGTGGTTGTCCAAATATGATGCGGTTATCCAATGCAAGGTTAAGCATTTGGAATTCAAGATGGAGAACGGCCACCCTAGGAGCGTTTATGGTTTTTCGCGCCAGGATTCCTCGATTATTTCTGCGGTATGTTCTTGGAAATTTTTGAATTCCAGTTGTTTTGCTTGTTTGGTTTCTATTTTGGAAACCGTTAGTAATTTTCCGCGCGTCGAGGATGTTCCTGTTGTGTGAGAGTTTCCTGATGTCTTCCCAGATAGTCTTCCTGGTCTTCCTCCTGAGAGAAATGTGGAGTTTGTTATAGATTTGGAGCCGAGTACTCTCTATATTTTTAAAAAACCGTACTGTATGGCCCCGCGTGAGCTAGAAGAGTTGCGTACCCAACTAGATGATTTGTTGCAGTATGGATTCATTAGGCCAAGTTTCTTCTCCTTGGGGTGCTCCCATTTTGTTTGTAATGAAGAAGCATGGATCTATTTGGTTGTGCATCGATTATAGTGAATTGAACAAGATAACTATAAAGAATAGATATCCCTTGCCGTGGATAAACGATTTGATTGACCAGTTGTGTGGTAGTACAGTGTTTTTCAAGATTGACCTTCGTTCAGGCTACCATCAGTTGATAATCCGTGAGTCAGATGTTTTGCAGACTTCTTTCGGTTCTCGGCATGGATATTTTGAGTTCTTGGTAATGTCCTTTGGATTGAAAATGCACTCTCTACCTTCATGGACATGATGAACAGAGTGTTCAAAGATTTTCTAGACCGTTTTATGGTCATATTTATTGATGATGTCCTGGTCTATTCCCGGAATGCTATGGAGCATGCCCAGCACTTACAGTTAGTTTTATCTGCTTTGAGAGAGCATAAGTTGTATGCAAAGTTGAGTAAGTGCGAGTTTTGGCTACCTCAGGTTTCCTTTTTGGGTCATGTTGTGAATAAGGATGGAATTTCGGTTAATCCTGAAAAGATAGCTGTCGTAATGGATTGGAAAAGTCCCACCACACCCAAAGTGATAAGATGCTTACTAGGGTTGGCAAGATATTATAGAAGGTTTGTGGAAGGATTTTCTACGTTGTATGTGTCATTGATTAAGCTTACGCAGAAGAACGCATCGATTGTGTTGAGCGATAAGTGCGATGAAGTTTTTAAGGAATTGAAAAAGAGATTGTGCCCTTCTCTAGTGCTGACTTTGCCTACCGAAGGGTTGGAGTATGACTTTTATGTGGATGCATCGCACGTCGGGCTTGGATGTGAATTGATGCAAGAAGGAAAGGTAATCGCGTATGGGTCGAGGCAATTAAAGATACATGAAAGGAACTACCATACTCATGATTTGGAGTTTGCAGCAATGATTTATGCCTTGAAGTTGTGGAGACATCTGTTGTATGGCGCGTTGTGCAAGATTTACACGGACCATAAGAGCTTGAAGTATGTCTTCACTCAGAAGGAATTAAATTTGCGCCGGTGTAGATGGTTAGAATATGTCATGGATTACGATGTAGAGATCCAATATCATCCGGGAAAATCTAATATGGTAGCTGATGCCTTGAGTAGAAAGACCGCGCAGATCTTTAATCTCTTGGTGGAATCTTTGGTGGAAGAGTTTCTGTTAATGGTTATCTCAGTCGGAAGTAGCGACTCGCCAAGAAGCTTGGAAGTAGCAGAGCCTTCATGGATTATGCTTATAAGGCTACAACAAAAGGACGATCCTGATTTGCAGCACCTCTGTAATAGAACTAAGAAAGGAGAATTACTAGACTTTTCTATGGATGATGTGGGTGCTTTGAAGTACCGCGATAGGTATTGTATCCCCGCAGTTGAGGATATTCGAGCTAAGTGGTGCAATGAGGCGCATGGTTCTATTGTTTCCTACCACCCTGGTTCTACTAAGATGTATAGAGATCTGAAGCAGATCATTTGGTGGTATGGAATGAAAAATTATATAGCAAATTTTGTGTCTGAATGCTTCACCTGCAAGCGTGTTAAGGCCGATAATGGAAGGCCTTGTCGCAAGCTGACGCCTTTCGAGATTCCAAGTTAGAAGTGGGAGAGTATTTCTATGAACTTTATTACTAGTTTGTCGAGGTCTCCCTAAGGACATGATTTAGCGTTGGTCATAGTTGACAGACTAATGAAGTGTGCTCACTTCGCGCCGTTTAAGATTGATTACTCCATGAAGAAAATAGTAGTTATATTTGGATTTGGTCATCGGACTACATGGAGTACCTGTTAGTATTGTATAAGATAAAGATCCCAGGTTTACATCTCAATTTTGGAAAAGTTTACAGGAAGGGTTGGGTACCGACCTCAGATATTCAACCGCTTATCATCCGTAGACCAATGGTCAGACGGAGAGAGTAAATCAGATTGTCGAAGATATGATAAGTTGTTATATCTTGGACCATGGAGGAGCGTGGTACAAGCGACTGAGATTGATGGAATTCGCCTATAATAATAGTTATCGGGAGAGGTTGCAGATGACCCACTTTGAGGCTTTGTATGGGAGACATTGCAGAACTCTCTTATTTTTGGTCGAAGTTGGTGAAGGACCATTGTTCGGTCCAGAAACTTTGGAAGAAATGAATATTTCTGTGACGCATATTAGATAGAAGGTTCGTATAGCACAGGAGCAATATGAGAAGAACGCTAATCAGAGAATGATTGATCTTGAATTTGCAGTTGGGCACATGGTGTTTCTCAAGGTTTCTTCGATGTCTGGTGTTAAGGGGTTTGGAAAGAACCATAAGTTGGACCCCCAGGTATGTGGGACCTTTCCAAGTTGTTGAACGCATCTGAGTGTCAGCTTATAAGCGGGATTTGCTCGCTAATTTTCCTGATGTGCACGATGTCTTTCATGTGAGCCAGTTGCGGAAGTGTGTGCTTAGTGACCGGCATGTTCTTGATTCGGTGTCCCAGTTACAACATAACCTTTCTTATGTTGATATGTTTGTTCGCATTCTGGATACTCAAGATCAGGTGTTGCGAAGGAATACAATATCCATGGTTAAAGTTTTGTGGCGAAACTTTGACGTGGAGAGCGCGACTTGGGAGTTAGATTCAGCTATGTGGGAGGCTCATACTCATATGTTCTCCTAGTTATTTTCGTAAGTGTTTCTATTCAATAACCATTGATAATTTTCCCTTCTTTAATGGATTCAGTTGTGTATCAAGTTTCAGGACGAAACTTTTTTTAGGGAGACAGGTTGTAACTCCCTTTATTTTTTGATATTTATTTTAATTCCTTTAGTGACGTATTTTTTACGTTAGGGCGTTACGTTGTCACGTAGTTGACGAGTATCGTTGCTGGAGTGTGACTTTTTCCCATTGATATGCGAGGTTTTGACTTGAAATATTAGCATGGCTAATTTCTAGTGTGTTTTTTAGATATCCCTTGCGAGCCGGATTTGTTTTGGAACTCGGTGGAGCTTTTTTGGGATAGTTGTTGTTTTGGTTATCGGGAAGTTTTTACCCAAGTTTGGTTTCTCGGATTTTGATTTCGACTTTGTCGTTGGATTTGTAGCATCGATATTTAGTTTCATTGCAAATTTCAGAGAAATCTGAGTTGATTGGATATATCGGTAATTTGGGCATTATTATAATAATAATATAATATATTATTTATATATACATAGTCTTACGATAAGACGAAACCCTATTCATCGTCTCTCCCAAATACGTCAAATCGTTTCACAGAAGAGAGAAAGCAGCGGACCTTGCAAAGCATTTGGCCATCGATTGTAGGAGTTCTGGTGCTCGGAATCGTTATCTGAGGGTAGATTCGAAAATCTCTCGCCGAGATCTACGTGTTTGCGTTGAGTTTTTACCGTTTCTTGAAATTTTGGACGTTAGGTTATTCGGTTTTGACCCCCTTTTTCCTCTAAATGTTTCAGGAAGTATAGCCAAGGCGTTTTTGCGGCCGAATCCGTGAGGAAGGGCGCTTGTGTGGCCGGTTTTCTAGAGTTAGAGGCAAGTGGTGATTTCTTCCCCTTTTCAAGTCTTTTTCCATGTGATTCTTTGTTGTATTTTTTCTTCCCTCCTTAGAATTAGGAGTAGTGTAGGGATCAGTCAAGTTTGATCTGCCGATTAGTGTAGGTTTTCTAGTCAAGTAAAAGAAATTTTGTCGTATATGACTGCTAGTCTAGGTTAACTCGTCGAGTGTATGACAGTTAGTCTAAGTAAATTTTGTTGTATATGACCTTTAACTTAAGTTTATAGATTCGTCGAGTATGGTGGGATTAGTCTGAATTAAATTCATCAAGTATGGATCTTAGATTAAGTCTAATTCATCAAATAGTGAAGGCGTTGAGTGAAGTCAGATTCGCCGAGTAATCTCGATGAATTCGTAGAATATCGCCTTTAGCGTTGAGTGTTGCTTTGGCGTTAAGTGTGTTTACTGAATCGGCTTAGCGTTGAGTTATCCTTGTTACTAAGTCAAATTCATCAAGTATTTACGACAAATTCGTCAAATATTGGCTTTGGCGTTAAGTGAATTTGACTTGGCATTGAGTGAGTCGAGTAGTCTGCGAGACTAAGTCAAAAACGTTGTGTAATCTTGACGAATTCATCGAGTGTTGTCAGTTTGGCGTCGAGAGCGTCAAGTGAACCAAATGGCCTTGAGTGCTTGAGTTTTTCTGATTGGGATTCGAGTGCGCTGAGTGAACTCAGCTAGGCGCTGAGTGAACTCAGCTAGGCGTCGAGTGAAGGCGTTGGGTGAAGTAAATTTCATTGAGTTAAGTCCAGGCGTCGAGTGAGACTACTTTAGTGTTGAGATCGTTGAGTGAACTCCAGATTCGTCGCATATACTCGACGAATTTCATATGGACTTAGGTAATTCCGTCGATTCGTTGAGTATCAAGGTTATGTTAGCTAAATCGTTGAGTATCAGTAATTAACGAATTTTGCTAAGTGTTGTTTTGTCGAATGTCTACTGTAGTCGTCGAGTATACTCGACAAATCAGTATGGACTTAGTTTCTCGCCAAATTGAGCCAATTCGTCGAGTGTGGGCCTTAGGGTGAATTTCAGGATTTTTCTTCCCTCTTGTCATTAGAGGAGCTCGGTGTTGTGGTTAGAGTTTTGTATGTGTTTAGGGATTTTTAGGTGTGGCCCATGGTTGGAAGAGGATAAAGGACAACCTGTAACATCCCATTTCCGGCTAGACCCCTAGGAGTCGGTTTGTCGTGACAGAACCCTAGGAAGTCCAAAAATTGTAATACATCGACCGAGATTTCGGGTCACGGGTTGGTCACGCCCGTGACCGACCCGTCACCCCCGTGACCTAGAGCATGACTCCTTCGACGATCATCGATCTCAGGGAGATGATCGTCGAGCGCAAAATTTTCAACCCGGGCCTGTCACGCCCGTGACCTATGTGTCACGCCGGTGACCTAGGGTGTGACCCCTTCGATGATCGTCGATCTCAGTGCGACGATCGTCGAGCGTAGAAATTGCGTCATGGCCCTGTCACGCCCGTGACCCATGTGTCACGCTTGTGACCTAGGGCGTGACCCCCTTCGGCGATCGTCGATCTCAGCGAGACGATCGCTGAGCGCGGAATTTGCATCTTGGCCGGTCACGCCCGTAACCCACGTGTCACGCCCGTGACCGAAGGCGTGACCACCTTTCGACGATCGTCGATCTCAGATCGACGATCGTCGAACTCAGAATTTGCCACTCGGTGTCACAACCCGCATTTTTCCCAACAATTTAATTATATCAGAGCAAGGGGAAAATACGCGTCGTGATGCCACGCCGTGCAGGGGATAACTGCAGACGTTCAGGCAAGACTCCAAACTCTACAATTTTAATAGAAAACATAAATGGTTATGAATAAAATCCAGTTTAAGTTAAGATGGTAGTCATATCCCTCGGCTTAGTGAATCATCTAGTTCACGATTTAAAATATAAATTATATGCTTGCGGAAAATACTTATTTAAATTGACTCTAATATCCTACATGAGTATAAATGTCCCTGAGGAACAACTCATACAATGCAAACCCTAGATTTATAATAAGTGTAGGAAAGTCTTTACGCTAAATAAAAAGTAGTGGCTTAGTTTTGAAAGAGATGATAAGTATGCTTTACTAATAGTAGGGTTTTATAGGTTAAAAATATCTAACATGCAATCCTAGCAATAAATCATCCCAGAGAGCAAGTAATGTAAACCAAACATAAGGAAACCACAACAGCTAGCAAGTGTCCAAAAAGGTCAACAAACCTGTGGGCGTCAACAACCTGACACGAACCCACAGTATGAATATGTCTGAAACTGGGCAAAGAAAACTAAAACAACAAACTACCTCGCTACGGCGAGGGGGAAAACTACAGCCAAACTGCTGCTGCTAAGGCTCCAAAACCGGCTACGCTACCTGTTAATGCTCCAAACCTGAGGCATTCCAAAGACAGAACACCTCAGCAAGAGGGTACGAATGGTGGCAGAAAAATAAACAAAATAAAACAAAGGTCAGACGGGGTACCAACCCAAGACCAACAGTACTGAAGTAAGGTGTCGAACAGAAAAAGAAAGAAATACCTACGTGAATCGTCACGTACTCCCACAAATACACCAGATTTCTCAAGGCAAAAAGGGAACAACAAAAGTAAAAACATAAAGAAGAAATTTAACTAGCTTTACTAAGCACCTGTGGTCGACCCTACCTCAGAAACACGGGCGAGGTGGTCACTCAACTGGACACACCCCTCATGAATAATTTATCCGCTTAACTGCGAGGGAGTCTCATACTCTCCACCATACACCGCAGATGCCCAAAAAAAACCTGGTAGGCTTCCACAAGGTACCATAAAGGAGTCAGACCATGCGGAGGTGGTTTTATCCACTAACTCCCACAAATTTTAGAAACTCAAAGAAACCACAACGCAAATATATCTCGAGATTTGGCTCTTCAGATTCTACTTGACACTTCTAGTTTCAAGACATGGCTGATAAACACCTATGAATGATTTACAATCCTAGACAAACTCTAATACGATCAATAACGATATGTAATGCATTTAAAGACATTAATAAGACACATCAAGAACGATTAAATATATCATGACAAGATCAAGTTCACCAAGACAAAATCTTATAATCTCGAAAGATCATCCAAAAAGGTTAATCGTAGCAATAACTTGGAAAACAAAGTGAAGAAAATTTTAAAGAACATAAAAACTGAACCGTTACCATCAAATCGGACAAGGAGAAATGAGGGGAAACCACCACTTGTCTTGGTTTTACCGAAAAAGTTCTCCAAATTAGTCCACGTCACAGATCGGGGCAAAAGAGGATGGAGGAAGTTGAAATCTATACAAAAATGGTCGAAAAGGGGGTTAGGGCCGAAAAACCCTAACGACAAAACTCAAAGAAAGGGGAAAAATTTACCACGATAGCGCAGCTCTCGGTGAGAGCTTTCCAAATCTACGCTCGGTTGAAGATTTCGAGCACCGG
This sequence comes from Platanthera zijinensis, assembly GCA_039513925.1. Lineage (NCBI taxonomy): Eukaryota > Viridiplantae > Streptophyta > Magnoliopsida > Asparagales > Orchidaceae > Platanthera > Platanthera zijinensis. The sequence continues at coordinate 154,029,655 of CM077078.1, read as the reverse complement.
AGCTCCGTCGGCGGCCACCGGAAGATTCACGAAATATTCTCTCTCTCGCTCACGCCGCTCTGGTTCGGGAGAAAGAATCGGAGAAGATGAAGTATTCCTATTTTTCTAAATAACCTAAGTATAAGAATATGTATACGGTTTTGTCTAAATAACCTAAGTATAAGAATATATATATATATATAAGTAGTTATAAAAAGTTTTGTCTAAATATATAAAAAAACGGTTTAAGTACGAGCAGTTCGCGGAAACCAAAATTAGATGTCTAGAATGGCTTCGAATCGAAAAGTGCCCAACATAAAAGTTGTAGATCTTGTCGAGACGAACAAATTTCATGTTAGCCATTTTTTCATACGGCACTGTTTTGACACTCAAAAAGGCTCCCAAACACAAACTATGACGAACTACACGAGAAAGACAGCAGACTACTCGAGTATATAGAAGGCTACTCGAGTAAGCAGAAACAGACTACTCGAGTATGCAGGGATAGATTACTCGAGTATACAGAAGGCTACTCGAGTATACAGAAACAGACTACTCGAGTATACAGAAACAGACTACTCGAGTATACAGAAACAGACTACTCGAGTATACAGAAGGCTACTCGAGTATACAGAAAGCTACTCGAGTATACACAAACAGACTACTCGAGTATACAAAAACAGACTACTCGAGTATACAGAAGACTACTCGAGTACACATAAACAGACTACTCGAGTATACAGAAACAGACTACTCGAGTATACAGAAGGCTACTCGAGTATACATAAACAGACTACTCGAGTATACAGAAACAGACTACTCATGTATACAGAAGGCTACTCGAGTATACATAAGCAGACTACTCGAGTATACATAAACAGACTACTCGAGTATACATAAACAGACTACTCGAGTATATAGAATTGGAGGAACAGAAGATTTACATAATAAGCAGAAACTTCACACGAGTCAAGGTTGCAGGAAAAACAATTTCTTGGCAAATCTAACCTTTTGATCAAACTATAAGAATGAATAGTACTTTTCATTTTTGAATAGTAATTTAATATTAAAATAATCGTATTTATATATATTTGAATAAGGAAATGCGAGATCAAAACAGAGGCCCAAACGAGCGCCGAATTGAACGAAACTCACGCCGTAGGCAAACACAGACGCTACGAACACAACGGCGAAGTCAAAACCAAGATCAAACGAGCCATTCTCGAGATATAAGTTTTCAAAGTTTACGACGAATATAAATTCCACAAAACTTTGGAAAAACGCCGAGGCCCAAATATCGCTCGGATCGCGACAAATCTTGACAAGTAAGTCAAAAATTACTCAACTTAAATTCCAAATGCAAAATTTTCTCATAACAAAAAGAATTCGACCGACTTGACCGCATGGATGCGAAAATGCCTTTATGGCATTACATCGTCATCTTGACGTTAAAGGTAATGCCATGATGTCATAAATATGATGTTTCCCATTTAAATAAAATCGTCGAAAAATCGGGGGCGTTCCAGTCACTCCCCCTAAAAAGAAGTTTCGTCCCGAAACTTAACACAACTTCAAAACCAAATCAAAATGATAAAATCAAACGTGACTGAAAACATATCGACGTACCCGAAACTATGAGAAGAGGTGCGGATGAGATTCTCTCATTGCTGACTCCAATTCCCACGTCGCGCTCTCGACGTCTTGATTTCTCCAAAGAATCTTTACCATGGGGATGGTCTTCCTTCGCAAGACACGCTCTTGAGATTCCAAAACGCGGACAGGCTCTTCCACATACGACAGATTGGGCTAAATTTGGGGAACCGTGTCAAGAATTTGACGATCACTACGAACACACTTCCGCAACTGGCTCACATGGAACACATCGTGGACACCAGGGAAGCTAGCAGGTAATTCTAGTCGATAAGCTGACACTCCGATGCGCTCCAGAATCTGAAAAGGTCCCACATACCGGGGGTCTAACTTGTGGTTCCTTCCAAATCTTTTTACTCCTGGCATCGGAGAAACTTTCAGGAAAACCAAGTCCCCAACGACAAACTCTAAATCGACCCTTCGTCGATTAGCATATTTCTCATAACACTCTTGTGCTACACGTAGCTTCTCTCGAATATGAGTCACCGCACAATTCATCTCCTCAAGGGCTTCCAGACCTAGCAATGGTCTCTCACCAACCTCAGCCCAAAATAAGGGAGTTCTACAATGCCTCCCATATAAGGCCTCAAACGGGGCCATCTGCAAGCTCTCTTGATAACTATTATTGTAAGCAAACTCCATGAGTCTGAGACGCTCATCCCAAGCACCACCATGATCCAAAATATAACATCTAATCATGTCCTCCACGATCTGATTTACTCTTTCTGTTTACCCATTCGTCTGTGGATGATAGGCGGTGGAATACCTCAAGTCGGTACCCAACCCCTCTTGCAGGCTCTTCCAAAAGCGAGACGTAAATCTGGAGTCCCGATCTGATATAATGCTAACAGGCACTCCATGTAACCTGATGACCTCTTCAAGATATAGCTCAGCTATCTTCTTCATCGAATACCCAATCTTAAACGGAACAAAGTGGGCACACTTTGTCAGTCTGTCGACTATCACCCAAACTGAGTCATGCCCACGGGGAGATTTTGTAGACCGGTGATAAAATCCATTGAAATACTTTCCCATTTCCAACTTGGAATATCAAGAGGTGTAAATTTACCACCAGGCCTTCTATGATCAGCCTTGACACGCTGACACGTATAACATTCTGATACAAACTTTGCGATATCGCCCTTCATCCCTGCCCACCAAACAATTTGCTTTAGATCTTTATACATTTTTGTGGAACCAGGATGATAGGAAACACTGGAACAATGAGCTTCTTCACAAATTTTAGCCCGAATGTCACCCATGTCAGGAATACAGAATCTACCCCGATATTTCAGAGTACCTAGCTTGTCCAAAGAAAAATCAGGTAACTCTCCTTTCTCAGTCCTATTCCAGAGGTGCACAATTCCGGATCATCCTTTTGGTGTACCCTAGTAAGGGAAATCCAAGAGGGCGCTTCTGCTTCCAAACTAGCAGGCGTAGAACTACTCCCAATCTCGATGTTCATCAACAAGAATTCTTCTACCAAGGACTGTACCGATAAATTAAAAATTTTAGCGGTCTTCCTACTCAAGGCATCAGCTACTACATTAGCCTTTCCTGGATGATAAAGAATTTCTACTTCATAATCCGCCACATATTCTAACCACCGACGCTGGCGTAGATTTAGTTCCTTCTGAGTGAAGACGCACTTCAAACTCTTATGGTCCGTATAGATCTTGCACAGCGCGCCATACAATAAGTGTCGCCACAGGTTCAGCGCATAAATTACGGCAGCAAACTCCAAATCGTGCGTAGGATAGTTTCTCTCGTGAATTTTTAGTTGCCTCGATCCATACGCGATCACCTTACCATCTTGCATTAAAACACAACCAAGTCCGATGTGTGACGCATCGACGTACACAACATACTCGACTCCTTCAGTAGGTAAGGTTAAAATTGGGGCAGTACACAGTCTCTTCTTCAACTCTTGGAAAGCCTCTTCACACTTATCACTCCAAATGAATGCAGTATTCTTCTGAGTAAGTCTAGTTAAAGGAGCAGACAACACTGAAAATCCTTCCACAAATCTTCTATAGTAGCTAGCGAGGCCTAAGAAGCTCCTAATCTCCTTAGGTGTAGAAGGTCTTTCCCATTCCATCACGGCAGAAATCTTGGTCGGGTCTACAGAAATACCATCCTTGCCTACAACATGACCCAGAAAGGACACCTGAGGTAGCCAGAACTCACATTTGCTCAACTTCGCATATAGCTTATGCTCCCTCAAGGTCGACAAAACCAAACGCAAATGCTGAGTATGCTCCTCAACATTGCGGGAATACACTAGGACATCATCTATGAACACAATAACGAATCGGTCCAAGAAATCCTTAAACACCATATTCATCAAATCCATGAAAGCAGAGGGTGCATTGGTTAAACAAAAAGACATCACCAAAAACTCATAATGTCCATGCCGTGAACGGAATGCGGTTCGTGGAATATCTTCCTCGCGAATCCTCAACTGGTGGTAGCCTGAGCGAAGATCGATTTTTGAAAATACCGAGCTACCACGCAACTGATCGAACAAATCATCGATCCTTGGCAGGGGATATCTATTCTTAACAGTCACCTTATTTAATTCCCTATAATCGATGCAAAGCCTCATCGATCCGTCCTTCTTCCTTACGAACAAAACCGGAGCACCCCACGGAGAAGAACTTGGTCTAATAAAACCACACCTCAGCAACTCATCGAGCTGAGTACGCAACTCATCCAACTCATGCGGAGCCATACGGTATGGTGCTTTGGCGATGGGACGAGTGCCTGGCTCGAGGTCAATCACGAACTCAATCTCCCTCTCAGGAGGAAGTCCTGGAAGACTATCAGGAAAGACATCTGGAAACTCTCGCACCACCGAGACATCCTCGAGACGTGGTGTAACAGAAGCTGTTTCCAGAGCAGAAATAGAAACTAAAAACGCCTCGCAACCAGACTTTATAGCACGTACCTCAGAAATGACAGGGGAAACTCTGTCCTGAAATCAATAGATGCTCATAGGTTGGCCATTGTCCATCCTGAAGTCCAGTCTTTTTGCCTTGCACTGGATGACTGCATCATACTTGGACATCCAGTCCATGCCCAAAATCACATCAAAATCAGTCAGGTCTAAAATTAATAGATCCGCAAGGGCCAGAAAATTGCCAAGATGAATAGGGCATCTCAGAACTCTTTGATTGGATATCACCGAATCACCGGAGGGAAGCTTGACGTTGAAGGAGTCTCTCAATTGATCAACATCCAGGCGATGTTTGTCAACAAACCTCCTGGCCACAAAGGAATGGGTGGCACCCGAATCGAACAGAACGCGCGCCCACCTATTCCGCACCTTAAACTCCCCTAAAACTGCAACATTTATAACAAAACGAACGATAACCATGGCAACAACGATAAATAATAGGGATAAAATAGACTGGGGCTAACCTGAAATAACTTGCGTAGAGTTTTGAGCTTCCTCGCTAGTCATCACGTTCAGCTTTCCTTTTCCTTTAACTAGGGTTGGTGGTGGCGGTAGAGCTCGAAGCGGGGCAGGCTGCAGTGGGGTTTGAGCCTAGGGGCACGAAGATTTCTGGTGTCCCTTCTGCCCACACTGGAAGCAGGTCCTTTCTTTCATCCAGCACCGACTCACATCATGACCCTTCCTTGCACAGAACGAGCACACGAGCTCTCCCTTAGGTGCACCCTGGATGGCGTGCACTTGCTGTTGCTTCAGAGTGGCTGTTCTCTTGAAACATCTTTCGTAAGGGTGGCCAGAACGACCACAGAAACTACACACTTCCTTACCTTTCTTCTTCGAAGAAGGGCCAGATGCCCTGGAGCTACCATCCTCAACACCCTTCCTTTTCTCTTTCCTCGCCGCAGTACCGCGGTTCTTGGCATTTTCAATCGCTTCAACTTTTAGTGCGGCTTCCACTGCCATAGCATAACTGTCAGCTCCATAAGCGCATGACCACTATTGGACATCACTTCTTAGTCCTCCCAAGAAATGTTTCACTCTTCCCTCCTCCGAGGCTACCAAATCGGGAGCAAATCTACTCAACTTGCTAAACTCAATCTCATATTCGCTCACCGTGAGTTGTCTCTGCTTCAAATGCAGGAAGTTATTCATGAGACGGTCCTGCTCGACCGAGGGCAGAAACTTCTTCAGCAATATCTTCTTGAAAGAGTCCCAGGTACAGCCTTCCTTCAGACTCTCCTTTTCACGAATCCACCAACTCTTTGCTAGGCCTTTTAGCTAATAGGCTGCAATCATAACCTTCTGGGCTTCTAGAATCCCGGAATACGAAAACATCTCCTCAATTGAGATGATCCAATCATCCAAAATCATAAAGTCGGCACTCCCATCGTAGGTGGGAGGTCCCAATCGCTGGAAATGCGATATGAAATTCATTTCTGGTGGTATTGCCATCGGGGCCACCAGAGGAGCGGGGGTATTGGGCACGACTTGACCCAAGGCAGGCTCTTGCACTGAAGGTTGCCGCGCTGGAGCGGTAGACAACAATGACTGAATTTGCGTTTACATCGCAACTACTTGCCTTGACAGAGCCTCGTTGCTCTGGCGCAAACTCTCAATCAACACATCACTCTGCACACCTGACGACTCACCCTCCGACTGGGGAGTCGATCTCGTCGCAATACGCTTTGGAGGCATTTCTAAAATGGCAAACGAACAACCCAATTAAAATCCTAGATTACGACTAGGGCAAACAAAACTAGTTCAGACCATACTTGAAAGACACTTGCTAAAGCTGTCACTTGCTTTGGGATTATATGATGATGATATGTCCTACTCAGGATGATATCTTATCATCCTCTTGACTCATGTGCCTATAATATGAATGCATGAATTCTTTACTCTTATTTAAAATCATGTGTGTACATATGTCATTAAGTAAATCTTTAGCTTGGCATGTTGTGCTTATGTTATGTTATGATATGCATGTGGTGCTATGAATTCTATAAAAGGCCTTAATGCATGTTATGAGCGGCGTACACATGCAATGTTATGCATCCCATACTACATAATATTGCATGCAACGAAAAGAAAACGTGATAATGGGCATTCATGTGGTGAGATTATGCATCCCATACTACATAACCCTCACATGTTGCCACCTATGGTGGATCCATATTCAAACATATATTATGCATCCCATACTACATAATATGCCCCATATACTTCTAATCATGCTTATGAGTGTAGTGTTCATGCTTCAGCCAAGACATATTGATGACACATCGGTGTGTGTATGACAGGACACTAAGCAACTAACACTAACAAGGGAAGGTTGCCTGACCAATTATCAAGCAACCTCCCTCTGATACCAACTGTCACAACCCGCATTTTTCCCAACAATTTAATTATATCAGAGCAAGGGGAAAATACGTGTCGTGATGCCACGCCGTGCAGGGAATAACTGCAGACGTTCAGGCAAGACTCCAAACTTTACATTTTTAATAGAAAACATAAATGGTTATGAATAAAATTCAGTTTAAGTTAAGATGGTAGTCGTATCCCTCGGCTTAGTGAATCATCTAGTTCACGATTTAAAATATAAATTATACGCTTGCGGAAAATACTTATTTAAATTGACTCTAATATCCTACATGAGTATAAATGTCCCTGAGGAACAACTCATACAATGCAAACCCTAGATTTATAATAAGTGTAGGAAAGTCTTTACGCTAAATAAAAAGTAGTGGCTTAGTTTTGAAAGAGATGACAAGTATACTTTACTAATAGTAGGGTTTTATAGGTTAAAAATATCTAACATGCAATCCTAGCAATAAATCATCCCAGAGAGCAAGTAATGTAAACCAAACAAAGGAAACCATAACAGCTAGCAAGTGTCCAAAAAGGTCAGCAAACCTGTGGGCGTCAACAACTTGACACGAACCCACGGTATGAATATGTCTGAAACTGGGCAAAGAAAACTAAAACAACAAACTACCTCGCTATGGCGAGGGGGAAAACTACACCCAAACTGCTGCTGCTAAGGCTCCAAAACCGGCTCCGCTACCTGCTAATGCTCCAAACCTGAGGCATTCCAAAGACAGAACACCTCAGCAAGAGGGTACAAATGGTGGCAGAAAAATAAACAAAATAAAACAAAGGTCAAACGGGGTACCAACCCAAGACCAACAGTACTGAAGTAAGGTGTCGAACAGGAAAAGAAAGAAATACCTACGTGAATCGTCACGTACTCCCACAAATACACCAGATTTCTCAAGGCAAAAAGGGAACAACAAAAGTAAAAACATAAAGAAGAAATTTAACTAGCTTTACTAAGCACCTGTGGTCGACCAAACCTCAGAAACATGGGCGAGGTGGTCACTCAACTGGACACACCCCTCACGAATAATTTATCCGCTTAACTGCGAGGGAGTCTCATACTCTCCACCATACACCGCAGATGCCCAAAAAAAACTGGTAGGCTTCCACAAGGTACCATAAAGGAGTCAGACCATGCGGAGGGGGTTTTATCCACTAACTCCCGCAAATTTTAGAAACCCAAAGAAACCACAACGCAAATATATCTCGAGATTGGGCTCGTCAGATTCTACTTGACACTTCTAGTTTCAAGACATGGGTTATAAACACCTATGAACGATTTACAATCCTAGACAAACTCTAATACGATCAATAACGATATGTAATGCTTTTAAAGACATTAATAAGACACATCAAGAACGATTAAATATATCATGACAAGATCAAGTTCACCAAGACAAAATCTTATAATCTCGAAAGATCATCCAAAAAGGTTAATCGTAGCAATAACTGGGAAAACAAAGTGAAGAAAATTTTAAAGAACATAAAAACTGAACCGTTACCATCAAATCGGACAAGGAGAAATGAGGGAAAACCACCACTTGCCTTGGTTTTACCGGAAAAGTTCTCCAAATTAGTCCACATCACAGATCGGGGCAAAAGAGGATGGAGGAAGTTGAAATCTAGAGAAAAATGGTCGAAAAGGGGGTTAGGGCCGAAAAACCCTAACGAGAAAACTCAAAAAAAGGGGAAAAATTTACCACGATAGCGCAGCTCTCGGTGAGAGCTTTCCAAATCTACGCTCGGTTGAAGATTTCGAGCACCAGAGCTCCGTCGGCGGCCACCGGAAGATTCACGAAATATTCTCTCTCTCGCTCACGCCGCTCTGGTTCAGGAGAAAGAATCGGAGAAGATGAAGTATTCCTATTTTTCTAAATAACCTAAGTATAAGAATATATATATATATATATATATATAAGTAGTTATAAAAAGTTTTGTCTAAATATATAAAAAAAACGGTTTAAGTACGAGCAGTTCGCGGAAAACAAAATTAGATGTCTAGAATGGCTTCAAATCGAAAAGTTCCCAACATAAAAGTTGTAGATCTCGTCGAGACGAACAAATTTCATGTTAGCCATTTTTTCATACGGCACTGTTTTGATCCTCAAAAAGGCTCCCGAACACAAACTATGACGAACTACACGAGAAAGACAGCAGACTACTCGAGTATACAGAAGGCTACTCGAGTAAGCAGAAACAGACTACTCGAGTATGCAGGGACAGACTATTCGAGTATACAGAAGGCTACTCGAGTATACAGAAACAGACTACTCGAGTATACAGAAACAGACTACTCGAGTATACAGAAACAGACTACTCGAGTATACAGAAGGCTACTCGAGTATACATAAACAGACTACTCGAGTATACAGAAACAGACTACTCGAGTATACAGAAGGCTACTCGAGTATACATAAATAGACTACTCGAGTATACAGAAACAGACTACTCGAGTATACAGAAGGCTACTCGAGTATACATAAACAGACTACTCGAGTATACAGAAACAGACTACTCGAGTATACAGAAGGCTACTCGAGTATACATAAGCAGACTACTCGAGTATACATAAACAGACTACTCGAGTATACATAAATAGACTACTCGAGTATATAGAATTGGAGGAACAGAAGATTTACATAATAAGCAGAAACTTCACACGAGTCAAGGTTGCAGGAAAAACAATTTCTTGGCAAATCTAACCTTTTGATCAAACTATAAGAATGAATAGTACTTTTCATTTTTGAATAGTAATTTAATATTAAAATAATCGTATTTATATATATTTGAATAAAGAAACGCGAGATCAAAACGGAGGCCCAAACGAGCGCTGAATTGAACGAAACTCACACCGTAGGCGAACACAAACGCTACGAACACAACGGCGAAGTCAAAACCAAGATCAGACGAGCCATTCTCGAGATATAAGTTTTCAAAGTTTACGACGAACATAAATTCCACAAAACTTTGGAAAAATGCCGAGGCCCAAATATCGCTCGGATCGCGACAAAACTTGACGAATAAGTCAAATATTACTCAACTTAAATTCCAAATGCAAAATTTTCTCATAACAACAAGAATTCGGCCGACTTGACCGCATGGACGCGAAAATGCCTTTATGGCATTACGTCGTCATCTTGACATTAAAGGTAACGGCATGACGTCATAAATATGATGTTTCCCATTTAAATAAAATCGTCGAAAAATCGGGGGCGTTACACTCGGGCCTGTCACGCCCGTTACCCACGTGTCACGCCCGTGACAAAGGCCGAAACGTTAGCCAGACTGGAAATTTCTGTAACCCGATTCATAATCAATTTTGATTATGGGAATTTACAGCAAGAGTAATTATGGGTAGTTTCCTCCTTTAATTACTTAATAAGAAAGAGAGAGTGAGGTCCAATAGGAAATCGCCACCAGGTAAACGCCTCTTCTTATTCCAACGTTTCCTTCTCTCCACCATAACCGAAAAGCCATTCGTTAAGGGAGTTTTTATTGCCATGAATGATTAACCCTTCCCCCTCCCCACTTGGAGATCTATAACAGCCTCCTTAGAGCAAGAGGAGAAGGTTACATTCAAGACCAAACGAATTCAGATTTCTGCTCTTGCTGTCGAAGAAGTTCGGGAACGCCACCACCGCGCCATGACAATCCGACGTTCATCTTGTCTTTAAACCGCGAACAAGTTCCTCCTCTAATTTTTCTCTTATGGGTAGATCTTAGGATCTTAGAAATGAAGTTCTTGCTCAACGGAGCCGAACCTATCTCGAGTTTTTATGGATAAACCATGAAAAAATATATTTTCGAGTATGCCGGAAACCGCCACCTCCGGCGGCCAAACCACCGCCGACCGATAGTCATCGCCTCGACGGAGGTGGTGGTGGTGGTGGATGGCCAGGGAAGTGATCGGATGGCCGGCGACGGATCGCGGAAGAGCTACAGGAAATATGAGTTTTCTGTGTTCTGGTTTTCGAATTCTGTAGAAGATGAACAGTAAAATCAATTTATAATATATAAATTATGTATATAGTACATAATGAAAAGTTAAATTAATTGAGTACATTTTGAGGCTGCAAAACGAGGCACCTAGAGGCCTATTTATGAAAAATGACCAGTCACGAAAGTTGTAACACTTCGAGTCTAAATTAATTTAAAATTTGTTTCAACTCGTTTGCGTAAGCGGTTCAACCGCAGAACCCGTTTTAATGGGGGCTATACCTAGAGTTGGGTCGAAACTAAAATGGATGCCCACTCTTCGTTCTTTGTCCAAATGACCTGAAATTTAGGAAGAGGGTTACCCTTAGCCATATTTAGAGGCTGTCCAAAAATGGGAATATTTGGAGACAATTTGCCTAAAGTTTTTGTTGTAATTTTATTAAGTTGGAGGAATTTATTTAAGTGGTCAAATGACCTCCAAACCCTCCCAAATTTTGGTGAGTGGTCCCTGGCTATAAAACTTAGCTCTGTACAAATTTTCAACTCACTTGGATTAGTTTTGGATAGGGAGTCGCCTATTCTTAACTAGGCAATAGTGAGGCATTTTTGAGTAAAAAGTGCACTAGAGGTTAGAATGGTCATATCACCTCAACGGAGACTGATATCTTTACCACTGACTTGGAGGGGTTATTATAACCCACTTGGAGAAAATGGTGTGGTTTAGGGTTGATTTACCCTAGGATCCAAGCTCAAACCCTAAATGGAGGGTTTTGAGGGTTGAGAAGGACATGCGGGCAATTGCTCTCAATTGCCTTGAAACTCTGTAGAGTTGACACTAGCATGATAAGAATCATCTGAATGGAATCTTGGAGAATTTAGAGACAAGTAGATACCTCAAAACCTTAATCTTAGCTTTAGGGTAAAATACTAATCAAGCACAATCCGTCACGAAACTTTATCTAAAGGCTGTGAAATTAGAGTAGAGTAAATTTTGGAGTGGGTAGAAGCTATAGAGATTTTACTGCAATTTTATGATATTTATTTCTAGCACTTCATTTGTAAAGTTTATTATAGCCCTAATTGATGTTTTAATTATTTGGATCTTTCTGTTCATTAAAACCCTATGCAATCTTGAAAATAAATGTTTTAAGAAATAATGGTTACCCTTGAATTTTTGTATAATTTTTAGTTAAGTAAATCCAGTACTTCCTTCACAAATGTTAAAGAGGGGTTTTATGCTTTGAAAATTAATTAGGGATGATATTATTACTGAAAAATTATGAAATTGGGCCAATGCTATTTTTAAGGCTTTATCTGCATATTATAATTTATTTATAATTTTTGGAATAATATTCTCTGTACTTGGTTCATAAATAATGGAAGATAGTAAATATTGCTAAAATAGTTTTAGTGCCCTTTTGATGATAGAAAATTATGATACTTTGGATTTACTCTACTGAGATAACCTACTATTTATTATAAATTTGCTGGACATCTTGCATGAGAACTTAGGGTAGTTCATGTTCAAACCAGTATCCCTTGGAATTTTTGAGGAAATTAATTAAATGCCAGATAAATTAGGAAAATTACCACATTCTGGATTTAGGCTATTTATATCATGATAAGTCTCCAGTAAATAGTTTAGGGCATTTGGATGAGTTTTGGGATCATTGCATAACCGGTTCGACATATAGTCTAGGTTGGTTTGCATATAGCAAATTTGTGAATTGCAATAGGACATGATCTGAGAAAGTCATTGGAGTTAGTCATTTTGTCTGGGTGGACAATTGTGGATGATATCACAATAGGATGATATGAAGAGTAGAGAGAAGAAGTGATAGCTAGAGTTAAGAGGTGCTCGGGTTCGACGAAAGATTGTCTTTCCCGAAAAGAGGAAGGTTAAAAATCACCCTAGGATAGTCTATCGTAATATGAGAAGGGAATGGGTAAAGGGGATCAACCAATAACAATAAGTGCCTTGCGAAAGGGAACGATGGGCTTCAGCTACCATCATAGTTCCTAGTGCCCTTTGAGAGCCCTTCACGGGGAATACCGGGGGCAGTCCTGGGTTAACGTAAACTGTAATAACAAACTGACAAGAGTAATTTAGTAATCAGGGTTGCACCTTTCACAAACACTGTTAGCACAGGAAGATTTATGGGAGCTTCGGCTCGGTGGGTTAAGAGACGGACGGAATGGTCCGGGGAGCTTCGGCTCGGTTGGTTAAGAGACGGACGTTTTTGTCCGGGGGGCTTCGGCTCGGTTTTTGTGTGTTTACGATTAAATTTGCATGTGCATAAAAGGAATGAAAATTAAGGTGGTGGGTCTTCAGTATTGGAGGGTCGATGCACCGACGCCAATACGCTGACTCGGCAAGTGTGGTTAGCACTTCGCCAACAGAAGTCCGGTGCGCCAGCCGGCAAGAGAATGCAGGAGTTCGCTTAGTGCACCAAGCGTTGAGGCGTATGATAGGTCTGACCGGTAGTGCTATACTAGTTTAGAGGTGGGCGAGGACAAACCCACCGCTTCCGTCTGCCACTACGGAGGTATCCTAGGAGGTAACGGCTCCGAAAAGGGGAACTAAAGGTCTGTGTGCACAGAGTCGGGTGTGTGAGTTGCACTTGCATGTTTCATCATACCTACTTGCATGTCATAGCATAATCGATTCATTTAACCCTGACACCTAAAGTATAAGTGGTATGGGACACTTATACATTAGGACCTGCAAAATGACTCCTTGGTCTATAAGCTTGTGTGGGCAAGTTTATAAATTAAGGTTAAATTCTATATATATATATATGCTGCTGTTTGATAACCAACACCCCAATATATAAGTGGTATGGGACACTCTATACGATGGGAGACTTGCAGAAGATCTCTTGGCTTATGCGCTTTCGCATATAAGTTAAGGTTACTTTTCCTACTTTCTGTTATTGACATATTTATTATAGAATTGCTAGATTAGTTCCGCTGCCACCTGTTTCTTTCATTAAATCTCCACCTTCATGTCCTTCCCTTTCTTCCACTCTGCTTGATACCTAGGAGCCATGGGGGAAGGGGTAGGGGATGATAGGTCTTAGTCTTTATGACTAACGGTTTTCGAACCGCATCATTTTAGGGGATCGTGGAGCCCAGCATGGAGCAGCAGCCCCAGAGACCGGTGCGCTTGGAGATGGGGCAGTCTAGCTCTGGAGTTCATACAGCCAGGACCGTGAGTCTCGGCCTTGAGTAGTTTTGTTTTTGCTTCCGCATGAGCGTTTTGTAGTGAGGACATGATGTACCGGGCATAAGCCCGTATTTTTAGTACTCTGATGTATTATTCTGTGGACACTCCCTTCGTGGAGATTTTATTCTATATATGTGATTTACTTTCAGTGGACTTGCGCTTACTTCATTTTATGTTACCTTTCTGTGATCGAATTGGCCGGTAGAATCGGCGCCTTGTGGTGATGACCCTTCAGGATGTGAAGGTGTCACCGCAAAGCGGCGATTCTGGGACTAAGACCCCAGTGGTTTAAAAAAGAAAAAAAGGGGGGTCTTACACCACCAACGTAGTGCCTACTTGTGAATCATTGCACTTGGTGGGTTTTTTCTTATGGTGCTTTCTCTTGGACTATTAGGTTGTGTTGGACATTGTGGCCACCAGCACAGTGTCTTTTGGTGAGATGTTTGGACTATCGGGTTGTGTTGGACATTGTGGCCACCACCGCAGTACCTTTTGAAGATGTTCGGGTCTGTTAGTTCGTGCTGGACATTGTGGCCACCGACTCAGAACCGTTTTTACCTGTGTTAATGATTCACGTGTCTAGGGCTGTTCAATTTCTTTTCTTCCGGTTGCATTGTAACACCCCTATCCGTCACATAGCATATAGAAGTAGGTCCGGCCGGGGCCCCATGCCATATACCACGGACAGACTGGTGGGTTACTAGATGAAACCAATCAACCAATACACACGTCCTACATAGAGCATCTAGCGGAAGTACTTTATTAAGTTATAATAATAAGAACCTAGCCAACAAGCATGAATGTCCACTAACAAACTAAACAGGAATGAAATAAAAAGTACCAAAGAGTGCTGGCCTTATGGCTTTACAATAGTTCACCAATAATTAAACAGTATCTTACAAACTTCGGCTCGCATGCCGGCCACACATGATTAAAACAAAGTAAACAAACAAGGCCTTCGAGGGTCGGCTCAGCAACTTGGGCTTTGGCCCGCTATTTGCAGCTCGGCTCCGCAGCACCTGCAAGCACAAATCACCGCAACGGTGGCAAACAAGAAAAAGATCAGTTAATGTTTACCAAATTATAACGATTCCACCCCCAAACTCGGGGCGGCAAATCTCCTTACCTGCAATGCTTTAGTATAAACAAACAAGATTGCGAAAGTACAATTTAAGCACACTTCACCACAGGTATAGGCATGCACAGCCGCACACCTCGTGCTCTCAGGGCACTTACACAGTGAACTCGGTCCACCGCCGCCGCAAGGACGGTAATCTAGTGAGCATTAAAGTCTTCATGGCTTAAGCCGAAGACCCTCCCTCTATGCCATCGGCAGGCCACTAAACTGAACCATATAGAGATGGTACGGTTTCACTCAACTCGCTGCTCACACTGCAACGACACTTAAAGTCATCGGTGCAAAATAAGTTTCCCCATAGCCCGTAAATCGATCGACCAAAGTACATAACCTAGTTATGTACAAAGATCGCTCCCGGGCCACCAAAGATGGCAGAAACACGCTTTTGCCCATATTTTCGGGTGCGCATTGGGGTTAATCCCCAAGGATCCCTGCTGCAATCTACCACGTAGAAACCCGAAAAAACACAAAAGGCACGGAGTCTTCTCCGGCTAACAATGCATAGCAAATCATCACCGATCCAGACCAACATGTCCGGGTAGGCTTCACACACTATGCCTATGCCCGTACTTTGATTCCCGCCTCTAAAAAAGGGGGGCATTACATATCTACCCTAAGGAATACTGCAAACTCGCCGCACACTCGCAGGAGAGGGTTTTCCGAGGCAAAAGAAGAAGAGCTTCACATGCTGAGGATGAGAATCGTTACCCTAGCGTTTCTCATTGGCATCATGGAAAACTACGCGGATGAAAAGCACCGCGATGATCTGGCCACCGCAGATTTGGGCTTGGTTTGCGATTTGGCGCTCCGAATATCCTCCGGCGATCGGATCTTCCCTCCTTCTTCCTCCTTGCTCTCCCATCTCCCTAGAAGTTAGAAAGAGATAGCCAAAGGAAAAGTGAGGGTTTCTCACCCCAAAACCGGTCTTAACCCTAAGGTGGGAAAAGCCTAAACCATCGGATCCCAAAATAAGGAAACGAACAGCCATGATGCACTCATAAAATAAACTTCTTGGGCCGAACACGGCTTGCGACACGCCCGTGTCCAAGGCTGTGTCACTCATTCGTCGTCGAAACTGTTGCATCTCGAAAAGAACACGGGCACTCGTCACACCCGTGTCAAGCGTGACACGCCCGTGTCATCCAGTACACGCCCATGTAGCTGGGCGTGTTCCTCCATCAACACAGGACCAAAATGTATAGAGCACGACACGGCCATGTGGCACGCCCGTGTCATATGTCGTGTGCTATACACGCCCGTGTCACAAGTCGTGTAGCTACCTTCGCACAACTCGCCAAACGACCCGAGCAGGACACGGGTATTAGACACACCCGTGTCGAATTTGACACGCCCGTGTCGGACCCAAACACGCCTGGGCTCAGGTCGTGCGTCCTCACTCAACGATCGCTAAGTGAAAGGCTTTGAGTGACTGACACGCCATGGGACACGCCCGTGTCCCATGCCGTGTTCACCCCCCCACCCCCCCCCCCCCCCCCTCCCCCGACGCCCGTTGACTGCAATTTCATCGACCTCGCGACCAACGCCGAACCCGAGCACGATACGCCCCTAGGACACGCCCGTGTCCCAGGCCGTGTTACCTCTATCAAATCCCATACTTGGCTCAAAACGCCGCCCGTCACTCTTTTGAGTTTCAGGGCGTTACAACTCTCTCCCTCTTAAAAAAATTTCGTGCACGAAATTACAAAAGGAAAAGAAAACAGAAAACCAAAATCGGTACCTGAGTGAAATAATTCTGGGTACTCCTCAAGCATGGTCTGCTTGCGTTACCAAGAGATCTCCTCACGACCGCAATTATCCCAATGGACCTTAACCATTCTGATCCCCTTGTTACGAAGTCTCTTGACTTCAGAGTCCTTAATACAAATGGGCTTGACCCTAGTTGTCAACCCTTCGTCCATTGGTACTTGATCAACTGCGATCACCTGCGAAGGCTCTAGCACCGCCTTCCGCAATACTGAAATGTGGAATACGTCGTGTAGACCACTTAACTCCACCGATTGCTTCAGACGGTAAGCCGCTTCATTGATCCGCTCCAGGACCTCAAATGGTCAAAGGTACCTCGGGCTCAGCTTCTTCAAGTGTCGTACCCGTGAAACACCCTTGAACGGCATTATCTTCAGATACACCCAATCGCCAACCGCGAACTTCACGTTCCGTTGCTTAACATTGCAGTATTTAGCTTGTCCATCCTTAGCGATCAACAAATGATCCTGACTGGTTCACACCAATGAAGTAGCATTTTCCACCTCTTACTTTTTGTACAACCTTGCCTCGCCCATTTCTAGCCACGACAACGGCATGCGACACTTTCTACCATATAAGGCCTCGAAGGGCGCAAATTGTATGCTCGCTTGGTAGCTATTGTTGTATGCAAACTCCACCAAATACAGATGGTCTTCCCACTGCTTTCCAAAGTCCAGAACGCACATGCGAAGCTTGTCCTCCATCATCCTATTGACCGTCTTGGTCTGACCATCCATCTGTGGATGAAAGGCTGTGCTGAACTTCAACTTAGTTCCCAGCATTTGCTGCACCAACCTTCAGTCATTGGACGTAAAACGCCCATCTCTATCTCTCACGATGCTGCGGGGCACACCGTGTAGTCTGACTATGTTATCCACATACAGCTTCGCTAGTTTCTCCACTGAATCATACTTCCTATGCGGAATGAAGTGTGACACCTTTGTGAACTGATCTACGATCACCCAGATGGCGTCATTTCCCTTCTGCGACCTTGGCAAGCCATGCACAAAGTCCATCGAAATGTCGTCGAACTTCCACTCCGGAATAGGCAAAGATTTCAAGAAACCCCCTGGCTTTTGGCACTCTGCCTTCACAAAGGCGCAAGTCTGACATTTAGCCATGAATAGTGCCAAATCCTTCTTGAGTCCTGGCCACCAGAACAACTTATTAAGATTTCGGTATATCTTCGTGCTCCCTTGATGAATTGAGTACTTGGTATGATGAGTCTCGTACATCAACTCCGCCCGTAGATTTCCCGCGTTTGGGATGCACAAACGACTGTCCTTCCTTAGCAGTCCATATTCAACTGTAAATTGGGAATTTGACCCATCCGAAGCTGCATCCATGATCTCCTTTATGCTGCTATCCAATTCCATAGCCTGTCGAATCTGATTAGCCAGGTCGTACTGCACTTCCGTCTAGTTCAACAATACTTCAGCGCTAGTCTGCTTGTCAATATAGCAGATGTCTAATGCCTCCAACTCCAGAATCAACCTCTCATCATGAACCGACAACCAGTTGGCTTGGGCTGGAGCCCTGCGACTCAACGCATCCGCAATTGCATTGCCTTTCCCGGTCACATAATGAATTTTGAATGTATAGTCCCCGAGAAACTCCATCCATCTCCGCTGCCTCATGTTCAGATCCTTCTTATCCAACAGGTATTTCAGGGTCTTGTAGTCGGTATAAATATCGACCTTTACGCCGTACTAATAGTGCCTCCATAGCTTTAGCGCAAAAATCAAGGCCGCTAACTCAAAGTCGTGGACCGGATAATTCCTTTCGTGCACTTTCAGCTGACGCGAGCCATACGTAATAACACTACCATGCGGCAGCAGCACGTAGCCCAAACCACTGTCTGAGGCATCGCTGTATAACTCAAAACCTTCGGTCCCACTCGGCGAACTTAACACTGGCGTCGTAGTCAACCGACTCTTGAACTCTTCAAACGCTTGCGCGCACTCCTGCGTTCACACAAACTTCTGATCTTTCCTTATCAACGTCGTGAGAGGTAACGCTATCCGCGAGAAGTTCTCCACGAAGCGCTTGTAATAGCTGGCAAGCCCCAGAAAACTCCGGACTTCCGCTACCGAAGACAACATAGGCCACTCTTGTATCGCAACAATCTTCGTCGGATCTACTACAATCCCTTCACCACTGACTATGTGACCAAGGAACGCAACTGAGGACAACCAGAACTCGCATTTGGAGAACTTTGCGTATAGTTCGTTCCTCCTCAGCGTCTCCAAAACCAAATGCAGATGCTTGTAGTGATCTTCTTGGCACTGCGAGTACACCAATATGTCGTCAATAAAGATGATCACAAAATGGTCTAAGTGCTCCTTGAACGTCATTTTCATCAGATCCATGAATACTGATGGTGCATTAGCCAGCCCGAACAGCATGACTGTAAACTCGAAATGCCCATATCTCGTGTTGAACGCTGTCTTTGGGAATTCACTCTCCCTTATCCTCAGCTAATAGTAACCGGACTTCAGATCCAATTCTGAATATATCGACGACCCGACTAACTGATCAAAAAGATCATCAATCCTTCGAATCGGGTATTTGTTCTTTTCCGTTAACTTATTCAGTTCTCTGTAGTCGATACACAGCCGAAAACTTCCGTCCTTCTTCTTAACAAAGAGGACCAGTGCGCTCCATGGCGACGAACTTTGATGCACATAACCTTTCTCCATCAACTCTTCCAGTTGAACCTTTAGCTCCACCTTCTCCTTAGGCGTCAACCTATGAGGAGAGCGTGACACAGGTTTGGCACCTGGCACCAGCTCGATGGTGAAATCGATCTCTCGCTGTGGTGGGGCTCCGGGAAGATTGTCCGGGAACACGTCGGGGTACTCGCATACCACTAGGATACTACCCTAAGTGGGTTTAGGATTTACAGCCTCCACTAGCGTGAAGAACAGCTCTGCGCCAGCACGAATTACCATGACCACCTTAAGAGCAGACATCAATGTCTTGCTTGACCCCTTCAATCCTGCAAATATTGTCTCTCGCCCAGCACCCAGCTTGACCTCTTTACGATTGCAATCTATATATTCCTTTTGCTCCGAAAGCCAATCTATACAGAAAATGACGTCGAACTCTACCAGCGACAGTAACGACGCTAGTAAGTCAAACTCCTGACTTCCAATATAAACCCTTACGGCACAAACTCTGTCCGCACGCATTGCACACCCATTCGGCAGCAACCCGTCCAATTTGTCCTTCGCCATTGAAGAAGGGACTCCGATGCGCGATATGAAACCTTCAGACAAAAAGGAGGGCGAAGCTCCCGTATAGAATAGTGCCCTTGTCGGACTATCGTAAATCAGAACAATGCCTATACAAACAGTAATAAGCTAACAAGCACTAGGTAACAGTATTTAACTAACTTGCTACAAATTAAACTGTACCTGTCACCACATCCGCTTGTTTGATGGCCTCCTGCTGGCCCAGATTGTAGACTCTTGGTTGAGTCAGAGTATAATGGGATGCGGTTGATTCCACTGCCTTGCCCTTTTCTTCATAGGTTGCTCCCTGCTTCCTCTCGGACTTTGCACGTCCGCTTCGACAATCTCGGGCATAGTGCCCTAGCTTTCCACGAGTATAACAAGCGCCTAGGTTTCGGTTGGTAGTTGCCCCGAGGCACCTGAAGAAGGGGCTAGACTTGACATCCTAGCCTTTTTATTCCATTTGCAAAACACCGATTTTGAGGAGTTCGGCCTTTTGAACTCCGACCCCTTCTCATTAGAGTTCTTCTTAGCCTGAACGTTCTTCATGTCTTTCTCTAAAGACCGGGCCGTGTTGACCAAGGTCAGGAAACCCTGCATCATCGACCCCGAAAGTAGAAGTCTCAATTCATCTCTTAGACCATCATAGAATCGACTTGTCTTTCGCTCCTCATCAGCGAAGATAGCGCTTGCATACCGACCTAAGCGAGTAAACTCGTGGAGATAGTCATCCACGGTACTCTCTCCTTGAACCAACTTCTGGAACTCATTTTCCAAAGCAATCCTCTGAGCTGAGGGGAGGTGTCGAGCCAAGAACAGCCTCGAAAACTCCTCCATCGAGACGTCAGTAAGCTGTCTACCCCTCAGATGGTGTAGCTCAAGACTTCCCACCATTGTCTTGTGTCACCATCAACCAAGAACGTGGCAATTATGGTCTTCTACCACTCTTCCGTCTCAGTAGCAATTAACACTCTCTTAACCCTGGAGAGCCAATCCTCTGCTTGGGTTGGGGTTCCCGTCCTCGAGAACACTGGAGGATTAAAGCCCATTACGTGCTTAAGCTGCTTCTCCATTTCTCTCCTAGGCAACACTAGCTCCACTACCACCTGCTCCACTACCACCTGCTCCACTCTCCTTGGCTCTGGTGCTTGGAGCGGTACTAGCTCCATAGCAGGGGCATGCTGCTGCACTTGCCTCGTAGACTGCGCGTTGATCATCGCAAACACTGCCTTTGCTACCAATCAAATGGTCTCAGCCGAAGGAGGTGTTGCCGGCGCATCAATTGGTGTACTGCTTGCCTCAGGAACTGGTCGTTCTGACGGCCCAGCACCACTCCTGGTCACTTATAATCGTACAAAACACCAATAAGCTACCAAACAACATTGCGAAATGCAATTATAGGAACACACAGGTTCCTCAAACATGTGTTTTTTCATTCCTAAGTGGACATTCATGGGTTTTTTTCATGTTATAATGATGACGCACACACCTGTGCTCACCAACCCTTAAAGTAAATTCGTCCACGAATTCATTAAAGTCTGACCGAAACCGGTAGTCTTATACCAAATTGTAACACCCCTATCCGTCACATAGCATATAATAGTAGGTCCGGCCGGGGCCCTACGCCATATACCACGGATAGACCGGTGAGTTACTAGATGAAACCATTCAACCAATACACGCGTCCTACGTAGAGCATCTAGCAGAAGCAATTTATTAAGTTGTAACAATAAGAACCCAGCTAACAAGCATGAATGTCCACTAAGAAACTAAACAGGAATGAAATACAAAGTACCAAAGAGTGCTGCCCTTATGGCCTTACAATAGTTCACCAATAATTAAACAGTGTCTTACAAACTTCGGCTCGCAGGCCGACCACACATGATTTTAATAAAGAAAACAAACAAGGCCTTCGAGGGCCAGCTCAGCAACTTCGGCTTTGGCCCGCTATTTTCCGCTCGGCTCCACAGCACTTGCAGGCACAAATCACCGCAACGATGGCAAACAAGAATAACGGTCAGCTAAAGCTGACCAAATTATAACGATTCCGCCCCCAAACTCGGGCCGGCAAAGCTCCTTCCCTGCAATGCTTTAGTATAAACAAACAAGATTGCGAAAGTACAATTAAAGCACACTTAACCACAGGTGTAGGCATGCACGACCGCACACCCCGTGCTCTCAGGGCACTTACACGGTGAACTCGGTCCACCACCGCCCCAAGGACGAAAAATCTCATGAGCATTAAAGTCTTCATGGCTTAAGCCGAAGACCCTCTCTCTATGCCATCGGCAGGCCACTAAACAGAACCACATAGAGCAGGTACAGTTTCACTCAACTCGCTGCTCACACTGCCACGACAGTAAAAGTCATCGGCGCGAGCTAAGTTTCTCCGTTGCCTGTAAATCTATCGACCAAAGTACATAACCCGGTTATGTACAAAGATGCCTCCCGAGCCACCAAAGATGGCAGAAACACGCTTCTGCCAAGATTTTTGGGTGAGCCTTGGGGTTAATCCCCAAGGATCCCTGCTGCAATCTACCACGTAGAAACCCAAAAAAAACACAAAAGGCAGTGAGTCTTCTCCGGCTAATAATGCATAATAAATCATCACCGATCCAGACCAACACGTCCGGGTTGGCTTCACACACCATTCCTATGCCCGTACTTCGATTCCGGACTCTAAACAAGGGGGACTTTACATATCTACCACAAAGAATACCGCAAACTCGCCGCACACACGCGAGAGAGGGTTTTCCCATGCAAAAGAAGAAAAGCTTCACATGCTCAAGATGAGAATCATTACACTAGAGTTTCTCCTTGGCACCATGGAAAACTACACGGATGAAAAGCATCGCGATGATCTTGCCTCCACAGATCTGGGCTTAGTTTGTGATTTGGCGCTCCAAATCTCCTATGGCGACCGAATCTTCCCTTCTTCTTCCTCCTTTCTCTCCCCTCTCTCTAGAAGCTAGAAAGAGATAGCCAAAGGAAAAGTGAGGGTTTCTTACCCCAAAACAAGCCTTAACCCTAAGGTGGGAAAAGCATGAACCATCGGATCCCAAAATAAGGAAACGAACGGCCACGATGCGCCGAGAAAATAAACTTCCTGGGCCGAACACGACTTGCGACACGCCCGTGTCCAAGGCTGTGTCACTCATTCGTCGTCGAAACCGTTGTGTCCCGAAAAGAACACGGGCACTCAACACGCTTGTGTCAGGCTTGACATGCCCGTGTCATCCAATACACGCCCGTGTAGTTGGGCGTGTTCCTTCATCGATACAGGACCAAAATGTACAGAGCACGACACGACCATGTTACACGCCCGTGTCACATGTCGTGTGCTAGACACGCCCTGGGACACACCCATGTCCCAGGCCGTATTGCTGCCTTAGCACAACTAGCCAAATGACCCGAGCAGGACACGGGTATTCGACACGCCCGTGTCGAATTTGACATGCCCGTCTCGTACCCGAACATGCCTGGGCTCAGGCCGTGCGTCCTCACTCAACGATCGTTGAGTGAAAGGCTTTGAGTGACTGACACATCCTGGGACACGCCCGTGTCCCAGGCCGTGTTCATCCCCCCCCACCCCCACCCC
This sequence comes from Platanthera zijinensis, assembly GCA_039513925.1. NCBI lineage: Eukaryota > Viridiplantae > Streptophyta > Magnoliopsida > Asparagales > Orchidaceae > Platanthera > Platanthera zijinensis. The sequence continues at coordinate 154,005,802 of CM077078.1, read as the reverse complement.
GACGCCCATTGACTGCAATTTCATCGACCACGCGACTAGTGCCTAACCCGAGTACGAAACGCCCCTGGGACACGCCCGTGTCCCAGGCCGTGTCACCTCTACCAAATCCCAGACTTGGATCAAAACGCTACCTGTTACTCTTTTGAGTTTCGGGGCGTCACATGCATAGACATATATTGGATGCTTACTTTTGCAGATTTTATCGAAGCATTACCTAATTTCGCACATGGGACAACTTCTCTTACACTACTATTGAGAATTATTCCTTACTGGTTATAGTTTGGGTTATTACCCGAGGTTTGTCAGCCATTCCTATTGTTGGGGTTGGTAACCCCTTTTGCTTCCTTTTCGGTTTTTGTCTACTGATGATTTTATTTGCCACTTATATATTCTTGTTGAGGTGTTCTTTTCTTTAGAATGCCTCAAGTTTTGAGTAGTAGCCGGTTGGGCAGCTAGGTTTGGTGGTTGCTGGTATTCTGTTGTTGTTGCAGTTGTCTTTTCCGCACCATTGTGAGGTAGTGTGGTTGTCTTGTTATTCGTTCAGACATACTTGTTTTTTCTTTTGGTGGTTTCGTGTCAGGGTGTTGACGCCCACGAAAGTTTTTATATTGTTAAGTTACCAGCTAGCTGCTTAGTCTCTTCTCGATGAATGGTTGGTTTTACTTGCTCTCTGAGAAGGTTTTATGCTAGGATTGCATGATTAGTTATTTTTAAAGTATAAAAGTATCATTTTAACTATCTCATTCATAGCATGGTTTTAAGCCAAAGTCACCATATTTAAACGAACGTAAAAACTATTTTTATACTTACATTAAATCTAGAGATGTGCATATCATGAGTTGTCCTATATGAAAATTTATGCTCATGTAGGATGTTAATCTATACAAGAAAAATATTTTCCGCAGCGTATATTCATATTTTCACTTGTGCATTAGTTGATCCACTGAGTCGAGAGATACGACAATAAAGACTTAACTTAAATTTCAGTTTTCTTCTTATTAAACTTGAGGACTTCATATAATGTGTTATGTTCGGGTTCTCGCCTGAGCTCCAGCAGTTATCCCCTGCACGGCGTGGAATCATGATACGTGTTTTCTCTTACTCTAATACATCATATAAATGCGGAGAAAATGCAGGTTGTGACAGCTGGCCGACCTCCTCACTGGACGTCGGTCGTCCCCTTCCCTCGTCGCGCTGGTCGTCGGTACGAATTCGAGGGGGCAGCCCCGGCCGACGCTCCCCCTCTGTCGCCAACCGCGGCGGTGAGAGCGATCGCCCGTGCCTCCCTCCCTTGGCCGCCGGCCGTAGCCGGGAGAGCGACTGCCTGGGTCGCAGATGGAAGAGTGGCCTCCCGGGCCGCTCCCTCCATCGGCCGCCGGCGCGCGACCGAGGGAGCAACTGTAACGCCCCGTTATTTCAGCGGTTATTTTTATTCTCGTTTGGCGTTACGATGACGCGTTTCCATGGCTTGTGCCATGTGTGGAGTATGGTTTAGCTCCTTGGAACTGAGTGCCCTGGTTGGTAGCCTGTTGGCAAGATCTCCCTAGCAAACCGAGTCGTTTTGGTGACCCGGTGTGGCCTCTCGGGGGGATGTTTGTGTTTGGCTTTGTTTGGGCATAACTCGAGTTCTGTTCGTCGAAAGTTAATTTCGACTTCGCCGTTGTGTTCGTAGCGTGGGCATTTAGCTACGGTGCGAATTTCGTCGAATTCCGAGGTAGTTCGGTTTTCGCGTCGATTTAGTGCTTTAGGTAATTTTGTAATTAATTATATAATTATATAATTATATATATATATATTTAGAATGAAAACCATCGATCATTCTTCTTCCCCGATAGAAAACCGCCGGTCCTTGTACGAGAGAAACGAGTAACCGCCGAGCCTTCCCTTCGGACGCCGATTCCCGGAGCGTTTGTGGACGGAATTCGATTCCGAGAGTGGATACGGATTGCTCTCGTCGAGACCTTCATTCCTGCGGTAAGAAATTCGTTTTTCGTTGAGTTTCGGAAGGATTGGAATTTTCAGTTTTGGAAGTTTTCCGCCATTAATGGCCGAGTCTTTGTTCTAGGTGTTGCGGCCGTCTTGATCCGTGCGAAGAGGAGGAAAGCAGTCCAAAGCTTCGCTGAGATTTGAGGCAAGTGGTATTCTTGCCCTTGCCAAGTGTTTCCTTTGATTTTATTTGCTGAAATTGAACTCCCGGTTAGCCTAGGTTAGAGGCCTTGTTATTCTCATTTTTTCTTGCTAACTATAGGGCTTAGTTCTTCCTACTGAAACCCCCCCTATGTGGTGATGTTTGGAATCCAAATTGTCGGCGTGAAGCCGTTGTTTTCCTTCATTTTTGATTGTTGCTCCGGTTCGGGCGTAGCCGAGGGGGAGAGTTAGGAGGGGGGTGTGGTTGCCAATTTCCCTCGTTAAGATATTATTCAAGTGGTTAGGCATAGTTTGAATGGTAGTAGCGTGAGACGTTGATAGTTGTCTACTGCTACTGCAGTGGCGTGAGTCGTGTGCGCGTTCCGGTGTCGTTCGGAAAATTCCAAACGGTACAGGTTTGCCGCGCACGGTCATCAGCCTTTAGGGCGCACGACCACTGGTCGTGTGCATCTGTTCGTGCGCGTATAAATTTCTTTTTCCAAAGTTCTGTCTCGGGCAATCGCACGAGCGCTGGCAACAGTGCGCACGACCAGTGATCGTGCGACAGTGATCGTGCGCAGTTGCTAGGTTTTCTGTCAGGTTTCCAGGTTCGTTTCGCACGATCATCAGCCGATGAGTGCACACGACCACTGATCGTGCGTCACTGATCGTGCGCTTTGTATATTTTCTTTTGATAGGCGAATTTAGGTGATTTCGAGTGCGGGAGTTTAGTTACTCAAGTGGCAGGCAATTACTTGAGTTCTGGATCTTCTGCCTTGGTCGTTCGACTACCGTCGAGCTCCGTTTTCTTTAGTGGGTTTGTGGGTAGTAACTTTATTTTGGCGGCGAGTGAGACTAGCTCACTCAACGCCAAGGTTTAGGTAGGCACTGAGTGGGTTTCACTCAACGCCTAGTCGTGTTGGTTTACTTCAACACTCTTCCTTTACCTTGTATTTCGTTTCCGAGTGGATTTTCCAGTTGTATTTCTGGGTTTTCCTTGTCGGCCGTTTTCTTTATTTTCCTAAAGGCCGAATCGTGGGTCGTGGATAGTAGTGGGGGTTGTAGCTCTTTATGGGGGTGGAGTTTGTGATATAGCCAAGGCCACCCATGGATTTCTTGCTCCAGGTACGGGCTGGGCATGTCGGGTGGAAGGTCCCTTGTGTTTTCACGTATTGACCCTCGAGCTTTTGACTTGGACATGGTGGATTGGGGGACTGCGTTTGCCTTCGACCCGGTTCCTCGTTGTTGTTTTTGCTACTATCACTTCCCACAGTTTAGGGTGTTAGAAGTTTCTTCCGTGGTAGTTTTGCAGCATTTTGGCTCTTGGCAGCCTAGTAGGCCCTGCAGGATGTGGTTCCTGGGCTGGGTCGTTGCTGTTTCTTTGCACGTTGTGCATTTCTTGTTGTCCTGTTTTGGACATTTGTGACTCTTTCTACTGCATGTTTCCTGTTATTTTCGTCCTTTTGGTTGACTCTTTCATGCAGTTTTACCTTGATTTTAGCTTGCTGAGGTATTCTGTTTTCTTTTGGAATACCCCAGGTTCTGAGCTGTAGCCGGTCTGGTGGCTAGTTGGAGGTGTTGTTGTTGGTGGACTCCCGGACTTTGGAGTTTCGTTTACCTTGTTTGTGAGGTTATTTTCAGTACTTTCTTACAGACATATATGTGTGCTGGTGGGTTCGTGTCAGGTTGTTGGCGCCCACTAGTAGTTTTTACCTTGTACTAGATATATACTATTGCTGCTACCATTTATTTTTTTTTGGAGATAGTCTACTTGCTTTGAGAAGGTTTTATGCTAGGTTGCTAGTTATTTTTAAACTATAAATACTACTATAAATGAAGCTCATGATCAGCATGTTTTTATAAACTTAATCACTATATTCCAAATCACGTACGAAAACCGTTTTCTTATATATGTTATATAAACTAAGTGTAGTGTCTTGCATAGCATGAGTGGTTCTCTTGGGACCCTTATGCGCTCTTTAGGGTGTAAAACCTAATTAAAGTATTTTCCGCAGCGTTTAAATATAGTTTTCTTTTGTGGATTAGATGATCCACTGAGCCGAGGGATACGGACTCTAAACATAATTGATTTTCTATTCATTAAGCACATGATTTTCTTGCATAAAGATTGTAGTTGGATTTGCCTGAGCGTCAGTAGTTATCCCCTGCTTGACGTGGCATCATGACGCGTGTTTTCTCTTACTCTGATAATTCTTAATTCGGAGAAAATGCGGGTTGTGACAGTTGGTATCAGAGGGAGGTTGCTTGACAAGTTAGTTGGGCAACCTTCCTTGGATGCTGTTAGTAGTTCAGCATCATGTCATTCACACACCGATATGTCATCAGCACGTCTTGGCAAAAGCACGAACACTACACTCATAGCATAACATGAAGTATACGGGGCATATTATGTAGTATGGGATGCATAATATGTGTTCGTATATGGATCCATCATAGGGGCTACATGTGAGGGTTATGTAGTATGGGATGCATAACCTCACCACATGACTGCGACTAGCACGTTTCTTTTTCGTTGCATGGAAATGTTATGTAGTATGGGATGCATAACATTTTCATGTGTACGCCGCTCATATCATGCATTAGGGCCTTCTTTTTAGAATGCATAGCACAATCATGCATATCATATCATTGCATAAGCACAACGCGCCGAGCTAAAGATTTGCAGGATGACATATGTACACACATAAGTTTTCAAACTAACATAAGTTCATGCATCCGATCTAGGCACAAGAGTTAGTGAGGTGGTGGTTAACCATCCTAGGTTAGGGCATATCATCTAATTATTGTGAAGAAGATAAACTCTCAGAGCAAGTTTAGCAGCTTTAAGTCTATATCTACATATGTATTGTCTGTACTGGTAGTCGGTTCTAGTCGTGGGATTTGGATCTGATTTGCGTTGTATTGATTTTTTTTAGGATGGCTAGGCGTCCTGCGACCCGATCGACTCCCCTGTCTGAGGGTGAATCTTCTGGAGCTCAGAACGATGCGGTGATCGAGGGTCTGCGTCAGAGTAGCGAAGCTATGGGGAGGCAGTTGGAGGAAGTGCAAGCCCAGATTCAGTCTTTGGTGGCAGTTGTGGCAGGGCAGGCTCAGGGTGCGCAAGTTCCTGCAGGAGGGTTAGCTGTTCCTCCTCCTCCTGCGCCCTTGAGGCCTCCAGTGGTGGTGCCAGCAGAGATGGCCTTCATCTCGCAGTTTCAGAGGCTGAGCCCTCCCACTTATGATGGGAAGGCAGATTTCATGGTGATAGACGACTGGCTGATCTCCATGGAGGAGATGTTCTCGTACTCTGGGATTTCAGATGATCAGAGGGTGATGATAGCCGCCTATCAGCTTAAAGGATTGGCTAAGAGTTGGTGGCTGAGAGAGAAGGAGAGCTTAGTGGCTGGATGCTCTTGGGAAGTGTTCAGGGAGATGCTGTTGAGGAAGTTCTTACCCTCGGTCGAGCGTGACTGCCTCATGAATGATTTCCTCTATCTGAAGCAAAGGCAGCTCACGGTGGGTGAGTATGAGATAGAGTTTAGTAAGTTGAGCCGTTTTGCCCCTGGATTGGTCAGCGTGGAGGCTGATCGAGTTAAGCGATTCCTCGGTGGTTTGAGGAGTGAGGTGCAGCAGTTGGCCAGTGCTTATGGGTCAGTGACTTATGCTGGAGTTGTAGAGGCTGCTCTTAAGGTTGAGGCCATTGAGATGGCGAAGAGCAGAGGCCAGCAGTTGAGGAAGGATAAGAGGAAGTTGGTAGAGGAGAAGAAACCCCTGGTACCCGATGCTGTTCCGGGAAAGAGGAGCAGGGTGGTGTGCAGTTTTTGTGGCCGGTCAGGCCATCCTGTTGAGAGGTGTTTCAAGAAGGCGGCAGCTCAGAAGAAGGAGCAGGTTCATGCTATTCAGGGTGCTCCTGGGAGAGATGTCTCCTGTTCAGTTTGCAAGCGATCCGGGCATGATGCAGCCCAGTGTTGGTCCAGGGTTAGAGTCTGCTATCAGTGTGGGCAGAAGGGTCATGTTAAGTCGAGGTGTCCTCAGGTCCAGTCAGCTCTTCCTGCAGTTCCATTGCAGGCTTTGCCTCCACCTCAGCATGTGGACAAGGGAAAAGGGAAGCTGAACGTGATTTCTTCCGAGGAGGCTCAGACTTCGACCCAGGTGATCTCAGGTTAGTAGTTGGTTGTTTTTTTTTGTTTTTCTTTCTAGCCTGGTAGTTTAGTTGCTAGATTATTTGCGGTACTGTTGTGCTAGTTCCTTAGCTTTGTGCGTTCCTATAGGGAAATTTAAGGTGAAGAACCGCTGGGCGCGTGTTCTGTTTGACTCCGGCGCTACCCACTCGTTCGTGGCTAGAGCCTTTGTGGAGCGTCATCGGTTGTCTCTAGATCGTGTTCGGGATTCCTTCCGTGTCAAGTTTCCCTCTGGTGAATCTGTGTTGTCAGATTTGGGTATTTTGGATTGCCCGGTTTTGTTGGGGGATTTTCTTGCGAAGGCGGACCTGAAGATGATTGATCTAGAGGACTTCGATGTCATTTTGGGCATGGACTGGCTCTCTCGGTATGATGCGGTCATTCAGTGCAAGGGAAAGCGCTTGGACTTCATCAGGGACGACGGTCAGCCCGGCAGCGTGTATGCTGATCCGTGTCAGGATTCTCCTATTCTCTCTGCGGTATGTGTTCAGAGATTGTTTCTTTCTGATTGTTGTGTTTGTTTAGTCTCGGTGGTTGGAACCGTTGTTAGCGTGCCACGCTTGGAGGAGATTCCTATTGTTCGTGGTTTCGCCGATGTTTTTCCTGATGATCTTCCTGGTATCCCTCCTGAGCGGGATATGGAGTTTGTTATTGATTTGGAGCCGGGTACGCGTCCTATTGCTAAGGCGCCGTACCGGATGGCCCCTCGTGAGCTAGAGGAGTTGCGAATTCAGTTAGATGAGTTGTTGGCTAAAGGTTTTATCAGGCAGAGTTCGTCGCCTTGGGGTGCTCCTGTTTTGTTCGTAAAGAAGAAAGATGGGTCGATGCGGCTTTGCATCGACTATAGAGAGTTGAACAAGGTCACTATCAAGAACAGGTACCCTCTGCCGAGGATCGATGATTTATTTGACCAGTTGCGTGGTAGCACGGTGTTCTCCAAGATCGATCTTCGTTCGGGCTATCATCAGCTCAGGATCCGTGAGGCAGATATTCCACGGACTGCGTTTAGGTCGAGGCATGGACACTTTGAGTTTTTGGTGATGTCGTTTGGTTTGACCAACGCACCATCAGCCTTCATGGATATGATGAACAGGGTGTTCAAGGATTTCCTAGACAAGTTCGTTGTGGTCTTCATTGATGACGTGTTGGTTTATTCTCGCAGTGTTGAGGAGCACGAGCAGCATTTGCATTTGGTCCTATCAGAGTTGAGGAACCACAAGTTATTCGCCAAGTTGAGCAAGTGCGAATTTTGGTTGCCTCAGGTTTCTTTTTTAGGCCACGTGGTGAACAAGGATGGGATCTCGGTTGACCCAGAAAAGATTGCAGCAGTGACGGATTGGAGTAGGCCGAATACTCCTAAGGAGATCAGAAGTTTCTTAGGGTTGGCTGGCTATTACAGGAGATTCGTGGAGGGTTTCTCTTCTCTAGCCGCACCATTGACCAAGCTGACTCAGAAGAATGTGGCTTTTGTTTGGAGCGAGAAGTGCGAAGAAGCTTTTCAGGAGTTAAAGAGGAGATTGTGTACTGCTCCCGTTCTGACCCTTCCTACTGAGGGCGTGGATTATGATGTGTATGTGGATGCTTCGCATATAGGTCTGGGATGTGTATTAATGCAGGATGGAAAAGTAATTGCTTATGGGTCAAGGCAGTTGAAAACTCATGAGCGGAATTATCCTACGCATGACCTTGAGTTTGCAGCGGTTATCTATGCGTTGAAGTTGTGGAGGCACTTACTTTATGGGGCTCAGTGCAAGATTTTTACTGACCATAAGAGCCTGAAGTACGTGTTCACGCAGAAGGAGTTGAATCTGCGTCAGCGGCGGTGGCTTGAGTATGTGGCGGATTATGATGTGGAAATCCAGTATCATCCGGGCAAGGCCAATGTGGTGGCCGACGCCCTGAGCCGAAAGACGGGAAAGATCTTTAACCTCTCCGCCGATCGATTAGTTGAGGAGTTCCTCCTTATGGATATTTCAGTGGGATGCTGTAGTTTACAGAGTAGCTTATCAGTGGAAGAGCCGTCCTGGATTTCTTTGACTAGATTGCATCAGAAGGACGATCCGGATCTGTTGCACCTTTTTACCAGGACAGAGAAGGGGGAGTTGCCAGATTTTTCTATTGATGATGCGGGTACTTTGAAGTACCGCGGCAGGTTTTGCGTTCCCGCTGTTGGGGACATTAAGAGTATGATTTGCAGTGAGGCTCATGGTTCCAGCATTGCCTACCATCCAGGATCTACGAAGATGTACCGTGACTTAAAGCAAATTGCTTGGTGGTATGGTATGAAAGGAGATATAGCCCGATATGTTGCTGAGTGTCACACTTGCAAGCGTGTGAAGGCCGATCATGGAAGGCCTGGTGGTAAGTTGACTCCGCTAGATATCCCGACTTGGAAGTGGGAGAGTATATCTATGGACTTCATTACGGGTTTGCCAAAATCCCCGAGAGGATTTGATTCTGTTTGGGTTATAGTGGATAGATTGACGAAGTGTGCTCACTTCGTGCCTTATAAGATTGATTACCCGATGAAGAAGATAGCGGAGTTGTACTTGAATGAAGTCATCCGACTCCACGGTGTGCCAGTTAGCATCATTTCTGATCGAGACTCCCGGTTTACTTCTCGTTTTTGGCAGAGTCTGCAGGAGGGTTTGGGTACGGATCTGAGGTATTCTACTGCGTACCACCCTCAGACCAATGGGCAGACGGAGCGGGTCAATCAGATTGTTGAGGATATGATCCGGTGCTATATTTTAGACCACGGTGGAGCGTGGGATGAGCGTCTGCGACTCATGGAATTTGCTTACAATAACAGTTATCAGGAAAGCTTGCAGATGGCTCCGTTCGAAGCGTTGTATGGGAGGCGCTGTAGGACTCCGTTGTTTTAGGCTGAGGCTGGTGAGAAGCCTTTGTTGGGTCCTGATGCTCTGGAAGAGATGGAAGTTGCCGTGAAGCTTATTCGGGAGAAGATTCGCTTAGCCCAGGAGAGGTATGAAAAGAACGCCAATCGGCGTAGGTCTGCTTTGGAGTTTTTAGTAGGGGATCATGTATACCTCAAGATTTCTCCAATGGTTGGTGTAAAGAGATTTGGTAAAAATCGGAAATTGGACCCAAGATATGTGGGCCCGTTTGAGGTCTTGGAGCGGATTGGTGTGTCTGCATATAGATTGGATTTGCCAGCGAACTTCCCTGGTGTTCATAATGTTTTTCATGTTAGCCAATTGCGGAAGTGTGTGCGCAGCAGTGGGCAACTCTTGGATGTTGTGCCCCAGTTAGAGCCCAGCCTCTCTTTCGTTGAGGTGCCAGTTCGTATTTTGGATACTCAGGAGCGTGTGCTGCGAAAGAAGTCCATACCGATGGTGAAAATTCTATGGAAAAATCAGGATTTGGAGAGCGCGACTTGGGAGCTAGAGTCGGCCATGAGGAGGGCGTACCCTCACCTGTTTCTCTGATTTGATCGGTATGTTTCCCTTTGTAACTTCCGTTTGTTACTTTTTCCTTCTTTTGTAGGAGGGTTGTGCGTAAAGTTTCGGGACGAAACTTTCTTTTAGGGGGAGTGACAGTAACCCCCCGTTATTTCAGCGATTATTTTTATTCTCGTTTGGCGTTACGATGACGCGTTTCCATGGCTTGTGCCATGTCTGGAGTATGGTTTAGCTCCTTGGAACTGAGTGCCCTGGTTGGTAGCCTGTTGGCAAGATCTCCCTAGCAAACCGAGTCGTTTTGGTGACCCGGTGTGGCCTCTCGGGGGGATGTTTGTGTTTGGCTTTGTTTGGGCATAACTCGAGTTCTGTTCGTCGAAAGTTAATTTCGACTTCACCGTTATGTTCGTAGCGTGGGCATTTAGCTACGGTGCGAATTTCGTCGAATTCCGAGGTAGTTCGGTTTTCGCGTCGATTTAGTGCTTTAGGTAATTTTGTAATTAATTATATAATTATATAATTATATATATATATTTAGAATGAAAACCATCGATCATTCTTCTTCCCCGATAGAAAACCGCCGGTCCTTGTACGAGAGAAACGAGTAACCGCCGAGCCTTCCCTTCGGACGCCGATTCCCGGAGCGTTTGTGGACGGAATTCGATTCCGAGAGTGGATACGGATTGCTCTCGTCGAGACCTTCATTCCTGCGGTAAGAAATTCGTTTTTCGTTGAGTTTCGGAAGGATTGGAATTTTCAGTTTTGGAAGTTTTCCGCCATTAATGGCCGAGTCTTTGTTCTAGGTGTTGCGGCCGTCTTGATCTGTGCGAAGAGGAGGAAAGCAGTCCAAAGCTTCGCTGAGATTTGAGGCAAGTGGTATTCTTGCCCTTGCCAAGTGTTTCCTTTGATTTTATTTGCTGAAATTGAACTCCCGGTTAGCCTAGGTTAGAGGCCTTGTTATTCTCATTTTTTCTTGCTAACTATAGGGCTTAGTTCTTCCTACTGAAACCCCCCCTATGTGGTGATGTTTGGAATCCAAATTGTCGGCGTGAAGCCGTTGTTTTCCTTCATTTTTGATTGTTGCTCCGGTTCGGGCGTAGCCGAGGGGGAGAGTTAGGAGGGGGGTGTGGTTGCCAATTTCCCTCGTTAAGATATTATTCGAGTGGTTAGGCATAGTTTGAATGGTAGTAGCGTGAGACGTTGATAGTTGTCTACTGCTACTGCAGTGGCGTGAGTCGTGTGCGCGTTCCGGTGTCGTTCGGAAAATTCCAAACGGTACAGGTTTGCCGCGCACGGTCATCAGCCTTTAGGACGCACGACCACTGGTCGTGTGCATCTGTTCGTGCGCGTATAAATTTCTTTTTCCAAAGTTCTGTCTCGGGCAATCGCACGAGCGCTGGCAACAGTGCGCACGACCAGTGATCGTGCGACAGTGATCGTGCGCAGTTGCTAGGTTTTCTGTCAGGTTTCCAGGTTCGTTTCAAACAAATCATCAGCCGATGAGTGCGCACGACCACTGATCGTGCGTCACTGATCGTGCGCTTTGTATATTTTCTTTTGATAGGCGAATTTAGGTGATTTCGAGTGCGGGAGTTTAGTTACTCAAGTGGCAGGCAATTACTTGAGTTCTGGATCTTCTGCCTTGGTCGTTCGACTACCGTCGAGCTCCGTTTTCTTTAGTGGGTTTGTGGGTAGTAACTTTATTTTGGCGGCGAGTGAGACTAGCTCACTCAACGCCAAGGTTTATGTAGGCACTGAGTGGGTTTCACTCAACGCCTAGTCGTGTTGGTTTACTTCAACACTCTTCCTTTACCTTGTAATTCGTTTCCGAGTGGATTTTCCAGTTGTATTTCTGGGTTTTCCTTGTCGGCCGTTTTCTTTATTTTCCTAAAGGCCGAATCGTGGGTCGTGGATAGTAGTGGGGGTTGTAGCTCTTTATGGGGGTGGAGTTTGTGATATAGCCAAGGCCACCCATGGATTTCTTGCTCCAGGTACGGGCTGAGCATGTCGGGTGGAAGGTCCCTTGTGTTTTCACGTATTGACCCTCGAGCTTTTGACTTGGACATGGTGGATTGGGGGACTGCGTTTGCCTTCGATCCGGTTCCTCGTTGTTGTTTTTGCTACTATCACTTCCCACAGTTTAGGGTGTTAGAAGTTTCTTCCGTGGTAGTTTTGCAGCATTTTGGCTCTTGGCAGCCTAGTAGGCCCTGCAGGATGTGGTTCCTGGGCTGGGTCGTTGCTGTTTCTTTGCACGTTGTGCATTTCTTGTTGTCCTGTTTTGGACATTTGTGACTCTTTCTACTGCATGTTTCCTGTTATTTTCGTCCTTTTGGTTGACTCTTTCATGCAGTTTTACCTTGATTTTAGCTTGCTGAGGTATTCTGTTTTCTTTTGGAATACCCCAGGTTCTGAGCTGTAGCCGGTCTGGTGGCTAGTTGGAGGTGTTGTTGTTGGTGGACTCCCGGACTTTGGAGTTTCGTTTACCTTGTTTGTGAGGTTGTTTTCAGTACTTTCTTACAGACATATATGTGTGCTGGTGGGTTCGTGTCAGGTTGTTGGCGCCCACTAGTAGTTTTTACCTTGTACTAGATATATACTATTGCTGCTACCATTTAATTTTTTTTGGAGATAGTCTACTTGCTTTGAGAAGGTTTTATGCTAGGTTGCTAGTTATTTTTAAACTATAAATACTACTATAAATGAAGCTCATGATCAGCATGTTTTTATAAACTTAATCACTATATTCCAAATCACGTACGAAAACCGTTTTCTTATATATGTTATATAAACTAAGTGTAGTGTCTTGCATAGCATGAGTGGTTCTCTTGGGACCCTTATGCGCTCTTTAGGGTGTAAAACCTAATTAAAGTATTTTCCGCAGCGTTTAAATATAGTTTTCTTTTGTGGATTAGATGATCCACTGAGCCGAGGGATACGGACTCTAAACATAATTGATTTTCTATTCATTAAGCACATGATTTTCTTGCATAAAGATTGTAGTTGGATTTGCCTGAGCGTCAGTAGTTATCCCCTGCTTGACGTGGCATCATGACGCGTGTTTTCTCTTACTCTGATAATTCTTAATTCGGAGAAAATGCGGGTTGTGACAGCAACCGCGCCGGCCGCTCCTACCCGGCCGTCGTCGGCAGTCCTCCCCTCACCGGCGAACTCGGCGGCGAGTTCGTCGGCCTCCCGTGGAGTTCCAACCCCATCATCCAATCGATTGGGGATGTTCCCGGCCGTCAAATTTGCGTGTAACCACCCACTAACCACCAGATTAGCGGGGGATTTAATTAGTAAATTAATTATTTATTTATAGTGCAAATAATGGTAATAATTATCATAAATGCTCACCCTTAAAATATGGGAAAATATTTATTTTTGGAGGTTACGTTGTGCGGATAGCGGCATAACCACCGTAACAACTCCCGAGGCCTATAAAAGGAGTCACATGCCTCCTCATTTCTCTCCTTTTCCTCCGAGTCTTCTTCTTCCTCTGGTCAAATCTCTGTCGAATTTCTCCTACGAACACAAGTTCAAACACTCCGCTCCCACGTTCAGAATCAGTAAGGCGCTCAGCGCAGTCCATCAACGCAAAGCGCAACTTGTAAAAAACTCACGACGCGACGGTCTGTCGTCCGACGTGTCTAAGTGTTCTCTCACCTCGAAAATATAACGAGAGGTGGTCTGTCACCCACGATTTCACAAACCAGTTATAACAGGCAGAAAATAGTGGACTTTGACCGGCACTTACCCGTTCACGTTGTTTTTACCCAGTTGAGGGGTTTATCCACGTTAAAACTTAGTGTTTACGATCGATCTACTTCATTAACTATGTGCGTGCTCGCCCGTTGCGAGAGTTAAGGCGGTCCAGGTTATTCCGATTCAACCGGGATATCGAGTTAGATCGCAACAATAAGCTTGAATAAAAACATAATTATCATAAAATGTATGTGTGATATGATAAATTTACTTGGATTGAGGTTGGTTGTTCACGAATGAAGATTCATAGACACTATGTTCACAAACGTCATCATCACACCCAACAAAATTTAAATGGAATTGTTATTCACACCCCACAATTGGATATTCATACTCAAAGTAATACAAATTTTAACATTTTTTTCCTAAACCTACCTAATATTTGTATCCAACACAAAATTCGTTTTTGTTTCTCTCAAACCCTAAACTCCCGCAGCCAAACCTTCACCTCTCCGCTCGCAGTCTCTCGTCGGCAGTCCGATAATATCTCGCCGCCTGTTGGCGCCAGCTATTCCGTCATGCTTTCCGCCCATCAACTCGTCGTCGGTCAACCTATAAATAGTTCGTTTTATGTCATATGTGTATGTTCTAGCATAACAACAGATTAGGGTAAGTCCGGTAATAACCCACTCGCAATTCCACGAGTTAGAAGTCGAAGACACATGATACCGGTTGGCGCGGCGGCGGCGATGGTAGAAATGCGGAGGCGGCGATGACAATTTCGGTGCGGCGTCGGCGATGGCGGTTTGCGGCTACGGCGATGACGGTTTGTGGCGACGGCGATGACGGTTTGCGGCAACGGTGGTTTCGGTACAGCGTCGGCGATGACAGTTTGCGGCGACGGCGATGTCGTTTTGCGGCGATGACGATGACGGTTTGCGGCGACGGTGCTGACGGTGCAGCGTTGGCGCTGGCGGTTTGCGGCCATGGTGATGGCGGTTTGCGGCGGCGGCGATTTCGGTGCAGCGTCGACGATGACGGTTTGCGGCGACGGCAATGGTGGTTTGCGAAGACGGCGATGACAATTTGCGGCGGCGGCAGTTTCGGTGCAGCGTCGGCGGTGGCGGTGTGCGGCGACGGCGATGACGGTTTGCGGCGACGGCGATGACGGTTTGCGGGAACAGCGATGTCGGTTGGCGCGGCGGTGACGATGATGACTGTTGGCGCGGCGGCGACGATGACGGTTTGTGGTGACGACAATTTTGTTTACGTCGGGGAAGGTTCGGATATCCGCACCTCATGCATGGTGTGCGGGCGCGGCTAACGCCATTCAGGACCTCATCGTTCTTCTTAATATTAATATGTATGGTCACAAATATCAATTATGAGTACAAATATCAATTTCGGGTATAAATAGTAATGAATTACAAATATTCATTTATGAAGTATCAATAACAATTCAAAATTTAAATTGTATTGTAGGCTGGTTATGACTGGTCTTGCTGTTGGGCGAGATCACATTCAATTCAGTTCATAAAATGCTGGCTGAGAGCAAGACACATTTTAGCCCTTTTCCTAATGCATCAGGAAGCACGGAGAAAAGAGAATCACTTGCACTCAAACAAGAGCTTACACTAATAATGAAATGACATTTGCATTACGCGTCGCGTGATTTACAGCGTAATTCAAATTTACGCGATTATGGTTAAGAATAACCCACTTTTGTAATAAACTTGGACAGTTCCCTTATGCTTTCCCCGGAAGACAGAGAAGAAGTGGACGTTGGAGGGGAGCGGAGAGGGCAGACGATTCCTACTTTCTTATCCGATCCCCATTTCTCTTTCTTCCTTTCCACTTCTTCCATCCAAGATACTGGGAGAAAACATGGGCCGGGGCACGGAAGCAGGGCTAATCGTTCTTATCTGCTTTTTTTGGATGGCCTTCTCCACCTTGGCCGACGATCCACACCGCTTCTTCGACTGGAATGTCACCTACGGAGATATTTACCAGCTCGGATTTAAGCAGCAGGTATTCATTCTATGATTTTTTTTCCTTCCATTTTTACTTCCATTGTCACCGCATTCTTCAGCGGAGTTCTTGAAATCCGGCTCTCTTCGGTTTTTTCCCGGATTTTTTTGCAGGGAATACTCATCAACGGGCAGTTCCCGGGACGGACGTTTACTCCGTCACAAAGGATAACCTCATCATAAACGTGCACAACAGTCTGTCAGAGCCTTTCCTGAGATCATGATAAATCTATAATTCTTCGGTTTTTGACTTTTTCGTCTATTCCTCTTAAAAATACACCGACTAACAAGTTTTATAGTTTTAAATACTTAATTGGATATGATGGACTTTCAGAAATTTTAATGTTTTCAATTAGTTTATTTGTGAATTATTTCAATTAGTTTATTCGGAAGTTGAGTGGGTGCTTAGTATTTATGTACTGAATTTGAATTGCTAAAGTATTTATGCACTGATTTTGAAATAAATATCAAGCTACTTGAGCTTTGTTTTGCACGGATGTTCCAAACGGCGCCCTTATGCAGCTTGCCCAATTTCACCGCTAATAAGCGTCTGGAGCATCATATTATCAGGTATGCATATAGTATCTTGTGTCAATAATTTTAATGTTAAACAGTGACCGTCACCCACCCGCGGCTTCGCCGGAGTCCGGCGAAACTGCCGGGGGTAGCCCGGATGCGCTTCGGCAGGTCAACCAGTGTTTTAAAATTGCACAGCCTCTCTGTGCCTGGCTTTATTCCTCTTCCCGTGCCCTAGGATATTTCTTCGTGCACATCGCGGGAGGTGAAGATGGCATCCGTTCGGCCACTTCTTCAGCGATTTTGACGTTCAAGATCGCCATCTGTAACATCTCTCAAACAACTAGATTTCTAGGAGTGGTTTTGTCATGACTAGGTCATGACAAAACCCTAAGAAGCTCAAAAGAACAAGTAGGAAAAGATACAAGGTGAAAATCACCTTGGTCTTCCTATAACACAACCTCACCACCAGATCTTGGGTTTGACCTTATGAATTCAACTTGACTCCATGACCCCACCACAACACCCCTAACCCCTTGGGCGGTCCATAGGGTCACAAAAGACCCATTGGTGGTCAATCAAAGTGGTCAAATTGACCTAATTTCACCCTAACCCTAAATAGGTCAAATTGACCTACATAGGGCCAATTGACCTTTCCTTAACTAAATGGTTCTCACCTACACCTTCCTAACCCTTAAGGGAGGTCAATGGGTCACCAAGGACCCATGTGGTCAACCCAAAAGGTCAATTTGACTAAGGTCAACTCCACCCTAGTATTAGGTCAAACTAGCTAAAATAGACTAACTCAAGCTCAAGCCCAATCCACTTAGGCTAACCTTATTTCAATTAATAATATGGGTTAGTGGGTGCCTTTAGGCTGAATTAGTCATCAAATTCGGCCTTGATGAGTAGGAGAGAGAAAAGCTCCATTTTCCCTTTAATGAAGGAGAGAGAGAGAGTGGGGAGTAAAGGTCATTCATGACTTGAAAGGCCAAGGACCCCTCTCTTCTTGCTGGAATCATCTCCCCTTGTCAGTTAGGAGAAGGCCAAGTGTTTTCCTGGCCATGGCAGCGACTAGGGGAGGAGAATTGCAATGGCCAAAA
Organism: Platanthera zijinensis; assembly: GCA_039513925.1. Taxonomy (NCBI): domain Eukaryota; kingdom Viridiplantae; phylum Streptophyta; class Magnoliopsida; order Asparagales; family Orchidaceae; genus Platanthera; species Platanthera zijinensis. The sequence goes on along the minus strand of CM077078.1, from coordinate 153,988,727 downwards.
TTTCACCTTAATTATCATTAATGACCATTTGTGATACACCCTCCCCCTCTTCCCCATTTAGCAATCTTAAAAGCTTCCCTAGGCCAAGAGAAATTGTTTCCACCCTTCTCTTGAAGAATTCGAAGCAGTTGGCTGTGTTGTTGCACAGCACCCGAAGCTCCAAAATCCGGCAATGGCGTCCGTCGATCGGAAAGGCTTCACGCCTCCCAGAAGGTCCTGTCCTTCTCCTCTCTTCTAGTGGGTAGATCTACTCTTGAAAGCTGCCAGAAGTGGGCCTATTGGCCCAAGATCGGCATGGCCGAGAGCTTGTTTTCAAGCTTTTAAAGTCCATGCACAAAACACTGTTCTGGCCACCACCGGCCGACCAACCATCGTGATTCGCCAACCACCACCTCAACGAAGGTGGTGGTGGTGGTGGCCAGCCGGGTAGAGGCGCTGATGGCCGGGAAATCGCCAGCCTAAACGCCCAAGGACGGGCAAATCTGGGCCAATGGCGCGTTGGGGAAGACGAACTGATTCTGTCGGTTAGGCTTCAAGATTAGTGCATGCTCATTTTATATATTTCATTTAATTCATTGATTCTGTCACAGTTTTAGCAGTAGATAAAATTCAATATTAAAAATACTTAGGGTCCCCTATAGTGAAAGTGGTCTACATGAAAGTTGTAGCCCTTAATGTCTAGTTCATTGTAAAATTAGTTTCAAAAAAAATTGGGTCAGTAGTCTGACCATAGTCACACCAAATGGTGAAGTCTATACATAGGGCTAGTCATAAATTAAATTATGTGCCCCCATCAAACCAGTCATCCAAATGACCTGAGATTTTGGATAGGGGTGACTCCTATCTATTCCTATAACATATCCAAAAATGGGAATTTTTGGAAAATATTTTCCTAAAGTTTTTGTAGAAATTTAATAAACCATGTATGAATTACTTAAGGGGTCTAATGACCTCTAAACCCACCAAAAGTTTTGTGGCTATCTCTTAGGGTCATGACATGACTGATAAAAATCTCAGCCCAATTGGGTTTGATGTGAATATGTTTTGGTGAGACCAAAGTGTGACCCTTTAAGGTCAAATTAGGGCAAAAGTGTGCTTGGGGCATGGAGGGGCCAATACTCACCCAAAGGGGTTGAGACCTTGGCCAGAGCCCCAAGGTTAGTTTAAACACCCCATCATGGAGTTTGAGATGGATAGTGGTGGATTTGCCCTAGGACCCAAGTTCAAACCCTAAGGTAGAACTTTTGGGGTTTGTGAAAGACATGGTGTGATATGTCCTTGTATGGACTTGGGGTTTTGTCCATGAGGTCATAGGGTAGTGAATAGCCCTAGGAAGGAATTTTGTGACTTTTACACTTAGGCACACAACTTAAGTCAATTAGGAATTTTTAAGGCCTATACCTTTTATGGAAAAATTGAAGGGTCATATGACCTTGGATCTTTATGAAAAACTGGTAGAAGAGTTTTATATCATTATGAGTCTCTGAAATTTATTGTAGGGTGTTTGGAAGATAGTAGCTCATACTTGTAGTTATAACCTTTTTGTTGCCCCTATTCATGATTTTGATAAATTCATGGTTAAACTAACTTCGAATTATATGAAACCCAGTCAGTAATGTTTTATGAATATATTTAATCTCTGGTAATGTTTGTGTAATTTTTGGATTATGATTGGTGGTACTTCCTTCTTTACTTTTAATTACTGCTAATATCTTGAATTAATGAATTAGGCGCTAGTATATTTATGAAAGTTTGTAATACTTGGTACCCCTTGATATTTTGACATCATATAGTGACCATTATTTTTGGAAGGCCATAACCTATGGAAATCTAGTAATTCATGTTCAAAATCTTCTATGGTCTAATTTTGGGGAAAATTTAATAAATGTTAAATTAATTAGGAAAATTACAAATGTCTGGATTTAGTATAAATATGACATGATAGACCACCAGTAAAAATTCTAGGATATTTGGAAGAATATTTGAATAGGATCACCTTTCATACCCATCATGTAGCTTAGGTTGGTCTGCACATAGTAAATCAGCAGATTTGTGATAACATGTGGGATGATCATAGGAAGTTGGGAGTTGTGGTATGTTGATTTGGTAAGATGAAGAGGTGAGCTTCATTAAGAGTCATGATGAGGAGAATGTTGGGTTGCCTAGTGATAAGAGGTGCTCGGGATCGACGAAGGATCGTCTTTCCTGTGGAGAGAAAGAGTCAAAATACACTAGGGTAAGAATTTAGTATAACATTAAGTGGGATCGGGACCTTGGTAGATACTAATAACAATAAGTGCCTTGAGAAAGGGAACGATTGGCTTCAGGTACATCATAGTTCCTAGTGCCCCGTGACAGCCCTTCACCAGGTATACCTGAGCTGTCTAAGATTAACCTAAACTGTAAGAATAATTATTAAAGAGCAACTAGTATAACTTGGGATTCACTTTCACACACCCCTGTAACTCGGGAGGTTAGTTTGGTTGGGTTTTCCGAGCGGTAGGCTCGGTGGTTGTTGAAATGGGTGGGTTAGCCCGGCGAGCCGAAATATCGGAAGGTAGTTGTAACGAACAGGATAGTACGGGGAGCCGATGGCTCGGGAAATTCATGATTGCATGTGCATAAAGTGGCGGGTCTTTAGTATTTGACGGTCGTTCACACCGACGTCGATATGCTGACTCGGCGGGTGTGGTTGACACTTAGCCAATTAAAATTCTGGTGGTGGATCAGCATTGTATGTGGTGACTCTGGTGTGTCCTTCAAAGGCGTACGTAGGGATAGGCCTGGTAGTGTGGATACCCGCCTAGGAGTGGGGGGCCCGACCCACTATCTCCATTTTCCACGGCAGAGTCTCCTAGGAGTGATGTTAGCTTCCAAATAGGGAGAACTAAAGGTCTGTGCGCATAGAGTTGAGTGTGTGTGTGTTGCATTTGCATGAATCATGACATAATATTTCACTTCACTCATACTTGCATACAACCTGACACCCCATCGTATAAATTGATATGAGACTTTTTATACTATGGGAGCCTTGCAAAAGACCCCTGAACTTATATGTTTGTATGAACATTCATATAAGTTAAGGTTACTTATTTCTTAGTTTATTTTTCATATACCGCTGCTCTGTTTTACTTGTTTACTCTATCGTTTTCTTATTATAGAACTGTTAGCTTACCTTACAAAAAGGTTATACCGCTGCTCTGAGTCTCTGAAAAGTTAAGGTTACTCTATCGTTTTACTTGTTGGGATGGATTGCGTAGACATTGCCTGGGAGGAGTTTAGAGCGGCTCTATTAGAGCATTTTGTACCTCAGTCGGTGAGGGATGAGCTGCAAGATAGATTCCGTCAGTTGAGGCCGGGAAGCAGGACGGTGTTGGATCACTACTGGGAGTTCACACACCTAGCCTGCTTTGCAGACTCATATCAGTTAGATGATACGGGCTACGCAAAGAGATTCTACAAGGTCCTTCACGATGACATGTGGAAGGCCCTCCTCTTTGTCTCTGATGGGATCTTGGTCAGGATCTTGGATATGGCCAAGAAGTGGGAGGCAGACCAGCTTACAGTTCGCACTGGAAGAGACCAGCAAATAACTCAGTGATTGGTGGCAGGAGAGAACATCCTATAGGTCGTGTCATTGGGGAACAAAGGAATGGGGATCAACCCCGCTAGGAGGACAGGCAGGAGCAGAGGAGCCCGTTGGTGTTGGCTCATCAACCATTACATATACGGGAAATGCTGAGGGCAGTGGAGGAGGCACAAACATGCTTCCGGTGCAACCAGCTGGGGCACTTTAAGAGGAACTGCCCCATGAGGGAAGCACCCCCGCCATCACTTCAGGATGCCCCACCTGCACGGCAGTTTGGTGGTCGAGGACGCGACCGAGGACGTGTGTTTCAGGGCGGAGACCGCTGACAGGATAGAAGGCAAGTGTATGCCTTGGACCTGACCCAGCCCCGGAACCCGGAGAGAGTGATAGCTGGTATGGCAATAAATTTAAATTTCTTTTCCTCCTAGAAGCTAGACTTCATGAATTAAAACTGTAGAATTGGGGAATGACTCTGAAACTACATATCTAAGTGGAAAAACTTAACTAACTCAGGGATAGTGATGGTGTGTGGCAAGCCTGCCCACACCCTCTTTGATACTGGAGCATCACACAATTTTGTCTCAGAGGAGTTCGTTAGAGACCTGGACCATATCGAGAACTTTGAAGGAGTCGTTAGGAGGGTGCGCCTCCCCAACGAGACGGAGATCTAGTATACGGCTAAGTGCATTCTGAGAGTGACCATTAATGGTGTAATCTTCGAGGCCCCGACAACGATCCTGAGGATGCCGAATTTTAATCTCATCATGGGCATGTCATTGCTTGCCTGGAACCATGCGCAGATTGTTTTCCAAGCAAGGAGGGTTGTGCTGAGACATGATGACACTTACCCGACTTTCGAATTTATTATCTCAGCTTCCCATCTTCTACTCTCTTCTGTTCAGGCCATCAAAGCCCATATGCAGGGAAACAAAGTCTATCAGGTCCTGTTTGAGTTGGTCAAGGCCAAGGATTCCATTACTAATATCCCAGTGGTGCGAGACTTTGCTGATATATTCTCGAAGAAGTTGCCAGGGTTGCTGCCGCATCGAGAAAAGGACTTTCAGATACAACTAGTTTCGGGGGATATGACGGCATCCAGAGCTCCTTACGGGATGGCCCCGAAGCAGTTGGTGGAGTTTCGGAGCCAACTGTAGGGGCTATTGGGAGCCGGGTTTGTCCGGCCAAGCTCTTCGCCATGGGGAGCTCCGGTGTTGTTCGTGAAGAAGAAGGATGGGACACTCCGACTTTGCATCGACTACAGGGCATTAAATAGGTTGACGGTCCAGAACATGAACCCACTGTCGAGGATTGACGAGCTGTTTGATCAGTTGGAGGGAGCTCACTGGTTTTCAAAGCTGGATCTGAGGCCATGATACTACCAGTTGCGGATTCAGGAGGAGGACATCCCAAAGACCACTTTTAGCAGTAGATATGGGTTTTACGAGTTCACTGCGATGCCCTTCGGGCTCACAAATGCACCATCCACGTTCATGAGTTTGATGAACCGGGTGTTTGAGGCCTACCTGGATGTCTTCTTCATAGTGTTTATTGATGACATCCTCTTCTATTCGAGGATGGAGGAGGAGCATCACGTCACTTGGAATTAACTATAGAGAAGCTCTGAGAGCACAAGTTGTATGCTAAGTTTAGCAAGTTCCAGTTTTGGTTAAAGGATGTCGCCTTCTTGGGCCATATTATCAGTGGAGTAGGACTGACAGTGGATTAGGCCAAGGTTCAAGAAGTACAAGATTGGCCACCGCTGAAGACTGCCACTAATGTGAGGAGTTTCCTAGGACTTGCCGGTTATTACCAGAAGTTCGTAGAGTTTTTCTCTCGGATTGCCCTCCCGCTCACATCTCTGACGAAGAAGGAGACTCCATTTATTTAGATGCCGCAGTGCGAGGATGCCTTCCTGGAGCTAAAGGGTCGGCTCACCTCGGCCTCTATCCTTTCCCTTCCATCTGGGAAGGAAGGATTTCAGGTTTATACAGATGCTTTATATCAGGGGATGGGTGTCGTTCTGATGCATGAACGGGCACGTGATAGCTTATGCCTCCAAACAGCTGAAGAAATATGAGCAAAACTACCTGGTGCACTGTTGGATCCCTAGTTGGTTTTGGGCTAGGTTCACTAATTTAGGATGAGTCTGACCCACCTTGTATAACCATGGTCTAGTCTAGTAGTCCTAGAAATTAGGCTGTCCTTTTAGTTCAACCTTCTTGGGCCAGCCAACAGAGGACCTCCGATGATTCAGATTTAGAAGTTTTCAGAAGATAGCTTGATCAGTTCGAAGTTCTTTGAACTCAGCTCGACGATCGTCGATCTGCGATCGACGAACTCAGAGTTAATTCTCTGAGCTGAGCTCAATGATATTCGAGCTCAGGTCGACGATCAGTTTTTCTCCAGACAGTTTCTCTGCTCGACTAATATCTTTTTGATCAAGTTCCGTGGTCGACAATCTTTGAGTGTAGAACAGATTATCAGGTCGACATTCTTGGAGCGCAGAATCAGTTGCTTATATTCAGTGTGTGCTTCACAGAGCTAAGGTCGACGAACAAGATTTCTCAGGTCGGCGTTCTTTGAGTGAAGGTCGACGAAATCTGTTCTCTGGTCGACGAATTCTGTATGCTGTCTGTTCTTTGTTCTTTCCCTATCTATTCCCTCTTTATTACTATTTTAAGTCATAAATTCCCCGAGCAATCAATGTTTATATTCCCTATGAATATAGCTGTTCCTGGCAGCATTGATTATGGTATTCATCAGAGGATTTATTTGACATATTTCTTTGGACAGTTGAGGAAACGAATAATGACAGAAATGCTAGCCATTTTCCTTCCCAGTTTTCCAGCAAGGCATTAATTACAGTTATTCAAATTTCTAAGCAAGATTTGTTATCGAAGATAATACAGAAAGATTACTTTTTCAAGAGACACAGAGACTGAGAACAGAGACACAATTCTTAAGAGCAAAAAAATTACAGAGAGATATTCTTAGCAAGAGCAAAAACCTCATAGAATCTCTCAATCCTCATCTCTCACTGTGCTATCAAGAAGATAGAAGAAGAACAATATAAACTGATCAAGTGTCTTCTTCATCTTCTATTTCCAGGAATTTACTAAGACATTATAGATCCATCTGTCTAAAGTTCCTGGATCTGTTTTTCACAAGCTGAAGACCTACACAATCCTGAACAAAGCTTCTCAATCTTGAACAACTCTACATCTCAGGGCAAGCTTTGACAAGATCTGGAATCCACATAAAGTCTTCTCAAAGTGCATTTGAGAAAAGAGAAGACTAACATCACTTTCTTTCCCACCCCACTGTAAAGGGTTTTAACTCCCTTCAAAAGTTAGACTGGTTCACAAGTCACCTTCCAAAAGACTTGAGTTTGGTTTTTGGGCACCTGCTCAAAAGCTCAAAGGGTTAAAATATCTCCCTGCGAATAGATATTATGGTGGCAGCCACCTGATCAAAACCTGTAGTGGATTCCTATCAAGGTGGTTGAAGAGTGGATGTACCCAGTTGGGGAACCACTATAAAATTCTTGTGTTGTCTGTGTGTTTGTTATTTTTCTTTTTGTCTTGTGATGTGGTAGTTTAGTGTGGCTTCTCTTTGCTTCTGTTATCATCCCCTAGCTATTACTATATCACCTATTTTTGTATGTAAAAAAAGTTGTAAAGGAATTTTTAAATAACTCTATTCACCCTCCCTCTAGAGTTAACCAAAGATTACTCTCCCTTTTCTTTCATGCACGACTTGGAGATGGGAGCGGTTATCTTCGCTCTGAAGATCTAGCGGCACTACCTCTACGGTTTCCACTGTGATATATTCTCAAACCACAAGAACTTAAAGTACGTGGATACGTAGAAGGGGCTGAACATCCGACAGAGATGTTGGGTTGAGTTCCTGTTAGACTACCAGTATACCAAGCACTATCATCCCGGGAAAGCAAACGTGGTTGCAGACTCTCTAAGTCGGAGAGCCATAACATCAGGAGGAGGGCCTCAGCCGATGGCTATGGAGATGGTACAGATGTTGGAGAAGATGAAGATATCTCTAGTGTTTGAGGATGATCTAGAGCTATATGAGGAGTTCTTGGCATTGATGAGTACCACCGACGACATTCGGGATCGCATCAGGGATAGGCAGAGGCTGGATGCGCGGACGAAGCCGATATTCCGGGCCTTGGAGGAAGGAACAACAGGGGATTACTCTTTATGAGATGGGCTGTTATGCTTTAGAGGAAGCGTTTATATACTAGCAGGTGGCCGAATTTGGGATTATAACATGATAGAGGCACACTACAACAGATATTCAGTGCACCCAGGGATCACGAAGATGGCAGCGGACCTAAAGAGGACGATGTATTGACCGGGCATGAAGAATGATATTACATACTTTGTGACATATTGTGAGACTTGCCAACTCGTAAAGGCGGAGTGCAAGAGTCCGACCGGATTATTACAACCACTTCCGGTGCCAGAGTGGAAGTTCGAGGACATAGCCATGAATTTTATACATGGGCTACCACGATCACATGCGGGGAATGATTCGATTTGGGTGATCATCGATAGATTGACGAAGGTGGCCAAGTTTATTCTAGTTAGGAAGGATGCTCCGGTTAGTGTTCTAGTGTGGAGGTTCATCGAGTAGTTTGTCCGTTACCATGGGGTGCCCATGACGATCGTGTCAGATCGGGATTGTCAGTTTATGTCCAAGGAGTGGAGGTCTGTTCAGGCTTATCTGGGTTCTCGGTTGATGTTCAGCACAACCTTCCACCCTCAGATAGATGGGCAGATAGAGCTCACAAATAGGACACTGAAGGATCTTCTACGCCTATGCATTTTGGACCGCGACGAGCCCTGGAAGAGAATTTTGCCGCTAATCGAGTTCTCATACAACAATAGCCATTAGTCCATCATAGGCATGGCCCTTTACGAGGCATTATATGGCCGGAGGTGCAGGACCCCACTATCTTGGATCCAAGATGAGGATCAAAAGGCACTTGGCTCGAAGTTCCTGGAGGACACAGGTGCTCAGGTGAGATTGATCCGGGATAGTATGCTGGAAGCCCAGAGCAGGCATGCCAAATACTACGATGTGCGACATCATAAAGTGGAGTTCCAGGTGGGAGACTAGGTTTTTTTAAAGATACGAACGATGCATGGAGTCTCGCGGGTTCGCGGGCAGAAGAAACTCAGTCCGTGATATATGGGGCCTTACAGGATCCTGGAGCGGATCGGCCCCTTGTCTTACAGACTGGAGCTACAGCTAGATTTAACGGATTGCACGATGTCTTCCACGTCTCTTCACTTCAGAGGGCTCTACTACGACCTGAGTAGTTGATTTCCACTACAGATGGCCTGATAGTTTAAGATCGATCTGTCAACATGGAGCCGGTCAGGATCAATGATACAACAATGCGGGTCTTGGGGCACAAGAAGGTCCCGCTGGTCAAGGTCCTGTGGAGGAACCATGGGCAGGAGGAGCACACATGGGAGCCATGGTATTTGATGCAGCAGAGGTACCCGGATCTCTTCGAGTCAGGTATACCTTCAATCCCTAGGGATGTTACATACTTTTACTTCAGTAGAAACCCCGTAGGCTTAACCTTAATTTTGGGAACAAAATTTTTATTTTTATATATTGGGATTTGTAACATCCCTCAAACAACTAGACCCATAGGAGTGGTTTTGGTTTTGTCATGACTAGGTCATGACAAAACCCTAAGAAGCTCAAAAGACCAAGTGGGCAAAGATACAAGGTGAAAATCACCTTTGTCTGCTTATAGCAAAACCTCACCACCAGACCTAGGGTTTGACCTTAGAGCTTTAACTTGACTCCATGACCCCACTACAACACCCCTAAATATTTGGTGGTCCATAGGGTCACTAAGGACCCATTGGGGGGCAATCAAAGTGGTCAAGTTTACCTAAGTTCACCCTAACCCTAAATAGGTCAAATTGACCTACATATGGCCAATTGACCTTCCCTTAGCTTAATGGACCCCACCTACACCTTCCTAACCCTTAAGGGAGGTCAAATGGTCACCAAGGACCCATTGTGGTCAACCCGAAAGGTAAATTTGACCAAGGTTATCTCCACCCTAGTATTAGGTCAAACTAGCTAAAATAGGCTAACTCAAGATCAAGCCCAATCCACTTGGGCTAACATTATTTCAATTAATAATATGGGTTAGTGGGTGCCTTTAGGCTGAAATAGTCATCAAATTCGACCTTGATGACTAGGAGAGAGAAAAACTCCATTTCCCTTTAATGGAGGAGAGAGAAAGTGGGGAGTAAAGGCCATTAATGACTTGGAAGGCCAAGGGCCCCTCTCTTCTTGCTGGAATCATCTCCCCTGATTAGTTAGGAGAAGGCCAAGGGTTTTCCCGGCCTTGACAGTGACTAGGGGAGGAGAATTGTAATAGCCGAAATTTCACCTTAATGACCATTAATGTCCATTAATGTCCATTGGCGATACCCCCCCGCTCTTCCCCATCTAGCAATCTTAAATGCTTCCCTAGGACAAGAGAAATCGTTTACACCCTTCCCCTAAAGAATTCGAAGAAGTTGGCTGTGTTGTTGCAGATCACCTGAAGCTCCAAAATCCGATAATGGCGTCCCGTCGATCGGCAAGGCTTCACGCCTCCCAGAAGGTCTTGTCCCTCTCCTCTCTTCTAGTGGGTACATCTACTCTTGACGGGTGCCAGAATTGGGGCCAATTGGCCCAAGATCGACATGGCCGAGAGCTTTTTTCAAGCTTTAAAATTCCATACATAAAACACTATTCCGGCCACCACCGGCCGGCCAACCACCATGATTCGCCAGCCACCACCTCAACGATGCTGGTGGTGGCGGTGGCCGACCGGGAAGAGGCGCGGGTGGCCTTGAAATCGCCAGCCAAATCGGCCCAGGACGAGCTAATCTGGGCCGTTGGCGCGTTGGGGAAGTCGAATTGATTCCGTCGGTTAGGCTTCAAGATTCGTGCATGCTCATTTTATATATTTCATTTAATTCATTGATTCTATCACAGTTTTAACAGTAGATAGAATTAAATATTAAAAATACCAAGGGTCCCCTAAAGGGAAAGTGGTCTACATGAAAGTTATAGCCATTGATGTCTAGTTTATTTTAAATTGGTTTCAACCAATTTGGGTCAGTGGTCTGACCGCAGCACACCAAATAGTGCAGCATATACATAGGGCTAGTCCGAAATAAAATTGAGTGCCCCCATCAAACAAGTCATCCAAATGACCTGAGATTTTGGATAGGGGTCACTCCAATCTATTCCTATAACATATCCAAAAATGGGAATTTTTGGAAAACATTTTCCTAAAGTTGTTGTAGAAATTTAATGAACCATGTATGAATTACTTAAGGGGACTAATGACCTCTAAACCCACCAAAATTTTGGTGGTTATTTTTTAGGGTCATGACATGACTCTAATAAAAATCACAGCCCAATTGGGTTTGATTTGAATGGGTTTTGGGGAGGCCAAAGTGTGGCCCTTTAAGGGCAAATTAGGGCAAAAGTGTGCTTGGGGCATGGAGGGGCCAATACTCACCCAAAGGGGTTGGGACCTTTGCCAGAGCCCCAAGGTTAGTTTAAATACCCCCTCATGGAGTTTGAGATGGATAGGGGTGGATTTTCCCTAGGACTCTACTTCAATACCTAAGGTTGAAATTTTGGGGTTTGTCAAGGACATGATGTGATATGTCCTTGTATGGACTTGGGGTTTTGTCCGTGAGTTCATAGGGTGGTGAATAGCCCTAGGAAAGAATTTGGTGACTTTTACACTTAGACACACAACTTAAGTCAATTAGAAATTGTTTAGGCTATACCTTTTATGAAAAAATTGAATGGTCATATGACCTTGGATATTTATGAAATACTGGTAGAAGAATTTTTATATCATTATGAGTCTCTGAAATTTATTGTCGGGTGTTTGGAAGACAGTAGCTTATACTTGTAGTTATAACCTTTTTGTTGCCTCTATTGATGATTTTGATACATTCATGGTTAAACTAACTTGGAATTATATGAAACCCTGTCAGTAATGTTTTATGAATATGTTTAAGCTCTGGTAATGTTTGTGTAATTTTTGGATTATGATTGGTGGTACTTATTTCTTTACCTTTAATTATTGCAAATATCTTGAATTAATGAATTAGGGACTAGTATATTTATGAAAGTTTGTAAAACTTGGTACTCTCTGATATTTTTGCGTCATATAATGACCATAAATTTTGAAAGGCCATAACCTAAGGAAATCTAGTACTTCATGTTCAAAACCATCCATGGTCTAATTTTGGGAAAAATTTAATAAATGTTAAATTAATTAGGAAAATTATAAATTTCTGGATTTAGTATAAATATGACATGGTAGACCCCCAGTAAAAATTCTAGGACATTTGAAAGAATATTTGAAGGGAGCACCTTTCATACCCATCATTTAGCTTATGTTAGGTTGCACATAGTAAATCAGCAGATTTGTGATAACATGTGGGATGGTTATAGGAAGTTGGGAGTAGTGGTATGCAGATTTGGTAAGATGAATAGGTGAGCTTCATTGAGAGTCATGATGAGGAGAATGTTGGGTTGCCTAGTGATAAGAGGTGCTCGGGATCGATGAAGGATCGTCTTTCCTATGGAGAGAAAGAGTCAAAATACACTAGGTTTAGAATTTAGTATAACATTAAGTGGGATCTGGACCTGGGTAGATACAAATAACAATAAGCGCCTTGAGAAATGGAATATGGGCTTCAGGTACCATCATAGTTCCTAGTGCCCTGTGAGAGCCCTTCACTAGATATACCTGAGCAGTCCAAGATTAACCTAAATCGTAAGAATAATTATTAAAGAGCAACTAGTATAACTAGGGATTAACTTTCACACACCCCTGTAACTCGGGAGGTTAGTTTGGTTGGGTTATCCGAGCGGTAGGCTCGGTGGTTGTGGAAATGGGCGGGTTAGCCCGGCGAGCCAAAATCTCGGAAGGTAGTTGTAACAGACAGGATAGTCCGGGGAGCCGATGGCTCAGGAAATTCATGATTGCATGTGCATAAAGTGGCGGGTCTTCATTATTTGACGGTCGTTCACACTGATATCGATACGTTGACTCGGCGGGTGTGGTGGACACTTAGCCAAGGAAAAGTCTGGCTGTGGGTCAGCATAGTACTTGGTGACTCTGGTGTGTCCTTTAGAGGCATACGTAGGGCTATGCCTTGTAGTGTGGATACCCGCCTTGGAGTGGGGGGCCCGACCCACTGTCTCTGTTTGCCACGACAGAGGCTCCTGAGAGTGATGTTGGCTTCCAAATAGGGGGAACTAAAGGTCTGTGCGCATATAATTGAGTGTGTGTTGAATTTGCATGAATCATGGCATAACATTTCACTTCACTCATACTTGCATACAACCTGACACCCCATCGTATAAATTGGTATGCGACTTTTTTTACGATGAGTGCCTTACAAAAGACCCCATAACTTATATGTTTGCATGAGCGTTCATATAAGTTAAGATTACTTATTTATTTTTTTATTTTTCATATAATGCTGCTCTATTTTACTTGTTTACTCTACCATTTTCTTATTAAAGAATTGTTAGCTTACCTTACTTTTACAACTCTCTTGATTTACTATGTGCCTGCTAGAATAGGTCCACCGTCGTCTACTTTAACCACTCTCCACCTTCATAGCTTTCCTATCACTCCTCCCGCATGGTGCCTAGGATCCATTAGGGGAGGGGTGGGGGAAATCAGACTAAGTCTTTTTTTACTAATGGTCGGTGGACCAAACATTTCAGGGGCTCCGGATGGGGGATAGGGAGCAGCAGAAGATACAACATCAGTGGAGTATGGTGCATGTTGGATCCCTAGTTGGATTTGGGCTAGGTTCACTAAGTTAGGATATGACCCATCATGTATAGATCAGGGTCATGGTTGTGTCCTAGAGTCTAGGTCAAGCCCTTTGAGTCAACAGTACAAAGGACCAGCCTTCAACACTGTCAGAGACTCAAGACTTAGAGAATTCAAGACTTAAAAGAAAGGAGTTCTACGTTCGTCGATCTCCGGTCGACGAAAGTCGAGCTCAGCTAGACGAACTTAGTTCTCAGCTCGACGAAATCTGGATAAATTAATAACTCAAGTCAAACCTCAGCCCACGAACAAAGAACATCAACTAGAAAAACTCTGTTCTCTTGTCAACTAATTCTTGATGAGGTGGTTCAACACTCAATGCCAATTGACATTACACTCAACGCCAGAATGGTGAGTTAACACTCAAAGACAGAGGACTTCACACTCAACGCCAAAAATGATACTTCAACACTCTACATCAGAAAATATTCTAAGTCCAGACTTTAGACTTAGCTCTACGATCTTGGACACCAACTGGAATAACTCTGTTCTCAGGGCTCAGCTTGACAATCTTAGATTCAGCTCAATGAACTTGATGCACAGAAGAAGAAAGTTATCAAGCAACATTCAGAGGTCGACGATCTTGGATCTCAGCTCGACGAACAGCCATTCTCAGCTTGACGAACTGTGGACTCAGGTCGACGAATCTAGTCTTGGATGTTTTCCTCTTTTGTCCTTATTACATGGCAATAATTCCTGAGTAATTAGTGCTCTAATATTCCCATAATATTACCGTTAGACAAGAGCATTAATTATGGTCTTCATCAGAATTGTTGCATGTCGTTTTTATAAGGGACAGTTGGGGAAACAAATCAATGTCAAAAATATTCCAAGGCCGTCAGCATTAATTGCAGATGAAATTTCAAAATTCAAATGGACATTCATGTTGGAAATATAAAAATAGAGATTATTATTCCTGAGTAATAAAAAAAAGATACGGACAATAACATTCTGTGAGACATACAGAATTTCTTGAGATTGAAAATCGATCAGTCAAGAATCAACAACGGCTAGACAAGAAGAAGAACAACCATCCAAATCAACTGTCTTCTTCTATCATACTCTCAGGAACTCTCTGAAGGACAACATTACTGCTTTTGTCAAAATAGTTCTTGAAGTTCTTCTTGTCAAAATTGAATGCTTGAAGGCCTATCATCCTACAAAAAAGCTTCCATCATCCTGAACAAGCAACATCTCAGGGGGAGCTTTTGCTACCATCAAATCCATAAGTCTTCTCAGTTGTTTGAATTGAGAAAGATAAGACACAATCATTCTCTCACTGCCACTATAAAAAGGGTTGCCATCTCCCTTCAAAAGTGATTCTTGGTTGCAAGTCTCCTGATCAAAAGACTTGAGGTTTAGTTGTTGAGCACCTGATCAAAAGCTCATTGGTATCAGGCACCTGATCAAAACTCTGAGTGGATTCCTATCAGGGTGGTAGAAGAGTGGACGTACCCAGGTTGGGGAATCACTATAAATTCTTATGTCATCTGGTTGCCCCTTTTTCTTTTTGTTCTTGTTGTGGCTGTGATATTTAGGTCTTTCTGTGTTTACACTTATTTCTCTTTGATTTCTGTGATATAGTATCCTAGGTTAGGAGTACTTCTCATAGTTCAGAAAAAGATTTAAATTATACCTACATACTATATTCACCCCCCTCTAGAGTATATCAGATCTAACCCTAACTTTCAATTGGTATCAGAGGAGATTCTTTTGGTTGTACAAGCTAACCCTTGAACCAAAGATCCTAAGTTAGATCTATTTCTTTTTTATCATTACTAGATTTATACATACAGCATGGCACAAAACAAAAAATATGCATGCTCCAGACCTCCAGTGTGTAACTTGTCCAAGTTCACAATCTGGATGGCAAGAATTAGGCTATACATGAACTCTATTGATAAAGATATATTTAATTCTATCTTAATAGGACCGCCAGCTCCAGTGTCTTCAACCTCAACTACATCAATTGACCTGAGTGCAGTTCCACCCCCTGGATGGACAGATGCACAGAAGAAGGCTAAGATAGCTGATGCCAAAGCCATGAATATACTAGCTCAAACTATGTCTGATGAAATATTTCAAAAGGTTGCTGAGTGTCAATCAGCCAAGGATATTTGGGACTCCCTGAACCAAATGGTGGCTGGATCAGCAGATGAGAGGAAAGATAGAAGGTCAGATCTCATCACTCAGTATGAGAACTTTAAGAAGGATGAAGTAGAGATAATAGAAGTAATGTACAACAGACTTAGCTCCATCATTAGTGAGCTAAGGACTCTAGACAAAGAATTCACTTTAACTGAAGTGAATGACAAGATCCTAATGTGCTTTCCCAGCATATGGGACTCAAGAATCTGGCCCATCAGAGAAGCCAGAAGCATGGAAGAGATTTCAACAGAATCTCTTCTAGGAAAATTAAAGTCCTATGAGCAGCTGATCAAAGCAAGGGAAGCAGCAGCTGAAGTGAAGACTCCTACACCAACTAGGAAGGAGCACAACATAGATTTCAAATCTACAGAAGACTCTGAAGTCATTCTAGTAAATGAAGAGTTGATGAGTGTCTTTGACAAGAGATTCTTCAAGATGGCTAGAAAGGACTTCAGTAGGAAACCTTCTAAATATGAAGATAAGCCAAGGTATGACAAAACACCCTCTAAAGAAGTAGTGTGTTTTGGCTGCAGGAAACCTGGGCACTTCATTTCTGAGTGTCCATAAGCTCAGAAGAAGTACAAAAGAAAGGAGAAGGACTCAAGGAAGAGTCACTACACCAAGCCTTCCTCAAGCAAGGAAAAGAGGAAAGACAAGGGCTTTGTTGCTGAGACATGGAGTGATATAGAAGAAGCAAAGGAAGTATGCCTCATGGATATTGAGGCAAGCAATAGCAGATCTGACACAGATGAATCCGATAATGAAGAATCTCTATCAACTGAAGATCAGGTAATAGCTTCTTATGATTTTGAGTCAGATGAATTTAAGTTTGAATTTAAAAATTTATGCTTAGACTTAATAAGCTCTGAGAAGGAAATCAAACTTCTCAGAGAAAAGTTAAACACCCTAGACAACATCACTGTAGAAAATGCAAAACTAACCAATGAAGTAATGTCTGCTAATAAACAAATTTCTTTTCTGAAAACTGAACTAAGTAAGGCAAAACTATTAGAAGAATCACTGAATGGAAGAAGTCTGCAATTATTAGATATCACTAGTACTGTAAATGCTAGGACCAATAATAACAAACTAGGACTAGGTGCCTCCTCTAGTGATCCGCCTTGATTAAGAAAAATAATATTTCCGGACCAGTAAACTTTATATCTGACAAGGGAAAGAAGAATACTGAACAGGTAAATAAAGTTAATAAGATTCTTGAACAAAATCAAACCAAGAATAAACTCTATATCCAGAAGAATAACAAAAATAACAATGTTCAGCAGTTATCGTCGAACTCAGATCGACGATATATGAACAGATCATCGAACTCAGAACGACGATCTTTGAACACAAACATTAGTAATAATCATTCTTCGATCTATGATCGACGATACCAGTATGGTTCGTCGACCAGAGATCGACGATTTTGGTGCCCAAAAATGTATATTTTCATTCTTTGAGCAGAGATCGACGATCTCATCCAACATCGTCGAGCTCAGGTCGACGATCCAACCAGAGATCGTCGAACCCAGATCTTAATAACGGAAACTTAAATTCTCATAACAACTTTAACCCCTTCACTCAATGGATAGTTCCACCTAGGAGATACCATCCTAAAGGATATAAAGATCAACCTGAATGCTCTTATATCTCCAGTTATAGTTATGTAAATTAACAAGGAGCCAAGGTTACTTGGGTAAAGAACAACTAATTGTCTTATTTGCAGATGAATACCTGTCCATCATACAATCAACATTGGTATCTAGATAGTGGTTGCTCCAAGCATATGACAGGGAGCAAGGACAATCTGATTGAGTACAAGTCAAAGCTAGGACCAAATGTCATCTTTGGTGACTCCAATTGTGGCCAAATAGAAGGTTATGGCAAGGTCAGAATTTGAGTAGTAACTTTCAAAAGAGTGGCATATATAAGTGGACTGAAGCATAACCTCATCTCTATAAGCCAACTATGTGACGAAATTTATCAGGTATCATTCAACTCTAGTTCCTGTATTATTACTTCAAAAGAAAACCAACCTGTTTTAATTGGAGGTAGACAAGAAAACATATACCTAGTAAATTTTCATTCTGTTACTTCAGACATATGCCTGCTCAATATAGTTAGTAGTCAAAATGACTTATGACATAAAAGATTAGGACATGTAAATCTTAAAAACATTGCTAGGCTATCTAAGGACAACCTTGTTTGAGGTTTACCTTCTAGCCCCTACTAGAAGGAAGGCCTCTTCAGGGCTTATCAACTAGGCAAACAAACAAAATCTAGCTTCAAATCCATTAACAAGAGTGATTCACCTAGGATATTGTACTTGCTACATATGGACCTTTTTGGCCCTGTGGCTGTACAAAGCCTAGGAGGGAAATCTTATACCTTAGTGGTTGTAGATGACTTTTCCAGGTTCACTTGGGTATTCTTTCTGAGATCTAGGTCAGATACCTTCAAGATTCTTACAGATTTTCTCAGGACCATACAGATTGAGTACTATACTCATGTTGCATTGATCAAAAGTGATCACGGTACAGAGTTTGAGTCTCTTCTTATGCATGAGTTCTGTGAGAAGGAAGGTATCAGGTACGGTTTCTCAGCTCCTAGAACTCCTCAACAAAATGGGGTAACTGAAAGGAAAAATAGAACACTCATTGAAGCTGCAGGCACATTACTTGCATATGCTTACATGCTCCTATCCTATTGGGCAGAGGCAGTGAGCACAACAAACTATGCCCTGAACAGAAGTTTGATACACAAACTAAATCATAAGACTCCCTATGAATTACTCAAAGGGAATAAACTAATAGTCAACTATTTTAAAGTTTTTGGTTGTGTGTGTTATATTCATAATAATGACAAAAAGCACATTAGAAAGTTTGAAGGAAAGGCTGCAGTGGGAATTTTTCTAGGATATTCTCAAGTCAGCAAAGCTTATAGGGTATTTGATAAATCCACATTGAAAATAGTGGAATCTATGCATGTTATATTTGATGAGGCTAACATGTTTTATAAGGAGAAAGAGATTTCTACCAAAAGACTCCTTGCAAGTACACAACTTGTGTGAGGAATTGGATGGCTTACACTTTACCCCCAAAGTTGTATCTCATCCTTCTCAACAAGTCAGTGAAGAAAGTGATGAAGAAACTGTTGAAATAGCTGAACTTCCTACAACATCAGAGGCTATTCCACAAGAGGAGTTCCTTCAAAATGTTGTGGCTGAACCAACTCCACCTACTGATCTTGTCACACTAAGGGATCACCCCAGATCCCAAGTGATTGGATACTTAACAACAGGTGTACAGACAAGGCATCAACTCTACCAAGTCTTGATGCATGCATGTTTCCTCTCCCAAATTGAGCCTCAATCCATAACTGATGCAGAGCAAGATCCCCACTGGATCAATGTAATGCAAGAAGAGCTCAATCAGTTTAAGAGATGCAGAGTTTGGGTTTTTGTTCCAAGACCAAAAGACTACCCAGTCATTGGAACCAAATGGGTATTCAGAAATAAGCTTGATGCCCAAGGTGTGATTTTGAGGAACAAGGCCAGGCTTGTTGCTCAAGGATATAGGAAGGAGGAAGCAATTGACTATTATCAAACCTTTGCTCCATTTGCCAGGCTAGAAGCTATAAGAATATTTCTGGCTTATGTTGCATTCAAAAAGTTCAAATTTTATCAAATGGATGTGAATAGTGCTTTCTTAAATGGGGAACTTAAAGAAGAAGTTTATGGTTAACAACCTCCAGGTTTTGTTTCTCCAACTCATCCCTCTCATGTATTTAAATTGCATAAAGCTCTCTATGGTTTAAAGTAAGCTCCAAGAGCTTGATATGAGACCTTAGCCAGCTTTCTCTTAGAGCATGGTTTTTCAAAAGGCATAGTAGATAGGACTTTATTCACTAAAATGCATCATAATAAAATTATGTTATTACAAATTTATGTAGATGATATAATATTTGGGTCTACTGATCCCAAATTGTGCAAAAGATTCTCTGATCTAACGCATTCTAAATTTGAGATGAGTAGCATGGGTGAGCTCTCCTACTTCCTTGGTCTCCAAGTGAAGCCGCTTCCTGATGGCATCTTCATTTCCAGACTAAATATGCTAAAGAGCTTATCAAGAAGTTTGGGATGGCTGATGCCTCAGCAAAGAAAACACCCATGACTACAAATGCTGTAATAGACACTGATGCACAAGGGAAACCTGTGGATCAGAAATTATATAGGGGCATTATTGGGTCCTTACTATACCTTACAACAAGCAGACCTGATATCATGTTTGTCACATACCTTTGTGCTAGGTTCCAAGTGAATCCTAAAGAATCTCATTTAGTTTTTCTAAAAAGAATTTTTAGATATATAAAGGGTTGTCCTAGTCTAGGTCTCTGGTATCACACTGAGTCAGAGTTTGAGTTGACTGGATACTCAGATGCTGACTTTGCTGGATACAGAGTGGACAGAAAGACTATCTCAGGAACTTGCCAGTTCCTTGGTATGAGATTAGTGTCCTGGTTCTGCAAGAAACAATCATCTTTGTCCACATCAACTGCTGAAGCAGAATACATTGCAGCTGACAGTTGTTGTTCCTAGATGCTGTGGATTCAGAACCAACTCCTAGATTATGGGTTCAACTTAAATAATCAACTGTACTATATGATAACACAAGTGCTATAGTCATAGCAAAAAATCCAGTCCATCACAGTAGGACTAAGCATATAGACATTAGACATCATTTCATTAGAGAGTGTGTAGAAAAAAACAAAATCAAACTTGTCTATATCTACACTGATTTACAAAGAGCTGATATTTTCACCAAACCCCTGGATGAAAGAAATCACTTGTTCTTTGTAAATCAGCTTGGAATGATCAATGGAGAAGACCTAGTTTAGTTTCTGTCTGCACTTGAAGAACTCTTCAAATTTCGTCGATCGAAGGTCGACGAACTACGAAAGGTTCTTGATATTTTCGTCGACCTGAGATCGACGAACTCTCTGTGGTAAGTGATCTTCGTGGACCTGCGATCGACGAACTTACTTCAGAAAACTTTCGTCGACCAGAGATCGACGAAATGTCTTCAACCCTTCAGACTGAGATCGACGAACTATTTAACTCCAAATTATTTTGTCGACCTCAGAACGAAGATATTTTAATTTCTCGTGGACCGGAGTCTGTCGTTTCATATTCCGGAAAACCTTATATTTAGGTTTTTTTCAACCTCCATCCCGTGCTTTCAGTTCCCCTTGCACTTGATCTTCGTTTTCTCTCTTGCCGGTGCACTCATGGAGATTCCAGCAAATGCTCTTGCGACAATGAGGTTTGATACCAGATTCGACGTAGATTTCCACTCCTTCCAGCACTCTGATCCAGTGTTTCTCCACATTCTACAACTGCTGGAAGACCAGCAATTGAAAAATCTGCTGTCCATTCGAATCAAATTACCCAGTACGGAAATCAGAGAATGGGTCTATACTGCGTCTACAACCGAGGACAACACAATGACCAGATCAATAACGGGTACTGCCATCTCTCTCACTCCCGCTTTACTAACTGAAATCTTTGGATTAGAGAATGGAGAAGAAGAATTAGAAATTGATAATGAGGAATATGATATGATGTTGAGTCTGATGGGTTACTCTAGAGATAACCCAAATAAACTACTGAAGAAACACCTATCTGCCGAGTTCAAGTTTCTCACAGATATTGTTGGGAAGTCTTGTTGGGCAAGCACACTGCACACGATTATATAACCAGGCATCAATTTCTGGTTATGTGTGCAGTGGTAAACAAGAGGCAGGTAAACTAGGCACAGATCATCTTTGATCTCATCAAGAAAAGGAATAGTAAAAAGGAAGTAAACTTTGGAAGGATCCTAGGGATCTTCTTGATAGAGAAGTCTGCTGAATCACTGGTCTCCCAGACCATATTAATCAATACCAGTAAAAGGCTCACATGTGCCTTGTTTGGCAGGTGGGAGAGGACAATCACAAAGCCCTCTAAGGCTTCATCCTCTGCCACCCATGCTTTTGAAAGTACAAGGGCTGTTCCAGCCACTTCCCACCCTTCTGAAGAGATCCCATCCAACATTATTCCATCCAACATTACTCCTCAATCTCCAGCTCTCCAACCTTCATCTCTGCCAGCAACTCAACATGCCCCAGCCTTAACTTATGTTACAGTCTCTACACCCCTACCTTCATCATCCCCAATTCTTCAATCTCCAACACATATTTCCTCCTCTACACCTTCCCCCCAACAAGATACACCAATGCCAACACCACCTCAATCCCCTCTTTCATCTCATCTTTCGGATATCCCCCACATCAACCTCTCCTCATTTCAATCCTTCAACCTATTATCATCTCCACTGCACACTCCCTCTCCTCAACATGACTCCCCCTAGACACTCCCATTTCACCTCCACCTATCACCCCCTCAGCAACTAAAATATCCACTCAACCAACTACTGACCCACAATCCACTTCTCCAAACCTGGATCCATCTCTTGTCACACCACTCATTACTCTCCTCACACCCCTACTCAAATCCCTTATAGCAGAGGCCATTTCTTCTCTAGCTGCCTCCATATCCCTTCTTGCTGCCCAGATCTCTGCTCTTACCACTGCTCCCTCTTCATTTGGGGGCCTGGCTTCAGTATCTACTGAAACCAGGCAGGGGGATATACTTGATGATGAAGAAACAGTAATAGTTGAAGCAGAAGCAGCAGTAGCAACAACAGCAACAACAGAAGTGTCAGAAGCAGGAACTGATATTACAATATCAAATACTCAAGAGATCACTCTGCCAGAGATTCTGCCACGAAGGGTTTACTTCATTAAATCCAAAGTGCATCTAGCAGATTTACTAAGAGTATTTGGGTCATACATTTATTTCTGTATTCCCCCCTATTCCATCATCTAAAGCAATGGTGTGCTATACCTCTCCTGCTAGCTCAGAGGTGATAGACACTATAAAGAAAAGTTTGACAACTCCTCCAGAAAATAAGTCTGATGATCAGAGATCTAGCCGTCCTGGGTCATCTTATATCATGGATGATAGCCCTCTCCCCAATCTGGATGACCTAATAGCTCAAGACATTGCCATGGAAATTGAAGTAGCTCATGCTGAAGTTGTCCCCACTCTAGTCAATAAAGAAATCTCCAATGATACAATATGCCAAATTGATGCTATGTATGACAATCCTTAGTCTGATGATGATGATGATGATTCTGATAAGGATCAAAAGAGAAAGAAAATCTCTAAGAAAAGGAAGGCTCCTCCTCCTCCTGCTCCCAAGCCTGGAAATACAAATGGCACTCCCTTTTACATTTTACAAAACATAACCCCATACAAAGGGATGCCAGCCTGAATGTGGCTTTCAAAGAATGAACAAAAGGCTAGAAAGAAAAGCAGAAGATACTCTCCTCCCCCAGCTCTTAGATACAGAAAGGACCCCCCTCCTACTCCTCCTGTTGCTGGTGCTTCAGGAACAACTCCTCAAAGTTCAGATGCTCCCTCTAAGTCTACATCATTCACAAAAACTTATCAAAGGCAAGGAAGGCCATCTAGACATCAATCACATTAAAGCAGCCAGCAAAGAAGTACTGGTGATACAGAGCAGATAAAGGAAGTAATCCATCAGAAGCCAGAGTTCTCTCCTCCCCAACAACAAGCTGAACAAAGAAGACATTCAGAATCACACAAACCTAAAAGAAAATATAGTGAAGCTGCACCTCCAAAGTCACTATACACTCAGAATAATGAAAGCCAGAAGGCAACAAACTTTCAAGCACAGTTAACTCAATTCAGGCCTGCATCTTTACTACCCTCTCAAGATGATCAATCATCTGTCAGTCAGGATGATGATCCAAATTTCAGGATGGCTAGGCTTCAAGAATTGATTGGTCTATCTCATATAAAGAAGGCCAGAGAAGAAGGAGAAGATCCATCAAAGTATACAACTATGCCATCATATAGAGAAAAAGAACGTGATAAGATTCAAGTCAACAAGAAGGGTATTTAATTCTGCAGATTATATGGCTAGACACCCAGAGGCTGTAGTTCCAAGATCTTCCACCCAGACTGTGATTGGAGTAGCAGATCTATACATATCAAAGAAAGAAGCTGCCAATCCCAACATGAAAATCATTTTCACTCAGCCTGGGGATAAAAGCAAAGAAGAAAAGCCAAGGGAAAAGAAGCAGAAGAAGTAAAAACTTGAACTGATGTGATTATGGTATCATTTTTGAAAAACTACGTTTTTATAATAAGAGGCTTACTGTGTATAAATGTATCTGTTGCATGCATTATTTTTCTGCCAGATATATGTCTTCTTGCTTTGTTATTTCAATTTTGTTTGAGTCTGTTATTAGTGACCTCACCCAAATTGGGGGAGATTGTTGGATCCCTAGTTAGATTTGGGCTAGGTTCACTAAGTTAGGATATGACCCAACATTTATAGATCATGGTCATGGTTGTGTCCTAGAGTCTAGGTTTAGTCCTTTGAGTCAACAGTACAAAGGACCAACCTTCAACACTGCCAGGGACTCAAGACTTAGATAATTAAAGACTTAAAAAAAGGAGTTCTACGTTCGTCGATCTTCGGTCGACGAAAGTCGAGCTCAGCTAGACGAACTTTGTTCTCAGCTCAACGAACTCTGGACAAAGTAATAACTCAAGTCAAACCTCAGTCGACGAACTAAGAACATCAGCTAGAAGAACTCTGTTCTCTGGTCGACAAATTCTGGATGAGGTGATTCAACACTCAACGCCAGATGAAATTACACTCAACGCCAGAATGGTGAGTTAACACTCAAAGCCAGAGGACATCACGCTCAACGCCAAAAATGATACTTCAACACTCTACATCAGAAAATATTCTAAGTCCATACTGCAGACTCTGCTCGACGATCTTGGACCCCAACTGGACTAACTCTGTTCTCAGGGCTCAGTTCGACGATCTTAAATTCAGCTCGACGAACTTGATGCACAGAAGAAGAAAGTTATCAAGCAACATTCAAAGGTCGGCGATCTTGGATCTCAGCTCGACGAACAACCATTCTCAGCTCGACGAACTGTGGACTCAGGTCGACGAATCCAGTCTTGGTTGTTTTCCTCTTTTGTCCTTATTACGTGGTAATAATTCCTGAGTAATTAGTACTCTAATATTCTCTAAATATTACCGTTAGACAAGAGCATTAATTATGGTCTTCATCAGAATTGTTGCATGCCGTTTTTATAAGGGACAGTTGGGGAAACAAATCAATGCCAAAAATATTCTAAGGCTGTCAGCATTAATTGTAGAAGGAATTTCAAAATTCAAATGGACATTCATGTTGGAAATATAAAAATAGAGATTATTATTCTTGAGTAATAAAAATAAGATATGGACAACAACATTCTGTGAGACATACAAAATTTCTTGAGATTGAAAATCGATCAGTCAAGAATCAACAGTGGCTAGACAAGAAAAAGAATAATTCTGAAGAAGAAGAATAACCATCCAAATCAAGTGTCTTCTTCTGTCATACTCTCAGGAACTCTCTGAAGGACAACAATACTGCATCTGTCAAAATAGTTCCTGAAGTTCTTCTTATCAAAATTGAAAGCTTGAAGGCCTATCACCCTGCAGCAAAGCTTCCATCATCCTGAACAAGCAACATCTCAGGGGGAGCTTTTGCTACCATCAAATCCACAAGTCTTCTCAGTTATTTGAATTGTGAAAGAGAAGACACAATCATTCTCTCACCCCCACTGTAAAAAGGGTTATCATATCCCTTCAAAAGTGATTCTTGTTTGCAAGTCTCCTGATCAAAATACTTAGCGTTTGGTTGTTGAGCATCTGATAAAAAGCTCATTGGTGTCAGACACCTAATCAAAACTCTGAGTGGATTCCTACCAGGATGGTAGAAGAGTGGACATACCCAGGTTAGGGAACCATTATAAATTCTTGTGTCATCTGGTTGCCCTTTTTCTTTTTATTCTTGTTGTGGCTGTGATATTTAGGTCTTTCTGTGTTTACACTTATTACTCTTTAATTTCTGTGATATAGTATCCTAGGTTAAGAGTACTTCTCATAGTTCAGAAAAAGATTTAAATTATACCTACATACTCTATTCACCCCCTCTAGAGTATATCAGATATAACCCTAACTTTCAGTGCACATGGAGGTGGGCTAGTCTAGTATAAGAGCACATGCCTCTTGCCCCGTGAGCTTTATTTTTTTTAGCTTCCGCGAGAGTCTTGTAGTGAGGATTTGATGTGCCGGGATTAAGCCCGTTTATATTACTATGTACTATTCTATTTTAGTACTTCTTTTATTATGTGGACTTGCTATTATTTCCTTACATATATCTCATATGTGATGTGTGGACTTGGATATATCTGGTTTACATATGCTTCTCTTTCTTTGGTGATCGTAAAGGCCGGCAGGATCAGCGTCTTGTAGTGATGACCTTACCGAGTGTCGGTGTCACCGCAAAATGGTGATTTTGGGCTTAAGACCTGGTGGTTTTAAAAAGACAAAAAGGGGTCTTACAAACTTGTATTAGAGGGAGGTTTAAATCCTCCGACCTGTGGGTTATAGGCCCACCATGCTTCCGCTGCGATCAGAGGAAACATCGATCCAAAGAGAAGAAGTCCACAAAACTCTCGGCGACCCCGCGCGAGCTTAGTTTGAGGACAAACTAGCAGCAGAAGCAATGGTGTGCCCATATGGGATAAGCACATTCAAAAGACCACTTTTCGTTAGTTCTACTTGTACACACAATCACACACACATGAGTGACATACGAGTGACACACACAGACACACGAGTGAAACACATACACACGAGTGCTACACAAACACAGAGTGGCACACACACGAGTGATACACACACACACACGAGTGACACACACACACACATACGAGTGACACACACACACACACATGGGTGAAAAACACACACACGAGTGACACACACACACACACACACACACACACACACACACACACACACACACACACACACACACACACACCCACGCGTGACATATTCACACACGAGTGACACACACAAACATGATTGACATACACACACATGATTGACACACACACACAAACACACACAAACACACGAGTGACACGCAAACACATACGAGTGACACACACACACACACACATACGAGTGACACACACATACGAGTGACACACACACACACACACACACGAGTGACACACACACCCATAAGAATGACAAGCACACGAGTGACACACACACGAGTGACACACACACGAGTGGCACACACATGAGTGGTACACACACACACAAGTGACACACACACACACGATTGACACACACATATGATTGACAATGTGATGGAGATGACGACCCCCACCATGTTGATGATGATGCCGACATGCTTACGGATGATCCCTCACCTTCTCCAATCAAGGACTTGCGACGCCACGAAGACATTGTTAATCGACGCTACAACCTCCGACTTGGCGCAAGACGTCCACTTGATATTTCCTTTACTTTATTTGTAATTATTTATATGTTTTAGATCTGGACTGTATTTTTCCAGATTCATGTTTTTAATTTTGGCCTGCGTTTAGCCATTTATTATTTTAAATTGGGCTGCATATAGCCTTGAATTTTGTTAGCCTTATATAAGGTCATGTGTTGTAGGATTTATGCATTATTGAATGAATTGAAAAGAAACCTAATTTCTAAGTTGAGAATTCTCCCCCTCTCCTTCCTTGGCCCCTAACCCCTCTCTCTTCCTCCTTGAGAATTTCGGCCATCCTCCTCCTCCTTCCTCTCACTTCACCTTAACCCTTCCCCTCCTCTCCAACATTGTGCAACAAAACGACGGTGCCTTCCCCCTTGAAGGATTTTGGCCATCAAGGTTCTCCCTCTCCTAGGGTTCGGCCAACCTTCAAAGTCCCTCCTTGGTGATTTCGGCCAAGGGCAACGACTTCGGTGATGACGAACCTACTCCGGCTTAAAACAAGGAAGGCGAACGAGTTTCTCACCGTTTGGCGTAACTTCGACGGAACCAAATAAGAGCGACCAATTTTTCATTAGAATCATCTATTCCTATTCGGTAATGAAATTTATACCGTTGTAAGATTCTCCCTCTAAATAATTCTTGTGGTGGTTTACTTTGGCGTTATTTGAGAAATTTTGTTTTCTTCGTGGTTTTAGATCAAATCGATTTTGTTGTTTCTCTTGATCAATTAAAGTTTGTGAGGCTTGGCGGATCTCGTTTTCTTTTTGTTGGGAGAGATCTACCATTTTTCGAGTCGTTTATTTTCGGTGGATATCTTTTGGTACAATACACGCTCGGTCGGATCGGGTCAGTTCTTTTCGCTTGAGAGAATATTGGTTTATCGCCTCTATTTGATCTCTAAGGGTGTAGAGAACCCGTGCATTAACATTTGATTAATATTATTGCGAATCGGGTGTGCTGCGTTTAAATCGTGCGAGTGTAGAATTGGAATGAGTGAGAGCAATTCGGTGTCATTTGTCCGTTATGGTTCGTCGGGGGACGTAGACTGCATCAATTTGGTATCAGAGGGAGGTTCATGTCAATTTCCTAATTGTCACCCTCCTCATATTCATAAGACGTCGACACACACTTGTCTTGCATATTTCGTTGTCAAAATAACAAAAAAAATAATTTTGCTGGTCTTCCAATAGCGTTCTAAAATTCTCAATTTTTTTAAAATCCAAAAAATAAAATTTCTGAAAATTATCTATCATTTTCTTAGTAAAAAATTTAAAAATATATGTTATTTTTATTATGTATTATTCGAAAAACATATATATCTTTGATAAAATTTCTACTAGCAAGGGTCAAGTTTTTTGTCACAATATGCGCACTAGACATGGCACGGAGTATACCCCTTCTTCCTCTAATATGGAGGACGACCGGAATACGGGTCATGGTCCTACTACGATTGACGACCTCTGCCAGGAGTTCACTGATCAGCTAACGGACATCAGGGAGATGATCCATGACCTACGATTAAACCTAGCGGCTCCTCCTAATCCGGCGGCCCGCCAACATAACCAAGGACAAAACAATAATCATAATAATAACGATTATGTCCCGCGTGCACCTAGTAATAAAAAACAAGCATCGTATGAGTTTGATATCACAAGGCCTGTCCAGATCAAACCCCCATCGTACGACGGATTAGGTGAACCCCAAGTGTTCTTAGATTTGGTCATGGAGATAGAGTGTTATTTCGAGTGGCAAAATCTGACTAACGAGAACAAAGTGCGAGTTGCGAGGATGAAACTGTTAGGCAAGGCCAAAACTTTCTGGCTGAACGAGGAATGACGTCTAGGTGCGGTGAATGGTTTACCGCCTATTGGTTAGGCTAGCATGAAGGTCATGTTGACTGATCAGTACGTTCCTGCGTACCATCGAACATAAATGTTTGATGAATTAGCGACCCTAAGAAAAAGGAATAGGTCGGTCGCTGATTATATGATCCTTCTTAAGGACATAATGGTCAGTTGCGATGTTAGGGAGATGCCGGAGATCACCCTCTCTAGGTTTCGAAAGGGGCTCAACCCCGACATTTAGGGGAAGCTCTTACGGTATGGTCACATCAACTTGAGTGCTACTTTTAACGCCGCCTTGGATATTAAGAAGCACAATGCTTTCAAGTCCAAATCTCGCTCCTTTCAGATGGGAAAGTCCATCTTAGGACCACCCCCTATCCACCCATAAGGATAAGGGCAATTTTCGGTCTGTTTACTCGAACTCTATTGTCATCACCGCTAGGAATCTGAGAAGAACGACCGATGAGAGAGTGCCCGTTGGAAGGATTAGTAAGACGAATGCTACTTGTTTTTCTTGTGGTATTCAGGGCCATTATGCTAGTGAATGTCCCACCAAGCCCAAACCCCTAGCCCTGTTAGATGCCTCGTCTGAATTCACCGAGCTCGTCTATAAGGCCGGTGAAGAATTTAACTCAGAAGTAGTGCCTAACAACCTAAAGGATGATAATAATATGATGGTGATGCGGTGTATTTTTGCTACTCCGCGAACATCAGATGATTGGAATAGGACGAATATTTTCTCGTTAAATTTTAAGAATGAAGAGAAGTGGTGCAAGTTGATTATCGATAGCGGAAGATGTATGAATCTAATTTCTGAGAATGCTGTGTCCCGCATGCTGTTAACCACTAAACCTCACCCTCTCCCTTATAAGATTGCTTGGGTTAACAAAACATCCCTTCCTGTGTCGAAGCGTTGCTTGGTTCCCCTTACCATCAAGGGTTACGCAGAGAAAATTTGGTGCGACGTCATCCCCATAGATGCTTGTCATGTTCTGTTAGAACGTCCGTGGCTTTATGACCATGATGTTACCCAACTAGGGCGTTCTAACACTTATGAATCCAAATTTAATGGCAAGGTCATTATTTTGAAGCCCACCCCGCCAAAGGATCCTACCGTCTGTTCTAAAGAAACGATAATTCCTGTAGAGAAGAAAACGCTAAGTCTTATAGGTAAGAAGGAGTTTGCGCATGATACCTTTCTGGATGGTGTCATGTATGCGTTAGTGTGCTTGCAGGTAAAGGAAGATGCATCATCTTTTGATAATTTACCGCTGGCATTGAGGAATGTTTTAGAAGAATTTAAGGATGTGTATCCAAACAAGCTACTACCCATGTTACCCCCCATGTGGGACATCCAACATGCGATAGATTTCATTCTGAGTTCCTTAATACCCAACCATCCTCGCTACCGATTAAACCCTCCCGCACACCTAGAGTTGCAGACCCAAATTTCTGATTTGTTAAGTAAGGGATTCATTCGCCATAATAAGAGTCTGTGTGCCGTACCCGCTTTACTAGCCCCTAAGAAAGATGTCTCTTGGAGGATGTGTGTTGATAGCAGGGCTATTAATAAAATCACGATCAAATATATGTTTCCCATCACTCTCTTGTATGACCTGTTGGATATGTTATCCGGGGCCACGATCTTTTCTAAGTTGGATCTTAGGAGTGACTACCACCAAATAAAAATTTGGGAGGGAGACGAATACAAGACGACTTTTAAATCGAAATACGGGCTTTATGAATGCTTAGTGATGCCCTTTGGGCTTTCCAATACCCCGAGTACGTTCTCTAGGATGATGACTCTTGTCAACCAACCATTCATGGGAAAATTTATAGTGGTATATTTTAATATCATCCTCGTTTTTAGTACTTCACTGATCGATCATGAGTCACATTTGAGGATTATCCTTAACACACTGAGGAGAGAAAAATTATTTGTCAATATCAAAAAGTGCACCTTGTATGCGGCGTACGTAGAGTTCCTTTGTTATATTGTGAGTTATAAAGGCATACATGTGGATCCTAAGAAGGTCCAAGCCATTAAGGATGGCCGGAACCCACCAATATTCGAGATGTTAGGAGTTTTCACGGACTAGCTACCTTTTATCATCGCTTCATTCGAGATTTTAGTAGTATCATGGCACCGATAACGAAATGTATGAAAATGAGTGATTTTATTTGGACCAAATCGGCTGCCAAAGCATTCCAAATTATTAAGTCACGGATGTCGGAAGCTCCACTTTTGAGATTGCCAGATTTTAATAAGGTTTTTGAGTTATCTTGTAATGCATTTGGGGTCAGCATAGTCGGTGTTTTAAGTCAGGATGGTCATTCGGTTGGATATTTTAGCGAGAAACTCGCGGGTCCGAAATTGAACTATTCTAATTATGATAGGAAGTTTTATGCTGTTATTCGATGCCTCCAACATTGACGACACTATATACTCCCAAAGGAGTCTGTTATCCAATCCGATCATGACGCTTTGAGGTTTGGCAACTCTCAA
Source organism: Platanthera zijinensis (assembly GCA_039513925.1). NCBI lineage: Eukaryota > Viridiplantae > Streptophyta > Magnoliopsida > Asparagales > Orchidaceae > Platanthera > Platanthera zijinensis. The sequence goes on along the minus strand of CM077078.1, from coordinate 153,957,222 downwards.
AGCATGGTTAACCCCTGTCATGCCATGTGGGTCTCCTATCTGCAGGAATACAAATTTATAATAAAACATCTTAAGGGGACTTTAAATCGTGTGTCCGACACTCTCAGTCGTGTGTCGTTATTATTGTCTACGCTAGAAGTGAAGGTCATTGGGTTCGATAGGATTAAGGATGAGTATGTCCATTGCCAAAATTTCAAGGAAATCAATTTATACGCTCAGAACAACTCTCCTACAATCATATCAGCCTACTATATTCGAGACGGTTACCTTTTTAAGCATGTGAATCTATGTATCCCTCGTTCTTCTTTACATCATTTCATTGTTTGGGAATTGCATAGTGGTGGGTTAGGTGGTCATTTTGGTCGTGATAAGACAATTACGTTAGTGGAGGATATGTTTCATTTGCCCGGTCTCAAGTCAACTGTTAATAAAATTGTGAAGTGTTGTCGTGTGTGCCAATTAGCTAAGGGAAATAAGACGAATGCCGGTCTTTACACTCCCCTTACAATTCCCTCCATTCCTTGGGTGGACATTAGTATGGATTTCATTTTGGGTCTCCCAATCACTTTTAGACGTCACGATTCCATCCTGGTTGTAGTAGATCGGTTCTCTAAGATGGCTTATTTTATCGCTTGTAATAAGACTAAAAATGCATCACATATTGCGAAATTATATTTTAAGAAAGTCATTGCACATCGGGGCGTTCCCAAGATGATAGTAACTGATAGGGACGTGAAGTATACTAGTTATTTTCGAAAGACCCTTTGGAAGCTTATGGGTACCAAACTTTTGTTTTCTTAGGCCTACCACCCGCAAACAGATGGGCAAACAGAAGTAGTAAATAAGAGTTTTGGTAGTTTACTTCGTTATCTGGTAGGTGACCACAAGGTTACTTGGGATTTGATTCTACTTCACGCTCATCATGCGTATAATAATTCTAAAAATAGATCAACGAGCTTATCCCCTAATGAAATCGTACACGACTATAAAGCACCTGTGCCACTTGATTTAGTTCCGTTACCTCCATCATATAAATCAAGTAATTTTGCACATGAATTCACTCTTCATGTTCACTATTTACATAAGTACATTCATGAAACGTTAGTCGCCCAGTATGCGTCTTATCAATCTCATGCTAACGTACATAGGAGAGTGTCTCACTTAAATGTTGATGATTGGTCTTGGTGCGTCTCATCCCTGAACGGTTGCCTTCGGGCTCCATAAAAAATTTGGCGAATCGGTGAGCCGGTCCTTTTGGAATTTTAAAGAGGTTAGGAGAAAATGCATATCTTTTGGAGATACCCACTAATTGGGGTATATCCCCTACTTTTAATATTTCAGATTTAACACCTTATGTTTCTCCACCACTTGAATTATCCTCCTATCTGTTTATTCCGTCCACTATGTCTTCTAATGGTTTGAGAGAGGAGCTGGGTCCTGGATCGCTCTCTCCTACGGTTTCCACTTGAGGTACGTTAAATGTTGATGTAGAAGCTTTTTATCCTTCTTTGACTAATGATTTTCCAAGGTTCCCCAAGAACTCCTTTTTGCCTGATAGGATACTCAAGGATAAAGTGCTCGCATCTCCAAGTGGTGACATTCGCTGCTACTTGATCTAATGGCGTGATCATCTAGCGTCCGATTACTCTTGGCTCCTTGAATCGGAGGTGGATCTTTTGGATGATGTTCTCCCGCGCCAGTACACTCAAGACAACTCACCGATGATGAGTACTTTCAAGCGGGGGAGGATTTTGGAGACGACGACCCCCGCCATGTTGATGATGATGTCAGCATGCTTACAAATGGTCCCTCGCCTTCTCCAGTCAAGGACTTACGATGCCGTGAAGAAATTGTTGATCGATGCTACAACCTCTGCTCTCGACGCAAGACGTCCACTTGATATTTGTCTTGCCTTGTTTTTATTTGTCATTATTTATTTGTTTTAGATCTGGACTGTATTTTGCCATATTCATGTTTTTAATTTTGGTCTGCATTTAGCCATTTATTATTTTAAATTGGGCTGCATGTAGCCTTGAATTTTGTTAGCCTTATATAAGGCCATGTGTTGTAGGATTTATGCATTATTGAATGAATTGAAAAGAACCCTAATTTCTAACTTGAGAATTCTCCCCCTCTCCTTCCTTGGCTGCCAACCGCTCTCTCTCCCTCCTTGAGAATTTCGGCCATCCTCCTCCTCCTTCCTCTCTTCTCCACCTTAACCCTTCACCTCCTCTCCAACGTTGTGCAACAAAACGATGGTGCTTTCCCCCTTGAAGGATTTCAGCCATCAAGGATCTCCCTATCCTAGGGTTCGGCCAACCTTCAAAGTCCCTCCTTGGTGATTTCGACCAAGGGCAATGACTCCGGTGACGACGAACCTTCTCCAGCGTGAAGCAAGCAAGGCAAATGAGTTTCTCTCCGTTTGGCATAACTCCAGCGGAATCGAAGAAGAGCAACCAATTTTTCATCGGAATCATCTATTCTGATTGGGTAACGAAATTTCTACTGTTATGAGATTCTCCCTATAGATTATTCTTGTGGTGGTTTACTTTGGCGTTATTTGCGAAATTTTGATTTCTTTGTTGTTTTAGATCCAATTGATTTTTTTGTTTCTCTTGATCAATTTAAGTTCGTGAGGCTTGGCGGACCTCATTTTCTTTTTGTTGGGAGAGATCTACCATTTTTCGAATCGTTTATTTTCGGTGGATCTCTTTTGGTACAACACAAGCTCGGTTGGATCGGGGAAGTCCTTTTCTCTTGAAAGAATATTGGTTTATCGCCTCTATTTGATCTTTAAGGGTGTAGCAAACCCACGCGTTAACATTTGAATTATATTATTGCGAATCGAGTGTGTTGCGTTTAAATCGTGCGAGCGTAGAATTGGAACGAGTGAGAACAATTCAGTGTTGTTTGTCCGTTGTGGTTCATCGGGGGACACGTCACCTGCATCACACACACACACATACACACACGAGTTACACACAAACATAAGCACGAGTGACACACACACACACACACGAGTGACACGCACACACTTACACGAGTGACACACACACACACACACACGAGTGACACACACACATGCACACGAGTGACACACACACACACATGTTGGATCTTACAGCGCCCTTAGAGTAGGGTGAATAAGGGGGTTTATGGAATTTAAATTTTTAAATAAAAATATTAGAGTTAATTAATGAAGTTTCGTAATATTTTATAGAAAATTATATTTTAATATATGAGAAAATATTATTTTGAAGAATACTACTAGAAAAAGGCGAAATTCAATATTTTTTCACTACCGTCGGTGTTAAGTGTTACCGTCGGGTGCTAATCATGAATATTTAATTTGAGTGTTTATATCTAATAAAAACGAAATTTGTAATATATTTTGCGTTAAAACATTTGAATGATGTAAACATTTTATAATATGAAAATTAAATAAAGATAATGAAGCAAAAAAATGATTATATTTTATAAGAAATTGAATACAAAAATGTTTGATAGAAATCAAGGCGAATAGAAAAATCCCTTTTTGATGATTCACCGGCCCTTCTCCCAAAGATCTGATGGCTATAACCTATCTTACCCCAGATACGGCCTCTAGCCTTCCCTAGATATAACCTTGACCTAGTCATTGCACACATGGCGACAAATTTCCCCCTATGCCACATAAGAACCTAGGCGCCACAAACAAGGCGAATTTCCTACGGAATCCTTCCTCGAAATCCTTCCTCGGAATCTAACGTTCTCCCAGAATGATTTCTCTTCTCTCGATACAAAAGATGAAATAAAAGAGATTACAAGATACCCAAGGATTTCTGAAGGTGAAGACGAAGGATGTGTAGGCGTCATCATTCTTGATTTGTTTACCATTCGTGTTGAATGTGCATTGTAGCCCTTCTCCTTCAAAATCTCCTTCAGATCTTCGTATTTGCAAAAAGGATTTCTCTCTATCTCTGGATACAACCCTCTCTCAAAATAATAGAGGTCTGGCTTGGTGGAGGAGAAATCACTGCTTCAAGATGTGTCTATCTCGAGTGCAAGAAGTTTTCAGTATTTTTTAGAAAAAGTGCTATCGCCGGGCGATATCTAGCTATCACGGGAAATATCTCCTTAAGCTTCTACGTGTCCCACACTACGATGATCGTGTTGGTTGAAAACAGACATGTTTGGGTCATGGGGCTATCGTGGGGCGATATCCCACTATCGTCGGGCAATAGTGTAGAGTAGTGCGCGTTATGGCGATCGTGCGGGACATGGCCGTCGTAATTTTTACTATCGCCGGGCTATTGACAGCGATATATCCTCTTCACTCTTTCCATCCAAAACTTTTTCAAATTGTAGATGACTTTGTTCTCATTCCGGAATGGGGTGTCACGTTCTGTAACTCCTCCCAGATTGAAAGTTATGGTCGTTTGAAGTTTGCCACACAAAACTCGTCCTTTGATGTTTTTTCTAAAGTGTACACACCCTTGGATCATTCCCATGACTGAGGACTTGTCTCCTCATTCAACATGTACAACCTGCACACTATAAACAAACAAAAGATTAGATCAAATACATCACAGTATTTGTTATTCTCAAACCAAGAGATGTGGAATACATGCTCTAAAAATCTCCCTCTTTTGATAATAACAAATACCTATATGAGAAATTAGTGAGTCATTCGTGTTTATAGGTAAGTGCAGTAAAAGATATACATGAATAACAAGTTTATAACATGATAACTTTAAAGTACAAATGCATACTCTTCTTATATGAAGGCCTCCCCTACATAAGTGTTCCCTATATATTGTACTTCCCCTATATATAATATCTAGCTCACTAGATTTCTCAATTTATTTATCCCCCTTTTGTTATTAGAAAAAATGGGTGGGGATGAATGTACACCTTTTTAGATTGATTAGGGATAACTTATTGAAAGAATAATCATTGTTGGGTCCAATGATCTCGTTGTTCCAGATTTGAAGAAGTCCTGCTTGACAAAGGTATACACATGTGTGTAATCTAACAATTATCACAAGCTCTATTTGTGCAGGATGTTCCTTGGAAAAAGTTTAGACATATTGTCTAAGTAATTGTGATAGGTGGTCACAAGGTAGAAAGGTAGAAAGATATAAATCTGTCTAAGTCCACAGGCATCGAGTGAAGCTAGTTCACTCAATGCTAGTTCCAAAAAGTGCTGAGTAAGGTGTAGACAGTCAAAGCCTAGCAATTTGCATAGCAGTTCTGCGGCTAAGTCCATATGCATTGAGTGAAGGTAGTTCACTCAATGCCATATAATAAAAGGCGTCGAGTATAGCCGAGTCTGTCAAAGCTTCAACATTGGCCAGGAAGAAAATGCGGCTAAACCCACAAGCGTTGAGTGAAGGCAGTTAACTCAATGCCATATATCAAAAAGAATTGAGACAAGCTCATGCAGTCTAAGCAGTTGAAGATCTGCCAAGTATTCAAGCTAAGTCCAAAATCATTGAGTGAGGACAGCTCACTCAATGCCAAGGATGAAAGCGTTGACAGAGCAATGATTAGTCAAAGCTTATGAAGAGATAGATAGAAAAATCTATCTAAGTCTAGATGCGTTGAGTGAGGTCTGCTCACTCAACGCAAGCTCATCATAAAGAGTTGCGGCTAAGTACAGAAGCGTTGAGTGAGGACACTTCACTCAACACCTCAACAAGATAACATGCGTTCAGAGAAGCAGCTAAGTACAAGGGCGTTTGTTGGGTCCATTGCCCACAATGTCCTAGATTTGAAGAAGTCAATCATATCAATGACATACACCAAGTTGTATTTGATGTTTGCTTAAGTTCATGCATATAGGTTGGTACTTATAACATTGATAAGACAGGTATTACATGTGATGTGACAGGTGGTCACAAAGTGAAGATGTTGGATAGGCTGGAAATTGCCTAAGTCCACAGGCATTGAGTGCAGTCTACTCACTCAACACCAGGTGTGTAAAATCGTTGAGTATAGCTTGGACAGTCAAAGCCTAATAAGAATCAAGCAAAAATTTGGCTAAGTCTACAAGCGTTGAGTGAAGTCTACTCACTCAATGCCATACATCATAAAGCTGTGAGATGGGCTAATACAGTCAAAGCCTAATAAGAATCAGGCAGAAATATTGCTAAGTCCCCAAGCGTTGAGTGAAGTCTACTCACTAAATGCCATACAACAAAAAGCTGTGAGACAGGCTCAGATAGTCAAAGCCTAATAAGAATTAAGCTGAAAATGTGGCTAAGTCCACAGGCATTGAGTGAAGTCTACTCACTCAAGGCCATACAATATAAATCATTGATTATAGCTCAGTCAGTCAAAGCCATAAAAATTTTGTGTAAGTATTTGACTAAGTCTATAGGTGTTGAGTGAAGCTCACTCACTCAACGCCATGTGATAAAAAACATTGACTTAACCTTAGTCAGTAAGAGACTATGATTTCACAGAAATTTGGCTAAGTCCAAACGCGTTGAGTGTAGCTTACTCACTCAATGCCAAATAACTGAAGAATATATGTTAAGTAGTTTGGCGTTGAGTGATTCTTACTCACTCAACGCCAAGTGGCAAAATCTGTCTAAGTAATATGGCGTTGATAGATGAAGACACACTCAACGCTCTCAATGCTTCCCCAATAGGAAAATCAGATAAGTCAAAATGCATTGAGTGAAGGTTGCTCACTCAACACCAGGTGACTAGAATCATTTCTAAGTGGTTTGACATTGAGTGAAGCTTACTCACTCATCACTAAGTGGCAGAAAGATTTTTCTAAGTGTTTTGTCATTAAGTGAATCTTACTCACTCAACGCCTAATGACTGAAATATTTTTTAAGTGTTTTGGCGTTGAGTGAAGGTTACTCACTTAACGCCTAATGGTAGAGAATTTTTTCTAAGTATTTTGGCATTAAGTGAAGGTTGCTCACTCAATGCCTAGTGACAGAAAATCTATCTAAGTGTTTTGGCGTTGAGTGAAGCTTACTCACTCAATGCCTACACTAAAGATGTTTGATTTATGCTAAGTACACAGATAGTGACGTCTGCAATGTAAAAAAAGTCAACCGAGTTCAAATTAAGTGTTGGAAAGCTACAAAACACGACAAACACTGCCGAAAGTCTACTGTACGACTTCTTTCGTTAAAGCAAGATGCAGCTGTCTGCTGTAGGTGGTCCCCACAAGCTTCCTGGAGCCGTTAATCGACATAAGATAAAAGGGACAGTTTCATATGTTGAAGGCAACTTTTTAGGGTTTTACTCAATAAGAAAAATAGCGACTAGATTTCATCTTTCTCGCCATTACTGCTGAGAAAAAGCTTGAAGCCTTCCAACAGAACAAAAAGTTCAGTTAGCTGTAGCACTTTTCTTCTGCTACAGCAAGATTAGAAAGACTTCTGATAAAAAGAGAAAAGAGAGCCTTCAGTCTTATGTGGGTTCAGTTAGCTGATTGAAGATTTCAAGACCTAGCCATTCTTCCATCTTCTTCAGCAAGTTCAGAATTTACATTCTACAATTCTTCCAGCAGAGGCAGAATTTTTTCCTTCAACTGTGAAGAAAGATAGAGCTGAGATAACTCAGCCCTAGTTGTTGACACAGAGAAATTACTCTGTGTCAAAATAATTAAAACAACTATATTTCTGTAGGATCCTTTTGGTTCTGAGCCCTAGGGCCTTTTGCCTAAGGTAGGGCAAATTTGCCTGAGCTATAGGAGAGTTGTACTCTCTAAGTGTAGGATCCAGTTTGAATCTGAGGTAGGTGATCTGTTGATCACTAAGTTGTAGGGCTTTTGAGCCTAAGGTAGGTGAGTCATTCTAAATAAGTTGTAGCGCACTTATGCCTGAGCTATAAGATCCTTTGAATCTGAGGTAGGGCCTTTGTGCCTGAGCTGTGGGAGAGTCATTCTCTCTGAGGTAGGATCCTTTGTGGATCTGAGATAGGGCTTTCCTCCCAGCCTGAGTTGTAGGGACTTTGGCCTGAGGTATGTGATCTACTGATCACTGAGTTTTAGGGCACTTGTGCCTGAGCTGTAAGTCTTGGAGGAGACTGATAGATCCCAAGGGATCTGGGGTGTAAGCTATTTGAGCTGAGTTTTGGAGAAGTACCTTGTCTAATTAATAGTTAGAAAGGTGGGAGGAGAGTGGATGTACCCATAATCTAAGGAACCACTATAATTTCTGTATGTGTTTTTTTGTGTAATTTCTTTTTTATAGGTTCTTGAAAGCTAAATAACTGCCAACACACTAAGTAACTAAAAAAGAAATTAAAGAAAGTCACAAGTCATCAATTTACCTATTCACCCCTCCCCCTCTAGGTTTCAAGCTACTATGAAAATAAAGACTTTCAAGTGGTATCAGAGGGAGGTTGCTCAAAACGGATTTAACAATCTGAGTGATCTCCAAGGGTAGCTACATATATGAACTTATGGGTTCTGGAGAGAAACATAAGGAGCTTGGTTCCATGAAACTCCCCATCTGTAGGAAGGAGTATTTTTGAATCTGGAAAGAGAGGGTAAGGCTATTCATGAATGCCTCTAACCCTAGAATCTTTGTTACTATCAATGAGGGACCCTTCATCCATATGAAGGTCTCAGTTCTTGATGCAAATGTCCAGATTCCCAAGGCTTATTTAGAAATGACCAAGGATGAGGTCATGTTGGATGAATTGGATAAGAGAGCCCAGAACATCATCGTTAGTGCTATTTATGATTCTACCATTCAAAACTTAGTCCACTATCAGATCTCCAAAGAGATGTGGGACACCATAATGGTCTACTTGAAGGGTATTGAAGAGGTAGGTGATGATAGAAAGTCCATTCTCAACTAGGAGTATGAGGCTTTCAGGCAATCCCTGAAAGAGAACATAGTTACTTGCTATGAATGATTTTTCAAGATCATTAATGAACTGAGGACCAATGGGAGGGTCTTCAGTCATTATGAAATAAATGACAAGTTCCTCAAATCTCTCACTAGATACTGAGATACTAAGATTAGCGCCATAATAGAAGTGGCCAAGCTTGCTAAGACTCCTCCCCAAACTTTATTTGGAAAGCTGCTCTCCTATAAGATGCAGCTAGCTGCTAGGAAAGAGGAGGAGGCCACTAGCAGATCCCATGCCAAGGAGAAGTCCTTGGCATTCAAGGAAGATAGCATCAGGAAGAGCAAGGAGAGGGTTCCCTCTCCTTCAAAAAGACCAGCTGACTCAAACAGATAAAATTCAGATGCATCAAAAAGCAGCATGTCGGATGAGGACTTTGCTGTCTTATTCAGGAACTTTCAGAATTTGATGAAGAAGAAACATTGGAAGAGCAGACCTTCCACCTCTTCTCATCACATGAGGAATCATTCTATGGCTGACAGGTATTATTCTAAATCCAGTAAATATAATTCTTCTAAAATTGTTTGCTACTACTACAACAAACTGAGCATGTGATAGCTCACTTCCTAGTGAAGAGGAAGGAAGTTGCTGAGAAGAAACAACAATAACACAAGGGCAAGAAGGTGAAGTACTTCATTAATAAGAAAGAAAAGAGCTGGACAGACTCATCTTTATCTGAGTCTGGAGAAGAAGAAGCCAATATTGGGCTAGTTGCTGCTACTGCTGAACAGATAGCTGTAGCAGCAGATGAAGACTATCCTGCTGCTAGGATCGGTATCAGGGCCCCTCTATCAAATTCAGACAGTGATTCAGAGATGGATGAGGAACATGAAGAAGATTCCTACAGCTGCTGATGGCTGATGACAATGACTGATGAGGAAAAGAGCTAGGATCAGCCTGGTTAAAGGAAGGTAAAATCTCTATCAAGCTCTTCGTATGAGTCTGGATATGAGACTAGTCCTTGTACAGAAACCTCTTCACCAAGTGGTGAAGCTTTTTCTGAATTAGAAGGCGATGTCAATAAATTGATTGGTAGGTATGGAGAACTTCTGAATGCCTTTAAGAAGTACAAGAAGTTGTCTAAGAAGCAAGCTGTGGAGATTGCCTCTCTACAGCTGGCTGCTTCCCAGCTGACTGAAACATAATCTTTGCTAGATCAGAAGGACATGGAACTTCGCCAACTTAGGGTCTTGAATTACATCCAGATAGGCTCCATCAAATACAAGAATAGTCTCATGAGGGATTTTGAAGAGAGGCTAGGGAGGGAAAAAAGAATAGTGGCTAGCTATTCTAAGCCATGTACTGTGTTACCATAGATAGACTCCTTCTCCTCTTAGAAGGGTAAGAAGGGGTTGGGATTTCAGGGAAGAACAAGAGTTGCTCCTTCCAAAGGGAAGGGCAAAGCTCCAGGTCCAGCTCAGCCTCTTGCTTCCAAGCCTTCCATTTATTTTAGGAAAGTTCAGTTGCCTTCAAATAGGTATGACCAAGAAAGCATCTTTAGTCACTAGATGAATGACAGATCCACTGGTGTGAACAAAGATGATCACAGCCAGGGTGGAAGGTATAGTAAAGTGAGTGCCTTTAAGGCTGCTCATGAAGAAATTCAAATGGCCCATCATGGACCATTTTTATTTGGTGCTTCATCCCCCACTTTCAAGAAGCTGTAGCAAAGGTTTGGAACCATTCAACAAAGAATCTGACCAAGGGCCAGTCCTCCAGCAAGCCTGATTTTATTGTGTCTGATGCTATTAGAAGCATGCTTTCTGAAAAGAAACTTGCAGCTGCTGGCACTCAGAGCAGGTTAAATAAGCTAGCTAGAAGACTTACCTTCAGTTAGATCCTTGCTGAAAGGAATCTAAAGAAGGTTGCTGCTCCTCTTCCTACTGTTCATCCAGTAGTTAACCAAACTGCTAGGCCTGCACAGAAAAGAAGATACAACATTCATGATTGTTAGTGCTGTGGCAAAGTGGGCCACTTTGCTGTAGACTGCTGACACAATCCAAATGTGCCAAGAGCAGCTGTGAGTCTACTAGTTCGAAATACTGCTGGTATACAAGTTCATTATAAGACTAACATGCACCTAGGACCCAATAAAAATTGGGGTCCTAAGGTAAAGTTAATTGTGTGATGCAGGTTAGTTCAAGTGTCCATACCCTTATATGGTACTTGGATAGTGGGTTTTCCAGACACATGAATGGGATAAGGAGCAACTTGAAGGAGTACACTCCAGTGAAAGATGGACCCAAGGTTATCTTTGGTGGTTCAGATAGAGGGGTGACTAGAGGCTATGGTAAGATTACCAATGGCATAGTCACCATCACAAAAGTGGCTTATGTCGAAGGATTGCAACACAACCTCATAAGCATAAGTAAACTTTCTTATCTTGGCTATGTTATTGTCTTCCACAAGGATGAGTGCCTGATTAAGAGGTCAAGTGACCAAGAGGTCTTCTTGACATGCACTAGGAGTGGAAATGTTTACTATTTAAACTTTTTATGTCTAGAAACAGACTCTCCTATTTGTCTAGTGGCAAATGAGAAAGTCTCATATTGTGTCCAATGTAACAAGAGGCTAGCTCATTTGAATTACAAGACTATTGGCAAGCTCTTTAGTCAAGAGTTAGTTATGAATGGTCCTAATGTGAAGTGCACCAAGGTGGGCATTTGTTCAACATGCCAAAAGGGCAAGCAGACCAAAGCCTCCTTTAGGGGCATTAGGACCAAAGATTCTGTGAGGTATTTGTTTCTCTTGCATATGGACTTGTTTGGTCCTATGCCAGTTCATAGTCTTGGTAGGAAAGTTTACACCCTTGTGTTGGTTGATGACTATTCTAGGTTTTCTTGGGTATTCTTTCTCAAGAAAAAGAATGAAACCCTTGACATCTTCATCAAGTTTGTCAAGCAAATTTAGAATGAGTTTGACAATTCAGTGGCCAAAATCAAAAGTGACCATAGAACTGAATTCCAGTATGAAAGGATGACAATATTCTGTGAAGAGGAAGGGATTCATTAAGAATTTTCTTCTCCAAGAACTTTCCAGCAAAATAGGATTGTTGAGAGGAAAAATAGGACTCTCATAGAGGTTGGAAGAACATTGTTGAGTGATACATCTCTCCCAGAATATTTCTGGGCTGAGGCAGTGAATACTACATGTCATGTCCTCAATAAGGCCTCTATCAACAAGAGTCACAAGAAGACTCTCTATGAGATCTTGAAAGGCAAAAAACCTAATCTGGGCTATCTTAGAATCTTTGGTAGTAAGTGCTATGTGCTACACAATGGAAAATCCTATATGACTAAGTTTGCTTCCAAGTCCTTTGATGAGATTTTTGTTGGGTACATCAATCATAACAAAGCCTTTAAGATCTACAACTTGAAATGCCAAGTTGTAGAAGAATCTATTCATGTAGTCTTTGATGAGTCTACTATGATTGACAGAGAGCTTCCAAGCTCCTCTTCTAGTGTTGAAGGTACATAATAGATGATGGATAACCTGACCATCAATGAAGCAGCTCCAATTATCCAAGATGGAATAAACATTCAAGTAGATGGACTGCAGGACACAAATGAGGTGGATGAAGATCATCATAAAGCTACCCCTATAGCTGAAGTTGAAGCTAGATTGCCTCTAACAATCAGGAATCTAAGGGATCATCCAAGACACCAGATAATTGGTGATGCAAGACAAAGAGTAGTGACCAGGAGCAGAAGTATCAACACAACACTGTACTAGAGTTTCCTATTACAGGTTGAGCCAAAGGAATTTGAAGAGGCCATCATAGATCAGTTCTGGATTGTTACTATGTAAGAGGAACTGAACTAGTTTAAGAGATGCAAGGTCTGGAAGCTGGTTTCCAGACCACAAGGACATAATGCCATTGGAGTGAGGTAGATTTACAGGAATAAACTTGATGAAAATGACATTATAATGAAGAATAAGGCAAGGCTAGTAGCTAAGGGGTACATGCAAGAAGAAGGTATTGATTTTGATCAAACCTTTTCCCCTATAGAAAGATTGGAGTCCATCAGACTTTTCCTGGTATATGCTGTATACAAGGGATTAAAGGTCTACCAGATGGATGTAAAGTTAGCCTTCTTGAATGGTGACTTAAAAGAGGAAGTCTATGTTGAGCAGGCTCCAGGTTTTGTTATTCCTAACTCTCCTGATTCTATTTATAGACTTAGGAAAGCTCTATATGGGTTAAGCAGGCCCCTAGAGCATAGTATGAGACTTTGTATAGCTTCTTCATTGAGAACAAATTCTCAAGGGGAAAGATAGACAAAACCCTATTCCTAAGGGAATCTAAGGGTAAGATCATCCTAGTCTAGATATATGTAGATGACATTATCTTTGAATCTACTGATGACAACCTTTGCAGGAAGTTTGCCAAACTTATGCAAGGGAAGTTTGAGATGAGCAGTATGGGTGAACTTAAGTTCTTCTTGGGTCTCCAAGTTAGACAAACTGATGATGGCTTGTCCATATCCCAGTCTAAGTTCGCTAGGGAGTTAATCAATAAGTTTGGTATAGAAAATTCCTCCACCATGAAAACTCCCATGGGGCCAAGTATGCCTATAGGAAAAGATGAGGCAGGGAAACCTATTGATGAAACTTTGTATAGAAGGATAATTGCCTCCCTTCTATATCTAACTACAAGTTGGCCAGACATCATGTATGCTATATGTGTTTGTGCTAGGTATCAGGCTTGCCCTAAAGAATCTCATTATTTTGCTGCAAAGAGGATTTTGAGGTATCTTAAGGGCACACCAGATCTTGGCCTATGGACCCTAGAAATGGGGACTTTGAACTAACAGGTTATTCAGATGCAGATTTTGCAGGATGCAAAGAGCACAGTGAAAGGAGGGGTTAGACTTGTTAACTCTACCGGGGGTCGGGGATGAATAGAGTATTAAAACTTTGGCTCTTTTTTTAAAGTTTATATCAGAGTAAATATGATGATACCATATATTAGTTAAGAAAAAGAAACCAGGCTAACTATTCCAGCAATCACAAGCACAACAAAAATAAAGCAAATGAAAAGGAGAAACCAGACGACACAAGAAGTTTATAGTGGTTCCCATAAACTTGGGTACATCCACTCTTCTACCACCCTAGGTAGGAATCAACTAGTAGGTTTTGATCAGGTGACTGCCACCACAAGATCTGATTCAGGTAGATCAAGAAACCCTTCACGCTTTTTATTAGGTGCCCAAAAACCTACTTCAGGTCTTTTGGAGGGAGGCTTGTCAACCAAACTAACTTTTGAAGGGAGCTATAACCCTGTACAATGGGGTGGAAAGAGTTTGATGGAAGTCTTCTCTTTTCTCATTGCAACTTGTTGGGTACATGTTGCGCGCTAGGGTTCGAAGAAAATAAACGCAACCGAACTAGCAACCCGATGAGGCAAGTATACCTATCGAATTGTAGCAAGGGGACACAAGTGTCGTATTGAAATCCGGGAACTGTTGGCTAAGCTTACTCACACGAACGCTATTATCTTATCGACAGAAAAACTAGGGTTTTAGAAAATCTAAGTGCAAGGGAGAAAGTAAAGCTATACTAGAAAGAGAAACACCGCAATTAAGTAAAGCTATTCAGCAAAGAACAATGCTAGAAAGGAAACTACTGCAGTTAATTAAAGAGAACAAGTTAGGCGATTACTACGAAAGGTAGAAAATATGAAATGGAAATGCACCCAATCAAGATTCACCTTGGCTAAAGACGATTAAGAAAATGCGATAAAAATCTGAACTTAATAGGATAAAGGTCCTTGACAGTGGAGGTTCCTAAAGCTTGAACACGCTTCTCTCGAAGTCGTGCCCAACTGAGTTTAGGAAGGTCCGACCGACTCTCGTCTAAATCGGAGGCCTAAAACTCGCTTTACGCGGTGAACCCCACTATTGGATTTTACTCCAATCCGGGAGATTTGGACGTCTGCCTCTCTCGAGGGGTGCGTACAACTCCCTTTACTCTTGAATGCTCACTTCATTCTTTCGGCCTCTCGGCTAGCCCAGAATGAAAGCAAAGGCGGAGAGTATATATCGAAAATATACCTCCAACCCGTGATTAATCAAGAGTAATTCAAGGCCCTAACCTAAAAAAGAAAAGATTAATTAAAACATCATAACATAATCGCTCTAACCTCGGATCATCAAGATCGAGTACAAGGAGGATTAGTTAATCATTATGGAATGGAGGAGGGGAGATGAGTAGAAAAGCATATAAAGGAAGACAAGTAAAGTAAGAACACTTTTATTAATGAAAAAGGGCAAGTACACTATTGAAATTGAAATTACAAGTGCATGAAATTTAAATCCTATTCTAGCCCTACAAGTAGCACTAAGCAAGAGCAAAATTACAATCAAAGCTAAGACAAACTACAATTAAGCTAGGGTTAAACAAAAAGTACAAAGAGAGCGGGAGAGAGAGAGAGAGAGAAAGCATGAAAAAGGATCAAGAAACAAAGGGGCAGCACCTCCCCCACTCAACCAAAACTTGCTGAAATGGAGAGGGGGGGGGGGGTCTCAATTTATAGAAAAAATCTCGGGTTGGTCACGCCCTCCGACACGCCCTAGGGGGGCGTGTCAGGGGGCGTGACAGTACTATGTTGACCTTGGGCTCTGGATTCTGGCGGGAGGGATGATTGCTTCGGTACGTCGGTGGTCACGCCCTAGGTCACGCCCGTGACAGGGGGGCGTGACAGGCACGTCATGTCCAAATCATTGGTCGGATATCCGTCAGTCGTCGAAAAGTTGATGTCACGCCCCAGGTCACGCCCGTGACGGGGGGGGGGGGGGGGGTGACGGTACTGTTTGCGTGCTGAGGTGGAACGACATTTAATGCGGCGGCAGGCTTTGCGGCAGAGGGCGACACGCCCCTGGTCACGCCTGGTGACACGCCCAGGGAGGGCATGTCAGGGGGCGTGACAGCGGTTTTTGACCGTTTTCTGTCCCTTCCAGCAGGTGTCCTCGGGATCGGGTGACACGCCCTAGGTCACGCCCAGGGAGGGCGTGACAGGGGGGCGTGACAGGTCATTTTGGCCAATTTTCTGGAAACCTGCAAAAAGACAAGAAAAAGTCAGTGGCAATAATATTTACATAAGAATGATAAAAATAAACTAATAATAGACATAATTTGCACAATATAAAATAGAAAATACGATAATAGTTTAGGATACAAAACGTATTATCGGTACATTGAAAAATGTGTACCAGATTTTAATAAGTCTCATCTTAGTCAATGATATGCATCAATTTGAATTTGATAGATGTTTGAGTTACATTGTGCAGGTTTATGAATTTGAAGAAATTTTTTAAGTATAAGTATCGAAACTTGTGAAGAAGATGTGTTGACACCCAGGCTACTGTGTCGACACTTATGAAGACTTGTTTCGACCCCTAGAACTTGTGTCGACACTTATGAAGAAGGTGTGTCGACACTAATGAAGAAGTTGTTTCGACATTTAAAGCTAAAGCTGTGTCGACACTCAAGAGGTGTGTCGATACCAGAAGCAATTGTGTCGACACACAGGACTTGTGTTGACACACACTCAACGCCTTATGGACACACTCAACGCCGTCGACACACACTCAACGCCACCTTCCAGCAACAGCTGTGTCGGCACTTGAAGCAGTTGTGTCGACACATAGGACTTGTGTCGACACACACTCAACGTTGTTTGACAAACACTCAACGCCATCTGTCTGCAACAGATATGTCGAGATAAGAAGTTGCTGTGTCGACACAGAGGACTTGTGTCGACACATACAGCAGAAGAAGTGTCGAGAATCAGAAGTTGCTGTGTCGACACACATGACTTGTGTCGACACATACAACAGAAGAAGTGTCGAGAATCAGAAGTATGACTGTGTCGACACTTTGAGTATTGTGTCGACACCATGAAGACTTGTGTCGACACTTATCCTATATGTGTCGATACATATGAAGCAGTCTGCTGAGTGATTTGTGCTGAGTTGGAATAACTTTGAAGAATCTACTCACATGTCTGGTGACTTGACAGCTGTCATATCCAACGGGTCTGATACCTCTGTCAGAACTGTCAGAAGTTTGTTATTAACCTGATCAGCCGGTAACCGTGGAGAAATCTCTATATAAGAGTCAGATCTGTAACAACCAGATGATGATCGTTTAAAAAAAGGGGAAAAACGAGAGAATTTCTTCAACAAGAATAGGGTAAACCCTTACGAAGGCAGATCAAGAGTTGTCTGCACGTAAGATTCGAATTTCAATCTGAATTTAAGGAAGAAGCTGACTGAAGATCAACTTCAACAACAAGAAAAGATCCACCTTATTTTGGTTCTATCAAGAAGCTTTGAAAAGCTAAGTCAGGTTGGATCAGAAGGGTCAGTTCATTCAAGAACTGATCAAGAAGGGTACACCAACAGAGAAATCTAGCTGGTGAATGTCTCTATTTCTTAATACATTAAATTTCTTGTAAGATCTATTATTAGAACTGAGTTGTAAGCCTGAAATTATAAAGGCTGAGGTAGGGCTGATAGCCTGAGGTGTAGGACTTGTGATAAGTCTGAGTTGTATGCCTAGTTTTAAAGGCTGAGGTAGGGCTAAGGCCTGAGGTAGGATTCTTAGGAAGAATCTGAGGTAGGACTTGGTTAAGTCTGAGCTGTAGGAATCATTTTGGTTCTGAGATTATAAGATCTGCGGTTCCGAGCTAGTGGAAGGAAGTTAGGCTGAATCCAGTTATCTACTGGATAGGCAAAGGGGGAAAGTGGATGTACCTATATCTTGGGGAACCACTATAGATCTGGTGTATGCTGTGATGTGTTTTATATTCTTTGTATTGAATAATCTGTGCTGAAGATTCATCTAACTGTTTGCCTAAAAAGGAGTTTTAAAAAAGGATTAGAACCTATTCACCCCCCTCTAGGTGTTTAGGCTCTTGAAATAAAGTCTTTCAAGTGGTATCAGAGGGAGGTTGCTCAAAGATTGACTTAACAGTCAGAGTTATTCTCCAAGGCAAATAACAGATATCAAGAATGTGTTCAAATGATAATCAAAAGGAATTTGGATCTATGAAATTACCAATCTGCAGGAAAGAATCCTTTGGCATTTGGAAGGAAAGGGTCAGGTTGTTTATGGAAGCAGCTGATCCAAAAATTTATATCACAGTACAGGAAGACCCTTTCATTCTAATGAAGGTATCAGTTCTTGATGCAAACATTCAACCTCCAAAGATTTATTCTGAAATGAACAAGGATGAAATCATCCTTGCAACACTAGACAAAAGAGCACAGAACATTATTGTAAGTGTCATAGATGATGCCACATTTCAAAATCTAGTCCACTGTAAAACCTCCAAAGAAATGTGGGACACATTGATTGTCTATATGGATGACACAAAAGTAAGTTAGAGAGGACAGGAAATCTATGCTAAATCAGGAGTATGAGAGCTTTATACAAGCTAAATATGATAGCATAGCTGAATGCTATAAGAAGTTCTTTAGAATAGTGAATGAGTTGATGACCTATGGAAGGGTCTTCAGCACTTATGAATTGAATGATAAGTTTCTTAGGTCCCTAGCAAAGGATTGAGACACTAAGATTTGTGCCATCAGAGAAGTGGCCAGGCTGGCTGTAACGCCCCCGATTTTTTCTGCGTTTATTTTTATTCTCGTTTGGCGTTACGATGACGCGTTTCCGTGGCTTGTGCCATTTGTGGAGTGTGGTTTAGCTCCTTATAACTGAGTGCCCTATTCTGTAGCCTGTTGGTAAGATCTCCCTAGCAAGCCGAGTCGTTTTGGGTGACCCGGTGTGGCCTCTCGGGGAGATGTTGGTGTTTGGCTTTATTTGGGTATAACTCGAGTTCTGTTCGTCGAAAATTAATTTCGACTTCGCCGTTGTGTTCGTAGCGTGGGTATTTAGCTACGGTGCGAATTTCGTCGAATTCCGAGGTAGTTCGGTTTTCGCGTCGTTTTGATGCTTTATGTAATTTTGTAATTAATTATATTATTATATATTAATATATATATATATATATATATATATGATAGAAATAGAATAGCCGATCATCTTCCCCACTTGAAACCGCCGCCCCTGTACGAGAGGAAACGGGAAACCGCCGAGCCTTGCCTTCCACCGCCGATTCCCGGAGCGTTTGTGGACGGAATTCGATTCCGAGAGTGGATTCGGATTGCTCTCGTCGAGACCTTCATTCCTACGGTAAGAAATTCGATTTTCGTGGAGCTTTAGGGGGATTGGAATTTTTGGTTTTTGAGGTTTCCGCCATTAAAGTTCGGATTTGCTTGTTAGGTGAGTTTTTGGTGCTGCTCTTTCTAGTGCAGCGTGAAGAGGAGGGAAAGCCGACCAAGCTTCACCGGAAATCGAGGCAAGTGGTGTTCTTGCCCTTGCCAAGTTGTTTTCTTTTGTTTAAAGCCTATTGTTTCTATCGTTTTATCTCCTATTTTCCGTCTCGAATGATTAGTCATAGTTTGAATGGTAGTGGCGCGCGTCGTTGGTAGTTTCCTACTGCTACTGTAGTTGCGTGGGTCGTGTGCGCGTTCCGGTGTCGTCCGGGAAATCCCAACGGTACAGGTTAACCGCGCACGGTCATCAACCGTTAGGGTGCACGACCACTGGTCGTGTGCCTCTTTTCGTGCGCGGCTGTTTTTTTATTTTCCAAAGTTCTGTCTCGGCAATCGCACGAGCGCTGGCAATAGTGCGCACGACCAGTGGTCGTGCGAAACTGATCGTGCGCTAATGCTAAGTTTTCTGTCAGGTTTCAAGTTTCCCAGGTTCACTTCGCACGATCATCAGCCGATGAGTGCGCACGACCACTGGTCGTGCGACACTGATCGTGCGCTCTGAATATTTCTTTTTTTTTTGCATCCGTATTTAGCTGGCGTCGATACGCGGGTTAGGTGGGCATGAGTATTTTGTGTAGTGTTAAGGTAGTAAGGTAAGAGTTATTGTTGTGATAGTTCGCCTTGCGTGGCACGTTGAGTGGGTGAAGCTCACTCAATGCGGTGTCGAGAGGACCCAGCGCCACGTCGTGTTGAGTCATTTCAACACTTTCTTTTTTTCTTTCCTCGATTTACGTTCCCGAGTGAATTCCTTGTTTATATTTGTAATTTCCTTGTCGGTCATGTTTCTCTTTCCTAATGGCCGAATCGTGGGTCGTGGGTAGTAGTGGTGGTTTGTAGCTCTTTATGGGGGTGGAGTTGTGTAATTTAGCCAAGGCCACTCGTGTTTTTCTTGCTCCAGGTATGGGCTGGGCATGTGGGTGGAAGGTCCCTTGTGCTTTCACGTGTAGACCCTCGAGCTTGTTGGCTTGGACACGGTGGATGGGGGGACTGAGTTTGCCTCCAATCCGGTTCCTCATTGTTTGTTTTTGCTACTACCACCTCCCACACTTTAGGGTGTTAGAAGTTTCTTCCTTGGTAGTTTGCAGCACTTTGGGCTCTTGGTAGCCTAGTAGGCCCTACAGGATGTTGTTCCTGGGCTGGGTTGTTGCTGTTTCCTCGCACGTAGTGCTTTTCTTGTTGTCCTGTTTTGGACAGTTGTGACTCTTTCTACTGCATGTTTTACAGGTACTTTTCCCCTTTTGGTTGACTCTTTCATGCAGTTTTACTTTGTTTAGCTTGCTGAGGTATTCTGTTTTCTTTTGGAATACCCCAGGTTCTGAGCCGTAGCCAGTTGGGTGTCTAGTTTGCAATGGTGGTGTTGGTGGTCTCTTGGACCTTGGAGTTCCGTTTGCCGTGTTGGTGAGGTAGTTTTTCAGTACTTTCTTACAGACATACATGTGTGTCAGTGGGTTCGTGTCAAGTTGTTGGCGCTCACTGGTAGTTGCTACCTTTGTACTGGATATATTTACTTATGCTGCTACCATTTTCTGGAGATAGTCTACTTACCCTGAGAAGGTTTTATGCTAGGTTGCTAGTTATTTTTAAACTATAATTATTATTATAAATAAAGCTCATGATCAGCATGTTTTATAAAACGTAATCACTATTTTCCAAATCACGTATAAAGACCGTTTTCTTATATATTATATAAATTAAATGTAGGGTCTTGCATAACATGAGTGGTTCTCTTGGGACCCTTATGTGCTCTTTAGGATGTCAAACCTAAATAAAGTATTTTTTTTCCGCAGCGTATAAATATAGTTTTTCTTTTGTGGACTAGGTGATCCACTAAGCCGGGGGATACTGCCTCTAAAATATAACTGATTTTCTAATCATTAATCACATGATTTTCTTTCATTAAGTTGGTAGTTGGTTTTGCCTGAGCGTCAAAAGTTATCCCCTGCTTGACGTGGCATCATGACGCGTGTTTTCTCATACTCTGATAATTCTTATATTCGGAGAAAATGCGGGTTGTGACACTGGCTGATACACCTCCACCCACACTGTTTGAAAAGCTGCTATCATATAAAATGCAGCTTACTGCCAGGAAAGAAGAGGAGAAGGGCAGCAGATCTGAGTTTAAAGAAAATTCAGTAGACTTCAAGGCTGAAAGCTCTAGAAAGGGTAGGAGAAAATCTCCTTCTCCACCCAGAAGGAGTGCTGAGGCAGAAGAAGGAATTTCTAACAACAGCACATCAGATAGTCATACTTTTGATGACGACTTTATTGCCTTTACAAGGCAATTCCAAAGGTTTATGAAGAAAAAGAAGTGGAGAACCAGTCCATCATCAACATCCTACTCCAAGGATGAATATTATAGGAAGAAGAAGACTCCCAAGGAGGACAGGTATGCCTTTAAACCTGGTAAACAATCTAATACTAAGATTATGTGTTATTGCTGCAACAGGTCTGGACATGTCATAGCTGACTGTCCTGACAAAAGAAAGGAGTCAAAGGACAAGAAGAAACAACAAGTCAAAGGCAAGAAGGAGAAGTCTCTAGTTGCTCAGAAGGAGAAGAGTTGGACACACTCTTCATCTTCAGAATCTGGAGAAGAAGAAGCAGAAGCATATGTTCAGCTCTTCTCAACAGAAGAGGATTCTAGGGAACAAGAATTCCTACAGATGCTGGACTTCATAAATGGAGTTGAAGAACACTGCTATAAATGGCTGATGGCTCAATCTGAAGATGATCAGTGCCAGGATCAGTCTGGACCAAGTAAGGTATACAATTCTTCTTTTGCTTCAAATTACTTTATTGGATAAGAATCAGAAGTATCTGCTTCAAGAGAGGTGGATGGATCTGAGTCTGAGGGGGATGTAAACCAACTCATTGATGAGTATTGTGGGTTGTTGCAAGCTCTCAAGAAGAGCAAGTTTCTTGTTAAAGAGCATGCCAAGAAAATTGAGTCCCTTAAGCTGGCTGCAGAAGATTTAGCAAAGCTGTTGGATCTAAAACTGAATGGGGTTGCCAAACTGAAGAACATTACAGTTATTCAGATGGGCATAATCTCTTTCAAAGAGAATCATATCAAGAAACTGGAGGCAAAACTTCAGCAAGAGAGAGAGTTAGTGGCTAAATTCTCAAGGCTAAAATCTGTCTTACCTTTGATAGATAATTTTATTCCACATAAAGGGAAGACTGGTCTAGGTTTTAAGGGAAAAACTAGGGCTACCAATTCTCATAGAAAAAGTAAGGCCCCAGTTCAGCCTCTTGCTGCTAAGCCTCCTATTTTCTTTAAGAAGGTGGTGAATCCTACTAATAGGTATGATCATGACAATAAACATGGTCACTGTGATTATGAAAATCACATGGGCAAGGGTGCAAATGCCAATAGGCCACTCTATAGGCATGCCCATCGTATTCAAGAGGAATTCTTGAAGTTTGCTGCTCCAGCACCAACACCTAACAAGACTACTGGCAACAAAGTAGTAATGTCTGTACCTAAGAAAAGGTATAATAGGTTTGAGTGTTGGTGTTGTGGCAAGATGGGCCACTTTGCCATGGATTGCTAGTTTAACACAAGTGTTAAAACCAAGAGTAGTTTTTCTATTAGAACAACTGCAGGATTTCAAACTAACAAGGACCTAGGACCCACTTGCAAGTTGGGTTCTAAGGGTAAGTAATTCTTTATTTATTGCAGGAGAATCCAAGTAACCAAACTCTTATATGGTACTTGGATAGTGGCTATTCCAGACACATGACTGGAACAAGAAGAATATTGAAGGACTATGTACCCATAGAGAATGGACCCAAAGTAATCTTTGGTGGATCAGAAAAAGGAATCATCAAAGGATTTAGTAACATCTGTAGTGATTCAATTACAATCACTAAAGTGGCTTGTGTGAAGGGTCTAAAACATAACCTGATTAGCATAAGTCAACTTAGTGATCTAGGTTATGACATCTCTTTTCTCAAAGGGGAGTGCCAAATAAGAAGGTCAAGTGATCAAAAGATCATTTTGACTAGCACTAGGAAAGGAAATGTGTATTGCCTTAACCTATATTGTGAGTTTAACAACTCACCTATTTGTCTAGTTGTAGGAGAGAAAGCTTCTCTATGTGCCAAATGGCATAAGAGGCTAGTACATCTTAACTATAAGTCTTTAGTACTGCAGTTTAGCATGGGATTAGTGAGGAATGGTCCTCAAGTTAAGTGCATCAAAGAGGGTGTGTGTTCAGCTTGCCAAAAGGGCAAGCAGACTAAGTCCTCTTTCCAAACACTTGACATCAAAGATTCAATGAAATGTTTGTATCTCATGCATATGGATTTGTTTGGTCCTATGCTAGTGTTGAAGTTGAGACCGGGCGGTCTGTCGGGTGGTCTGTCGGCCTGGCGGTTTGCCTCCAGCGAGTTGGTTGCTGCGTTGAGGTCTGAGGTCCAAGCGGTCTAGCGGTCTGTTACTGGCGACTAGGAGACCGGGCGGTCTAACGGTCTCCTTTGGCGGCTTGTCTCTCTCTCTGGCAGTGGCCGAGCGGTTAGCCCTTCCGTCTAACCGCGCGGCTTGTTCCGGTCTGTTGTTCTAGCCGCCCAGATTCTTTTGTATAGTTTTAGTCCCACATCTCTTATTTGTATTCTCTCTTCTCTCCTCCATTCTATATAAGGGAGGCCATACCTTTGTAATAGATACCTTTTTCTGATAATTAAATTTCAGTTATACCATTTCCGGCTTGTTTTAGTTCGCTTCTAACATGGTATCAGAGGAATCGATCCTTTCCTCCTGATTCTGTCTTCTCTCTGTCCGCGCGGCTTGCTTCTCCGGCTTGCGCCCTGTCCGCGCGGTCTCCTTGTCGTTGCCCTCTGTGTGCGCGACCTGTTGCCTTGTTCACTGCGATCTGTCGCCTTGTTCGCCGCGACCTATTGCCCTGTGCCTTGCCCTCTCTTGTGCTTCTGTTCGAGCGGACTGTCTGCTTGCCGCTCGACTTCTTCCCCTTTGCTTGTTACTGCGGCTTGGTCGTGGTCTCTCTGGCCGCTGGTGTCTGACATCCTTGTTGGAACAACCCCAGTTGTGGATTTGGGCAAGGACACACTTCATCAAAGAGAGCATGGATCTGACTAAAGATTACAAAAGAATCAGGCAAAGATCAAACTGCGTTCAAAGATAGTTGAACTGAGCGTCGAACTCAGATCAACGATCTGCAGGCCAACTCAGCTCGACGTTCAAATATATCTAAACAAAGTCAGCTCAACGATTCTACAATAAAGTGAGCTCGACGACTCAAGCCTTGAACTCAGCTCGGCGATCACCAAAGAATTG
The DNA here is from genome assembly GCA_039513925.1 of Platanthera zijinensis. Lineage (NCBI taxonomy): Eukaryota > Viridiplantae > Streptophyta > Magnoliopsida > Asparagales > Orchidaceae > Platanthera > Platanthera zijinensis. The sequence continues at coordinate 153,932,721 of CM077078.1, read as the reverse complement.
AAGAACAGCCAAGTCAGGTCGACGATCTCTGAACCCAGCTCGACGCATCGTCGAACCCAGTTCGACGATCGTCCATCTCAGGTCGACGACTTGCCAAGGAAATTGATAAAAGCTAAAGTACTCTTCAACGGTCAGATTCCCTGACATTTATGTCAGCATTCAACCAAAGAGCCGTTGCCAGCTATCAATGCAAAGTCACTATGGGAAAGGAAAAGGATTAAAGGCTGAATAGTTGTCATGAGTTCCAAGAATGGAATAAAATAATGCTCACAAGATTTGAGAATTTAAATCAATTCATTATATATATACATTCCGGCTTCCAGTCAAAGAATACACAGGACACACAGGACAACAACATATTTTCATATATACAAGAACAACACAACAGCTCTCATCAATCCTCATCAGAGAGCCTTTTGTTCACAACAAGAAGAAGAAGGAGTCTCCTCCTTCAGTCTCATACAGGCTTCAAGAGCAACAAACAATCTGAATCTTCAGATTTATCTGCAACTAGAAGACCTACCACACCCCAAGAACAAAGTCTCTTCATCCTGAACCAACTCCAAACTTCAGGGGGAGCTTTGACAATTAAGAATCCACTAGTCTTCTCTCAGAGCCAGAGAGAGAGAAGAACACCTTTCACCCTTTTTTGTTTTACTCTTTTTCCCACCTTGTACAGGGTTATAACTCCCTTCAAAAGTTAAGTGTTGGTGTTAGGGCACCTTATCAAAAACCCTTTGGTGTGAGGGCACCTGATCAAAAACCCTTTGGTGTGAGGGCACCTGATCAAAAACCTTATGGTGTGGGGCACCTTATCAAAAACCCATTGGTGCCCAGGACACCTGATCAACTATTCCTGCTAGTGGATTCCTACCAGGGGTGGTAGAAGAGTGGATGTACCCAGTTGAGGGGAACCACTATATTTTCTGTGTCTTCTGTGTTTTTATTTCCTTTACTTTTGCTGCTTTATTTTCTGCATATTGTGCTGTGTATGAAAAATATCTAGAATAAGGTGTAGGTCTCACTTTCAATTGGTATCAGAGGCAGGTTGGTTAAAACTACAGGCTAACACCTGAACCAAAAAGATCCAACAGATCTTACTTCATTCTAGAATTTTTTTTTCACTCATGGCAGAACTTCCTATGTGCAACCTCAATACATTTGCACTATGGCAGTCAAAGATAAAATGTTATATGAAGTTATTTGATGAAAGCATTTTTGATGTTATAATGACAGGTCCTATAGCACCCACAGCATCAAACAAAGATGCACAAAAGTTACTTAAGGATGCTGATGCTAGAGCAATGAACATCTTGGCACAATCCATGCCAGATGACATCTTTGAAAATCTGATGCACTGCACCACAGCCAAGGAGCTATGGCATCCCTCATCAAGATGGTTGCAGAATCAAGTAAAGAAGAATCAGCATCTGAATCTTCACCAAAATCAAACACAGATGAACCACAATATGATTCATCTTATTTAAGTGATGAAGAAGATGTTGCTGATGAAGTAGCCTTCTGCTTAAAGGCCATAAATGCATCAAACAACAAGGAAAAGCCTGAATCAGAACTTAGAAAATATCAGGTGATATCCCATACTAACTACATTTCAAAATATCCTAAATCACTTTCTAACTTAGATGCAACTAAACCTAAAGAAAATATGAATTTCCTTAACAGTCTACTCCCATTCGTCATCAATCCACATGCAGACCACACTCATTTTAAGGAAACAATAAGAAAACCTTCAAGAGAAATATTAAGAAAATTCAACAACATTGATTTTGTTTTTCAAAAGTTTTCTCAAATTTTTCAAACATACATGAAATATTTTTTGAAAAATTTATTCAATAAACCAATAAAACCTCATTATATTTATGGTCTGAAAAATTTTCCTTTTTGATGAATCTTAGATCTCAAAGAGGCATAGTAAGATAATTCTACATCCTTACAGATTTTTCACAAAATTATCTACACTAAAACTCAACACAGACTTGATCCAGTGGATCATCACACCGTGTTGAAGTTTTTATTTGTGATAAAGTGATTCTATAGGAAGGGAATTATCAGACAGTGCCTTTCTGATTTTAAAAATTTTCTTCAAAATCTTTTTCAGATAATCCTAATGAGTGCTGTGCTCATTAAATTGCATTCCTCTGCATATCCTCTCTGCCCTCACTCTTTTCTTCTTCAAGATTTGCTTCATTCATTTGTTCATGCACAAAAGCAAAAACTGCATCCCTTCTTGTTCCCTTTGCACTTGATCTGTTTTCTGTTTTGCAGGATTACAGACTCAAAATTTCCAACATGAAGAGATGATCAAGAACAGGGCCAAACTTTACAAAACATTCATAAAAGTATGAAGTGTACCCTAACCCAAATAGGGGGAGATTGTTGGAACAACCCCAGTTGTGGATTTGGGCAAGGACACACTTCATCAAAGAGAGCATGGATCTGACTAAAGATTACAAAAGAATCAGGCAAAGATCAAACTGCGTTCAAAGATAGTTGAACTGAGCGTCGAACTCAGATCGACGATCTGCAGGCCAACTCAGCTCGACGTTCAAATATATCTAAACAAAGTCAGCTCAACGATTCTACAATAAAGTGAGCTCGACGACTCAAGCCTTGAACTCAGCTCGGCGATCACCAAAGAATTGAAGAACAGCCAAGTCAGGTCAACGATCTCTGAACCCAGCTCGACGCATCGTCGAACCCAGTTCGACGATCGTCCATCTCAGGTCGACGACTTGCCAAGGAAATTGATAAAAGCTAAAGTACTCTTCAACGGTCAGATTCCCTGACATTTATGTCAGCATTCAACCAAAGAGCCGTTGCCAGCTATCAATGCAAAGTCACTATGGGAAAGGAAAAGGATTAAAGGCTGAATAGTTGTCATGAGTTCCAAGAATGGAATAAAATAATGCTCACAAGATTTGAGAATTTAAATCAATTCATTATATATATACATTCCGGCTTCCAGTCAAAGAATACACAGGACACACAGGACAACAACATATTTTCATATATACAAGAACAACACAACAGCTCTCATCAATCCTCATCAGAGAGCCTTTTGTTCACAGCAAGAAGAAGAAGGAGTCTCCTCCTTCAGTCTCATACAGGCTTCAAGAGCAACAAACAATCTGAATCTTCAGATTTATCTGCAACTAGAAGACCTACCACACCCCAAGAACAAAGTCTCTTCATCCTGAACCAACTCCAAACTTCAGGGGGAGCTTTGACAATTAAGAATCCACTAGTCTTCTCTCAGAGCCAGAGAGAGAGAAGAACACCTTTCACCCTTTTTTGTTTTACTCTTTTTCCCACCTTGTACAGGGTTATAACTCCCTTCAAAAGTTAAGTGTTGGTGTTAGGGCACCTTATCAAAAACCCTTTGGTGTGAGGGCACCTGATCAAAAACCCTTTGGTGTGAGGGCACCTGATCAAAAACCTTATGGTGTGGGGCACCTTATCAAAAACCCATTGGTGCCCAGGACACCTGATCAACTATTCCTGCTAGTGGATTCCTACCAGGGGTGGTAGAAGAGTGGATGTACCCAGTTGAGGGGAACCACTATATTTTCTGTGTCTTCTGTGTTTTTATTTCCTTTACTTTTGCTGCTTTATTTTCTGCATATTGTGCTGTGTATGAAAAATATCTAGAATAAGGTGTAGGTCTCACTTTCAATCCTGACCGCCGCAGTTTCTCTTCTGCTTATCCGCGCGGCCTGTTTTCTAACCGCGCGGCTTCCTGGTGTGTACTCTTATGGCTCTTTCTGATGCTTCTACTGCCACCACTCCTGCCACCCCCCTGTAGCCAATCCGGCTCCTCCTCCTACTCCTTCCGGGAACCTTGGCACCGTTTCCAAGCTTGTCGGCTCCAACTACCCGGATTGGAGCGTCTCTTTCACCTTTCTCCTTCGCTCGCAACGCAAACGCCACCATCTCGTTGATGACCCTCCTCCTACCACTTCCCCTCTCTTTGATGACTGGGATGCGAGTGACGCTCTTGTGCGTACTTGGCTCGCTAACAGTCTATCCGATGAATGCCTTCCCGTCATCCGTCATGATGAGACGGTGAAGGCCGCTTGGCTTCATCTTGCTGCTTTGTATTCCAAAGGGGCTCAGACGTCCCGCATCTATACGTTGTATGCGGACCTCTTTGCCCGGCCTACCTTGTCTCCTGCTGCTGCCTACCAACAAGTTCAAGCTCTTGGGGCTGAGATTCTTCAGAATCGCCCCTTTTCTGCGGATCTGGCTCAACAACACAAGCACTTCCAGGAGCTTCTGGTTGTGTGTTATCTGCTCCGTCTTCCTGACACTTATGACATGATCCGCCAACAAATTCTGGGTGAGGCGGAATCTCCTACCTTAGATGCCACCGCTGCTCGCATCGCCGCTGTCACCTCTCTCCTTCAGCGCCCGCTTCTACCCGCTCCTTCTCCTCCGGATAACTATGCTCATCAAACTCAGCGGAGTGGCTCTGGTAGCTGCAGTCATCAGTCTGGCGGACGTCCTTCTTCCCGCTATCTCTGCTCTCACTGCGGCCGCACCGGACACACTCTTGACCGCTGTTGGACAAAACATCCCCATCTTCGCCCCTCGGGTGACTCTTCCGCCTCTTCTTCCAAGCCATCTGCTTCCGTGGTCACATCATCAGGTAGTGCCCATGTAGTCACTCAAGGTAAATGGCTTATCGACTCCGGTGCTACTAATCATATGACGGGCAATCCTCAGTGCTTCTCTCTCCTCGAACAGCATGATCGATTGCCCCCGGTCCTCATTGCAGACGGTTCTCCCTCCCCGGTTCATGGGTCGGGAGTGGTTCATGTTACTCCGTCCCTTCGGCTAGAGGACACTCTCTATGTGCCCAAGTTTCCGTGCAATCTGTTATCGGTTACTTCTTTGTGCAAGCAGCTTCAATGTTCTGTAACGTTTACTCCATCTTCTTGCTCTTTTCAGGATCCGAGCTCCCAGCGGACGATTGCTACTGGGACTGAGAGCGGCGGCCTCTACTTCCTCGACAACGTTTCCGCTTTGTCCGCCTTCTCTTCTTCTTGTACGGATCTTCTCCAGTGGCATCTCCGTCTCGGTCATCCTCCACCACGGCTTCTGCATCAGCTTCTGCCCCACCTCCCTCCCTCCACTACTCCTCTCCACTGCGAAGCATGTCAACTTGGCAAGCATCATCGTTCCTCCTTCCCGCCGAAGCAAGGTCGGGGCTCTACCCGTCCGTTTGATCTAGTCCACTCCGATATCTGGGGACCTGCTCCTACCCTTACTATTGGTCGGGGTAGTTCTTATTTTGTAACTTTTATTGATGATTTTTCTAGATGTACTTGGGTGTATCTCTTACGAGATCGCTCTGAACTTTTTAATGTATGGACCTCCTTTTATCATTTAATCAAAAATCAGTTTGGTGTTAGTGTTAAAACTTTTCGCTCTGATAATGCAAAAGAATACTTAAGTCATGCTTTTACCTCTTTCTGTGTTCAACATGGCGTTATTCATCAGACAAGTTGTGTCTATACATCCCAACAAAATGGGGTGGCGGAACGCAAAAACCGCCACCTCCTCGATGTTGCTCGCACATTAATGACTCAGATGCATGTCCCTCGCTCATATTGGGGCTATGCTGTTCTTCTTGCTTGCTATCTCATCAATCGTATTCCCTCCTCCGTTCTTCAGGGCAAAACCCCTTTTTCCATCCTTTATCCTGGCAAGGAGCCTTTTCTTCTCCCTCTCCGAATCTTTGGGTGCACTGCTTTTGTGCATGTCCCATCTGCCACCCGTGACAAGCTCTCCCCTCGATCCACCAAATGTGTTTTTCTGGGGTACTCGGTCACTCAGAAAGGCTACTGCTGCTTTGATCCTGTTCTTCATAAACAGTTTGTCTCCGCTGACGTTACCTTCTTCGAGAATGCCTCCTACTTCTCGGATGCCTCCTCTTCTCTTCCTCTCACCTCGGATGCTCCTGTTATTCCGTTCGTTCCCTCGTCTCCTACTGCGATATCCGCTCCTCCTCCGTCTCCGCCCACTCCTCTCCCTCCGCCTCTCTCTCCGCCTCCCTCTCCCTCATCTCCGCTGCCGTCGCTCTCTCCTCCCGGGCCAGCTCTCTCTGCTACGGATGCTCTGGATGCCGAGGAGCCCGCCGACCTGGATCTTCCTGTCGCTCTTCGCAAAGGGGTACGAACGTGTACCTTACACCCCCTTGCTGCTGTTGTTTCATATGATCGTCTTACCCCTTCTCGCAGGGCCTTTGCGCTGGCTATCTCTGCTACTACCACACCTCGTTCCTACCAGGAGGCCCTTGCTATTCCTCACTGGAAGCTGGCCATGGATGAGGAAATGGTGACCCTCACAGAGCGGGGTACCTGGACTCTTGTCCCTCCTCCTCTTGATACAGATGTTGTTGGCTGTCGATGGGTCTTTGTAGTCAAGTTTGGCCCAGATGGCACTGTAAACCGTTACAAAGCTCGTCTGGTGGCTAAGGGCTTTACTCAAACCTATGGGGTTGATTACTTTGACACCTTCTCTCCCGTGGCTCGTCTCAGCACTATACGGGTCCTTCTCTCTGTGGCAGTCAACAAAGACTTGCCCCTTTCCCAGCTGGATGTCAAGAATGCCTTCCTTTATGGTGATCTTCAGGAGGCCGTCTACATGGAGCAACCTCCAGGGTATGTTACTCAGGGGGAGACACGAGTCTGCCGGCTACAGAAGGCAATCTATGGCCTCAAGCAGAGCCCTCGAGCTTGGTTTGACAAATTCAGCGGCATCGTGGCGGCCGTTGGTTTTGCTCGCAGCACTGCTGATCACTCTCTATTTATTCACAAAACCTCTTCGGGGCTGGTGGTTCTTGCAGTATATGTGGATGATATTCTTCTCACTGGTGATGACCAGGAAGGGGTAGCCTTGACAAAGCGGCATCTTCGCCAACATCTAGTCACGAAAGATATGGGTTCTCCGAAGTACTTTTTGGGGATCGAAATCTCTCGGAAGCCCAACTCTTTAGTCCTCTCTCAGCGTAAGTATGCTCTTGATATTTTAAAAGAAGCAGGATTGACTGGGGCCAAACCTGCCCGATGTCCCATGGCTGTTGGAGAAGACAAAACCTGGACAGATGATTCGCCTCTTCTTTCAGATGCTTCGCGGTACAGGCGTCTTGTTGGTAAGCTCATATACCTCACCGTGACTAGGCCCGACATCTCCTATGCTGTGGGCAAGGTGAGTCAATTCATGCAAGCTCCCAGGGAGTGCCATCTACAGTCCGCCTTGCGGATCTTGGAGTACGTCAAAGCAGCCCCTGGGAAAGGATTGCTCTTTCAGAAGAATGATCATCTGAGGGTTGAAGCTTACTCAGATGCGAGTTACGCGGATGACAAAGGGGACCGCAAGTCTACTTCCAGTTTCTGTACCTTTGTTGGGGGAAATCTGGTAAGTTGGAAGAGCAAGAAGCAATCTGTTGTCTCCAGGTCCAGTGCTGAAGCTGAGTATCGGAGTATGGCATCGACCACTTGCGAGCTAAAGTGGCTACGGGCTCTCATGTTGGATTTAGGAGAGGTCTACAACCATCCTCTACCTATGTTCTGTGACAACAAGGCTGCTATATATATCTCCAAAAATCCAGTCTTCCATGAGAGAACCAAACACATTGAGGTCGACTGTCATTTCATTCGTGAAGAGATTCTGAAGGAACAAATTTGCACTCCCTTCGTCACGTCTGAAAAAGAGCTGGCTGACATCTTCACCAAGCCAGTATCCGCCTCATTTCTCCATATATGTGACAAGCTGGGCATGATCGACATATATGCTCCAGCTTGATGGGGAGTGTTGAAGTTGAGACCGGGCGGTCTGTCGGGCGGTCTGTCGGCCTGGCGGTTTGCCTCCAGCGGGTTGGTTGCTGCGTTGAGGTCTGAGGTCCAAGCGGTCTAGCGGTCTGTTACTGGCGACTAGGAGACCGGGCGGTCTAACGGTCTCCCTTGGCGGCTTGTCTCTCTCTCTGGCAGTGGCCGAGCGGTTAGCCCTTCCGTCTAACCGCGCGGCTTGTTCCGGTCTGTTGTTCTAGCCGCCCAGATTCTTTTGTATAGTTTTAGTCCCACATCTCTTATTTGTATTCTCTCTTCTCTCCTCCATTCTATATAAGGGAGGCCATACCTTTGTAATAGATACCTTTTTCTGATAATAAAATTTCAGTTATACCATTTCCGGCTTGTTTTAGTTCGCTTCTAACAGCTAGTTCACAGTTTTGGTAGGAAAGTATACACACTAGTTGTTGTGGATGACTATTCAAAATATACATGAGTTTTCTTCTTGAAGCAGAAATCTGAGACCCCAACTGTTTTTCAGATTTTTGTTAGACAAATACAGAATGAATACAACAGTTTAGTGGTCAAAATCAGAAGTGACCCTTGAACTGAATATCAGTCTGAATGTATGATAAAATTCTGTGAAGAACTTGGGATTCATCAGGAATTCTCTTCACCCAGAACTCCTCAGCAAAATGGTGTTGCTGAAAGAAAGAATAGGACTCTAATTGAGGCTAGTAGAACACTACTAAATGACACTACTCTCCCTGAATACTTCTGGGCTGAGGCAGTTAATACTGCATTTCATGTGCTCAATAAAGTCTCCATAAAAAAGGAACACAAGATGACTCCCTACCAGATTTTGAAAGGCAGAAAACCAAACATATCTTACTTCAGAATCTTTGGTAGCAAGTGTTTTGTACTAGTCAATGGTAAGCACTACCAAACAAAGTTTGCTGCCAAATCCCTAGAAGGGATATTTGTTCGGTACAATAACCAAAGTAGAGCATACAAAATCTACAACTTGACTACCCAAGTTGTAGAAGAATCTATGCATGTTGTATTTGATGAGTTAAAGTTTATTAACAGTGAATTGTCTAGTTCTTCAATTAGTTTTATAGGTCTAACAGATAGGCTGGACAAGCTGACCATGAATGAAGATGTTCCTGCTAGGCTGGATGAAGATAAAGATACCAGCTATCCAGGGGGAGAACAAGTCCCACGGGATTAAGAAGACAGCGTGGAGCATCAAGTTGAGGAAACTGAAGAAAGCTATAATGCTGACAGATTTCCTCCAACATGGAGGCACCTGAAGGATCATCCAGTTCACCAAATCATTGGTGATGCAAGTCAAGGTGTTCTGACAAGGAGCAGGAGCATGAACACAGTTCTTTGTTCTAGCTTCCTATCTCAGATAGAACCCAGCAAGATTGAAGAAGCAATGTAAGACTCCAACTGGATTGATGCAATACAAGAAGAGCTTAGTCAGTTCAAAAGGTGTAAAGTTTGGGAACTGGTGCCTAAACCTAAGGATAACAACATAATAGGAACTAAGTGGATCTACAGGAACAAGCTTGATGAGAATGGCACTAAAGTCAAGAACAAGGCAAGACTGGTAGCAAAAGGCTACAGGCAAGAGGAAGGTATTGACTTTGATCAAACCTTTGCTCTATTGGCAAGACTGGAGGATATAAGGCTATTCTTGGCCTATACTACCTATCAAGAGTTCAAAGTATACCAGATGGATGTGAAATCAGCATTTCTGAATTGGGATCTAAAAGAGGAAGTCTATGTTGAACAACCCTCAGGTTTTGTAGATTCTCATTTTCCTGATTATGTATATAGGATTTGGAAAGCTCTATATGATTTGAAACAAGCTCCAAGGGCTTGGTATGAGACCTTATCTGCTTTCCTTATAGAGAATAAATTCTTTAGAGGAAAAATAGACAAAACTATATTCTATAGGGAATCTAAAGGCAAGATAATACTAGTCCAGATATATGTGGATGCCATTATCTTTGGTTCTACTAAAAACAAACTTTGTAGAAAGTTTGTAAAACTCATGCAAGGGAAGTTTGAGATGAGCAGTATGGGTAAGCTGAAGTTGTTCTTAGAACTTCAAGTTAGACAGACTGATAGTGGATTGTCTATATCTCAGTGTAAGTTCACCAAGGAGTTGATTAAGAAGTATGGTATGGACTCAGCTTCTACCATGAAAACTCCAATGGGAACAAGTATGCCTATATGCAAAGATGAGGCAGTGAAACCTGTTGATGATTCTTTGTATAAAGGGATAATTGGCTCCTTACACTATTTGAATGCTAGTATACCTGACATCATGTATTCAACATGTGTCTGCGCTAGGTACCAAGCTTGCCCAAAAGAATCTCATTACACTGCAGTTAAGAGAATATTGAGATATCTTAAGGGCACACCAAATCTAGGCCTTATGTACCCTAAGAATAGAGATTTCCTACTAACTAGTTTCTCAGATGCAGACTTTGCTGGATGCAAAGAAGACAGGAAGAGTATCATAGGAACTTGTCAATTCCTTGGTGGGAGGCTTGTGTCATGGAGCAGCAAGAAGCAAACTAGTGTAGCTATCTCAACAGCTGAATCAGAGTATATAACTGCAGGTAGCTGCTGTGCATAATTGATGTGGATAAAGCATCAACTTGAAGACTATGACATCCAGGTAAGTAGAATTCCACTATTTTGTGATTCTACAAGTGCTATTTCTATTGCTAAGAATCCTATATCACACAGTAGGAGCAAACATATAGAAATTAAGTTTCATTTCATTAGAGAACATGTAGAGAAGGAAAATATTAGCCTAGAATTTGTGAAAACAGATAATCAAATAGCTGATATTATTACAAAACCTCTAGATGAAACTAAATTCAATTATTTTAAAATTGAATTAGGTACGTTGAACCTAGAATAGGTTAGCACAAGCTTCCCTAAGGAGAATATGTAAGCACAAAATTTCTCTAGAAATTTGTCTAAGTACAAAGTTTGTGTCGACACAAGCAAGTTGTGTCGACACACTCAGTATGTTGTGTCGACTCAGCAAAAGGATGTGTCGACACAGAAACAGTATCTGTGTCGACAGAAGAATTGGTGTCGACACAACCTTGTCGAGACCTTATGCATAGAGAATTTTTATGTCGACACATAAGAATTGGTGTCGACACAACTCTATCGAGACTTTAGTAGCCTGTGTCGACACAGACACAAGTGAGTCGACGCTGACACAAGAATGTCGACACAGACACAAGTGTGTCGACACTGACACAAGTATGTCGACATATGAATGTGTCGACTTAAATTAAGTATGGTCGACTCAGGCATTAGAATGTCGACACATAGCTGTGTCGACTTAACCTAAGTTATGTCGAGACCTAGGTCATTTCTGTTGACACGTGTGAAAACTTGTCGACTTAGGCACGTCTTTTGACCTGCCCTTACACTTATACTATAAATTGGTGAAGCCAAAATCTGGTCGACTACGCTTTCAAAAATCTTGTCTCTACACCTTCTGTCGACAAAGATCTTCTCTTCTCTTCTCTTCCAACTCTTATGTCAATGACGCCTCATCAAGAAGACAAAGTCAATGAAGGATATGAGCTGGTTCGTGAAGGGTTCACGACGGCTTCAGATGAAATTCATGGTGTTATTGCCCTAATTTAAGAAAATGGTTTGGAGTACTTGGTCTCAGAACCAACCAAGATTTGGAAAAAGGAGGTTTTGGAGTTCTACTCGTCAGCTACCATGGATTCTGAAGGAAAGACAATCAAAGCTACTGTTCAAGAATCTCGAGTGAAGCTTACATTGAAGCCAATCAGGAAATCTCTTCAGCTTCTCTTGGAGAAGGATACTGATGAAATAAATCAATCTCTAACTACAGAAGCATTAATCTGGTGTGGACTGAGCACTCATTTCAAGTTTGGATCATCCATAACTAGGAAAGGGATGAATTACCAAGGAAAATTCTTATCAGAAATAGTTGGGAAGGTCATACTATGTAAGACTGCTGGACATGACCCGTAGAAACCTAAATGAAAATAGAAACCCTAGGTTTGTTGACCCATCATCTGCATGGAGAATCCCACCTAGGAGATCTCACCCATTAGGTTATCACCCTCAGCCTGCATTTTCATTTATTTCTAGCTTTTCTTATGTGAAAAACAAGGGACCCAAGGTTACCTGGGTCCATAATGTCTAAATGAATTTCTTGCAGGTGAAGGCCTATCCTATCACTCAAAATAAGTGGTATTTGGATAGTGGATGTTCCAAGCATATGACAGGAAATAAAAATCATCTGTCAAAATTCAAAGCTAAGCTCGACCCAAAGGTTATCTTTGGAGATTCAAGTTGTGGTCAGACAGAAGGCTATGGCAGGATCACAATTGGAGATGTTACTTTCAAGAGAGTTGCATATGTGACAGGACTGAAGCACAATTTGATCTCAGTCAGCCAGCTATATGATGCTGGCTACTAGGTTTCATTTTCTAACTCTTCTTGTAATATTACTTTAAATGATAATGTTGTTTTAGTAGGCATTAGATTAGGTAATATTTATTTAGTAAATTTCAATTCAACTCATTCTGAAATCTGTTTATTTAATGAAGTAACAATTAATAATAATTCTTTGTGGCATAAGAGGCTTAGTCATGTTAACCTTAAAAATATATCTAGGTTATCTAAACACAACCTTGTTAGAGGTTTACCTTCTTGCCCCTACAAGAAGGAGAGCCTTTGCAAGGCTTGTCAGCTAGGCAAGCAAACCAAAAACTCTTTTAAATCTGTAAATAAAAGTGATTCTCCTAGAATCCTGTATTTATTACATCTGGACCTTTTTGGCCCAATAAATGTACAGAGTTTAGGAGGGAAGTATTACACCTTAGTCATTATAGATGACTTCTCTAGGTTCAGTTGGGTTTTCTTTTTGAGAACTAAGGCTGATAACTTCAAAGCCCTTACAGACTTTCTATTATGTGTGCAGATTGAGTACTCTACTCATGTGGCCTTGATCAGAAGTGATCATGGTACTGAGTTTGACTCTCTTCTCATGCAAGAATTCTGTGAGAGAGAAGGTATCAAACATAGCTTCTCAGCTCCTAGAACTCCCCAACAAAATGGGGTAGTTGAAAGGAAAAATCGAACACTCATTGAAGCTACTAGTACATTGTTGGCAGATGCTAATATGTCTCTCTCCTATTGGGCAGAAGCTGTTAGTACAACCAATTATGTCTTGAATAGAAGTCTGATACACAAGATTAAGTGTAAAACTCCTTATGAGTTGCTTAAAGGAAAGAAACCTAAAATTAATTATTTTAGAATATTTGGTTGTGTAGTGTACATTCATAATAACAATAAAGAATACCTTAGAAAGTTTGAAGCAAAAGCTTCAATGGGAATTATGCTTGGATATTCCCAAGTAAGAAAAGCTTATAGGGTTTATAACAAATCAACCTATAAAATTGAAGAATCTGTGCATGTATCTTTTGATGAGTCTCAGATGTTTTACAAGGAGAAGGAAAATTCTCCTTCCTCCAGTTCATTGCAGGTACCTGATGCTACTCAAGAGATTCTTCAACTATTAACTCTTCAGATCACTGAATCAGACAGTGATGAAGACATTGCAGAAGCTGTTGTTGTTCCACCAACAGTAGATCAAATTCCTCCTGAGGAATTAATCCCAACTGTTGCTGAAGAGAACATCCCACCTGCTGATATTATCACACTTAGAGATCACCCCACATCTCAAGTGATAGGAGACATATCAGCTGGTGTTCAAACAAGACACCAATTAAGACAGGATGTGATGCACGCTTGTTTCCTCTCACAGGTTGAGCCCTTCACCTTTAAAGATGCTGAGCTAGATCCCCACTGGATCATTGCTATGCAAGAGGAACTCAATCAATTTGAGAGATGTAAAGTTTGGACTTTGGTTCCAAGACCTAAAGGCCAACTGATCATAGGCACCAAGTGGGTGTATAAAAACAAGTTGGATGCAAATGGAATTATTGTAAGGAATAAAGCTAGGCTTGTAGCTCAGGGCTACAGATAGGAGGAAGGTATAGATTATGACCAAACCTTTGCTCCTGTTGCAAGGCTAGAAGCAATAAGGATCTTCTTGGCCTATGCAGCCTACATGAAGTTTAAGGTCTTTCAGATGGATGTCAAAAGTGCATTCCTAAATGGTGAGCTTAAGGAAGAGGTGTTTGTTGAACAACCACCAGGGTTTGTTTCTTCAACTCAGCCCTCACATGTGTTCAAGTTGCAGAAAGCTCTTTATAGACTAAAGCAAGCACCCAGAGCCTGGTATGAGACTCTAGCTAGTTTCCTGTTAGAGCACAACTTTACTAGGGGAGTAGTTGATAGAACCCTTTTCGTCAAGCACCACAAGGACACAATCCTGTTAGTTCAAGTGTATGTGGATGATATTATATTTGGTTCCACTGATACCAAACTTTGCAAAAGGATTTCTGACCTGATGCACTCTAAGTTCGAGATGAGTAGTATGGGTGTGCTGTCTTACTTTCTTGGTCTCCAAGTTAAGCAAGATGCTGATGACATCTTCATCTCCTAATCCAAATATGCCAAGGAATTGGTAAAGAAATTTGGGATGGCTGATGCTTCAGCAATGCCTACACCTATGGCTACTAATGTAGTTATTGATTCTGATGATCACGGCAAGCCAGTTGATCAAAAGAATTATAGGGCCATTGTTGGTTCCCTATTATATTTAACTGCAAGTAGGCCTGATATAATGTTTGATACATGCCTCTATGCTAGATTCCAGGTCAACCCTAAGGAATCTCATCTGATTCTTCTAAAGAGAATCTTGAGATACCTGAAGGGATGTCCAAATCTAGGACTTTGGTACCCAGCAGAATCAGAATTTGAGTTAATTGGATACTCTGACTCTGACTATGCTGGATGCAAAGTTGACAGGAAGAGCACCTCAGGAACTTGTCAGTTCCTGGGAGAGAGATTGGTCTCTTGGTTCTGTAAGAAGCAGGCTTCTGTCTCAACTTCAACTGCAGAGGCTGAATATATAGTAGCTGCCAGTTGTTGTTCACAGATCCTGTGGATTCAAAACTAGCTTGTGGATTATGGTTACTCACACAAGAACACCAAAATCATGTGTGATAGTACCAGTGCTATCTCAATTGCACAAAATCCAATGCACCACTCTAGAACGAAGCACATTGAGATTCGGCACCATTTCCTGAGAGATTGTGTGGAAAAGAACAAGATTTGTCTTGAGTTCATATCCACTGAGTTTCAGGGAGGTGATATATTCACCAAGCCCTTAGATGAACAAAAGCATCTGTTCTTTTTAGTTCAACTAGGCATGATCAATGGAAGAGACTAAGTGTGACTTCTGCCTTGTTGAAACTTGTTTGAAGATAGTCGAATGACGTTCGAAGATAGTCGATCGAGTCAAGCCCATCGTCGACCTATGGTTTATGAAAGCTTGTCTGTTTGAAGATCGTCGACCGGCGTTCGACCATCGTCGAACAAGTCGAGCTCATCGTCGATTTCTGGATGACGACAGCTTATTGTTTGAGAAGCCAGAAATAGTCGAACGATTGCTCGACTACTCTGCTTCAGGACCGATCGTCGAACGACCGTTCGACCATCGTGTCCAGTATATTTTAAATATATCGACTATCTCCAGTCTAATATAAAGCCGATAGTCGACCTAGGTTAAAAGATCTTTGCTTATATCGTCAACGGAGAGCGTCCTTTCGCATTCCGTCTTCCCGCTTGCTCCGTGTCTTGCGTTTTTCTGCCAATTCGTCTTCTCCGTTCCTCTCGCGCCTTCTCCAGCAAATCGATGGCGATTTCTCCAGCGCTCCTCGCAGTAGTCAAGTTTGACGCAGGTTTCAGCATGGATTTTGATGCATTCAGCTGCTGTGAATCAGATATCGTGGAAATTCTCCAGCTATGCAAAGATCAAGGATTGGAAAGGCTAATGTCTACAAGGATCAAGTTAAATATCCCAGAGATAAAGGAATGGGCATTACTTTATCTTCTACTGAAGATTCAATGACAGGATCTATTGGCGGAGTAGAGGTAATTTTGACTCCCGCCGTCTTGACTGATTTATTTGGTTTGACTAATGGCGAAGAAGAAAATGAGCAAGATGCTCCAGAATTTGGAAGAATGTTGATTGAGCTGGGACATGCAGAAGGCATTCCCTCAAAGCTGCTCAAGGTAAATTTTCCTTTTAAGATTAAATTTCTTGCTGAGATTGTCGGAAAGGTGCTGCTAGGCAAACACTCTGCCCACGATAACATTACAAGACAACAATTTGCACTCATGTGTGCAATTGTCAACAAGAAAAGGATCAATTGGGCAGGTGTTCTGTTTGATTTGATAAGGAAGAAGAACAGTAAAAAGGAAGTTACCCTAGGAAGGGTTATTGGGATTTTTCGGAAGGAAAGATATCCCCAGCTGCTGATTTCAGTTGCTACAACCATTAATGCCAGCAAGAAGAAGGATCCCAATCTGTTCTCCAAGTGGAAGAGGACATTCGTGAAGCCCGCTCCTGCAGGGGCTGCTCCAGCTGCATCTGAGAGCATAAGGACTGACTCTGTCACTCCCCACCCTCAAGAAGTTGGCTCAGCTCCTTCATCTATTCCTTCATCTTCTTCTGCTTTGCCGTCTACTGCAGCTGAAGTTCCTTCAACTTCAACTGCAGTACGACTTTCTGCCTCTCCTCCTGCATCTTCTCACCCAACTGATCTTGCTGGGACCTCTCATCACAGCTTTGATCTGTTGGCGTCTGATATCTCTTCTCCAGTTCATTCTCCCATTCCAACTCCTCCTCACTCACCTTCTCCACATCATTCTCCAGTTAACTCTCCAGTTAACTCTCCAGTTCGATCTCCAGTCCTCAATACAATTCATCCTGTCACATCAACCATTTCTGCTGCTCCTCCATCCACTGCAGTTCCACCTTTTGAAATAACTCCAGATTTTATTTCCAGCATTGTGGAGTTAATTACCCCTTCAATCAAAATCATGATTGAAGAGGCAATTGCTCCACTTGCTTCCTCCATTGCTTCTTTGACTGATGCCATCAAAATTCTCTCTAACTCTGCTGAGCCCTCTTCATCCAGGGGCCTGGTTTCAGTTCCCACTAAAATCAGGCAGGGGGAGATGTTCAATAAAGATGTCTCTGAGTAGCTCCCAGCCTCCCCTCCAGCAGCTCATCTTGCAGTATCAGAAAAAGTAGCAGAAGTTTCAGCTCCTCC
The DNA here is from genome assembly GCA_039513925.1 of Platanthera zijinensis. Lineage (NCBI taxonomy): Eukaryota > Viridiplantae > Streptophyta > Magnoliopsida > Asparagales > Orchidaceae > Platanthera > Platanthera zijinensis. The sequence continues at coordinate 153,915,638 of CM077078.1, read as the reverse complement.
TCCATCTGACAAAGAAAAAGAAATATCTGATGCAATAATGTTGTCTGAATTTGTTGTAAAAGTTTATCTAGAAGAAGCCTCAACTCCCTTAGTTGCCCTGTTCCAAGAAGGAATTATCACTTCCTTTCTAGATGATTTATGGGAGTTAGGTCATCCTGAAGAAAATCCTGAAGGTATGTCTCTTTTCAAATTTGTAGATTACTTAATTGATAAGTTAGTATGGGAATATCTGGAAGGGTTGACTAGATATCATTTAGCAAGATTTTACTCCTAATCCTACAGATTTTATGGAAGAAGTAGATGTTGTTAAAGAGCCTGAATCTGTATCAGCTCCTGATGTCCAAGTGGCTGTAGAGCAAGCAGTGTTATCTGAGGCTGTAGAGCCTGTTCTAGTTTCTGAGGCTGCTGAACCTGCTCAGCAAGCAGTGCTATCTGAACTGGTCCCCTCGACAGTTCCTGAGTCTCAACAAATGGATCCTGAAAGCCAAGTTGGAGGTTCTGATGACACCCCAAAACTGAGTTTGGAAGAAGAGAAAGCAAAAGCTGCTTGACAACAAAGAGTAAAGGCTGATTTGGAAGAGAAAGAAAAAGCTTGGCAAGCTGAAAAATGTACAGTATGGGATGATTCCCCTGGTTTAGATTTGGATACTCTTCTGGCACAGGATGCCATGGAAGAAGAGAAAGTGAAAGCTGCCCTGAAAGTAAAGGAAAAGGCTGTATCAGAAGCCTATGATCCATATGATCATCCTCCCTCATCTCATTCTGAGGATGAAGATGATTCAGATCTGTCTGAAGATTCTAAGAAAAAGAAAGCTGCAATGAGGAAAAGAAAAGCTGTAGCTCCTCCTCCTCCCAATCCCGATAATAACACTCCTTACTACATTCTGAAAGGGATTGATCCTAAATCCAAAGAGTTCCAGCACTGGATGTGGTTCTCTAAGAACCAGCAAAAGGAGAGGAAGAAATCAAAGAGGTATGATAGTCCTGCTCCCAGATGGACTCCCAGAGGTCCTCCTCCTCCACCTCCTGGTGCAGGAGCCTCTGGCAATATTTCAGCAAATCCTTCTGCCCCTTCTGACAAGTCTGCACCTTCTCAGCCTCCTTCAAGGAGAAGTTCTCAAAGCCATCAAGGTAAATCATATTCTGGATATAAAAGACATGATGCTGAGGTAAAAGAGCAAGTAAAGGAGGTGGTATATCAAAAGCCAACATTTTCACCTCCTCCTTCTCCCAAGAGAAAAGTTTCACCTGCTGCTAAAGGCACTTCAAAGAGTAAAAGAATTGTTTTCTCAGAAAAATCCTGTAAGAAGTTTGCTGAGTTTGCTCCGCCGACATCTCTTGTTATTCAAGAAGTTAAAGATCCAGCTGAAAGTTTATTAGATCTGTCTACCAAGTTTAAAGCTGTGAAGCTAATTGATACTTCATCTGAAAATAAGTATGAAAGTCAAGAGTTAGATCCTGATTTCAGGATGGCTCGTTTTCTAGAGCTTGTTGGCTCAGCCCAGATAAAGAAAGCTAAGGCTGAAGGAAAAGATTCTGCAGGATTTACTACAATGTCAAAATTCAGAATGAAGGAACTTGATAAAATCCAGGTTAGTCCTGAGGTATTTGACCCTTCTAAATACATAGAAAAGCATCCAGAAGCAGTCGTCCCAAGGGCATCAAAACTAAAGATTATTGGTGTACAAGATCTGAAGATGTCAAAGAAAGAAGCCATAGATCCCTTGAGGAAAGTATCTTTTGTTCCTAGCTCTTCTGATCCCAAACCGAATTCTGTAGATCCTTAATTTTGATTGACTGTTTTATATATCTGACTGATTGTTAATTGCTAGTTAGTTGTTTAACTATTTCCTGTATTGATTTTATTGTTCTATAGCTAGCTCTGTGTTTTAGTTTTTGAGAGACTTAACTCAAATAGGGGGAGATTGTTGGTACCCTAGTTTGATTTGAGTTTAGTCTTGTCTCCTTAGTTTCTTGACCCATGAATTATCTATGGTCAAGGTTAGTTTTCTAGCTGTAGAGTTCCCAGCTTATCCAGATAAAAATTTGGTTAAGTAGTTTGTTCGTTCGACTATGGTCGAACGCCGCTCGATTATCGTCGACTAGCTGTTCGACGATCGTCTATCAGTTGCTCGACGTTCTGTCTGCGAGGATTGTTCGACTATCTGTTGATAGTTCGACTATCTGTGTGCTGTGATAGTTTGACTATCTGTTTGATAGGTCGACTATCTGCGTTGTTTGATAGCTCGACTATCTGTTGATAGGTCGACTATCTGCTTTCTTCTGATAGTTCGACTATCTGTTGATAGGTCGACTATCTGTTTTCCCTTGCTAGTTCGACTATCTACTTTAATAGTTCAACTATCTGATAACTCGACTATCTGTTGATAGATCGACTATCTGTTTCTCTTCTGATAGTTCGACTATCTGTTGATAGATCGACTATCTGTTTCTCTTCTGATAGTTCGACTATCTGTTGATAGATCGACTATCTGTTTCTCTTCTGATAGTTCGACTATCTATTGATAGGTCGACTATCGTTTTTGCTTTGATAGTTCGACTATCTGTTGATAGGTCGACTATCTGATAGCTCGACTATCTTCTGATAGTTCGACTATCTGTTGTGATAGTTCGACTATCTCCTTTGATAGTTCGACTATCTGGATCATTTGACTATCTGTCCGATAGTTCGACGATCTCCGTTCTTCGGTCGACGATCTCCGAGGGTCGTTCGACGTTTTCTGTTTGACTTTTTATTTTGTATTTATTTATTCTATTTAATAAATTAATACATTATCTGGCATTTTATTTCAGTTGTTTTATGATAATATTTCCAGGCAATATCTGCTCCATCTCTTTTGCATGAGTCAAATCTTTTCAGATAAAGTTGTTTGTCTTATTAGTTGACAGTGTATTTTACTTTATCTGCTGTCAGTACTTTATAGTCGTTAGACTGAAAAGTCTTCCTTCTGCTATAAAGAGTTTGTCTCTGATGTGATTTTATTTAGTACCTTTATTATCAGATTGCTTCCTGCAGCTTCCTTGAAAAAGGTTTATCCCTTTTATAGAATATTTTGCTGCAGAGTTTGTTTGTCTTTGTGATATTTGCAGCCCAGGTTTCATGTTTCAGAAGAAGACAAATAGTTCAAATTGAAAAGAGCCGTTGCTTGTTGCTGCTATAAAAGGAATCCTTTGGAGAAGGATTTCAGCTAGCTAACCAGTTATTCTAAGAGTTATTCAATTAGCATTCAAGCTTTCATCAAGACTAAGTTCACTACTCTCAGCAATATTCATTCAACTGAGAAGTGTTAAGCTCTTCTGCTCTTCTTTAACCTGAGTTCTCCTGCTTCCAGGAAGTTCAGACTCAGAGTTCTTTTGAAGAAGAAGAAGAAGATAGCTGCTAGAAGATTTTCTATTTTCTATTTTATATCTTCTTGTAGTTCTTCCTTCAGTTTTTTTTTACTGAAGAGTTTCTGCACTGAAGCAAGACTTCACCTGGACATTTTTTGAGCCAGGGGAGCCTTGATTATTTTGAGCCTTCTAGCTCAGTGCAAGTCTTTGTGCTTCTCTAATCTTTTGTAAAATAGAGAAGACTTTTTAACCTTCTTTCCCCCTCCTGTACAGGGTTATTACTCCCTTCAAAAGTATCCCTTGGTGGCAGGGCACCTGATAAAAAACCTGTGTTGGTTTTTAGACACCTGATCAAAAGTCTAAAGGGTTTCTAGATCTACCTGAAGCAGATCTTGTGGTGGCAGGGCACCTGATCAAAAACCTGTAGTGGATTCCTACCTTGTTGGTAGAAGAGTGGACGTACCCAAGTTGTTTGGGGAACCACTATAAATTCCTTGTGTCGTCTGACTTGCTTAATTTAATTACTTGCATTGTGGCTGTGATTAGATATAACTAGGTTTGCTAGTTGCTGATTAGGTTTTCCAAGCCTTAACTATAATTACAGTTAGCTTGAGTTTGTACACAACACTTGTGTTAGGCTTTAGGGTTATCTCCTTATCTATAATCTTTTCATTCCGCATTTCACTCCAAGGGAGTTGGGTAGACTATTAAGTTTTGTCTAGTGCAAAATTTGATAACTCTATTCACCCCCCCTCTAGAGTAGTATCTATCCCTTCACTTTCAGTTCCTATATTTGAATAGAAGATATGGAAACTTTCTTCATATGGTGTAAGGTAGTACCTTTGGATAGATCAAAAACCTCTTGCTTGAATTCATGAAGTAGTAGAGATATAATCCTTACATAATTTTGGGCTTTTATGCTTTCCTTTATTTTGTCAAAAATCATCATCCCAAATTAAAATTTATTCCTGCATATGACTGTTGTCATCATGTCAAAAAAATCTGCAGTAATGAAGCTGATAGAACTAGTCTTGCACAGAAGTACTTTCCAAAGTATTTCCACTAGAAGTTTGCTTTTCTGATTCAAATCAGGTCGACAAATGGTGTTTACACCAACAGAAATTCCACAAAAACCACATGCCCTATTATAGTCCTCGTTTATTAGGTCATCTTCTTCGTCAATGACTGGTAGTCAAAGAAGTTTGAAATGAATGGAGTAGATAGTTTGATCTTAATCCCACGAACTCTAGTCTTAAGGAGTATTCCATTTCTCTTAACCTTAACATTCTAGAAAAATTCTTCAACCTCTAGAAATAGAACTTTGCACGGGTGCTCTAAGATGAATGATAGTCCGGCGGTTTCTAAAAGCAGTAGAAGATTATGGAAATCATCGGATAGCTCTGCAATTCCTATAGAAACTAGTGCGCTTCCGATCCCAGACTTAAATGGAGGTACCATAGCTTGAGAGATGAACGAAAATTTTCTGCTTTGAGAGAAAAGGCTGAATTTGTTGCAAGATGGCGACGACGATAGAAAGACGAAGAGTTTTCTTCTTTTCTCTCGAGAAAGGGTTTAGAGATCGAGTGATTTGGAATTTCCGGACTTTTCTATTTATATAAGTCTTAATTTATGAAGATTAATAAATAATACAAGTAACATACCTGAAAATAAGGCGGTATAAAGTACGGGCGAGAATATCAGAAATTTGAACTTGAAGACGAAAATCTGCTTCAGACTTCTCGAGTGGAAGGGAATTACTCGTGTGTAGAGAATGTAGTTCTCGAGTAATAACTTGCTTTCTCGAGTAGTAGATTAGAAGTTCTCGAGAGGCAGACTATTACTCGAGAAGTAGTTCTCGGGAGACATACTTGTTTCTCGAGTGGTACTTGAGCAGTACTCGAGTAGTCAATATAGTACTCGAGAAATGAAGTCTAAACTTCGAGATTTCTAAATTTTTGAAGTGTTTCCTGATCCTTGAGCTTTATTGTGAGACCTCCTTCTTCATTCTTCTTTGTTGAGCATACCAAGTTCTTTTTTGAAGAACGAGACCTTGGCCTCGTCCAACGGCTTCGTGAAATGTCTGCAACCTGCTTGTTAGTTGGAACATATTGGAGGTTGATGTCTCCATGCTCCACATACTCCCTAATGCAGTGATACCTCAGCTCTATGTACTTTGTACTGCTGTAAGAGACTAGGTTGTTTGCGATTGCAATTGCACTAGATGAGTCGCAAAATATTGGAATGTTCTTAAACTTCATGTTGTAATCTTCAAACTGGTTCTTTACCCATAATAGTTGTGCACAACAACTTCCTGTAGAGATATAATCTGACTCGACTGTTGAAATTACGACACAATTCTTCTTTTTACTCCTCTAGGAGATGAGCCTTCTTCCTAGGAATTGATAAGTCCCAGAAGTGCTCTTCCTATCTTCTTTGCTACCTGAAAAATCTACATCTAAAAAACCAATTAGTTCGCTATCATTACTTCTTGGGTACAATAAGCCAAGATTTGGTATACCTTTAAGGCATCTCAAAATCTGCTTTGCAGCAACGTAGTGAGATTCTTTAGAGTTCACTTGAAATCTAGCACACACACATGTTGAAAATATTATGTCTAGTCTACTAGCAGTAAGATAGAGCAAGGATCCAATTATGCTTCTGTACTTGGTTTCATCAAAAGGTTTCCCTTTCTCATCCTTGTCCAGAGACAAAGCTGAACCCAATGGAGTCCTCATAGAGGTTGCGTTCTCCATTCAAAATTTCTTAATCAACTCCTTTGTGAACTTCGTCTAAGAGATGAAAATTTCATCTTCAGATTGTTCCACCTGAAGTCCTAAGAAATACTTCATCTCTCCTATACTGCTCATTTCAAACTTCTCTTGCATAAGTTTGGAAAACTTTTTGCAAAGGTTGTTGTCAGTAGAGCCAAATATGATGTCATCGACATAGATTTACACTAGCAAAATCTTGCCTTTTATTTCCTAAGAAATAATGTCTTATCTATCTTTCCTCTTGTGAATTTATTCTCAAGAAGAAAGCTAGACAACATCTCAAACAAGCTCGAGGAGCTTGTTTCAAACCATATAAAGCTTTAAATAAAAGGTAAACATGACCAGGATGGTTAGAATCAACGAAATCTAGAGGTTGTTCAACATACACTTCTTCCTTTATGTCACCATTAAGGAAGGCCGACTTCACGTCCATCTGATAGACAATGAAGCCCTTAAGTGCAGCATATGCTAGGAAAAACCTTATTGCCTCCAGCCTTGCCACTGGAGCATACGTCTGATCAAAGTCGATTCCTTCTTCTTATCAGTATCCCTTGGCGGCGAGTATGGCCTTGTTCTTTATGATTGTTCAATCTTATTCGTCCATCTTGTTCCTGTAGACCCACTTGGTTCTGATAACATTCTTACTTTTGGGTATTGAAACAAGCTTCCGGACTTGGCAACACTTGATTTTATTTAATTCTTCTTCCATTGCCATTATCCAAGATGCGTCTGAGTTTGCTTCCTAAAAATTCTTTGGTTCAACCTGCGAGAGGAAACTTATACATAAATTTTCATTAGTTGTACCTCTATGAGTTCTGACACCATTCCGAGGATCTCCGATGATTTGATCAATTGGGTGATCCTTCAAGTGTCTGAGTTCTAGGGTTCTTGCATCTGGAGCTTCTTCTATCACATGAGTGACTTCATCAACTTGAATAATATCTTCATCATGGCCATCAACCTCTCTAATTAGGGTTAGAGTAGTGATCTTAATGAACTTTTGATCTTTTTCTTCAGTCGGCTCATCCAAGTTTAATTCCATTATTCTTGAACCTGTATCTTTAATAAACACACTAGAAGAACTGCCTTACAGCAAGCTCGTCTCATCAAAAACAACATTGATAGATTCTTCTACAACCAGGGTTTTCTTATTAAACATCCTATATGCCTTACTATGTCTACTATAACCTACGAAAATACCTTCAAAGCTCTTTTTCACTAAATTTAGTGGTGTGATACTTACCATTGTTAAGTACGAAGTATTTACTACCAAAGATTTTAAAATATGAAATAGTCGGTTTCCTGACCTTTAGTAGTTCGTAAGGTGTCTTGTTATGGTTCTTGTTTATGAGTGCTCGATTTTGCACGTGACATGCATTGTTGACGGCATCGGCCTAGAAATATTCCGGTAGTGAGGCATCACTCAACATAGTTCTGCAAGCCTCTATGAGTGTTCTATTCCTTCTCTCAGCTACTCCGTTCTGTTGAGGAGTACGAGGAGAGGAAAACTCATAAAAGATACCTAGGTTTTCATAGAATTCTGTCATGGCCTCAGACTTGTACTCTGTTCCATTGTCACTTCTAATTTTTACTACGGAACAGTTGTATTCATTCTGGATCTGCCTGACAAAATTAGTAAAGATATCAAAAGTATTTGACTTATGTTTTAGAAAGAACACTCATGCAAAGCGAGAGTAATCATCAACAATTACTAATGTATAATCCTTACCTCTTAATCTTCTAATTTGCAGTGGATCGAACGTGTCTATATGAAGTAGGTGTAAACACCTTTTATAATCTTTACCAATAATGCTTTTAAAAGTAGCCCTTTTTTTCTTGCCTTTTATACATGCACGACAAGGTCTATCTTTAACGCACTTGACATTTGGGGCATCACGTACTAAATAAAGAGAAAATAATTTATTTATAGTTTTGAAATTTATATGTGCTAATCTCTTGTGCCATTGGACACCAAGAGACGCACTATCTTTTGCCAAAAAGCACACTGGCGTAGAAGAGTCTATGCAAATAAAATTTAAGCAAAATATATTCCTACTACGAGTGCTTGATAAAATCGTCTCTAAATTATCAGTCGATTTTATCAAACACTTGTCTGCATAAAATTCTACGATGTATCCTTTATCACAGAGCTGGCTTATGATTATATGATTGTGTTGCAATCCTTCAACATAAGCCACATCGGAAAAGGATACAGTACCATTAGTGATCATACCGTAGCCTTTAGTAATCCCTCTGTCAGAACCTCCAAAGATGACCTTTGACGCGTTCATGACTGGAGAAAAATTCTGGAGAAGGCTTCTAGTCCCGTTCATATGCCGAGAACATCCACTGTCCAAATACCAGATGGGATTTTTGGTGGCCTTTGTACATTCCTGCAAAAGTAGAATCAAGTTGCCTTAGGAACCCAAACTTGTTTAGGCCCTTGATCTCTAGTTAGCATACTCCCCCTACGTATGTTAACATTATGAGTGGTCTTACTCACATTATTAACTTGAGGAGTTTCATAATATCTGCTATTAAATCAGCAATCTATGGCAAAGTATCCGATTTCCACAACACCAACAGTCAAATCTATTGTATCTTTGCCTAAGGTTCTCCTGCTTGGCCTTTTGAGAGTGTGGTCTAGTAGGGGTAGTAGACTTGGAGGTAGAAGCTTTGTGGTGATGGCACTCACATGACTTCTTCTCCATAATAAGCTATTCCACAATGGGTTTGGCTTTCAGAGCATTCTTGATGTTATGACCATGATTATAAGGTCCGTAGCTCTGAAGAGTGATCTCCTCATAAGGTGCCTTGAAGACACTCTCGCCAAAGTTTTGGGGACGAGTCCATCCTACGTACCGAGACTTGGGCTCTACATAAGTATTCCTAGCAAAGTGACCGTAGGACGAGTCAAGATCAAACTCGTTCGTTGGAAAGATAACTCTTTTGAAAGGAGTTTGTTCTTAAGGAGCTTTGCCCTTCTTCATGGCTAGAGCCTTCTTGGTAGCCTTGTTTCTTCTCTGGGCTTTATTTCTCCTAGATGATTCACTAGGAGCAACCACATGGCCTAAGTCAGCACCTTTACTCTGAGCAGAGAATTCAGCCACTAGTGGAAGGACTGTCTTGGGCTTGCAGAAACTTTCAATAAGTTTCTTTTCAGCCGCAAGTTGTTCTTCCAACTTTTGGATGATTTCCTCCTTCAGGTTTAAGTGCTTGAGTGCTTTATTATATTCTTCCATCGCATTATGGAAGTCCTTTCTGTGTGAGCCCATCATCATGACTTCCACCATCAGACTGCTCTCCTCAGCCTTAAGAGATTTTATCTCCTTAGCATGAGATCTTGCGACTCTACGACATTTGTCGTAGGCTTTTATCAACTCTTTGTACTGAATCATGAGTTCAGATTCATCATCAGACAAACAGTCCTCATGATCATGGATAGAAGCATCTGATTCAGAGAGTGGACTATGAGAATTTACCTTCCTAGTGAACTGGGGTTCTTCTTCTTTATCTGTACGTGCCATGAGCCCAAAGTAGGCTTCCTCCTCATCACTACACTTAGATGAGTCTGTGTCACTGAGGGTCTTGCCCTTCTTGGCTACCGGGATTCTTTCAGTCTTCTTCTTATTACAAGAAGTTTTCTTTTCCTCTCTTCTTCCACCCTCCTTCTTCTTGTGAGAGCAGTCAGCTATGACGTGTCCTGGTTTATTGTAACAATAACAAACAATGTAAGAAGAAATGTGTTTATTCTGTTTAGAGTGATACCTGTCTTAGCTACTTGAGCCTTTCTTATAACGATCACCAACGTGACGTGATCTTCTCGACGAGGCATCTTTGCCTCTCCATTATTTCTTCTTGTTCAATAACTTCTTGAACTGCCTTGAAAGAAGAGAAAAATCTCCTTCAGATAGCACTGATCCTGAGGTACTTGACTTTGAAGCTTATTATTCACTTTCTTCCTGTGTGGGGGCAAGAGATGCAGCTTTAGACTTCCTTGAGATGTCTGCCATTAGAGCGACAGACTTCTCCTTGGATAAAGACCGACTCTTCTCTTCTTCAGCTTTTCTTGAGTTGATTTACAATTCGTATGACATAAGCTTTCCGAAGAGATTTTGCAGGTCAGTCTCTGCTAGCTTGCCAATCTCTCGGATAACACAGACTTTGTTATCCCATTCCTTAGTTACGGATCTCAAGAACTTATCATTCAGTTCTCTATTTGTGAAGATTTGACCATGGACTCTTAGGCCGTTGATAATCTTGAAGAAAATTTCAAAGGTATCTGCAATAGAGTCCTTGGGACCTTGTCAGAATGCTTCATATTTCTGTTTTAGGAGGGATCTTCTATCTTCTCTAACCTCTTCAGTGCCTTCCATCAAGACGATAAGAGACTGCCAAATTTCCTTGGCGGATTGGCAGTGAATAGGGTTCTATAGCATAGAATCATCGACTGCACTTGCGATGATATTATTGGCTTTTTTGTCTAAGGAGACAAGGGCAATCTCATCTTTAACAAGATCCTTGAGCTTCTTTGGAACTTGCTTAGTTGGATCAATGGTGGAGGCTATCATTGGAACATGAGGACGTTCTTCAACAATTATAAAGATCCTTTGATCTACAGCTTCCATGAAGAACTTTATTCTCTCTTTCCACATAATAAAATTATTCTTTGTGCATAATGGAAGCTTAGCAAAATCCTTGTCTCTGTGTTGGATCCCTAGTTTTTATTTGGGCTAGGTTCAGACCCACATTGTATAGCCAAGGTCTAGTCTAGTGTCTTAGGTGTCAGTCAGGTAACCAACTCACTGAGACAAGACATCGACATCAGAGAATTAGAAGACAACAGAGAGTGAACAAGGCAAAAAATTTTCTAAGTAAAAAGTCGTTCGACGATCTCTGAAGAGAGCTCAACAATCTTCATTCTGCGCTCGATGATCTCAGAGTTAAATCTCTAAATGTTGAGATCAACGATTGCTTAACGCCGGTCGACGATCTCTGATCTACTTTCAGGATTGAGATCGACGATCAACCTTCTCAGTTCGACGATTTTGAAGCCCAGTTTGGAAAGCAGATTTTCAGGTCAACGATCACAGGGCTCAGCTCGACGATAGAGCATGTTTGAGCTCGACAATCTCAGGACCAAATTGACGATTTCTGCCAGATCAACATTTTATTCCCTGTAGTTATTGTTTTCCTTATTGAGTGTTTATTGTTTGGCTTATATGACTCTGAGTGATTAATGCATATATTCTTTGAATATAGCCATTCCTTAGCAAGAATTAATTACTGGTTTTCACAGAGTTATTATACAGATTTTCTTGGGATAGTTAAGGAAATGAGTTAATTCTCTTATAGCCATTGCACAAGTTCCTGTGATTCCGGCAGTCAATCAATGTGGACGATTTCAAATTCAGTTTGGAATTATTCAAAGTAAAAGGGACTCAGAGAATTAAAGTACCAGAGAATTATTATTCAGGACTTCTTGATGCAGTCGACAGACTTTTGAAAGAAATCACAAGGTTGCAAGAAAAAGAAAAAGAACATCTCTCAGTTCCAAAAACAAGAGTTCATTCAGGAAGCTTGTGGAGACAATTCTTTTCAATCAATCTCAACTTTCTGGATTTCAAGTCCTACACCCTGTATAAGGCTCTGATCTCCTGAACCATTCAAATCATAGGGCAAGCCTTGACTCCATCAGGATCACTCTCAAATCTTCTCTCATTTGCTTGAGAAAAGAGAAGACAACTCAACTTTTTTCCTTCCTCCCTCTGTGTAAAGGGTTTTTACTCCCTTCAAAAGACTTCAAGTTGGTTTTCTGACACCTAAACAAAAGCAAGAAGGGTTGCAATATTTCCCTTGAAATAGATATTATTTGGTGGCTGTCACTTGGTCAAAAACCTGAGAGTGATTCCTACCAGGGTGGTAGAAGAGTGGATGTACCCAGATTTGGGGAACCACTATAATTTCTTGTGTCATCTGGTTTCACCTTTTCTTATTTCCCTTGCTAGTTCCTTTGATATTTAGAATAGTTCTCTAGTTTTTCTTTTGTTTAAATATTTATTGGTATCACCTATTTTTGTACTCTGATAGAATAGTTTAAAACAGCCTAAAGGTTTTAAAACACTCTATTCACCCCGCTTTAGAGTAGATCTGAATAACTCCCTCCTTTCAATTGGTATCAGAGGGTTGTGGTTCTTTGGTTGTACAAGCTAACACTTGAATCAAGATCCCTGCTTATTAAGATTTTCTTTTCCTTAGCTATTCATTTATCACATGGCACAGAACAAGAATTATGCAAGCACCAGACCTCCAGTCTGTAACTTAATTAAGTTCAGTATCTGGAAGGCAAGAATAAGACTTTACATTAACTCAATGGATGAAGATATTTTTAACTCAATTTTGACAGGTCCCCCTCAACCAACTAAAGCTGCTTCTACATCTACTAACACTCATGCAGTACCACCACCAACTTGGACTAATGCTCAAAAGAAAGCAAAAATTGCAGATGCCAAGGCCATGAACATATTGGCCCAGACTATGTCAGATGACATTTTCCAAAATGTTGCTGACTGCACATCAGGAAAGGCCATCTAGGATTATTTGAACCAAATGGTGGCAGGTTCAGTGGAAGAAAGAAAAGATAGAAGATCCCTTCTTATTTCTAAGTATGATAACTTCAGAAAGGAAGATGTTGAATCAGTTGAAGAGATGTATGTTAGAATTAGTGCCATCATCTGTGAACTAAGAACATTGGACAAGGACATTTCACTGACAGAGATCAATGATAAAATATTGATGTGTTTTTCCAGTTCTTGGGACACAAGAATTTTATCTATCAAAGATGCCAGAAGTATTTCAAAAATTTCCACAGAAAAACATCTGGGAAAGCTCAAATCCTTTGAGCACTTGACAAAGACTAGGGAGGTAGAGCAGAAGGTCTCTACTCCAGTCAGGAATGAGCAGAACATTGCTTTTAAGGCTACATAAGAAATAACAGCTCTTGCTGTTAATGAAGAGTTCTTGAGTCTCTTAGCAAAGAGATTCTACAAGTTGGGAAAGAGAGACTTCAGGAAGAAGTCATCCAAACAAGAAGATAAACCAAGGTATGACAAAACACCAACTAAAGAGGTTGTTTGTTTTGGTTGCATGAAACCTGGACACTACATCTATGAGTGTCCAGAGAATCAAAAGAAGGAGAAAAGAAAGGACAAGGACTCCAGAAGACAGAAATACAGTAAGCCTTCCTCAAACAAGCATAAGAGGAAAGAGAAAGATTTTGTAGCAGAAACCTGGAGTGATACTGAAGAGGATTCCTCATCCTCAAGCTCCAGTGATAAAGATGAGGAGGAAGCAAAGGCAAAGGAAGTTTTTCTAATGATAATAGATGCTTCCAGCACTCATTTAGGAGAAGATTCATCAGATGATGAACAACCACTTTCAGAAGTTTATCAGGTACTCTCTACTTTTGACTTTAATTTTGAAGATTTTGTACATGAATTCAAAACTATGTGCATGGACCTAATTAGTTCATAAAAAGAAAATTAAATAACTTAGAGAGCAATTGAATGATCGAAGTAGTTTAGTTGCAAAAAACCATAAATTAAAAGATGAAATTACTCTTGCAAATGAACAGATAATTAAACTGAAAATTGAACTAGCTGAGGCAAGACAACTTGAAGAATCCCTTAATGGGAGAAGCCTCAGCTGATAGACATTATAAGAACTGTTAATGCCAGACTCACTGGCAAACTAGGCTTGGGTGCTTCATCAAGCCAACCCCCACTGGTCTAGAAAAATGCACTAAGGTCCCCAGTAAAATTCATCTCTGAAAAAGGTAAAGAACTAATCTATGATAAACCCTCAACTACAAATAAGAACAAACCTAACAAACAGAAAAATAGAAACAGACAAAATCAAAACAAAACAATGTTCAGCAGTTTTCGTCGAACTCAGATCGACGAAATGTGAACAAATCGTCGAACCCAGGTTGACGATCTTTGAACGAAAATTTTTACTATAATCAATCGTCTTACTTCGATCGACGATTTCTGTATGGATCATCGAGCAGAGATCGATGAACTTTGGGCACAAAGAATGAATATTACCCTTCTCTGAGCAGAGATCGACGATCTCAACCCATGTCAGCGAACTCATATCGACGTTCTCACTTCCAATCATCGAACCTAGTGAGAATTAATAAAACCTTTAACTGTAATAGAAACCCTAATCAGAAAAGACAAACAATCAATCCTTTCACCGTTTGGGAAATTCCAACTAGGAGATATCATCCAGTAGGTTATAAATCTCAGCCAACCATGTCTGTTATCTCAAGTTTTTCTTATCAAGAAAACAAAGGACGCGAGATAACCTGGGTCAAGAATAATTAATCTTTTAATTATTGCAGGTGAAGAACTGTCCACCATACAACCAGCAATGGTATCTGGACAGTGGGTGCTCAAAGCATATGACAGGATGGAAGGACAACTTATCCAACTATAAGTCAAAGCTAGGACCTAAAGTTTTTTTTGTGACTCCAACTTTGGCCAGACTGAAGGCTATGGAGAAAACAGGATTGGTGCTGTCACATTCAGGAAGGTTGCATATGTAAGTGGATTGAAGCATAACTTGATCTCCATTAGTCAGCTTTGTTATGAAGGATTTCAGGTAACTTTCAATCAGTCCTCTTGCATTATTTCTTCAGCTGACAACATAGTATTATCTAGTTCTAGAGTAGGTAACATTTATATTGTTAACTTCAATTCAGCCATAAATGAAATTTGTTTATTTAACCAATTTTGTAATCAAAATTAATTATGGCATAGGAGGTTAGGACATGTAAATCTAAAATACATTGCTAGTCTATCTAAGGACAATCTTGTAAAAGGATTGCCTTCTTACCCTATTAAGAAGGAAAGCCTGTGCAGGGCTTATCAACTAGGCAAGCAAACTAAAAATAGTTTTAAATCCATTAATAAGAGTGACTCACCTAGGATTTTGTATTTTATTCACATGGATCTTTTTGGACCAATTGCTATACAAAGCCTAGGAGGGAAGTCTTACACCTTTATTATTGTAGATGACTTCTCTAGGTTCACTTGGGTGTTTTTCTTGAAAAATAAGTCAGATAAATTCAAGGTTCTTACAGATTTTCTCAAGTGCATACAGAGTGAGTTCTCTACTCAAGTTGTATTGATCAGAACTTATCATGGTACTGAGTTTGAGTCTCATCTTATGCAAGAGTTCTATGAGAAGGAAGGTATCAGACAATTTTTTTTTGCTCCTAGAACTCCTCAACAAAATAGGGTAGCTGAAAGGAAAAAAACAGAACCCTAATTGAAGCTGCAGGTACATTGCTTGCTGATGCATACTTGCCCCTTTCCTTTTGGGCAGAGACAGTGAGCACAACTAACCATGTCCTAAATAGAAGTTTAATACATAAGCTAAATGCTAAGATTCCCTATGAGCTACTCAAAGGGAAGAAACCTAAAGTAGACTATTTTAGATTATTTGGTTATGTTTGTTACATTCATATTAACAATAAAAAATAGACTAGAAAGTTTGAAGCCAAGTCTGAAATGAGAATTTTTTTAGGATATTCCCAAGTAAGCAAGGCTTATAGGGTCTATAATAAATATACCTTGAAAATTGAAGAGTCTGTACATGTATCATTTGATGAAACTAATATATTTTATAAGGAGAAGATTACTTCTACTAGTTAGAACTTGCAGGTACCTACTTTGTGTGAGAATTTGGATGCTGTGACACTCACTCCTGAGGTTGTTACACCATCATCTCCACAAATAGTTGAAGGCATTGATGAAGATATCAGTGAGCCAATTGATAGTGTCCCAGCAGCTGAAATAATTCCACAAGAGGAATTTGCTTCACCAGCTGTTGAGCAACCAACTCCTCCTACTGATTTAATCACACTTAGAGATCATCCTGTATCTCAAGTGATTAGAGACATATCAACAGGTGTGCAGACTAGACATCAGCTCCACCAGGATTTGATGTATGCCTGTTTCATTTCTAAAGTTGAATCTCAATCCATTCAAGATGCAGAGCATGATCCCAACTGGATCCTTGCAATGAAAGAGGAGCTCAACCAATTTCAGAGGTGTAGAGTTTGGGAATCTGTCCCAAGACCAGAGAACTACCCAGTAATTGGAACAAAATTGGTATTCAAAAACAAGATGGATGCTCCAGGAGCAATCATAAGGAACAAGTCTAAGCTTGTTGCTCAAGGGTATAGGCAGGAAGAAGGCATTGATTATGATCAGAACTTTTCTCCAGTGACAAGGTTAGAGGCAATCAGGATCTTCTTGGCCTATGCTGCTTATCAAAAATTTAAAGTCTATCAAATGGATGTTAAAAGTGCTTTTCTGAATGGAGAACTGAAAGAAGAAGTCTATGTTGAACAACCACCAGGTTTTATCTCTTCAACTCAACCTTCTTTTGTTTATGGGTTGAATAAAGCTCTTTATGGTCTTAAGCAAGCTCCAAGAGCTTGGTATGAGACCCTAGCTAGCTTCTTGTTAGAATATAGATTCTCTAGAGGCATAGTAGATAGGACTTTATTTGTTAAACATCATCATGATATAATATTATTAGTACAAATATATGTAGATGATATTATATTTGGTTCCATTGATCCCAAACTATGCAAAAGGTTTTCCAACCTTATGCATTCAAAGTTTGAGATGAGCAGTATGGGTGAGCTCTCTTACTTCCTTGGTCTCTAAGTCAAGCAGGCACTTGATGGTATTTTCCTATCCTAATCCAAGTATGCTAATGAGCTGATCAAAAGGTTTGGGATGGCTAGTGCCTCAGCTAAGAAAACACCCATGGATGCCAATGTTGTGATTGATTCATGATGAGCATGAGAAACCTGTTGATCAGAAATTATATAGGGCCATTATTGGGTCCCTGTTATATCTCACAGCAAGTAGGCCAGATATAATGTTTGCAACATGTCATTGAGCTAGGTTCCAGGTAAATCCTAAAGAATCCCATCTTATTTTATTAAAAAGGATTTTGAGATATATAAAGAGTTGCCCAAATCTAGGACTCTGGTATCCTGTTGAGTCAGGGTTTGAGTTGACTGGATACTCAGATGCTGACTTTGCCTGATGTAGAGTAGAAAACAAAAGTTCCTCTGGAACATGCCAGTTCTTGGGTGCCAGGCTTGTCTCTTTGTTTTGTAAAAAGCAAACATCTGTGTCTACATCAACAGCAGAAGCTGAATACATAACAACTGGCAGTTGTTATTCTTAGATATTATGGATATAAAATGAGCTACTAGACTTTGGATACAACTTAAATAATTCAACTATATTTTGTGATAGTACTAGTGCTATTTCTATAGCATAGAATCCAGTCCATCATTCTAGGACTAAGCATATAGATGTAAGGCATCATTTCATTAGAGAGTGTGTAGATAAAAAGAAAATCAATCTCACCTTCATCCCAACTGATTTGCAAAGGGAAGATATTTTCACCAAACCCTTGGATGAAAAGAAACATCTATTCTTCATGAATCAGCTAGGTATGATTAATGGAGATGAGATTATTTGACTTTCTGTCTGAGATCGACGATTTGTTGACAGATTGTCGAACGTAGATCGACGATCTACTAATGTCTCGTGAAGTTTAACGTCGAACGGAGATCGACGATCACTTCTTAGTGAAACAATTGTAGTCGAATAAAGATCAATGATTTTTTTGGTTCAGAGAATTTATCGTCGAACTTAGATCGACGATTTATTCCTTCTCTTCGATCTGAGGTTACCAAACTCATTTTATATTAAAATATTTTGCCAACCTTGGTTTTGAAGTCATTTTAGTAGTTAATACGCTTGGCTAATCCCGTCTCTTCGTTTTATTAAACCTTATAAACTAGGGTTTAGACAGAAATAGTCCTACGCTTTCTATTTCCCTTCTGCACTTGATCTTTGTTTTCTCTGCAGGAACTCTCCAATGGCAATTCCATCAGTGATTGTGTTCAGCATGAAGTTCGATTAAGGTTTTTATATTGATCTTGATTCATTCAAGCATAGTGATCAGATGTTTCAGGACGTGTTGAAGCGATTTGAAGCACCGAAGTTATAGAATTTTCTTACGATCAGGATGAAGTTACCAGTATCAGAAATTAAAGAATTGGCGTATACCTCTTCTTCAGACGGACAGACTATGTTTGGAACTATTTCTGGACAGGAGTACATCTAACCCCTGTTATTCTTACAGAAATTTTCGTTTTTATTAATGGAGAAGACGGTATTGATTTTGATAAAGAGGAATTTGCTGCCATGCTTTCCAAAATTGGTCATGCTGAGGCAAACCCTAGCAAGCTTCTGAAAAAGAACCTGTCTCCTCAATACAAGTACTTGGCAGATATTGCTGGAAAAGTGCTGCTTGGGAAGCACACTGCCCATGATAATATATCCAGGAACCAGTTTCTTTTGATGATTGCCTTGGTTAATCTGAAATCAGTGAATTGGGCTGAAGTTTTGTTTGAGTTGATCAAGAAGAAAGCAAACAAGAGAGAGGTCTCTCTTGGAAGAATTTAGGGATTTTTCTCAGTGAAAAATGCCTTGATTTGTTGACATCCCCAATAACATTCATAAATACTTCCAAGAGGTTGACCCCAACTATCTTTGGAAAGTGGTAGAGGACTATCTCAAAGCCCTCCAGGGCTCCCTCCACCCACAGGGTTTTTGATGGAACAACGACTTCTCTAGTCACTCCTCACCCTAGAGAAAATGAGCCAGAGATTCCCCCTTCCCCAGCTAGACCAACTTCCCCTTTGCCACATCAACCAACTCCACCTCAAAGCCCTCCTCAAGGAACTCCTACTCCTTTGTATCCTCTACCACATTATCTAGAAGAGATCCCCTCCACCAACATCTCAATCCAAACCTCACCAACTTTTGATCTTCATTTCTCTTCACCAACTCCTTCACCAACTCATTTACCTTCTCATGAACCCTCACCTCATATTTCCCCCGATCTAGAACAAGTGTCTATCCCTAAATCCACCACTCAACCTACCATCTCCAACATCTGCACAACTTGTGGTAATTACACTTTTTCTCTTCTATCTACATCATCTAATCCAACTGCTCTCATTTCCCTCCTCACCCCTACTATCAAAGCCATTGTAGAGGATGCCATTGCACCTCTACTAGTTTCTTTTAATTCTTTTGTTGTCTCTTTTTTTGGCCCTTCTTCATCTAGGGGCCCGACAGCAGACATTACTGTTACCAGGCAAGGGGAGATGTCCAGTGAAGAAGTCCCTCCTCCTCCAGCAGTTGCAACAGCAAAGACAAATATAGTTTTGGCAGAGGCAGACACAGGTTTGACAGTTTTGGTAGATACAGTGATTGTAGATAGATTTTTGGCAGATACAGAGAATGTAGATATTGATATTCCTGATGCAGAAGTTATTGCATTTTTGGAAGATGACATTGAAATCCCTGAAGAACCCTTGGACATTCTTCATGGAGATTGTTTCATCTCTCCAGCTTTAGAACTGACTTCAGTTCTAAGCTCTTTTGATCTTTTGTATAGAGATTATCTTCCCCCTGCTACTTTTCAATCTTGTTCAGATATAGTATGTTATACTACTCCTATGAGCAAAGATCTTTTACTTCAGCTTCTTCAAAGTTTTGCTGCTCTAGTGCCTGAGCTCTTGGCAGCTCCTGAGTCTGAGCCTTCTGCAGTTCCAGTGCCTGAGCTGATCAGTATGCCATAGGTTGAGATTCCAGAGCCCAAGGCCTTCTGTCCTCCAACCTATGCTTGTTCTACTTCTCCAATCCCAGACTTGGATGAAATTATGGTTGCTGATGCAGCTGAAGAACTTTCAGTTATCAAAGAGATTGATGATTTGTATGATAATCCACCAGGCTCATCTGATATTGATTCAGATTCAGATTCAGACTCAGATCCAGATGTCAGCAAGAATATGAAAGTGACCAAGAAAAGAAAAGCTCCAGTGAATGAAGTGCCTAAGTCTAATTCTCAAGATGACATTCCTTACTTCATTAGGCACAATTTTACTCTCACATAAACTACTCCTCACTGGATGAGATTTTCCAAAAATGAGATGAAGGCTCAGAAGAAAAGGAGAAAGACTGGCTCCTCTCCTGTCAAAGTTTTAAGGAAGGACCCTCCTCCTCCTCCTCCTTCAGCAGGTGCTAGTGGGAATGTTGCTTCTAGGGCTGCTACCTCCTCCAATCAGTAGACTTCTTATGCTCCTCACTCTCACAGCAGACCATCCAGGTCTTATTCAAGGGGCTATTCAAGAAGGAGAGGTAGACAAAATGATCAGGCTGACATAGAAGATATTTCAGATTCTAGCAGGAGATTCAGAATTCCTGAAAAATTCAGCCAAGTCAGACCTCCTCCAAACCTTCATGACAGTCATTCTCAGCATAAGGATGGCTCCTTATGAGGCCCTATACAAACAAAGGCGTAGGAATCCACTGTCATGGATATAGGACGAGGATCCAAAGGCGTTGGGTTCAGAGTTTTTCGAGGGCACCGAGGCCCAGGTGAGATTAATATGGGACAGGATGCTAGCGGCACAGAGCTGACAGACTAAGTATTACGATGCTCGACACCGTAAGGTGGAGTTCCGGGTGGGAGACCAGGTGTTCTTGAAGATCCGACCAGTGCATGGGGTTTCACGGGTACACGGTCGGAAGAAGAAGCTCAGCCCAAGATATATGGGGCCTTATAGGATCAGGGAGCAGATTGGTCCCTTGGCATACAGGCTGGAGCTGCCACCGGAGCTGGCAAGTCTGCATGACGTGTTCCATGTATCCACTCTTAGGAGGGCTCTACTATGCCCGGAGCAGTAGATTACGGCCACAGATGGGCTAGTAGCATCTGATCGGTCAGTTCACCTGTAACTGGTCCGGATTGACGATAAGGGAATACGAGTCTCACGCCACAAGATGGTTCCATATGTCAAGGTCCTGTAGAGGAATCATGGGAGAGAGGAGTACACATGGGAGCCACAGGACTTGATACGACAAAGGTACCCGGAGCTTTTTGGTCAAGTGTTACTCACAACCTCTCGGGATGTTACAATTTACTTTCCATATTCAAAACCCGTGGGCCTAACTAGAATTTCGAGGACAAATTTTTTTTTGTTTGTATATTGGGATTTTTAACATCCCTCAACTAAACCCCTAGAAGTAGTTTTGTCATGACTAGGTCATGACAAAACCCTTGGAAGCCCAAGAAGGCCAAGTGAACCTAGGAATGTAGGTGAGACCACTGTGGTCTGCAAACAGTAAATTTTTGAACCCTAGTTTATGATGACCATGGGGCTTCACAAAGACTTCAAGACCCCACCATGGTAACATCAACCCATTGTAAGGTCCATTAGAGCCCTAGGGGTCCACTAGATAGGTATAGGGTGACCAAGTTGACCTAGAACCACTCTAGACCTAAATTGGGCAATGTGCCCTAACTAAGGACAGTGTGCCCTATTAAAGCCCAAATAACCATACCAAGGCCTTCGTAGACCTAAAGTCGCGTCAATGGGCCACTAAGGATCCATGGAGGGCAGTCAAAGTGGTTAAGTTGACCAAAGTCAACTCTAACCCTAAATGGGTCAACCTGACCTACATAGGGTCAACTTACCTTCCCTTAGCAAAGTGGACCCCACACATACCTTCCTAACCCTAGAGAGAGGCCAATTGGTCGCCAAGGACCCATTGGGGTCAACCAAAAAGGCTAAGTTGACCAAAGTCAACTCTAGCCCTAAAGTGGTCAAAGTGCCCTAGTTAAGGGTCAAGTGACCTCCAAGGGCCAAGTCAACCCCACCTAGACCTTAGGGGAGGAAAATGGGTCACCAAGGACCCATTAGGGGCAACCTCAAGACCAAATTGACCAAGGTCAACCCTAGTCAAGGTTTTGGTCAAGCTAGCCCAAATTGGCTAACTCAAGCTCAAGCTCAATTCAGTTGGGCCAACCTTGTATTGGTGGATGAAATGAACATGTGGGCTACCATTGGGTTAGGTAGAAGCCAAATTTTAGGCTTCGTGAGTAGGAGAGAGAAAATCTTCAAAGGGAGGAGAGAGAAAGAGAAGAAAGAAAAGGGGGGAAGACTTTGAGCTCATCCTCCCCCTTCCCAACCCCTCCATTCATTTCACTAGGACAAGGAATGCAAGCCCATTTCAACCAGCTGGTCATTGACTGGTTTGATCCATGCTTCATCCCCCACCTACCATGGCCGAAATTGTTGACTAAGAGGGCCTCCAATGCCATGCAGCCTACAACCACCTAACACCTCATTCCTCCCTCTTAAAAGCTTCACTGGACTCCAGGGATTCAATCCCACACATTACCTGAAGGAGCAAATGGGGTTCACTGTGTTGTTGTAGAAACCCGACGACCACCACCACTACCATGTCAATCCGGCGATCGGTAAGGCTACAACCACCCACACAGGTCCTCCTCCACTCCTTTTATGGGTAGTTCATAGAAATTATTAGGGCCAAGGTTTGGGTTTAATTGAGCCTGATCCAAATTGAAATTTTCTTGGTTTTTCCGTGTTTTTACACTTGTCGGGTTCGCTACAATAGGTCCCTCCGGCGGATGTGCCTCCGCCTTGCGACAGCCACCACCTTAACGGAGGTGTTGGTGGCGGTGGCCGGCCGGGGAGGTGGCCGGATGGCCGGTGGCAGCGGCTAGAATAAGCTCCAGGCGGGTTGAATCAGGACCGTCGGCTGGAGGTAGAAGACAACCCGATGCCGCCCATTTCAGCGACAAGATTCGTGCTGAAATGAATTTAAACTATAGGCTTTGTGTATTATTATTTCATTTCTGTCACATATAATGTATTTAATGTTTTTAATTTTTAAAAATACCTAGATTCTAATTCAGAAGAAATGATAAACACATAAAATGTAGCTCTATGCGTCTACTTTATTTCAAAATTGGTTTGAACCAATTTGGGTTTCTAGTTTGACCAGGGCACTCATTTTGGTGGGGTCTATACTTATGGTTAGGCGGAAATTAAAATTGGTGCCCACACCTCATCTTTGGTTCAAATGATTTGGCAGGGAGTCACCCCAGTCCATATCTAGATCCTACACAAAAATAGAAATTTTTGGGAACAATTTTTGTATAGTTTTTGAAATAATTTAATTTCTCTAGGGTAAATTAATTTAAGGGTCAAAGGACCTCCAAACTCATCCAAATTTTTGTGGATTGTGCATTGGATCACTATAAAGCTCTGGTTAAAATTTAATCTCATTTGGAGATGGTTTGAATAGAAAACATGCAAACCCTAGCCTTGCATAATAAGGGTATTTTGGTCAGAAAGTGCACTTTGGGCTTTCTGTGGCCAAATCACCTCAAAAGAGGTTGAAATTGGGGCCACTAACTTGGCACGGCTTTTGACACCTTTCCATGGAAGATATGGTAGATTGGAATAGATTTGGCCTAAGATCTAAGGCCAAACCCTAAGGAAGGGCTTTTGTGCCTTGTGAAGGGCATGAGGTCAAAAGACCTTGTATGAGCTTGAAAGTTTGTAGGGAGGATGCTAGGGTAGCTAAAGCCCTCTAGTGAAATTATTAGGGGGTTTGGAAAAGGGTAGGCCCCACAATTCCCTAACACTAGTTTAAGTCACAAACATTTTAGTGCTATAATAGGTTAGTAAAACTCCTTGAATAATAATGAAAATTGGGTAGTGTGGTTATAAGGATATATTGAACCTCTGGTAATTTAATTGGAAATTTTGGATCACTATCCTTAGCACTTCCATTGTAACTCATGGATTTTCCATAATTAGTCATTTTGTCATTATGATCCCACTGCCCATTGGAAGATCATGAAAATTTGGCAGAGGGAGTTTTAGACCTTCTTGGTCATGTATAATTTTTTTTAGAATTTTTGAATAAATTTTAGTAGTACCTACTTCACAAGCTCATTAACTTGGAAAATGGTTCAATAATTTAGTTAAAGCTCATTACTTGCTAATAAATTATGAAACTTGACCTAGAGCATTTATATGTCCTTACAATTATCATTGAATTATCTCTGAACTTTTGGAAGTATTATTGCTGTACTTAACTCTTAAAAAGATTTTTTGTGGGATATATTTAAAATTAAAATTAGGGGCCTAAACCTTGCTGAAAAATTGGGAGACTTTGGATTTTAAGCTAAATATTCATATTTTATTTAAAATAAATTTGGTGGAATATTATCTTATCTGAAATTGGTACTTCATGTTCCAACTTGGAATTTTTGGCTACTAGAATAATTAAATAAATTATCAGATAAATAGGAAAATTGTGAATCTCTAGATTTAGGCCACAAGGGTCATAATAGCCCTCCAATAATTATCATAGGAGTACTGGGTGATTATTTGATGTACCTCCCATTTTACATGCCATTTAGCCTTAGTGGTCTGCATATAGTAAAAACTGCAGGAATTATGTTGGAGTATAAATTGGGCACATGAGTCGGGATATGTGGGTTGCTAGTTTGGATAAATAAAAATGAGTTCATCATTGGATGTAGGATGAGTAGAGTGTTGGATTCGCTAATGTTAGATGGTGCTCGGGATCGACGAAAGTTCGTCTTTCCGTAGAGAGGAAGTGTCAAATACACTAGGGTTAGACCCAATGCAACATTTAAGGGACTAGGAGCTTGGTATTAACCAATAAGAATAAGTACCTTGCAAAAGGGAGTCTTGGGCTTCAGCCCATCGTAGCTCCTAGTGCCCTCGAGAGCCCTTCGCAGGGAATACCTTGGGCAGTCCTGGGCTAAACCTAAATCGTAAGCAAAACTGAAATGCAAGAGTAACTGGTAAATCTAGGGTTTCACCTTCTCACACCTCGATGTCTCGGGGAGATAGGTTGGGTCACTCGGGCAGTAAGCCCAGTGGTTTTGGTGATGGGCAGGTTTGCCCGACGAGCTTTGGCTCGGTAAAGGTTTGTGATGGGCAGGATGGCCTGACGAGCTTTGTCTCGGTTATTGTTTATGACAGACGGGATGGTCCGGGAAGCTTATGCTCTGGAGCTGAAACATTAGGTTGCATGTGAATAAAGTATAATGTGGTGGGTCTTCAGTATTGGAGGGTCGATGCACTGATGCCAACACGTTGACTCGGCGAGTGTGGTTTAGCACTTGGCCAAATAAAGTCCGATGCACTAGCCGACAAGAGTACGTAGGAGCTCCTCTTAGTGCACCAGCATTGAGGCGTATGATAGGTACGACTGGTAGTGCAATTACCGGTTTAGAGGTGGGCGAGGCCCAACCCACCGCTTATATTTGCCACTATGGAGGTATCTTGGGCGGTTCAGCTCTAGATAGGGGGAACTAAATGTCTGTGTACACAGAGTCGAGTGTTGGATCCCTAGTTTGGATTTGGGCTAGGTTCACTAATATAGTCTAAGTCAGACCCACATTGTATAACCAGGGTCTAGTCTAGTGTCTAAGGTGTCAGTGAGGTCAACAACTCACTGAGACAAGACCAAGACATCAGAGACTTAGAAGATAGCAGAGAGTGAACAAGGCAGAGATTTTTCTAAGTAAAAAGTCATTCGAAGATCTCTGAAGAGAGCTCGACGATCTTCGTCCTGTGCACGACAATCTCAGAGTTAAATCTCTAAATGCTGAGATTGATGATTGCTGAACTCAGGTCGACGATCTCTGATCTACTTTCAGGATTGAGATCGACGATCAATCATCTCAGTTCGACGATTTTGAAGACCAGTTTGGAAAGCAGATTATCAGGTCAACGATCACAGGGATCTGCTGGATGATAGAGGATGTTTGAGCTCGACGATCTCAGGACCTGATCGACGATTTCTGCCAGATCAACATTTTATTCCCTATAGTTATTGTTTTCCTTATTGACTGTTTATTCTTTTGCTTATATGACTCTGAGTGATTAATGCATATATTCTCTGAATATAGCTGTTCCTTGGCAAGCATTAATTGCTAGTTTTCACAGAGTTATTATACAACCTTTCTCGGGACAATTAAGGAAATGAGTTAATTCTCTTATAGCCATTGCACAAGTTCCTGTGATTCCGACAGTCAATCAATGTGGACAATTTCAAATTCAGATTGGAATTATTAAAAGTAAAAGGGACTCAGAGAATAAAAGTTCCAGAGTATTATTATTCAGGACTCTTTGATGCATTCAACAGACTTTTGAAAGAAATCACAAGGTTGCAAGAAAAAAAAGAAGAACAGCTCTCAGTTCCAAAAACAAGAGTTCATTCAGGAAGCTTGTGGAGACAATTCTCTTCAATCAGTCTCAGCTTTCTGGATTTCAAGTCGTACACCCTGTACAAGGCTCTGATCTCCTGAACCATTCAAATAATAGGACAAGCCTTGACTCCATCAGGATCACTCTAAAGTCTTCTCTCATTTCCTTAGAAAAGAGAAGACAACTCAAGTTTTTTCCTTCCCCCCTCTGTGTAAAGGGTTTTTACTCCCTTCAAAAGTAATTCCTGGTTGTGAGGTCACCTGATCAAAAGACTTCAAGTTGGTTTTCCAACACCTAATAAAAGCCAAAAGGGTTGCAATATCTCCCTTAAAATAGATATTATTTTGTTGCAGTCACCTAATCAAAAACCTGAGAGTGATTCCAACCAGGGTGGTAGACGAGTGGATGTACCCAGATTTTTGGAACCACTATAATTTCTTGTATCGTCTGGTTGCACGTTTTCTAATTGCTCTTGCTAGTTCCTGTGATATTTAGAATAGTTCTCTAGTTTTCCTTCTACTTAAATATTTATTGGTATCACCTATTTTTGTACTCTAATAGAATAGTTTAAAACAGCCTAAAGGTTTTAAAACACTCTATTCACCCCCCCTCTAGAGTAGATCTGAATAACTCTCTCCTTTCACTCTGTCCATGCTTGAATCCTCTAAAGAGAACTAGGAGGAGATTTGTTCAAGGTGTTAACATTTTTGATGAATAACCTGCCTTTGATACCAATTGACATTTTTAGTTGTCTACCTAAATCACCTAGAGGGGGGTGAATAAGTGAGGTCTGCATCTTTTTGTGGAATAAAAATTGAACGAACGAAGCGCAGAAAATAAGCAAACAAATCACAGAGAACACCAGATCTATAGGGGTTCCCCAATCTTGGGTACGTCCACTCTCCACCTCACCTATCAAGCAACGTGCTAGACTCGACTATTTCACTATGACCTCGGATTAAAAACCAATCCTACAACTCGGAGCAATGCCCCTACAACTCGATCCTCAAAAACAGATGTACACTTGGAAGAAAAACTTCCTACAACACTCAGTGATAAAATCTCCTACAAGATTAAAGATGTTGTAAACAAAAAAATATGTTGGATCCCTAATTTGGATTTGAGCTAGGTTCACTACTTAGGATGTTTGACCCACCTTATATAGCCAGGGTCAAGTCTGTTAGTCCTAAAGTTTCGGCTAGTTATTAAAAACAATCTTCATTGACCAGCCTGTAGTGGACTTCAAGATACTCAAGACTTAAGAATAATTCAGAGTTCAGATTATTAGCTCGAAGTCCTTCGAACTCAGCTTGACGATCGTCTATCTCAGATCGACAAACTCAGAGTTCTTTCTCTGAGTTGAGCTCGACGATATTCGAGCTCAGGTCGACGATTTCTTCATCTAGACAGATTCTCTGATCGACGATCTTGGAGCGTAGATTTATTAAGATATTTCCAGATTGAGGTTCGCTGAGCTCAGGTCGACGAACAAGATTTCTCAGCTCGACGAACTTGGAACTCCCATCGACGAAATCTGCCCAGAGGTCGACGAACTCTATCTTGAGTCAGAATGATAAGTTTTCCCTCTTTTATCCCTAATTCATTCTATTATTTGCAGTAATTCTCTGAGTAATTAAAGCTCATATTCTCAAGAATATAGTCATTCTTGAAAGCATTAATTATGGATTTCATCAGAGTTAATTACTTGCTTATTTTATTGGGACAGTTGGGGAAACTCATTAAAGAGTATATTTCCAGCCATTTCATTCTCCAGAATCCAATCTGCAATTAATGCTTAGAATTCAAAATTCAAAAGCAAAATTAGATAGCAGGATATAAAAGAATTTTTTAGACGGCTCTCAAGAAGCAAGATACAGAGAAGAAAATATACAGATACATAGAACAACATATAGAGAAGAAAACATACAGGTACATATAACAAGATACAAAATAACATCTGATCCTTCTCTGTGCAGAAAAATAATATGTTTTCCCCTTGATCTTATAGAAGACTGAAGAAGAACATCAATCAGATATCATTTGTCTTCTTAAACTTCTACTCCAGGAATCATCAAAGACAACAACTGAAGATCTATCTACAAGTTCTTGGATTTCAACAAGTCAAGGCTGAAGACCTACACCCTGAGCAAAGATCGAAGCTTTCTGAACATTTCAACATCTCAGAAGAAGCTTTGACACCAGCAATCCACCAAGTCTTCTCTTTTGTTTAGAGAAAAGAGAAGACAACATCACTTTCTTACCACACTATAAAAAGGGTTTATTAACTCCCTTCAAAAGTTCTTGTGTTGGTTTTTGGGCACCTTATCAAAAGAATAAAGGTTTGTGAGATCTCCCTACAAATAGATCTTCTGGTGACAGGGAACCTGAGCAAAAACCTGTGGTGGCAGTCACCTGATCAAAAACCTGATAGTGGATTCCTTTCAGGGTGGTAGAAGAGTGGATGTACCCATATTTGGGGAACCACTATAAAATTCTTGTGTTGTCTGTGTGTTCATTTTCTCTTTATTTTGTTGTGTTGTGATTGTGTAGTTTAGCTTAGTTTCCATTTCATTTCACATAACTACTACTATCACTTAATTTCTCTGATAAAGTTTAAAATCAGCCAAAAGTTTTAAATCACTATATTAACCCCCTCTAGAGTGAATCAGAACTATCCCCTATCTTCAATTGGTATCAGAGGGGTGTTCCTTTGGTTTCACAAGCTAACACTTGAACCAAAAGTTCCTAGATTGATCTGATTTTCTGTTCATAGTTATTTTTTTTATTTTATATCATGGCACATAATAAGGATTATGCAAGCACCAGACCTCCAGTTTACAATCTGAAAAAGTTTGCAATCTGGAAGGAAAGAATACGGCTTTATATGAACTTTATTGATGAAGACATATACAATTCTATTTTGACAGGACCACCAGCTCCTAAGGATACCACTACTACAACTTCCAACACACATGCTGTTCCACCACTTGAGTGGACAGATGCACAGAAGAAGGAAAAGATAGAAGATGCCAAGGCCATGAACATCTTAGCACAGACTATGTCATATGACATATTCCAGAAGGTGGCTGAATGCACCTCTGCTAAAGCCATCTGGGACTCTCTCAATCAGATGGTTGCTGGATTTGCAAATGAGTGAAAAGACAGGAGATCAAATCTCATCTCCCAATATGAGAATTTCAAGAAAGAAGAGTCAGAGTCAGTGAGTAATATGTATAATAGACTCAACTCAATCATAAATGAGCTAAAAACTCTGGATAAGGACATAACCCTCACTAAGGTCAATGATAAAATTCTCATGTGCTCCCCCAGCTCATGGGATTCCAGAATCTGGCCAATCAAAGAGGCCAAAAGTCTGAATGAGATTTCCACTGAATCTCTACTAGGAGCTCAAATCCTATGAGCAGTTAATTAAGACTAGAGAAGCTGCTGAGCAGGTAAATCTCTACACCAGGAAGAAAAGAGCCAAGCATTGCCTTTAAAGCAGTTGAAGGATCAAAACATCCACCTGCTAATGATGAGCTTATAGGGCTACTAGCAAGGAGATTCTACAAGATAGCTAAAAAGGACTTCAGAAGAAAGTCATCTAGACAAGATGACAAACCTAGGTATGACAAAACACCTACTAAAGAGATTGTGTGTTTTGGATGCAGAAAACCTGGACATATTATTTCAGAGTTCCAGAGAACAAGAATAAGGAGAAAAGATGAGAAAAGGAATCCAGAAGACATCACAGCAAGCCCTCATCTAGCAAGTACAAAATGAAGGACACGGGTTTTGTTGCTGAAACCTGGAGTGATTCAGAAGAAGAATCCTTATCTTCCAGCTCAAGTGAAGATGAAGAATAAGCAAAATCAAGAGAAGTTTGCTTGATGGCTATCAATGCATCAGGCAGCCTTTCTGAAGATGAGCAATCTGAAAAGGAATCTGAATCTGAAGAGGATCAGATAATCTCTTCATTTGATTTTAATTCAGATAGTTTTAAAAATAAATTCAAATTATTGTGTAATGACTTGATAAATTCCGAGAAGGAAATCAAACTACTTAGAGATTGGATAACTGATCAAGATAATCTTTTATCAGAAAACATCAAATTAAAGGATGAACTAACTATTACTAATGAATAAATCATTTTATTAAAAAATGAATTATGTGAGGCAAAGAACCTTGAGGAATCTCTCAATGGGAGAAGCCTTAAGTCGATCGACATCACAAGAACTGTTAATGCTAGATTAAATGGCAAGCTAGGCTTAGTTGCTTCATCAAGCTTACCCCTCATATTAAACAAAAATACTTTCTACACCTATCAAATTTATCTTTGAAAAAGGCAAAGAGAAATTACATGATAACAAAACAACTGAAATAACCAAGAAATCTAAGAAAAAGAAAAAGAATAAGAAGAATGTAAATAATAACAATGTTCAGCAGATTTCGTCAAACTAAGATCGACGAAATGTGTACAGTTCGTCGAACTCAAGTCGACGAAATTCGAACGCAAACTTCTATTTAATTATTCTTCGAACTGTGATTGATGAAACCAGTATGGTTCTTCGAGTGGAGATCGACGATATTGGGGCACAGAGAATGAATATTTACATTCTCTGAGCAGATTTTGACGAACTCATCCATATTCATCGACCTCAGCTCGACGAACTTTCCAGAATTCATCGACCCCTATTCAGAATAACAGAAATTTTAATTCTTTCAGATCATTTAATCAACCAAGAGAATATATTTATCCATTCACCCAGTGGATAATTCCACCAAGAAGATATCACCCCTTAGGGTAGAAAAATCAACCCGAATATTCATATATTTTCAGTTTTTACTTTGAAAAGAAACAAGGGCCCAAGGTAACCTAGGTCAAGAATATGTAATCTGTTTAAATGCAGGTGAAAGAGTATCACACTACAGAGGAATAGTGATACCTGGATAGTAGCTGTTTAAAGCACATGACTGGCAGCAAGGACAATCTAATCAACTACAAGTCTAAGCTAGATTCAAAAGTAATATTTGGTGACTCCAACTATGGCCAAATTGAAGGCTATAGGAAGGTCAAAATTGGAGCTGTCACCTTCAGGAAGGTAGCATATGTATGTGGACTAGAGCACAACATGATATCCATAAGTCAATTATGTGATGAAATGTTTCAGGTATCATTTAATAAAACCTCCTATATTATTAGTTCAGAAGAAAACAAAGTTGTTTTAACTAGAACTAGAGTAGGAAACATTTATGTAGTAAACTTTTAGTCTGCTAAGTCAAAAATATGTCCTTTTAATCAAACAACAATAATAATGAACTATGACATAAAAGATTAGGACATGTTAATTTGAAAAATATTGATAAACTCTCTAGGGACAACCTTGTTAGAGGATTGCCTTGCAGGTCTTGTCAATTAGGCAAGCAAAACAAAAATAGTTTTAAGTCACTTAATAAGAGTGATTCACCTAGGATTCTGTATTTGCTCCATATGGTTCTTTTTGGACCCATTGCTGTACAGATCCTGGGAGGGAAATCTTATACCTTAGTGATTGTTGCTGACTTCTCTAGGTTCACTTGGGTGTTCTTCTTGAGAAACAAATATGGTATCTTCAAGGTTCTTACAGACTTTCTTAAGAGCATAAGGATTGAGTATTCTACTCCAGTTGCATTGATCAGAAGTGATCATGGTACTGAGTTTGAGTCTCTTCCTATGCAAAAATTCTGTGAGAAGGAAGGTATTATGCATTGCTTCTCTGCTCCTAGAACTCCTCAATAAAATGCGGTAGCTGAAAGGAAAAACAAGACCCTAATTGAAGCTGCAGGCACATTAATTGCATATGCTTACTTGCCCCTATCCTTTTGGGCAGATGCTATAAGCACAACAAATTATGTACTTAATAGGAGTCTGATACATAAGCTTAAGTGCAAGAATCCCTATGAACTACTCAAAGGGAAGCAACCTAAAGTAGATTATTTTAGAATTTTTGGTTGTACTTGTTATATTCACAATAACAATAAGAAACACCTTAAAAATTTTGAATCAAAGATGAAATAGGAATTTTTCTTGAATATTCCCAAATCAGTAAGGCCTATAGGGTTTATAATAAATCTACTATGAAAATGGAAGAGATTGTATATATATCATTTGATGAAACTAACATGTTTTACCAAGAGAAGAATCCTTCTACCAATGAAACTTTGTAGGTACCAAACTTGTGTGAGAAGTTGGAAGAGTTGACCCTCACAAATGATACAGTTGCACATCCCTCTCCACATATAAATGAAGACAGTGAAGATGAATCCACTGAAGTCGATGTTGAACCAACAACAACTCCCATAATTCCACAAGAGGAATTAATTCCCCAAGTTGTTGTAGAACCAACTCCTCTTACTGAATTAGTCACATTTAGAGATCACCCTGTATCTAAAGTTATTGGAGACATATCAGTGGGTGTGCAGACAAGACATCAACTCCACCAAGAAATGATGCATGCCTGCTTCATATCTCAAACTGAGCCCCAATACATAAAAGATGTTGAGCAAGATCCACACTGGATCATTGCAATGCAAGAGGAGCTCAACCAGTTTGAGAGATGTTGAGTTTGGGATTTAGTTCTAAGACACAAGGACTACCCATTCATTGGAACTAAATGGGTATTTAGGAATAAAATAGATGCCCAAGGTATTATCATTAGGTACAAGGCAAGGCTAGTTGCTAAAGGCTATAGACAAGAGGAAACCATTGACTATGACCATACATTTGCACCCGTTGCAAGGCTGGAAGCAATAAAAACCTTCCTTGCTTATGCTGCCTTTAAGAAGTTAAAAGTATATCAAATGGATGTCAAGAGTGCATTCTTAAATATTGAACTTAAAGAAGAGGTTTATGTGGAGCAACCACCGTGTTTTATTTCTCCTACTCATCCCTCTTATGTCTTTAAATTGCTTAAGACTCTCTATGGTCTAAAGCAAGCTCTAAGAGCTTCCTATGAAACCTTAGCTAGTTTTCTTCTAGAGCATAAATTCTCTAGCGGCATAGTAGTATTGGAGTTACCATGGTGATCTAGAAGAGGTCAAACATGTAATCTCACTGCTAACGCGATATGAGCCTGCAGGGTCGCACATAAGAGCCAGTAGAGAAGTTAGAACATTGACTGTGTTGGTAAGGGTCACCAATCACCATTCAGAATGGGGTCGGGCAAACGTTGCTAAAAGAGGTTTGTCAAGAGTCGTCGAGTATGACTCGTCGACTAAGGATGAGTCGTCGAGTATGACTCGTCGACTAAGGCAAAGTCTTTGAGATTCGTCGAGAGTCCTCGAGTATGACTCGTCGACTAAGGCTGAGTCATCGAGTATGACTCGTCGACTAAGGTAAAGTCGTCGAGAGTCGTCGAGTATGACTCGTCGACTAAGGCTGAAACGTCGAGTATTACTCGTCGACTGAGGCAAAGTCGTCGGGAGTCAAACTGCTGATTCTCGCCGATTCTGCCTGCTGATTCTCGCCGAATCTGGGTCTGATTCTCGCCGACTGATTCTCGCCGAACCTGGAGTTGATTCTCAGCGAATCATTCTAAAACCTTATTTTGATGTGGTCTGCGGATAGCGATTTTACCTAGGTTTATTTATGCTTTGGGTATAAATAGACACTTAGGTTTTTGAGCGGAAATGAAGAAGATTTTCCCTAACCCGACGGAAGAGTTCCGCCGATTTCGCCGACAGAAGTGTTCCACCGACGGAAGAGTTCCCCCTCCGCCGATCGCTCGCTCTGCCGACCTCCTCCTCTCCGGCGACTATCGCCGGTGTTGCTCCTCCTAGAACGGACCTAGCAGTCCGTGGAAGTGCATGGTGCGGTTGATCTCCTTTCCGACCCTTCGTGCGACGAAGCTCGTTGTTCTCCCGCTCGTGTGGATTTCTGCAGAGATGTGGACATTATTCCACGTAGAACTCGCCACCGACAAGGACTCAAAGCTTGGAGCATCTCAGTTGAGTTGTGACTCAACGCCGCTAAGGTAATTTTTGCCTAGTGGTTTGTTAACTTCTTTATTCAACTTTCATGGCCCGATCCCATCTCTTTTTGGTTGTTCTTGATGTTTTATTCCTTCCGCTGCGTGCACAAGCGTTGTGCCATCCTCATAGAGAAACCCAACAGTGGTATCAGAGCCAGGTTTAGGCCATGATTGTTGTATTGGAAGTTAGGTTATTCCAGTACGTGTAAACCTAGGGATTTAGAAGTGTTCTAAATGTCTAGATTTATTCCTGGAACATCAATTGTTGATGGTTTTTCCAAGGGAAATCGGTGGGCCCATAACCCACAGGTTAGGGGCTCTACCCCTTGGAACACCGCCAGGAATGTCTAGGATTTCATGGTTATTTCTAATTGTAAGAAATTGTTGTCTCCTTAGCAGTAATCGTCCCTCGAGTGGTTAATGAACCCATGTATTGTTTTGGATTTTGAATCCACTAATGAGAGACGAGCTTGTTTACTGCTTTAAGTCGAGTTGCCTTTGCCTTTGTCCAATGCATGTAAATCTGAAGATTTAGAAGAGTCCGGATGTTCAGATTTAGCCCTTCCTTCTATCAAGTGTTGATAGTGCCAGGTTGTGCACATAAAGGATGCATGTGGCTTTTAGAAATTGTTTTTCTGTGGATATGCACAATGATCAAATGTTGATCATGGTTAATTGTTAACCTATAATTAAAAATCCCTTAATCTAATATTAAGTGTTCGGATGCTTTCCGATGGATGACACTCTTCCTGCCTCGATCGATGAAGTGTGGGCTTTCCAAAGCAAGGTGCATTAATCTATCTTGGTAAGGGTACGAGCGGATAATTATGATATCCCACTGTCGACATCGGGTATAACTTAACTAGGTGACCTCAAAGGTTTAGTGCCTAGAGGCATAGGGTTGGCATGCACCATATGATGGATGCGAATAAGGAGTTATTCACCAACCATATAAGAATTGCATGAGGATGCAATTGGCAAGCATTGCCTACCTAAATAACCGCATCGTGAGAGAAAAGCAAAAGCTGACTCATTGTGTTGGTGAAATACGGATCTTGTCCACTAAGAGAGTAGCTCGCACGAACTCTCCGAATTGATAGTGAGGGCTATTATTTCGAATAAAATAGTGGGAGTTTTAATTGAAGTCCAAATTAAAAAAATAAATTGTATTTTGAAATTTTGGTACTGATATTATTCTGTATTAATTCTTGTAGAATTCCATGGCAAGTGGTTCACACTCCACTCTGTCTCTGAGAGCCATCCTTGAGAAGGATAAGCTCAGTGGGACTAACTACATGGACTGGTACAGGAACCTGAGAATTGTTCTCAGGCAAGAGCGAAAGCTCTATGTTATGGAAGAAGAAGCCCCCGAGGTGCCGACCGGGAATTCTTCCCGTGCTGATAGAGATACTTATAAGAAGTATACTGATGAAGCCTTAGACATCGACTGCCTTATGCTTGCCACCATGAACTCTGAGCTTCAGAAGCAACATGAGAACATTGGGTGCAAGGAGATTGACGAGTGTCTCAAGAAAATGTTTCAAGGGTAAGCTCGTCAAGAGAGGTTTGACGTCACAAAAGCGTAGTTTCAGTGCAAGATGGGAGTTCGAGACTCAGTAAGGACTCACGTACTCAAGATGATTGGGTATATATAGAACCTTGAAAGGCTGGGTTTTCCTCTGGGTCAAGAGTTGGCCACAGATCTGATCCTGCAATCGTTGCCGGACAGTTATGAGCAGTTTGTCTTGAACTACAACATGAATGAAATAGACAAGACACTGCCCGAGCTCCTAGGCATGTTGAGAACTGTTGAGATCAATATGAAGAAGACCAAGCCTGCCAGCCCCATATTGATGGTACATAAGGGCAAGGGAAAGGCCAAGGGCTCTAAGAAGACAAAGGTGGGACCTAAGTCACATCTCGAGCCCAAGTCTTCTGCACTGATGAAAAATAAGAGCACGATGAAGGAGGGGAAATGCCACCACTGTGGCAAGGCTGGTCATTGGAGGAGGAACTGTCCTTCTTACATTGAGGGTCTGCAGAAAATGAAGGGAGGTATGACTTCCGCTTCGAATATTTACGTTATAAAAATAAACCTATCTTCTCCTTCATCTTGGGTATTGGATACCGGATGTGGTTCTCACATTTGTACAAATGTGCAGGAACAGGGAAGGAGAAGATTGCTGAGTAAAGGGGATGTGGACCTGCGTGTCGGCAATGGAGCAAGAGTTGCTGCTGTGGCCGTAGGGGTTTACCATCTATCTTTGCCAAGTGGGCTTTTAATAGAACTAGATAACTGTTATTTTGTTCCGGCCATAACTAGAAACATTATATCCATTTCATGCTTGGACATGATTAGATTTTCTTTTATAATTAAGAACAACTTTTGTTCTATATTTAAGAATGATGTTTGTTATGTTGTAGTCCAATTGTTTGATGGTCTTTATTTTTTGAACTTGGACCATCTGATCTATAATGTAGAAAATAATAAAAGACTAAGAACAAATGACTCAAACCCTACATATCTCTGGCATTGTCGTTTGGGCCATATAAACGAGAAGCGCATATCCAAGCTCCATAAAGATTGACTTTTGGACTCATTTGATTATGAATCATTTGAGCGATGCGAATCTTGTTTGTTAGGCAAGATGACTAAAGCCCCTTTCACTGGTTATACTGAGAGGGCTGAGGATCTCTTGGGTGTTGTACATAGTGATGTATGCGGACACATGGGCTCCATGGCTAGAGGTGGGTATTTCTACTTCGTTAAATTTACTGATGATTTCAGTAGATACGGATATGTGTATCTTATGAAGTGCAAATCCGAGACCTTTGAAAAGTTCAAAGAGTTCAAGAATGAAGTTGAAAACCAGTTGGGTAAAAGGGTTCAAGCACTCCGATTTGATTGAGGTGGCGAATACCTGAGTCATGAGGTCCGTGATCATCTGAAAGAGTATGGTATTGTATCACAGCTCACTCCACCAAGAACACCACAACATAATGGTGTTTCTGAGAGGAGAAATCGTACTCTGTTAGACATGGTATGTTCGATGATGAGTCATGCAGACTTGCTTGTTTCTTTTTGGGGTTTTGCTTTAGAGACTGCTGCTATGACATTGAATCGCGCTCCAACGAAAACAGTTCTGAAGACACTATATAAGATATGGACTGGGAAACGTCCTAGTATGTCATTCATTAAAATTTTGGGCTGTGAGGCATACGCGCGATGTCAAATGCCTGACAAGCTGGAACCCAATTCAGATAAATGTTATCTGGTAGGATATCCTAAGGAAACGATAGGGTATTACTTTTACCTACCGTCCGAGGGCAAAGTGTTTGTCGTAAGGACTGGCGTCTTCTTGGAGAAAGAGTTCTTATCAAGAAAGACTAAAAAGGTAGAACTTGAAGAAGTTCAAGAACCACAAGTAGTGAATGAACCGGAATTGGATTCTGAGACAGGACTACAAGATGTTGTAGATAGAGAACCTATTCAAGAAACACAGGTCCTACGTAGATCTGGTAGACCTAGATTTGAGCCTGAGAGATATGGATTTCTCATGTCTCAAATAGGTAATGTGTTACTTATGGATCATGATGATGAACCAGCAACCTACCAAGAGGCTATGAATGGACCGTACTCCGACAAATGGCTTGAGGCTATGAAATCCGAAATGGACTCCATGTATGAAAACCAAGTTTGGAACTTGGTGGAACCACCTAAAGGGGTACGACCCATAGGGTGCAAGTGGGTCTTCAAGAAGAAGACCGACATGGATGGGAATGTACAGACATTCAAAGGGCGATTGGTGGCTAAGGGTTTCAAGAAAATTCATGGTATTGACTAGGATGAGACCTTTTCCCCTATTGCCATGGTTAAGTCCATAAGGATACTGCTTGCTATTGCTGCGTATTATTACTACGAGATCTGGCAGATGGATGTCAAAATGGCTTTCCTTAATGGAAACCTCCTTGAGGAAGTTTACATGACACAACCCGAGGGTTTTGCATCCCCAAATGAAGCCACTAAATTATGCAAGCTGAATAGGTCCATCTATGGACTGAAGCAGGCCTCTCGAAGTTTGAATCTTCATTTTGATGAGAAAATCAAAGAGTTTGTTTTCATCAAGAATGAAGATGAGCCTTGTATTTACAAGCGAATCAGTGGGAGCATTGTAGTCTTCCTGATATTGTATGTAGATGACATACTGTTGATTGGGAATGACATTCCTACCCTGAAAGTTATTAAGAGTAACCTAGGGAACTGCTTTTCTATGAAGGACTTGGGTGAAGCGACTTATATACTTGGTATTAAGATCTATAGAGATAGATCGAAGAAGTTGCTGGGTTTGACCCAGAGTACATACATCGAGGTGTTGAAGCGGTTCAACATGCTTGAGTCCAAGAAAGGATTTTTACCCATGTCTCATGGTGTGAATCTCTCTAAGGACCAGTGTCCAAAATCTTGTGAAGATAAGGACCACATGAAGTCGATTCCATATGCTTCGGCAATTGGATAAATCATGTATGCAATGTTATGTACTCGACCCGATGTCTCCTTTGCTTTTAGCATGACTAGCAGGTATCATTCAGACCTCGGTGAGTGTCACTGGATTGCAGTCAAGAATATCCTGAAGTACTTGAGAAGGACAAAGGATGTGTTCTTGGTGTATGGTGGAGAGGAAGAGCTCGTTGTAAATGATTACACAGATGCTAGCTTCCAAACTGATAGGGACGACTCAAAGTCTCAGTCAGGTTTTGTGTTTTGCCTTAATGGAGGAGCTGTGAGCTGGAAGAGTTCCAAGAAAGAGACAGTTGCTGATTCTACAACAGAGGCCAAGTATATCGCCGCAGCTAACGCAGCGAATGAGGCTGTATGGATTAGGAAATTCATCGGCGAGCTTTATGTAGTTCCTAGCATTGTTGGTCCCGTAGTTCTCTACTGTGATAACAATGGTGCAATTGCACAATCTAAGGAACCTAGATCCCATCAGCGCTCCAAGCACATACTTCGACGGTTCCATCTTATTCGTGAGATTGTCGAACGAGGAGATGTGAACATTTACAGAGTGCCGACTGAGGAGAATATTGTGGATCCACTGACAAAGCCTCTCGCGCAGAGAAAGCATGATGGTCATACTAGATCAATGGGTATACGATACCTAAATGATCAACTCTAGTGAGAGCCTTGTGGCTTGCATGTAAACATATATTCTATTGGCTGTTTATTGTTTATTCCTATGATGAATTGTGTACCAATGTTTTTCTTTTACAATTAATGACAAGTTCTTTTATTATGGTTTCTCTATGCGATAGTTAAATGTTAACATAGTAAATACCCTTAGAATGTTTGCTTCCATAGGACATCAAGTACGAGACTTGAATGTGAGAGCCTATAATTTATTTGAAGCATCATTCTTAAAAGGTCCCTGGTCTTTGTATCATCATAGAAACTAAGGGTGATGATGATACATTAAGACTAGCACGTGTGTTGACTGATGACCAGTTCTCATAGGTCATGATATTGTGATATCAAGTCATCATGTGGGTACTTGTTAATGAACAAGTTATACTGGACAGACCCAACCTGAGACTACTTTGTGGATTGTTATCTAATCGTGTCATGAGTAGGTCTCAATTTACAATGGTGTTGTGGTCCTTTGACCTGAAGTCACAGCATTCATCAAGTGAGGAAGAGCATGCTTTGATGCCATCTAAAGTCTTCCTTGAGAAAGGTTGATGATAAGGGTGGTTGTTGGGAACGTTACGAATCAATTGGGTGTATGTGTGTGAGCAGATATGGGATTTGTCCTCCTATATGACAGGAGTTGCATCCATAGGGCCCCTTGATGGAACTGGACTGAGAAATGTATGGCCATGCTTGGTTGGGTCAATATGTGATATTGGACTCACCATTCTCTGGAAGTCCGTTCTAGATCAAGAAACTTGGATTGAGCTATTATGAGGGTGACACGGTCCATGCCTCTAGTTCTTTCCGGATGTAAGGGATAAAGGGACAAAGACAACGCTGGGACATTGTTCATAAAGGCTTATGCATTATGAACTCTTATTGCTTGGGGAGCAATGATGCATTGCTAGATGCTGCTCATTGTTTGTGAGGTTTTTGGTTTGGTACTTTTAAGATCAAGTGGGAGACTGTTGGAGTTACCATGGTGATCTAAAAGTGGTCAAACATGTTATCTCACTACCAATACGATATGAGCCTGCAGGGTCGCACATAAGAGCCAGTGGAGATGTAAGACCCCTGTTTTTTTTTCTAACCACCGGGGTCTTAGCCCAGAACTGCCGCTTTGCGGTGGCACCGACTCATGGGAAGGTCGCCACTACAAAATGCCAATTCTGCCGGCCCTTTTCGATCGCAGAATAGAAGCATAATAAGTAAAAGCAAGTCCACAATAACCACATGTAAATGAATAAATCTCCACGAAGGGAGAGTCCACAATAATAATAATCAGAGTATAAAAAGGGGCTTGTGCCCAGTACATGTAATCCTCACTACAAGTCACTCGCGGAAGCAAAACTAAAACTAAGCGTCACCGTAACTGTCACTGAACCGAGAGCACCCAAGCTGGACTGGCCCAACTCCACCGACTCTGTACTCTGCTGGTACTGTATCTCTGGGTGCTTCTTCCTTTTCGGCCTGCCGTCGCCGCCTCGCGATCCACGTCTGCGTCTACGTCTTCGGCCTCCTGGCTGCTGAGCTTGTGGGGTCCCACCCATCAAGGGGTATTTGACCCGTGTATGTTCCGGCTGGTGACAATGGTAACACGGTCGCGGGGCCAACTCCGTCAGGAACTGCAATAGCGGTGACCCTTCCATATGGTACACCTAAAATGTTGTGATTCGAAAACCGTTAGTCATAAAGACTAAGCCCTATCATCCCCTTCCCCCATGGCTCCTAGGTACCGAGCGGAGAGGAATAAAGGAAAGGACATGAAGGTGGAGAGTAAGTCAAATAAACAGGTGACAGTGGACCTACGCTAGCAATTCTATAGTAAATAAGATAGAAACAGAAAGTAAGAAATGTAACCATAACTTATGCGTGGAAGCGCATAAGCCAAGGGATCTTTTGCAGGGCTCCCATCGTATAGAGTGTCCCATACCACTTATACGTTGGGGTGTCGGTTATCAAACAGCAAGGAATGGCAAGTAAAAGAAAGAACAAGAAATATAACCATTGATTTACAGGGATTACCCCTATAGACCAAGGGGTCGTTTTGCAGGGCCTATCGTATAAAACGTCCCATACCATTTTATACGTTAGGTGGCATGTTTATGCTATGACACACAATTATGCTATGAAATGCACAAGCAAGTGCAACACACCCACACGACTCTATGCGCACAGACCTTTAGTTCCCCTTGTTCGGGCGGCTAGCTTCACCCCCAGGAACCTCCGTTGTGGCAAATGGAGACAGTGAGTCGGGCTCCCCACTCCTAGGCGGGTAACCACACTACCAGGCCTAGCCCTTCCGTACGCCCCTAAAAGAACACAACCTAGAGTATCCGCGTACTTGTGCTGGCTGTACACACCAGGCTTTTCGCCGAGTCAACGTACCGCTGTCGGTGTGATCGATCGCCTAGTACCGATGACCCACCACTTATATGCACATGCAACCATGTCAAATATTATATTTGTACAAGTTCTTATATTACCGAGCCTCCAGCTCTCTAGGCTACTAAGCCTATACCAAGTCCCCGAGCATCCCGCTCCCTGGACTTCCAAATTACCAACCAACCATCGTCATTACTAGTAGGCCCTTAGACTATGGACCTACTCTACCCATTCCAGCCAATTTTTCTTCCTATGTGTACAAGTGTAGGTGTGAGGTACAACTATTATTAGGATTACTCTTGATCATTTTATTCCTAAGATTTAAGGTTAACCTTGGACTTCCCGAGGGTTACCCGGTGAAGGGCTCGCAGCGGTACTAGGAGCTATGATGGGGTGAATCCTAAAACTCCCTTTCCAAGGCACTTACTATACTTGATTGGTTCCCTTAACCCATTCCCTTCTCGCATTACAGTGGGCTATTCCTAGGGTAGCTTTGACTCTTCCTCTTCTCGGGGAGGACGGTCTTCCGTCGAACCCGAACACTACCTACCGCTAGTCAATCTCACCCCCCTACCCATCCTAACTTCCAATAATGAACTTGATTTAACTCATCCTGTCCAAACCAGCAAACTACTAGAAATTCCATCTCCAAGTTCATTACCCACTCTAGCTCCGCTTCTGCAGTTTTACTAAACGCAGACCGTCCTAATCTTTATGAGGTATGCAATGGGTGGTACTCCCAACTGTCTTTCAAATCCCATATAATATTTACTGGAGGTCTACCATGACCTAAATAGTCTAAATCCAGAAATTAATAATTTTCCTATTTCATTTGGCATTTAAGTTATTTATTCTAGGATCCCGACTGCCCTTGTATGAACATGAAGTGCACTAATTAGTCAATAATAAATCATCATAAAGTCAGTAAAAATCATATGAGACATTTAAACAGCAATTCCAAGTTTTGAGAAATTCCAGAGATGTTTATACCTATGTTTCCTAATTTATCATTTTAGGCCACTTTTACTATATCATGAAGGAAGTACTGTAAATATTTATCCAAAAATCCCAAGAAAATTATGTAAGCTATATAGTGACCTAAAACCATCATTAACCAAGTACCATAATTTTTCTCCATCATTGGACTCTGAATTTATTTAAAAGTAAGATACTAATTTTCATAACTTAATGAAGGAGGTACTGTTTTTATCCATCTAAAATTCCAGAGAAAATTACTAGATGACTATTATATTTTGAAACACCCACTGATCAAATTTCATAATTTTCCAATCAATAATTGAGCACTATTTGTATTTTTGACTGTATATCACATTTAGCACATTAAAGAATAAAGTACCCAAAATATTCAGATAAAATTTCCAAGAAAATTACAGAAGATATAGTATGCTATAAGATGTCCTAATCCAAGGTTTCATAATATTTCAGTGAACAGAAATTCCATAATCATCAAAATAAATATCTAGGGCACCATTAGAGTTATAAATGAAGTACTGTATAAATTAATCCAAAAATCTCAACAAAATTATATTATATCTACTTGGACCATAACCTCACTCTACCCAAATTTTTGCTTGATTTGTAGTTCATTTAATAGCTTAATAATTCAAATTAAGGTTGGTGACCTAAACTAGGGTTAGGGTTTTAGGTGGGCTAAAGGTCTCCAAATATCCTAAAATTTTGTCCAGAGAACTAAACTGGTCCTATGGTTCTCTCCACCAAATTTCAAGTCAGTCTAAGGTCATTTGACCCCATGACCTTCACAACCCTACAAATCCCCATTAAGGGACCTACCCTAGGGTTCTAGGGCTACCCTACACCAAACCGCTCCAAACTCCCTTGGAGGGTGTGTCATGCCCTAAGAAGTCAGTGACCAAAATATCAGCCCCTGTGGAAGCGATATGGCCACTCAAACACCAAGGGGGTGTTTGATCCTAAGTTATCCTATAAGGATCATCCTTGGGTTGAACCCAACCCTATTTAAAACATCTCCAAATGAGATGAAATTTTTACCAGAACCTTATAATAAACCCAGGGACCACTCACCAAAATTTGGTAGGGTTTGGAATTCATTTAGCCATCTAATTAATTTAAGCTAGGATTATTAAATTTTTCTAAAAACTATGGACAAACATTCTCCAAAAATTCTCATTTTTGGACAGCACCTAGATATAGGTAAGAATAGGCCACACACCAAATTTCAAGTCATTTTGATGACTAGATCGGAGTGGGGAATTTTTCTAAGGTCAAGACAGCCCTAGGGACAGACCTCACCGCAAAAGGTGCTGTGGTCTAACCAGGACTCTAAATCGAGTGAAATCAATTTTAAATTAAAGTGGACTTCAAGGGCTACTTTTTCTATGTTGACCATTTTTCCTGTAGGAGCCCCTAAGTATTTTTCCCAAATTATTTAATGTGACAGATAATTTCATACAGAAATTGTTTTAAAAATAGAAATTAATTCTCATGGCACTGTTCATCTTCTTCAACAGCCCGAAACCAAAAGCTTGAAAACTTAGTTTCCTGTAGCTTTTCCAAAGCTATTTCCCGGCCATCTAGCCATCTCCCTGGCCGTCCACCACCACCACCACCTCTGTTGAGGTGAGGACTACCGTTGGGCGGCGGCACGGCCGCCGGAGAGGCGGTTTCCGGCGAACCCGC
This sequence comes from Platanthera zijinensis, assembly GCA_039513925.1. NCBI lineage: Eukaryota > Viridiplantae > Streptophyta > Magnoliopsida > Asparagales > Orchidaceae > Platanthera > Platanthera zijinensis. The sequence continues at coordinate 153,871,022 of CM077078.1, read as the reverse complement.
CACCATGCAAATTTGAGAAAAGCATGGAAACGCTCACCCGATCCGGCTGTTTTGAGCTCGATATCTCTCCTAATGATTTCTAAGATATATACATAGAAGAAAGAGTAGAGGAGGACCTTATTCATGGTTTGACGGCGAGATGGACGTTGGACTGTCATGGCGCGGTGGTGGCGTCGTCGGAATTCTTCTACAGCACAGTAGGAGGCTCGAAACTTCAGGTAAGGGCTGGGAAACTTCATCCTTGAGCCTAAGGGGCCTTTTTAAAGCCGTAAAAAAGGAGGGAGGGGAAAGGTCTAACACTGGTGGCCATTAATATAACGTTTTGGTTTTGATGTTTGGACAGTTGAAACGCTGGAAAATGAAGAGGTGTTTGGACCAACATTTCCTTATTTATTTAAATAATTAAAGAAGGAAACGGCCCATAAATACTCCTGGTGTAACTTCCCATAATCAGAATTGATTACAATGTCGGTTACCGAAATTTCTAGTCTAGATTACGTTTCGGCCTTTGTCACGGGCGTGACACATAGGTCACGGGCGTGACAGGCCCGGATAGCCAATTCTAGGTTCGACGATCGTCGAACTGAGATCAACGATCATCGAAGGGTGGTCATGGGCGTGACACCTGGGTCACGGGCGTGACAGGCCCGTGTGGCCAATTCTGGGTCGACGACCGTCGAACTGAAATTGACGATCGTCGGCGTGGTCACGCCCTATGTCACGAGCGTGACATTGTGGGTCACGGGCATGACAGGCCCGTATAGCCAATTCTGGGTCGACGTCCGTCGAATTGAAATCGACGATCGTCGAACGTGGTCACGACCTTTGTCACGGGCGTGACATTGTGGGTCACGGGCGTGACAGGCCCGTGTAGCCAATTTTGGGTCGACGACCGTCGAATTGAAATCGACGATCGTCGAACGTGGTCACGCCCTATGTCACGGGCATGACAATGTGGGTCACGGGCGTGACAGGGTCATGATGTAAATTCCGCGCTCGGTGATCGTCGCGCTGAGATCGACGATCGCCGAAGGGGTCACGCCCTTGGTCATGGGCGTGACACCTGGGTCACGGGCACGACAGGGCCGGGTTGAAAATCCTGCACCCGACGATCGTCACCCTGGGATCGACGATCGTCGAAGGAGTCATGCCCCAGGTCACGGGCGTGATGGGTCGGTCACGGGCGTGACCAACCCGTGACCCGAAATCTCGGTCGATTGATCTCAATTTTTTTTAGGCTTCCTAAGGTTCTGTCACGACCAACCGACTCCTAGGGGCCTAGCCAGAAATGGGATGTTACAGGAGATGTTGGAACATTGACTATGTTGGTAAGGGTTACCAATCACCATTCAGAATGGGGTCGGGCAAACGTTGCCAAAAGAGGTTCGTCATGAGTCGTCGAGTATGACTCGTCGACTAAGGCTGAGTCGTCAAGTATGACTCGGCGACTAAGGCAAAGTCGTCGAGGTTCGTCGAGAGTCGTCGAGTATGACTCATCGACTAAGGCTGAGTCGTCGAGTATGACTCGTCGACTAAGGAAAAGTTGTCGAGAGTCGTCGAGTATGACTCGTCGACTAAGGCTGAGTCGTTGAGTATGACCTGTCGACTGAGGCAAAGTCGTCGGGAGTCAAACTGCTGATTCTCGCCGATTCTGCCTGCTGATTCTCGCCGATTCTACCTGCTGATTCTCGCTGATTTTGCCTGCTTATTCTCGCCGAATCTGGGTCTGATTCTCGCAGACTGATTCTCGCCGAACCTGGAGGTTATTCTCGGCGAATCATTCTGAATCACTATTTCACTGTGGTCTGCGGATAGCGATTTTAGCTAGGTTTATTTATGCTTTGGGTATAAATAGACACTTAGGTTTTTGAGCGGAAATGAAGAAGATTTTCCCCGACCCGACGAAAGAGTTTCGCCGATTTCGCCGGCGGAAGTGTTCCGTCGACGGAAGAGTTACGCCTCCGCCGATCGCTCGCTCTGCCGACCTCCTCCTCTTCGGCGATTGTCGCGGGTGTTGCTCCTCCTGGAACGGACCTAGCAGTCCATGGAAGTGCAAGGTGCGGTTGATCTCCTTCCCGACCCTTCGTGCAACAAAGCTCGGTGTTCTCCTGCTCGTGTGGATTTCTGCAGAGACGTGGACATTATTCCACATAGAACTCGCCACTGACAAGGACTCAAAGCTTGGAGCATCTCCGTTGAGTTGTGACTCAACGCCGCTAAGGTAAATTTTGTCCTAGTTGTTTGTTAACTCCTTGATTCAACTTTCATTTCCCGATCCCATCACTTTTGGGTTGTTCTTGATGTTTTATTCCTTTCGCTGCATGCACAAGCATTGTGCCATCCTCATAGAGAAACCGAACAAGTAGATAGGACATTGTTCACTAGAAATCATAAGGTTAAAATCTTATTAGTATAAATTTATGTAGATGACATTATTTTTGGTTCTTTTTATTCCAAACTATGCAAGAGGTTCTCGGACCTAATGCATTCTGTTGGAACCCCTAGGTGATTTGGGCTAGGTTGTCTTCTTAGGTTGTGACCCATGTTGTATAGAAGGGTCAAATTTTCTGTGTTTCTTAAGTCTAGGCCATGTCCTTAGAGTCAATAGTACAATGGATCAGCCTCCATCACTGCCATAGATTCAAGACTTAGAGAAATCAAGATTTCGAGAAAGTGATCTACGTTCGTCGATCTCAGGTCGACGGTAGTCGTACTCAGCTCGACTAACTCAGAGATAGACTTCTCTTAACAGAGTTCGACGAAATCTATTCTCAGGTCGACTAATACTTCATCTCTCAACGCCAAAGATCACTCAGCGCCAAAATGGACTCAGCGACATAATTTACTCAAAGCCAAAGCTGTTCTCAGGTCAACGAACGTAGAGCACAGAACAAGAAGATTTCGTTAAGCAGTAGTCAACTATTCAGAGTTCGACGATCGTGTAACTCAGCTCAACGAATTCTGTCTTCTGGTCGACGATTCTAGACTAAGTTATTTTCTTCCTTCTGTTCCTATTATATTGCAGTAATTCCTGTGTAATAAATGCTCTAACATTCTCTGAATATTACCATTAGACAGAGCATTAATTACGGTCTTCATCAGGATTATTGCCTGCCATTTTTCCAATGAAACAGTTGGGGAAAGTAATCAATGCCGTGTAATTCTCAACGTCATCAGCATTGATTACATGAGTAATTTGAAAATTCAAATGGTTGTCGACAAACCAATGAGTAAAAGATTTCTGCTAAAAAGAATACACACGAAATAAACAAGATAGAGAGATAGAAAATCTTCTTCTTCTTCATCTGTTCTCAGTCTGCTCCAAGGCTTTCCCAGAGACAAACTTTCTTATCAGTCTAAAAGCCTGTTGTTGAGCAATCATCAAAGCTGAAGGCCTACACCATTGAACAAAACTTCCACTCCTGAACCATTCAAGATCTCAGGGGGATCTTTGACAACAAATAAGAATCCACACAGTCTTCTCATTTTTACTTGAGAAAAGAAGACTTACATCACTCTCTCTTTCCCACCTCTGTACAGGGTTTTAATTCCCTTCAAAATTATTCTGGTTGCAAGTCTCCTTCCAAAAGACTTGTGTTGGTTTTTGAGCACCTGATCAAAAGCTCTCTGGTGAAAGTCACCTGATCAAAACCTGTAGTGGATTACTACCAAGGGTGGTAGAAGAGTGGATGTACCCAGTTTGGGGAACCACTATAAATTTCTTGTGTTGTCTGGTTGCTCTTTCTTTTCTGTTCTTGCTATGGCTGTATTAGTTAGATATTCTGTGATCTTCGATTTACTTTAATCTGTGATAGTTAGACATAGTTGTTAAAGGTAAAGATAGTAAATTGTTAAAGAAATTTTTTATAAAACACACAGATACACTCTATTCACCCCCTTCTTGAGTATATTAGATCTAACCCTAACTTTCAATTGGTATCAGAGGAGGTTCTTTTAGTTGTATAAGCTAACCCTTGAACCAAAGATCCTAAGTTAGATCTGTTCTCTTACATCTTCTAGATATATACAGCATGGCACATAACAAAGAATATGCAAGCACCAGACCTTCAGTGTGTAACTTGTCCAAGTTCACACTCTGGAAGGCAAGAATTAGCCCTTACATGAATTCTATTAATGAGGATATATTTAATTCCATCTTAACATGACCACCAGCTCCAGTGGCTTCAACCTCATCAACTTCAACAGACATGAGTGCAGTTCCACCCCATAGATGGACAGATGCACAGAGAAATGAAAAGATAGCTGATGCCAGAGCCATGAACATATTGGCTCAAACAATGCCAGATGAGATATTTCAAAAGGTTGCTGAGTGCCCATCAGCCAAGGACATTTGGGACTCCCTGAACCAGATGGTGTCTGGATCAGCAGATGAGAGGAAGGATAGAAGATCCAACCTCATCACTCAATAGTAAAACTTCAAAAAGGATAAAGCTGAAACAGTGGAAGTGATGTACAAAAGACTCAGCTTTATTATCAGTGAGCTGAGGACTCTAGATAAGGAAATCACTTTGACTGAAGTGAATGACAAGATCCTCATGTGCTTCCCCAGAACATGGGATTCAAGAATCTGGCCCATCAGAGAAGCCAGAAGCACAATAGAGATCTCAAATGAAGCTCTACTAGGAAAGCTAAAGTCCTATGAGCAGCTGATAAAATCAAGGGAAGCAGTAGCTGAAGTAAAGACTCCTACACCAACTAGGAAAGAGCAAAACATAGCTTTCAAAGCTGCAGGAGACTCTGAATTCATTCCTGTGAATGAATAATTGATGAGTCTCTTTTCCAAGAGATTCTTTAAGATGGATAGAAAAGATTTTAGAAGGAAACCATCCAAGTATGAAGACAAGCCAAGGTATAACAAAACACCATCTAAAGAAGTAGTGTGTTTTGGCTGTAGGAAACCTGTGCATTTCATCTCTGAGTGCCCAGAAGTTTTGAAGAAGGATAGAAGAAAGGAGGGTGACTCAAGGAAGAGTCACTACAAAAATCCTTCCTCAAGCAAACATAAGAGGAAGGACAAGGGGTTTGTTGATGAGTCATGGAGTTACACTGAAGAAGAGTCAACCTCCTCCAGCTCCAGTGAGGATGAAGAAGAGTAGAAGGCCAAAGAAGTTTGCCTCATGGCTATTGAGACAGGCAGTAGCAGATCAGATGCTAATGAGTCTTAAGATGAAGAGATCTTATCAGCTTAGGATCAGGTAATAACCTCTTATGATTTTGAATCAGAAGAATTCAAATCTGAATTTAAACTATTATGTTTAGACCTAATAGGATCTGAGAAGGAAATCAAACTTCTCAGGAAAAAACTATTAGAACAAGAAAGAGTCATTACTGATAATTAAAAATTAACAGAAGAATTAGACCTAGCTAATCAACAAATAATGTTCCTAAAATTTGAATTAAGTAAGACTAAGGAACTAGAAGAAACCTTAAATGGTAGAAGTTTACAACTAATAGACATAACTAGCACAGTCAATACAAGATCTAGTAATAACAAACTAGGATTAGGAGCCTCATCTAGTGAACCAATCCTTATTCAGAAAAATCAACTATCAAAACCTATAAGTTTTATTTCTGAAAATGGCAAGAATAATACTGAACAAGTAGAGAAAGTCAATGAAGTGCTTAAACAACTAGACCTTAAGTAAACGAGTCAGAAAAACAAAAACAAAAAAATATTACTATGTTCAGCAAATTTTGTCGAACTCAGAACGATGAAATGGGTATAGTTCGTCGAACTTAGAACGACGAACTATGAACGCAAATAATAATGTAATCTATTTTTCGAACTGGGATCAACAAAACCAGTATGTTACGTCAACAAGAGATCGATGTTTTTGGGGCTCTGAGAATGGATACTTCCATTCTTCGAGCAGAGATCGAAGAACTCAATCCCGATCATCGAGCTCAGGTTGACGAACATACAAAGATTTATCAGATCGAGTTGATAACACGAGTAATCTAAAAACTAATAAATCCTTTAATCCCTTTAGTCAATGGGTCATACCTCCTAGAAGATATCATCCCAAAGGCTATAAAGATGACCTGAATGCTCATATATTTCCAGTTATTCCTATGTAAATCAACAAGGAACAACTAAGTGTTATACTTGCAGATGAAGACCTATCCAGCATATAATCAACACTGGTATCTGGATAGTGGCTGCTCCAAGCACATGACAGGCAACAAGGACAACTTAATTGACTATAAGTCCAAGCTGGAACCAAAGGTCATCTTTGGTGATTCAAATTGCGGCCAAATAGAGGGATATGGCAAAATCAAGATTGGAGCTGTAACTTTCAAGAAAGTTGCATATGTGAGTGGACTGAAGCACAATCTCATCTCCATAAGCCAACTCTGTGATGAAGGTTATTAGGTATCATTCAACTCTGAATCCTGTACTATTACCTCAAGAGAAAACAAACCAGTTTTAATTGGCAGTAGACAAGGAAACATATATTTAGTTAATTTCCAGTCTATTACTTCAGATATATGTCTGCTTAACTTTGTTAGTAGTCAAAATGACTTATGACATAAGAGATTAGGACATGTAAATCTGAAAAATATTGCTAGGCTATCTAAGGACAACCTTGTGAGAGGTTTACATTCTGGCCCCTACAAGAAGGAAGGCCTCTGCAGGGCTTGTTAACTAGGAAAGCAAACTAAATCTAGTTTTAAATCCATTAATAAGAGTGATTCACCTAGGATTTTGTACTTACTACATATGGACCTTTTTGGCCCTGTTGCTGTACAAAGCCTAGGAGGGAAGTCTTATACCTTAGTGGTTGTAGATGACTTCTCAAGATTCTCTTGGGTTTTCTTTTTGAGAGCAAAGTCAGATACTTTTCAAGTTCTTACATATTTTCTCAAGAACATACAGATTGAGTATTCTACTCAACTTGCATTGATCAGAAGTGATCATGGCACTGAGTTTGAGTCTCTTCTTATGCTAGAGTTCTGTAGGAAATAAGGTATAAGACATCGCTTCTCAGCTCCTAGAACTCCTCAACAAAATGGGGTAGCCGAAAGGAAAAATAGAACACTCATTGAAGCTTCAGGCACATTACTTGCAGATACTTACATTCCTATATCCTATTGGGGAGAGGCAGTGAGCACAACAAACTATGTCCTGAACAGAAGCTTGATACACAAACTAAAACATAAGACCCCATATGAATTGCTCAAAGAGAAGAAACCAATAATTAACTATTTTAAAGTTTTTGTTGTATATGCTATATTCATAAAAATGACAAAAAGCACATTAGAAAGTTTGAAGCAAAGGCTGCAGTGGAAATCTTTCTAGGATATTCCCAAGTCAGCAAAGCTTATAGGGTTTTTAATAAATCCACATTGAAAATAGAAGAATCCATGCATGTTATATTTGATGAGACTAACATGTTTTATAAGGAGAAAGAGATTTCTACCAGAAACCCCTTGCAGGTAAACAACTTGTGTGAGAAATTAGATGAATTGAAATTTACATCCCACTCTTCTCAAAAAGCTAATGAAGAAAGTGATGAAGAAAATCTTGATGCAGTTGAACTCCCCCCAATAACAGAAGTAATTCCACAAGAGGAATCCTTCCCAAATATTGTTGCTGAACCAACTCCACGTACTAATCTTGTCACACTGAGGGATCATCCCAGATCCCAAGTGATTGGAGACATAACAGTAGGTGTACAGACAAGGAATAAACTTAACCAGGACTTGATGCATGCTTGTTTCCTCTCTCAAATTGAGCCTCAATCCATATCTGATGCAGAGCAAGATACCCACTGGATCATTGCGATGCAAGAAGAGCTCAATCAGTTTGAGAGATGCAGGGTTTAGGATTTGGTTCCAAGACCAAAAGACTACCCTGTCATTGGAACCAAATGGGTATTCAGAAATAAGCTTGATGCCCAAGGTGTTATTGTTAGGAACAAGGCTAGGCTTGTTGCTCAAGGGTATAGACAAGAGGAAGGGATTGACTATGATCAAACCTTTGCTCCAGTTGCCAGGCTAGAAGAAATAAGGATATTTTTGGCCTATGCTTCATTCAAAAAGTTCAAGGTCTATCAAATGGATGTGAAGAGTGCCTTCTTAAATGGGGAACTTAAAGAAGAGGTTTATGTTGAATAGCCTCCAGGTTTTATTTCTCCAATTCATCCTTCTTTTGTGTTTAAGTTACACAAGGCTCTCTATGGTTTAAAGCAAGCTCCAAGAGCTTAGTATGAGACCTCAGCCAGCTTTTTATTAGAGCATGGTTTTTCAAGAGGCATAGTTGATAGGACTTTGTTTACAAAATTGTATCATGATAAAATACTGTTAGTGCAAATATATGTAGATGATATAATATTTGGCTCTACTGATCCCAAATTATGCAAGAGATTTTCTGATCTAATGCATTCAAAATTTGAGATGAGTAGCATGGGTGAACTTTCTTACTTCCTTGGTCTCCAAGTGAAGCAGCTCCCTGATGGCATCTTCATTTCCCAGGCTAAATATGCCAAAGAGCTTATAAAGAAGTTTGGGATGGCTGATGCCTCAGCAAATAAAACACCCATGCCTACTAATGCTGTACTAGACTCTGATGAACATGGGAAACCTGTGTATCAAAAACTATATAGGGGCATTGTTGTATCCCTACTATACCTTACAGTAAGCAGACCTTATATTATGTTTGCTACATGACTTTGTGCTAGGTTCCAGGTGAATCCTAAAGAATCTCATCTAGTTTTTCTAAAACGAATTTTGAGATATATAAATGGTTATCCTAGTCTAGGTCTCTGGTATCCTACTGAGTCAGAGTTTGAGTTAACTTGATACTCAGATGATGACTTTGCTGGATGTAGAGTGGACAGAAAAAGTACCTCAGGAACTTGTCAGTTCCTTGGTATGAGATTAGTGTCTTGGTTTTGCAAGAAGCAGTCATCTGTGTCTACATCAACTGCTGAAGCAGAATATATTGCAGTTGATAGTTGCTGTTCCCAAATGCTGTGGATGCAAAACCAACTACTGGACTATGGTCTCAACTAAAATAATTCAATAGTATTATGTGATAACACAAGTGTTATAGCCATAGCACAAAATCAAGTTCATCATAGCAGAACTAAACATATAGATATTAGGCATCATTTCATTAGAGAGTGTTGATGTATAGACCTGGGCGGACATGCGGCTAATGTTGGCGGTCTGGTGGCCGGGCGGTCAGCCCGGCTAATCTGGCGGTTTGGTAGCCGGGCGGTCTGGCGGTTTGGTTGCCAGGTGGTCTGCCGGCTAATCTCTGGGATCTCGGTGGTCGGCTGCGTGTTCTCTGATAGTGACCGGGCGGTTAGTTCCTACTAACCGCACGGTTAGGCGGTCTCCTTGGCGGTTTGGCGGTTAGCTTTGTAGATGATGTCTTTTGTATTTTTAGTCCCACATTGGGTATTTGTATTCTCTCCCATCTCCTCCATTCTATATAATGGAGGCCATACCTTTGTAATAGATACCTTTTTCTGATAATAAAATTTCAGTTATACCCGTTCCGGCTTGTTTCTAGTTCGTTTCTTACATGGTATCAGAGGACCCGATCTAGTCCTCCTGATTGTGTTTTCTTCTGTCCGTGCGACCTCTGCCCTCTCTCCGCGGCCTGTCTTTCAGCTCGCGCAAGCTCTCTTCTCCAGTGGATTCTTCTATCCTCCTCTTCTGTTCGCGCGGTCTGTCTTCTAGCCGCCCGACTTCTCTCCCTCTGTTTGGTTCTGCGGCTTGGTCGTGGCTTCTCTGGCCGCTGGTGTTTGCCATCGTGACCGCTGCAGATATTTTTCTTCCTATCCGCGCGATTTCTCTCTGCTCGCACGAGTTCTGACTTGTTTGGGCGGCCTCTCTGCCCGCCACGGTTTGTTTTTTGTTCGCGCGGTCTTCTTGCTCTCTCTATCCGCGCGGCTTCTTCTTCTTCTTCCCGCCCAGTTTCCCTTGTTACCCGATGCGGTCTCTCCTCCTAACCGCGCGACCTCTCTTCCAGGATGACCAATTCTCATGGCTCCACCTCGTCTACTGTCGTTGTTCCACCGCCTCCTCCTCCTCCTCCTGCTTCCGGGAATCTTGGCACCGTCTCTAAGCTGTTGGGGCCCAATTATCCCGACTGGAGTGTCTCCTTCACTTTTCTTCTCCGCTCTCAGCGCAAGCATCATCATCTTACCGATGACCCTCCCCCTGCGGACTCTGCCCAGTTTACTGACTGGGATGCGAATGATGCGCTGGTTCGTACTTGGCTGGCGAACAGCTTGTCTGATGAATGTCTTCCTGTAATCCGTCACGATGAGACGGTAAAACAAGCTTGGAATCACTTGGCCGCTCTCTACTCCAAGGGGGGACAAACATCTCGCATCTATACCCTTTACGCGGATCTCTTTGCTCGCCAGTCCATGTCCCCTCCTGCAGCTTACCAACAAGTCCAAGCCCTTGGAGCTGAGATTCTACAACATCGCCCTCTCTCGGCAGATGTGGTCACTCAGCTGAAGCACTTCCAGGAGCTCCTAGTGGTCTGTTACCTTCTGCGGCTTCCGGACTCATACGATATGATCCGGCAGCAAATTCTTGGCGAGGCCGAGTCTCCGACCCTGGATGCTACTGCTGCCCGCATCGCCGCTGTTACCTCTCTGCTCCAACGCCCCTTGCTTGCCGCTCCTCCGGCTCCGGATGCCTATGCCCACCAGGCTCATCGTGGTGGATTTAGTGGTCGTGGTAACCACTCTGGAGGGCGTGGCCCTTCTCGCTACCTCTGCACTCATTGTGGCCGCCCAGGACACTTAGTTGACCGCTGCTGGACAAAGCATCCGCATCTTCGTCCCGCTGGTGATACTCCTCCTTCTTCCAAGCCATCTGCCTCCGTGGCCACGACTTCAGGTAGTGCCCACGTGGTTACCCAAGGTAAATGGCTAATCGACTCTGGCGCCACTAATCATATGACGGGCAATCCTCAGTGCTTTTCTCTCCTAGAAACACATGATCGGTTGCCCCCTATTCTCGTTGCGGATGGTTCTCCCTCTCCGGTGCATGGAACGGGCATGGTTCAAGTTATTCCGTCCCTTCGCCTGGCGGATACTCTTTATGTGCCCAAGTTTCCGTGCAATTTATTGTCGGTTACTTCTCTTTGCAAGCAACTTCAGTGTTCGATAACATTTACTCCTTCTTCTTGTTCGTTTCAGGACCCGGACTCCAAGCGGACGTTTGCTACTGGGACTGAGAGGGGCGGTCTCTACTTCCTTGATGATGTATCTGCTCTTACCGTCTTCTCTCCCGCTTCTATAGATCTTCTTCAGTGGCACCTTCGCCTGGGGCATCCTCCCTCGCGTCTCATCCACCAGCTGTTTCCTCACCTCCCTCAGCAGGACTCTCCTCTCCACTTTGATGCCTGTCAACTGGGCAAGCATCACCGTTCCCCCTTTCCTCCTAAGCAAGGTCGTGGCTCTTCCAAGCCCTTCGACCTTATTCACTCGGATGTTTGGGGACCTTCCCCTACCCTTACCATCGGGCGTGGAAGTTCCTATTTTGTAACCTTTATTGATGATTATTCTCGCTGTACGTGGGTGTATCTCTTAAAGGATCGCTCCGAACTTTTTTCTGTATGGACTTCATTTTATTATATGATTAGAAATCAATTTGATGCTTTTGTCAAAATTTTTCGCTCTGATAATGCAAAAGAGTATCTGAGTAGTGATTTCGCTTCTTTCTGTACGCAACATAGCATCATTCATCAAACTAGCTGCGTCTATACCTCCCAGCAAAATGGGGTGGCGGAACGTAAAAACCGTCACCTCCTCGATGTCGCTCGCACTCTCATGACGCAGATGCATGTTCCTCGTAGCTATTGGGGCTACGCGGTCCTCATCTCCTGCTACCTCATCAATCGCATTCCCTCTACCGTCCTCAAAGGCAAAACCCCTTTTTCCATCCTCTATCCCTCCAAGGACCCCTTTCCCTTACCACTCCGCATTTTTGGGTGCACTGCCTTTGTTCATAGCCCTGCCGCGACTCGCGACAAATTGTCCCCTCGTGCTACGAAGTGTATCTTTTTGGGTTACTCCACAACTCAAAAAGGTTACTGCTGCTTTGACCCTGTTCATCGCAAGCAGTTCGTCTCGGCGGATGTGACATTCTTTGAGAATGCCGCCTACTTCTCTTCTGATCTCCCACAGGTCGATGGATCGAACCTCCCTCTTTCTCCTACCGACTCGACCTCTCCACCCATTCTCTCCACCACATCCACTTCTCTTGAGCTTCCTCCATCACCACCTCCACCAGCCGCTCCTTCTCTTGATCATGATCCTTCTCCCTCGTCCCCTCGGCCGTCTCTCTCTTCTCCCGGGCCAGCTATCTCCGCCACGGATGCACCGGCGACTGAGGAACTCGAGGACCTGGAGCTGCCCATTGCCCTTCGTAAAGGGGTTCGGACGTGCACCCAGCACTCGCTGGCAGCTGTTATTTCTTATAATCAGCTAACACCTTCTCGCAGGGACTTCGCCCTAGCCATCTCTGCGACTACCACACCTCGCACCTACCAGGAAGCCCTTGATATTCCTCACTGGAAGGCTGCCATGGATGACGAGATTGCTACTCTCTCTGACCGGGGCACTTGACCCTTGTGCCTCCTCCTTTTGGCACGGATGTGGTTGGTTGTCGCTGGGTGTTTGTTGTCAAGTTCCGTCCTGATGGCAGTGTGGACCGGTACAAAGCCCGTCTTGTTGCAAAAGGGTTTACTCAGACCTATGGTGTTGATTACTTTGACACGTTCTCGCCAGTTGCTCGCCTCAGCACCATTCGGGTCCTTTTATCGGTAGCGGTCAACAAGGATTGGCCTATTTCGCAGTTGGACGTCAAGAATGCCTTCCTTTATGGTGACCTTCACGAGGACGTCTACATGGAGCAACCTCTTGGGTATGTTGCTCAGGGGGAGACTCAAGTATGCCGGTTGAAGAAGGCCATCTATGGCCTAAAGCAAAGTCCCAGGGCGTGGTTCGATAAGTTCAGTAGCATCGTTGGGGCTATCGGTTTCACCAGGAGTTCGGCTGATCACTCCTTGTTCATTCGCAAGACATCTTCGGGTCTGGTTGTGCTAGCTGTTTACGTGGACGATATTCTTCTCACTGGCGACGATCAAGCTGGTGTAGCCTTGACGAAGGTCCATCTCCGCCAACACCTAGTCACGAAGGATATGGGCTCTCCAAAATACTTCTTGGGAATTGAAATCTCTCGAAAACCGGGTTCCTTGGTTCTCTCCCAACGGAAGTATGCTCTTGATTTGTTGAAAGAGGCAGGGTTGACGGGTGCTAAACCTGCACGGTGTCCCATGGCCCCTGGAGAAGACAAGACATGGACAGACGAATCACCTCCTCTATTGGATACTACGAGGTATCGACGTCTTGTTGGCAAACTCATCTACCTTACGGTGAGCAGACCAGACATCTCCTATGCAGTGGGAAAGGTCAGCCAGTTTATGTAGTCGCCTAGGGAATGTCATCTTCAATCTGCTCTAAGGATATTGGAGTATGTGAAGTCCGCACCTGGGAAAGGTCTTCTCTTTCAGAAAAACGGTCACCTAAGAGTTGAAGCGTACTCCGACGCTAGCTATGCAGACGACAAAGGGGATCGCAAGTCTACTTCCGGATTTTGCATGTTTGTTGGAGGAAACTTGGTTAGCTGGAAGAGCAAGAAGCAGTCAGTCGTCTCCAGGTCTAGTGCGGAAGCAGAATATCGCAGCATGGCATCAACCACGTGTGAGTTAAAATGGTTGCGGGCTCTCATGCTGGATCTAGGAGAGGTCTATAACTATCCTCTTCCCATGTTCTGCGACAACAAGGCTGCGATCTACATTTCCAAAAATCCGGTATTCCATGAGCGAACAAAGCACATAGAGGTTGATTGTCACTTCATTCGAGAAGAAGTGTTGAAGAACCAGATTTGCACTCCGTTTGTTACCTCGGAGAAAGAGCTGGCAGATATATTCACAAAACCTGTGTCCGCCTCTTTCTTCCACATTTGCAGCAAGCTAGGCATGATTGACATCTATGCTCCAGCTTGAGGGGGAGTGTTGATGTATAGACCTGGGCGGACAGGCGGCTAAGGTTGGCGGTCTGGTGGCCGGGCGGTCAGCCCGGCTAATCTGGCGGTTTGGTAGCCGGGCGGTCTGGCGGTTTGGTTGCCAGGCGGTCTGCCGGCTAATCTCTGGGATCTCGGTGGTCGGCTGCGTGTTCTCTGATAGTGACCGGGCGGTTAGTTCCTACTAACCGCACGGTTAGGCGGTCTCCTTGGCGGTTTGGCGGTTAGCTTTGTAGATGATGTCTTTTGTATTTTTAGTCCCACATTGGGTATTTGTATTCTCTCCCATCTCCTCCATTCTATATAAGGGAGGCCATACCTTTGTAATAGATACCTTTTTCTGATAATAAAATTTCAGTTATACCCGTTCCGGCTTGTTTCTAGTTCGTTTCTTACAGAGAGTGTGTAGACAAAAATAAAATTAATCTTGTCTATATCTACACTGATTTACAAAGAGCTGATATCTTCACCAAACCTCTGGATGAAAGAAATCATTTGTTCTTCATAAATCAGCTTGGAATGATAAATGGAGAAGAATTAGTTTAACCTCTATCTACACTCGACAAATTTATCAAAGTTTGGCGAACCGAGATCGATGAACTGGGGGAAGTTTGTGAGATATTCGTTGAACGAAGATCGACGAACTCTCTGTGTGAAGTTAGTTTCATCAAACTGAGATCGACGAACCTACTTCAGAAAACTTTCGTCGAACAAAGATAGACGAAATGTCTTCAACCCTTCAGACTGAGATCGACGAATCATTTAAGTCCAAATTATTTCGTCGACCTCAGATCGAAGACCTATTCATTTTTCATGGAACGGAGTCTGTCGGTTCATATTCAGGAAAACACTATATTTAGGTTTTCTTCGACCTCCGTCCCGCGCCTTCAGGTCTCTTGCACTTGATCTTCGACTTTTGTTGCAGGTATTCTCATGGCGATCCCCGCAGGCTCTCTTGTAGCAATGAAGTTTGATACAAGATTTGATTTAGATTTCGAGTCCTTCCCATACTCTGATCCTGTATTCGTGAACATTCTGCAAATTCTAGAAGACAAACATCTCAAGAATCTACTATCAACACGCATCAAAATCTGTGGAACATAGATCAGGGAATGGTCTATACATCTACCACGGAGGAGAACGTGATGACAAGGACTATCACTGATAATGCCATCTCCCTCACTCCCGCAGTTTTAATTAAAATATTTGGATTACATATTGGTGAGGAGGAATTAGAAATAAAAACTGAAGAGTTTGATATGATGCTGAACATCATGGGTTATTCAGGAGAAACCCCACAAAAACTGCTTAAAAAGCATTTATATGTTGAATATAAGTTCCTTGTAGATATTGTAGAGAAAGTGCTGCTAGGAAAGCACTCTGCACATGATTACATTACCAGGCATCAATTTCTGGTTATGTGTGTAATAGTAAACAAGAAAGCCATTAACTGGGCTCAAGTTTTGTTTGATCTCATCAAAAATAAGAATAATAAAAAGGAGGTATGTTTTGGAAGGATCCTTGGGATCTTCCTCAAAGAAAAGGCTGCCGGATCCCTCGTCTCCCCGACCATATCCATTAATGCCTCAAAGAGACTTACCTATGCTCTTTTTGGCAAGTGGGAGAGGATGGTTACAAAGACAACCAAGGCTCCTTCCTCTTCCACCAGAGCTTTTGAAAATACAAGGGCTGTACTAGCCACTTTCCAGCCTACTGAAGTGGACCATCCATCTCTTCAATCACATTTACCAGCCACTCACATTCAAACTCCATCTCAGCCTCAAGCTTAACAAACTCCAGCCTCCACTTCTATTCTAATACATACCCCTACACCACCAGCTTCTCCAATTCCTTCTTCCCCTACCCATATTCCATCCAATTCTCCCTCTCCTAGGGCTGATACATCCATCCCTACTCATCCCCAATCTCCTCTTCCAGCTCATCTTGCTGATATCCCCTTCTCCACTCTCTCTTCTATCCCATCCTTCAATTTACTCTCAACTCCTCTGAACACTCCTTCTCCTCAACAATCTCCTCAATAGGACCCCCTTCCAGACACCTCCAATCACCCATCTCCTCCAGCAACTATCATAACTACCTCTATACCCTCTCAACCACCTCCTACCCAAACATCTCACTCCACCTCTTTGAATCCCTCTATCATCCAACCACTTCTTCAGCTTTTTAAGCCTATCCCCCAAACCATCATTGCAAAAGATATTTACCCTCTGTCTATCTCCATATCATCTCTCTCTGCTCAAATTTCTTCCCCCACCTCTACCCTCTCTTCATCTGGGGGTTTGGCATCAGTGCCTACTGAAACCAGGCAGGGGAAGATATTTAATGATTAAGAAGCAGCAGTAGATCAAGCAGCAGCAGGAGGAACAAATGTTTGCATGGAAACAGATTTACTGAATTTTCTTGATACTAATATGGAATCAGATGATATAGAGATAACTAATTCAGTAGCATATGTAGATAATCAATGTACAGATATTATAGTATCCAATGCTCAAGAGAACAGCTTGCCAGAAGTTCTGCCTCGAAGGATCTACTTTATTAAATCTAAAGTAAATCTACATACTTTACTGAAGATCTTTGTATCTTATATTCAGTTCTGCCTCTCCTTTCCCACTCAATCATCCAGAGCAATAGTATGCTATACCTCCCCTGCAAGTTTAGAAGTATTAGACATTATAAAGAAAACTTTGATACCTCCTCTAGTGGCATTATATGAACAAAGATCTAGCCCTCCTGGGCCAACTTTTGTCATGGATAATACTCCAATGCCTGATTTAGATGATCTGATCATGGCTGATATTAAAGAAGAGAACAGGGCAGCTGCTGTGAGCTCTGTCTTGAGAAGTCCTCTAGATCCTTTACAGCATAAAGAATCTTCCAAATCTGCAGAGCTTTTAAAAGAGATAGATGCAATATATGACAATCCTCAACAACAATCTGATGATGATGATGATGATGTTGACCCTGATGAAGATCCAAAGGGAAAGAAAAAGCAAGCCTCAAAGAAAAGGAAAGCTCCACCTCCACCTGCTCCCAAACCTGGAAATACCAATGATACACCATACTATATCCTACAAAACATAACTCCATACAAGTGTATGCCAGCATGGATGTAGCTATCTAAAAATGAACAGAAAGCAAGGAAGAAATTATGAGGTATTCTCCTCCCCCACAAAGGTTCAGAAGAGATCCTCCTCCTTCTCCTCCTCCAGCTGCAGTAGCCTCAGGAATCTTGTCTTAGAGCTCAGAAGGATTCACTAAACCTACTCTCACTAAAACTTATCAGAGACAGGGAAGACCCTCTCATTTTTATGGAGACAGTCAGCACAAACAGAGACATCAGTCAGTTCAATAGTTTATTTCTGAGCTAACATTTTCCCCTCCTCCATCCCCTGGCAAAGCTAATAGCCCTGAAGAACTTCCAAATCCAGCTTATGATCCTAAAGCTAGTCTAACTACAAGAATTGCTAGATTCAAGGAATCTGTGTCTCTTTCTCAAATCAGGCAAGCTAGAGAAAAAGGCCAAGATCCATCTAAATTCTCTACCATATCAAACTACAGAAAGAAAGAGTTTGAAAGATACCATGTAGGGAAGCTATTTAATGCTGAGGAATATATGAGTCTACATCCTGAAGCTTTGGTTCCAAGAACCACCTCTTAAAAGACTCTTGGAGATGCTGACATGACTATGACTATAAGACAAGCTCAAGACCCAAATAGGAAAAATCATATTTGCTAAGTCTTCTGACCTTCACAAGAACATTTAAACTGTTTATTTTCTGTGTTTTTTTGTGAACAATCTGGTTACATAGCTTTATAAAGGTACTGATAGCTTATTTATTCTATCAGTTATCTCATTTTTCATGCAATGTTTACTTCATTTTGTTTTGTGATATTTTTCTTATTATTTTTGTTTATTTAAAGTAACCTCACCCAAATAGGGGGAGATTGTTGTAACCCCTAGGTGATTTGGGCTAGGTTGTCTTCTTAGGTTGTGACCCATGTTGTATAGAAGGGTCAAATTTTCTATGTTTCTTAAGTCTAGGCCATGTCCTTAGAGTCAATAGTATATTGGATCAGCCTCCATCATTGCCAGAGATTCAAGACTTAGAGAAATTATGATTTAGAGAAAGTGATCTACGTTCGTCGATATCAGGTCGACGATAGTCGTACTCAACTCGACTAACTCAGAGATAGACTTCTCTGAATAGAGTTCGACGATCTCTATTCTTAGGTCGACTAATACTTCATCTCTCAATGCCAAAGATCACTCAGTGCCAAAATGGACTCAGCGACATAATTTACTAAAAGCCAAAGCTGTTCTCAGGTCAACGAACGTAGAGCACAAAATAAGAAGATTTCGTCAAATAGCAGTGAACTGTTAAGAGTTCGACGATCGTGTAACTCAGCTCAACGAATTCTGTCTTCTGGTCGACGATTCCAGACTAAGTTATTTCCTTCCTTCTGTTCCTATTATATTGCAGTAATTCCTGTGTAATTAACGCTCTAACATTCTTTGAATATTACTGTTAGACAGAGCATTAATTACGGTCTTCATAAGGATTATTGCCTGCCATTTTTCCAATGAAACAGTTGGGGAAAGTAATCAATGTCGTGTAATTCTCAACGTCATCAGCATTGATTACAGGAGTAATTTGAAAATTCAAATGGTTGTCGACAAACCAATGAGTAAAAGATTTCTGCTAAAAAGAATACACACGACATAAACAAGATACAGAGATAGAAAATCTTCTTCTTCTTCATCTATTCTCAGTCTGCTCCAAGGCTTTCCCAGAGACAAACTTTCTTATCAGTCTAAAAGCCTGCTGTTGAGCAATAATCAAAGCTGATGGCCTACACCCTTGAACAAAGCTTCCACTCCTGAACCATTAAAGACCTCAGGGGGAGCTTTGACAACAAATAAGAATCCACACAGTCTTCTTATTTTGACTTGAGAAAAGAAGACTTACATCACTCTCTCTTTTCTACCTCTGTACAGGGTTTTAATTCCCTTCAAAATTATTCTGGTTGCAAGTCTCCTTCCAAAAGACTTGGGTTTGTTTTTGAGCACCTGATCAAAAGCTCTCTGGTGACAGTCACATGATCAAAACCTGTAGTGGATTCCTACCAAGGGTGGTAGAATAGTGGATGTACCCAGTTTGGGGAACCACTATAAATTTCTTGTGTTGTCTGGTTGCTCTTTCTTTTCTGTTCTTGCTGTGGCTGTGTTAGTTAGATATTCTGTGATCTTTGATTTACTTTAATCTGTGATAGTTAGATATAGTTGTTAAAGGTAAAGATAGTAGATTGTTAAAGAAATTTTTTATAAAACACACAGATACACTCTATTCACCCCCCCTCTTGAGTATATCAGATCTAACCCTAACTTTCACATTCCAAGTTTAAAATGAGTAACATGGGTGAGCTCTCTTACTTCCTTGGCCTCTAAGTGAAGCAACTGCCTGATGGCATCTTCATATCCTAGTCCAAGTATGCTAAGGAGATAATCAAAAAGTTTGAGATGCCAGATGCCTCAGCAAAGAAAACACCCATGGCTTCTAATGCCGTGATTGACTCTGATGAACATGGCAAGCCTGTTGATCAAAAACAATATTGGGCATTGTTGGGTCCCTATTATATCTCACAGCAAGTAGGCCATACATAATGTTTGCTACATGCCTTTATGCTAGGTTCAAGGTGAACCCTAAAGAATCACACCTTACTTTTCTAAAAAAGATTTAAAGATATATAAAGGGTTGTCCTAGTCTAGGACTCTGGTATCTAACTGAGATAGAGTTTGAGTTGACTGGATACTCAGATGCTGACTTTGCTGTATGTAGAGTGGACAAAAAAAGCACCTCAGGGACATGCCAGTTCATTGGTGCTAGACTTGTGTCCTGGTTTTGAAAAAAGTAGACATCTGTGTCTACTTCAACTGCAAAAGCTGAATACATAGCAACTGGCAGTTACTGTTCCCAGATACTGTGGATTCAGAACCAACTCCTATATTATGGTTTCAACTTCAACCTTACTATATGATAATACAAGTGCAATTTCCATTGTACAGAATCCAGTTCATCATAGTAGAACTAAGTATATAGAAATAAGGTATCATTTCATTAGAGATTGTGTGGACAAAAATAAAATTAAGCTTGTCTACATCTACATTGATTTACAAAGAGCAGACATCTTCACCAAACCCTTGGATAAGAGGAACCATTTGTTCTCTCAGAATCAGCTAGGTATAATAAATGGAGAAGCTTTAATTTAATTTCTATCTATGGTTGAAGAATTTGTCACAGTTCATCGAACGGAGAACGACGATCTGAGAGATCTTCTTGAGATATTTTATCGACCTGGGATCGACGATATCTCTGTGTGAAGTCATTTTCGTCGACCTGAGATCGACGATCTTTCTTCCAAAAACTATTTGTCGACCTGAGCACGACGAAAAGTTTTCCCTTCTCTTTAGACTTAGATTGATGAACTCATTTACCAATAAAATATTTCGCTGACCTCATATCGAAGACTGTTTATTTTTCGCACGACATAGCTTATCGCTTCGTATTCCAAAAACCGTATAATATGGTTTTCCTTTGAGCTAAATCCCGCTCCTTCAAAACTCTCTTGCACTTGATCTTTCTTTTTCGTTGTGCAGGACAACAATGACGATTACAGCAAGTTCCCTCACTAGCATGAAATTCGACACATGGTTTGATATTGATCTTGAATCTTTCCAACACTCTGATCAGATATTCTTGGATATACTACAGTTGTTTGAGGATCAACAGTTAAAGAAGTTTATGACCACCAGGATCAAGATAGCAGCGAATGAGATAAGAGAATGAGTGTATACATCAAATACTCCTAATGCTGATTCCATGTCCGGCACCATCTCTGGGTATTTGGTTACTCTAACCCCACTGTCTTAACAAAAATGTTTGGTTTGGTAAATGGAGATGAAGATATTGAGATAGAAAGTTCTGATTTTGATAATATGTTAATTAAAATGGGTCATACTGGTGAGAACCCTAACTAGCTCCTCAAAAAGAACTTGTCCACTGAATACAAGTTTCTTGCTAATATTGTGGGAAAAGTCTTGCTGGGCAAGCATACTGCTCATGAATACATTACCAGGCCCCAATTTTTGGTAATGTGTGCTGTGGTGAATAAGAAAGCAGTGAATTAGGCAAGGATACTGTTTGATTTAATCAAAAAGAAGAATACAAAGAAGGAAGTCTATTTTGGGGGGGATTCTAGGGTTTTTCCTCCATGAAAAGGCATCTAAATCACTAGTCTCTCAGACCATATTCATCAATGCATCTAAGAGGCTAACTTGTGACTTAATTGGAAGATGGAAGAGGACCATTAATAAGCCATCCAAAGCTTCATCCTCTTCTAGAATTTTAGAGGACACAAGGGAAATAACATCCACTCCTCCCCTTCTAGAATAAATTCCCTCCATTAGGATTCCATCACCTCCCTCTCAACAATAATCTCTTCCTCCATAGGTTTCACTTCCTTCATCAACTCCCCTCCAACAACCATCCACTTCCTCAACATCACAACTTCTATCTCCAACACCACCTGCCTCACCAGTGCATCAACAAAAACCTCCTGTATCTCCAGAACACATCACACCACCCTAATCTCCTCTTCCACCTCACCTTGCCAACATAACACCACAGAACCTCATGTCCTCCATAAAATTTGATGTATTCTCTCCACATTCATCTCCAAAACACAATCATGCTCCATCCCCTTCATAGACTTCTCCATCTTTACCCATCCAAGATGAAGATATGACTGATATCATTCCCATCCCTCCTGTCATTCCATCTCCTTCTACCATCATCCATCTATCTATATGAACTCAAAAATCACCTGAGTTAATGCAGCTGGATTCTCCATCCATTGCCAAAATCTTGGAGCTTATCACTCCATCCCTTAGGAATCTCATAGCAGAGGCAATTGCACCTCTTGCTGATTATATCTCCTCCCTTTCTGCTCTCTTTGCTGCTGCCCCCTCTGTCCCTTCTTCTTCTGGGGGCCTGGCTTCAGGACCCTCTAAAACCAGGCAGGGGGAGATGTCTAGTGAAGAAGTTCCAGTTCTTTTTCCTCCAGCAGTAGTAGCAGCAACAATAATAGCATATGTATATATGGATATAGTAGTTACAGTAAGTAACCTTTGGCAGCTGCACCATTCTTTTACCTAGTCCCTTCTGTGGACTTAGCTCATTTATTAAGAGTTTTTGACAGTCTTTATCATTTTCTTTCTCTTCCTGAGCAAGTTTTCTCCAAAGCCATTGTATGTTGTTCTGCTCCAGTAAGTCCAGCAGTTATGGACCAAATAAGATCAAGTTTTGTGGCCCCAGTTCTTTAAAATATTTCAGTTTCTTAGAATGTTTTTGTACAACCTTCTGTTCCTTAGCAAAAGGCTATATCTCCTCCAACCTACAAAATGGATGAAATTCCTATACCATCCTTGGATGATGTTATGATTGCAGATATAGCGGAAGAAGAAAAAGAAATCAGAGTGTTGCTGAAAAGTAGATCTCTAAGGAAGTACTGAAAGAAATTGATGACTTATATGATAATCCTCCTGGATCTTCTGATGATAATGATCATGATGATGATGATTCTGATAAATCAAAATCCAAGAAGAGCAAAGCTAAGAAAAGGAAAGAACCTATGAAGGCCATTCCTAAACCAAACCCCAATGTAGATACTCCATATTACATATTGAATAAGATTACTCCTTACCCTATAATGCCTCAGTTTATGTGGTTGTCTAAGAATGAACAAAAGGAAAGTAAAAAGAGGAGAAGATACAGTTCCCCTCCTAAGCAATTCAGAAAGGATCCTCTTCCTCCTCCTCCATCTACAGGGGACTCTGGAAGTGTTTCTCATAAATTAACTCCAATCACTTAAACATATCAAAGACATTCCAAGCCAAGTTCTCAGAGTAGTAGGCACTAACAACAACAATCTACAAGAGGCAATCCTCCTTCAACCTCAGAGCTAAAAATTTCTTCAAAATCTTATGATGAATCAAAGAAGGACAACAGTCCTAAAATCCTTAATCTCCACCAATTCCCTTTGTTGATCCTGAATAGGAGAATACTGCCAAAATGGCCAGATTCTAAGAATTGATTGGACTATCCTTGATTAATAAAGCTAAAGCAGAAGGCAAGGATCCATCTTAATATTCCACCATGTCCTCCTATAGGAAAGAAGAGTTAAAAAGGTATGATAAAGAAAATCAATTAATCAATGAAGATGCTTACATGGCTCTCCACCCAGAAGCTGTTGTGCCAAAAGCTACCTCTTGCAATATTATTGGAGCTGTTGACATGACAATGCCTAAGAGAGAAGCTGCCAATTCCAAAAGAGAAATCATTTTCAGACAGCCTTCTGACAAAGAAAAGTCCAAGAAACCTAAGTGACCTTTTTGATAAGTTTATTTTCTGAACTATCTATGTTAATTCATCATGAAGCACTTGTTGTATATATTTGCTAGATTTTTAATCTCTGCCAGATATCTGTTGTCATGCTTTAAGATTGTATTTTATCTTTTTGTTTAGTGACCTCACCCAAATAGGGGGAGATTGTTTGATCCCTATTTTGGATTTGGGCTAGGTTCACTATTTAGGATGTTTGACCCACCTTGTATAGATAAGGTCAAGTCTGTTAGTCCTAGAGTTTAGGATAGTCATTAGAATCAATCTTCATGGACCAACCTGTAGTGGACTTCAAGAGACTCAAGACTTAGAAGAATTCAGAGTTCAGATTATTAGTTCGAAGTTCTTCGAACTTAGCTCGATGATCATCGATCTCAGATCAACGAACTCTGAGTTGTTTCTCTGAGTTGAGCTCGACGATATTCGAGCTCAGGTCGACGATTTCTTCCTCTAGACAAATTCCCTGATCGACGATCTTGGAGCGTAGATTTATCAAGATATTTCCAGATTGAGGTTCGCCAAGATCAGGAAGACGGACAGGATTTCTCAGCTCGACAAACTTGGAACTTCGGTCGACGAAATCTGCCTAGAGGTCGACGAGCTCTTTCCTAAGTAAGAATGATTAGTTTTCCCTCTTCTGTCCCTAATTCATTCTATTATTTGACAGTAATTCTCTGAGTAATTAATTCTAATATTCTCAAGAATATAGCCGTTCTTGGCAGCATTTATTATGGAATTCATCAGAGTTAATTACTTACTTATTTTATTATGACAGTTGGGGGAACTCATTAAATAGTATATTTCCAGTCGTTTCATTCTCCAGAATCAAATCAGCAATTAATGCTTAGAATTAAAAATTCAAAAGAAGAATTAGATAGCAGGATATAAAAGAATTTTTTAGACGGCTCTCAAGAACCATGATACAGAGAAGAAAATATACAAATTACATAGAACAACATACAGAGAAGAAAACATACAGATACATAGAACAAGATACAAAACAACATCTGCTCCTTCTCTGTGAAGAAAAACAAGCTGTTTTCCCCTTAATCTTATAGAAGACTGAAGAAGAACATCAATCAGATATCATTTGTCTTCTTCATCTTCTACTCTAGGAATCATCAAAGACAACAACTCTAGATCTATCTACAAGTTCCTGGATTTCAACAAGTCAAGGCTGAAGACACCCTGAGCAAAGCTCAAGTATTTTTGAACATTTCAACATCTCAGAAGGAGCTTTGACACCAGCAATCCACTAAGTCTTCTCTATTGTTTAGAGAAAAGAGAAGGCAACATCACTTTCTTACCTCACTGTAAAAAGGGTTTATTAGCTCCCTTAAAAAGTTATTGTGTTAGTTTTTGGGCATCTGATCAAAAGCCTAAAGGGTTGTGAGATATCCTTACAAATAGATCTTGTGGTGACAGGGCACCTGAGCAAAAACCTATGGTTGCAGTCACCTGATCAAAAACCTGATAGTGGATTTCTACCAGGGTGGTAGAAGAGTGGATGTACCTAGATTTAGGGAACCACTATAAAATTCTTGTGTTGTCTATGTGTTCATTTTATCTTTGTTTTGCTGTGCTGTTATTGTGTAGTTTAGCTTAGTTTTCATTTCATTTCACATAACTACTACTATCAATTAATTTCTCAGATAAAGTTTAAAATCTGACAAAAGTTTTAAATCACTCTATTCACCCCCCCTCTAGAGTGAATCAGATCTATCCCCTATCTTTCAAAATATACAAACAAAATTATCTCAGATCTAAATCTTCAGCCTTTCTTTATTCTTGAACTTTGAAGATTTATCAGAAATAAATCGAAGATGACAAGATGAAATCTCTGGATTTGAGGACTTTGGATCAACACAATCAAGAGTTGGATCTGTAGAAATAAAAAACGTCTTGATTTGTTGATCTCTAATCACAGAAGAAGCGGCGACTAGATCGTCAATGAAGAGCGCCAGCTTTTCCAAATTTAGAATGTTTAACGAATTCAGAATACTGATTTTCTCAGGTTCTCCTTCTTAGGGTTAGTCGATTTGATTAGACATTTTATAGGACAAGCCTAACAGTCATAATCATAAAGACTATACACGTGGACCAATAATCATTGAGATTAAGTTTGAAATCATGTCCTCAGACTTAATGAAAAATTTCAGGAAAAAATATTCATTACTCGAGCAGATAATATACTACTCGAGTAATTACTTTAGCTTCTTGAAAAAAGAGTATAAACTTCTCAAGAACAATACTTAGAGAAAATCTTGGAAATTTTATGGCTACTCGAGAAAAATAATCCGACTTCTCGAGAACTAGTTATAGTTCTCGAGAACAAGTACTTCACTACTCGAGAACAAGTTATACTTCTCGAGTACTAGACTTCTGTTACTCAAGGAAAAGTCTTGTACTACTCGAGTAATGTCCTAATCTACTCGAGTTTTAGACTTAGAAAAATTTTGAGCTAGACTTTTCAGATAACTCGAGAATAAGGAAAGTATTACTCAAGTACTCCATAGCTTCTCGAGATCTAACATTAAATCTTCTCGAGAACTACTTCAATTACTCGAGTACTAGACTTAGCTTACTCGAGAACTTGCTATAATTCTACTCGAGTACTTAGGTTACTTCTCGAGAAAAACACTTAGAAAATTTTTGCTTTTTGAAAATTTTATTTCTTCAAGGAATTTATCAACTAGTCTTTCTCCTATATCTTTAGTGCTTTGAAAATGAAGTGTGTCCCAATAAAGAGGCTACACATGAGTCAACACCATGGATCACACAATGAGAGATTACATTGTATGGTCCTATGTTTGGTGACTCATTGTATACGTGCATTGGTCTACACTTGGCAATTATATCCTGCAAACACATTACTCAAACAAGGCATCAAATACAACTTAATTCATCTTAGTTTAATGGTGACTTAGTACAAATCTAGGTTATTCTGGATACAATACCCAACACTGTTAATTTTATGTTGTTATTTACTTTTGGAATATTTTAAAAAACAAACAACAACAACGTACTAGGAAAGAAAACCATAGGTTCAGTTACCTAACCACGTCTAAATAAACAGGAATAGTCATGGTGTGCGGAAAACTTGCCCACACCTTGGCTGATATGGGGGCGTCACAAATTTTCGTCTCCGAGGAGATCATAAAAGGACTGGAAGGGGAAGGCATTATTCGGGAGTCGCAAGGAGGGTGCGTCTCCCCAACATGACGGAGGTCTTAGCTACTGCTAAGTGCCTCCTAAGAGTGAATATTGATTGACTAATGCTCGAGGCCCCAGGTACGGTCTTGAGGATGCCGGACTTCGAATTGGTTCTGGGAATGACATGGCTTACTTGGAACCACGCCCAGATAGATTGCCCGATAAATAAGGTTTTACTGAGTTACGTCGACACCTTCGCGACCTTCGAAGGTATTACTCCCATCTCCTGTAGGATATTATATTCTATTAAGGCCGTCAAGGCCCACATGTAGGGAGATGAGGTTTATTAGGTATTCTTCGAGATGGTCGAGTTCAAGATGGTGGTTGCCGATATATTTGTGGTACAGGACTTTGCGGATGTGTTCCTAGTAAAGCTACCAGGATTGCCGGCGCATCGAGAGAAGGATTTCCAGATCCACTTGGTGTCGGGAGCTAAGCCGGTGTCTAAGATCCCTATCGGATGGCTCCAAAGGAGCTGGTGGAGTTCAGGAGTCAGCTGAAGGAGCTGGTGGAGGCTGGATTCATTAGGCCAAGTTCCTCGCCTTAGGGAGCTCCAGTCTTGTTCGTAAAGAAGAAGGATGGGACCATCAGGTTGTGCATCGATTATCGTGCACTAAACTGGTTGACAGTCCGGAACACATACCCACTGCCAAGGATTGACGAGTTATTTGATCAGCTAGAGGGAGCAAATTGATTCTCAAAGTTGGATCTGAGGTCGGGATACTATAAGCTACGGATTCAGGAGGAAGATATCCCGAAGACAACATTTAGCTACAAATATGGCTTGCATGAGTTTATCGTGATGCCCTTTTGGCTTATGAATGCGCCATCGACATTCATGAGCTTAATGAACTAGGTGTTCGAGCCGTACCTCGATTGGTTTGTCATTGTATTCATAGATGACATCCTTATTTATTCGAGGACAAAGGAGGAACACGCACAACATCTTGCCTTGACCCTAGAGAAGCTCATGGAGCATCAGTTGTATGCCAAGTTGAGCAAATGCAAGTTTTGGCTAACGGAGGTAGCCTTTTTAGGCCACATTATCAGTTGAGTAGGATTGGCGGTGGATCCCACAAAGATTGAGGTAGTTCGAGACTGCCCTTAGTTGAAGATGGCCACAGATGTCCGAAGTTTTATGGGATTGGCTGGGTAATACCGGAAGTTTGTGCAGGGATTCTCTCAGATAGCCTGAAAGTGAGGGTAAAATCTATCTCAACTCTAGAGGGGGGGGGGGTGAATAGAGTTTATTCAAATAAGTTTCACAGTTTTGAAAATATCAACACATATAAAATTTAATTTACACTATAGTGTAGAGTGCTAGAAAGAAATTTAAGAAGCAAGAAATTAAGAACACAACACACAGCAATAATCACACAAACAATCCAGAAGACACAAGGAAATATAGTGGTTCCCCAAAACCTGGGTACATCCACTCTTCTACCACCCTTGGTAGGAATCCACTGCAGGATGAGTTGATCAGGTGTCCTGGGCACCAATGAGCTTTTGTTAAGGTGCTCAAAAACCAAAACTGGATTTTTTGATAAGGTGTCTTGCCACCACTGAGTTTTGACAAGGTTCTCAGAACCAGACAGAACTTTTGAAGGGAGTTCAAGAACCCTTTTACAGCAGGAAAATAAAAAGAAAAGTAGATGAAGTTGTCTTCTCTGTTCTCAAATCAAATGAGAGAAGACTAGTGGATCTTTGTTGTCAATGCTCCCCCTGAGATCTAGACTGGTTCAGGAAAAGAAGCTTTGCTCTAGGGTGATAGGTCTTCAGAATTTTGATCTCCAACAAAAGATTGTTTCAGCAAGAAGGCTGAAAGATGAGGTGTCTGGAGTTCTTCAAATGAAGTTGTGAACACTTTTCAGTAAGCAAGAAGATTTTTATGTCACAGTTCTTCTGTTGTTCTTTTGCTATCAGTGTTCTGTATATGATATTTTTTTTTGATTGAAAAAGGAAGATCTTATTCTCTGAAAAATTCTTTGTCCAAAGTAGCCGTTGGCAGTCATAAATGTCTTCCATAAAGAGTCTTGTCTTCTAGAGGAAAGTCCAGCAAACATTTTCTGAATAATACCTTGAAACTTGCTCCAGAATAAGACAAACGGCTGGCAGATCTTCTTATCATAAATGCTGATAATATTCAAAAACATTCCAAAGAATAACAACATTTGAATCCTTAAATGCGTCGATCTATCAGAATAATCGTCGATCTGAGCTCTACGATCGTCGAACTGAGCTCAGAGATGAAATGAGATAAAGCAGACAGAAAACGTCGAATTGAGCTCGAAGATCGTCGAAAGGAGTTCGACGATTAAGCAGAACGGGCTGAAGGCAAATAGTCGATCTGAGCTCGAAGATCGTCGACCTGAGTTCGACGATTTATCGAAGTTGAGCTCAGAGAGCGTCGAATGGAGTTCGACGATTCGTCGACCTGAGATCGACGAAAATTGCCTTAGACTTAGTTCTTCAACCTTGATCTTGGAATGGTCCTGGGGGCAGCTTCAAACCTAAGTTCTAAGCCCTAGACTCACTCTAGTGTTGACCTTCACAACTATACAACTAGGTCAACCTGGTTTCCTAAGACAACCATAGTGATCCTTACCCAAATTAGTAATAGGGTGCTCCAATAATCTCCCCCTATTTGGGTTAGGATTACTATTTACAAATAACATTAGGAAATGAATAAGCATTCATACAAAAACAAGAGCTAACCAAGCAAAGATATAGCAGCAAGCAGATCACAGAGAAAGAGCAGCAATTATCCAGAGGTGGATGAATGTTTAGCTTACATCATTTTACTTCTTCTCAGTTCCCTTTTTAAACAAAATTTCTCTGTTAGGATTCAGGGTTTCTTTCTTTGATCTTCTGTCATCCTCTGCACCTAGAGAAGTTTGAGATCTTGGCCTTGGAACTACAGCCTCTGGGTGCAGCTTCATGTAGTCTTCTGGGTTGAAAAACTTTCTTGAAGCATATCTTTCCAATTCTTTCTTCCTTTGATCTGATAAAGTTGTTATATTGGAGATGTCCATGCCTTGCTCTCTGGCTTTCTTTAGTTGATCAAGAGCAGCTAGCTCTTTCATTCTTGCTATCCAGGATAGAGGATTGTTCTCAGGATCCTCAAAAGGAACAGGAGGTTCATACCTGTTGAGAGATTCATAAGCAGGAGGAGTCCTGGAAACAACTATGTCTTTCAGCCTGTAAGGGAAAGGAACTGAAGAGGAGTCAGTGTGGCCTTGTCCTTCCCTTTGATAAGATCTTTGTCCTCTCTGATTTCCTCTGTAATGACCCCTTCTGGATTGATATCCTCTTTGATGTTGTCCCCTTTGATAGTATCTTGGATAAGATTGGGAGGAGCTTTGCCTTGAAGCTGGAGCTTGAGGGGCTGAGCCTGATCCAGAATCTGGAGGAGGAGGAGGAGGAGGCTGATATTGTGAAGATCCTTTTTCATATTTATCAAGCTTCCTTCTCTTCTTCATAGCTTTCAGTTGATTCTTGGAGTATTGCATCCATGGCTCATAAATGGGGCAATCATGCAGAATGTAGTAGGGAATATCATTGGAGTCTTTTGCTTTAGCTGGAGGAACTGACATCATGGCTTTGCTTCTAGCTTTCCTCTTCTTGGCAATGGTATTGGCAGAGTCATCTGATTCAGTCTGGAATTGGTCACTATCTGAGCTTTGTGGTCTGTCATACAGATCATCAATGCTTTTCAAGTACTTTTCTTGTAGCTTTAACTGATCAGAAGTCAGAGCAGGAGCAACAGCAGCAGCAGACACTTGAGCAGGAGCAGGCATCGCAGCAGGTGTGGGATCTTCTAGGTAGGAAGCAAGTTCTTCATCAGCAGTTTCATCAGCAAAAGTTACTGGAATCATCTCTATATCTTCAGCAGCAGCAACAGCAGTTTCAACAACAGGAGGCACAATGGCCTTAGTAGCAGCATCAGGAATATCCACAGCCTTCCAGGAATTGATATAAGATTCAATGTGGTTGAGATCACAAACAGATACAGGCACAATGGCCTTAGACATATCTTCAGTGAGAGGTACTGGTAGAAAGCTGAAATGAACTGTATCAAATTGAGATAGCAGGCTCTGAAGATTTAGTGCAAAAGCACATCCACTGCTTTCTGAGTGAGCAGGAGCTGGAGCTGGAGCAAAAACAGGAGCATCCACTGGCACATCCACTTCTTCATAAATCATCTCCCCCTGCCTTGGTTCAAGGAGAGCTGAATCAAGGCACCCAGTAGAAGGGATTGCCTGGGAGGAGGAAAAGGAGGAAAGCTTGGTAGACAGCTCCTGAACTTGTTTCAGGAGTGGAGCCAGGGAAGTCTCCAACAGAGATGTCTGCTTGGGAGCTAGCAACTCATAAAGTCTGTCTGCCAACCTTGGAAGATCTACATGCTCAAGTGGGGCTTGAGCAGAGGTAGGATTAAAGGTAGATGGAGGGATGTTGGCTGGAGATGAAGGTGTGGAGGTAGGTGGAGTAGGAATGGATGGCTCTGAGGATGGAATTGTGGAGATAGAGAAGGTGGAGGTGGAGATAGGTGAAGCAAGAGAGGGGGTGAAGGATGGTTGGGAAAGGATGCCATTAAGCATTTGTTGAAAAGAGGAGGTAGAGGGTGGCTCAGGAGGAGTGGAGGGAGAATCATCCATGAAGGAATCATCTACAAGGGAAAAGGATGGTAGGGTGAAGGTTGAATAAGAGAAGAGAGGATGGAATTCCTCTGAGGTGGATACTGGAGGGGATGAAACTGGTGAGGAAATGGTAATTGGGAATGATATGGTTATGGTTGTGACTGGTGGTGAGGAGGAAATGGCTGGGGTAGATACAGCTGGAGGAGGAAGAGAGGCAGGCAACACTTCTGCTGGTGGAGTGACTGAAGCAGTCCTTGTGCCTGAAGGAAGTGGTGCAGTAGCTCTTGTAGGGTTGATGATTTGCCTGTACCATTTGCTGAATAGGGCACAGGAGAGCCTCTTGGATGCATTGATGAACATCCCAGAGGAGGTTAACAGTTCAGGGCATCTGTAGTGCAGATAGACCCCTAAGATTCTCCCAAAACTCACGGCAGTCTTATTGATCTTCTTCTTAATTAAGTTGAAGAAGATGGATCCCCAATCAAGGTGTTTCTTATCGACTAAAGCTCCCATCAAGCAAAGTTGATATCTAGAGATGGTGTCATGAGCTGAGTGCTTGGCCAACAACACTTTCCCAACTACATCAGCCAGGAATTGATATTCCAGAGACAGATTTTTCTTTAAAAGTTTGTTAGGGTTGACAGCATTGTGACCCATTCGATTAAGCATTGAATCATAATCTTCTCCAGATAATTCAATATAATCTTCTCCAATACTAAGTTGAAAGACATCTGTTAAGAGAGCCGGTGATAGATGTACCTGAGTCCCTTTAATGATGCCGACGACAGAGTTCTCAGTCTCGTCTGTCGCTGTAAACCACCACTCTTTGATCTCTTCTGAAGCAATCTTCATCCGGGTAGTCATTATTTGGATCAGTTGTTGTTCTCTGAACAGATTGAGAATATCCTTGAAGCGCTGATCGCTTCCATCAAACGAGTTTATATCAATGTCAAATCCTGTGTCAAATTTCATCTTAGAGATAGCAGTATTGGATTCAGCCTTTTGCACCTGCAACAGAAAACCAAACGCGACCAAGTGTAGAAGATTTGGAGGGAAAACGAAGAAAGTTGCAGAGTATGAAAGCGCAAAAGGAGAATGACGGCTGAAGAAATGATTTTATATTAGGGTTCGACGGCGAAACGAAAAATCGTTGAGCTCAGTTCGACGAAGCGTCGAACTCAGCTCGACGATTTGGGCTGCAGAAGGAATCTGAAGAGACGTCAATATCGTCGATCTCCGTTCGACGATGTTGAAAAGCGTCGAGCTCCGCTCGACGGCCTATGAACAGAAGGAGAGAAAGCCTAGATCTAGCGAAGGCTCTGAACTCAGATCGACGACTTCGGGAACGTCGATCTCTGGTCGACGATTTTTTTTTGGAAAATCGTCAATTTTTCGTTCGACGATTTCTGGGAAAACGTCGAGCGCAGTTCAGAGACAAAACTTATTCTACAGACACAAAAAGAATTGATTTTTAGCCTAGTCTTGGTCTGTTTTAGCTTTTCAAAATCTTGTAATTTAATTTAGGCTTCCTCCATCTAACATGCCTAACTGATTTAGGAAGAAACTGTGTTTCTTTTCATCCAAAGGTTTGGTGAAAATATCTCCCCTTTGCAAATCAGTAGGAATATATTGAAGTTCAATTTTATTTTTCTCTACATTATCTTTTAGAAAGTGATGCCTAATTTCTATGTGTTTTGTCCTACTATGGAGGACTGGATTTTGTGCTATAGAGATAACACTAGTATTATCACAGAAAATTTTTGACTTCTCTAAGTTATAACCATAGTCTAGAAGCTGATTTTGTATCCACAATATTTGTGAGCAACAACTGCCTGCAGCCATATACTCAGCTTCAGCAATTGAAGTTGACACAGATGTTTGCTTCTTACAAAACTAGGAGACAAGTCTATCACCAAGAAACTGACATGTTCCACTGGTGCTTTTCCTGTCCATTCTGCATCCAGCATAATCAGCATCTGAGAATCCAGTTAATTCAAATCCCGAGTCTTTTGGATACCAGAGTCCTAGATTTGGACAACTTTTTACATACCTAAGAATCCTTTTAACTAGAGTTAGGTGTGACTCTCTAGGGCTATCTTGGAATCTAGCACATATGCATGTAGCAAACATTATATCTGGCCTACTGGCTGTAAGGTACAATAGAGAGCCAATCATTGCTCTATATGTTGTCTGATCAACTGGTTTCCCATGTTCATCAGCCTCCAATACAGCATTGGTAGGCATGGGTGTTTTCATACAAGATGCCTCAGACATACCAAATCTCTTAACCAATTCTTTAGCATACTTGGTTTGGGAAATAAATATGCCCTCAGCATGCTGTTTTACTTGCAATCCTAAGAAGAAGGAGAGCTCACCCATGCTACTCATTTCAAATTTGGAATGCATTTGGTTGGAAAACTTTTTGCACAAGTTGGAATCAGTAGATCCAAATATGATATCATCTACATAAATTTGTACTAGTAGGGTATGGGACTTATGGGTTCTAATAAAAAGAGTTTGGTCTACTCTCCCCCTAACAAAATAATTTTCCAGAAGAAAGCATGCTAGGATCTCATACCATGCTCTAGGAGCTTGCTTGAGACCATATAATGCTTTATGCAATTTGAAAACATAATCAGGGTGAGTTAGAGAGATAAAACCTAGAGGTTGTCTAACATAGACTTCCTCTTTGATGTCCCCATTGAGAAATGCACTCTTCACATCCATCTGATAGACCTTGAAGCCTTTGTGAGCAGCATAAGCTAGAAATATTCTGATGGCCTCTAACCTTGCAACTGGTGCAAAGGTCTGGTCATAGTCTATTCCTTCTTGTTGAGAGTAGCCTTGAGCAACTAGCCTGGCCTTGTTTCTGACAATAATTCCTTGGTCATCCAGCTTGTTTCTGAAAACCCACTTTGTTCCAACAATGGAATGATCCTTTGGCTTAGGCACTAGTTCCCAAACCTTATTCCTTTCAAATTGATGCAACTCCTCTTGCATTGCAATGATCCAGTGTGGATCTTGCTCTGCATCTTGAATGGATTGAGGCTCAACTTGAGATAGGAAGCAGGTGTGCATCAGGTTCTGGTTGAGCTGATTTCTGGTTTGCACACCAGCTGAGATGTTTCCAATTACTTGGGAAATTGGATGATCTCTTGTTGTTACTAAATCAACAAGGGGTGTTGATTGTTCACCAACCTGTGTTATTGTTTCCTCTTGTGGAATAATAACTGGTTCTTCAGAATGATTTTCTTCAAGATATTATACTCCTTCATCATCACTGCTTTCATCCTTTTGCTGAATAGGTTGAGAAGTTGTATCCTCTTCTTTAACCTGTAATCTGTTCATGCTTTCTGATATAGATTGTACCTGCAAAGGTTTTTTGGTAGAAGTAGACTTCTCCTTATAACATATGTTAGTCTCATCAAAAGTAATGTGAACAGATTCTTCAATTTTACAAGATGATTTATTATATACCCTATAGGCCTTCCTGATCATGAAGTTTCCCAGAAACACTCCTTCATCAGCTTTAGCTTGGAATTTTGCTAGATGTTTCTTGTCATTGTTGTGAATATAACAAATACAGCCAAAATTTTTAAAATAATTTACTTTAGGTTTCTTCCCTTTGAGCAATTCATAGGTAGTCTTGCCCTTTAGTTTATGTATCAGGCTTCTATTTAGTACATAGTTGGAGGTGTTCACTGCCTCAGCCCAAAAGGATAGAGGTAAGTGAGCATCTGTCAACAATGTAGTAGTAGATTCAATTAGGGTTCTATTTTTCCTTTCAGCTACCCCATTTTGTTGAGGAGTTCTAGGAGCTGAGAAAGTATGCCTGATCCCTTCACTTTGACAGAACTCTTGCATGAGAAGAGAATCAAACTCTGTCCCATGATCACTTCTGATTAGGGCAATGTGAGTGTTGAACTCAATCTGAATGCATTTGAGAAAATCTGTCAAACACTTGAAGTTATCAGACTTCTTCCTCAGAAAGAATACCCAAGTGAATCTTGAGAAGTCATCTACAACCACTAGAGTATAGGACTTCCCTCTTAATCTTTGTACTGTGATGGGTCCAAAAAGATACATGTGCAACAGATACAAAATCCTAGGTGAATCACTCTTATTAATTGTCTTAAAGCTATTTTTAGTTTGCTTGCCTAATTGACAAGCCTTGCAGAGTCCTTCCTTCTTGTAGGAGCCAGAAGGTAGTCCTCTAACAAGGTTGTCCTTGGAGAGCCTAGCAATGGTTCTAGGGTTAAGATGTCCTAGTCTCTTATGCCACAAAATATTAGGCTTAGATATGGAATTGAATAAACCGATATCTACTTTAGATGAAAGAAAGTCTACTAAGTAAATGTTACCTGTCCTTTTACTTGTTAACACAGTTGTGTTATTCTCTGACTTGATCTTGCACAGGGATTTGTTGAAAGTCACCTTGTATCCTTCATCACATAGTTGACTGATACTTATCAGATTGTGCTTCATTCCTTCTACATATGCCACCTTCTTAAAAGTGACTGAGCCCATCTGAGCAGCACCATATCCTTTGGTTTGACCAAAATTTGAATCACCAAAAATCACCTTGGGTCCAAGTTTGGTTATGAAGGATGATAGGTTCTCCCTGTTCCCTGTCATGTGCTTTGAGCACCCACTATCCAGATAACATTGTTGGTTAGATACTGGATAGGTCTTCACCTGCACATGAGCAGCTTATTTGTTTTTGACCCAGTTAACCTTGGGCCTAGGCTGATATCCTTTGAATTCAGAAATAAAAGACATCCCAGGTTGACTCTTATAGCCTTCAGGATGGTATCTCCTAGGAGGTACTATCCATTCAGTATAGGGGTTAAAGCCTTGGGATGTGGGACCTCTAGGATTGAATCTAGATGTGCCATTGAAGGAATGTTCACAGACCTGATCTCTGTTCGACGATCGTGGAGCTGAGGTCGACGATCTTGGGTCAGATCGTCGATCTCTGTTTGAAGATCGATTATACTGAAGTTCAGAGTTTGGATATCGTCGAGCTGAGGTCGACGATCTGTGGTTAGATCGTCGAGCTCTACTCGACGCAATCTGTTGAACTGAATTTTTCTCTGACAGATCTGCATTCTTCCTAGCTACCTCTATTACTCCCTTTCCTTTGTCAGAGACAAATTTGATTGGAGTTGTTAATATTATAGGTTGGCTAGATGAGGCACCCAAGCCCAGTGTACTGTTGAATCTAGAGTTCACTGTGCTTGTAATGTCCATCAGTCTGATACTTCTCCCATTTAGGGATTCTTCAAACTTTTTAGCTCTTGACAGTTCACTTTTCAGTGAAGCTATCTCCTCCCTACAGCATTCTAACTCCTCAGAGAGTTTGAGGTTATTTGAGTTCAGGACATTGTATTCAGATAATTTATTTCTAAGAGAGATTATCTCTTTTTCTGATCATAGTAAATCCAAGCACAATGTCTTAAATTCATGTTTGAAGTCCTCAGAATTAAAATCAACAGAGCTAATTACCTGATCTTCCTCTGGTTGATTTTCTGAATCTGAATCTGATTCTTCATCAGAGTTTTGCTGTGAGGCATTGATAGCCATCATGCAGAATTCTTTCTCATCAGCATCATCTTCATCATCACTAGAGCTAGATGAAGTTTCAGAATCTTCTTCTGTCTCACTCCATGTCTCAGCAACAAAACCCTTCCTTGTATTTTTGTTCCTGCTAGAGGAGGCTTTGTCTGAGCTATTCTTTTTGAAATCTTTTTCTTTTCTTCTTTCTCTTCTATCCTTTCTGTCCTTGTTCTTGTTCTCTGGACAGTCAGGAACAATGTGGCCTGGTTTCCTGCAACCAAAGCATATGATTTCTTTGTTATTATTATTTGACTTATTATTCCTTGGTTTGTCATGTCCTTTGTATGGCCTTTTTCTGAAGTCTTTTCTGGCTAGCTTGTAAAATCTTTTGGCCAGTAGGCTGACCAATTCCTCATTGCCTATGAGTTTTTCTTCAGGCTGATCTTCAGTAGCTTTGAAAGCTATTGACTTCTCTTTCCTTGAGGCTGGTGAAGCAGCCTTCTGTTCTTCCTCTCTGTTCTTGATAAGCAGCTCATAAGATTTGAGCTTGCCTAGGAGAGTTTCAGTAGTGATTTTATTTAGACTTCTGGCATCTTTTATTGGCCAGATTCTTGAATCCCAAGTACTGGGGAAGCACATTAGGATCTTGTCATTAAGCTCAGTCAATGAGATTTCTTTATCCAAGGTCCTTAGCTCATTGACAATCAGACTCAATCTGTTGTACATATCTGCTACTAACTCAGTCTCTCCTTTCTTGAAATTCTCATATTGGGTTATGAGGTGAGATCTCCTGTCTTTCCTTTCATCAGCAGACCCTGAGACAATTTCAGAGAGCTTGTCCCAAATTCCTTTGGCTGAGTTGCAGTCAGCTACTTTCTGAAATATCTCATCAGACATTGTCTGAGCTAAGATGTTCATGGCCTTTGCATCTGCAGTTTTCCATTTCTTTATGTCTGCATCTGTTCCTGAGGGAGGTGGAACAGCATTTGTGCTTGAGCTTGCTGGTGGACTTGGACAAACTGTCAAGACAGAATTGAAAATATCTTCATCAATAGAGTTCATGTATAATTTAATCCTTGCCTTCCAAAGTGCAAACTTAGATAGATTGCACACTGGAGGTCTGGTGCTTGCATAATCCTTGTTCTGTGCCATGTCTTAGAGTAATATATATATAAGAAGAAATAACCCTCTTAAAAGATAGATTTTACCAAGGATCACTTGGTTCAGGTGTTAGCCTATATGAGCAACCAACCTGGCTCTGATACCAATTGAAAGTGAGGGTAAAATCTATCTCAACTCTAGAGGGGGGGGGGGGGGTGAATAGAGTTTATTCAAATAAGTTTCACAGTTTTGAAAATATCAACACATATAAAATTTAATTTACACTATAGTGTAGAGTGCTAGAAAGAAATTTAAGAAGCAAGAAATTAAGAACACAACACACAGCAATAATCACACAAACAATCCAGAAGACACAAGGAAATATAGTGGTTCCCCAAAACCTAGGTACATCCACTCTTCTACCACCCTTGGTAGGAATCCACTGCAGGATGAGTTGATCAGGTGTCCTGGGCACCAATGAGCTTTTGTTAAGGTGCTCAAAAACCAAAACTGGATTTTTTGATAAGGTGTCTTGCCACCACTGAGTTTTGACAAGGTTCTCAGAACCAGACAGAACTTTTGAAGGGAGTTCAAGAACCCTTTTACAGCAGGAATATAAAAAGAAAAGTAGATGAAGTTGTCTTCTCTGTTCTCAAATCAAATGAGAGAAGACTAGTGGATCTTTGTTGTCAAAGCTCCCCCTGAGATCTAGACTAGTTCAGGAAAAGAAGCTTTGCTCTAGGGTGATAGGTCTTCAGAATTTTGATCACCATCAAAAGATTGTTTCAGCAAGAAGGCTGAAAGATGAGGTATTTGGAGTTCTTGAAATGAAGTTGTGAACACTTTTCAGTAAGCAAGAAGATTTTTATGTCACAGTTCTTCTGTTGTTCTTTTGCTATCAGTGTTCTGTATATGATATTTTTTTTTGATTGAAAAAGGAAGATCTTATTCTCTGAAAAATTCTTTGTCCAAAGTAGCCGTTGGCAGTCATAAATGTCTTCCATAAAGAGTCTTGTCTTCTAGAGGAAAGTCCAGCAAACATTCTCTGAATAATACCTTGAAACTTGCTCCAGAATAAAGACAAATGGCTGGCAGATCTTCTTATCATAAATGCTGATAATATTCAAAAACATTCCAAAGAATAACAGCATTTGAATCCTTAAATGCATCGATCTCTCAGAAGAATCGTCGATCTGAGCTCTACGATCGTCGAACTGAGCTCAGAGATGAAATGAGATAAAGCAGACAAAAAACGTCGAACTGAGCTCGAAGATCGTCGAAAGGAGTTCGACGATTAAGCAGAACGGGCTGTAGGCAAATAGTCGATCTGAGCTCGAAGATCGTCGACCTGAGTTCGACGATTTATCGAAGTTGAGCTCAGAGAGCGTCGAATGGAGTTCGACGATTCGTCGAGCTGAGCTCGACGAAAATTGCCTTAGACTTAGCTCTTCAACCTTGATCTTGGAATGGTCCTGGGGGCAGCTTTAAACCTAAGTTCTAAGCCCTAGACTCACTCTAGTGTTGAACTTGGTCAACCTGGTTTCCTAAGACAACCATAGTGATCCTTACCCAAATTAGTAATAGGGTGTTCCAACAATACCCAACTGCACCAAAAGCGCATACCCAACTGCACCAAAAGCTCGGACTGTTGGAGAGGGCGCTACTTAATTTTTTTTATATAAGTAGCAGAGCGCCACGGGTCAAGTGAAGGAACGCCGGACCCAACAATCCCCCCCCGGCGTCCAGCACAACCCGTCGGCTCAGAGGTGGGGTTACCACATGGCCCACACGGCTCAGAGGTGGGGTTACCACATGTCCACGGTTGCCTGACCCACCAGACCCACACAGGTAGAAGGGAAAAATCAGGATTTAATAGCGCCCCCCGGTCTTGAACCCGTGACCTCCTCTGATACCAATTGAAGGATCAAGCGCATACCCAACTGCACCAAAAGCCCGGACTGTTGGAGAGGGCGCTACTTAATTTTTTTATATAAGTAGCAGAGCGCCACGGGTCAAGTGAAGGAACGCCGGACCCAACATAGCCCTTCGACTCACTTCTTTGACGAAGAAGTACACTCCGTTCGTTTGGACGCCGTGGTATGAGGCGGCCTTCCAGGAGTTGAAGGGTCAGCTTACGTCGGCCCCTATCCTCGCTCTTCCATCTGGGAAGGAGGGTTTCCAGGTGTACATTAATGCATCGTTTCAGGGGATGGGCGCTGTACTGATGCAGCATGGACTTGTGAAAGCATACGCCTCCCTCCAGCTGAAGAAGCATGAGAAGAACTACCCTGTGCATGAATTGGAGATGGGAGAGTGGTGTTCGCTATGAAGATTTGGCGGCATTAACTTTATGGGGTGCACTGCGAAATATTTTCGGATCATAAGAATATGAAATATGTCTATACGTAGAAGGAGTTGAATATTCGCCATAGAATATGGGTTGAGTTCTTATCTGATTATGAGTACACGATACACTATCACCCAGGGAAGCTGAATGTGGTGGCACATGCAATGATCCGGAGGGCCACCACTTCAGGAGTAGAGCCCCAGTTGATGGTAATGGAACTGGTATGCATGATGAGGATATGCAAATTACTTTGGTGTCCTCGGACAACTCAGAGCTTTCTGAGGAGTATCTAGCCGCGATGAGCACTACTGATGATATTCGAGATCGCATCAGGGCTGAGCAGAGGAGGGATAACAAGCTAGAGCCAGTATTCCGGACCTTGGAGGTAGGCACGGCCGGGGAGTATGCAGAGAGAGAGGTTGATATTCTTTAGATGACGAGTGTACATACTGGCTGGGGGGAGGATTTGGGAGGACATTATGACCGAGGCTCACTACAATAGGTACTCGGTCCACCCGGGCATCACCAAGATGATGGCCGACCTGAAGAGGACCATGTACTCGCCGAGCATGAAGAGGGACATCAAGTATTTCGTGACCCATTGCGAGGCTTATCAGTAAGTGAACGCTAAGTGTAAGAGTCTGGCCGGATTGTTGCAGCCACTTCTGGTGCCGGAGTTGAAGTTCGACGATATCGCCATGGATTTCATACATGATCTTCCTCGGTCACATGCAGGGAATGACTCGATATTGGTGATTGTTGATCTATTGACGAAGGTGGCAAGATTTATACCGATCAGGAAGGACGCTCCGGTGGGTGACTTGGTGCGGAGGTTTGTGGAGCAGTTCGTCCGATACCATGGACTGCCGAGGACGTTAGTGTCCGATCGTGATGGACAATTTATGTCTAAGGAAAGGAGGTCAGTCCAGGCTTATTTGGGGACCCGGTTGACATTTAGTACTGCCTTCTACCCTCAGACGGATGGACAGACATAGCGCACTAATCAGACACTGGTGGATTTGTTGCGTCTTTGCATACTAGACCGCAAGGAGCCATGGAAAGGCAGCTACCGTTGATCAAATTCACGTACAACAACAGCCACCAGTCCAGCATCAGCATGGCCCCTTATGAGGCTTTATACGAGCGGAGATGCAGGAATCCTTTGTCTTGGATACAGGATGAGGATTCGAAGGCACTTTGCTCGGAGTTCATAGAGGATACCGATGTTCAGTTGCGGTTGATTTGAGACATGATGTTGGAGGCCCAGAGTAGATAGGCCATGTATTACGATGCTCAACATCCTCAGTTAGAGTTTCAGGTAGGAGACCGGGTGTTTTTGAATATACGACTGATGCATGGAGTCTCGCGGGTGTGTGGTCGGAAGAAGTGAAAGTGAAGGGATAGATACTACTCTAGAGGGGGGGTGAATAGAGTTATCAAATTTTGCACAGACAAAACTTAATAGTCTACCCAACTCCCTTGGAGTGAGGTGCGGAATGAAAAGATTATAGATATTGATTTAACCTTAAAGCCTAACACAAGTGATGTGTACAAACACAAGCTAACTGTAATTACAGTTAAGCTTGGAAAAACCTAATCAGCAACTAGCAACCTAGTTATATCTAATCACAACCACAATACAGGAATTAAACAATGGAATCCAGACGACACAAGGAAATTTATAGTGGTTCCCCAAACAACTTGGGTACGTCCACTCTTCTACCCACACGGTAGGAATCCACTCAGGTTTTTGATCAGGTGCCCTGCCACCAACAGGATCTGCTTCAGGTAGATCCAGAAACCCTTTAGACTTTTGATCAGGTGTCTAAAAACCAAGCACAGGTTTTTGATCAGGTGCCCTGCCACCAAGGGATACTTTTGAAGGGAGTAATAACCCTGTACAGGAGGGGGAAGAAGGTTAAGATATCTTCTCTATTTTACAATAGATTAGAGAAGCACAAAAGCTTGCACTGAGCTAGAATGCTCTAAAGAATCAAGGCTCCCCCTGGCTCAAAGATGTCCAGGTGAAGTCTTGCTTCAGTGCAGAAAACTCTTCAGAAAGTTCTGAAGGAAAAGCTACAGGAAGAAAATAAATAATAAAATCAAAAGATCTTCAAGCAGCTATCTTCTTCTTCTTCTTCAAAGGGACTCTGAGCTTGAACTTCCTGAAAGCAGGAGAACTCAGGTGAAGAAGAGATGAAGATCTTAACACTTCTCAGTTAGATGGAGATTGCTGAGAGCAGGAAGCTTGAACTTGAAGAAGGCTTGAGAATATGTGTAACACTGGTTAGCTATTAGCTAGCTTGAATCCTTCTTCAAAGGGTCCTTTTTATAATCATCAGCAAGCAACGGCTCTCTTCCATTTGAATTATTTGTCTTCTTCTGAGCCTTGAGACCTGGGCTGTAAATATCAAGAAGACAGAAATATCTCTGCAGCAAAACATTCTATAAAGGGAATAAACCACTTTCTAAGAAGCTGCAGGCTTAAAACAAATAACAGAAGGACTAAATAAAGTCACATCAGAAATAATCTCTTTATAGCAAAAGAAGACTTTTCAGTCTAACGGCTATAAAGGGCTGACAATAGATAAAGTAAATTAAAATGACAGCTAATAAGACAAACAATTTTATCTTAAAAAGATTTGACTCAGGCAAAAGAGATGGAGCAAATATTGCCTGGTAATTTTATCATACAGCTTAAAATACTGTGCCAGAAAATGTATTAATTAATTAAATATAATAAATAAATACAAAATACAAAGGCAGACAGAAAACGTCGAACGATCCTCGAAGATCGTCGAACGACGCACGGAGATCGTCGAACTATCGGGCAGATAGTCGAACGATCCAGATAGTCGACCTATCGAAGAAGATAGTCGAACTACCCCGGCAGATAGTCGAACTATCAGAACAGATAGTCGATCTATCTAGGACAGATAGTCGAACTATCAAGCGCACAGAGATAGTCGACCTATCAAGCAGATAGTCGACCTACCTCAGAAAACAGATAGTCGATCTATCAAAAGATAGTCGAACTATCAAAACCAACCAGATAGTCGATCTATCAGCAGATAGTCGAACTATCAGATAGTCGAACTATCAGGACAGATAGTCGAACTATCAAAGGCAACAGATAGTCGAACTATCAACAGATAGTCGAACTATCAAGACGAAATAGATAGTCGATCTATCAACAGATAGTCGAACTATCAAGGCGGAACAGATAGTCTAACTATCAACAGATAGTCGAACTATCAAATAGTCGTTCTATCAGAACAGATAGTCGAACTACCTCGCCAAGCAGATAGTCGAACTATCAACAGATAGTCGAACTATCAACGCAAAACAGATAGTCGAACTATCAACAGATAGTCGAACTATCAACGCAGACAAAGCGTCGACCAACTGATAGACGATCGTCGATCAGCCGATAGACGATAGTCGAGCGGCGTTCGACTATCGTCGAACGAAAAAACTACTTAACCAAATTCTCAATTTGGAAAAGTGAGGACTCTACAGCTAGACTCCTAACCATTGACCATAGATATTTCTTGGGTCAAGGGGCACAAAGGAGAGGACTAAACTCAAATCAAAACTAGGGTACCAACAATCTCCCCCTATTTGAGTTAAGTCTCTCAACATCTAAAACATAAAACTAGCTAAAGAGCAATAAAATAATACAGAAAATAGTTAACAATTAACTGGCAGATTATCAAACAGATAAACAAATATAGCACAGCAGTTAATCAAACTATGGATCAACAGAGTCATGCTTAGCTACAGAAGAACTGGAAACAAAAGAGATTTTCCTTAAGGGATCATCAGATTCTTTCTTTGACATTTTCAGGTCCTGCGCACCAATGATCTTCAGCTCTGTAGCTCTTGGGACTACTACTTCAGGATGTTTTTCCATATATTTTGATGGATCAAAAATCTCAGGATTAACCTGGAACTTTTCAAATTCTTTCTTTCTGTAAGCAGAAATGGTAGTTAGACCAGTCGCATCTTTTCCTTCTGCTCTAGCTTTTCTTATTTGGGCTGCTCCAACTAGTTCTTGAAAGCGAGCCATCCTAAAGTTAGGATCGAGCTCAGGATTTTCATACACAGGCTCAGGAGAAGCAGCATCAGCTATTTTATCTTGAATAACTAGATAAGACATTAGAGTATACTTAGCAAAAGGGGTTCTTGCTAGAAATCTTAAAACAAAGTGAACTATTTACCTTTTGATACAATTTCCTCAGACTGAACTGGAGATGGAGATGTAATTCTCTTCTTTGGAGAAGGAGGTGGGGAAAAGGTTGGTCTTTGAACCACAGTCTCCTTCATTTGTCTTTGAGAACCAGAAAATGATTTGCTTTGAGAGCTTTGATAACTTTGTCTTGGCTGGGGCTGAAAAGACGCAGATCTTCCAAAAGAGG
This sequence comes from Platanthera zijinensis, assembly GCA_039513925.1. Classification (NCBI taxonomy): domain Eukaryota; kingdom Viridiplantae; phylum Streptophyta; class Magnoliopsida; order Asparagales; family Orchidaceae; genus Platanthera; species Platanthera zijinensis. Next base: position 153,826,189 of record CM077078.1, on the reverse strand, counting down.
CAGCAGGATTAGCTGATAGGTTCCCAGAGGCTCCTGCACCTGGAGGAGGAGGAGGACCTCTGGGAGTCCATCTTGAGACAGGACTATCATACCTCTTAGTTCTTTTTCTTTCTTTCTGCTGATTCTTTGAAAACCTCATCCAGTGCTAAAAATCCTTGGATTTAGGGTCAATGCCCTTCAGAATGTAATAGGGGATATCATTATCCTTACTGGGAGGAGGAGGAGGAGTAGCTTTTCTTTTCTTTGAGGCAGCTTTCTTTCTCTTTGACTTCTCAGAAACATCAGAATCATCATCATCATCAGAATGAGATGAGGGAGGATTTTCATAAGGATCATAGGCTTCTGAAACAGCCTTTTCTTTAAGCTTTGAAGCAGATTTCTCCCTTTCCTCTTCCATGGCATCCAGAGCCAGAAGGGAATCTAAGTCCAACCCTGGAGAGTCATTCCAGATGGTTGACTTTTCAATTTGCAAATCTTTCTCTTTCTCTTTTAAAGATTGAACTCTTAACTCCCAGGCAGCTCTTGCTTGAGCTTCTTCCAAACTCAGAACAGGAGAGTCAACTTTGACTTCATCTTTCTCAGACTCATCTTCTTTATTATCTAAAAAGAATTCTAATTCAGGATCTACTTGAGTATCAGAAACACTTGGATCAGCTTTAGAGACAACTGCTATGATCTGAGCAGCTAAATCTTCTTTAATAACATCTGTAAAATTATGAATACATATCTGCTAAATAAGCGATAATCATTCCCTCAAGGTATTCACAAACTATCAAATTAATCGACTCATCAACAAAACGAATGAAAGAGTTACCTTCATACTTAACCATCTCCCATGATTCATTCAGATATGAAGTTATAATTCCCTCTAGGAATCTAGCAATCATAGGAGAGGTAAGATCTTCTAAGCAGACTTTAACTGCAATCTCAGATAGCAAGATTCCATCTGCTATTTCCTTATCAGACAAAACTGGAGCTATTTCTTTCTCAGCAGGAGCTATTTCTTCCTCAGCAGGAGCAGATTCTTCCTGGGCTGGAGCTATTTCTTCCTGGGCAGTCATTACAGCATCTGGAACTATTTCTATCTCAGCTTGAGCAGATTCTTCCTGGGCAGACATGACTGTATCTTTTATAGCTGGAGGGGAGGCAGGATGGTCTGAGGCATCTTCATTGAACATCTCCCCCTGCCTGATTTCAGTAGATACTGAAACCAGGCCCCTTGAGGAAGATGGCTCAGCAGATTTTGAAAGGGATTTGATGGAGGCAGATAAGAGATCAATGGAGGCTGCAAGGGGAGCGATTGCCTCTTCAATCATGGTTTTGATTGAGGGGGTAATCAGCTCCACAATGCGGGAGATAAGCTCAGGAGAGATCTCAATAGATGAAGGATGTGAAGTGGATGGAGCTGCAGCAGATATGGTAGTGGTGCTGGGATGAGAAACGATGTGGACAGGGGATCGAGCAGGAGATGGAGCAGGTGATGGAGCAGGAGAGTTAATTGGGGAATGATCTGGGGAATGAGTGGGAGATACAGGAGGAGTAGGAATTCTCTCTGATCCTAACAAATCAAAGCTAGGAGCAGATATCCTAGCCAGATGAGCAGGTAGAGGAGAAGCTAGAGGGGAAAGAGGAACAACCGTAGTTGTTTCTGGAGCAGCAGAGGAAGAAGGTCGTACCTCAGCGGAAGTTGATGGTACTTCAACTGAGGCAGACAGCAAAGCAGAGGAGGAGGAAGGAAGAGCTGAGCCAGCTTCAACATGGTGAGGAGTGACTGATTCAGTCCTTGTGTCCTCAGATGTTGCTGGAGCAGGTTTCACAAACGTTCTCTTCCACTTAGAGAACAAGTTGGGGTCCATCTTCTTGCTTGCATTGATTGTTGTGCAGTTGAACTTAGCAGCTGGGGGTATTTTTCTTTAAGGAAGATTCCAATGACCCTTCCTAGGGTGACTTCCTTCTTACCAGTCTTTTTCCTGATTAAATCAAACACAACTGCTACCCAATCGATCCTTTTTCGATTAACAATCGCACACATGAGTGCGAATTGCTGCCTTGTTACATTATCGTGGGCAGAGTGCTTACCCAGAAGCACTTTTCCTACTAACTCAACCAAGAACTTGATCTTGAAAGGAAAATTCACTTTGAGCAGCTTCGTGGGAATGCCCTCAGCATGTCCCAGCTCAACCAGCATTCTTCCAAATTCCTGAGCATCTTGCTCATAATCCTCATCACCAATAACTAATCCAAAAACATCAGATAAAACGGCCGGAGTCAGGATTACCTCTTCTCCGCCGATGGTACCGATCATCGATTCGTCTGTGGAAGACGACGTGAAAGGCCATTCTTTGATTTCTGGAATGTTGATCTTAATCCTTGCAGACATTAACTTTTCTAATCCCTGATCCCTGCATAGCTGTAGAACTTCTACTATTCCTGCATCGCAGCTGCTGAAAGCATCGAAATCCACGCTAAATCCTGCATCAAACTTCACGACGGCTAGAACTGCTGGGGAAACCGCCATAGATTCGCTGGAGAAAGCTCGAGAAAGCTGCAGAGAACGAAGAAGACGAAACGCCCGGAAATCGCAAGCGGGAAAGCAGAATGCGAAAGGGCACGCTCCGTCGACGATAAAACACAAGATCTTTTAACCTAGGTCGACTATCGGCTTTATATTAGACCGGGAATAGTCGATCTATTAAAAAGATACTTGACCCGATAGTCGAACGGCCGTTCGACGATCGGCTCAGAAGTAGAGTAGTCGAACCATCGTTCGGCTATTTCTGGCTTCACAAGCAACAAGCTGTCGTCGTTCAGCGATCGACGATGAGCTCAACCTATTCGACGATGGTCGAACGTCGATCGACGATCTTCAAACAAATAAGCTATCATCAACCAGAGGTCGACGATAGGCTTAATCCGTTCGACGATCTTCGATCATCGTTCGACGATCTTCAAGCAGATTTCAACATAGGCAGATATTGTCACACTTAGTCTCGTCCATTAATCATGCCTAGTTGAACTAAAAAGAACAGATGCTTCTGTTCATCTAAAGGCTTGGTGAATATATCACCTCTCTGAAACTCAGTGGATATGAACTCAAGACAGATCTTGTTCTTTTCCACACAATCTCTCAGGAAATGGTGCCTAATCTCAATGTGCTTCGTTCTAGAGTGGTGCACTGGATTTTGTGCAATAGAAATGACACTGGTACTATCACACATGATCTTGGTGTTCTTGTGTGAGTAACCATAATCCACAAGCTGGTTTTAAATCCACAGGATCTGTGAACAACAACTGGCAGCTGCTATATATTCAGCCTCTGCAGTTGAAGTTGAGACAGAAGCCTGCTTCTTACAGAACCAAGAGACCAATCTCTCTCCCAGGAACTGGCAAGTTCCTGAGGTGCTCTTCCTGTCAACTCTGCAGCCAGCATAATCAGAATCAGAATATCCAATTAATTCAAACTCTGACTCAGCTGGGTACCAAAGTCCTAGATTTGGACATCCCTTCAGGTATCTCAGGATTCTCTTTAGAAGAATCAGATGAGATTCCTTGGGGTTGACCTGGAATCTAGCACAAAGGCATGTAGCAAACATTATATCTGGCCTACTTGCAGTTAGATATAATAGGGAACCAACAATGGCCCTATAATTCTTTTGATCAACTGGCTTGCCGTGATCATCAGAATCAATAACTACATTAGTAGCCATGGGTGTAGGCATTGCTGAAGCATCAGCCATCCCAAATTTCTTTACCAATTCCTTGGTATATTTGGATTGGGAGATGAAGATACCATCAGTATCTTGCTTAACTTGGAGACCAAGAAAGTAAGACAGCACACCCATGCTACTCATCTCAAACTTGGAATGCATCAAGTTGGAAAACGTTTTGCACAGTTTGGGATCAGTGGAGCCAAAAATAATATCATCTACATACACCTGAACTAACAGGATTGTGTCCTTGTGATGCTTGACGAAAAGGGTTCTATCAACTACACCCCTAGTAAAGTTGTGCTCTAACAGGAAACTAGCTAAAGTCTCATACCAGGCCCTAGGAGCTTGCTTTAGTCCATAAAGAGCTTTCTGCAACTTAAAAACATGAGAAGGCTGAGTTGAAGAAACAAACCCTGGTGGTTGTTCAACAAACAACTCTTCCTTAAGCTCACCATTTAGGAATGCACTTTTGACATCCATTTGGAACACCTTAAACTTTATGAAGGCTGTATAGGCCAAGAAGATCCTTATTGCTTCTAGCCTTGCAACAGGAGCAAAGGTTTGGTCATAGTCTATACCTTCCTCCTGTTTGTAGCCCTGAGCTACAAGCCTAGCTTTATTCCTTACTATAATTCCATTTGCATCTAACTTGTTTCTATACACCCACTTGGTGCCTATGATCAGTTGGCCTTTAGGTCTTGGAACCAAAGTCCAAACTTTACATCTCTCAAACTGATTGAGCTCCTCTTGCATTGCAATGATCCAGTGGGGATCTAGCTCTGCATCTTTAAAGGTGAGGGGCTCAACCTGTGAGAGGAAACAAGCATGCATCACATCCTGTCTTAATTGATGTCTTGTTTGCACACCAGCTGATATGTCTCCAATCACTTGAGATGTGGGGTGATCTCTAAGTGTGACAATATCAGCAGGTGGGATGTGATCTTCAGCAACAGTTGGGACTAATTCCTCAGGAGGAATTTGATCTACTGTTGGTGGTACAACAACTGCTTCAACAGCCTCAGCAATGTCTTCATCACTGTCTGATTCAGTGATCTGAAGAGTTGATAGTTGAAGAATTTCTTGAGGGGCATCAGGTACCTGCAAAGAACTGGAGGAAGAAGAATTTTCCTTCTCCTTGTAAAACATCTGAGACTCATCAAAAGTCACATGCACAGATTCTTCTATCTTACAGGTAGATTTGTTATAAACCCTATAAGCTTTGCTTACTTGGGAATATCCAAGCATGATTCCCATTGAAGCTTTTGCTTCAAATTTTCTAATATATTCTTTATTATTATTATGAATATACACAATACAGCCAAAAACTCTAAAGTAATTAATTTTTGGTTTCTTTCCTTTAAGCAACTCATAAGGAGTTTTACACTTAAGTTTGTGTATCAAACTTCTATTCAAGACATAGTTGGCTGTACTAACAGCTTCTGCCCAATAGGATAAAGGCATGTTAGCATCTGCCAACAATGTACTAGCAGCTTCAATTAGTGTTCTATTCTTCCTTTCAACTACCCCATTTTGTTGGGGAGTTCTAGGAGCTGAGAAGCTATGTTTGATACCTTCTCTCTCATAGAATTCTTGCATGAGAAGAGAGTCAAACTCAGTACCATGATCACTTCTGATCAAGGCCACATGAGTAGAGTACTCAGTCTGCACACATAATAGAAAGTCTGTAAGGGCTTTGAAGTTATCAGACTTAGTTCTCAAAAAGAAAACCCAACTGAACCTAGAGAAGTCATCTACAATTACTAAAGTGTAATACTTCCCTCCTAAACTCTGTACATTTATTGGGCCAAAAAGGTCCAAATGTAATAAATACAAGATTCTAGGAGAATCACTTTTATTTACAGATTTAAATGAATTCTTGGTTTGCTTGCCAAGCTGACAAGCCTTGCATAGGCTCTCCTTCTTGTAGGGGCAAGAAGGTAAACCTCTAACAAGGTTGTGCTTAGATAACCTAGATATATTTTTAAGGTTTACATGACTAAGCCTTTTATGCCATAGGGAATATACTTCATTAAACAGGCAGATTTCAGAATGAGATGAATTGAAATCTACTAAATAAATGTTACCTATTCTAATACCTACTAAAACAACATTATTATTTAAAGTAATATTGCAAGAGAAATTAGAAAATGAAACCTGGTAGCCAGCATCACATAGCTGGCTGACTGAAATCAGATTATGCTTCAGTCCATTGACATAAGCAACTCTCTTGAAAGTAACTGCTCCAATTGTGATCTTGCCATAGCCTTCTGTCTGACCACAGCTGGAGTCTCCAAAGACAACCTTTGGGCCAAGCTTAGCTTTGAACTTTGACAGTAGATCTTTATTTCCTGTCATATGCTTAGAACATCCATTATCCAAATACCACTTATTTTGAGTGATTGGATAGGCCTTCACCTGCAAGACAATTATTTAGACAGAGTGGACCCAGGTAACCTTGGGTCCCTTGTTTTTCACATAAGAAAAACTGGAAATATAAGAGAATGCAGGCTGAGGGTGATAACCTAGTGGGTGAGATCTCCTAGGTGGGATTCTCCATGCAGATGATGGGTCAACAAACCTAGGGTTTCTATTCTCATTTAGGTTTCTATGGAATTGATTATGATTTTGAAAATCATATTGAAATCGTCGATCGACGTTCGACGATGGGCGCTCAAATCGTCGAGCTTCGTTCGACCATGGAGCTTCCGATCGTCGAGCGGCGTTCGACGCTCTTTGCATTTCTTTGAAAAACTTCTTTCTCTTTTCTCTCTTAGCTTTATTTAAGGTTTTATCAACCAGATTTACTTGCTCAGTGTTCTTCTTTCCACTAGCTGAAATGAAGTTCACTGGAGTTGAAAGATTATTTTTAAGAAGGACTGGGGGTTCACTGGGAGAAGCTCCTAAGCCTAGTTTATCATTACCTGACCTAGTGTTAGTCATGCTGGTAATTTCTAACAGCTTAAGGCTTCTACCATTAAGGGATTCTTCTAATCTCTTAGACTTAGCTAACTCTATTTTAAGAAATTTAATTTCTTCACTACAAGTAGTGAGATCTTCCTTTAACCTAATGTTTTCAGAGGCTATTGATTTTGAGTCAGCTAACCTATTTCTAAGTTTTTTTATTTCCTTTTCTGAGCTAATTAAATCTAAACATAAAGTTTTAAATTCTAACTTAAATTCTTCTGAAGTAAAATCATAAGAAGAAAGTACCTCATCTTCAGTAGGCATCTCTTCATCAGAATCAGAACTCTCTGCAGCAGAGTGGTTGCTGCAGGCATCTATTGCCATTAGGCAAACTTCTTTTGCCTTCTTCTCTTCCTCATCCTCACTGGAGCTTGATGAGGAGGATTCTTCATCAGAATCACTCCAGGTTTCAGCGATGAAACCTCTCTCCTTCTTCTTGTTTTTGTAGGAGGATGGCTTGGAGTGCTTCCTGTGTTATTCCTTTTCTTTTCTCTTTTCCTTGTTCTTCTCCTCTGGACATTCTGGCAAGATATGTCCAGGCTTCCTGCAACCATAACAAATAATTTCTTTAGCAGGAGAGCGATCATACCTTGGTTTGTCTTCATATCGTGAAGACTTCTTTCTGAACTCCTTTCTTCCCATCTTGAGAAACCTTTTGGCAAACAATGCCATAAGTTCCTCATTAGATTGGCTGCCTTCAGAGACATCTGCAGCCTTAAGAGCTAGAGATTGCTCTTTTCTTGTTGGAGTGGGGGTCTTGGCTTCAGCTTCTGCTTCTCTGGTCTTCAGCACTTGCTCAAAAGACTTGAGCTTGCCAAGGAGAGCTTCAGTTGAGATCTCATTAGTACTTTTGGCTTCCTTGATGGGCCAGATTCTTAGATCCCATGTGCTAGGGAAGCACATAAGAATCTTATCATTGACCTCTGTCAATGATATGTCCTTGTCCAGGGTCCTCAGCTCATTGATGATTGAGCTGAGCCTGGTGTACATAGCTTCAACTGATTCAGCATCAGTTTTCTTGAAGTTCTCATACTGTGAGATCAGGTTGGACCTTCTGTCCTTCCTTTCATCAGTTGAACCAGCTACAATCTGGTTCAGTGTGTCCCACATGGCCTTTGCTGAGGAGCAGTCAGCCACCTTCAGGAACACCTCATCAGACATTGTCTGAGCCAGTATGTTCATTGCCTTGGCATCTGCAATTTTGGCCTTCTTGTATTCATCATTGTAGTCTGGAGGAGGCACTGCACTCATATCAGATGATGAGGCAGTGGCAACAGCAGGTGCTCTTGGGGGACCTGACAAAATAGAAGCAAAAATGCTTTCATCAATAGAGTTCATATATAATTTAATCCTTGCCTTCCAGATGCCAAACTTTGCTAAGTTGCATGCTGGAGGTCTGGTGCTAGAATAATCCTTAGACTGGGCCATGATAGTGAATATCTATAAGCTCTTGGTATCTATCAGGATCTTGTGACTTAGGTGTTAGCCTATACAGTCAGTCAACCTCCCTCTGATACCAATTGAAAGTGAAGGGATAGATACTACTCTAGAGGGGGGGTGAATAGAGTTATCAAATTTTGCACAGACAAAACTTAATAGTCTACCCAACTCCCTTGGAGTGAGGTGCGGAATGAAAAGATTATAGATATTGATTTAACCTTAAAGCCTAACACAAGTGATGTGTACAAACACAAGCTAACTGTAATTACAGTTAAGCTTGGAAAAACCTAATCAGCAACTAGCAACCTAGTTATATCTAATCACAGCCACAATACAGGAATTAAACAATGGAATCCAGACGACACAAGGAAATTTATAGTGGTTCCCCAAACAACTTGGGTACGTCCACTCTTCTACCCACACGGTAGGAATCCACTCAGGTTTTTGATCAGGTGCCCTGCCTCCAACAGGATCTGCTTCAGGTAGATCCAAAAACCCTTTAGACTTTTGATCAGGTGTCTAAAAACCAAGCACATGTTTTTGATCAGGTGCCCTGCCACCAAGGGATACTTTTGAAGGGAGTAATAACCCTGTACAGGAGGGGGAAGAAGGTTAAGATGTCTTCTCTATTTTACAATAGATTAGAGAAGCACAAAAGCTTACACTGAGCTAGAATGCTCTAAAGAATCAAGGCTCCCCCTGGCTCAAAGATGTCCAGGTGAAGTCTTGCTTCAGTGCAGAAAACTCTTCAGAAAGTTCTGAAGGAAAAGCTACAGGAAGAAAATAAATAATAAAATCAAAAGATCTTCAAGCAGCTATCTTCTTCTTCTTCTTCAAAGGGACTCTGAGCTTGAACTTCCTGAAAGCAGGAGAACTCAGGTGAAGAAGAGATGAAGATCTTAACACTTCTCAGTTAGATGGAGATTGCTGAGAGCAGGAAGCTTGAACTTGAAGAAGGCTTGAGAATATGTGTAACACTGGTTAGCTATTAGCTAGCTTGAATCCTTCTTCAAAGGGTCCTTTTTATAATCATCAGCAAGCAACGACTCTCTTCCATTTGAATTATTTGTCTTCTTCTGAGCCTTGAGACCTGGGCTGTAAATATCAAGAAGACAGAAATATCTCTGCAGCAAAACATTCTATAAAGGGAATAAACCACTTTCTAAGAAGCTGCAGGCTTAAAACAAATAACAGAAGGACTAAATAAAGTCACATCAGAAATAATCTCTTTATAGCAAAAGAAGACTTTTCAGTCTAACGGCTATAAAGGGCTGACAATAGATAAAGTAAATTAAAATGACAGCTAATAAGACAAACAATTTTATCTTAAAAAGATTTGACTCAGGCAAAAGAGATGGAGCAAATATTGCCTGGTAATTTTATCATACAGCTTAAAATACTGTGCCAGAAAATGTATTAATTAATTAAATATAATAAATAAATACAAAATACAAAGGCAGACAGAAAACGTCGAACGACCCTCGAAGTTCGTCGAACGACGCACGGAGATCGTCGAACTATCGGGCAGATAGTCGAACGATCCAGATAGTCGACCTATCGAAGAAGATAGTCGAACTACCCCGGCAGATAGTCGAACTATCGGAACAGATAGTCGAACTATCAGATAGTCGATCTATCTAGGCAGATAGTCGAACTATCAAGCGCACAGAGATAGTCGACCTATCAAGCAGATAGTCGACCTACCTCAGAAAACAGATAGTCGATCTATCAAAAGATAGTCGAACTATCAAAACCAACCAGATAGTCGATCTATCAGCAGATAGTCGAATTATCAGATAGTCGAACTATCAGGACAGATAGTCGAACTATCAAAGGCAACAGATAGTCGAACTATCAACAGATAGTCGAACTATCAAGACGAAACAGATAGTCGATCTATCAACAGATAGTCGAACTATCAAGGCGGAACAGATAGTCGAACTATCAACAGATAGTCGAACTATCAAATAGTCGTTCTATCAGAACAGATAGTCGAACTACCTCGCCAAGCAGATAGTCGAACTATCAACAGATAGTCGAACTATCAACGCAAAATAGATAGTCGAACTATCAGCAGATAGTCGAACAATCAACGCAGACAAAGCGTCGACCAACTGATAGACGATCGTCGATCAGCCGATAGACGATAGTCGAGCGGCGTTCGACTATCGTCGAACGAAAAAACTACTTAACCAAATTTTCAATTTGGAAAAGTGAGGACTCTACAGCTAGACTCCTAACCATTGACCATAGATATTTCTTGGGTCAAGGGGCACAAAGGAGAGGACTAAACTCAAATCAAAACTAGGGTACCAACAAGAAGCTCAACCCGAGATACATGGGGCCTTACAGGATCCTGGAGCAGATCGGTCCTTTGGAATACAGACTGGATCTGCCGCTAGAGCTAGCGGGTTTGCACGACATTTTCCATGTCTCCTCCCTCAGGAGAGCTCTACTTCGGCCGGAGCAGCAGATTACGACTACAGAAGGGCCTATAGCTTCTGATCGATCGGTGCACCTGGAGCCGATCCGGATAGACGATACTGGGATGTGGGTTTTGCGACGCAAGAAGGTTCTGCTGGTCACGGTCTTATGGAGGAATCATGGATAAGAGGAGCACACGTGGGAGCCACAAGACTTGATACAACAAAGGTACCCTAAACTTGTCACGTCAGGTATTCCCGTTAACCTTTCGGGATGTTACATTTTATTTCTCATACTTGAAACCCCGTAGGCCTAACCTGAATTTTTAGGATGAATTTTTTTTTTATGTATTGGGATTTATAACATCCCTCAGACTTCTATACTCCTAGGATGGTTTTGCCATGACCGGGTCATGACAAAAGTACATGCTAAGAGATGACCTGAGCTGGATGGAAATCGTCGAGCAGAGCTGGATGGAAATCGTCGAGCAGAGCTCGACGAAATATCAGCATCACAGTTGGTCGTTAGACTAAGAGAGGAAATCATAGAGCTGAGCTCGATGAAATCTTAGAGCTGAGCTCGACGAAATCGTCGAGTAGAGCTCGATGAAATCGTCGAGCAGAGCTCGACAAAATAGCCATGCTGAGCTCGAAGAATTGTCGAGCAGAGCTCGACGAAAAGCCTTGAGCAAGGCTGAGCAGTGTTTGACGAATGGAATTTCCATGGAGGCTCCATAACTCCCACTTTTGTGGGGCTTTTATTCCTCTGAGGGAGAGGAGGAGTTTCTAGAGGTGGCCGAACATTAATTTGGTTCAACCCCCTTAATTTGGTTGAAACCGAAGGGGTGGAGTTAATGGTCATAAATGGAATTTAATGGAATTGAGGAGTTACAAGCCTCCTCTCCCAAATTCCTTCTTTAAAGACCTTCACCAGAGCAAGGGCAAGCTTTTACCCCGATTACTTTTTAATTTCGTTGAGGTTGGTGTAGAAGTTGCAGAAGAGCCAGAAGCTCGGTGGCCAGAATGGTGAGAAGGCAATTCGCACATCTTCAGGATGCATATCAGGTCCTCCTCTACTCCTTCTTCTATGGATAGATCTTAGGAATCTTTAGGGATAAGAATTGGGCTCAATTGAGCCCGATTGGGTGGAGCTTTCCACCTATTTTCTGTTAAAAATGAGCTTGCGGGTTCGCCGTAAACAACCCCTCCGGTGGTCGTGCCGCCGCCGAGCGATTACCATCACCTCAACAAAGGTGGTGGTGGCGGTGGCCGGCCAGGGAGGTGGCCGGGTGGCCGGAAAATTGACTTGGAAATGATCCAGGTCGTCTTAATCACAGCCTTAGGCTTGAGGAAGAATAAATCCTTGAGTCACACGACATGCTTTAAGATTCTTGCTATTAACTCATCTTATTTCATTTTCGGTCACTACTTTTGGGCTGTTTTAAATTAATTATTATTGATATCTAGAGGCCTATTCAGAAAAAGTGGCCAATATGATAATTGTAGCCCTATGAGTCTAGATTAATTTAAAATTTATTTGGACCAATTTGGAGTACAGGTCAGACCATAACACTCTTTTTGGTGAGGTCTATACCTAGGCTTGTTCAGAGATTGTTTTGAGGCCCACCATCAATCCAGCCATCCAAATGACTTGAGATTTTGGTTAGGGGTCACACTTTTCTATACCTAAAACATTTCCAAAAATGGGAATTTGTGGAAAATATTTCCCTAAAGTTTTTGTAGAAATTTGGAAATCCATGTATGGAGTATTCAAAGGGTCTAATAACCTCTAAACCCACCAAAATTTTAGTGTCTGACTCTTAGGGTCATGTCATGACTATGACAAAAATCTTAGCCCAATTGAGTTAGATTTGAATATGTGTTGGTGAGACCAAAGTGTGGCCCCTTAATGGTTAATTAGGGCCAGAGTGAGCTTGGGGCATGGAGGGGCCAATTCTCACCCAAAGGGGTTGAGACTTTGGCCAGAGCCCCATGTTTAGTTTAAATACCCTCACATGGAGTTTAGGGTGGATTAGGGTGGATTTTCCCTAGGACCCTGATTCAACCCCTGAGGTTAAACTTTGGGGGTTTGTGAAGGACAAGGGGTGATATGTCCTTGTATGGACTTGGTGTTTTGTCCATGTTATCTTAGGGTGGTGAAATGCCCTAGGATGGAATTTGGTAGTATTTGGATAAATGCACCCCACTTAAATCACTTGGAAAGTATTTAGTTCTATACACCTTAAGGAATAAATAAGGGGTCTTATGACCTTGGATCCTTATGAGATTTTGGTAGAACTAATTTTATAGTGCTATTGACATTTGAGATTTATTATAGGATGTTTAGAAAACAGTAGCTCATACTTGTAGGTATAATCTCCACCTTGCCCTTTTTGATAATTTTCAAGTAACCATGGTTAGATTAACTTAGAATGATATGAAACTCTGGCAAGGTTAATTAAATATCATTTAGAGGCACTAGTAAATTATTTGGATCATTTGGCATTTACTCTTCGTTCTTCATGTGTAAATTAAACTAGTGCACCATACTTTGATAAATTGATAATAAATATTATATTTTGCTGGAAAATGTGTTACTTGCCCAGAGAATCTTTTAGGGCATAATAAAGATAAAAAAATTTGTTACATGTTATTTTAATTAATTTATAAGAATGTTGCTTCACAAAGTGCACTTGAATGAAATTAGTTGAAGTATTTTTATACATGACTCTCTGACCTTTGAATTGCATGAAACTTTGTCAGTAGTGTTTTTTGAACATTATAAGGCTCTGGTGATTTTAATATAAATATTTGGACTACGATTTATGATTCTCCCTTCATTATTTAAAATTATTTGAATTAACTTGAATCAATTATTTAGAGGTTATTACCTTTATGAGAATCTATGAAATTTTTAATTCACTGATATTTTGCTAACATATACTATTCATAATTTTTGGGTGGCCATAGCTTAAGTAAATCTTGTACTTCTTGTTTAAAATTACCCATGACCTAACTTTTGGGAAAATTTAATAAATGCCAAATTATATAGAAAAATTATAAGTTTCTGGATTTAGGCTAAATGTGTCATGATAGACCCACAATAATTATCTTAGGGCATTTTGATGAAAATTTGGAGTACCGTATGTCATGTACATCATATAGCTTAGGTTGGTCTGCATTAAGTAAAACTGTGGAAATTATGATAACATGGGGGATGCTTATAGGAAGTGGGGAGTAATGTATGCTGGTTTGGTAAGATGAAAAAGTGATCTTCATTAAGAGTCATGATGAGGAAAGTGTTGGGTTGACTAGTGTTAAGAGGCGCTCGGGATTGACGAATAATCGTCCTTCCTGTGGAGAGAGAGAGAAAAAGTCAAAATACACTAGGGTTAGATGCAGTATAATATTACAAGGGATCGGGAATTGGGTAGTAACCAATAATAATAAGTGTCTTACGAAAGGGAACGATGAGCTTCAACTACCATCATAGGTTCTAGTTCCTTGTGAGATCCCTTCACCGGGAATACCTAGGGCAGTCCTGGGCTAACCTAAACCGTTAGAATAATCAATGTTTAAGAGTAACTAGTAATACTAGGATTTTAGTTACACTCACACTCCCCGGTGTTGTGGGACTTAGGTTTGGTCTCGCGAGTGTTAGGCTTGGTGGTTTTAGTGATGGGTAGGTTAGACCGGCGAGCCGATGGCTCGGTAGATATTTGTGATGGACGGATAATCCGGGGAGCTTTGGCTCAGTGGGAAAGTATATAAAGGTTGCATGTGCATAAGAAATAAGGTGGTGGGTCTTCGGTATTGGAGAGTCGTCACACCGGCACCAATATGTTGACTCGGCGAGTGTGGTTTACCAATTGGACAAATAAAGTCCGGTGCGCGGCCGACAAGAGTACATCGGAGTTCTGCTTAGTGCACCTGCATCGAGGCGTACGATAGGTCTGACTGGTTGTGTTGATACTGGTTTAAAGGTGGGGGAGGGCCAACCCACCGCTTCTGTTTGCCACTACGAAGGTATCCTGGGAGGTTAGGCTCTAGAAAGGGGGAAATAAAGGTCTGTGTGCATAGAGTCGAGTGTGTGTGTTACACTTGCATGTTCACATCATAACATACTTTCATGTCCTAGTATCATCATTGTATATAACCCTTGACACATATTGTATAAAGTGGTATGAGACACTTTATACACTAGGCCTTGCAAAACGACCCCTTGGTCTATAGGTTTGTATGGCCATTTTTATAGGTCATGGTTACTTACTTAGTTTACCTTCTCATACTATACTTGCTCACTTATTCTTGTCTATACTCATACTTCTTACCTACTACTGCTAACATATACTTGCTCTGTTTATGAAATCATGAAAGACTAGTTCCGTCGCTACCTACTTACCTTTGTTACTCTCCATCTTCATTACCTTCCCTTTCCTTCTCCCCGCTCGGTGCCTAGGAGCGATGGGGGAGGGGGGAGGGGGATGATAGGACCTAGTCTTTTAGACTAATGGCCGTTGACCAAATCATTTTAGGGGATCGTTGAGCCGAACCAGGAGACGGGACAGTCTAACACCTGGAGTTCAGGAAGCAAGGACAGTGAGTCCTGACCATTAGTAGATATTATAGATTTTCTTCCTCGATTGAGTGATTTGTAGTGAGAATTTTGATGTATCGGGAAGGAGCCCTCTTTAGTACTTAGCTTTATCATTTCTGTGGACTCTCCCTTCGTGGAAAATTATTTATATATATGTAGTTCTAGTGAACTAATTTTGAGTTTCATTTTACTCATGTACTTTTATTCTTTTACTCTTCGCTTCTGTGATTGGTATGGCCAGAAGGATCGGCATTTTGTAGTGATAACCTTACCGGACGTGTTGGTGTCACCGCAAAACACCGGTTCTGGGCATAAGACCCTAGTGGTTTAAAAGAAAAAAAAATTGGGTCTTACATAATCAAGGATACTCCTTCTAATTCCTAGAAGGAAAAGGATGTTGTGTGCATTCCTAATGAAGGATAAATTACACATGTCCTTGGTAAAAACTTTTAAGTGGCATTTGACTAGATAATTAGACCAGCAAAATCCAGTTATTTAAAATCTAAGATGTCTGATTGGTGGGACATAGTGTTGCTGCCACCTCAGCAGAATTGTGAGGAGAAGAACAAGCAGGCTTTACCCATCATAGAGTAAAGCACATCATGCATCTCTTCTAAGAGAAGTTAGAAAGAGGCACATGATCCTCAGCTGATGAGTCTTTCAAATGGTATCCTTAGCTGAAATGACTTTCAAGTTGTATTAGCTGTCTGAAGAAATAGGAAGAGAGATGTATGCTCAGGTTTTAGTATCATCTGAACCTACAGTAAAGAATGTCCATGATTTGTGCAAATATTGAGGGGAATACTGACAAGCTAGATGCTCCTGTTGAGGGGGAGCTAGTACAGTATGTTATGTTGGACAAGCTCTAGTCTTACCTAGATAATTGGTGTCAGGAAATATCCAACACCAAATAGATCAGAAGAATACTGCTACTGATCAGTTAGCTAGAGCTAGAGGCAAATCTGTTGCTAAAGAAGAGGAAAAGATCTGGATCAATAAGAAGAGACTTTGTAGGGTGCAAGGAATTTGCTGTGCACAGTTGTTGTGGATTCAGCATCATCTCCAAGTCTATAATATAAAGATAAGTAATATCTCTTTGTATTGTGAGTCAACTAGTGCAATCTCCATTGCTAGGAATCCTATCTCTTGTAGCAGGACTAAGCATATTGTGATAAAGTGTCATTTTATTATAGAGCAAGTGGAGAAGGAAGACATTAGTCTTAAAATACAAACAAGTGGCTCACTTACTAAGCCACTAGATGATGCTAAATTCAACACCTTCAAATTTGATTTGGGAATGTTGAATTTGGTCCAGCTTTAGTAGCTCTCTATACTATATTTTTTTCATTTTGTTGCAGGTTAATCTAATCTCTGCAAGACAGGATAGTCAAATTAGACTAAGTATAAGATATTGTCTGTCTGCGGCTAAATGTTGGGATTAAACCCAGACGTTGATCAATGTTTTAATATCAAATAGGTATGCGACTCTCCACCTTCTAAAAGTAACATCACTATAAATAGATGGATAGGTGCATAAGAAAATATACACTTTTCCATGCCTCTCACTGCTTGATTCCACCGAATCGACCAAACTGCTTCGCGAAACTTAAGAAATTTCTGAGAGAAATGGCTCCGAAAGGTCACGATTTCTTGTTTGAAGGCTACGAACTAGTTTTTAATTGCTTCAAGGATTCTCTAGAAGAAGTGCAGCTCGTTCTCCATTTGCTTCAGGTCTCTGACCTAGATTTTGTTATGTCGGAACCATTCTTGCTCTGGAAGAGGGAAGTTCTAGAGTTATTCTCCAGTACTAAGGTCGACACTTCTACCAACAAGATAAAGTCTATTGTCAGTAGTAACAAGTAAAAGATAACTCCAAGGAGACTGTACAAGGCACTGTAGTTGTCCAAGTTCACAGAATCAGATGAGCAAGATGACATGGATATGTCTGATATTAGGTCTGCACTAAGGTAGTGTGGATTATCTAACACACCACTAGCTCAATTCTAAGGAAGGAACTAAATCTGAAAGGTATGTTTCTTACTGATGTCATTGGGAAAGCCCTGCTGTGCAAAACAGGCTCCCATGATTTGATTTCTAAAAAGATGTTTGAGCTAATTTCCAGAGTAATCCATTGCAAAAGGACAGATTTGGGGAGGGTCCAGTTTGACAGGATAGTAGAGTGTATTGCTGAACCCAACCTAGGCATAATACTATCTCTATTTCTGCATAGAAGTGTTCCAGGGATATGTTGGAATCGATGTTTCATATTCCCTGTGTTTGAGAATATCAACTCCTTGGTTGTATTTGATCATGTTTTGTGTTGTTATAGTGTGATGGTTGACAGGTGCAAGCCAAGAAGAAGAAGACTCCTATGGACACTAAAGTCGAGTGGTAGAAGTAATCGCCGAGCAGAAGCCGTGAATTAATAGGGCAGAGCTCTCGGGAACCTACCACACCGCGCTAGTTCTAACGCCCGTGCTAACGCAAGGAATTATTCGGGCCAGCCTTTAAGGAAACTACCGCCAAGCGGTAGTGCTTACCGCGCCGCGCTAGCCTATCGATGAATATTGAATAGGTTTCCTCGAGTAATCGATCTACCACAAGGCGATAGCTGTTACCGCACCACGCTAGCCTCTCGACGAGGGGCGAGAAGGATTTCTCAAGTAACTGATCTACCGCTAGGTGATAGTTGTTATCGCGCCGCGCTTGCCCTTGACGAGTATCGACACGACTTTTCAGAATCATCCTGTCTTATAATACCGCGTGGCACTATCTTCTAATGCGAGGCACAAGCTCTATGAAAAAAAAGAAGATTCGTTTTGAAATATTATTTTAGATTTGGATGACAGCTGGCATAACAAGCGCGCGAAACTACCGCCGCGCGCTAGTCTTACCGCCGACGGTAGACTATTTTCATGAAGACGCATAAAAGGCCGCCTCGGTTTCTGTGCCTTGTGAACTAAGACAAAAATAGACAGAAGATCCTGCACTCTAGGGTTCGTCTGCCTACTTGCATCCGTTCCGATCATCATTGTCTAAGAAGAAGAGAGTCGCCTAACTCACATACACGATCAAAAGACTCCGACAATCCAAGATCTACATCGACTACGAAGAGTCGATCGGTTGGTAGCATATGAAGGTCTCAAGCAATGGCCGTGGATCGCTCCACGGAGAAATATTCAAGAGGGAGAACTAAACCTTTAGATTATTTACATCTTTTATTCTTGTAATCTTTTCTTTTTCTAAATGTTGTGGTGAGGAAAATTGACCAATAAGGGTCGTCGCCGGGTAGGATTCCGTGGTAAATCGTCTTAGGGATAGGGACGTCTAGATTGGAGGCTCTAGCGGGGCTCTAAGACCTTTCTTGTGAGGAGGTGAAGAGTCGGCTCGAAGACCTTTCTTGGAGGGAAAGGGAGAGAGCCAATCGGTCCATTGAGCGGATCAGTATAGAAACTATAAGAGTTTTTCTCCACACCATTCTCGATCTCCGGCGCCACAGAGATCACAGTTTTGTAATCATGTAGAATAATTGACATTCTAATTTATGCAATGAAATTCCTATTTCTGTGTTGATTACTTCTGTGATTGTTCTTGTTCGTTAAGTGAGTGTTTGTGTTGCGGGGCTTGCGCAAGCGTAACTGCCCAGGAAAATGAGTTATGATACTTACCGCCGCGCGTTTGCTACCTAATACCCCGCAGTAGCTTCCAAAATTCGATTTTCTGGGTCAAAATATTTTAAATTGCAATACACGCGAGAAACCTTATTCAACCCTACCCCCTTTAAGGTTGGCTACTACATCCAACAAGTGGTATCTGAGTCTGGTTAGTTCAAAAAGGCTTAAAAACCTGAAGTAAGGTGGCCAACTTCGTTCATGCATTCAATGAGGGATAAGTTGTGAGTAGTAGACCTCCACAGTTTATGGGCAGTGACTATAGTCACTGGAGAACACACATGAGAATTTTTCTGATGGCTTAAAGCATGGATGTATCGGCCATGGTAGAGACGAAATAAACTGCACCCACTGTCACTGTAGGGGACACTGTCCTAATTAAACCAAACGACAAGTGGGATGACGCAGATAAGCTTAAATGCACGAACAATACTAAGGCAATGAACTCTCTATTCTACGCATTAGATAAAACTGAATTCAACCAAATCTTTTACTATAAAACTGCGTATGATATATGATGGTTACTTGAACTTACTCATGAAGGTACATCGCAGGTGAAAGAGTCGAAGTTGTTCCGACTCGAGTCTGAATTTGAACAGTTCTTGATGGAGATCGATGAGGAGGTAGACAACATGTATACACGATTCACCAAGATTGTCAACGACTCAGGATTCCTCGGGAGAGCTTTTCAAATGGTTACCTGGTGAGGAAGATCCTGCGATCTTTGCCTCCCCGCTTCACCCTAAGGTGACTGCGATCGCCGAATATCATGATATCATCTCCCTGGAGATAGAAAGCCTCATCAAAAATCTTAAGACACACAGACTTGAACTAAAGATTCAAGCAGAGGAATATCCCAGGGAAGTAAAGAAGAAGGGACTGACACTGAAGGCCGCAAGGGAGAGAAAAGCTGCTGAAGATTCTGAGAAAGATGAGAAGGAGAGCCTCTACGTTCGGGAGTTTAAAAAATTCATGAAGAATCCCAAGAAGAAGGCACAGTTCAAGAAATTCCTGAAGAGAGGATCTAGAGAAGGCAGAAGGTGGAACAAGCCATCAAAATAGATGGAAAGCGATGATGGGAAGTCCCTGTCGGAGTGCTATCACATCCACAAGCCTGGGCACCTAAAGAGAGAATGCCCAAGAATCCAAAAGGAGGAAAAAGAAAAGCAAAGACGACAAGAAGGGAAGAAGAAGGTGCTCACCTGGGATGAGGATGGATCTGATGAATCAAGCACCACGGAATCTGGCTTTAAAGACGAGGAAAATCTATGCCTCATGGGAAAGAATCAAGAAGAATCTGACAATGAGTCTAGTATCTAGAGCGGCACTAACGTAACTCCACCTACCTATACTGAACTTTTTGAAATTTATGAACACTTAGTTGATAAATTAGAAAGTGTTATTTCTGAGAAAAAGTCCATGAGAGCTGAGAATAAGAAAATCAAAAAGGACTTCAAAAAATTAAAAAGTGAAGTAATTAGAAGGGGCAAAGAAAAGATCGAGTGTCTATAGTGCTCTCACTTGATGACAACGATCAAAGAGCAAAAGACAAGTCTCTCCAAGTCGTCGATGAGAAAGAATAGTCTCATAAATGAAAGGAATGTATTGGAGAAGAGACTTCACTTGTCGCCTGCAAAGGTAGAGGAAGGCAAAAAACAATTTGCCAATCGGTGTGTAATGCTTGTGACTGAAAACACCGCCCTAAAGGCGGGGATCCATGATCTTAATTGTGACATCCAAAAGTTTGGAATAGGCCAAGAGTCTTTAAATATGCTGTTGGGTGCACAATGTCATGAATCTGGGAAGTTTGGACTAGGATACATGCGTCCAATGTCCCCACCGAGCGGAAATCGTTATCAAGCTACCTCTAGACCCAATTTTAAAAACTCACCAAATAAGGTCCAAAAATCTGAAAGGATTTCCCCATCCTAAAACATGAGCTCAAGCAACCCGATAAAGGTATCGTCCACTGCTTACACTATGTGTGCAAACTGTCATAAGTTTGGTCATACTTCTGGCTCGTGTCTGAGGAAAGGTGCCAAGAAAATGTTGCAAGTCTGGCTTCCAAAGTATTCTACCTATCATATGGGAGGGACAAATTGGGTAACCAGAACTATTCCCTCATATTATTTTTAGGTCTATTAGCATGCTAAGGACACGAGTAACGTGTGGTACTTAGACTTTGGTTGCTCCAAGCACATGACGGTAGATAAAGACAAGTTTCTTAGCCTAAAGAAGAAGAAGGGTGACATGGTGACCTTTGGGGACAATAGTAAAGGACGGATACTTGGAAGCGGCACAATAGGTAACAAGGAATTTTCTATTTCTAATGTTCTATTTGTAGATGGATTTAAGCATAATCTCATCTCTATAAGCCAATTGTGTGATAAAGGTCTAATTGTCATATTTGAGTCATCTACAAACACTTGCAAAATTATTGATGCCTAAAATACTAGTGTATTACTTGTATCTCACAAAAATCATAATGTTTATACTGTTAGTTTTGATGATATATATGCATCTGATTTGAAATGCCTAGTTACAAAGAATGAGGAATTAGAACTTTGGCATAGGAGATTAGGACATTCTAGAAGTAGGCTTATTGTAAAACTATCAAAAAATATACTTGTTCGGGGACCTCCCAACTTAAGCGGTAGTTTAAACGTCTTATGTGCTCCTTGTCAAAAAGGCAAATTTGTTAAAGCCTAATTCAAAAGCAAAACTGAAGTTTCCACGTCTAGACCATTCGAACTCATTCACATGGATTTGTTTGGACCCCTTAGTACGTTTAGTATAGATGGAAAACGATACACCTTCGTTATCGTAGATGAATATTCACGCTATTGCTGGACGATATTTCTTGCGAATAAATTTGACACCTCTAGCGAATCCTCAAATCTTTGCACGCGACTTTAAAATGAGAAGGAGATAAAAATAAAATGTATTAGATCAGATAATGGAGAAGAGTTTGAGAATGAGGATTTCTCAAACCCGTGTGACACCTTAGGAATTAAGCACGAATTCTCTGCCCCTCGCACTACACAATAGAACAGGGTTGTAGAAAGAAAGAATTGTACTCTTCAAGAATTAGCCCGCACAATGCTCGCCGAGTTCGGCTTACCACGATCTTTCTGGGTTGAAGTTGTTAACGCGGCAAGCTACGTGAAAAACCGAGTCATGCTTCACCCACTTTTAAAGCTAACTCCATATGAGCTATATTTCAAAAAGCAACCTTCTGTATCGTACTTTAGGGTCATTGGCTGTCCCGTGCTACATTCTAAACACTAAGGATCACCTAGGAAAATTTGATGAAAATCTGATCTAGATATATTCTTAGGATATTCGAGCAAGAGTCGGGCCTATAGGATCTTCATTAAGAGGAAATTAGTGGTTGAAGAATCGGCTCTTGTGCATTTCGATGAAAATTCCCCAACTAACGAGCCCAAGCATAACGAAGAGGAGGTTGATGAGAGTGTACAATTAGGGGATAAGGGTGAGGAGAGATTTGTGGCGAGTGAAACACCAACTCTTGTACAAGGATATAGGCCTCCTAGTAACTTAAATCTTTCGAATCAACATCCACGCGAACATTCATAGGAGAGCCATCTCATGGAGTTAGAACTCAGTCTGCACTTCATGAATCATTTTCAAACTTGTGTTTCCTATCTAATATTGAAACCAAGAATGTATTAGAAGACTTAAAAGATGAATAATGGTTCTTGATTATGAATGAGGAGCTAAGCCAATTCGAGCGAAGTAAGGTATGGGTTTTAGTGGAGCGTCCAGATAACCATCCAGTCATAGGCTTAAAATGGGTTTTAAAAAATAAACTTGATGGTGAGTCTAGGATAACAAGAAATAAAGCTAGGTTGGTGGCTCAAGGGTATTCTCAGATAGAGGGTGTGGATTTTGAGGAGTCATTTGCCCTAATTACACGTCTTGAGTCCATCCGTATGTTTTTGGTGTTTGCGAGTTATAAGAAAATAAGGTTGTTCCAAATGGACGTTAAGAGTGCTTTCTTTAACAGATATATTAAGGAAGAGGTATATGTAGTGCAACCACCCGATTTCATGAATGCAACCTACCCAAAACACATATACAAGTTGGTGAAGGCCTTGTATAGACTGATGCAGACACCTTGTTCTTGGTATGATAGGCTCACCACCTTTCTCTTAGATCATGACTTTAGGATGGGTAGTGCGGACACCACTTTATTCATAAAAACGAGCACAATAGGTACTAGTACCTTGGTAAAAGAGTCATTTCGATCTTGTGTATTGACTCTATCTTTGGCTTAGTGCCCCTAGTTTTTTCCTATATATGGCATCGATTGACATGTAAGGTGATTTTTAACCCTATTTCTTTTGTGTTATGTTCCTAGACGGTCGAGATAACCATGTATAATATGCTATTTTTCCCTTGGTGTTATGTCGCTTTTGATCCTACACGAACACATGTCATTGCCTTGTCTAAGACTTCCACACATAAGAATTTTACTCAACTACACTATCTCTTTTTAGCACAATAGGTACTAGCACACGATTTACACTCATGACATTTTCAATGTTTGTTCTACTTGATTACTTCCTAACTCTTATATCATTATAGACGTACTCGTTGTATGCTTAGTTTAGTCTGTGCTGTCCAATTCATATTACCTATGAACATTGAACTTCTCTATCTGTATACCTTGCTCCATTTTGTGACCCATGCGCTTACAATTCTCTGATATGTATTTCGTTTTGAGTCACCTCTATGATTATCATGTCTAACTTTACTTTATGTGTGCACAATTTTCTATTTGTCTAATGCTCATCATATCTACTATTTTTCATCCCGCATGTATGGTTGGCCTTACCCGTCCTTTTTTGATACTATCAAAGGGGGAGATTAGATTGTTCATGAGTTCATGAGTATTTGTTCATGAGTATGAGTCACGGGTTAGGAGAGGTCACATATAGGGGGAGAATGTTAATAATGTATGCACATAGATGGGGGAGCAAGCGTGTCAGAGAAATATATAGAGAACCTGCAACCTGATGTTAGCTTATAACTCTTATTCTTTATATGCACTCTATCTTATTGTTATTTCTCATGAACGAGATTTTATATTATCAAAATGAGGAGTTTGTTGGAACCGATGTTTCACATTCCCTGTGTTTGAGAATATTAACTCCCAGGTTGTATTTGATTACGTCTTGTGTTGATAGAGTGTGCAGGTTGACAGGTGCAAGACAAGAAGAAGAAGACTCCTATGGACACTAACGCTGAGCGGTAGCCGTGAATTAATAGGGCAGAGGTCTCGGGAACCTACCGCGCCACGCTAGTTCTAATGCCCGCGCTAACGCAAGGAATTATTCGGCCCATCCTATCGGGAAACTACCGTCAAGCGGAAGTGCTTACCGCGCCGCTCTAGCCTCTCGATGAATTCTGAGTAGGTTTCCTCGAGCAACCGATCTACCGCCAGGCGATAGCTATTACCGCGCCGCGTTACCCTCTCGATGAGTGGCTAGAAGGATTTCTCGAGTAACCAATCTACCTCCAGGAGATAGCTATTATTGCGCCGTGCTAGCCCTTGACGAGTATCGACACGACTGTTCAGAATTGCCATGTCTTATACTACCATGTGGCGCTACATTCTAACACGGGGCGCTACATTCTAACGCGGGGCGCTTGCTCTAAGAAAAAAAGGAAGATTCATTTTGAAATATTATTCCAGATTTGGATGACAACTGGCACAACAAGCACGCGAACCTACCGCCGGGCACTAGTCTTACTGCCGACGGTAGCCTATTTTCATAAAGACATATTAAAGGCCGCCTCGGTTTCTATTCCTTGTGAACTAAGAAGAAAATAGACAGAAGCTCCTGCACTCTAGAGTTCAGCCGCCTCCTTGCATCCATTCCAATCGTCTTCGTCTTAGAAGAAAAGAGTCATCTCCCTCACGTATGCGATCAAAAGACTCATGCGATCCATGATCTGCATCGACTACGAAGAGGCGACTGGTTGCTAGCATACGAAGATCTCAAGCAATGACCACAGATCTCTCCACGGAGAAATCTTCAAGAGCGAGAACTAAACCTTTAGAATATTTACATCTTTTATTCTTGTAATCTTTTCTTTTTCTAAATCTTGTGGTGAGGAAAATCGATCGGTATGGGTCAACAGAATCTGGGTAGGATTGCGTGGTAAATCATCTTGGGGATAGGGACGTTTATATCGGAGGATGTAGCAGGGCTCTAAGACCCTTCCTTGTGAGAAGGTGAAGAGCCAGCTCGAAGACCCTTCTTGATGGGAAAGGGAGAGAGCAAACCGGTCCGTGGAGCGGATCGGTATAGAAAGCATAAGAGTTTTTCTCCTCACCATTTTCGATCTCCGGCGCCACGAAGATCACAGTTTTGTAATCATCTATAACAATTGACATTCTAATTTATGCAATGAAATTCCTGTTTCTGTGATTTTTCTGGTTTGTTGATTGAGTTTTTGTGTTATGGGGATTGCGCAAGCATAACTGCCCAGGAAAATGAGTTAGAAGACTTACCGCCGCGCGTTAGCAACCTAACGCCCCGTGGTAGCTTCCAAAACTCGATTTTTTTGGTTCAAAATATTTTAAATTGCAATACACGCGAGAAACCTTATTCAACCCCCTCTAAGGTTGGACACTCATTCCAACAGGATCCTAAACACCAGGTTAAGAACCAAAATCCATCACATGAGGAAGATGGATGTGAAGATGCTAGATAGATAAAATAGAGTCCTTCATCCTCATTGTACAACCCCATATTCGCTGGGTGGGACCCGGAGACACCACTGAGGAGTTGGGCTAGGCTCAGGTCAGCTTTGGGTTAGCCCTGAGACACACTTATAGAGTTCTCGCCCTGAAGGGGCTCCCGCCCAAGGCAGACGTTCGACCTCTCGGCAGGAGAGATCGTCGACCAAGGCAAATAGTCGACCTCTCGACAGGAGAGATCGTCGACCAAGGCAAATAGTCGACCTCTCGGCAGGAGAGATCGTCGACCAAGGCAAATAGTCGACCTCTCGGCAGGAGAGATCGTCGACCAAGGCAAATAGTCGACCTCTCGACAGGAGAGATCGTCGACCAAGGCAAATAGTCGAGCTTTCGGCAGGAGAGATCGTCGACCAAGGCAAATAGTCGACCTCTCGGCAGGAGAGATCGTCGACCAAGGCAAATAGTCGAGCTTTCGGCAGGAGAGATCGTCGACCAAGGCAGATAGTCGAGCTCTCGGTAGGAGAGATCGTCGACCACGGAAGCTTCCGCCTTAGGGCAAGCTCCCGCCCAGGGGAGGCGAGAAGGCCCCAAGTAGGCCTTCAGTCGCGGTAGTTTCAAGACCGTGAAGGGCGCGAACCTCCCTGGCAAGGGGTCTTGCCAAGGTTGGCCCGGGTGGGGGGTCCAGCGAGAGCCTTCTCAACCAGGGTTCTCGCCAAGTGGGCCCACGTGGTGGGGCCCGGCGCTCATAAAGAGGATTATTTTACAATATATTATCCCGAGGTGAAATTACCCAAATGCCCTTTAAATGACAGCGGGATTTGGCTATTGGCAGACCCCTCAGGGGCATTTCAGTATTTTCAGGTCAAAGGAAGACTATAAAAAGACCCATAAGGGCTCTTTAGAAGGCAAGTTGATCATTTTCCTCTAGCCCTAGTGCCTTCTGAAGAGCTCCCAGCCCAGCATTCGGCTTTGGAGGGGAAGCTCTCAGAGATCTTCCGGGTGTGTGGTGGGACCTCCCAGCTGAGGCTTTGGGTCAGTGTTAGGGCCTTAGCAACCTGTCAGGGGTCGAGGTTTGAGAGAAGTAGGCATTGACTGCACTTTGGTTCGTGAACATTTGTTGAGGTCATTTTTGGCTTCAACAGTTCTGGTGCGGTGAGCGTGGAAGCAGTCGGTGCAAGAAAATCTTGAGTTAAGTCCCATGGCAGGAGGCGAGGGTGAAGGATCAGGCGCGGGAGGATCCCCCACCCGGGTGGACGAGGCAACGAGGAAGATGTTTGAAGACTTCAGGCGAGAAGTCATGCAGACGATCAACTTGGCCTTCTCGGCAAGGAATGAGTGGGAAACGCCGCAGGTTCCGGTGGAGGTGGTTCCGCTGCTAGGCGAGAACGCTCCAGGGCAGCGCCCCGGTAAGGAGGTCCCGGCGGAGGCAGGCGAGAGGGACGTAGCCGCGCGGGAGCTTTTCCCAGGCCAGCGTCTCGAGAAGGAGCTTCCGGCGGATCTGGGCGAGAAGGAGGCGACGGTGCGGGAACTCTTCCCTGGGCAAGGTCTCGCGGATCGGTCCAGCCAACCGAGATCGCGAGACGTGCCTTCTCGCCAGGCAGGGGGCGAGACCCCCTTTAGTGAGCTCATTGTCTCGGCTCCAGTGCCGGAGGGGTTCCGGGAGCCGGACATGACCTACTACACCGGGAAGGATGACCCGGTCCAGCACGTGCAATGGTTCGAGGACGTGGTGTCCATCAGGCAAATGTCGGATGCCTTCAAGTGTCGGCTTTTTGCCATCACTCTGAAAGAAAAGGCCAGGGACTGGTTCCACCAGTTGCCGGCAAGTTCCATCTACAGCTTTGAGGATCTGCGGAGGGGTTTTCTGTTGAGATTCTCAACTTCGAAGAAAAGGAAGAAGGAGGCTGAGTGCCTGTTTGCAGTGAGGCAGGGGCCGGAGGAGACGTTGGGTCACTATGTCGACCGGTTCCAAGAGGAGGTTCTCCTGGTCCAGGAGGTCCCGGGGTATGCGCTGATGCTAGCCTTCACCCTGGGGCTGAGGCCAGGGTTCTTTAGCATGGAGTTGAAGAGAGTGCCCCCTCTCTCTTTTGAGGAGCTCATGGAGAGGGCGGCGAAGGAGATAGACTTTGAGAGGGCAAACCCTGCATTTGCAAGAAAGCTGGCCAGGCTGGCCGAGGACGACGTGAAGGAGCCGGTGGCGGGAAGGCAGAGGGAGCAGAGAGAGCAGAGAGAGCAGAGGGAGCCGAGGGAAGATCGGAGAAGAGAAGAGCCCCGAGGGCAGGGGCAACAGCATGGGGGGGCCAGGGAGCCAAACAACCGACTGGGTTGGAGGCCTCAGGAGGGTCGCCCCCAGGGCCAAGGAGGGCTTCAGGGAAGAGATAACTTCCGGGAGCCCAGAAGACTGGAGCAGGGAGGATGGCGACAAGGACCAAGGGGTCATTTCCCACCACCGCAGGAGGTTATGGAGGTGGGAAGGTGAAGAGGAAGAAGATTTCGGGGAGCCGGAAGAAGGGGAGGAGGAGAAGGAAGAGGGGGCAGGGTGGCGTTGCCTTATTGTGACTTCCATCAGGAGGAAGGTCACGCAACGGCCACCTGCCCAGAGTTTCTGGAGATTAGAGGGGCCAGAGTGGCCGGAAGACAAGATCCGCCTGCAAGGATCGTCGAAGTACAGCGGGAAGAGGTGGAGGACAGATGTGAAGACAGGATTGACGTGGGGACCCGAGGAGGGATTGGGGTGATCCACGGGGGAGTGGGGATCGAGGCAACCCGCAAGGGGAGCCTTCAAACCATGTTCCGCCGAGGGGTCGCCTCGACCTCCCAGGCTCCACCCCCAGAGGAGAAGATCACTTTCTCATCCGCGGATATGCCAGACTACGAGGACCCGTTCTGCGACGCGCTTGTGATCCAGACAGCGGTAGAAAACTACACCGTCTCCCGGATACTGGTGGATAATGGGAGCTCGGTGAATGTGATCTTCAAGAAGGCCTTCGATGAGATGAGAGTGGAAGGAAAAAGGGTCCTGGCTTCTGATGGACCGCTTTTTGGTTTCTCCGGAGAAAGGAAAGAAGTGGAAGGGGAGTGGGCCTGCATGTGAGGCTTGGGGGCGTCTCACGGAACTGTCGGTTCGTGATCGTGGACGCCCCGAGTAGTTACAATGCCATCTTCGGACGTCCCCTCATCAGCGCCTTTCGCTGTGTACCCTCCTCGTACCACCAATGCCTCAAGTTCAACAATGGAGGGGTGCAGGTTAGGATCAGGGGGGATCCGAAGATGGCAAGGCAGTGCTATGTGACGGCGGTTAACACCGTGTCATGGATGGAGGAGGCAGAGGAGTTGGAGAGGGAGATGGCTGAGCAGGAAGGAGTTGGGGAAGGGGGGAGGAGCCTGGGAGAGGCGATGGAGGTTGCTGAGGAGATAGCGGAGGCGGAGGAGTCGGGGAAGATCACCCCAGAAGAAGCGAGAGGAGTGGTGGATGAAGAAGAGCAGAGGCAGGAGGAGAGCCTGGAGGAGGCGATGGAAGTTGAGGAGGTTGGGGGAGAAGAGCTCGAGTTTGAGCGGGAAGAGGCAAGGGTAAGTTGGGAGCGGTCGGGGCTGGAGCCGGCCGAAGAGGTGGTGGAGATGGAGGTGCTTACAAGAGCGGGGGAGGTGCAAGGGATTCGGATCAACGGAGGCTTGAGCCTTGAGGATCAGGAGCGGATGCGAGCCTGCATCCAGGGCAACGTCGACATCTTCGCTTGGAGCGCGGCAGACATGCCGGGCATCGACGCGGACGTGGCCTGTCACCGCTTGAACCTGGATTCCAGAGCCCGCCCCATACGCCAAAAGATGAGGGCCATCGCCACCAAGCTAGAAGCCCCCATCCGAGAGGAGGTCCAAAAGCTCCTGGACGCAGGTTTCATCTCAGAGATCCAGTATCCAGGCTGGATCTCCAACGTGGTAATGGTAAAGAAGGGAGGAGGAAAATGGCGCATGTGTATCGATTTTTCCTTATTAAATAAATCATGCCCCAAGGATTGTTACCCCTTGCCTCGAATCGACGCGCTGGTTGACTCAGCCGTCGGTTTTTCTCTTATGAGTTTTTTAGATGCATTTTCAGGTTACCACCAGATCCGGATGCACCCTCCTGATGTCAAGGATGTTTCCTTCATCATAAGAGAGGGATGCTTCAGCTATAAGATGATGCCCTTCGGATTAAAGAATGCAGGGGCAACATACCAACGCATGATGGATCGAATCTTTCGAGATCAAAGGGGAAGGAACCTGGAGGTCTATGTGGATGACCTCATGGTCAAGAGCAAGTGTGTTGATTCCCACTTGCGAGACTTGGAGGAGACGTTCGCCACCCTGTGGAAGTTCAAGATGAGGTTGAACCCCTTGATGTGCGTCTTCGGGGCTAGTCGCGGCAAATTCCTCGGGCACCTCTTGACTCCCGCAGGGGTAGAACCCAACCCTGATAAGGTTAAGGCTATTCTAGACCTAGAATCGCCTCGCAACGCCAAGGAGATCCAGCGCTTGACCGGGAAGTTGGCCGGGTTAAGCAGGTTCCTCTCGCGGTCAGGGGATAGATGTTCCTCCTTCTTCAAAGTACTTCGTGGCAACCAAGCATTCGAATGGACGGCCGAGTGCGAAGAGGCTTTTCAGGGGCTGAAGAGGCAACTCTCCCAAGCTCCGTTACTTCAAAGCCCAAAGGAGGGGGAGGACCTAGCCTTGTATTTAGGAGTGGGAGGAGAGGCGGTGAGCTCCGTCTTGGTTAGGGAAGAGGGGAAGAAGCAGTTACCCGTCTATTATGTCAGCCGAATCTTAAAAAAGGCGGAGCTCCGATACCCCATCCTGGAGAAGCTAGCATATGCTTTGGTCATCTCAGCTAGGAAGCTTCGCCCTTACTTTCAAGCACACTCGATTAGGGTGGTAACAGACCATCCCCTTCGCAAGGTCTTGGAGGGGGTGGAACATTCAGGAAGGTTGGCAAAGTGGTCCATCGAGCTAAGCGAGTTTGACATCTCTTTCGTCCCGAGGCTCTCCATCAAAGCCCAGGCCGTAGCGGATTTCCTGGCGGACTATGTTACCGAGGCCGAGGCTGAAGAACCAAGGCCGCAAGAAGCGTGGAAGATGGTGGTCGACGGGGCCTCAGGAAGGCACTCCCTGGGAGGAGGTGTGGTGTTAGTAAGCCCTCAGGGAGTTACCATAGAGCAAGCCGTGACTTTCCATTTCCTTGTAACCAACAACCAAGCAGAGTATGAGGCTGTGATCGCCGGCCTTCGCTTGGCAAAGGAGTTGGAAATCCAGGACGTGGAAGCCTTCACCGACTCAATGGTGGTAGCATCGCAGATCCGAGGCGAGTTTGAGACCCGGGAGCCGACCCTCGCGAGGTATCTATCTAAGGTAAGAGCCATCATCGGGGGTTTCCGTTCATTCTCTATTCGACATGTCCCCAGGGAGGAAAGCGCGGCAGCTGATCGACTGGCGAAGTTCGGGCCTCGGGGAGGAGGTACCTTAACCGAACTATTCCGACCAGCCATTGAAGAGGGGGAGTTGATGGAGGTGAATCGGCGGTCCTCATGGATGGATCCATTGGTGACTTTCTTAACCACAGGAGAACTGTCGGAAGAAGTCAAGGATGCAAAGAGCTTCAGGCACAAGGCGGCTCATTACCTAATGCTGGAAGGGAGCTTGCATCGGAAGATGTTGTCAGGGCTCCTCGCGAGATGCGTAACCGAAGAGGAAGTCCCGAGGATCCTGGAAGAGGTCCATTCTGGAGAGTGCGGCAGTCATTCAGGGGGAAGGACATTGGAAGCAAGGGTGATAAGGCAGGGATATTTCTGGCGGACCATAAGGAAGGATACAGCTGAATTCGCAAGGAGGTGTCGGAAGTGCCAAGTACACGCTCCTCTCCAGCTCTTGCCCGCCCAAAGACTTCGAAGCATCACGGCGCCATGGCCCTTCGCCATTTGGGGGATGGACCTGGTTGGACCCTTCCCTCCAGCTAGCGGGCAAAGGAGGTTCCTCCTAGTTATGATTGACTACTTCTCCAAATGGCTGGAGATCAAGCCGTTAGCCAAGGTAACCTCCCAGGTCATCAGAAACTTCGTTTGGGGGGAAATCATTTGCAGGCACGGATTGCCCCAAGCGATAGTGACAGACAATGGTCCTCAGTTTGCCAGTGAAGAATTCATCAGTTTCTGCACCCAATTGGGGATTGACCTCAGGTTTGCCTCTGTCCATCATCCTCGGAGCAATGGTCAGGTGGAGGCGGCAAACAAAGTCATCGTCAATTTGCTCAAAAAGAAGGTGGAGAACCTGAAGGGTAGCTGGGTGGAACAGCTCCCTTCCGTCCTGTGGGCCTTGCGAACAACTCCGAACACGGCCACAGGAGAGACCCCCTTCAAGCTCTCTCACGGGTGTGAGGCTGTCCTCCCGGTGGAGTTCGAGGTTCGGTCCCCAAGGGTCGCGGCCGCAGCTGAGGGAAGCGAAGCTTGGAGGTTGGAGAATGAGGAAGGGTTGCGCCTCTCATTAGATATGGTGGAAGAGCTGCGGGATGTTGCCGCCATCAGGCAAGAAGAAATAAAACGGCGAATGGCTCGGTACTTCGATAAGCACATCAGAGTCAAGCAATTCACTGAGGGGGATCTAGTACTGAAAAAGGTCGACGCTGCAGGAAGGTCGGCCGCTGTTGGTAAGCTCAACCCTAGCTGGGAGGGGCCTTATATAGTAGAGAAGGCTCTGGTTAACGGAGGCTACTATCTCCAGGATGCGGAGGGAAGGACCTTGAGTCACACCTGGAATGGTGATGACCTGAAGCGCTTCTACCCGTAAGGGGAAAGAAGGATTGTAATGTTGAAAATAACTATTGCACTTTCAATAAGTTTATTTCAGAATATTGACTATCTCTGAGTATGCAATCTTTATGCTTTTTGTTCTAACCGGCTATGACTCCTCATCTCAATGATAGAATGGGCCTGTTTAACGGAATCTTCATCAACACCCCGAGCTCGGCTCGGCCCCAGGTAGACCCGCTGCGCAGGCTCTCATCTAGCTGGCAGGTCCGAAGGCTCGCCTGTGGGGGATAGGTTGGCTCTTGTGATACTTGGTTCTTAGCCACTTCAACGACACCCCGAGCTCGGCTCGGCCCCAGGTAGACCCGCTGCGCAGGCTCTCATCTAGCTGGCAGGTCCGAAGGCTCGCCTGTGGGGGATAGATTGGCTCTTGTGATACTTTGATTCTTAGCCACTTCATCAACACCCCGAGCTCGGCTCGGCCCCAGGTAGACCCGCTGCGCAGGCTCTCATCTAGCTGGCAGGTCCGAAGGCTCGCCTGTGGGGGATAGGTTGGCTCTTGTGATACTTGGTTCTTAGCCACTTCAACGACACCCCGAGCTCGGCTCGGCCCCAGGTAGACCCGCTGCGCAGGCTCTCATCTAGCTGGCAGGTCCGAAGGCTCGCCTGTGGGGGATAGGTTGGCTCTTGTGATACTTTGATTCTTAGCCACTTCATCAACACCCCGAGCTCGGCTCGGCCCCAGGTAGACCCACTGCGCAGGCTCTCATCTAGCTGGCAGGTCCGAAGGCTCGCCTGTGGGGGATAGGTTGGCTCTTGTGATACTTGGTTCTTAGCCACTTCAACGACACCCCGAGCTCGGCTCGGCCCCAGGTAGACCCGCTGCGCAGGCTCTCATCTAGCTGGCAGGTCCGAAGGCTCGCCTGTGGGGGATAGGTTGGCTCTTATGATACTTTGATTCTTAGCCACTCCATCAACACCCCGAGCTCGGCTCGGCCCCAGGTAGATCCGCTGCGCAGGCTCTCATCTAGCTGGCAGGTCCGAAGGCTCGCCTGTGGGGGATAGGTTGGCCCTTGTGATACTTTGATTCTTAGCCACTTCATCAACACCCCGAGCTCGGCTCGGCCCCAGGTAGACCCGCTGCGCAGGCTCTCATCTAGCTGGCAGGTCCGAAGGCTCGCCTGTGGGGGATAGGTTGGCTCTTGTGATACTTGGTTCTTAGCCACTTCAACGACACCCCGAGCTCGGCTCGGCCCCAGGTAGACCCGCTGCGCAGGCTCTCATCTAGCTGGCAGGTCCGAAGGCTCGCCTGTGGGGGATAGGTTGGCTCTTGTGATACTTGGTTCTTAGCCACTTCAACGACACCCCGAGCTCGGCTCGGCCCCAGGTAGACCCGCTGCGCAGGCTCTCATCTAGCTGGCAGGTCCGAAGGCTCGCCTGTGGGGGATAGGTTGGCTCTTGTGATACTTTGATTCTTAGCCACTTCATCAACACCCCGAGCTCGGCTCGGCCCCAGGTAGACCCGCTGCGCAGGCTCTCATCTAGCTGGCAGGTCCGAAGGCTCGCCTGTGGGGGATAGGTTGGCTCTTGTGATACTTTGATTCTTAGCCACTTCATCAACACCCCGAGCTCGGCTCGGCCCCAGGTAGACCCGCTGCGCAGGCTCTCATCTAGCTGGCAGGTCCGAAGGCTCGCCTGTGGGGGATAGGTTGGCCCTTGTGATACTTGGTTCTTAGCCACTCCAACGACACCCCGAGCTTGGCTCGGCCCCAGGCAGACCCGCTGCGCAGGCTCCCACCAAGCTGGCAGGACCGAAGGCTCGCCTACGGGGGATAGGTGAAGTCCTTGACCTTTTGATCCTTGGTTCTTGATTGGTAGCTACTACGTTACAACGAGCTCGGCTCAAACCCCGGTAGACCCGCTGCGCAGGCACCCATGTGAGCTAGCAGGTCCAACGGCTCGCCGACGGGGTAGGGGTTTGATTGGTCGGAAAAATATGTGGGCAGGACCCTTACCTAGACCGGGGGCAAATCCCTAAAGGGTCTCGGTTCAGGGGTCTCGGCCAGTAAAGGTCTCGGCCCAGAGGTCTCGGCTAGTAAAGGTCTCGGCCCAGAGGTCTCGGCCAGCAAAGGTCTCGGCTAAAGGAGGCTCTCGCAAAAAGAAAGCTCCCGGCGGGCCCAGGCAGGACGATTCAATCGACGATGCGAGGTTTCCGCCTAGCTGATCTCTAAGTAAGGTCACCCTAAAGAGACTAAGGGTCTCGGCGGAAGCTCGCGCGGAGGTCATTCGGCATAGTGATATACGCTTAAAAAAAAACACAATGACAGTGAAGAAATGAAACATTACTTTATATAAGGTTAATTACAAAAGTGAGGAGCTTCTCGCTCATTACAAAAGGATATTCAAAATAAAAGACAACTTAAGGAGACGCGCTGTAGTCCCCACTGGTGCTCTCGCTTGAAGCATCGCCAGAGCCTTCCCCGGACGTCTCGTCAACAGCGGGAGAGGACCTCGGGACGTCTGAGAGCGGCGAGTCCGGCGCGCCCGGGGGTTTGGGAACTGGGTCATAAAGCCAAGGGAGAAGCTGGCGAGCGTCGATGGTCGCGCCATCCTCCCGGAGCAGCTCGACGTCTCGCAGCGTCTCGAGCGTCAGCTTGACGGTCGCCTGAGCGTTGGCTTGAAGCAGTTTATCGACGTCGTACTCCGAGAGGTAGCGGCTCCGCAACCTCGCATCTAGCTCCGGGGGCGGGCCCTTCGTTAGCTCTGCGCGGAGCTGTTCCCTCAGAAGGACGCTCTCGCAGCGCGCGTTGGCCAGCTCTGCGCGAAGCTCCCTGACTTGGGCGGAATCCTGCAAAAGGGACAAAAGATCTTAGTCACGCATTACACAGTAGAAACTTCGAGGAAACGGGGGCAAGGGCTCAGGAAGGTCTCGCCTACCTCGGTCGCGGGGCGCAGAGACAGCGCCAATTTGGCATCCGCGAGCTCCTGTTGAGCTCTCGCGAGTTCTTCTTCCGCGGCATGCGCGCGAGCTATCGCGTCCTCCCTCGCCTTGCGCATATCTGTGAAGTTCTTGTCAATGGTGATGCTTCGACGCGCACACATATGTGTAAGCTCGAACCCGCGCATTACGGCCCGGGTGGCGTCGAAGGCTAGAAGGCGGGTAGGCGTCTGGTCGAACACGCTGGCATCTTCCCGGCTGTATAGACCATACCCAAGCGAGAAGGCCTCGCCGGTCACATTTTCCCCCTCCGCCCATCGGGGAAGGAGGGTCGAAACCCTGAGTGAGTTTGTCTTGGGGTCCCACTCCATCTGGGGCTTCCCCTCCGAGTCGGCGTACCTGACGCCTAAACCAAAGTTCCGGTGCCCTCTCGGCACCTCCTGGGGCGGGACGTTGGCGGAGGTCTCGGCGGCAACCACTTCTCCCCCGGCCTCGCCTACGGCCGATGTGTTCCTGGCGGAAGCCTCGGCACGGCTCTTGGCGGCGGCGGCGGCATCCATCTCACTGGCCCTCTAAAGGATCGCTTCAAATGACCTGCCCTCAGGAGGAGGTTGGACGGGCGAGACCGCCAACGATTTCCCCTTGTCGGCGGCAGAAGGCTTGGGCCTCTTCAGCGCGCGGAGAGGAGGAAGGGTGGCCTTCCGCTTCTTGGCTGGTGGCGGCATGGAAGGGGTTGGATCTTCTCGGCAGGCGCTGGCGCTAGCTTCCGCGAGCGCAAGGGGGCCTCTCGCTGCCAGACCCTCGACACCCCGGCCTGCGGCGAAGGGTTGGTGCAGGGGGACCTCCCGCTCTCCTGCAAAGTAAAAACGCTTTAGCCCTCCAGCGTAAGAAAATTTTTGATAAAAAAGAGAATCTGAGGCGAGACCGTACCTTCGCCCGATTGAACAAAAGGGAGGGAGTCGACGTCCCGCAGAAGATAGGGGACGTCGAACTCCTTGGTCCCGAAGAACTCCAGGATTGCGCTCTCGCGCGATCCCAGGGCGGGCGGCTTGTAGGCAGCGTCTTCATACTGGACGGGCTGAAGCGGGACGTTGCCAAAGTCCCCGCTGACGTATACGAACTTCTCGCCCCAATGATGGTGCTTATTGGCGAGACCGGTAACCTCGAGCTGTTGCCCGGAGAAGAAAACTACCCCCCCCTTGGCACGGAAGTTGAATAGCTTCCGGAAGATGGGCAGGCTAAACTCGATCCTCTCGGATCGCATATAGCATATGAATGCTATAAGGATCGCGACGGAGTTCGGGTTTAGCTGGGCGGGCACCACCCCATAATAACGGAGAGCTAACCGAACCTCCGGCCACAGGGGGAGGCGGAAGCCCACCTCGAAATGCTCGAGGGGGATGGCAAGCTCTCCCGCCCCGGGGGTATTCACCCTATCATGATTCCCCGGGTTCCGCGCCGAGAAGCCAGCGGGAACGTAGCGGTCGACGATCGCGTTGTATTCGTCGAGGGTGAGCTTGCAGGAAGGGAAGAGATGTTTCTGGAAGGCTTCTGCGCAATGGGCGCGACCCTTGCTCTCGCCAGGCATGGCTAGTTCGTGAGTAAGAGCGAGAGCTGTAGGGGAGTCGAAGCGGGAGCAGGAACGCGAGAGCACGGAGGGAGGCTGAGGTTCCGGATCGGAGAAATAAATGCGGTTGGTAGGCTTCCCTATTTATAGGGAATCGTAGTCATCATGAGTTCATCCGGCGGAGAGAGAAAGTGACAGCGGAGTACAGCTGTCAGAATCCGGGCTAACGACGCCTCGGTTCTCCCCCTCAGGATGACGGCGGTCAACGGTCGCTTCAGGTTTCGACGCGACTGCCTGGATCGGCGCAAGCCTCCTAGACTGGCGCAAGCCTCCTGGGTTAACGCAAACCTCCTAAATCAGCGCAAGCATCCTAGATCGAGGTAAGCGCCTTGATTAAAAAGCCCCGCAGAGCGATAAAAAGGAAAGGAAAAGAGACATGGGTAGAAGCGAGACTCTCGCTAGCGCAAGCTGGATAAAAACTTAATCAATAATAATGTTTATTACAGACATTGAAAAAGAGAAACAGGGGGAAGAGAAAAAGAAAAGAAAAAAGAGACACTAAGATTCAGAGCGCGAAGGCTAGTAGGGTTTCCAGCTCCATCGTCCCCGTTCTCGCCGCCTAGTCCTTGGGGGCGCCAACTGGTTGAAGTAAGACGATAGCGTGGTACACCCAAGGTTGATCCGCCTGGCGTAGTCCCGGATCTGCGAGATGCACCTCCCTGGGGAAGACTCGACGGAAGGCCCGCGCGGGCAATCAGTCTCGCCCAAGAAGAAGTCCCGCTCCAGAGCCTCCAGTCTTTGCTCCACGGATTCGCGGAACGCTTTCGCCGCGGCAGCATGGGCACGATCCCGCCGGACAAGCTTGGTCAAGATGGCCGAGATCTTCCTCCGTCTCCCCTTCGCGCTCCCTGCACTGTTCAGGGTTTCCTCTATCTCGCCAGACGAAGGGAGGGGGGACTCTTCGTCCTCTTCTTCCTCGTCTTCTTCTTCCTCTTCCTCTCCTTCCTCGTTGACTTCCGACCGCAAGCCAGGATCACCTGCGGAAGAAACACGCGAGAATTTTGGTCAAGACATGACGATCAACAGTCCGAAAAAGTTTTCGCATACCTGCGGCTGGGCGAGAACCGTCAGCCAAAGTTGGACGGGAAGGCCCGACCCCTCCGTTGGTTCCATAAAGGAGGTGAAGGGGCTTGCCCAGCCCCGGGCGGAAGGGCTCGCGCACGATGATCCCGGCCGGGCCGGAAGCATGAGGGAAGTGGTCTTCTCTCAAGGGGCGATCAGCATCCTTGAGAGTAGCGGGAGGTTCAGAAGCCGCCCCTCCCGCCTGCAGGAGAGGATTGGCCACCGCGGGAGGCTCTTCGACGGTTCTCGCTTCATCTTCCCGGGTGGATAGACCCGGGTCGGCGGGAGCTGGCACTGCGAGAAGACGGTTCAGAAAAGAAAGGGTCTGGTTAAAATATTGACAAGGGAAAATGTACCTGTCGTTCCGGCCCCGACCGGAGGAATCCTTTCCGAGACCCGTATTTGGCCCTCGGGGGGATGAGCGGGTAGGTTCGAAGAGCTGGGCGGAATTTCGGCGTCAATATTGGGAGCGGACTCCTGCGAAAGCATACTTTAATCATCGAATCTAATGTCCAGTCAGCTCGGTAGGCACGGGCGAAAGGCTTACCTTCTGTAGGGAAGAATCTCCGGCAGGATTGGGAGTGGGGGAAGGAGGATCCCTGTTCTCGCGAGAAAGATCCCGCCGGACCGCCTTCGCCCTTTTCTTTTCCTTCTTCTTCGGCTCCGAAGGCCCGGCGGTTGAAGTCTTTTTCGCTAACCATGGAGCCACCGCCGCACAGTTAGCCAAGGCCCGCGCTTGGGCAGCGGCTAACCGGTCTTGGAGGTCCTGCGGAAGCGGTTTGGCAGCACGCTTGGGATGCATGGCGAGCTCGCGCGAGAATCCCGGAGGCGAGAGCTCAGTCAGAGAGTCGTATTTTAAAGGCAGGGCGTATGGACGTCCATCAGTACATATTTATAGCCGCAGTGGGACCCACCAAAAGATTCCCTCGATAGGCGGGCACGTGTCCAGCGAATATTTTGGGGGTTGGACTTGTCTTGTCGAGCGCAGGGCTAGCTCGAAAAGAGCGGGGATTGTGTACAACCCCATATTCGCTGGGTGGGACCCGGAGACACCACTGAGGAGTTGGGCTAGGCTCAGGTCAGCTTTGGGTTAGCCCTGAGACACACTTATAGAGTTCTCGCCCTGAAGGGGCTCCCGCCCAAGGCAGACGTTCGACCTCTCGGCAGGAGAGATCGTCGACCAAGGCAAATAGTCGACCTCTCGACAGGAGAGATCGTCGACCAAGGCAAATAGTCGACCTCTCGGCAGGAGAGATCGTCGACCAAGGCAAATAGTCGACCTCTCGGCAGGAGAGATCGTCGACCAAGGCAAATAGTCGACCTCTCGACAGGAGAGATCGTCGACCAAGGCAAATAGTCGAGCTTTCGGCAGGAGAGATCGTCGACCAAGGCAAATAGTCGACCTCTCGGCAGGAGAGATCGTCGACCAAGGCAAATAGTCGAGCTTTCGGCAGGAGAGATCGTCGACCAAGGCAGATAGTCGAGCTCTCGGTAGGAGAGATCGTCGACCACGGAAGCTTCCGCCTTAGGGCAAGCTCCCGCCCAGGGGAGGCGAGAAGGCCCCAAGTAGGCCTTCAGTCGCGGTAGTTTCAAGACCGTGAAGGGCGCGAACCTCCCTGGCAAGGGGTCTCGCCAAGGTTGGCCCGGGTGGGGGTCCAGCGAGAGCCTTCTCAACCAGGGTTCTCGCCAAGTGGGCCCACGTGGTGGGGCCCGACGCTCATAAAGAGGATTATTTTACAATATATTATCCCGAGGTGAAATTACCCAAATGCCCTTTAAATGACAGCGGGATTTGGCTATTGGCAGACCCCTCAGGGGCATTTCAGTATTTTCAGGTCAAAGGAAGACTATAAAAAGACCCATAAGGGCTCTTTAGA
The DNA here is from genome assembly GCA_039513925.1 of Platanthera zijinensis. Lineage (NCBI taxonomy): Eukaryota > Viridiplantae > Streptophyta > Magnoliopsida > Asparagales > Orchidaceae > Platanthera > Platanthera zijinensis. The sequence goes on along the minus strand of CM077078.1, from coordinate 153,786,377 downwards.
AGGCAAGTTGATCATTTTCCTCTAGCCCTAGTGCCTTCTGAAGAGCTCCCAGCCCAGCATTCGGCTTTGGAGGGGAAGCTCTCAGAGATCTTCCGGGTGTGTGGTGGGACCTCCCAGCTGAGGCTTTGGGTCAGTGTTAGGGCCTTAGCAACCTGTCAGGGGTCGAGGTTTGAGAGAAGTAGGCATTGACTGCACTTTGGTTCGTGAACATTTGTTGAGGTCATTTTTGGCTTCAACACTCATGGTCAGGCAGCCTCCACCAAGAAGAAGAAGGATCAGGTTCAAGTGCTAGAGAAAAGTATTGATAATAGTTCATCTGAAAAACATGAAGAAGAGCCTTATGATCCAAATTTGACTAAATTTTTAGATGAAACCAGAAGGGACATGTGTGCCTAAGTGTCCATCACCTCTGATCCTGCAGTAAGGACTCAGGTCAGTAGGACTCAATCAGAATAAACTCCAGAAGATGTTGAGGATATACCTTCAGCTGAGATAGCTGAACAAGTAGCTAAGGATATAGTAACCATGATATCTGTTGTAATGGAGGGAGAATCCTCCAAGTTTTCGGCTCCTGCCAAAGATGAACCCACTCTATTCCCTAAACTTCAAGTTGGATACATCCCTTAGAGTGAGGCGGAGAAACTCCTAGAACAAGTCATGTAAGATGCATTTGCTGAGGGAGAGAATCTCCAGGTTGTGGAAGAGCTATTCCAACTTCCCCTAGATGAACATCAACCTATTAATGAGGTGGAAAGAGTGGCTGCTATAGATCTGCATGTCACTATGGACATGACAGAAGTTGACGGGGAGCTTCACACTAAACTCCCAACTCAAGAGACTGTGTACACCATAGATACTTCTGAATATGACAAGGACAACACTGCTGCTGAGGTACATGAGACTGCCCATTCATCAGAGTACATAATGGATGATTCTAGAGAAAGAGAAGAACTGAGGCCAGTTCAACAATAGGCTGCTGATGAAGACACATCCACTCCAGCTAATCCAGTGTTAGAAGTCTTTCTAGCCCAGCTAAAAGGGTTGCTAGATGATCTCAAGAGATCTCTAGAAAACTTTGTTGATGATTCTATCAAGAACCTCAGAAATGAGCCGTCAACTGAGATCAAATCTATTAGATTTGAGGTTAACTTACTGGAGGCTGAAACAGTCAAGTTTTTCACAAGAGCAGCACCAGTTTTTTACTATACTCTTATCAAACTGGATGAGTTAGGCAACACTGTGAATACAGTAGTAGAGAATCAGAATATTAATGCTGGCAACATGATTGTTGTTCATAATACAAACAAGGTATTGCTGGAAACACAAAAGACTACTATTTTTTCCAAGATGGATGCTTGTACAAATCTCTTGGATGATCACATGCTAGAGGTGAAGAACCAAGTTACTGCAGGCGTAAACTCTCTGGAATCTGAAAGAAACAAAGACAACATCTCCCAGACTGAGACAATTTGTGCAGAAGTGAAAAAGGGGGAGAAGGAGACAATAAGAACAAACACAGAAAATGCCGTCTAGGCAGCAAATGTTATAAGGGGATCATTTGGTATATATCCAGTCACTTATGATAACATTCCCACGACTACGAGCTGCAAAGTCGCTATACGTGGCGAAAGCCCTTTCGTTTAGCGGCTACGAGGGGCCTATAATAGAGACTTCACTGGCGTTCGCCTTTCTTTTTGCTTTCTCGTTAGTGGTTGTTCGGAGCTGCTTTGTAGCTTCCCCTTCAAGTTTAAGAGGCACTACATTAGGTATAAATGACCCTGCAAGATGATCAATTTCAGTATGGTCGGCAGTAACAGATGATCAAGGTGTACAACAGACAAATACATAGTATACTGAAGCTGGTGCACAATAGGGTTAACAATCTATTGCTGCTAACATTCCTATATTCATCCCCACTACTAACCATGTTATGAAATCAAAAGGAAAATCTACTGTTGAAGAGGAGGAAGCTGTCAGATTAAGAAAGAACAAATATAGAGAGCAGATGGAAGACATGCCTGACTTTGAACAATGGAGCCCTGAGTGCAGGACTATCATTTTGTCAGCCTGGGATCAGATCATGTCCAATAAGACTAAAAGGGGAAAACTTTATAGCTCCCATGTGTGGGACAAGATGGAAAAGAGTGAAGCCAATAGAAGGAGATTCAGGAGAGACTTAAAGGCAGGTGCATTGCCACTTGATGCTGTGGAACTTGTAAAGTACATTCCAAATCCCTTCAGCCACTTCCTGAGGCCGAAGGAAAAGAAGAAAGAAGCTAAAGCTGACTGTGCTGCAAAGAAGCCCAGGAGCAGTGGAATAGTTACAAGGGAACCTGAAACATAAAAGTGTTTCTTGTTCATCTTTTGGGCTGAAGGATGTGTAGTTTTGTTTTATGCACAACACTAAAACAATTATTCCTTCTAGTTAATGAATATCTTTTTAATTAAATGAGTGTTCATTATTTTTGTATTATACATATTGTTTACATTATATTTATGTTGTATATGTGTGTAGTTGTATATCATTGTCTTAGGTTTTTACTTCTTCAAATACGGGGAGATTATTGGGTCCATTGATCTTAATGTTCCATATTTGAAGAAGACCTACTTGACAATGATATACACATGTGTGTAATCTTACTATTTTCACAAGCTTTATTTGTGCAGGATGTTCCTTGAAACAAGTTTAGACAAGTTGTCTAAGTGATTGTGACAGGTGGTCACAAGGTAAAAAGATGGAGAGACAAAAATCTGTCTAAGTCCACAGACATCGAGTGAAGCCAGTTCACTCAACGCCAGATGCCAAAAAGCACTGAGTAAGGTGGGGACAGTAAAAGCCCAGTAGTTTGCATAGCTGTTCTGTGGCAAATTCCATATGCATGTAGTGAAGGCAGTTCACTAAACTCCATATAACAAAAGACATCGAGTATAGCTGAGTCTGTCAAAGCTTCAGCATTGGGCAGGAAGGAAATTCGGCTAAGTCCACAGGCATTGAATGAAGGCAGTTCACTTAATTCTATATATCAAAAAGCATTGAGACAAGCTCAAGAAGTTAAAGCAGTTGAGGATCTGTCATGAATTCTGGCTAAGTCCAAAATTGTTGAGTGAGGACAGCTCACTTAACACCAAAGAAGAAATCATCGATAGAGTAATAATCAGTCAAAGATTATGAAGAGATAGATAGAAAAATCTGTCTAAGTTCAAATGCGTTGTGTGAGGTCAGGTAACTCAATGAAAGCTCATCATAAAGAGTTGTGGATAAGTATAGAAGCATTGAGTGATGACAATTCACTCAACGCCTCAGCAAGATGACAGGCATTCAGAGAAGCAGCTAAATCCAGGGTCATTGAGTGATGAAAGCTCACTCAACGCACTCAATGCCCAGAAATGAAGAAGAAATTGGCCAAGTACATAAGCGTTGAGTGATGGAGATTCAATCAACGAATTCAATGCCTAGAAGGATAGAATTTGGCTAAGTCAAGTTGGCATTGAGTCATGAAGGCTCACTCAATGCACTCAACGCTAAATAAGCAGAAAGATTTTCCAAGGACAAAAGCATTAAGTGAAGGCTATTCACTCAACACACTCAATGTCTGACAGTACAGTTTATTTGGCTAAGTGTTTTTGAATTGAGTGAAGGTTGTTCACTCAACGCAATCAACGCATGAAATGAAACTGAGAATTTGGCTAAGTTCACAAATGCCGACATCAACAAAAGTCAACAGAACTCAACAAAATTCAAATTAGTTGCGGGAAAGCTACAGTACATGACAAATGGCGTCGCAGACCTACTGTATGTCTTTTACAATTAAAGCAAGTTACAACCAATAAATGCAGGTGGACAACACGGGAAAAATAGTCGTTGGATGGCAGAAGCTAATAAAAGAATTAAGATCAGTTCGAGTAAATTAACTTTTTGGATTATTGTGAAATGAAAGAACCTCATCATCTTCCTCTCCATTGTTGTAGATCTCAGAAGAAAGAAGTTCAAATCTACTGATCAAAAATATCATCAAGCTAGTTGTTGTGATCAATGCCATCAACATCAAGTCCAGAGATATTTCTCTGAGAAGGAAGAAGAAGCCAAGGATAACCCTAGCTGCACTAGATCTGTTGATACATGATAACTGTTGTCATTTCTCACCTGGAAAATCAACATTAGAAAGCTTTGTTTCTGAGCTCCAAGAAGTTGCAGAGATTGATAAACTAACTCTACAGTTAGTGTGTGATTTAGATATAGTTGGCTGTTTGAAGAATAAAAAGAACTGTCTACTCTTCTATCTTCAATAACAAGGTCAGAAGCTTAAGTTTCTGAGTTACTTCCAGCATAAGCAGCAGTTTACTGAAGATCAAATTTCTTGTTGATTAGAATAGGTTAGGGCTGAGTTAACTCAGCTCAGGAAGCAGTTGACTCAAAGAACTTCTCTGGAGTCAAATAAACACCAACCAAAACTATTTCTTTTGTAGGATCTTAACAGATTTGAGTTGAAAGCCTATTTTATAAAGGCTAAGGTAGGATCAAGTATGGATCTGAGTTTTAGGTCCTTTGGGCCAAATGTAGGGCAGTTTGCCTTAGATAGGAGAGTCATTCTCTCTGTGTGTAGTTCCTTTGGGTCTGAGGTAGGATCCAACTTTGGATCTACGGTAGGGCCTTTGTGCCTGAGCTGTAGGAGGGTCATTCTCTCTAAGGTAGGGCTATCCTTATAACCAGAGTGTAGGACTTGTTCTCAAGTCTGAGGTAGGTGATTTTTGGGTCACTGAGCTGTAGGAGTAAATCTTTTCTCTGAGTTGTAGGGCCTTGTGCTTGTAGTTTGTCTTGGGGGAGACTGAGAGATCCTGAGGGATCTGTGTTGTAAACTCTTAGGAGCCAAGAGTGGAGAAGTGACTTGTCTAACAAGCTGTTAGAATGGTGGGAGGGACAGTGTACATACCCATAATCTTGGGAAACATTATCAATCTTGTGTGTGCTTTGTGTGATTGTCTTGAAAGCAACATATAACTAAATCACAATACACCAAAAGGAAAGATAGTCATAAAAGACTAAGAAACCTATTCACCCTCTCTCTAGGTGTTTAGCTATCCTTGAAAATAAAATCTTTCAATCATGATCGAGCAATAAATAAAGTATGTACCTAATATAGATACTCCCTCTATATAGTTGCTTCCTATGAAATTTTAATGTCCTCCCCATATATAATTAGATTTATGCAATTTATTCACCAATTTTGATAGTATAAAAAGAGGGTATTAGACGAGTTTATGCAATAAGAATTTATGTGTTATATGTAGATAAGAAAATGAGATGCAATATATAGCTTGTTAAAGACAACTTATTTAAAATAAGCATAACGGAACATAAATTAGTGAGCATCATAGCTAAAATGATAGAGTAAACATTCTTTTCTTAAGGTACAACTTGTTAAAAAATAGTAATGAATAAGCGCAAGTACTAATTACAATAGAAAATATAATAATCTTTTTAAAGAATAAACAACTTTTTTTGAAAGTAAAAGCATATAAAAGATAATGAGTTATAAGTCTAATAAGAAGATGTTTTCAATTATAGTCCAAGAGTTTCTATTTCATTGAGATTTTAAAATAAAATTGCAAGCATGATTTAAAAAAAACAAGAAAAGATGCAAAACTACAATGTAATAAAATTTACATTTTAAGTAAACATAAACATTGTAGCGGTCATGCTTTGTAATCTAGTGCATTTACTATGGTTTCTAGTGAATTGTGTAGATATGAATTAGGATATAATTCTCATGAGTAGAGGTTTTTTATAGAATAATGGTGTGTACAAAAGTTATTTGATAAAGTATACAAATGCATTTATCAAAACGAATGACATATATAATGAAATAACACTACATTAAAATACATAAATAAATTATTTCCATAATATTTCAATGCACATACATAAAAAGTACAACTACCAAGTTATTTTGCACACAAAATACTCAGTAAGACTTACCAGGGAGCGAAGTAGTGCTTGAGGGATCACTTCTATTATTTTAACTTTGTTTTTATTTTTATGATCCAGTGTACTAAGAGAAGTAATGAATACTTTTATTTGTTTCAAGACACTTTACAATTCTTTCTGAGGTGCTCAACCCACAATGCTCTTTAAGACTTATCAGGAGGGTTTTAGTGGGACCTTGCGAGGAATTGTGCTAGATTGAGCGTCGGCTTTTGTATGCTTATGGGATTTGCACCCCAACATATGACATGTGTGCAGCTCCTCATGACCTTCTATCACTTAGTACATTATGATATATTTCATGCTAATCCTAGACAAAACACACGGGTGACACATTGACACACAAGTGACACACTGACACACGAGTGACACACACACACACATGAGTGACACATAAACACACATGAGTGGCACATATATGAGTGACACATACACACACACACACACATGAGTAACACACGCACACACATAAATGACAGACACACGAGTGACCAATACACACGAGTGACATACACACACACGAGTAACACACAAACAAGTGACAAACACACGAGTGACAAACACACGTGATAGACACACCCGAGTGACGCACACACACAAGTGACACACACATACACAAGTGACACAATGGTGTCTACTAATCATGAAGAGAATAAAAACGAACTAGCAATAGCAATACATCTAGGCATGTATGCCAATTGAATTGTAGCTAGGGGACATAAGTGTCGTATTAAAATACGGGAACTATTGAGTAATCTTACACACACTAAGACTATTATCTTTAAAAAAAAACTTTTTTTGGGTTGTTTAACAAAAAGACTAGCAGAAGAAAACTACTTGCGATTAAGTAAAGAGCTACTAGAAGTGATTACAATGAGGGGTTGAATCGATGATAAAGAGAAGCACTCAATCGAGATTCACCTCAACAAAAGTTGATTAAAGACGCAATAATAAACCTAAGCTTAATAGGGTAAAGGTCCTTGACCGTGGAGGTTCCCAAAGTTTGAACACGCTTCTCTCTATGTCATGCCCAATTGTGTTTAGGAAGGTCCGACTGAACTCTCGTCCCAATCGGAGACCTAAAGCTCACTTTACGCTGTGAACCGCTCTATTTGATTTCACTCCAATCTGAGAGATTTAACGTCTGACTCTCTCGAGGGGTGCGTGCAACACCCTTTACTCTTGAGTGTTCACTATAAACTACGAGTCTTTTGACTAGCTAAGAGTGGAAACAAAAATTTAAAATATATATCGATGATATATCTCCAAACATGATTATTCAAGAGTAAATCTATGGCCTAAACCCTAAAAAGAAAAAGTAAACTAAAGCATCATAACTTAATCAACTCGAGCCTTGGATCATCAATATTGAGTACTAGGAGAATTAGTTACTCATGATGAAGTGGAGGAAGTGAGATGAGTAGGAGTGCATGGATACAAGTAAAAATAAACTCACTTTATATTAATTCAAAGAGAGCTTACAACTTGAAATAAAAGACTATTACACTATCATGGACTTAAAACAAGGTTAACATTAACAGTAAAATACTAAAGAAATTACAAGAACTATTACAAAAGAGTAGAACTAAAATAGAATTAAAAAAGGGCTAAAAATGAGAAAGGGAGAGACGAAGAACTAAAGAAAGTGCTTAAAAATGACCACTTCCCCTCTCCAAAGATTCTCTCTAAAAAACACAAGGGGTGGGGCTCAATTTATAGAAGTTTCAAAGAGCAGGACATGCCCATGCCTCCTGTCATGTATGAAGGTTGACCTCAGTACAGAATCTTTCAGGAAATGATGATTGCCTCGGTACGGGCGACGTGCATTAATGTCGGCAGCAGGCTCTGTGTAAGAGCGAGACTTGTTCTCTGGTAGCAGGCTTTATGCAGGGAGGGCTCGACGAATGGCGAAGAGTTTGTCGAACGGCGAAAAGAAGGACCAGGAGGAGTTCAACGAAGAAGGGAAGAATTTGTCGAACGTAGAAGAGGCGTTCGACGAATAGGGAAGAATTCGATGAATGGAGAAAGGAGAAGGGGCGTTCGACGAATTGGGAAGAATTCGTCGAACGGAGAAAGGAGATGGGGCATTCGACGAATTGGGAAGAATTCTTCGAACGGAGAAGGGAGAAGGGGCGTTTGACGAATTGGGAAGAATTCATCAAACAAAGAAGGGAGAAGGGGCGTTCAACGAATTGGGAAGAATTCATCGAACGGAGAATGAAGGTAGAGTTCGACGACAAGGAATGAAGGTGGAGTTCGACGAACCAGGAGGAGTTCGACGAAGAAGGGAAAAATTCATCGAACAGATAAATGAGAAGGGGTGTTCGACGAATTGGGAAGAATTCGTCGGACAGAGAAGTGGCGTTCGACGAATTGGGAAGAATTCATCGAACGGAGAATGAAGGCGGAGTTCGACGAACTAGGAAGAGTTCATCGAATGGAGAATAAAGGCGGAGTTCGACGAACCAGGAAGTGTTCGTCGAACGGAGAATGATGGCGGAGCTCGACGAATTCCTTTTCGACAAATTCTGGTTGAAAAAATGCAAACCTATAAAGAAAAGAGAAAACATTAGTGGCATTAATTTATATACTAAAGGAGGTCAAAATAAAGCTTTAAAAACATGATTTAATTACAAAAAGAACTAAAATTTCTAATAGTTTAGAATTCAAAATGCACTATCAAATTCCCCCAAGCTTAAGTTTTGCTTGTCCCCAAGCAAAGATATAAAAACTAGCTAACATAAATAGTGACTAATAAAAAGTTCTAATTATGCTTACATAAGTACTATGCAAAATTCTAAGTAGGGAGAAGGTGAAACGTAAACCTAAAACAGTTACATATGCATGGTTTAATAATTTATAAACTTTACTAACTAAAATAAATCATCCACAATTTTATCAAAATTCTTTAAATAAATTTATGCAAAATAACAAAATGAAAAAAAATACATTGAGTTGTTACTAGATCCAAGAGACACATTATAACTTTATCAATCAAATAACAAAAATCTAAATTTAAATACAAAACTTTACTAATTTACTTTTCTTCTTTACTTAGCTAATAAATAAAATTCAAATACATGAATCAAAAGGGCTTATTAGGACCAAAACGTTTGGTTTAGGATTATCATTAGGAGTGGAATTCAAAGATAAACAAGGAGGCTTTAAAATCACACTAAACCAAAATAAAGAGTTTCAAAAATTTCATCATAAATAAAATATTTTTCTTTCTTTTTCTTTTCCATTTTCTTTTCTTTCCTTTGTTTTTTCTTTTTTCTAAACAAAGGCCATAAGTAATTTTTCTTTTCATTTTGAAATTGGCCAAACAAAAATAAACACTTCTTTTGAGCATACTTTTTCAAAAAGTTCTCCAAATATATCACAAAACAACCCTTTTATAATCATGAAAATATTTAATGAAACGCAAAAGGTTAGTGTGATTTGATAGGTTGGAAAATTTTAGCTTTGGTGAAAATAGAATGATAAATGGAGCTATCAATTGAAATCGGAAAATGGCTCAAAAGCAGCTAACTAGGGATAAAAAAAATTTAGGTTGTCAAGAAGGCTCTAATGAAAACAAAAACGGCTTAAATCATTTTCATGTCTAAAAATTTATCTAAAGCATTAACTTTGAAAAATTTCAAAAAAAAATCCTAGATAATAAATGAAGACTAATGAAATTATCTTGAAAATAGAAATAATAAGCGACTTGGATCGTTCACATCTACTACACTAATCAAAAGTTGACATTACAAAAATTATCCAAAAACAAAAAAGGAAAATACTGGATGAAAGATTTTTAAGAAAGTAAAGAAAATAAAGAACGAAACCCATAATAAAAATGCGAATTTTAGAAAACCGGTTCACAATAACATGCTACAGTGAATTAGAAACACAACATGACCAACATTTTACTTGTGAAACGTAATTAAAAAGAATGATTAGAAAAATCATAATAAGCTAAGTCATCATAGGGAATATTGAGAAAAAAAATTAAGGTGTACTATTGGAATACCAAAATTCATTTAAACTTTTAAATTAAAAACAAATATTATATATATATATTTTTTGATTTTGAAATGTTCTCTATTTTTTTTTATTTTTAAGATATTCTCTTTTTTTTTGGATTTTTTAGTACTACAAAATTTTTTTTTGATTTAGTTTTTTTTAAAGGAAAATAATAAAAATAAGAGAAGGAGGAAATTCTCCCCCAAGATTAAAAAGGACATTGTCCTCATTGGAGAAAGGAGGGGAAGGAGAGAGAGAAATTAAAATAGAAATGAAAGTACCGAATTGAAAAACAGGTACTTCCCCAGATTTATGCGTCGCGAATGTTGAGTGATGACGCTCCCCCATGCTTACGCTTTGGAACTTCTTGAAATATCATCATTGGACTTCGTGATGGATTCAACAGCACTTGAGTAGTCTATCACAGAAGCTTCAGCTTGTCAGAGACGTCCGGGGCAAAAATTGTAAAATAAAGAAAACAAAAAAAATAACTTGGGTTGCCTACCAAGAGCGCCTTTTGTGTAAAATGTCGTTTGAGCTTGACGCAAAAAAATAATATTGTCCAAAAAAATATTTAAAGTTTTTAACAAAAATAAAAAAGTCTTAAGTTAGTTAAAGTTCATGCAGAAGAAACTTAATATTGTTCGGACTTACATCATCATCACCAGAGAATTAGAGTTTATGATACTGCCCATTCACTTTGAAATCAACCTTATCGGGGTGTGAAATTAAGACAGTGCCATACGAAAATACTTCTTTAATAGAAAATGGCCCAAACCATCGTGACTTTAACTTGCTAGGAAATAAACGTAAATGTGAATTATATAAAAGAACTTGGTCGCCCGGTTTGAAGGTTTGTGGGTGCCTTAAGTGTTTGTCATGAAAACGTTTCGTCCGCTCTTTATAAAATTTGTTCTTTTCGTATGCGTAAGAGCGCCATTCATCGAGTTCGTTAAGTTGGAATTTTCGAAAATCGCCGATAGTGTGGGGATCGAAATTTAAAAACATTAAGGCCCAAAAAGCACGGTGTTCTAATTCAACGGGTAAATGACATGATTTTCCAGAAACCAACCAATACGACGTACTTCTGATGGCGGTTTTGTACGCTGTTCGGTTGGCCCATAGAGCATCGTCTAATTTGGTTGACCAGTATTTTCTGGAGGTGGAAACAGTCTTTTCTAAAATACGTTTTATCTATCTGTTCGCTACTTTGACTTGTCCGTTTGTTTGGGGGTGGTAGGCAGTTGAAAGCTTATGTGTAACTCCATATTTTATAAGAGTTTTGGAAAACTGCGCTTTACAAAAATGTGAACCCCTATCGCTAACGATCGCTCGTAGTGTATCGAATCGAGAAAATAATTTTTTTAAGAAAGTAATTACGAATCGGGAGTCGTTAGTAAGAAGAGCTTGGGTGTACAACCTCGGGCTCGCGGGAGTAGAAGGCTCTTGGAAAAGTTGGGAGAAGGCGAGACGGACCTGTGGAGAGGGCCACTCGCTAGGAGAAAGGGGCCCGGGAAGAAGGCCACTCGTGAGGCGAGAGCCGACTCACTAGGCGAGAGGGGCCCAGGGAGAAGGCCACTCGCGAGGAGAGAGATAATATGCTAGGCGAGAGGGATCCAGAGAGAGGGCAACTCACGAGGCGAGGGCCAACTAGTAGGGCTAGAAGGAACCAGAGAGACGGGTTACTCACGATGCAGGATGAGGCAGGAGAGGGAGGAGCTCTCACCCGCAAGACGTCGCTATCGTCGAGCGCCGGTTCGACGATGGGCCTAGCACTAGTTTGACAGTTGGTCGAGTGCCGGTCTAGTGGGAAGACAGTTTTTACCTTTTTAAACAAAGGTGATTTTACACTTTTGTCCTTGGTGGTCTCCATATAGCCTTTAGAACAGCGGAGTTTGGCTGTTGGCAGACCCAACCTAGGGTATTTTTGTAATTTCAGGACGGTTCAATTTAGTTATTGCCAGATCAAACTCAGAGACCTATAAATAGACCGGAAGGTGACTGGAAGAAGGTTGTTGACCTCTTCTTCTTCTTCCACTAAGGCACCTAGCTCAACACTGGCTAGGGAGGGGAAGAATCTTTAAATTTTCCGGTTAAGAGGTTGGACCTCCGAGCTGAATCCCACGATCTGTTTTTAGTCTTTAAAACTCTCATCCAGGGAGGAATTCGGGAATTGTAGGTTTGATCTGCAACCTTAGATCCGAACTCTTGGAGAAGTCAGGTTTCTGGCTTCAACATTTTTGGTGCAGTGAGCATGGATCGCAGCCTACACAGAAGTGTTTTGAACCACTTCATGGAAGGAGATCTTCGAGAAGGAGATGAGGGCGGGTGCTAGAACCCGGGAGGGTACATTGGGAGAGAAGAATTCATGGTGTCCATCTGAGGCATCATGGACATGCTACAGGAGATCTCGCGGCGAGGTGATTGCTTGACCCCCCTGCCTCAGGCGTATGGTCTCGCACCTCAAGAATGGCTCGTCTCGGCAAGAGTCTGATAGGATGCGCCGGAGGGGGGGGGGGGGGCGGCCTGGGATGGAGAAGGTGATGGAAGGAAGCAGGCCAGACCTGGCGGGTAAGGAGCTGTTCCCCAGTCCCGTGAGTATCATCTCGCCGGGGGATATTATCGTGCGAGTGGAGGTGGCGAGACCCCTGGCGAGAGGGTCCCCTTTTTTGCGTGTTGATCCTTTCTATTCCTATCCCGGAAGGGTTTCGTGAGCCATTGATGACCTACTATGTGGGGAATGACGACCCTCTCCAGTACTCTCAATGGTTTGAAGATGCGGTCTCGATCAGGCCGATGACAGACGCATTCAAGTGCCGCCTTTTTTCCATCACCTTGAATGACAAAGCAAGGGACTAGTTTAATAAACTCCCGATGGGATCGATATATGGTTTTGAGGACTCGAGTAGGAGCTTCCAGTTACGCTTCTCGAGCTCAAAGAAGTGGAAGAGGAACCTGGAGTTGATTTTTCTGATCAGGAAGAAGGCGGACGAGTCCTTAGCCAAGTACATGGACCAATTCAAGGAAGAGATCTTGTACATCCAGGAGGTACCAGGATTTTCTCTCCAGATGGCCTTCACTGTTGGGCTAAGGGAGGGCTTCTTCAAGATGAGTTTAACTAGGAAGGTGCCATTGTCATTTGAAGGATTGATGGAGAAAGCTACGAAGGAGATAGCCATGGGGCTGCAAACCCGGCATTTGCTAGAAAGTTGGCAAGATTGACGGAGGTGGAGGTGAGGGAATCGGGAGGAGTGAGGCAGCAGGAAGGAAGGAGGAGGGAAGAGCCGAGGGCTCCAGCATACCAGGAGCTAGGTTGGATGTAGCCAGGAGGCCCTATTCAAGGGCAGGGAAGAGGTTTTCCATAAGGGGGAAGGAACTACCAGGGAGGACCAGGAAGATTAAACCAGTTGGGGTGGGGATATGGTCCTAGACCACTCCCAACCCCGCCTCTGCAATCTATGGTCATCAGACGAGGGAGAGGAAGAGGAAGAGAGCGGGGGAGAGTAGGAGCTTGAGCAGGAAGGAGGAGGAACCACCAGGAGGGGAGATTGGAGAGGGAGCTAGCCTTGCCGTATTGTGAGTTCCACGAGGAGGAAGGTCACACAACGGCTACCTGCCCAGAGTTTCTAGAGATGAAGAGGGTTAGATGAGCAGGGGAGCAGTAGCTACCAGTACGGATAGTAGGGATGAATGGAACCAGGGAGGAGGACCGGTGTGTGGACCGAGCTAATGTGAGAGATCAAGGAGGGATCAGAGTGATCTACGGGGGAGTAGGGATTGAGGCTGCCCATAAGGCGAGCCTTCATACCTAGTATCGTCGGAGCATTGCCTCAACGTCACAAGCCCCTCCCCCGGATGAGAAGATCACTTTCTCTTGGAAGGACTTGCCGGACAACGGAGATCCATTCTGCGATGCGTTGGTGATTCAGACCGCCATTAAAAATTTCACGGTATCGCAGATCTTGGTTGATAATGGGAGCTCGGTAAGTTTCATCTTCAAGAAGGCGTTCAACTTGATGAGGGTGGAGGCCAGAATGGTGTTGGCAGCCGATGGGCTGTTGTTCGGGATTTCAAGAGAAAGGAAATAAGTCGAGGGGGGAGTGGTGCTTTAGGTAACTCTGGGAGGGATGTCTAGGAATTGCCGCTTCTTGATAGTGGACACTCCCAGCAGCTACACCACCATTTTTGGGCGCCCTTTGATCAGCGCCTTCAGGTGTGTTCCATCATCTTTAGTTCAATGCTTGAAGCTCAAAGCCGGAGGAACCTGAATCAGAGTATGAGTAGATCCAAAAGCAGCCAGAGAGTGCTATATGACGGCGGTAGATACCTTCTCTTGGCACGGTGATGCCGAGGATCTAGAGAAGAGGATGGAGTGATGGGAGCAAGAGGTCGGAGGAGAGGTTTAAACGGAAAGGGAAGCTGTAGGAGTGGAGAGAGGCATTGCGAGGGAGCCAGAAATTACACGAGAGAAGGAGGGAGAGATGGAGGTAGAGGAGAAGGACGAAGGAGTAGGAGTGGAGAGAGGCATTGCGGTGGAGCCAAAAATGTCAGGAGGAAAGGAAGGAGGGAGGAAAGGGAAGAGAAAGGTTTGGGAAGTAGGGGAGACATCCAGGGTGGAAGCTCGGCTGGAAGAGAAGGGAGGTTCAGTGTTAGGAGGGGTCCCAACTAATGAAGAAGTGGAGAGGTTCTTCAGGGAGGTGGATGCGGCCGTTGAGGGGCGTGAAGACATAGACCGTGACCTCAGGGAGCAGGAGGATTGGTTGAGGGAGTAGGAGGAGAGGTTGAGGGAGTAGGAGGGAGAGGAGGAGCCCTCAAGGCTTAAGACGGCGTTTGAGGTGCTGGAGATGGAAATTCTCACTAAGGAGGGAAGGAAGGAAAGATAAAAGTCAGTGGGGAGCTCAGTCCCGAGGACCTGGAGGAGATCAGGAAATGCAGGCAGGAGAATATCGACATCTTCTCATGGAGCGCAACCAACATACCCAGGGTCGACGCAGACGTGGCATGCCACCGTCTAAACCTGGACCCCAAGGCTCGTCCAATTCAACAAAAGAAGAGAGACATCGCTTCCAAGATGGCCGGTCCCATTAGGGAGGAGGTGGAGAAGCTGCTCAAGGCGGGTTTCATATCCACAAGAAAGTTCCCGGGGTGGGTGAGTAACGTTGTAATGGTGAAAAGGGGGAGGGAAAATGGAGAATGTGTGTGGATTTTTCTCTTTTGAATAAAGCAATCCCTAAGGATTGTTATCCTCTCCCTCGAATCGACGCACTGGTTGATTCAGCCGTCGGTTTTTCACTAATGAGTTTTCTAGATGCCTTTTCAGGGTACAATCATATCCGCATGCACCCCCCGGACGTCAAAGATGTCACCTTTATCAGGGAGGATGGGTGCTTCAGCTACAACATAATGCCCTTCGGGTTGAAGAATGCGGGGGCAACTTATCAAAGAATGATGGACCAGATATTTCCGAGAATAGAAGGAGCGGAACCTCAAGGTTTACGTGGATGATTTGATGATCATGAGTCAGGACCTTGGGTCCCATTTCCTGGATCTAGAAGAAACCTTTGGGACCATAATAAAATATAAGATGAGGCTCAACCCTCTGAAGTGTGTATTCGGGGCCAACAGGGGAAAGTTATTGTGACATCTCCTCACCCTCTCAGGAGTGGAGCCTAACCCGGACAAAGTGAAGGCCATCTTGGAATTGGAATCTCTGAAGAGTGCTAAAGAGGTCCAACGTCTCGCCGACAAGTTGGCTGGACTGAGCAGGTTCCTCTCCCGAGCGGGAGAGAAATGCTCTCTCTTCTTCCGAGCATTGAGAGGGGGAAAGAAATTTCAAGGGACCCCCGAGTGCGAAGAGGCTTTCCGAGCTCTGAAGCAGCAACTCACCCAAACACCGCTACTCCAAGGGCCACGAGAGGGAGATGGTTTGTTATTATACCTGGGAGTAGGGACTGGAGATGTAAGCTTAGTCCTTGTCCCAGAAGAAGTAAAGAAGCAGTTCCCAATTTATTACATAAGCAGGGTCCTTAAGAAGGAAGAGCTCAAATATCCCATCCTTGAAAAATTGGCCTTCGCTCTCATCATCTCAGCAAAGAAGCTCAGGTCGTACTTTCAGGCCCACTCAATCCTGGTCGTGATGGATCATCCTCTCTGCCGCATCGTGGAAGGGGTGGAGGATTCGGGGAGGTTTGCCAAGTGGTCGATAGAGCTCAGTGATTTCGATCTCACTTTTACTCCTTGGGTAGCTATCAAGGCGTAAGCGGTGGTGGATTTCTTGGCGGACTATGTGGTCGAGGTCGGAGAAGCTGAGGCACCTCTTCTAGCGGCTTCGGAGATGCTAGTGGAAGGAGCCTCTAGAAAACATTCTTTTGGAGGAGGTATGATCCTAGTAAGTGCTTAGGGGACCAAAATTGATTAGGCCCTGAAGATTCACTTCACCATCACTAATAACCAGGCGGAGTACGAAGCCATCATCGCAGGGATCAAGCTAGCTCAGGAGCTCGACATACAGGATATCAAGGTCTCCATGGACTCTATGGTGGTCGCAGGATACATCAATGGAAAGTTTGTAGCAAGGGAGCCCACCCATCAATTGTATCTGATGAAGGTGAATGGTGTTATCGGGCAGTTCCGCGGATTTTCAATTCAACACGTCCTAAGAGAAGAGAGTGCTCAGGCTGACCTGCTTGCCAAGAACGACCATCGGGCGAGAGGAACCGTGACAGAGCTCTTCAGGCCCTCTATAGAAGAGGGAGAATTGATGGAAGTGGACCAACAAGTGTCTTGGATGGACCCCTTCATCACCTTTTTGACCTCGGGATGTCTTCCCGAGAGAGACCTTGATAAGAAGCGGATCAGGTACAAATCTGCATACTACCTGCTGAAGGAGGGTACATTATACCGAAAGATGTTATCGGGCCTGCTGGCTCGGTGTGTATCTGAGAGAGAAACCTTAAGAGTTCTAGAATAAATCCATTCAGGAGAATGTGGGAGCCATTCAGGAAGTCGGACCATGGAAGTTAGTGTATTGAGGCAAGGCTACTTCTAGCCTACCCTCAGGAGGGATGCTGAAGAATTTGCAAAGAGATGTAAAAAGTGCAAAGAGATCTCCCCCCTTCAAATCCTCTCTGCCCAAAGGTTACGCAGAATCACGGCTCTCTGGCCCTTTGCAATATGGGGGCTTGATTTGGTGGGCCCTTCCCCTAGGCCAGTTGTAGGGTATTGTATCCACAATGTACCTGATTTGAAGAAGCCCCTGAACAAGCTAAGGTGAATTCACTATGTATTTGATGAATTTCTTCTAGTTGTTCTTGCAGCTATTCATTTCTAAGTACACACCAATGTCAGGGTGCAGTAGGTCAATATACACGGGTCTGTGCAACGTAATCCCTCATTGAGCAGATCAGTGTGTTGGCTTACGTGTACTCTCTCTATTGGAGTGTACTTATTTCCAAGCACAGCGTCATGAAAGATCATGAGCAGACAAGGAGCAAGGATGGGCCAATGACCAGCTCACGGGTTGAAAGACGAGAATCGTCTAAGTGTAAATCGTCGAGTGTTTCTCGTCGATTCGTTGAGAATCACTAGTGATTCTCGACGAGTCATCGAGAATCACTAGATGATTCTCACCAGGTTGGGCCGGCTGTCTCGACGCAGTCAGAAAATTCTCTAAGGCAGAATCGTCGAGAATCACTAAGTGATTCTCGCCGATTCGTCGAGAATGACTTTGCATTCTCGACGATTCGGCGAGAATCAAATATGATTCCCTCCGATTCTCCCCGGCCTCTATAACCTATACAGCCAGATTTCGCCAAGTAGAATTCGGCGAGAATCGTAAGTGATTCTTGCCGATTCGTCGAGAATCACCTACGATTCTCGCCGATTTTGCCTTGGGCGTTTTTTCCGAATTCCTGGACCGGTCCATGTTACCTGCAGCTATTTGAACCGGACTTTGGTCTTTGATTTGGTGGGGCCCACAACGATCATCTCCATGACCTATTGTATAAATACACAGGTATTTGTGTACAGAAAAATACGGATATAGAAAACGAAAGCCGAGCAGCCGACTAACCCTAAAATTGCGAACCTCTCCGCCTCCGTCACCGCCGCTCGTGCAGTGGTCACCGTAGCCAATCTCGATCTCCTCCAGATCCCCGGTGATAGAAGCCAATTCTGGCACAGCGTCTCACGTGTCTAACTAGAGATCTTTTGTCTCTTGATTTGAGATAGGGAAATCCATCCCCGTCCGAATCGATCGAGACGATCGATCCTAGTGTGACCATTGGAAGACCTTGCCAACTTTACTAAGAAGATTGAATCTCCAGTGCATAGCTGCTATTTTCAGTTGCTGCCGCCAACACCGAGAGCCTTGCCGCTGCCCTTTGCCGCCGCCGGTCTCGGGGAGATTCTCTCAAAGTAAGATCAAGGGTTGTGGACTTTTCGTTGCCTACAAGAACAAGTAGTCTAACGAAAAGGGACACCTAGATCTTCAAGTTGTTTGTATTTCTTATACACTCCAATTTCTTTTTCATTGTAAAGGAACATTTGGTTCCTAGTTGTAGGGTAGGGTGCAACCCGTGTTGTGAGAGTGTTGACTCCTACGTGTGGAAGGGTTCCTTCCGATAGTGCAAGGATTGGATTTCAATCCTGTTGGTGAAGTGACCGAGTCGTCCCTGGATTGGGAGATATGTCGAAGGGGGAATGTGGACGTACCCAAATCGGGGAACCACTATAAATTGCCTGTGTTATTTTCTGTACTGTGTGGTTTGTTTTGATTCTGCAGGTACAATTTTAATTCTGCAAATACGCTGCAAGTCACCTATTCCCCCCCTATAGGTGAAGGTAGTTGACACTAGGTGGACTTTCAAGTGCTATCAAAGGGAGGTTACTCATCAAAAAGGTTCACACCTTGAGTAGAATCCTGCCACCAGTGTCAAGAAGAAGACCGATATCTTCCATGGACGGACTCAAGTACTCCGGCAAAATCCCAGTGTGCACCAGACTGAACTTTCCTATCTGGAAGGAAAGAATCAGATTCTACATGGAAGCAGTCGACCCCCGACTCTTCATGATAGTGGAGGAGGGACCTTATATTCCCACTAATGCCTCCACCATTGATCCTACCAAGAAAGTGCCCAAGAAACTTTCGGAAATGGACAAGGATGAAATGGTGCTGTTCGGACTCGACAAGAAAGCTCAGAACATCCTGGTAAGCGCAGTTGACGACTCTATGATGCAGAACTTCTACAACTGCAGGACAGTCAAGGATCTCTAGAGCTGTCTGAATGTCCTAATGGAGGGCACAGATGAAGTGAGGGACGATCAGAGATCCCTCCTCAATCAGAAGTATGAGGCCTTCATGCAAGGGCCAAAGGAGGAGATCGGAGTTACCTTCGAAAACTTCCTCAAGATCGTCAATGCACTCAAAGGATATGGAAGAGTGTTCACTGACAGTGAACTCAATGATAAGTTCCTTAGGTCCCTCACTAAGGAATGGGACACAAAGATCTGCGCCATCCGCGAGTTTGGCAGACTTGCGGAAACTGACCCTCAGATTCTATTCAGGAAGCTCATGTCCTATGAGCTTCAGTTGAACACAAGGAAGGCTTAAGAGGAAGCAGAGAAAGCCGCGGCCAAGGAAAAGACGGTGGCCCTGAAAGCCATTCATTCCAGAAAGGGCAAGGGTGCTGCCTCTTCCCGTGCGTGGAAGAAGGATGAAGAGGAAGACTCTGAGCCAAGCTCCTATGGCTCAAAATTGTCTGAGGAAGACTTATCCCTTATCACAAGGGAATTCAAGAAGTTCCTCAAGCTGAGGAATCAGAGAAAGAGAAACGACACCTCTTCAAGGGATCAGAAGAAGAACTATTCTTCTGACAGGTATGTTTCCAAACCGAACAAACACCGCTCATCTGATATTATTTGCTTTGGTTGCAACAAGCCAGGACACGTCGTGGCCGACTGCCATCAAGACAAGAGGGAAAAGGGAAAGGGAGAGGAGCACAGGTCCTCAAAAGACAAGATGAAGGAGAGGAGTTACATTGCGAAGAAGCCAAAGACGCTGAGTGAATCTGACACATCAGACACCAGCGATGACGAAGAAGCCTACTTTGGTCTAATGGGTCGCTGTGACTCAGAAGGAGATTGCCTCCCATTTACTGGGAAGGTAAAAGCTCACACCCCTCTCTCCGACTCTGACTCTGATCCTGAGTCTCAGGATGATCACCTTGAGGATAGCCCTTCTGCCCGTGAAGCTGAGCTCCTCGATAAGTATGAGCTTCTGCTCAATACTTTCGTGGAATGTCGAAAGAGACTGAAGGCTGAGAAAAAGGAAGTTAAATTCCTTAAAGGTGAGAGTGTATCCCTGAGGGAAGAGATCACCAGTTTGATCTCCCTCCGACAGGAGCACTTGGACCTGACTTCAAAGCATTCAGAGTCTCTTAAGCTCCTTGATCTTAAGCAGGAGGAAGTCGACAAGTTGGAAGAACTACTTGCGGCAGAAAGGAAGATCGTCAAGAGCTTCTCTATGCCAAAAACTGTTCTTCCATTAGTTGATACCTTCTCTGCTCAGGCCAAAGGAGCTGGCTTGGGGCATGTAGGGGTATCTAGCTCCTCATCCAGGAGAAACAGGAACAAGAGGAAGAATAAGGCTGCCAAGAAAGCCTCTGCTGCTGAGAAAGGAAAGGCCCAACTCAGCCCTATTGAGTTCAGAAAGCCTAGCTTTCCCTGTAACCAACATGACATTGAGTCAACATATGGCCATCACTTCAGGCCCTCGGTTGCAAAGCCGAAGAGCCGGTATGATGGGTGGACCTTTCCCCGTAACTTCAGTGAGAGTGTCTTCAAGGTACCTTATGAGGAAATCCACTTGAGAAATTATGGTCAATTCTCTAGCGGCCATAATAGGAAGCAGGCACCTAAGGCCAAGCCTGTTACACTGAAAAGCCAAGAGGTGAAGAAGTCATGTGACTGTGGTCATCATGATGCCTCCACCTCCAGGTCTTCGGCCCCAGCTGAACCCCACGTTTCAAGGGTGAAGCAGGCGCCCAAGAGGAGGTATAACAGGTTTGACTGCTGGTGCTGTTGCAAAATTGGTCACTTTGTCATGGATTGTTGGTTTAATCCAAGGAATATCGAGACTCCTCATGTTGGCAATGCGAGGCCGACCTCTCGTAGGGCTAACCAACCGAGGGGGAGTATGCTAATGAAAAATCTAGGACCCAAGTATGATTGGGTTCCTAAGGCAAATTAATTTTGTTTTGCAGGAATGTCCAAAGGCCAACAAACCTCCTATTTGGTATTTGGACAGTGGATGCTCCTGTCACATGACCGGGACAAGAAGCCTGCTGCGGGAGTACTCTCCAGCCGAGAATGGACCCAAAGTCATATTTGGGGGATCTGATCGGGGAGTCACCAGAGGTTACGGTACGATTTCCAACGGTATACTCTCTATCACTAACGTAGCTTATGTTGAAGGGTTAAATCATAACCTGATCAGCGTAAGCCAGTTATGTGATAAAGGGTATGACGTTAAGTTCTGCAAGGATAAATGCCTGATAATATCATGTGATTCTTCGGAGACTGTATTAACTGGCATTAGGAGCAGAAATATTTTCTGTTTAGATTTTCTTAGTTTAGATTCTTCCACCCCAGTATGCCTCGTTGCAAAAGGCAGTGCATCTCTTTGTGAACAATGGCACAAGAGATTGGCACACATTAATTACAAGACAATTAATATGCTGTTTTCCAAAGACTTAGTAAGGGATGCTCCCATTATTAAGTGCATTAAAGATAGTCCATGTCCTGCATGTCAGATGGGCAAGCAGACTCGGGCTACCTTTAAGGGCATCCCAGACAAAGACTCCTCCAGATGTCTTTATCTTCTGTATATGGACCTGTTTGGTCCAATGCAAGTTGATAGCTTAGGAGGGAAGTCGTATACGCTAGTGATTGTAGATGATCACTCTCGGTTTACGTGGGTGTTCTTTTTAAAGCGCAAGTCTGATACGTTTGACATCTTCACCAGTTTTGTCAAGCAGATACAGAACGAACTTAACTGCTTAGTGGTCAAAATCAGAAGTGACCACGGAACAGAGTTTGAGTCTGGGGCTATGACAGAGTTCTGTGAAGAACTTGGTATCTTTCATGAGTTCTCCTCCCCTCGCACTCCTCAACAAAATGGAGTGGCGGAGAGGAGGAATAGAACACTCATCGAGGCGTGCACGATAATGTTGAATGACGCTTCTCTCCCAGAATACTTCTGGGCCGAGGCTTTCAATACGGCTTGTCATGTACAAAACCGGGAGTTGATCAACAAGAGCCATCGTAAGACTCCTTATGAGCTACTGAAAGGCAAGAAACCGACCATGTCCTATCTGAGGATCTTTGGCTACAAATGTTATGTACTGAATAATGGGAAGTACCCTTGTACTAAGTTTGGTGAAAAATGCTTCGAAGGCATATTCATGGGGTATAGTAGCCATAGCCGGGCTTATAGAGTTTTCAACAAGAAAACCCTAGTGGTAGAGGAATCAATAAATTTTGTATTTGATGAAGGAAGTTTGCTTAATTGCAAGACTTCTAGTTGTCTTCTTGAAGATACAGGTGCCAGACTCGACAAGCTACACCTGAATGAGCCCGAGGAAGATGCAACTCCGAAGTACGTCAAGGTCTCCACCTCAACACCGATCAGAGAGGATGACGGTCAGGATCAAGCGGTCCTCCCTGAAGAGGAAGGGGACCCAGAAATTGCTAGAGCTCCTGATGTAAGACTTCTAGAGCTCAGACACGTGAGGGATCATCCCATAAATCAAATCATTGGAGATCCCCGAGATGGTGTCAGAACTCGCCGAGGTACTCTTAACGAGATTTTGCATCTTAGCTTTCTGTCGCAGGTTGAGCCAAAGAAGTTCGACGAAGCGAATAAAGACGCGTCATGGATTTTGGCCATGCAAGATGAGCTGCATCAATTCGAAAGATGCAAAGTCTGGATGCTGGTTCCCAGACTGAAGATGCAAAATGTGATTGGCACCAAGTGGATCTTCAGAAACAAGTTGGATAAACATGGAGTCATCATCAAGAACAAAGCCAGACTGGTGGCTCAAGGATACAGACAGGAGGAGGGGATTGACTTCAACCAGACATTTGCATCAGTTGCACGGCTCGAGGCAATCCGGCTATTCCTAGCCTATGCCTCTCACAAAGGATTCACAGTCTATCAGATGGACGTGAAATAGGCTTTCTTGAATGGAGACTTGAAAGAGGAAGTATACGTCGCTCAAACTCCAGGTTTTGTCAATCCTACTTATCCTAATCATGTATATTTTCTTAATAAAGCGCTATATGGCTTAAAACAAGCTCCTCGAGCTTGGTATGAGACATTGTCTAGTTTTCTTCTTGAGAACAAGTTTTCTAAAGGAAAAATAGACAAGACATTGTTTCTCAGGGAAGTCAAAGGCAAGATTTTGCTGGTGCAAATCTATGTTGATGACATTATATTCGACTCAATGGATAACAATCTTTGCAAAAAGTTTTCCAAACTTATGCAAGGAAAGTTTGAAATGAGCAGTATGGGAGAGCTGAAGTATTTCTTGGGACTTCAAGTGAAACAGTCTGAGGAAGGAATCTTCATTTCTCAGACGAAGTTCACAAATGAACTCCTCAAGAAATTCGGAATGGAGAATGCAACCTATATGAGGACTCCAATGGGATCCACCATGTCTCTGGATAAGGGTGAGAAAGGGAAACCTTTTGATGAAACCAAATACAGAAGCATCATTGGATCTCTGCTCTATCTTACTGCGAGTAGACCGGATATCATGTTCTCCACATGTGTTTGTGCCAGATATCAGGTGAACACTAAGGAATCTCATTATGTCGCTGCAAAGCGAATTCTTAGATACCTTAAAGGTAC
The DNA here is from genome assembly GCA_039513925.1 of Platanthera zijinensis. Taxonomy (NCBI): domain Eukaryota; kingdom Viridiplantae; phylum Streptophyta; class Magnoliopsida; order Asparagales; family Orchidaceae; genus Platanthera; species Platanthera zijinensis. Next base: position 153,762,477 of record CM077078.1, on the reverse strand, counting down.
CCCTAATCTTGGCTTATGGTACCGGAGAAGCAATGATGTCGAGCTAATAGGTTTTTCAGATGCTGATTTTGCAGGAAGTAGGGATGACAGGAAAAGCACCTCCGGGACGTGTCAATTCCTCGGAAGAAGGCTCATCTCATGGAATAGCAAGAAGCATAATTGTGTTGCAACCTCCACAGCGGAATCAGAATACATTTCGGCTGGGAGCTGTTGCGCACAACTTCTATGGATTAGAAATCAGTTAGCAGACTATGATCTCCAGTTCAAGGAAGTACCGATGTACTGCGACTCCTCCAGTGCGATTGCTATTGCCAACAATCCGGTATCGCACAGCAGAACGAAGCATATTGAAGTGCGTTACCATTTCATTCGGGAGCACGTCGAGAACAAGGACATCTCTCTCTGCTATGTTCCCACTGACAAGCAGATTACAGACATTTTCACAAAGCCCCTTGATGAGGCCAAGTCCAGTATGTTCAAAACTGAATTGGGGATGCTAAACTACGAGGAATGAAAACTACAGAAGCTCAAGGCTCATGCGTCTAGGGGGAGCCTCTGCTAGGAATTTAGTGAATGCAAAGGTACAAGAATTAAGGGGGAGCATGGTGTCTCATGCTTCAGTCCCCAATTTGCAGAAGCCGAAAAGGGGGAGATTACCAGTACCCTCTCGGCTAAGGTGCTAAGGTGATAGCTCCACAAGCTCTAAAGATAACGGTATGGAATTTCAACTTTTTATTTTACGTTCTGTTCTTCCAAGCCGTTGTATTCACCTTAGCATGTAGGGTTTAGGCTTCTTCAAATAGGGGGAGATTGTTAGGTATTGTATCCACAATGTACCTGATTTGAAGAAGCCCCTGAATAAGCTAAGGTGAATTCACTATGTATTTGATGAATTTCTTCTAGTTGTGCTTGCAGCTATTCATTGCTAAGTACATACCAATGTCAGGGTGCAGTAGGTCAATATACACGGGTCTGTGCAACGTAATCCCTCGTTGAGCAGATCAGTGTGTTGGCTTATGTGTACTCTCTCTATTGGAGTGTACTTATTTCCAAGCACAGCGTCATGAAAGATCATGAGCAGACAAGGAGCAAGGATGGGCCAATGACCAGCTCACGGGTTGAAAGACGAGAATCGTCTAAGTGTAAATCGTCGAGAATCAAAAAGTTATTCTTGCCGATTCGTCGAGAATCACTAGTGATTCTCGACGAGTCATCGAGAATCACTAAATGATTCTCGCCTGGTTGGGCTGGCTGTCTCGACGCAGTCAGAAAATTCTCTAAGGCAGAATCGTCGAGAATCACTAAGTGATTCTCGCCGATTCGTCGAGAATGACTTTGCATTCTCGACGGTTCGGCGAGAATCAAATGTGATTCCCGCCGATTCTCCCCGACCTCTATAACCTGTGCAGCCAGATTTTGCCCAGTAGAATTTGGCGAGAATCGTAAGTGATTTTCGCCGATTCGTCGAGAATCACCTACGATTCTCGCCGATTTTGCCTTGGGCGATTTTTCCGAATTCCTGGACCGGTCCATGTTACCTGCAGCTATTTGAACCGGACTTTGGTCTTTGCTTTGGTGGGGCCTACAACGGTCATCTCCAGGACCTATTGTATAAATACACAGGTATTTGTGTACAGAAAAACACGGATATAGAAAACGATAGCCGAGCCGCCGACTAACCCTAAAATCGCGAACCTCTCCGCCTCCGTCGCTGCCGCTCGTGCAGTGGTCACCGTAGCCGATCTCGATCTCCTCCAGATCCACGGTGATAGAAGCCAAGTCTTGTATAGCATCTCACGCGTCTAACCAAAGATCTTTTGTCTCTTGATTTGAGATAGGGAAATCCATCCCCGTCCGAATAGATCGAGACGATCGATCCTAGTGTGACCGTTGGAATACCTTGCCGACTTTGCTAAGAAGATTGAATCTCCAGTGCATAGCTGTTGTTTTCAATTGCCGCCGCCAACACAGAGAGCCTTGCCGCCGCCCTTTACCGCCGCCCTTTGCCGCCGCCGGTCTCGGGGAGATTCTCTCCAAGAAAGATCAAGGGTTGTGGACTTTTCGTTGCCTACAAGAACAAGTAGTCTAACGAAAAGGGACACCTAGATCTTCAAGTTGTTTGTATTTCTTATACACTCCAATTTCTTTTTCATTGTAAAGGAACATTTGGTTCCTAGTTATAGGGTTGGGTGCAACCCGTGTTGTGGGAGTGTTGACTCCTACGTGTGGAAGGGTTCCTTCCGATAGTGCAAGGATTAGATTTCAATCCTGTTGGTGAAGTGACCGAGTCATCCCTGGATTGGGAGATAGGTCGAAGGGGGAAAGTGGACGTACCCAAATCGGGGAACCACTATAAATTGCCTGTGTTATTTTATGTGCTGTGTGGTTTGTTTTGATTCTGCAGGTACAATTTTAATTCCGTAAATACGCTGTAAGTCACCTATTCCCCCCCCCATAGGTGAAGGTAGTTGACACTAGGTGGACTTTCACCAGTGTCTAGAGAAAGTTCCTGCTGGTCATGATTGATTACTTTTCAAAGTGGCTGGAAGTGAAAGCGTTGGCTAAGGTGACGTCGCAGGTGGTCAAAAATTTTGTATGGGGAGAGATCATCTGCTGGCATGGGCTCCCTTTGGCCATCATCACGGATAATGGACCGCAATTCGCTAGCAGTGAATTTGTGGATTTCTGTGTCCAGCTGGGCATAGACCTCCGCTTCGCCTCAGTTCATCATCCTCGAAGCAACGAGCAAGTGGAAGCGCCGAACAAGATTATCGTGAATCTTTTGAAAAATAAGGTGGAGAACTTAAGAGGAAGTTGGGTAAAGCAACTCCCTTCCGTTCTTTGGGCTTTGAGAACTACACCAAACACAGCCACGGGAGAGACTCCATTCAAACTCTCCCATGGCTCGAAGGCCATTATACCTATAGAGTTCGAGGTGTAATCTCCTTGGGTAGCTGGAGAAAATAAAGGAGTCGAAGGATGGAAATCAGAAAACGAGGAAGAGCAGAAGCTCTCTCTTGACTTGGTAGAGGAGCTCAGAGAACTACCATCAATCCGGCAGGAAGAAGTTAAGCACCGAATGGCAAATTATTTTTACAAGCATATCAGGGTTAGACAGTTTCAGAAGGGCGACTTGGTCCTAAAGAAAGTGGATGCAGTAGGCAGGTGAGCCTCAGTGGGAAAGCTTAACACCAACTGGGAGGGCCCCTTTTTAATAAGGGAGGTCTTGAAGTCAGGAGGGTACCACCTCCAGGATGTTGACGGGGTACCCCTCGATCGCGCCCGAAGTGGCGACGACCTAAAGAGATTCTACCCTTATCTTTCTATCTTTTCCAATACTTGTAAATTTGGTAAAGTTTCCAAATATAGTGAAATTCCAAGTGTTTCCCTCCATGAGATGAGATTGCGACGGTTGAATGGCAAGGCCCCGAGAAGAACCGCTGACTAGGCTCTCATCATGCTAGCAGGACTGTAGGCTCACTCGGTGGTAGGTTGAATGGCAATGCCCCGAGAAGACCCGCTGAACATGCTCTTATCAAGTTGGCAGGACTATAGGATTACTTGGTGGCAGGTTTAATGGCAAGGCCCCGAGAAGACCCACTGACCAGGATCTCATCAAGTTGGCGGGACTGTAGGCTCACTCGCTGGTATGTTTAATGGAAAGGCCCCGAGAAGACCCGATGACCACACTCTCATCAAGCTGGTAGGAATGTAGGCTCACTCGGTGGTAGGTTGAATGGAAAGAACCCGAGAAGACCCGCTGACAAGGCTCTCATCAAGCTGGCAGGACTGTAGGCTCACTCGGTGGCAGGTTGAATGGCAAGGCCCCAAGAAGACTCACTAACCAGGCTCCCATCAAGCTGGCAGGACTGTAGGCTCACTCAGTGGCAGGTTGAATGGAAAGGCCCCGAGAAGACACGCTAACCAGGATCACATAAATCTGGCAGGACTGTAGACTCACTCGGTGGAAGGTTGAATGGCAAGGCACCGAGAAGACCCGCTGACCAGGCTCTCATCAAGCTGGCAGGACTATAGGCTTACTCGGTGGTAGGTTGAATGGCAAGGCCTCAAGATGGCCATCTGACCAGGCTCTCATTAAGCTGGCAGGACTGTAGGCTCACTTGGTGGCAGGTTGAATTGTAGGGCCCCGAGAAGACACGCTGACCAGGCTCACCAAGCTGGCAGGGTTATGGGCAAGCTAGGTGGCAGAGTAACTGGTGAGATCTCTTAAATAAACTTTCCTACTAGTCAAAAAATGAGGAAAGTTCATAAAAAGATAATGCGGGAGGAAAGAGTTGGAGCACTGCAAGTAAAGGCACTCCCAGCTGGTTACCCGGATGAAGGTCTCGCCTATTGAGTGTGGGCACTCGCGGGGGAGGAAAGGCCCTGCCAAATCAGGGAGCAGGTTAATCCCTAGGGGACACTCACACCGGAGGTATCTTGAGGCGAGACGAGAGAGGGAAATTAGTTGGTCTCGTGCACAAATACAGTGGGGGAAGTAACAACTCATACTCTGAACATATCAACTATAACGGTCCAGGCCCGCCAACCCGTGGGACCCAGCTGGCACCGCCGGCACACCAGTAGTCCAGACACGGGCCCACTACTGGCAATAAGCCTATCATATTCAAACCTGCAGGCCGTACACCCCAACCCCTCTCCACGCCTGGTGTAGGGTTCGTCGCAGGCTACAAGGGATATCACATGTGAAAGTCCATCCTACCCCTTTCTTATATTCCATTCATACGTTCTCTAACAAATAGAATTTTTCCTTTTAGCCTGCGACAAACCATACACCACAGCCGGGGACACCTCAGGCTCCGAATGTGGTCCCGCCTCCGCCGGCTCCAGCTCCGTTCCAGCAGACGGAGATGGGGCAAACACTGACGGCCATTCTGGAGGCCTTCAGAGCTCAACAAGCCCCGACTCCACAGCACAACCCCGGGGCCAACTGGATGAGCATCTTCCGGGGACTTTCCCCTCCATCGTACCGGGGGATGGAATCTGCAGTACGCACTGAGGAGTGGTTAGATACCATTTACGAGATGCTTGCGGGGATCCGATGCCCCACTGAGGAGGTAGTTGCTTTTGCGGTCTCCTGCCTGGAATCACATGGAAAGAGGGGGTGGAAGTCACAGCTGGATACCACCTTTGCGGGTATGGATTGCACAGCGGAAGCGTGGTGGACTCATAACCCACAGGTCGGAGGATCGAAACCTCCCTCTGATACCACTTGTAAGACACCCTTTTTTTCTTTTTCAAACACCGGGGTCTTTGCCCAGAATTGCTGCTTTGCGGTGGCACCGACTCACGGGAAGGCCGCCACTACAAGACGCCAATTTTGCCGGCCCTTTTCGATCACAAATAGAGAGAAGTAAGTATTATACTGAATGTAAACATGTCCACAGAAACACATATGAATAAAATCACAACAATTCCATCAATATATAGAAAGTACTGCAAAGAACGGTTCAGATGAAATAAAGAAACGGGCTCGAGCCTTGTACATTAGAGTCCTCACTACAAATCACTCATCACAGAAGCTATAAAAATACTAAACACTGACAGAGCTGGTCACAGGTTCTCTGGTGCTAGACTGGCCCACCTCCATGCGCACCGTACTCCGCTGGTGCTGGTCCCTGGGCTGCTTGTCCCTGTCTCCAATTTGGAGCTCCTGTAATGTTGTGGTTCGAAAACCATTAGTCATAAAGACTAAGCCCTGTCATCCCTTACCCCTCCCCCCACGGATCCTAAGCACCGAGCGGAGAGGAGGAAAGGGAAGCTACAATGGTGGGGAATAATCAAACGGATGACAGTGGAACTAGTCTAATAATTGTTCATGGTGTATAAACAACTAATTAAAATACAGTACATCTAGCAGTTCTACGGTAGTGAGTAATAAAGTAGACATGTAGTAGGTAGCAAATTTATAAGGAGACAAATAGAAAGCAAGTAAGTAAATAAGTAAGTAACCTTAACTTATATGAATGCCCATACAAACTTATAAGTTAAGGGGTCTTTTGCAAGGCTCCCATCGTATAAAAAGTCCCATACCGATTTATATGTTGGGGTGTCGGTTGTATGCAAATATGAGTTTAGTGATATGCTATGCCATGATTCATGCAAGTGCAACTCACGCACACGACTCTATACGCACAGACCTTTAGTTCCCCCTGTTTCTGCAGCTAGCTTCACTCCCAGGAACCTCTGTAGTGGCAAACGGAGATAGTGGGTCGGGCCCCCCACTCCTAGGCGGGTATCCACACTACCCTTATTCTGTACTCAAACCCTCGAGCCCTTGGCTCCCCGGACTGTCCCGTCCGTGCATCTACCTTCGAAGCTACCGTCTGAATGGCAACCAAACAAACTAATTCTACCTCCCTAACTACCGGGGTGTGTGATTGCGCAACCCTATATATTCTAGTTGCTCTTTTAGTTTATTTTTCCTACGGTTTACGTTAGCCCAGGACTGCCCACGGTATTCCCTGTGAAGGGATCTCAAAGGGCAGTAGGAACTATGATCGTAGCTGAAGCCCATCGTTCCCTTTCACAAGGCACTTACTTTTATTGGTTATTTCCCATTACCCTATCCCATTCAAATTACTTTGGATCTAACCCTAGTGTGTTAAGACTCTTCCTCTCCCACCGGGAAGGACAATCTTTCGTTCGTCCCGAGCACCTCTTATGACTCGACAACCTACCAACCTAACCACATCTTGGTTACTTAGGATGCATTCATACACATTTCCAAACCACTAACCCAAAACCCAAATCCTCTAGTTCATCCTGTAGCCTAATATGATTTCAGTAGTTTTTACTAAACGCAGACCATCCTAAGCTATATGAGGTATACAAGGGGAGGCACTCCAAATTTTCTTCCAAATCTCCTATAAAATTTACTGGAGGTCTATCATTACATAATTAGCCTAAATCCTGAAATTTATAATTTTACTATTTAATCTGATATTTATTTAATTTTCCCAAAAGATTGGCCATGGGTAATTTTAAACATGAACTACATGATTTTCTCAAGTAATGGCCATCCAAAAATTATGATCACTAAAAAACAGCAAGGTATCATCAAATACTAATTTTCATAATTTTACAGAAAGTATTTAGCCTCTAATTAATTTATCCATTATAATCTCATTAATCCTATGTAAAGAAGGAAGTACTGAAATTACTCATCATAAAATTAGAGAAAAATCACTGAACATTAATATGGTACAGAAAAGGTCATTGTGCAAAGATCCTAATTTTACAGGCTTGCTAGACACCAAAATAGATTTAATTAAGTTTTCATGGGAAACAACACTTAATAAAGCAAGCCTTAGAATTAAACTTCTTAAAATCCCATAAAAATTCATAGAGCTTCAAAATATAATAAAAAGTTCTCTGGCGAAGGTTCATCAATTTTCAAAAAGTATTTTCTCCATAATAAATTTCTAAGCAAATAATACCAACTACTAAATTGTTAATGAAGTATCCAAAATAATGATCCTAAATTCATAATAAAATCTCCAGAGCTTGTACTAACCTTAAAAACTACTCTACCCAAATCCCATCACTGTTCAGTGAGTTTTAGTGTAATTTTGCATCTCTATTAGTTTTGTGCCCTAAATAAGGTTAGGGTTTTGAGGGACTTATTTACTTTAAAATCCATTCATATTTCCACAAGAGGATTCTAGCTACCCTAGAATTCTATCTACCAAGTTTCAGATCATAACCAGGTCATTTGACAACTTGCCCTTCTCAAACCACCAAGAACAATCCTTAGGGTTTGACCTTGGGTACTAGGGCAAATTTATCCCAATCCACCTCAAAATCCATGAGAGGGTGCTAGGCATCATGCCTAGTTAGTGGCCAAAATCACACCCTCTGTTGAGGTGATCTAGCCACTCCAATCTCAAGGTTCACTTTTGACCTAAAAACCCCTGAATAGGGCAAGGCTTAGGTTTGTCCATTTCTAATCTAAAACATCTCCAAATGAGATGGAAAATTCTAAAGAGCCTCATGATGAAGCCAGGGACCACTCACCAAAATTTGGGATGGTTTGGAAGTCATTAAGCCATCTAATTAATTTACCTTAAGATTATTAAATTTTTCTAAAAACTATAAAAAAACATTCTCCAAAAATTCCCATTTTTGGGCAGGACCTAGGTATAGCAAGGGTATACTCCCTGCCTAAATTTCAGATCATTTGGTCAAGGGATGAAGGGTGGGCACACCTTTTAGTCTCTACCTAGCTCTAGGTATTGATCCCACCAAAAGAGGTGCCCTGGTCAAACAAATTGACCAAATTTACCCAAATAAATTTTAAAATAAAGTAGACCCATTGGGATACAAATTTCATGTTGACCATTTCTTCATATAAAGCCTCTAGGTATTTTTCATAAATTTTCTAAGGTGGCTGTTGTTTGAATAGAGAAAATTCATATAAAAGAAAAGATTAAATAAACAGCACAGATCTTGAAGCAGATCCAATAGTGCTGGGTCATCTTCTTCCTCCAGCCAAGGGCTGGGATTAGCCCGACCTGGAGTGCATTCCAGCGGATACCTCCGGCCATCCAGCCTCCTCCCTAGCCGGCCACCGCCACCACCACCTCCGTTGAGGTGGTGGCCATCGTCGGGCGGCGGCGCGGCCGCCGGAGAGGCGTAATCTGGCGAACCCGAGCACTATATTTTGCAGGAAAACTAGGAAGAGAAGCTCCCCCCCGATTGGGCTCTGTTGAGCCCGATTATTAATCCTTAAGAAGGTTAAGATCTACCCGTAGAGAGAGAGGAGGGGAGGACATTGTCCGCGGGCTGGAGGTGTGCAGATCGACGAGATGCAATTGGCGCGGTGGTGGCATCGCCAGAATTCTTCTACAGCATAGTACAAGCTCCAAATCCATCGGGTAAGGGTGGAAACTTCATCTCTGAGTCTAGGGAGCCTTTTTAAGCTAGTAAAAGGAGGGAGGGGAAAGGTCTAACTGTTGGTGGCCATTAATGGCCAATTATAGCTTTTTCAGACATGGTGGTGGGGGGCTGAAATGGCTCTGTCTAGCAAGCTAACAGCTAGAAACTCCTCCTCTTCCCTAGAGGAGTTGAATCCAGCCGTAAAAGGGGAGGGGAAGGGCTGCCAAGGCATCAAGTGCCATTTACGGCCATGATAGCTGGTTCTCGGCCATGGCCGTAACCACTCCTTTTCAAAACCGTCAGCCACGTAGCATACTTGACCGGTCAACATTTAAATTAAGACTTAACTAAGTCTTAATAAGAGAAAACGGCTTACCTTCTTAGACCGGCCCGGTTCAGCTGAACCAGCACACAGCCAAAAATCCTACCAGAAAAAGTCTAAGTAAAATGGCATTGAGTGAGCTAAGCTCACTCAACGCCATCCATGCTGCGGCGTTGAGTGAGCTCTGCTCACTCAACGCCATCCCGGATATGGCGTTGAGTGAGCTCTACTCACTCAACGCCATCCAGAATGGCCCTCCCAGACTATGGCGTTGAGTGAGCTAAGATCACTCAATGCCATCCATATTATTGCATTGAGTGAGCTGAGCTCACTCAACGCCATCCAGTCTACTCAAGGTGGCGTTTAGTGCAGTCTATGCATTCAACGCCATCTAGCTTATGGCGTTGAGTAAGGTAAGCTCACTCAACGCCATCCAAACTACGGCGTTGAGTGAGCTCATCTCACTCAACGCCATTCTAGGCCTTAGCAGACGGCGTTGAGTGCAGTCCGTGCACTCAATGCTGTCTAGTTTGTGGCGTTGAGTGAGCTAAGCTCACTCAACGCCATCCATTCTACGGCGTTGAGTGAGCTCAGCTCACTCAACGCCATCCAGACAACACCAGATGGCATTGAGTGCAGTCAGTGCACTCAATGCCATTCAACTTATGGCGTTGAGTGAGCTAAGCTAACTCAACACCATTCCAAGGTCACGGGCGTGACGGATCGGTCACGGGCATGCCAGGCCCATGTTGAGATTTCTGAGCTTGACGATCGTCTTTCTGAGGTGGACGATCGTCTAAGGGGTCACGCCCTAGGTCACGGGCGTGACGGGTCGGTCACGGGCGTGACCACCCTGTGACTCAAACTCTTGGTCGATAAACTTCAATTCTTAGGTTTCCTAGAGTTTTGTTATGATAAAACCACTTCTAGGGGTCTAGTTGGAAATTGGATGTTACATCAACTCTCAAGCGAGGCAGCGAGATGAGGTGTAGCCCCGTCTCGTAAGCGTGAGTAAATCAGAGGGCCATCTCGCAATAAATAAAACAAAGCCAAGTAAAAAAAAAAGCGAGGCGACGAGACGTAGCCCCATCTCGCAAGCGTGTGTAAATTAGAGGGCTGTCTCGCAATAAATAAAATAAAGCAAAGTAAAATAAATATAAAGGGTAAGCAGACAAGGCAAGAAAGTTTTTACACTTATCATATAATTGTTCATTATAAGAAAGAGAGGGGTGCTCTCTTATGAAAGAATATTGCTTAATTCTGATTAAAAAAAGTGCCCTACATTCCAGAGAAGCAAAAAGGGGGAGGAAGAGCCCTAAATCCCGTCGGCATTTCTTCACTCTTCCTCGCTGGAAGATGAGTCCTCTCCCTCCTCGCCATAGAGTTCTAGCACGAGATCGCGAGCGGTGACAGTTTCAGAATCTTCTTTGACGACCCCCTGCTCCTTCATTATTTTCAGAAGGAGCTCGGTCGTCTTAATATTGGCATCTCGGCAGAGCTCTTCGACCTCTTCATAGGAATAATGATGAGGAGGATCCTGGAGGAGTACTGGGCGAGTGGACAACGGAGCACTGTACCGAAGGTAGACGTTCCGAGCCTTCAAATCTTTGACCTCCTCCTCCAGGGGCGCTATGCGTGAGTGCATTCGCTCCGCCGTCTCGGTATCCTGCAGGACGCTTATCAGTTAGCAAGGACCACACGCGAGAGAAACTGACAGATGTTAAGATAAGGCTTACCACACCACCCTAGGCCTTTGCGAGAAGGGTTTCAGCAACAGCTAGCCTCCTTTTGAGATCCCCTGACTTCTCGCTCTCCGCCGCCAGGCCTGCCTCAGATTCCTTCCATTTCATATTATTAAAAACCTAGCGGCGCAAGAGGAAGTCCGAAAGCTCTAGGGCGCGCAGCTGGGCGTGAGTGGTCTTTAGTACAAGATCTCGCGAGGTTTCCTTTTCGACGGAATCTGACTCTGGACCCCCATAAAGGCCATAGCCCAAGGATAAGGCGAGGCTAGTGGGTTGGTACTGCTCCTTCCATGAGGGAAGGAGGGTGGAGATCGATACCCGGTTCACTTCCTTCTCCTATAGTAGAACTGGGTCGCCAACGACATCTTGAACCAAGGGGCCCATGTTAAAATTTTGATGAGAGGAGGGGGCTGGGTGACTAGAGGAAGTTGCTTCGTGAGATGGAGATCCGGTTGGTTGAATCAAGGTACTGGCAGGCTAGTCGAGTAGTGCCGTCTCGCGGGTAGGTGAGACGACCTATCGAGGAGGCGATCGAGGGGTCTTAGATTCTCCTACAGAGATGGGGCTCAGGGACCCCGACATCTCCTTCTTATCTTTTTGGGCCTTCTCCTTTTTACCTTTAGGGAAGGACACAACCTTCTTCATCTTTTTCTTGGGGCTGGAGCGAGAGGGAGCGGCGCCTTCGGCGGGCCTCTTCTTTAGGGAAGGGGCAAAGACTCTTTTGCTGCCTCGGCCGCCATGCTGGCAAGAGCGGACCCTTTGTCGGCTTAGTGTTGCTCTTGTAAGGGGGTGGGGGTTGACTGGGACGTTCCTCTCTCCTAAACAAACAACTGGGCGATAAGAAGGCGAGATGAAATAATAAATGGGAGACCAAAGGGATGCGAGCATACCTTCGCCAGGGAGCACAGGAAGGAGGGAGCCGAGGCCCCGCCTCAGGAATTGAACTTCGAAATTCTTGCCGACGAATAAGTCGTAGAGGAGCTAATCCGTGCCGCGAACCTGTGGGGACACATAGAACACCTCGGCAGGTGACACGGGCGCGAGCGGGACCCCCCCCCCCCCCCAAGTTGTCGTGGATGAATACGAAGCAAGTGAGCAAGTGATGATTTTTTTGGGCATCTCGCATACCTTGAGGCCTTACCCGGTGAAGTAGGAGACACCATCGTTGTTGGCATGGTAGATGAACACTTGCGGAAGACTGTCAAGATGAATTCGATGCGCTTCCAGCACATGTAGCTGGTGAAAGAAACTAAAACCGAGATAGCATTCGGATTTAGTTATGCTGGGACTGCTCCGAAATACTTCAGGACCTGTTTAACCTCCGGCCAGAGGGGAAGTCTCAGCCCCGCCTCAAAGTGCGAGATGGGGAAGGCAAGCTCGTCGGGGTAAAAGTTGTTGATCGCCCCGCTGACCTTTGGGGGCCGCGATTCGAATCCCTCCGTCAAGAACTCGCGGGTGAAGAGGTTGTATTTCTCTTCAAAGATTCTGCCGGGGGGAAGTCGTGGTCAGCAAATCATCTCCCGCACCCTCTTCTACCTTCTTCTTTCCAATTTAAAGCGAGATGGTCAAAGAAAGTAGCTAGAAGAAAGAAAGACGAGATGATCGCAGAAAGTAGCGGGAAGAAGAGAAGACGAGAGCAAGAGGCGAGACGGAGGTAACAAAAGAGCAAGATCTGGGATGCAACTAGGGTAAGAGAGTGGGTACCTCTCTGATCTGGGGGTGGGGGGTATTTATAGAGGATATGGGAAGTAGAGAAAAAAGGCGGGAAACGCATATGGAGGAAGTTGGAGAGTCGGCCGACATTTCACAATCTCTCTTGGCCTCGAATCGCATGGCCTATCGCAGGCTTTCCAAGCAAGACAAAAAAGAAAAAGAAAATAACAAGGTATAAATAAAAAAATTAACAAAGTATAAAAAAAAAGAAATTAATTAACTGAGCCTAGCCATATGACAATTATTCAGCAACAAAATTAGCAGGATATGAAATAATTATTAAAGGTTCCATTCCACACAAGGCTTGCATCATGTTCGAAGGGCCTAAAGTATAGGCGAGATGGCAGCATAAAATATATTACAGAATTAGGAATGGATGAAAAAGGGCGAGACTATCTAAACAGGTGAGACGAGGTTGAGGGTCTTCAGTATTTGTGACATTTTTAGCGCCCACCGCGAGACCCCGTACTGGGGGGCCGGCTAGGGATGTGAAAAGCGCGAACAACGTAGACACCACAACACGCGAGACGAAGTTGTTGGTCGACCTCGTTTATAATTTCTTAAGGGTCGGTCTCGTCTATCTTGATTCCAGCGTCAATCATGGAAGACAGGTAAGCGCATTCAATCTCCAGCTAGTCGATTAGCCTATCGGCGGCTTGTTTGTCCTAATCCATCACACATATATGGCGTAGGCATTTCCGAAACATCTCGGCAGTCCTACGCTTCATCATCACCGGATCCATGGGGTCGCCTAGGTAATCTTAGATTTCATTTGGGTGAGGAGGAGGCGAGACGACGAGCTGCCCAGAGAGGTCTTTTGCTGGTGAGTCGATAGGGGTACCTGCGTAGGAAGGAGCCATAGGGTAGAATGAGAGGGGTTCTCACCAGAAGTCTTGGAAGGGGAGAGCTGCACAAAGGAGCGAGAGGAAAGGTCTAATTTACTCACCTGGATTGCGAGAAGTCCCGACGATCTGGGAAGGATCATCATTCTTCATACTCAGAGGGATAGAAGGTTGAGGCGAGCCGGAGTCTTGGTGGTGGATGTCGGCATTATCCAATGGCTTTATCGGTTGGTGAGGATGTGCGAGATCTCGCTGGTGAAGCATGAAGTGAGTAAATGAGATAAGTAAAGAAAAAAATAGGAGCAAAAGCAAAAAGTCACCTCTCTCTCTCTAAGAGATGCGGGTGGAGGTGGAGGGATTTCCAAAGAAGCGCGAGTGGGCTCCTCGGCCGAGAAGGGGGGCCAGTGTGCGAACCAAAGCATGGGCCAATGCGGCAATGTTGGCCTTGTTTTGTTTGCGCACCATCGCAAGACGTTTGCGTAATCTCTAGCTGTGAGACATGACCGCGATGGAACGAAGGAAGGAAGAGGTGAGAGAAGGGGGCACTCTCTTCGCGGGGTGGGGACCATATATTTATAGGCTCCGGTAGAGGGCCCTGCAAAAGATTCTCTCAAAATGCACTTTAATGACACGAGCCTCAGTTGGACTTTCTTTCCGAGCTTGGGGTAACCTTGAAAAGAGCGGTGATTGTGTACAATCTCGGGCTTGCGGGAGCAGAAGGCTCTAGGAAAAGAGGGGAGAAGGGGAGACGGACCTGTGGAGAGGGCTACTCGCTAGGAGAGAGGGGGCCGAGAAGAAGGCCACTCACGAGGCAAGAACCGACTTGCTAGGAGAGAGGGGCCCAGGGAGAAGGCAACTCGCGAGGTGAGAGACAATTCTTCTAGCGAGAGGGATCCAGAAAGAGGGCCACTCGCAAGGCGAGGGCCCACTCGAAGGGCGAGAAGGAACCGGCGAGATGGGTTACTTGTGAGGCAGGATGAGTCCAGAGAGGGAGGAGCTCTCGCCCGGAAGACGTTGCTCTCGTCGAGCGCCGGTTCGGCGATGGGCCTAGCGCTGGTTCGACGGTTGGTCGAGTGCTGGTCCAGTGGGAAGACGATTTTTACCTTTTTAAACCAAGGTGATTTTACACTTTTTCCTTTGGTGGTCTGCATATAACCCTTCAGAACAATGGAGTTTGGCTGTTGGCAGACCCAACCCAGGGTATTTTGGTAATTTCAGGACGGTTCCATTTAGTAATTGGCAGATCAAACTCAGAGGCCTATAAATAGACCAGTAAAGTGCCTGAAAGAAGGTTGTTGACCTCTTCTTCTTCTACTAAGGCACCTAGCTCAGCACTGGCTAGGGAGGGGAGGAATCTTTAGTTCTTTCGGGTAAGAGGTTGGACCTCCGAGCTGGAGAAATTGTCATTTTTTAGTCTTTGAGACTCTCGTCGAGGGAGGAATTCTCGAAGAGTTCGTGCTAGCTGCAATCTTAGATCCGAACTCTAGGAGAAGACAGGTTTCTGGCTTCAACATTGGGCCTCAGCCCATCGTGAAACATAATCTACAGCTACTAAAATAAACTTGTTCCCAATGCTAGAATGAAGAGGGCCAACAAAACCAATTCCCCAGAGGTCAAAAACTTCGCACTCGAGGAAATAATTTTGCGGTATTTCATTTTTATTAGAAATGTTTCCCGACCGTTGGCAACTATCACACCTACTCACAAAAGTTTGCGCGTCTTTAAATAGGCTAGGCTAGTAAAAACCCGCGCAATGCACTTTTTGAGCAGTGCGAGCAGCTTTATAGTGCCCACCAGTCGGTCCTTCATGCAAATGTTTTAAAATATCTAATCCTTCTTCAAAAGAAACACATCTCCTTATCACATGGTCCGCACAAACTCAGAAAAGGTACGGGTCCTCCCAAAAATAATTCTTCAACTCAGAAAAGAATTTTTTCTTTTGCTGAGAGGAGAACTCTTTCAGAAGGACACGAGCCACTAAAAAGTTGGCTATGTGTGCAAACTAAGGGGAAGGGGATGTGTTAATTGAAACGGGCTTCTCATTAGGAAAATAATCATTAAAAGATTTTTCATCTAAATTTTCTATATACGGATTATCTAATCGTTAGAGATGGTCAACGGCCATATTCTCATCACCTCGCTTATCGCAGATTTCTAAGTCAAACTCTTGGAGGAGTAAGACCCAGTGTATCAGGCACGGCTTGGCATCCATCTTAGCAAGTAAGTACTTGAGGGTCGAGTGGTCCGTGAAAATTATAATTTTTGAAAGCGTAATATATGACCGAAATTTATCGAAGGCAAAGACAACAGCTAGGAGCTCTTTCTCTATCGTGGTTTAGTTTTCTTGTGCAGATGTGAGTGTTTTACTTGCGTGATAAATTGGGTGGAAGTTTTTAGATATTCGTTGACCTAATACGGCTCCCACCGAGAAACTACTCTCGTCACACATTATCTAAAAGGGAAGGTCCCACACCGGAGCTATCATAATTGGGGCATTAATTAACTTTTCTTTAATTAATTCAAAGGAAGACAGGCAAGGTTCGTCAAAAATAAATGGGGCGTCTTTTTCCAGAAGATGAGTAAGGGGTTTGGTGATTTTGGAGAAGTCTTTAATGAAACGGCGGTTGAAGCCAGCGTGACCTAGGAAACTTCTTATAGCTTTTATGTTTGTAGGTAGCGGTAATTTCTCGATAACTTTTATCTTAGCTATATCTACTTCAATTCCTTGGGAAGAAATCTTATGTCCCAAAACTAACCCCTCCCTCACCATAAAATGACATTTTTCCCAATTAAGGGCGAGGTTACTTTCTTCGCATCTTTCTAAGACTTTTTCTAAGTTTTCTGAACAACTATTGATGGCATCACCGAACACGGATAAATAATCCATAAACACCTCCATTATGCTTTCTACGTACTTGTCAAAGATAGCGAGCATACATTGCTGGAATGTTGCTGGCGCATTGCACAACCCAAATGGAATTCTTCGGTATGCAAAGGTGCCGAAGGGACAAGTAAACGTAGTATTCTCCTAGTCCTTAGGAGAGATGAGGATTTGAAAATACCCCGAGAGGCCATTGAGAAAATCGTAAAAGCTATGGCCGGATAATCGCTCTAAGATTTGATCGATGAACGACAAGGGTAAATGGTCCTTGCGTGTGGCGTCGTTTAACTTACGATAGTCAATACACATTCCCCACCCCATCACCGTCTGTGTCGCGATTAAGTCATTATTCTCATTTCTAACTACAGTTATCCCTCCCTTTTTTGGCACTACCTAAACTTGGATGACCCACTTACTATAAGAAATAAGATAGATAATTCCTGCGTCTAACAGCTTCATAAACCCGCTCTTAACTACTTCTTTCATATTGGGATTTATGCGGTGCTGAGGTTGGATGGAAGTACGCAAATTATCTTCTGTTAGGATTTTGTGGGTACAGAAAGATGGGCTTATCCCTTGATATTGGAAATCTGCCAAGCAAAAGCTCGGCGATGTTTACGTAAAACTAGAAGGAGTTTATCATTTTGTACTTCAATTAGGTAGGCCAAAACTATTACATGTAGTTTATAATCTTTTTCAAGGCATACTTTAGATGTTCAGGCAGTTCTTGTAATTCTAGGGTAGGGGGTTCTTCATTCGATGATTTGGAAGTTCTTTCCTTTCAAAAATAATATCTTCGTAGACTTTAACTTTATATGGAAAATTGGAAAGGGTGGAGTTCGCGGCCATGGCCCTTTCTTGCAGAAATTCATTTGGAAGAGTTGAAGAAAAATAAAAAATAAGAAATCTCACTTTCACTTTCAGAAAGGTAGTTGGAAGATTCTTCACCTAAGGCACCTACGAAAAAACATGAGTCATCATTCCCTAGCGTGTTCTTCATCAAAAGGGTGATAGAGAAAGTTAGTTCATTGTCGCCTACTTGAAGGAAGAGCTTGCCATTGCTTACATCAATGATATCTTAGGAGATGGCAAGGAAGGGTCGGCCAAGGATCAGTGGAACCTCGACATCTTCTTCGATGTCCAATATGACGAAATCCACCAGGAAGATGAATTTGTCGACTTTGACTAGAACATCCTCCACTATTCCTAACAGGTATTTGATCGATCTATCAGCAAGTTGGATACTCATACGCATGGGGTTGAGGCTACCAATTCCTAACATCTTTAATAACGAGAGGGGAATCAGGTTGATACTCGCACCTAAGTCGGTTAATGCGTGCTTGACAAAAAGATTACCAAAGACACACGATATAGAAAAACTACCCGAATAACTTATCTTCTTTGGCAAACTGTTTGTCAAGACCGTAGAGCACTCGACATTTAGTGTGACATGTGATAAGTTTTCTAACTTCTTTTTTTTAGTCAGGTGGTCCTTTAGGTAGTTAGTGTACTTCGACATCTGGGAGATTGCTTCATGGAATGGAAGATTGATGTGGATTTGCTTAAATTTTTCTAGGAAGCGGGAGTATTGATCATCCTGACGTTTCTTGTTAAGTTCGGAAGGGTATGGTGGAGTTGGATCATTTTTAAAGATGGGTAGTGGAGTGAGATCTTTTTCTACAACAGAGAGAGGGGTGATAACTTCTTTTTCAACATAGGGTGGAATTTTTAAAACAGTGGCGAAGCTTGCCTCGGGCTCTTTGCTAACCATACCAGAAACTTGCTTCCCCCTCCGAAGAGTTATAGCTTTCGCTTGCTCTCTCAGGTTGGACTAAGTATTGGAAGGAAGAGACCCGTCGGGTCCCTCAGATATAATTTTTGCGAGTTATCCTTCTTGATTCTCTAGACTTTTAAAGCTTTCGGCTAGGTTTCTTATAGTAGCGTCATTTGTGTTTATATATTTAGAAAGTAACTCCTCCAAGCTTGGATGTTTTGGATAATTTTGAAGAGGTGGAAGTGGTGCAGAAAAATCATTTTGTGGCGGCTGGCGCATCGCGTTCGAAGGGTTATTCTACGAGAAATTAGGGTGGTTTCGTAAAGCGAGATTATAACAATTCGGAAAAGCAAAGCCCGTCGCGGGAAAACTAGCAGAAGAAAAATTATGAAAAGCATTTCTCGGCATATTATTAACATAATCTAATTGTTCGGGGCAGCAGTTGTAGATTCCCATACCTGAGGGGCGGAGGCAGCAGTCATCTCTGTTATCTTCTTGCTTAAAATTTCCACTTGCAGAGCTAGCTGGGAGACGTTGTCCACTTCAAATATACCTTCAGGTTTGTTTTGGAGAGACCTAGGTACATTCCACTGATATGTGTTCATGGCCATGTCCTCGAAAAGCTCAAGAGATGCTTACAGGGTTTTGTGGTTTAAGGTACCACCGGAAGCTGCGTCTATCATTTGCTTTGTGCTTTGATTTAGCCCATTTTAAAACGTCTGCACTTGCAACCATACAGGAAGAGCGTGATGGGGACATCATCTTAAGAGTTCTTTAAATCTTTCCCAGGTTTTATACAAGGTTTCAAAATCTATTTGTCCAAAGGCATAAATATCGTTCCTAAGTTTTGTGGTTTTAGCTGGCGGAAAATACTTCGCCAGAAATTTTTCAGTTAGTTGATTCCAGGTGGTGATGCTATTTTTTGGTAGAGTGTTCAGCCATTGCTCAGCCTTAGTTCTTAGGGAGAAAGGGAAGAGTGTTAACCTAATAGCATCATTTGTGACACCATTAATCTTGAAGGTGTCACAAATATTAAGAAAGCTAGCTATATGCGCGTTTAGATCTTCATCTTGAAGTCCGTCATATTCCACATACTACTGCACCATTTGAATTATGCTAGGCTTAAGTTTAAAATTATTATTAGCTATAGCAGGGCTAACTATTCTTGATTCTGTACCCTCTAGATTCGGCCTTGCAAAATAGGACATAGGCCTATATAGAGCTTCCTCTACGTTTGGTTCTTCCATTCTTAAGGTAGAAAATGACTCGGAATTCTCAACCGGTGTTTGAAAAGTAGGGCCTTGAAATCCCGTTCTTCTCCGAAGAGTACGCTCAATTTCGTAATCCAAGTCCAAAATAATCGACTGATTTCCGCGGGTCATGCACTAGAAGAAGAGAAGATAAAGGAAGAGACAAAAAAAAACTAAAAAAAATAGTTAAAATTTTTTGAAATAGATTTTTTTAAATGTTTTAACTCCCGAACTTCTCAAGGGCTACCCTATAAATTGTTCGCAAGGTACTAGACAAGATAGTGGTATTTAAGCCACATTGCCCTTTTCGAGAGATTTAGGTGGTGTAGAAATATTGTGTTGCGGGTTTCTATTAAGAGCGTAAATATGTTTTTTTGAATTTTTAATTTTTAAGAAAGATGAAGAGAAAGAGAAATGATAAGAGTAATAGGTTCGTGATTTCGAAATATCAAAAAAAGTTGCTCTCTGACAACGACGCCAAAAACTTGATGTCTACTAATCGTGATGTGAATAAAAACGAACTAGAAATCCATCTTGGCAAGTTTACCTATCGAATTGTAGCTAGGGGACACAAGTGTCGTACTAAAATCCGGGAACTATTGAGTAATCTTACTCACACGAATACTATTATCTTATCGAAAGAACTTTTTTTGGGTTGTTTAACTAATAGAATAGCAGAAGAAAACTACTTGCGATTAAGTAAAGAGCTACAAGAAGTGATTACAATGAGGGGTTGAAACAATGATAAAGAGAAGCACTCGATCGAGAATCACGTCGGCAAAAGTTGATTAAAGACGCGATAATAATCCTAAGCTTAATAGGGTAAAGGTCCTTGACCGTGGAGGTTCCCAAATCATGAACACGCTTCTCTCAAAGTCCTTTCCAACTGAGTTTAGGAAGGTACGAACGAACTCTCATCCAAATCGGAGACCTAAAGCTCGCTTTACGTTTTGAACCCTGCTATTTGATTTCACTCCAATCCGGGAGATTTAATGTCTGCCACTCTCGAGGGGTGCATGTAACTCTATTTACTCTGTAGTGTTCACTCCAAACTATGAGCCTCTCGGCGAGCAAAGAGTGAAACAAAAATGGAAAATATATATTGATGATATATCTCCAAACATGATTAATCAACCCGAGCCTTGGATCATCAAGATCGTGTACTAGGAGGATTAGTTACTCATGGTTAAGTGAAGGAAGAGAGATGAGTAGGAGTGCATGGAGACAAGTAAAAATAAACACACTTTATATTAATTCAATGAGAGCATACAACTTGAAATAAAAGACTATTACACTTGCATGGACTGAAAACTAGGCTAGCATTAACAATAAACTACTAAAGAAATTACAAGAACTATTACAAAAGAGTAGAACTAAAACAGAATTAAAAAAAGGCTAAAAATGAGAAAGGGAGAGAGGAAGAACTAAAGAAAGAGCTGAAAATGGCAGCACTTCCCCTCTCTAAAATTTCTCTTTAAAAAACACAGGGGGTGGTGCTAAATTTATTGAAGTTTCAAAGAGCAGGACATGCCCACGCCTCCTGTCATTCACGGAGGTTGACCTCGGTACAAAATTTGGCAGGAAATGATGATTGCCTTGGTACGGGCGACGTGCATTAATGGCGGTAGCAGGCTTTGTGGAAGAGCAGGACTCATTCTCTGGCAACATGCTTTATGCAGGGAGGGCTCGACGAACGACGAAGAGTTCGTCGAATGACAAAGAGAAGGAGCATGAGGAGTTCGACGAAGAAGGGAAGAATTCATCGAACGGAGAAGAGGCGTTCGACGAATAGGGAAGAATTCGTCGAACAGAGAAAGGAGAAGGGGCATTCGGCGAATTGGGAAGAATTCATCGAACAGAGAAAGGAGAAGGGGCGTTCGATGAATTGGGAAGAATTCGTCGAACAGAGAAGAGAGAATGGGCGTTCGACTTGGAAGAACTCGTCGAATGGAGAAAGGAGAAGGGGCGTTCGACGATTTGGGAATATTTTGTCGAACAAAGAATGAAGGCGGATTTCGACGAACCAGTAATGGAGGCGGAGTTCGACGAACCAGGAAGAGTTCGGTGAAGAAGAGAAGAATTCGTCGAACGGAGAAAGGAGATGGGGCATTCGATGAATTGGTAAGAATTCGTCAAACAAAGAAGGGAGAAGGGGCGTTCGACGAATTAGGACGAATTCGTCGAACGGAGAATGAAGGCGGAGTTCGACGAACCAGGAAGAGTTCGTCGAACGGAGAATGAAGGCGGAGTTCGACGAACCGGGAATGAAGGCGGAGTTCGATGAACCAAGAAGAGTTCGTCGAACGGAGAATGAAGGCGGAGCTCGATGAATTCCTGATCGACAAATTCTGGCTAAAAATTTGCAAACCTACAAAGAAAAGAGAAAACATTAGTGAAATTAATTTATATACAAAAGGAGGTCAAAATAAAGCTTTAAAATTATATACAAAAGGAGGTCAAAATAAAGCTTTAAAAACATGATTTAATTACAAAAAGAACTAAAAATTCCTAATAGTTTAGACTACAAAATGCATTATCACACACACATACAAGTGACACACAGACACACTTGAGTGAAATACACACACACACGAGTGACAGACACACTCATACACACGAGTGACACACAAATGTGTGACACTCACACAGGAGTGAAACACACACAAGTGACACAAACACGAGTGACTCACACACGAGTGATACACACGCACACACACACACACGAGAGACACACACACGAGTGACACACACACGAGTGACACACACACACATGAACGACACACACACACACGTGCAACACACACACACATGAGTGACACACACACATGAGTGAAACACACACACAAGTTACATACACACACAGACACACACACACAAAAACATAGACACAAGTTACACACACACACACACACACACACACACACACACACGAGTGACACACACACGCACGAATGACACACACATACACGATTGACACACATACACACACGAGTGACATACATACATGAGTGACACACACACTTACACGCACACACACACACACGAGTGATACACACACACACATGAGTGACATACACACACACATGTGACACAAACACACGTGTGACACACACATGAGTGACACACACACACACACGAGTGACACATACACACATAAGTTACACACACACAAACACACACACACACATACACACACACACACACACACACACGATTGATACACACGCACATACAAGTGACGCACACACACATGAGTGACGTACACAAACATACGAGTGGCACACACACGAGTGACAAACTCACATACTAGTGACACACTCACACATGAGTGACACACACACACACACACGAGTGATACACACAAATGAGTGACACACACGCGTGCGTGCGAGCATGCATGACACACACACACACACACGAGTGGCACACACGCGCACACACACACACACACATAAGTGACACACACACATGAGTTACACACAAACACACACGAGTGAAACACAAAAAAATATGAGTGACACACACAAACACACACATACACACACACACTTACATGAGTGACACACATACACACATGAGTGGCACACACACACAAGTGACAGACAGACACACACACACACACACACGCACGCGCGTGCGCGCATGCACACACTTGTGACACACACACGAGTGACTCTCACACACACACACACAAATGACATACACACGAGTGACACGATCACACGATTGACACACACGAGTGAAAATCACACACACGCAAACACACACGAGTAACACACACACCACACACACGCACTTTTTAGTGGCACACATACAGACGAGCGATACACACACGAGTGACACACACACACAAGTGATACACATATACACATGAGGGACACACATATATACGAGTGACACACACACACACACACATGTGTGTGACACACACACACACAAACACACAAGTGACACACACACAGACACAGATACAGACACACACACACACACACACACACAAGTTAAACAAACATGCGAGTGAAAAACACATGCGAGTGACACACATATATACTTGAGTGACACACAAACAAACACGCGAGTTACACACACACGAGTGACACACACATGCACACGATTGACACACACACACATACATATGAGTGACACACACACACGAGTGACACACACACACACACACGAGTGACACACATACATACACACACACATACGAGTGACACAAATACACACATAAGTGACACACACACATACACACACACATACGAGTGACACACATACACACATGAGTGACAGACACACACACTAGTTACACACACACGAGTGATACACACACATACACGAGTGACACACACACACACGAGTGACACACACACACATACACATGAGTGACACACACACACACACATGAGTGACACACACACATACGAGTGACAAACACACATGATTTACACACACACACACACACACACGAGTGACACACACACACGAGTAACACACACACACACACATGAGTGACACGAACACATGAGTGACACAAACACACACGAGTGACACACACACATATACATACACACATGAGTGATACATGCACACACACACAAGTGACACACACACACACATAAGTGACACACACTCACACGAGTGACAAACACGTGCGCGTGCGTGTGACACACATACAAGTGACACACAAACGAGTGATACACACACACAGACACGAGTGACACACATGAGTGACACACACACACACACACGAGTTCAACACACAAGAGTGACACACACACGAGTGATACACACACACACATGAGTAACACATACACACACATGAGTTTCACATGAGTGACACACACACACAAACACACACACACACACATGAGTGACACACACACACACACACATGAGTGATATATACAGACAAGTAACACACACACACACAAACACAAACACGAGTTCCCAACACACGAGTGATACATAAACACGAGTGTCACACTCACACACGAGTGACACACACACATACAAGTGAGACACACACACACACACAAACACGCGTGCGAGTAAGACGCACATGGGTGACACACACACACACACACGAGCGACACACACACACACACACAAGCGACACACACACACACGCACACGAGCAACACACACACACGCACACACAAACACACACACGTGACAAACACACATGAGTGATACAAATACACACAAGTGACACACACACACACAAGTGACACACACACACACAAATGAGTGACACACACACACACACACACACACAAGAGCGACACACACGCTGATGCGGGCCAATGGTTCTGATGAATAAAACAACGCGCTCTTGGGTTCGACAATTAAAATAGATACGTAGCGGGCAGTACCTCTCTAAGACACTACCGATGATGTCAACGAAATAGTGTCACAAAATTTAAAAATGCACAACGGCAAGGGTCTCTACACCTTTTTAGAGATTAAAGAAGGGCAATATGCCAATGTTTGCTCAAGCGAATTGGACCTACCCGATCCGGACAATTAGCAATTCAAAATAAAATCTATCTACAAGCCTTCACAAATCCAATTGGAGAAGATTAAGACTAAAATAGCGATTTAAACAAAGTCCAAAATCGATCCCAAATTAATTTTGAATGAGGTAAACCTAATCACTTGAACTCAAGGAGAAATCAAGGATAATGAATCCGATTCCTACTAGCGTTCACGAGATTTACCCGATCTAATTTATTCGAAAATATTTGGAAGAAACAAGCTTGAAATATCAGATTTAATTAAGCACTAATTTCAATAAAAAACCAGACTAAACACATGCCTTCTAATCCACCAAATATCTCAATATGATTGAAGAAACACATAAGAGATGGTTTAGAATTTCTTTACCCAATCCCAAGAAAATCCATCCACAAATATGAGTGGAGGAAGCACACATGATGGTGGATGGATCTATTTCCACGTAATTCCACGGATCCACACAGGACGATGAAGATGCGAGCCGATTTCCTTTGCAATAACCCTACGAGAGGGAGAAACCTTGAAGGCCAAAATATTATGAGAGGAGAGAGGAAAGGTGGTGGGATTATTATAAAAAATGGGGGGGGGGCTGCTCAGTTTTCTTTTGGGGATGGAGGGAGGGGTCGGTTCTGCAGTTGCGGAATAAAGAGGTTAATCTCGTGAAAGTGCGCTGGGATAATTGCGGGTAAGATGAATTTTCCTGGGAGCATGAGGAAGCAATGCACGAGGACTTCCCAGAACTTTTTTGCTTCAGGTATGTCTTTTATTTGAGTACATACTTAGTTTCGAGGAAGAAATTATTCTAAGGAGGGAGGAGTTGTAACACCCCAGTCTCTATACTTGAGCCTCTGGAAGCTAGTGCACATCATTAGATAGCTACCGTTCGGCGATATTCTGGCATTGAGTGCGTTGAGTAGCAGACATTGAGTGGAGGCATTGATTGGGAGGCATTGAGTGGGAGGCATTGAGTGTTAGCGCTCGGTATTAGATAGTTACCGCTTGGCATTAGCCTCCTTACGTTGAGATGGAAGCGTATAGTGAGCTACCAAGCAATGGTATTTCTACCACCGGCAGTAGCAGGGCTTTATTTTTTGTTGAGGGCTTAGGAAGCTAGCCGGCGCGGTAGGTGGTTACCGACCGGCGATAGCGGACAGAAGTAGTTCCCCAGATCTGTGTTCTAACTGTCAATTTTCGCTTCTATTTTGATCTTATGGTCCCGGACACTCCGTCCAAGGGGCATAAGTAGGGCTGAAAGACTCTTAACCCTCATTTCTTCTCATTTGAGAGTTAAAGTTAGGGTTTTTGGGAGAGAGGGTTTGAGGAAGAGGAACAACATCTTCTGCCATTAACGAATCTTTAGGGCTCCGATCATCGATCCAAGGCTAGATCCGTGGAGAGGACTTGAAGGTGCACCCTTTCATCCGTGTAAATCGAGTTTTTCCTAGCTAGGAAGAGGATTCATAAGGTAACTACACTTCTCCTTTCGGTATTTAGGATTCGTGCATGGAATCAATTTTTAATCTTGCTTTCTTTAAAGAATTTAGGCGCTAGATCTCTCAAATGAGAGGGGTTCGGGTTGCCATAGTTCAACAGGAGCCACCGGGTCGATTGGATCCGTCCCTAGCATGATGTTTCCTTAGTAATCCACTTCGCTAATGGATTAGCCATTGCAGGTTAAGCCATAGTCGCGACCGTTAGTCCAACTCAGTGATGTTTCATAACGAGCCTTAAGGATTCAACTAGAAATCAATTTGCGGCAAGAATCCATTTGTAATGTTCGTCACCCCTTTATTTTGTGCGAGAATGAATGGTGGATTAGGGTGGGAAAGGCTATTGATTGTGATGTGATAAGTCGTGGCTTTGTCTCTGTGGTCGGCTGGCTAGCCCTTGACATGCAAGTCATGTGTGGAGAGTGTCCCGTCGAGACAAGTCCCCTTCTATGAAACTGACGGGGACGCCAAGCTTTTGACAAGCCAGGGAAATGAAGCCCACAAGCGAGTTGGGTCAAGAAATGGTTCTAAGCATCAGTTGGTTGTTTGTGAGACAGAATCCTGACGTGAGAAGTCAGAGCTTGCAGGAAAGCCCAGGTTTTTAGACCCACGAGCGGGCGGGGCCTTGACAAGATTTCTTTGTGGTTGCTTGTATACCATTAGGGGAAATTGGAAGTACCCGTGTGATTGCGGCTTGAACGTCGATGGGGAAATTAGATGTACCTGTTTGATGATGTGTGATGATGTGTTAGTGATAATACATTTTGTAGCCTAAAATATTATCGTATTTTATAGTTTATAATGTACAAATCACGTCTTATAGTTTATTTTTTATTGTTTTATGTAAATATTATTGCAACTAACATTTTCTTGTCTTTTTGAATATTTCCAGAAGTTTTGCCAAAAATGACCTGTCACGCCCCCCTGTCACGCCCTCCCTGGGAGTGACCTAGGGCGTGTCACCCAATCTCGAGGAAGCCTGATGACAAAGACAGAATACCAGGAAAAACGGCTGTTACGCCCCCTGACACGCCCTCCCCGGGCGTGTCCCCGGGCATGACACGAGGTGTGTCACCCTCTTCCCGAAGCCTGCTGCCGTATTAAATGCTATTTCACCTCAGCACGCCACAGCACTCTCACGCCCCCCGTCACGAGAATGACACAGGGCGTGACCCCTCCTTTTCTGATGATTGACGGATTTCCGACCAATGATTTCGACGCTACATGCGTGTCACACCCCCCTACACGAGCGTGACACAGTGTGTCCACCGACATACAGAAGCAATCATCCTTACCGCCAGAATCCAGTGCCCGAGGTCAACCCCGTACCTTTCATGCCCCCTGACATGCCCCCTAGGGCGTGTCGAAGGGCGTGACCAACCCGTGAACTTTTCCTATAAATTCAGACCCCCCTTCCATTTCAGCAAGCTTGGGTTGAGAGGGGAGGTGCTACCCCTTTGTTTCTTGGTCTTTTTAATGTTCTTCCCTCCCTCTCTCTTTCTTATTTTGTAATTTTTCTAATCCTAGCTTAGTTCTTCTTTTGTTTTAGCTTTTGTAATAGCTCTTGTAATTACTTTTATCTTAATGTTATGCTAGCCTAGTTTTCATTTCCATGCAAGTATAGCTCTTTCATTTTCATGCAAGTGTAGCTCTCTTTCATTATTAATAAAAGTGCTCTTTTCTTACTTGTGTTTTTATTATGCTTTACTACTAATCCCCCTCCTCCACTCCATTATGATTAACTAATCCTCCTTGTACTCGATCTTGATGATCCGAGGTTCGAGCGATTAAGTTATGATGTTTTAATTTACCTTTTCTTTTTAGGTTTTAGGCCTTGAATTACTCTTGATTTTTAATGGGTTGGAGGTATATTATCGATATATACTCTACACCTTTGCTTTCATTCTGGGCTAGCCGGGTGGTTGATAGAATGAATTGAGCATTCAATGGTAAAGGGAGTTGTATGCACCCCTCGAGAGAGGCAGACGTCCAAATCTACCGGATTGGAGTAAAATACAATTGTGGGGTTCATCGCATAAAGCGAGCTTTAGGCCTCCGATTTAGACGAGAGTCGGTCGGAGCTTCCTAAACTCAGTTTGGCACGACTTTGAGAGAAGCGTGTTCAAGCTTTAGGAACCTCCACGATCAAGTACCTTTACCCTATTAAGTTTAGGTTTTTATCGCATTTCTTAGTCGACTTTAGCCGAGGTGATTCTTGATCCAGTGCATTTCCATCTCATAGTTTTAACCCTTCGTTGTAATCGCTTGTAATAGCTCTTTATTTAACTGCAGTAGTTCTCTTTCTAGTATAGTTTTATTTCCTTTATTGCAATTAGTTTCTCTAAACAATAGTTTTTCCGTCGATAACATAATAGCCTTCGTGTGAGTAAGTGTACTCAACATTTCCCGGATTTCAATACGACACTTGTGTCCCCTAGCTATAATTCGATAGTTATACTTGCCTCATTGGATTGCTAGTTTGGTTGCTTTTATGTTCTTCCAAGCTTAGCGACCACAAAGTTTTTGGCGCCGTTGACGGGGAGCAACTTTCGTTGATATATTGAAAACACAAACCTATTAATTTTATCTCTTCTCATTCTCATCCTCTTTCTTAAAAATTTTAAAATAATATTTTTTTTATTACCGCTCTTAATAGTAACCCACTTCACAATTTTTCTATGCCACCTAATTCTCTCGGAAAGGGCAAAGCGGCTTTAAGTGCCGCTATCTTGTCTAGTACCTTGGGAACCCTTCACCGGGTAGTCCTTAAGAAGTTTGAGAGTTAAACTATTAAAAAAAATCAATTTCAAAAAAAAAATCTAGCTTTTCTTTCTAGTTTATTTTATTTCTCTTTCTTCTCTTCTCTTTTTTTAGTGTATGACCCGCGGGAGTCCGTCAGTTATTTTGGACTTGGACCACAAAATTGAGTGTACTCTTTGGAGAGGATCGTGATTTCAAGGTCCTACTATCCAAGTGCCGGTTGAGGACTCCGAGTCATTCTCTACTCTAAGAATGGAAGAACCCAACGTAGATGAAGCCTTGCAAAGGACTATGTCCTATTATGCACGACCGAATCTCGAGGGAACAGAATCAAGCATAGTACGCCCTGCTATAGCAAATAATAACTTCAAATTAAAGCCTAGCATAATTCAAATTGTGCAGAAGTATGTGCAATTTGACGGAATTCAAGATGAAGATCCAAACACACATATAGCATGCTTTTTTGAAATTTGTGACACCTTCAAGCTAAATGGTGTCACAAATGATGCAATCAGGCTAAGACTATTCCCCTTGTCTCTAAGAACTAAGGCTAGGTAGTGGCTGAACACTCTATCTAAAAATAGCATAACCACCTGGAATGAATTAACTGAAAAAATTTTTGCGAAGTATTTTCCGCCTGCTAAAACTGCAAAACTGCACAACTTAGGAACGACATTTCCGCTTTTGGACAAATAGACTCTGAAACCTTATACGAAACCTGGGAAAGATTTAAAGAATTATTAAGATGATTCCCACATCATGCGCTGCCTGTATGGTTACAAGTGCAGACGTTCTATAACGGGCTAAATCAAAATAATAAGCAAATGATAGACGCCGCTTCTGGCAGTACTTTTAATCATGAGACACCGGAAGCAGCTCTTGATCTTTTCGAGGACATGGCCATGAACACATATAAGTGGAATGTGCCTAGGTCCCGCCCAAATAAACCTGCAGGTATCTTTGAAGTTGACAACGTCTCCCAGCTCGCTCTATAAGGTTAAATACTATGCAAAAAGATAACGGAGATGACAGCTGCCTCCGCCCCTAAGGTAAGAGAATCTGCAACTCCTGCTGCAGAACAATTAGATTTTGTTAGCAATATGCCTAGAAATGCTTTTAAGAACTTTTCTAATGTGAATTTTCATCCTCCTGGTTTTAATTTTCCGAATAGTTATAATCCTGCCTTAAGAAATCATCCGAATTTTTCGTGGAGTAATCCATCGAATGCTATGTATCCACCACCATAAAATGATTTTTCTACATAACCACCACCTCTTAAAAATTATCTAAAACCTCCAAGCTTGGAGGAGTTACTTTCCAAATATATCGCCACAGATGACGTTACGATAAGAACTTTAACTGGAAGCATTAAAAGTATTGAAAATCAAGTAGGACAGGTCGCTAAAATTATTCCTGAGCGACCCGAAGGGCTTCTTCCTTCCAATACCGAGCCCAACCCGAGAGATCAAGCAAAAGATATAACTCTTCGGAGTGGGAAGCAAGTTCCCAGTATGGTAAGTGAAGAGCCCGAGGCAAGCTCCGCCCCCACATTAAAAAATCAAAGCTCCGCCCCCATTTTAAAAATTCCACCCTCTACTGAAGAAGTTATCACCCCCATTTTAGAAAAAGATCTCACTCCACCACCCATCTTTAAAAATAATCCAAATCCGCCTTACCCTTCCGAACTTAATAAACAACATAAGGAAGATCAATACTCCCATTTCTTAGAGATGTTTAAGCAAATCCACATAAATCTGCCCTTCTATGAAGCGATTTCAAAGATGCCGAAGTACGCCAAGTACCTTAAGGACCTCCTGACCAACAAGAAGAAGTTAGAGAAGCTTTCATACATCTCGCTAAATGCCGAGTGCTCTGCGGTTTTGAAAAACGGCTTACCAAAGAAAATCTGTGACCCAGGTAGTTTTTCTATTCCGTGTCTTTGGTAATCTTTTTGTCAAGAACGCATTAGCCGACTTAGGTGCGAGTATTAAACTGAAGCCCCTCTCATTGTTTAAAAAGTTAGGAATTGGTAGCCTTAACCCCACACACATGAGTATCCAGTTCGCCGACAGATCCTTCAATAACCCATTAGGAATAGTGGAGGATGTCTTAGTAAAAGTCGACATATTCATCTTCCTGGTGGACTTTGTCATTTTGGACATCGACGTAGACGTCGAGGTTCCCCTAATCCTTGGCCGACCCTTCCTTGCCACCTCCCGAGCTATCATTGATGTAAGCAATGGCAAGCTCTTCCTTTGAGTAGGTGAAGACGAAGTCACTTTCTCTATCACACCTTCGATGAAAAACACCTTAGCAAATGATGACTCCTGCTTTTTCGTAGATGTCTTGAGTGATGAATCCTCCTATTGCCTCTCTAATATTGAAAAAGAATTGTATGCTTTCTATTTCTCCTCTTCTCTTCCAACTGAATTGCTATACCTAAGTGAAGAAAGTGTAGAATCCTCTTATCTTCTATCAAAAAGAATTTTCTGATTTTTGTTCCTCTTCTACTCTTAAAACTGAATCGCTGCAAGAAGCCGCCTTGGCCACTAACTCCACCCCTTTTAATTTTCTGTCTAAAAAGATCTACAAAGATATAGTATTTGAAAAAGAAAGAATTTCTCAAAACTCTTATGAAAAACCCCATACCCTAGAACTTAAAGAACTTCCTGAACATCTCAAGTTCTCCTTCTTAGAAAAGAACTCCAAGCTGCCAGTTATAGTTTCGGCCTACCTCACGGATGTCCAAAATGAAAAACTCCTTTAAGTTTTACGTAAACATCGCCGAGCTATTGCTTGGCAGATATCTGATATCAAGGGCATAAGCCCATCTTTCTGCACTCACAAAATCTTAATGGAAGATAAGTCACGTAATTTAATACAAACTCAGCGCCGCATAAATCCCAACATGAAAGAAGTAGTTAAGGGCAAGGTTATGAAATTATTAGACGCAGGAATTATCTATCCTATATAAGATAGTAAGTGGGTTAGCTATGTTCAGGTAGTACCAAAGAAGGGAGGGATAATGGTAGTTAGTAATGAAAATAACGAATTAATCCCGAAACAGATGGTGACGGGTTGGCGTATGTATATAGATTATAGGAAGCTGAATGACGCCACCCGCAAGGACCACTTTCCTTTGCCGTTTATCGATAAGATTTTAGAACGATTATCTGGCCATAGCTTTTATTGTTTTCTCGATGGCCTCTTGGGGTATTTTCAAATCCCCATCTCTCCCGAGGACAAAGAGAAAACTACGTTTACTTGTCACTTCGGCACCTTCACCTACAGAGGAATGCTGTATGGATTGTGCAATGCGCCAATGACATTTGAACGATGTATGCTCGCTATCTTTGATAAGTACATAGAAAGCATTATGGAGGTATTTATGGACGATTTATCCGTGTTCGGAGATTCCTTTGATAGATGTTTAGAGAACCTCGAAAAAGTCTTAGAACGATGCGAAAAGACTATCCTTGCCCTAAATTGGGAAAAATGTCAATTTATGGTGAGGGAAGGGTTAGTTTTGGGTCATAAAATTTCTGCGAGAGGTATTGAGGTAGATATTGCGAAGATAGAAGTTATCGAGAAACTGCCTCCGCCTATGAATAAGCTATAAGAAGTTTCTTAGGTCACGCTGCTTTCTACCTCCGCTTCATAAAGGACATCTCCACGATCACCAAACCCCTTACCCATCTCCTAGAAAAAAGACGTCCGCTTCATTTTTGATGACTCTTGTCTTTCTGCCTTCGAATTAATAAAAGAAAAGTTAATTAACGCACTAATTATGATAGCTCCGTGTGGGACCTTCCATTTGAGATAATGTGCGATGCAAGTAGTTTCATGGTGGGAGCTGTATTAGGTCAACACATATCTAAAAACTTCCACCCCATCTATTACACTAGTAAAACACTCACATCTGCACAGGAAAATTATACCACGATCGAGAAGGAGCTCCTAGCTGTAGTATTCACTTTCGATAAATTCCGTCCTTATATTTCACTTTTGAAAATTATTGTTTTTACGGACCACTCGACCCTCAAATATCTTCTTACCAAAACGTATGCCAAGCCGCGCTTGATTCGCTTGGTCTTACTCCTCCAAGAGTTTGACTTAGAGATCCGTGATAAGCGAGGAGCCGAGAACTTGGCCGCCGACCATCTCTCCAGATAAGACAATCCCTTTATAGAAAAATTAAATGAAAAATCATTTAATGATTATTTTCCTGATGAGAAGCTACTTTCAATTAACACATCTACTTCTCCTTGGTTCGCACACCTTACCAACTATTTAGTAGTCCGGGTGCTCCCAAAAGAGTTCTCCTCTTAGCAAAAGAAGAAATTCTTTTCTAAGCTGAAGAACTATTTTTGGGACGACCCGCATCTTTTCAGAGTCTGTGTGGATTAAGTGATAAGGAGATGTGTTTTTTATGAAGAAGGAATTGATATTTTAAAACACTTACATGAAGGTCTAATAGGTGGGCACTATCAAGCTGCTCGCACAGCTGACAAGGTGCTTTGCACGTGTTTTTACTAGCCTAGTCTGTTTAAAGACGCGCAAGCCTTTGTGAGTAGGAGTGATAGTTTCCAACGGTCGGGCAACATTTCCAATAAAAATGAAATGCCGCAAAATTATTTCCTTTAGTGTGAAATTTTCAACCTCTGGGGGATCGATTTTGTTAGACCCCTTCCTTCTAGCTTCAAAAATAAGTATATTTTAGTTGCCGTTGATTATGTTTCACGATGGGCAGAGCCCCAAGCTCTTCCTACGAATGACTCCCGAGTTGTAGTCACGTTTTAAAAAAATTGTTTTTCTAGATTCGGTACGTCGCGCACCATCGTTAGCGATAGGGGTTCCCATTTCTGTAACTCACAGTTTTCAAAAATCCTTACCAAATACGGCGTTACACATAAGCTTTCAACTGCCTACCACCCGCAAACTAACAGATAAGTCGAAGTAGTAAATTGAGAAATAAAAAGAATTTTAGAAAAGACTGTTTCAACTTCTAGGAAAGACTGGTCAGCCAAATTCGACGATGCACTATGAGCGTATCGAATAGCGTACAAAACCGCCCTCGGATGTATGCCGTATCGGTTTTCTTATGGAAAATCGTGCAATTTACCCGTAGAATTAGAACACCACTCTTTTTGGGCCTTAAGATTTTTAAACTTCGATCCCCACTCTGTCGGTGACCTTAGAAAATTTCAACCTAATGAACTCGACGAGTGGCGCTCTTACGCATATGAAAATAAAAAACTTTATAAAGAGCGGATGAAGCGTTTGCACGATAAGCACTTAAGGAATCCGAAAACCTTTAAGCCGGGCGACCAAGTTCTTTTATATAATTCTCGATTGCATTTATTTCCTGGAAAATTAAAATTTCGTTGGTCTGGGCCCTTTTTTGTTTTAGAAGTATTTTCGTATGGTACTGTTTTGATTTCTCACACTGATAAGGGTAATTTCAAAGTAAATGGTCAGCGTCTTAAACTTTATTTCTCTGGTGATGATGATGTCAATCCAAACATTATTAAGTATCTGCTGCACGAACTGTAACTTCGAACTTTTATTTTATTTTTTTTAAAAAACTTTAATTATTATTCTGGACACAATATTTTTTGACAATATTATTTTGATGCGTCGAGCTCAAACGATGCTTTAAACAAAGGGCGCTCTTGGGAGGCAACCCAAGTAATCTTTTTTTGTTTTCTTTATTTTACAATTTTTGCCCCGGACGACTCCGACAAGCTAAAACTTCTGCGATCGCCTGCTCCAACGTTGTCGAATCCATCACGAAGTCCAAAGAAGAAGCTTGAGCGAGCGGCATCACTCAACTTTTGTAGTAAATAAATCCGGGGAAGTACCTGTTTTTCAATTCTGTCTTTCAATTCTGTACTTTAATTTTCTCTCCTTCTTCAATCCCCTTCTTTTGCCATTGAGGACAATGTCCATTTTAAGCTTGGGGAAGGACTTCCTCCTTCTTTTTGCTTAGTGTAAATATAATTTCTTTTTGTGTATATTTTTTTTTCAAAAAAAACCCAAAAAAATGAATATCTTAAAATTTTAAAAAAAAGAAAATATTTCCAAAATCCAAAAAAAGAGAAAACTTCAAAAATTAAAAAAAAAATATTTGTTTTTTTTTCTTACTTTAATAGTTTAGACATTTTTGCATCTCAATAGTACCCCTAGTTTTTGTTTTATTTTACTAAAAATTTCCTATAAACAACTTAGTTAATTATAATATTTCTAATCGTCCATTTTAATTATGTTTCACAAGTAAAATGTTGGTCATGTTGTGTTTCTAATTCACGGTAGCATGTTAAGGTGAAAATTTTTTCTAAAACTCACATTTACATTATGGTTTTCCTTCTTTATTTTCTTTACTTTCTCAAAAATTCATCACCCACTATTTTCTTTTTTGTTTTTAGATAATTTTTGTAAAGTCGACTTTTGATTAGCATAGTAGATGTGAATGATTCTAGACTAATATTATCCTAATTTTTAATTCAAGTTCATTAATCTCTATTTAATTTCTAGGACCTACTTTTTGAAATTTTTCAAAACTAATGCTTTAGGCAAACTTTAGGAGCATGAAAATGATATAGGCCATATTTGTTTTTGTTTGAGCCTTCTTGCCAACCCTAAAATTATCCCCCTAGTTAGCCGCTTTTGAACCTTTTACAAATTTCATTTGATAACTCCACATTTCATATCATTTTCACCAAAGCCAATTATTCCAACCCTCCTTATCACGCTTAAATATTTGAGCTTCATAAATTTCATGATGTGATAGGTTTGCTTTGAAATTTTTTTGGAAATCTTTTTGAAAAAGGATGCTCAAAAGTTTTGCTTCTTTTTATGGCCAATTTCAAAATGTTGATGGCCTTTGTTTTGAAAAAAAGAAAAAGAAAAAGAAAAGGGAAAAAATTTATATATATATATATATATATTTCTATGAAGATTTTGGAAGCTCTTTATTTTCTGGTTTAGCCTGATTTTAAGCCTTCATGTTTATCTTTGAATTCCATTCCTAATTATATGCCTGAACCAAACGTTTCAGTCCTATTAAGTCCTGTTGATTTATGCTCCTAGGTATTCTTTTAGCTAAGTAAAGAAAAACAGTCGACTAGTTAAGTCTTGGATTAAAATTTAGATTGTTGTTCTTTATTTATGTTGGGTATAAAATGACTCTTAGGATCTAGTAACAACTCAATGCATTTTTCATTTTCGTTGCTTTGCTTAATTCTATTTAAAGAATCTTGTTAAAATTTTGGATGATTTATTTTCGTTAAGTAAAGTTTATAAAAGTTTAAAAATACCTAAATAATTGTTTTAGATTTACGTTTCACCTTTTCCTTACATAGAATTTTGCATAGTACTTGTGTGGGCATAATTAGAACTTTTGATTAGTCCTTTTTTATGATTATCTAGTTTTTATATTTTTGCTTGGGGACGAGCAAAGCTTAAGCTTTGGTGAATTTTATAATACGTTTTGTAGCCTAAACTATTATCGTATTTTCTAGTTTATAATGTGCAAATTATGTCTTATTAGTTTATTTTTTATCATTTTTAAGTAAATATTATTGCCACTAACATTTTCTTGTCTTTTTGATGGTTTCTAGAAGTTTGGCCAAAAATGACCTGTCACGCCCCCCTGTCACGCCCTCCCTGGGCGTGACCTAGGGCGTGTCACCCAATCCCGAGGAAGCCTGATGACAGAGACATAATACTAGGAAAACGGCTATCACGCCCCCTGACACGCCCTCCCCAGGCATGTCCCCGGGCGTGAGACGGGGCGTGTCGCCCTCTACCCGAAGCCTGCCGCCGCATTAAATACTATTTCGCCTCCACACGCCATAGTACTGCCATGCCCCGATCACAGGCGTTACACAGGGCGTGACCCCACCTTTTTCGATTACTGACAGATTTCCGAAAAATGATTTCAATGCGATGTGCGTGTCACGACCCCCTACACGAGCATGACCCAGGGCGTGTCCACTGACATACAGAAGCAATCATCCTTCCCGCCAGAATCCAGAGCCTGAGGTCAACCCCATACTTGTCATTCCCCTGACACGCCCCCTAGGGCGTGTCGAAGGGCGTAACCAACCTGTGAACTTTTCCTATAAATTCAGACCCCCCTTCCATTTCAGCAAGCTTGGGTTTAGAGGGGAGGTGCTGCCCCTTTATTTCTTGGTCTTTTTCATGTTCTTCCCTCTCTCTCTCTTCCTTATTTTGTAATTTTTCTAATCCTAGCTTAGTTCTTCTTTTGTTTTAGCTTTTGTAATAACTCTTGTAATTGCTTTTAGCTTAATGTTATGCTAGCCTAGTTTTCATTTCCATGCAAGTATAGATCTTTCATTTTTAAGCAAGTGTAGCTCTCTTTCATTATTAATAAAAGTGCTCTTTTCTTACTTGTGTTCTTATTATGCTTTACTACTCATCCACCCTCCTCCACTCCATTATGATTAAATAATCCTCCTTGTACTCGATCATGATGATCCGAGGTTCGATCGATTAAGTTATGATGTTTTAATTTACCTTTTCTTTTTAGGTTTTAGGCCTTGAATTACTCTTGATTTTTCATGGGATGGAGGTATATTATCGATATATACTCTCAACCTTTGCTTTCATTCTGGGCTAGCCGAGAGGCCGATAGAATGAAGTGATCATTCAAGAGTAAAGGGAGTTGTACACACCCCTCGAGAGAGGCAGACGTTCAAATCTCGGAGTAAAATCCAATAGTGGGGTTCACCGCGTAAAGCGATCTTTAGGCCTCCGATTTAGACGAGAGTCGGTCGGACCTTCCTAAACTCAGTTGGGTACGACTTCGAAAGAAGCATGTTCAAGATTTAGAAACCTCCGAGGTCAAGGAACTTTACCCTATTATGTTTAGGTTTTTATCGCATTTCTTAGTCGACTTTAGCAGAGGTGATTCTTGATCGAGTGCATTTTCATCTCGTTGTTTCAACCCTTCGTTATAATCGCTTCTAATAACTATTTATTTAACAGTAGTAGTTCTCTTTATAGCATAGTTTTATTTACTTTATTGCAATTAGTTTCTCTAAACCCTAGTTTTTCCGTCGATTAAATAATAGCCTTCGTGTGAGTAAGTGTACTCAACAGTTCCTGGATTTCAATACGGTACTTGTGTCCCATAGATACAGTTCGATAGGTATACTTTCCTCATTGGATTCTAGTTCGGTTGCTTTTATTTTATATGAAGCTTAGAGACCACCAGTTAGATTCATGCATGATAGGATTCCTTGGGTAAAACCCAGGATTGCATACATACTGCATTATAGGCCCCTTTATTTTACCTTCTCAACATAGAATCGTGTTTATTGTATGAGACATCCAAACTTGTTTTATTGCTTTATGTGTAAATGTATATTTACATACGAAGTGCTGACCTGCAAGTTGATGGGGTGCCCCGGGATCCGCTAGCAATAGCCGGGAGGAGATGTGTTGGTTACACAGTTGATGTCAGCCTTTGCTGACCCACATCACAAAAAAATTTTATAGGGCAAGGATCGCAAGCAGGAGCAAGCTCGCCGGCCAAAAAGGCTCAAGCCACATGAAGAGAACTCTTTATTTAACAGTTTATGTTTTGCTAAATGCTTTGCTCCATGAATTATAATCCAGCTTGCAGGTCGAGGTAGCCTAGGAGTGCTAAAGCACATTGCTATTTTTGTTGTTGTTCTAGTTTTTGTACTCATGTGTCTTGTAAGGCCTAAGGCCGTTTTGATACTCCTGTGATAGTGGATAACTTGTAGTATTTTTGGGTTTCCGCTATTTGTGTTCTGAGTTTTGAGATACGTAGTTCTTTAATATTACTTTTTTAATGTTAAAGCTGTGGCATCTATATGTTGTGGGGCCCCGGTCGGACCATATTATATGGTCATTAAAGGGTAGGTGTTACATGTCTCCCTTGAAGTATTTCTTCTTGTGATGAGAGGGGGAGGAAGGTCTGCTCCTCCCCTACTTCTTCTTCATCAACTTCTGAAACTGCCTGGAGAAGGCAGCAAAGTCTTCATCAGACATACTGTAGTCTGATGAGCTTGTCCCTATGCTGTCTGAATTAGCAGGCCTCCTTAGAGGAGAGGCAATCCTCTACATGCTCCTCTTGGTGTTGTCTACTTTGAAGGCCAAAGTCTTTTCCTTGGCCTGGGATTTGCTGATGGTCTCCTCCTCTTTCATGGCAGCCAGCTGCATCTCATAAGTGTGCAGCTTGCCAAATAGTATATGAGATGGTGTATCAGCTAGTTTTTCCACCACTCTGATGGAACAGATCTTGGTATTTAAGTCTCTAGTTAGAGACCTTAGGAACTTATCATTAAGCTCATAATGGCTGAAGACCTTCCCATAGGTCCTCAGCTCATTCACAATTCTGAAAGATCTTTCATAACATCCATCTATGCTCTCTTTTTGGGACTACCTGAAAGCCTCATACTCTTGGTTGAGCATGGACTTCCTATAATCTCTAACCTCCTCTGTGTCCTCCATGTAGACCACTAAGGTGTCCCATATCTCCTTGGAGATCTGGTAGTGAACCATGTTTTGAAAGGTTTAGTCATCCATGACACTGACAATGATGTTCTGTCCCATATTATCCATGGTTGCGAAGATGACTTCATCATTGGTCATCTCTAAATATGTCTTTGGTGTCTGGACTGTTGCATCTAGAATTGAGACTTTTATATGGATAAAAGGTACCTCTTTGACTGTGATAAAGAACCTTGGGTCAGATTCTTCCATGAAGAGTCTTACCCTCTCCTTCCAGATTCTAAAGATATCCTTCCTACAGATAGGAAGCTTCATGGAACCTAGATCCTTATGGTTCTCTCCTGAACCCATAAGTATACTTCTTTTGGATACACTTTGAGATCTACTCAGACTGTTAATTCCTTGAGCAACCACCCTCTGATACCACTTGAAAGTCTTTAGTTTCAAGGATAGCTAACACCTAGAGGGGGAGAGAATAAGTTTCTTAGTCTTTTATGACTATCTTTTATTTTGGTGTGTTGTGATTTAGTTATATGTTGCTTTCAAGACAATCACACAAAGCACATATAAGATTTATAGTTGTTCCCCAAAATTATGGGTACGTCCACTATCCCTCCCACCTTTCTAACAGCTTGTTAGACAAGAAACTTCTCCAAATCTCAGCTCCAAAGAGCTTACAACACAAATCCCGCAGGATCTCTCAGTCTCCTCCAAGACTTACCTCAGGAACATGGACCTACCTTAAATCAAGCTGCTCCTACAGCTCAGTGATCAGTAGATCACCTACCTCAGACTAAATTAATAGTTCTACACTTATGCTAGGAGGATAGCACAACACTCAGAGAGTAAAACTCTCCTACAGCTCAGATCTGAACTATATCCTACCTCAGGCAAAAGGCCCTAGCTCATGCACACAAGCCCTACAACATAGATCCACACAAGGATCCTACCTCAGGCACATACGCCCTACAACTTAGATCCACAACTAAATCCTGCCTTAGCCTTTATAAAATAGGCCTACACTCAGATCTATTAAGATCCTACAGAAGAAAGAGTTTTGTTGTTGTTGTTTTGACTCTAGAGAAGTTCTCTGAGTTTACTGCTTTATAAGGTTAGTTAACTCAGCCCTAACTTATTCTCAACAATAAGAAAGTTGATCTTCAATAAACTGCTGCTTGTGCTGGAAGTATCTTAGAAACAAGGTCTCTGAACTTGCTGTTGAAGACAAAGATTTGGCAGTTCTATATGTTCTTCAATCAGCTAACCTTGACTGTAGAAATTTGAAGGCTCTGCTTAGTCTTCTTTCTCAGAAAGCTTTTCTGAACTTGCTGTAGCTAGTGATAATTTCTACAGCTAACTGGAATAACTTTTAGTCCAGCGGGTTTGAACTTCATCTTAAAGCTCAGCAATAATGGCGAGGGAGAAGACGATGAAGTTCCACCTCTTTGTGAAATGATAAACCCTAAAAGTTATCTTTGCATCTACAAAACTTATCCTTTTTATCTTTCGCCTTCCAATGACTATTTGACCTGTGGGCCCACCTGAAGTTGTTTGCTGCAACATTGCTTTTATAGGAAAAGTCATACAGTAGGCCTGCGGCGCCATTTATCGAGTATTGTAGCCATCTTGCAATAATTTGGAACATTGCTGACTCATGCTGAAGTTAGCATCTATGGACTTAGTCAAATTCTCAGTTTCATCCCAAACGTTGAGTGAATAGCCCTCACTCAGCACAAAAAGACTTAGCCAAATAATTTTGCACTTCCAGACGTTGAGTGCGTTGAGTGAATGACCTTCACTCAACGCTTTTGTCCTTGCACAATCTTCCTGCTTTTTTAGGCGTTGAGTGAACTGGCTTCACTCAACGACTCTAACCTCATTCAATTGCATCTACACTTCTAGGGGTTGAGTGCGTTGAGTGAACCTTCATCACTCAATGCCCCTGGAATAAGTTGCTTCTCTTAACACCTGCCTTCTTGCTGAGGCGTTGAGTGAACTGGCTTCACTCAATGCTTCTGTACTTAACCGTATTTTTCTTTATGAATGAATTGAGTAAGCCTTCATCACTCAACGCTTCTGTCTTTAAATGCATTTTTTATGAGGCGTTGAGTGAACTGGCTTCACTCAATGCTTCTATACATAGCTAATCTTCTTAATGAGCTTGCGTTGAGTGATCTATCCTCACTCAACACATCTGAACTTAGACAATTTTTATGTCTATCTATCCTTAGGATTTGACTGATCATTGCTCTGTCGACGCCTTCTTCTTTGGGCGTTGAGTGAGCTGTCCTCATTCAACGTTTCTGGAATTGGCCAGAAATCTCGACAGATCTTCAAAAGCTTGAGCTTGACTCAACGCTTCTTTCTTCAAGCGTCGAGTGAGCTGTCATCACTCGATTTTTCTGGGCTTAGTCAAATTTCTTCCTTGCCAATATTGAGGCTTTGACAGACTGTGTTGTACTCGACTCCTCTTGTTATATGGCATTGAGTGAACTAGCTTCACTCAATGGCTATGGACTTAGCCGCAAATCTGCATTGCAAACTATTGGGCTTTGGCTGTCCCTTCTTTACTCACCGCTTTTTAGCATCTGGCGTTTAGTGAACCTGCTTCACTCAATGCCCGTGGACTCAGATGATTTTCACTCTTTCTAGCATCCTTCCTTAGCATCTTGCATTGAGTGAACTGGTTTCACTCAACGCCTATGGACTTGGACAATTTTCTTTCTCTCCACCTCTCTACTTTATGACCACCTATCACAAACACTTAGACAACCTGTCTACACATGTTCTATGGAACATCCTGCATATGATGAACTCAAACAAAATAAAATATAAATATGCTCTCAGTGTTGATGGTGATTGTTACGCGCCCGGTTTTTCTGTGTTTTGTTTGATCATTGTTTGGTGTTACGATGACGCGTTTCCGGCCTTTTGCCATTGTTAGAGTGTGGTCTTAGCTCTTTAGGTTCCTTTAGTGGCATGTTTGTATCCTGTTGGCAAGATTCCCTAGCAAGCTGGGTCTTGTTTTGTGACTCAGTGAGGCTCTCAGGGAGTACTTGTGCTTGGGCTTTGGATAGTGATAGCCCGAGTTTTGATCGTCGGATGTTGTTTTCGACTTCGCCGTTGATTTCGTAGCTTGGGTGTTTAGCTACGCTGCGAGTTTTGTCGAAATCCGAGATCATGTGTTTTTTCGCGTCGTTTTGACGTTTGTTTTGTTAGCCGGTAGTGGCTACCTATTTGTTGAGCATGACCTTGGGTGGTCGAGCTTTGTAGGGCTGGTGTCTTGTTTTAGGCTAAGTTTGATTAGCCAATTATTTATATATATATGTAAGTATTTATTTGCATGTCTAGGTTGAGCTTGGGGTGCCGATAGCCATCTTGGTGGCTGTTTTTTTAAGCTTAAGATTATATGTTTGTATATACATATATATATATATATATACATATCTGTATCTATATATTATATATTATATTATATATTATATATTATATATAGTTTATATTTTAGCTTGAGGTGGCGGTTTAGGAGAGAGAGCCTGGCCGATTGCTTTGAGTGCTAGAATATTTTATTAGCTTTAGAGTAATTTAGTTGAGGGTTATTAAAAGCTCCAGCTATTCTCCTCCTCCCCATTTCTCCCCATTTACCGAGCTTGTTGGCTTCCAGCGGAAGTAAGGAGGCGGTGGAGCTGAAGCTTGGGCCGGCGGTCTCCGGTGTGGTTAGTGTTCGGTTTTCTTGGGTGAAGGCGGATCCGGCTTGCTCTCGTCCAGATCTTCCTTCCTAGGTGTCCGATCTTTCCACCGGTGCCGAGTTTTGTAAGTAGCTGCTGCATCTAGGCGGTGAGGATAGTTGCTCCTTGCCCTTGCCAATTTGCCCTTTTCTTTTACTTGTTAATTGTTGTAATTAGCTCGGTTTTGCTCCTAAGAGCTAGTGCAGCAGTGTTTCCTTGCTTCAGTTTTGTCCATCTTTAGTGTGTCAAGGAGTTAGGTTAATTTCTCCTTTTTCGTTCTCGGTTGGGTGTCCAGTTAGTAGCTGAAGGTAGGGTTTGCTTTATTAAGCTTCAGTCCAGCTTGCTAGGTAGCTGTGGTCGGGTAGAAAGGGTAGGAAAGAGAGTGGAAATTATTTTTCCAACTCTCTAGATAGTAGGCGTTGAGTGGGCTGGGGTTGGGTTAGCTCCAGGTTTTTTTCTGGAATTTTGGCTAAGTCAAAAGCATTGAGTGAGTGTTCCTAACTCAACGCCTAGACTATTATGCTTCTGGCGTTGAGTGTAGTGCACTCACTCAACACCATGTCTGTTTGGCGTGTATTGTGGTGGACTCACTCAACGCCAAAGCTTTTGTTCTGCAGCCAAGTAATTTGGCGTTGAGTGAGTCTACCTCACTCAACGCCATGGCTGTTTTGGCGTTGAGTGAGGGGGACTCACTCAACGCCAAGGTTTTCTCTTGCGGCTAAGTTGTTAGGCATTGAGTGAGTTAACCTCACTCAACACTGTGGCTGTTTTGGCGTTGAGTGAGGTTAACTCACTCAACGCTACATCCAGTTTTCTACAGCTAAGTAGTTAGGAGCTGAGTGAGTGAACCTCACTCAACGCCGTGGCTGTTTCGGCGTTGAGTGTGGTCGACTCACTCAACGCCAAAGCCTGTTTTTGCTCCAAGTCAAAAGCGTTGAGTGAGTGGACCTCACTCAACACCTTGGCTGTTAGGTTTGGTGTT
This sequence comes from Platanthera zijinensis, assembly GCA_039513925.1. NCBI lineage: Eukaryota > Viridiplantae > Streptophyta > Magnoliopsida > Asparagales > Orchidaceae > Platanthera > Platanthera zijinensis. The sequence goes on along the minus strand of CM077078.1, from coordinate 153,718,078 downwards.
GAGTTTGGTGAACTCACTCAACGCCGAGGCTAGTTTTTGCGGCTAAGTCTTTTGGCGTTGAGTGAGTGGAGTTCACTCAACGACGCGTCGAGTGGACTCGACGCCATCCCTGGCTAGCGTTCGGCGCTGAGTGAGTGAATCTCACTCAACGCCGTGTTAGGTTTGGCATTCAGTGAGTGGAGATCACTCAATGCCGCGCCGAGTGAAATCGACGCTTTTGCCTTCGGTTGGTGTGTTTCCTTAGGATTGTTAGTATGGCTTTTTCCCTTAGGAGGGGGGGGGGGGTGTTTTGTGTTCGGCTAGTTTTTGCATGCCGACTCGTGGATTATGGCAGATTGTGTGGTTTTGTTGGCTCTATAAGTGGTGAATTGTGTGTGCTGAGCTGTAGCCACCACCACCTAGGCCGTGTTTGGGCTTGTATGGTTTGGTGTGTGGACTCTGTAGCTTCCACCGTTTGTTTTCACCCTTGAGTGTTTTTGGGTCTGGATGTTGGTGAGGGTTCTGCCGCCCACTCCGACCCAAGGTTTTCACCCCGACCAATAATTCACAAAGTTTAGGACTGTTAGTTCCTTTCCTTTCTCATGGCTATTTTTTTGGCATATATTTTCCTTGGTGCTGCTATTGGTTTTTAACAGAGCTTGTTGCTATTTATGTTCACACTTGGTGTGCTTTTATTGCTCTATTGACAGTATTTTACTCTTACTGTCCTTCTTTTCTTCTACTGTTAGCTTTTTGTTGTAGGGTTGGTAGACCCCTTCTTTTATTACTTATGAATTTAATGCTCCACTTCCTTTGGTTTTCTTTTACTGGCTGAGATGTTCTTTCTTGAATGTCTCAAGTCCAGGTTGTAGCCGGTTGAGCGGCTTCTTCTTTTGGTTGGTTTGATGATAGCCTCCTGGGTAGGTTAGGTTGCCAATCGTCATCCTTGTGAGGTAGTTGTTTTCCTTTCTATATGGATGCATACTCACCAGTGGGTTCGTGTCAGGTTATTGACGCCCATTGGTTGCTTACTTGCGATGCTAGGTATGAGCTAAAACTACATCTTTTGCCTATTTAAGGTTGTTCATGTGTTTTCTGGGAATGATTTATGCTAGGTTGCATGTTAGGTATTTTAAAACCCTAAAGCATTACTATATGTATCTCATGCACGTCATGTTTCTAAATCTAAGACACTATTTTTCCTAATAGCGTAAAGACTATATTTTTTATATATACATACTATACTAACTTTAGAGTCGTGCATACCTGAGTCATCCCTCGGGGACACTTATGCTCATTCAGGATGTCCAAGCAACTTAACCAAAGTATTTTCCATTGCGTATAAATTTATATTTTGGACTAGCTGATCCATTGTGCCGAGGGATATGGCCATTAAGATATAACTGGTTTTATTTCATATTAAACTATGAATTTTTTCCTTAGAGTTTAAAGTCTGGCGTTTTTCCTGAGCGTGTGCAGTTATCCCCTGCACGACGTGGCATCAGGACGCGTATTTTCTCTTTCTCTGATACGATTTAATCGTTGAGAAAATGCGGGTTATGACAGTTGGTAACAGAGGGAGGTTGCTTGACAATTGGTCGTGCAACCTTTTCCTTGTTTGCGTTGATAGTTTAGCGTCATATCATACACACACCGATATGTCATCAACATATCTTGGCTAAAGCACGAACACTACACTCATAAGCATGAAGAAGTATACGGGGTATATTATGTAGTATGAGATGCATAATATGTGTTTGTATATGGATTCACCATTGGAAGCAACATGTGAGGGTTATGTAGTATGGGATGCATAACCTCACCACATGAATGCGGCTAGCACATTTTTTTTTCGTTGCATTGGAATGTTATGTAGTATGGGATGCATAACATTTTCATGTATACGCCGCCCATGACATGCATTAAGGCCTTTTTAGAATGCATAGCACAACATGCATAGCATAACATTTCATAAGCACAACGTGTAAAGCTAAAGATTTGCATGATAACATATGTACACACATGGTTTTGAGTCAAAAAGAATACAAATACATGCATTCATGGTCTAGGCACATGATTTACTAGGATGGTGGTGAACCATCTTAGGTTAAGCATAACATCGTCATTGTAAAAACAAATCCCAGAGCAAGTTTAGCAGTCGAAGTTCATATTTTAGTATGTTGTCTGTACCGGGTAGTTTTGTTCTACCATTTGGGCTAGGTTCTAAGTCGTGCTAATACAATTAGGTTGGCAAGGCGTCCTTCGACGGGATCGACTCCCCTACGTGAGGGTGAGTCGTCAGGTGTGATGGTTGAGGCAGTAATTATAGATCTGCACCAGAGTATGGAGACCCTGTCAGGACAGATTGCGGTGATGCAAGCGCAGTTGCAGTCAGTGATGGCTTCCACCTTTGGACGGCAGCCTAGTGAGCAAACCTCCGTGTGGTGGGGAGTGAAAGCGAGATCAACAAATTAAATAGGATGGCTTCGGGATTGTTAGCTGCTGAAAAGTGAAGAGTAAAAGGTTTCACGGGTAGCCTCCCAAAGGGCATTCAGCAGTACGCCAATGCTTCCCAGTTCGAGACGAATGAGGGAACATGGAAGTTCCCTTAAGGTTGAGTATATGGGATATTCTAAGGATCGAGGCAAGGTACCAAGGGAGGACAAGAGGAAGTCCAACGAGGGTAAAGGCTATAGAGAATCTAGTTTTTCTTCGAGGAAGAGGAGCAAAGGAGTTTGTAGCTTCTGTGGCTGGCAGGGCAATCTTTTTAAAAGATGTTACCAAAGGTTGGGAGATGATGCATGGAAAATACGGCAAGCGCACCGGTCGCACAAGTAATAAAGTTTGGGAATAAATCCCCGAGTGTCGGTCTCTTGAGGAACACAGTAAGGGATGAGTTAATGTCGAGGAGGACTTGAGATTGAAGTCCTCGGGTCGGCTCAAAAAGGGGGGGGTTTTGATTGTTGCGGAAACAGGAAGTAAAATCTACAAGCTACTCCTATGCAACGCCGCTATGCGATGCTTCGCCAGGCGGGATGGAAACTACACGGGCCGCTATGCACCGAATCGCTTGGCGGATGGACGAGTAGGCTAGCGGATGAGGTGGTTAGAATGGCGGAATGAGGGTCGTGAGCACCTCTTCGCAACGCACGCCACTAGCAATTGCTAGTGCGACAAGGGTGGATGGTGGAGGATGGAATATGGCGCACCTCGAGTAAATATAACAAAAACGCTAACTCACATAGACATGAATAAGAGTAAATGTTAACTACAAATAAGCATTCTTCATCAATGCATGGAAAATAACTAAGCTAACAACAACAAGAGGAAGAGGTGTGCGAATCGACCGAATCCGAAGCCTTATTGAGGGTTCACGGTTGGAATCCCGGGTTGTCAATCCGAGTCCAAGCTCGGTCCTCAACTGCGTCCGGGGTAGAGGAGGCTGTCACTCACTCCCAATGGACCCGTCTTCTTCGTTGAAATGACCCAGTAGATTGCGGCTCCAGCTCCTCCTTGCTTGATGGAGAAAGCTCGGTCAAAACTCCGCTTGAAGCTTGGGGATGAAGGAGGAGGGCGAGGGGATGCATCGGCTTTGATTTGGCATTGAAGGCTTGCCCAGAGCAACTCCCTATGGTGGAGGATGATGGAGGGCGGCGAAATCCCTCGTCGGAGCAGAAAACGGCGGAAAATCGCGGAAAGGGGCGATCTCCCGAAATTAGGGCGGAACCTGCGTATTTATAGAAAGCAGAATAAACAACGCGCACGATCACTGGCGCACGACGAGTGATCGTGCGCCCTGTGGTCAGTGATAGTGCGCGAAGGTCAGGCAGAACTCCAGGAAAAAGTGGAATCAACGCGCACGATCAGTGGCGCACCACCAGTGGTCGTGCGCAACGAAGTCAGTGGTCATGCGATTGCCCCGACAGAACTTTGGAAAGTGGGGAATAGGTACGTACGATCAGCGGCGCACGACCAGTGGTCGTGCGCAACAAAGCCGATGATCGTGCACAGTAAACCTATTTCCAAATAATCTCGAGACACGCACACGACCCCTAAACCCAGCACTGATATGCACAGACATTCCAAACAAGCACAGAACGGAGTACTATAATAGAAGAACACAAAATAAACACAACCACGGGCCAAAAGTGCACTTCCTAAAGAAATAAGGATAAAATGAAATATGAGCGATAACGAACTCAAAGTGAAGTGCAAGTGTACAAAAACAAGCCCAGATGAGTCCGAAAATCATTATATAAATATGACTCATCAGGAGCGCAGAAGAAAGAGCAGGTTCATGTGATCCATGGGATTTCAAAGAGAGATTTGATTTGTTCGGCATGTAAGCAGGCAGGGCATGACGCTGCCCATTGCTAGGGAAATAAGAAGACAAGAAGTTGTTTCCAGTGTGGGCAAGTAGGGCATATAAAGGCCTAGTGCCCGCAGCTCTGCCCGTACTGCTGCTAGTTCCACCGCAAGCATTTCCACCGCACAACGATTGGATAAAGGCAAGGGAAAGCTGAACATGATTTCTTCAGAAGAAGCTTAGACTTCTACCCAGGATATTTCAGGTTAGACTTCCCCTAGCCATTTTGTCGTGTTTCTTTTTCGATTGTAGTTTTCGCATCTGTTTCCTTAGATGCGTGCGCAATCTTATAGGAAGATTTAAGGAAAGGAACCGTTGGGCACGTGTCCTTTTCGATTCTTGCACTACAACCCATTCATGGCTTGAGCTTTCGTTGAGCGTTATCGCTTATCGGTCGATCGGCATGGTGATGCAGTTTGCGTCAGGGTTTTCTTCTGGTGTTTTTATGGGGTCGGACTAAGGTCTTTCGAGTTGTCCAGTCCTGTTAGGCGATTTTTTTTGGTTGTGATTGTGTATTGGTAGATGGTGGATCTGGGAGATGTTCATGTGATCCTGGGTTTGTTTTGGATTTCCAAATATGATGCAGTTATCCAGTGTAAGGGTAAGCACTTGGACTTCGTTAAGGACAACGGTCAACCCGGGAGTGTATATGGATACCCATGTCAGGGTTCTCCAGTTAGTTCGGTAGTTTGTGTCTGGAGGCTTTTAGATTGCTGTGTTTTGGCATGTTGGTTTCGGTGTTGGAAACCAAGGTTAGATTGTTGCGTTCAGAGGAGATCTCGGTGGTGCGCGAGTTTGAGGATTGGCTTTCCAGCCAATCTTCTTGGCCTTCCATTTATGAGAGATGTGGAGTTTGTCATGGATCTGAATCCGGGTAATCGTCCTATAATTAAGGCCCCATACCTTATTACCCGTGTGAGCTGGTTGAGTTTCTAGAGAATGATTTTATAAGGCCAAGAATCAACGATGTGTTTGACCAGGTAGCATGGTAGTACTGGGTTGTCAAAGTTTGATCTTCGTTCAAGCTACCATAAGTTTAGGATTCGCGAATCAGGTATCCCCCAGACTGCTTTCCATTCCAGGCATGGGCATTATGAGTTTTGGTGATCGGGGTATTCAAAGATTTTCTGACCGACTCGTAGTCATGGTTATAGATGAAGTTTTGGTATATTCCCGCAATGCTGAGGAACATGACCAGCATCTGCGTTTAGCTTTATCTTCTTTGAGGGACCACTAGTGGTTCTCCATATTGAGCAAGTGCGAGTTTTGGTTGCCTCAGGGATTGTTTCTCGGTCAAGTGGATAACAAGAATGATATTTCAGTCGACCCAGAGGAAATAATAGCTGTTGTGGAATTAACTAGGGATTTCATTTGATGCAGGAGAATGTAGCCTTCGTTGGGAGCGAGAAGTGCAAGGAAGATTTTTAAGAACGAAAAGAATAGATTATGCACTGCTCCAGGTTTTGGCTTTGCCTACGGAAGACTTGGATTATGATGTTTATGTTGGCGCATCACATGTTAGTTTTGGTTGCGTTTTGATGCAAGGTGTGAAGGTGATTGCCTGTGGGTCAAGACAACTGAAGACTCATGAGAGGAATTACCCTACGTATGATTTAGAGTTTACAGCCGTGATTTATGCGCTGAAGTCGTGGAGACTTCTGCTTTATGGCGCACAGTGCAATATTTTTACTGATCACAATAGTTTAAAGTACGTCTTCACCCAGAAGGAATTGAATCTGCACCAACAGCGATGGTTGGAGTATGTGGCCGATTACGATGTTGAGATCCAGTAGTATCCGGGCAAGGCAAATGTGGTGGCGGACGCCCTGAGCCGGAAGACGGGGAAGTTATTTAACCTCTCCGCCGAGATTTTAGTAGAAGAGTTTCTTTTGATGGATATTTCTGTGGGAGTTGCCGGATTTCTCGATTGAGGATGCGGGTACTTTGAAGTACCGCGACATATTTTGTATCCCCACCATTACGGATATCTGAGTTATGTTGTGCAGGAAAGTGCATGGTTCTAGTGTTGCCTACCATCCAGGTTCTACTAAGATGTATAAGACTCGAAGTAGATTTCCTAGTGGTTTGGGAGGAAAAGTGACATAGCCAGATTTGTTTTTGAGTGGCACACTTGCAAGCGTGTGAAATCCGATCATGGAAGGCCTGGTGGAAAGCTGACTCCCTTGGAGATTCCGACTTGGAAGTGGGAAAGCATTTCGATGGATTTCATTACAAGCTTACCGAGATCTCCTAGAGGATATGACTCAGTTTGGGTGATTGTGGACAGATTGACAAAGTATGCTCACTTCGTACCTTTTAAGATCGACTATGTGATTAGGAAGATAGCTTAGCTGTATTTGAATGAGGTCATCCGGGTGCACGGTGTGCCAGTCAACATTATTTCAGACAGAGACTCCCGGTTTACATCTCGCTTCTGAAAGATTTTGCAAGGAGGGTTGGGTACAGATTTGAGATATTCTATTACGTACCACCCACATACCAATGGTCAGACAGAGCGGGTTAATCAGATAGTGGAGGACATGATCCGATGCTATATTCTAGACCACGGAGGAGCGTGGGATGAGCGTTTGCGTCTTTTGGAGTTTGCGTATAACAACAGTTATCAGGAAAGCTTGCAAATGGCTCCTTTTGAAGCATTATATGGGAGGCGCTGCAGGACTCCCTTGTTTTGGGCTGAGGTTGGCGAGGGACCGCTATTGGGTCTAGAGGCGCTCGAAGAGATGAAAATTGTTGTGAAGCTTATTCGGGAAAAGCTTCAGATAGCCTAGGAGAGGTACGAGAAGAAAGTCAACCGGCATAGATCTAGCTTGGAATTTGTTGTGGGGGACTTGGTGTTCTTAAAGGTTTCCCCAATGATTGGAGTCACGAGGTTTGGAAAGAACCGAAAGTGGGACCCGAGGTATGTGGGTCCATTTAAGATTGTTGAGCGGATCGGTGTAGCAGCTTATATGTTGAATTTGCCCGCGAGTTTTCCTAGCATACACGATGTTTTTCACGTCAGTCAGCTGCGGAAGTGTGTGCAGAGTGGCAGGTAGGTTTTGGATTTTATGCCTCAGTTGAATCCGAATCTTTCTTACGTGGAGATGCCTGTCGAGATTCTGGAGGCTCAGGATCGCGTGCTGTGAAGGGAAAAAATTCTTATGGTTAATATTTTGTGGAGAAATCAGGGTGTGGAAAACATGACTTGGGAGCTAGAGTCGACAATTGGGAAGGCTTAACCTCATCTGTTTCCCTGACTTGTGCCTGGTATGTTCGCACTCTTTCTTTTATGGATTTTGGTTAGCTTTTTCTTTTCCTTTTTGCTAGACGGGTTGTGTGTAATGTTTCGGGGTGAAACTTTCTTTTATGGGGAGTTAGTGTAATGCCCCCGGTTTTTCTGTGTTTTGTTTGATCATTGTTTGGCGCTACGATGACGGGTTTTCAGCCTTTTGCCGTTGTTAGAGCGTTGTCTTAGCTCTTTAGGTTCCTTTAGTGGTCTATTTGTAGCATGTTGGCAAGATTCCTTAGCAAGCCGGGTCTGGTTTTGTGACTCAGTGATGCTCTCCGGGAGTGCTTGTGCCTTGGCTTCGGGTAGTGATAGCCCATGTTTTGATCGTCGGATGTTGTTTTCGACTTCGCCGTTGGTTTCGTAGCTTGGGTGTTTAGCTACGGTGCGAGTTTTGTCGAAATCCGAGATCATGTGTTTTTTCGCGTCGTTTCGACGTTTGTTTTGTTAGCCGGTAGTGGCTACCTGTTTGTTGAGCAAGACCTTGTGTGGTCGAGCTTTGTCGGGCTGGTGCCTTGTTTTAGGCTAAGTTTGATTAGCCAATTATTAATATATATATGTATATATATATTTATGTATGTATTTGCATGTTTGGGTTGAGCTTGGGGTGTCGATAGCCATCTTGGTGGCTTTTTTTTAATCTTAAGATTATATGTTTGTAAATACATATATATATCTTTATTTATATATTATATATTATATATAGTTTATATTTTAGCTTAAGGTGGCGGTTTAGGAGAGACAGCCTGACCGATTGCTTTGAGTGCTAGAATATTTTATTAGCTTTAGAGTAAGTGAGTGGAGGGTTATTAAAAGCTCCTGATATTCTCCTCCTCCCTATTTCTCCCCATTTACCGAGCTTGCTGGCTTCCAACGGAAATAAGGAGGTAGTGGAGCTGAAGCTTGGTCCGGCGGTCTCTGGTGTGGTTATTGTTCGGTTTTCTCGGATGAAGGCTGATGCGCGTAAAATACGGCAAGCGTACCGGTCGCTCAAGTAATAAAGTTGGGAATGAATCCCCGGATGTCGGTCTCTTGAGGAATGCAATTGGCGTCGAACAATCTAGACTCTGAAACTATCGTTATGAGAGTTAATTTAAATAAACAGAAAAGAAAGGGGCTTTTGTTGGTGGTCTTACGACCGATTACACTAATGTAAACTATGCGGGTCGCAATCACCGCTTCTCAAGGCGAGATGGATGTAGCGGCCGCGATGCCGTACTTCGATTGGCGAGTGGACGGAAATCTAGCGAGTGAGGTGATTAGTGCGGAGCAAGCTTGAGTGAAACGAACATGTGGTGTGGAGCGAGATGGAGCGAGGCGCATCAAAGAATAAATCTCAAGAGCAAGATGAAATACAACTAATAACAATAATGCTAGAAGTTGATGTCCATTACAAGCACAAGCATTTCTTACAACAAGAAAAAGAGAGAAAATGCACAACCATGAGATTGAAGATCCACCGAGGTTGTTGGCCGGAGGTGCGGGTTGTCAATCCGCTTCCAAGCGCAGTCCGAGGAGGGCTTCTGGTACCACCGAGCTGTCACCTCGAGGGCCTGTAACTCCGTTCTCTAGGGGTGCTTCGTCTTCTTCCTTGGTGGAAAGCTCGGAGAAGAATGCTTCAATGGCCGGGAGGATCGCCGGAGGATGCGAAATGCTTCGGAATCACCGGAGAAGGTCCTCCCGTTGGTATGGATGAAGGTGGAGGTGAATGGGACTTGCTGGAGGGCGAAACGGCGGACTGGCGAAGGTTCCGTAATGATGCCCTCGCCCTAATTCGCGGAACAGCGTATTTATAACTTGCAGAATAAATAGCGCGCATGACCACTGGCGCACGACCAGTGATCGTGCGCGACCAAGGTCAGCGCCCGTGCGTGAGCAACCTGCAAACCTGCATCAGAAAATCAGTAGTCGCGCACGATCAGCAGCGCACGATCAGTGATCGTGCGAGGCAAGGCTGATGATCGTGCGGAAATAGCCAGACAGACTTTGCAAAATGGGTATGGCTGCGCACGATCGTCGGCGCACGAGCAGTGGTCGTGCGCGGTATGGCAAGTGATCGTGCGGAAGGTCCAAGACAGAGTTTCACAAATGAGACCGGGCTGCGCACGATCAGTGATCGTGCGCCAGGAGTTCGATGGTCGTGCGTGGGTAAAAACGCACGACCACTGACTCCTTTGCCAAAGATAGTGAAACGCCTATCCCGAATGCCCTCACGATCCCCAAACCTGCAGGAAAACTGCACGGGGCATCGATCGCGGCAGCCACAGCAAACAGTGATAAACATAGCAAGAAAGTAAATGCACACAAGCACAAAAAATGGGCAACAAAGGTGCACAGGGCGTGGAAAACCGTAGCGAAACAAAAGGAGTGCAAATGACGCTAAACGGTGTGCAAAGACAAGGAAATAAGCCCAGATGAGTCCGAAAATAGGTATATAAAGAGGACTCATCACACCCCCAGACTTAACCGTTTGCGCGTCCCGAGCAAACAGAACCTAAGCAGACGGGGAAAAATGAACTAGCTAAAAAGAGAAATTGCCAAACGGAGTACCATGCGAAGTCGCATGCTCGCGTGCATAAAAATAAAGTAGAGGGAATTCTTAAGTATACAAAATATTTTATATTTTTCACAATGCGTAACAAAAATTTATTATTAGTCAAAAGTGGAATCACGGTGAATCAGCCGGTCCTACGCAGGGAGAAAGTAGACAGGCCACTAAGGTGAGCATTGCCGAAGACCGGAGCTCAAGATTACCCCCAAAGGAATCCACCAATGTCGGAAACCATAAGCTTGCCCGATCGCACTCTCTCCACGGCACTAGTCAACTCAAGCGCAAGTCCGTAGGACTTCGGGTAATAATGGGGCTTGGGTTACGGTGAGGAAAACAACGATAAACATGATGGGTATGCACCTAACCCAAATGAGCAAACGTACAAAACTAGTACCCGCTGCCCACAAAATAAACACGGGTGCACCACACCCCCAGACTTAACTTTTACTAAATGGGTGTGTGCACCGCCTACTCCAAATCCAAATCATCTCAAATAAAGATTTTCAATCAAACTTTTTCTTTTCACTTTTCATTTTCACTTTTTCTCTTTTTCAAATATTTTTCTTTTCACAAGACACAATTTTCAGCAAATAAAGCTTGGGGGCACTTCCACATTTTCACGAATAAAAATACCACATCACAACCCAACATGAAAATATAAAACACTAAGCTCGACTTGGGTGTGCGACTAGGATCGGCTATGGGGCTTTGGTGAAATAATGGTGGAGCTGAATCAAAAGGAAGGGTAGGCACAAAGGGGCTAGCAAGGGCGATGTTAGGAATGGGTACAAAGCTCAACCGGGCCAAAAGGTGGCCTACATCGCTCTCACGCTAGACGAACCGTGTACCAATGCTTCAAGAATAGCTTGGGGCAAGTTCTTAGCAACCGAGAAGGATAATCCTTCCGCCCGACTCAAGCAATACGAGTCTAGTGGCGGCTACACACATTCCTACGCTACCGTTTGATTCACACCGGATTCACAAACTTTTGAGTAGAATAAGAAATATGTACGCAAATAGAAAAATATAAAACTATAAGCATACAGAAAAATTAAGTCTACACAAATTTCTATACAAAACGAGAGCAGTTGACTAGAAACACAGCAAGGCCAACATTTTACTCCGTCGCACAATCCTAAACTAGCATAGAAATTTTCAAAATCTAACACAGATACAAGTTCAACTCGCGGCACGGTAACAGCTAAGCTCGCGCTCAAGTGGGTGTAGTGGTGTGCAACAGGAATCTAACATAATGAAGCGAAAAAGGAAAACTACTGGCATGCGAAATTAAATGTGCTCGTGGAGTGCACAAGCGGCTCTTCCCCCCAGACTTGAATGAAAACATAAGCAAGAAAAATAAACATTCAACCAGAAAATGAAATCTGAAGCGAGAGAGAGTACCAATGCTCCAAAGAGGGGAGCATGCCAGAAGATTGCGTGATGATTCGCGGGCAGTGCTGCATCGCACAAAAGATAAGCTGAACCTGCGAATTAGGCCGAACAATAGAAAATACAAAAAGATAGAAAGCATAAAATAAAATCAAACAAAAACAAGGGGACCAAAAGGTCCAAGCTTGGGTTGTCTCCCGAATAGCCCTTTTGTTTACCGTCCTTAAGGTGGACCAAATACCTGTATTAGCAGTTGTATATAATGTTTATGCATCAAAATAAAATAAAATAAATCTCAAAATGTTCCAACACAAAATAAGAGATCCGCAGCGGAAATTGGGATCAAGGCGCCGCCCCGTCACCAAGTAGTGGGTCTTCGAGCAGTAAGCTTTGAGGTTCGCCGATGATAGCACCTCCATCGTACAACTTTAGTCGATGCCCATTGACCTTGAATTTGTCGCCGCTCTTCCCGGATATTTCAATAGCTCCAAAAGGGGAGACTCCGAGCACTGTAAAGGGGCCGCTCCACCGCGATTTTAACTTTCCGGGGAATAAACGGAGGCGGGAGTTGTACATTAGGACTTGATCTCCCGGTTGGAATTCTTTTGGGAGGATGTGACGGTCGTGCCATTTTTTTGTTTTTTTCTTTGTAGATCCGCGCGTTTTCGTAAGCGAAATGTCGTAGTTCTTCCAGTTCATTCGGTTTGGAGCAGCGTTCGCCTGCTGCAGTCTCAATGTCCATATTCAGAAATCTGGTTGCCCATAGCGCCTTGTGTTCTAATTCGACCGGCAGATGGCAGGCCTTTCCATAGACGAGTTGGAAGGGGGTCATACCGATAGGAGTTTTGAAGGCGGTTCGGTATGCCCATAAAGCGTCGTCGACCTTCTTAGCCCACTCTTTTCGGTTGGAATTTATGGATTTTTCAATTATTCTTTTTAACTCCCTGTTGGAGACTTCAACTTGCCCACAAGTCTGAGGATGGTAGGCGAGAGAGACTTTGTGATGAACTCCAAACTTCTTCATGAGTTGTAAGAATGACTTGTTGCAAAAGTGACTCCCGCCGTCACTGATGATTGTGCGCGGAGCGCCAAATCTAGAAAAAATATTTCGATGTAAGAAAGTTAGAACAGTGCGAGCATCATTTGCAGCAACAGCTTCGGCTTCGACCCACTTGGAAACATAGTCAACCGCAACAATGATATAGAGTTTGCCGTACGACATGGGAAAGGGTCCCATGAAGTCTATCCCCCAAACATCAAATGGCTCACAAACGAGCATGTTATTGAGGGGCATTTCGTCCCTCTTAGAAATATTACCGGTCCTTTGGCATTCATTGCATTTAGTAACATAACTGTGGGCGTCTCTGAAAAGGGTTGGCCAAAATAGGCCACATTGCAGAATCTTGCGTGCCGTTCTTGTGGCGCCGAAATGTCCGCCGGCCTCCCGATCATGACAGTGGTTTAAAACGGATTGGAATTCACTCTCGGGTACGCAGCGCCTGATAACTCCATCATTGCACGTGCGAAAAAGTAGCGGGTCTTCCCAGAAATAATGTTTAGCATCAGATAGAAGTTTCCGCTTTTGCTGCGATGATAGGCTTGGGGAGACAGATTTGCATGCAAGATAGTTGGCCATGTCTGCGTACCACGGGGTCATCGAGGGGAGGGAAGCGATGGAGAATAATCGCTCATCCGGGAAGCATTCAGCAATCACATTGCGCTCATCCTCTAAACCAGATCCACCGCTATCATTCTCCAATCTGGATAAGTGATCGGCGATGACATTTTCCACTCCTTTCTTATCTCGGATCTCAATGGAGTATTCTTGCAACAGGAGAATCCATCGGATTAGCCGAGGCTTGGCATCTTTTTTTTTGAATAAATACCTCAGAGCTGCGTGATCAGTGTAGACAATGACTTTGGATAACACCAAGTACGAATGGAATTTTTCGAAAGCAAAAATCACGGCCAGAAGCTCCTTTTCTGTGGTAGTGTAATTGAGCTGGGCATCGTTGAGGGTTCGGCTCGCGTAAGAGATGGTGTGAAATACTTTGTCTCTCCTTTGACCGAGCACCGCACCAACCGCAAAATCGCTGGCATCACACATGACTTCGAAGGGCAAAGTCCAATCCGGTGCCACCAAAATGGGAGCAGAGATTAGCCGGTCCTTGAGAGTTGTGAAGGCTTGCATGCAATTTTCATCGAAGACGAACAAGGCGTCCTTAGTCAACAGATTTGTGAGAGGTTTGGATATTGATGAAAAATTGCTAATGAATCTTCGGTAAAAGCCGGCGTGTCCCAAAAAGCTGCGGATTCCCTTGACAGAAGATGGAGGAGGAAGGTTCTTGATGACACCGATTTTTGCTTGATCGACTTCGAGCCCCCGACGAGAGACCTTATGGCCTAAAACGACGCCCTCACGAACCATGAAGTGGCATTTCTCCCAATTCAGGACAAGATTAGTATCATCACAACGCTGCAGGGCCTTGGCTAAATTAGCGAGGCAGGAGTCAAAGGTGTTCCCGAAAAGAGAGAAATCGTCCATGAAGACTTCGAGAAAATCACCGATCATGTCACCAAAAATGGCGATGACGCAACGTTGGAAGGTTGCCGGGGCGTTGCACAATCCAAACGGCATTCTCCTAAACGCGAAGGTGCCAGATGGGCAGGTGAATGTCGTCTTGTCCTGATCTTCAGGATCGACTGCGATTTGGTTGTATCCCGAATATCCATCCAGAAAGCAGTAGTATTCCTGACCAGCCAATTTTTCCAGCATTTGATCGATGAAAGGGAGCGGGTAATGATCTTTGCGTGTAGCTTCATTCAGCTTCCTGTAATCAATGCAAACTCTCCACCTAGTGACCACACGGGCAGGCAGTAATTCATTCTCGTCATTGGCCACCACAGTAATTCCGCCCTTTTTGGGCACAACTTGGATCGGGCTTACCCATTTGCTGTCACTATGGGGTAAATTATACTGGCATCAAGCAATTTTATGACTTCCGCCTGAAGTACCGCATGCATCTTGGGATTCAGTCTTCTTTGCGGTTGTGCCGAAGGTTTGTATTGATCTTCAAGGAGGATCTTGTGCATGCAGAACGCCGGGCTAATGCCTTTAATGTCAGCCAAAGATCGTCCAAAAACATTCTTATATTTTTTTAACACATCGACCAAAGCACGTTCGTTGTCGGCGGAGAGAGTGGCGGAGATGATCACCGGACATGCTGTGCCTTCCTCCAAGAAAGCATATTTCAGGGATTCGGGCAGCAGCTTCAAGGGTACGGTAGTGGCAGTGATAGAAGAAGTGATGGTGGGTTCTTTGATCAGATGCAGAGTCCCAGACGAGGTAGCGGTTGGTGTGTCCTCAATTTCCCATTCTGGCTCATCAGGGTCAAGGATCAATTCGCTGCTCGTTCCCGGTTCGTCAAACAAGTCAGCGCTGTCACAATTAGTGATTCTGAGTTGTTGTGGAGGTTCATGGACATTGAAGGAAATTGATTCTTCTCCCAGGCTTAGGGTCAATTCTCCCCGGTCGACGTTGATAATAGCCCGGGCAGTGGCTAGGAAGGGCCTTCCCAGAATTATAGGGACCTTGGGATCAGCCTCCATGTCAAGGATGACAAAATCGGCCGGGAAAGCAAGGTCGTTAACCATGACGATGAGGTCTTCAACCATCCCAGCTGGCATTTTTATCGATCGATCGGCTAGCTGCAACCTCAGATGGGTGGGCTGGAGAATCCCAACTCCCAGCTCCTGGAAGATGGAGAGGGGCATCTGGTTAATCGACGCTCCCAAATCACAAAGTGCGTGGCCAAACCTGTGGAGACCAATTCTGCAAGGAATGGTGAAGCTGCCAGGATCTCTGCGTTTGGTAGGGGAAAAGTTGGTGAGGAGAGAGGAACACTCTTTGGTGAGGTTAATCATATTCAGACCTTCCAAGGATTGACGCCTCGAGATGAGGGTCTTGAGGAACTTGGAATATCCTGGAATCTGCGTGATAGCTTCTGTTAAAGGTATGCTAACTTGAACTCCTTTCATGATTTCCAGGAACTTCTGAAAATGCCTTTCAGTCTTTTCATTATTCAACCGATGGGGAAATGGCGGCCTCGAGGTGATCCTCACGAGTGGCGGTACTGACACGGGTTCTTGCGCGATCGGTGCAGACGGAGGTTCAATTGTCGAGTCAGAGATGGGTACACACGAAGATTGTGTAGGAGGATCGGGCGGCAAGACTCTCTCGAGACTTTTTCCACTTCTCAACCTCATTGATTGCACTGTTTCCCATTTCTGACTGGTGGAGCTGAGCAACGTTTCCGTAAGAATCCCAATGGCCGTTTGTAGGCGCTGAATGGTGGCGGCTTGATCGTTGAACACATCCATAATTTTGCAGAAGTACGCGAAAAAACGCTCCATCACAGACACGGGAAGATCGGCGGCTTCATTAGTGACCACCAACTTTGCCTCCACGGAAAGGTTGGAGAAAGGTGGGGAATTCCAATGCCTGCTGGTTTGGGCAATGTTGTCGATTATTTCCCATGCATCCCGACAGGGTTTGTTAAGCAGAGTTCCTCCAGCTGCAATGTCAAGTGCTGGCCGGAATCTGTCTAGGATCCCAAAATAGAAGGTTTGGAGCAGCAAAACATCTGACATTCCCTCTCTGCAGCATTCCCTCCGCAGATACTGAAAACGCTCCCAAGCTGCGAACAAGGATTCTTCATCTCCTTGGGAGAAGGTGATGAGCTCCTTGTAATCGTCCGTGGTGAGCATTTGCCGCCGGAATTTGGCCAAGAAATTTCCTTCAAGTTGCTTCCACGAATGAAACATCTCCATCCTGGTATCATTATACCATCGTTTTGCGCTGCCTTTCAAGGAAAAGGAGAAGAGTCGAATCTTCTGCTGCTCGCCGTTGGCAGTGTTCGAAGAGCATGTGTCATAAATTTCTAAAAACCTGCGCACGTGGCACAAGGCATCAGCACTTCCATCTCCGCTGAACTGACAATTTTCGATAATATATTCGATCAAATCAGAGGAAATCTCAAAACTGTCATTTCCAGTTTCCACTCGATTGGTGAGACGGGCTTGATAAATTAGCTGCTGAATAGAAGGCATTGATGGAATATTGACCCTGTATTCACTGAAACAACAAAACAAAGGAACAAAAATCAAAAAGCACTAACTCTTATACCAATACTTCCAGAAATCATGATCGTTCAACAGTTGCATTCCCCGGCAACGGCGCCAAAAACTTGATGCGCGTAAAATACGGCAAGCATACCGGTCTCTCAAGTAATAAAGTTGGGAATGAATCCCCGGATGTCGGTCTCTTGAGGAATGCAATTGGCGTCGAACAATCTAGACTCTGAAACTATCGTTATGAGAGTTAATTTAAATAAACAGAAAAGAAAGGGGCTTTTGTTGGTGGTCTTACGACCGATTACACTAATGTAAACTATGCGGGTCGCAATCACCGCTTCTCAAGGCGAGATGGATGTAGCGGCCGCGATGCCGTACTTCGATTGGCGAGTGGACGGAAATCTAGCGAGTGAGGTGATTAGTGCGGAGCAAGCTTGAGTGAAACGAACATGTGGAGTGCAGCGAGATGGAGCGAGGCGCATCAAAGAATAAATCTCAAGAGCAAGATGAAATACAACTAATAACAATAATGCTAGAAGTTGATGTCCATTACAAGCACAAGCATTTCTTACAACAAGAAAAAGAGAGAAAATGCACAACCATGAGATTGAAGATCCACCGCGGTTGTTGGCCGGAGGTGCGGGTTGTCAATCCGCTTCCAAGCGCAGTCCGAGGAGGGCTTCCGGTACCACCGAGCTGTCACCTCGAGGGCCTGTAACTCCGTTCTCTAGGGGTGCTTCGTCTTCTTCCTTGGTGGAAAGCTCGGAGAAGAATGCTTCAATGGCCGGGAGGATCGCCGGAGGATGCGAAATGCTTCGGAATCACCGGAGAAGGTCCTCCCGTTGGTATGGATGAAGGTGGAGGTGAATGGGACTTGCTGGAGGGCGAAACGGCGGACTGGCGAAGGTTCCGTAATGATGCCCTCGCCCTAATTCGCGGAACAGCGTATTTATAACTTGCAGAATAAATAGCGCGCACGACCACTGGCGCACGACCAGTGATCGTGCGCGACCAAGGTCAGCGCCCGTGCGTGAGCAACCTGCAAACCTGCATCAGAAAATCAGTAGTCGCGCACGATCAGCAGCGCACGATCAGTGATCGTGCGAGGCAAGGCTGATGATCGTGCGGAAATAGCCAGACAGACTTTGCAAAATGGGTATGACTGCGCACGATCGTCGGCGCACGAGCAGTGGTCGTGCGCGGTATGGCAAGTGATCGTGCGGAAGGTCCAAGACAGAGTTTCACAAATGAGACCGGGCTGCGCACGATCAGTGATCGTGCGCCAGGAGTTCGATGGTCGTGCGTGGGTAAAAATGCACGACCACTGACTCCTTTGCCAAAGATAGTGAAACGCCTATCCCGAATGCCCTCACGATCCCCAAACCTGCAGGAAAACTGCACGGGGCATCGATCGCGGCAGCCACAGCAAACAGTGATAAACATAGCAAGAAAGTAAATGCACACAAGCACAGAAAATGGGCAACAAAGGTGCACAGGGCGTGGAAAACCGTAGCGAAACAAAAGGAGTGCAAATGACGCTAAACGGTGTGCAAAGACAAGGAAATAAGCCCAGATGAGTCCGAAAATAGGTATATAAAGAGGACTCATCAAAGGCGGATCCGGCTTGCTCTCATCCAGATCTTCCTTTCTAGTTGGCCGATCTTGTCACCGGTGCCGAGTTTTGGAAGCAGCTGCTGCATCTAGGCGGTGAGGCAAGTGGCTCCTTGCCCTTGCCAGTTTGCCCTTTTCTTTTACTTGTTAATTATTGTAATTAGCTCGGTTTTTCTTCTAAGAGCATGTGATGCAGTGTTTCCTTACTTCAGTTTTGTCCATCTCTATTGCGTCCAAGAGTTAGGTTACTTTCTCCTTTTTCGTTCTCGGTTGGGTTTCCCGTTTGTAGCTGAAGGTAGGGTTTGCTTTATTAAGCTTCAGTCCAACTTGCTAGGTAGCTGTGGCCGGGTAGAAGGGGTAGGAAAGAGAGTGGGAATTATTTTTCCAACTCTCTGGATAGTAGGCGTTGAGTGGGCTGGGGTTGGGTTAGCTCCAAGTTTTTTTTTCTGGAATTTTTGCTAAGTCAAATACGTTAAGTGAGTGTACCTCATTCAATGCCTAGACTGTTAGGCTTCTGGCATTGAGTGTGGTGCACTCACTCAATGCCATGGCTATTTGGCGTTGAGTGTTGTGGACTCACTCAATGCCAAAGCTTTTGTTCTACGGCCAAATAATGTGGCATTGAGTGAGTCTACCTCACTCAACGCCATGGCTATTTTGGCGTTGAGTGAGGGGGACTCACTCAACGTCAAGTTTTTCTCTTGCGACTAAGTTGTTAGGCGTTGAGTGAGTGAACCTAACTCAACGCCGTGGCTGTTTTGGCATTGAGTGAGGTTAACTCCTCACTCTACGTCATGGCTGTTTTGGCGTTGAGTGAGGTTAACTGAATCAACGCCACAACCACTTTTCTGCGGCTAAGTTGTTAGCCGCTGAATGAGTGAACCTCACTCAACGCCGTGGTTGTTTCGGCGTTGAGTGTGGTGGACTCACTCAACCCCAAAGCCTGTTTTTCCTCCAAGTCAAAAGAGTTGAGTGAGTGGACCTCACTCAACGCCTTGGCTGTTAGGTTTGGCGTTGAGTGTGGTGAACTCACTCAACGCCGAGGCTAGTTTTGGAGGCTATGTCTTTTTGCGTTGAGTGAGTGGAGCACACTCAACGTCGCGTCGAGTGGACTCGACGCCGTCCCTAGCTAGTGTTCGGCACTGAGTGAGTGAAGCTCACTCAACGCCGTGTCAGGTTTGGCATTGAGTGAGTGGAGCTCACTCAACGTCGCACCGAGTGAACTCGACGCTTTTGCCTTGGGTTGGTGTGTTTCCTTAGGATTGTTAGTATGGCTTTTTCCCTTAGGAGGGGGGGGGGGTGTTTTGTGTTCGGCTAGTTTTTGCATGCCGACTCGTGGATTATGGCAGATGGTGTGGTTTTGTTGACTCTATAAGGGGTGAATTGTGTGTGCTGAGATGTAGCCACCACCACCTAGGCCGTGTTGGGGCTGGTATGGTTTGGTGTGTGGAATTTGTAGCTTCCACCGTTTGTTTTCACCCTTGAGTGTTTTTTGGTCTGGTTTTTGGTGAGGGCTCTACCGCCCACTCCGACCCAAGGTTTTCACCACGGCCAATAATTCACAAAGTTTAGGACTGTTAGTTCCTTTCCTTTCTCATGGCTATTTATTTTGGCATATGTTTGCCTTGGTGCTGCTATAGGTTTTTAGCAGAGCTTATTGTTATTTATGTTCACACTTGGTGTGCTTTTACTACTCTATTGACAGTATTTTACTCTTACTGTCATGATTTTCTTCTACTGTAAGCTTTTTGTTGCAGGGTTGGTAGACCCCTTCTTTTATTACTTATGAATCTTATGGTCTACTTCCTTTGGTTTTCTTTTAATTGCTGAGGTGTTCTTTCTTGATTTCCTCAGGTCCAGGTTGAAGCCGGTTGAGTGGCTAGTTCTTTTTGTTGGTTTGCTGATAGCCTCCTGGGTTTTTAAGGTTGCCAATCTTCATCCTTGTGAGGTAGTTCTTTTCCTTTCTGTATGGATGCATACTCACCAGTGGGTTCGTGTCAGGTTGCTGATGCCCACTGGTGGGTTACTTGCGATGCTAGGTCTGAGCTAAAACTGCTACTTTTGCCTATTTTAGGTTGTTCACTTGTTTTCTGGGAAGGATTTATGCTAGGTTGCATGTTAGGTATTTTAAAACCCTAAAGCATTACTATATGTATCTCATGAATGTCATGTTTCTAAAACTAAGACACTATTTTTTCCTAATAGTGTAAAGACTATATTTTTTTTATATACATACTGTACTAACTTTAGAGTCGTGCATATCATGAGTCGTCCCTCGGGGACACTTATGCTCATTCAAGATGTCCAAGCAACCTAACCAAAGTATTTTCTGCTGCGTATAAATATATATTTTGGACTAGCTTATCCATTGTGCCGAGGGGTACGACCATTAAGATATAACTATTTTTCTTTCATATTAAACTATTAATTTTTCCTTAGAATTTAAAGTCTGGAATTTTTCCTAAGCGTGTGCAGTTATCCCCTGCATGACGTGGCATCACGACGCGTATTTTCTCTTTCTCTGATATGATTTAATCGTTGATAAAATACGGGTTGTGACATTGATTCCTCTTCAAATCTAGGGAACATTTAGGGCAATATTCCCAACAACAGCCTTCAAAATCTTCATCTGAATAGCCTGTTCGTTCAAAATCCCAATTTCTAGGGTATCATAGGCCAAGATCTAGTGTGCCCTTAAGATATCTCAAAATTCTCTCAGCTGTAGAGTAGTGAGATTCTTTAGGGCTAGCCTGATATCTAGCACAAACACATGTAGCATACATGATTTCTGGCCTAATTGTAGTAAGATATAGAAGGGAGCCAATTATCCCTTTATACAAAGTTTCATCAACAAGTTTCCCTGCCTCATATTTTTTTATAGAAATACTTGACCCCATGAGAGTTTTTCATGGTGAAGGTATTCTCCATTCCAAACTTTTTAATTAACTCCCTGGCAAACTTAGACTGTAAAATGAACAATCCATCTTCAGTCTGCCTTACTTGGAGGTCCAGGAAGAACTTAAGTTCACCCATACTAATCATCTCAAACTTCCCTTACATAAGTTTGGCAAACTTCCTACAAAGGTTGTCATCAGTAGACCCAAAAATTATGTCATCTACAAAAAATTGGACTAGGATAATCTTGCCCTTAGATTCCCTTAGAAATTGGGTCTTGTCTATCTTCCGCCTTGAGAATTTGTTCTCAATGAGGAAGCTAAACAATGTCTGATACCATGCTCTAGTGGCTTGCTTCAACCCATATAGAGCTTTCCTAAGTCTATAAAAAAAATTAGGAGAGTTAGAATAAAAAAAACCTGAAGGCTATTCAACATAGACTTCTTACTTTAAGTCACCATTCAGGAAGGCTGACTTCACATCCATCTGGTAGACTTTAAATCCTTTATATGTAGTACATGCAAGGAAAAGTCTGACGGCTTACACTTTACTACATGGACAAAGGTTTGATCAAAGTCAATACCTTCTTCTTGTCTGTACCCCTTAGCTACCAACCTAGCCTTGTTCTTGATGATAATGTCATTTTCATCAAGCTTATTCATGTAGATCCACATTATTCCAATGACATTATGTCCTTGAGGTCTGGGAACTAGCTTCCAGACCTTGCATCTCTTAAACTGGTTAAGTTCCTCTTGCATTGCTACGATCCAGAACTGAACTACGTTGGCCTCTTCAAATCTCTTGGGCTCAACCTTTGACAGGAAACTTGAATACAAAGCTGTATTAAGACTTCTTCTCCTTATCCCCACTCTTTGGTTAGCATCACCAATATTCTGGTGTCTTGGATGATCCCTTAGATTCCTGACAGCTGGAGGCATTCTTCCATCAACATCTTGAGCTTCAGTTGCTGCATCTTGCTGGTCTTCATCCACTTTATGTGTTCCTTGTATTTCTTCTGGAATATCCACACCATCTTGGAGTATTGGAGCAACTTCCTTGTTGCATAGCTTGTCCATCATAAGCTCTGTACCTATAGTCAAGAAGAGGAGCTTAGGAGCTCACTATTAATCATAGTTGACTCATCAAATACTACATTAACAGACTCTTCTACAACTTTACTTGTCATGTTGTAGATCTTATAGGCCTTACTGTGACTGTTTTACCTAACAAAAAGCCCATCATAGGACTTGGCAACAAGTTTAGTCACATAGTACTTCCTATTATTCAGCACATTGCACTTACTACCAACTATTCTAAGATAGGCCTGATTTAATTTTCTGTCTTTCATAATCTCAAAGGGAGTCTTCTTGTGGCTCTTGGTGATAAAAGCTCTATTTAGGACATGACATACAATGTTTATTGCCTCACCCCAAAAATATTCTGGGAGAGATCTGTCACTTAGCATGGTCCTACCAGCCTCTATGAGAGTCCTATTTTTTCCTCTCAACTATACCATTTTGCTGGGGTATTTTTGGAGAAGAAATTTTTTGATGAATCCCTTGCTCTTCACAGAAACTTGTCATGCCTTCAGACTGGAATTCAGGCCCATGGTAACTTCTGAATTTGACCACAATACTGTCGTGCTCATTCTGAATTTTCTTTACAAAAGTCTTGAAGTTATCAAGGGTTTCAGACTTTTTCTTAAGAAAGAAAACCCAAACAAACCTAGAATAGTCATCAACCACCACAAGGGTGTAGACTTTCCTACCTAGACTATGAACTGACATAGGACCAAACAAGTTCATATGCAGGAGGTATAAACACCTCACAAAGTCTTTGGTCCTAATGCTTTTTAAGGAAGCCTTGGTATGCTTGCTCTTTTAGCATGCTGAGCAAATGCCTTTCTTGGTGCATTTCATCTTGAGACCATTCCAAACTAGCTATTTACTAAAGAGCTTGCCAATGGCCTTATATTTAAAATGAGCTTGTCTTTTGTGACATTGTACACAATATGAGACTTTTTCATTTGCAACTAGACATATAGGAGAGTCTTTATTAAGATATAGAAAGTTTAAGCAATAATCATTTCCACTCCTAGTGCCTGCCAAGATGACCTCTTGGTCACTGACCTCTTAATTTGCCACTAATCCTTATGGAATGCAATGACATAGCCAAGATCATAGAGTTGGCTTATGCTTATCAGGTTGTGTTGCAACCCTTCAATATAAGTCACTTTTGAGATGGTGTCTATGCCATTGGTAATCTTACCAAAGCCTCGTGTCACTCCTCTATCTGAACCATCAAAGAATACTTTGGGTCCATCCTTCACTGGAGTGTACTCCTTTAGATTGCTCCTTGTTCCAGTCATGTTCCTGCAACAACCACTGTCCATGTACCATATAGGGGTATGGCACTTGGACTAACCTACAATACATAATTTATTTTACCTTAGGACCCTAATATTTATTGGGTCCTAGGTTCTGATTAGCATGAAAATGAACCTGTCTTCCTACAGATTTTCTGACAGGAAGACTAATATTTGCTCTGGGAACATTAAGATTGTGCCAACAATCTAATGCCAAATGCCCCACTTTTCTACAACACCAACACTCATGAATATTATTCCTTCTCTTCTGAGTAGGTCTGCTAGCATCGCTAATAGCTGATGTCTGTTCAGAAGGAAGAGAAGCAACCTTCTTCAGGTTCCTTTTAGCAAGGATCTGACTAAAAGTGAGTCTTCTAGTAGACTTATTTGGCTTGCTCTGACTGCCATTAACAACAGTCTTCTTTTCAGAGGACATGCTATTGATAGTATCAGAGATAGGCAGATCAAGCTTACTGATAGACTTTCTCTTGTTATGAATCTTTGCTGGAAGGTCTTGAGTGAATGTCACTACCTTATTCTCTAGTGAGGGGGCTGGTGCACCAAATACAAATGGTCCATGATGGGGCATTTGAATTTCCTCATGGGGAGCCTTAAAGGTACTCATACCCTTGTTATATCTTCCAATATAGCTGTGAACATTTTTGTCACACTAGTGGATCTACCATTCATCCAGTGACCATAGATACTCTCTTAGTCATACCTTTTTGAAGGCAACACCACCTTCTTAAAAGGGATGGGAGGCTTAGATGCTAGGGGTTGATTTGGAACTTTGCCTTTCCCTTTTGAATGAGAAACTTTAGTATTTCCCTTAAATCCCAACCCCTTCTTACCCTGTTTGTAGGAGAAGGAGTCTATGAAGGGTAAAACTGACTTTGGCTTAGAGAAACTAGCCACAATCCTTCTCTCCCTTTGGAGCTTTTCCTCAAGATCCCTAATGAGACTGTTCTTGTACTTAATGATCCCAATCTGAACGAGAGTTATTACCTTACGTTGGCTAGCTTCCCTTGTCCTCAAATCCCGTAAGGATGCTATCTCAGCAAGTTGGGAAGCAGCTAGCTGAAGGGATATAATCTCCTGAGCTTGCTTTTTGGCCAACTTTTTGCTCGTTTTAAAAGCATCCAGAAGGGCACCATACTTGTAAATCAATTGATTGACATCTTCCTCAGATTTTGACCCATCTTCATCACTAGATGATGATGCATTAGAATTTTAACTAGTCTCATAATCAGAGTCAGAAGATGAGCTGGATAAAGAGAATACCTTTTCTAGACAAGGATGACCCTTGCTGAAATCTTCAGCAGACCTGGAAATCAACCCATAATAGTTATTAACATCTTCTTCTTCATCATCATCCTCTGAGTCACTATCTGAATGTGATAGAGGGACCCTGATACCTATCCAAGCAGCAGGATAGTCTTCAGCTTCTTATTCAACTTCTACTTCAGTAATAAATAGCCCTGTGTAGGCTTCTTCTTCTTCAGACTCAGAAGATGCTGAGTCAGACTGACTCCAGCTCTTCTCTTTCTTTGCAAGGAAGGACTTTTCCTTCTTTCCCTTGTGCTAGTTGACATATTTCTCACCAGACTCTATTCTCTTGACTAGGCAGTCAATAATTACATGCCCAAGTTTGTTGCAACAATAGAAAATAACTTTAGATGAAACATGTTTACTATGTTTTGAGTCATTACTGTGTCCCTTGGATTGGTTCTTCCTTTGATGAGAGGAGGAGGAAGTTCTGCTACTCTAATGCTTGCTCTTCAACTTCTGAAACTGCCTAGATAAGGCAAAAAATTATTCATCAGAGCTATTGTACTCTGATGAGTTTTGCCCTATGATGTCTGAATCAGCAGGCCTCCGTGGAGGAGAGGTAAACCTCTCCTTGCTCTTCCCGGTGCTCTCAGCTTTGAAGGCCAAAGACTTTTCCTTGGCTTAGGAACTATTAGCATCCTCTTCAGCCTTCCTAGAGTTCAGCTATATCTCATGGGATAGTAGCTTCTCAAATAGATTCTGGGGCAATATGTTGGCTAGATTGCCAACTTCTCTGATGGCACAGATCTTGTTATCCCATTCCTTATTAAGCAATCTCAAGAACTTGTCATTTAGCTCATAATTAAAGAACTGTCTACCATAGGTGATCAGACAGTTCACTATCTTAAAGAACTTCTCATAGCATTCAGCTATGGAATCCTTATTCCCTTGCCTGAATGCCTCATACTATAAGTTATAGAGGGATTTCCTGTCATCCCTCACCTCCTCTATCCCTTCCATGTAGACAACAAAAGAATCCCACATCTCTTTGGCTGTCTGATAGTGAACTAAGTTCTGGAAGGTTGAGTCATCTATGCCACTGACAATGTTTTTTTATGCCCTGTTATCCATGGTTACCAAGATGTCTTCATCCTTTGTCATCTATAAGTATTTCTTTGGTGTCTAGACTGCTGCATCCAGTAATGAGACATTCATAGGGATGAAATGTCCCTCTTTAACTATAATAAAGATCCTCGGGTCAGATGCTTCCATGAAAAGCCTGACCCTCTCCTTATAGAATCAAAAGCTCTCCTTCCTTCATATTGGAAGCTTCATGGAACCCAGCTCCTTAAGGTTCTCTCTTTGACCCATAAGTACTATATTTTTAGCTAAAATTTGATATCTACTCAGATTGTTAAGTCCTT
This sequence comes from Platanthera zijinensis, assembly GCA_039513925.1. Taxonomy (NCBI): domain Eukaryota; kingdom Viridiplantae; phylum Streptophyta; class Magnoliopsida; order Asparagales; family Orchidaceae; genus Platanthera; species Platanthera zijinensis. The sequence goes on along the minus strand of CM077078.1, from coordinate 153,691,810 downwards.
TTTGAGCAACCTCCCTCTGATATCACTTGAAAGTCTTTAGTTTCAAGGATAGTTAAATACCTAGATGGGGTGAATTGGTTTTTTCAGTCTCTTTATATTTTTTCCTTCTTTAAGTGTGTTGTAAGTTAGTTACTTTCTGCTTTCAAGACAAACCACAAAAGAACACACAAGATTATAGTTGTTCCACAAATTATGAGTACATCCACTGTTCCTCCCACCTTTCTAACAGTGTGTTAGACAAGGTGTAAGACCCCATTTTTTTTCTTTTTAAACCACCGGGGTCTTAGCCCAGAATTGCCGCTTTGCGGTGGCACCGACTCACAGGAAGGCAACCACTACAAAACGCCAATTCTGCCGGCCCTTTTCAATAAAATGTAAACAAGTCCACAGAAACATGTAAATAAAAGTGAAATCATATCCAGTCCATCAATAAAAAAAACAGGAAATAGATAAATGGGCTCGAGCCCAGTACATCAGAGTCCTCACTACAAATCACTCATCGCGGAAGCTATAAAACTACTAATAACTCACGGAGCTGGTCGCAGGTGCACCGGTGCTAGACTGTCCCACCTCCATGCGCACCGTACTCCGCTGGTGCTGGTCCCTGGACTGCTGGTCCCTGTCTCCCTTCCGGAGCTCCTGTAATGTTGTGGTTCGAAAACCATTAGTCATAAAGACTAAGCCCTATCATCCCCTACCCCTCCCACCACGGCTCCTAAGCACCGGGCAGAAAGGAGGAAAGGGAAGCTACAAAAGTGGAGAATAATCAAGCAGGTGACAGGGAAGCTAATCTAGTAGTTATTTAGAATGAAGTAGGTCTAACAATCCTACGATAGTAAGTAATAAGGAGAACAATTAATAAGTAGCAATTTGTATAAAAAGGCAGCTAGAGAACAGTAAGTAAACAAGCAAGTAAATAAGTATGTAACCTTAACTTATATGAATGCCCATACAAACTTATAAGTTAAGGGGTCTTCTGCAAGGCTCCCATCGTATAAAAAGTGCCATACCGATTTATACGTTGGGGTGTCGGTTGTATGCAAATATGAGTGTAGTGATATGCTATGCCATGATTCATGCAAGTGCAACTCACATACACGACTCCATGCGCACAGACCTTTAATTCCCCCTGTTCGGGCAGCTACCTTCACTCCCAGGAACCTCCGTAGTGGCAAACGGAGACAGTGGGTCCGGCCCCCCACTCATAGGCGGGTATCCACACTACCAGGCCTAGCCCTTCCGTACGCCCCTAGAAGAACACAACCTAGAGTATCCGCGTACTACTGCTGGCTGTACCCACCAGACTTTCTTTGGCTAAGTGTCCCACACCACCGAGTCAACGTACCGATGTCGGTGTGAACGACTATCAGATACCGAAAACCCACCACCTTTATTCTGTACTCCAACCCTCGAGCCCTCGGCCCCCCGGACAGTCCCGTCCGTGCAACTACCTTCAGAGCTACCGTCTGAATGGCAACCAAACCAATTATTCTACCTTCCTAGCTACCGAGGTGTGTGTGTGTGCAACCCTAGTTATACTAGTTGCTCTTTTAATTTATTATTCCTATGGTTTATGTTAGCCCAGGACTGCCCCCGGCATACCCCGTGAAGGGCTCTCAAGGGGCACTAGGAACCAAGACGGCGGCATTACGGCCCGAAGTTCCCTTTCGCAAGGCACTTATTGTTATTGGTTGATCTCCCTTAACCCGATCATCTTTTAGTTACTTTAGATCTAAACCTAGAGTATTAAGACACTTCCTCTTCTTCCCGAGATGGACGATCTTTCGTCGTTCCCGTACGCCACTAACCTTAACCAATCTCACACTCTACTTATCCTGACTTCCCATGATGAACTTAATCTTAGCTTTGCCCTACAAACCAGTAACTACCAAAATTCCATTTCCCAAGTTCATTATTACTTTAGTTCAGTTTCCTTGGTTTTACTATATGCAGACCATCCTAAGCTATATGAGGTACACAAGGGGAGGTACTCAAAATTGTCTTCCGAATCTCCTATAATATTTACTAGAGGTCTACCATATAATAATTTGTCAAAATACAGAAACTTATAACTTTCCTAATTAATTTGATATTTATTTAATTTTCCCAAAGGATGGGCCACGGGTCATTTTAAACATGAACTACATGATCCTCCTAAGTAATGGCTTCCCAAAAATCATGATCATTAAATAACAGCAAGATAACCTCAAATACAAATTTTCAGAATTTTACAGAAAGTATTTAGCCTCTAAATAATTTATCTAGTATAATCACGTTAATCCTACGTAAAGAAGGAAGTACTGAATCTATTCATCGGAAAATTATAGAAAAATTACTAATCAGCAGAATGATATAGAAAAGATCTTTGTGCAAAGAATCATAATTTTACCAGCTTGCTAAACACCACTAAAGATTTAATCAATATTCAAGGTAAAACATACTTAATGAAGCAAGCCTTTGAATTAAACTTCCAAAAATCCCATAAAAATTCACAGAGATTTAAAATCATAATAAACGTTCTCTGCTTAAATTTCATCAATTTCCAGAAAGTGTGTATTCCATAATAAATTTTCTAAGCAAATCATACAAGCTACTAAATCGTTAACGAAGTATCCAAAATAATGATCTTAAAATTCATAGTAAAATATCCAGAGCTTGTACCATCCCTATAATTCACTCTATCCAAATCTCATCACTTTTCGATATGATTTAGTGTCATTTCCTATCTCTATAAGTTTTGCACCCTAAACTAGGGTTAGGTTTTTAGGTATCCCAACAGTCTCCAAATCTACCAAGATTTCATCCAGAGAACTATAATGGCCCTATGGTCCTCTTCACCAAATTTCGAGTCAATCCAAGGTCATTTGACCCCTTGAACTTCACAAGCCACCAAGATCCATCCTTAGGGTTTGGCCTTGGTTCTTGGGGCAAACTTACCCCGATCCACCTCAAACTCTTTGAGGGGGTGCTAGAGAATATTACTAGCCAGTGGTAAAAATCTCAGCCTGTGTTGAGGTGATTTGACAACTCAAATCTCAAAAGTGCACCTTTAACCTAAGACCCCTTATTAGGGCAAAACTTCGGTTTGATCACTTCTAATCCAAACCATCTCCAAATGAGATGAAAAATTATACAAAACCTTATGGTGAAACCAGGGACCACTCACCAAAATTTGGGAGGGTTTGGAAATTATTTAGCCATCTAATTAAATTAAGCTAGGATTATTGAATTTTCCTAAAAACTATAGAAAAATATTTCCCAAAAATCCTAATTTTTTGGATGGTACCTAGATATAGGTAAGGTTATGCCACACCCCAAATTTCAAGTCATTGTTAGGACTGGATTGGAGTGGGGAATTTTTCTAAGGTCAGGCTACCCTATGGGTAGACCTCACCAAATTGAGTGCCGAGGTCTATCCAGCGGTCCAAAATGCTTGAAACAAATTTTAAAATTCCCTAGACACCAAGTGGTCAATATTGGTGTTGACCATTTTTCCTGCAGGAGCCTCTAGGTATTTTTCCCAAATTATTTAAAGTGGCAGATATTTTCATTCAGAAATTGTTTTAAAAATAAAATCTAATTTAATGACACTGTTCATCTTCTTCTACAGCCCGAAACCAGAGCCCTGAAAACTTAATTTCTGTAGCTTTTCCAAAGCTATTTCCCATCCATCCAGCCATCTCCCTGGCCGGCCACCACCACCACCACCTCTGTTGAGGTGAGGGCTATCGTCGGGCGGCGGCACGGCCGCCGGAGAGGCGGTTTCCGGCAAACCCGCCACCACGAAATTTTCGGAAAACCATGGAAACGCTCACCCGATCTGGCTCTTTTGAGCCCGATATCTCTCCTAACGATTTATAAGATCTATCCGCAGAAGAAGAGGGAGGGGAGGACCTTGTTCGCGGGCTGGAGGGATGCAGAGCGTCGGGAAGCCATTGGCGCAGTGGTGGCGTCGCCGGAAATTCTTCAACAGCAAGGGGGAAATCTGAAACGGTTTATGGAGAGTGTAACCTTTTCCTCTTGCTCTTAGGAGTCTTTTATAGATCAGCAAGTGGGGAGGGGAAAGGATGAAACGTTCATGGCCATTAATATTTCCCTTAATGACGTTTCGGTTATGGCGAAGGCAGTTGAAACGCTGGAGATGAAAAGGTGTTTGCCAGGTGGCGATTTCATATTGGACCAACATTTCCTTAATTTATTGAATAATCAGAGTAGGAAACGGCCCATAAATACTCCTGGTGTAACTTCCCATAATCAGGATTGATTACAACGTCGGTTACCGAAATTTCCAGTCTGGCTGATGTTTCGGCCTTGGTTACGGGCGTGACACATAGGTCACGGGCGTGACAGGCCCGGGTGACCAATTCTGGGATCGACGATCGTCGAACTGAGATCGACGATCGTCGAAGGGTGGTCACGCCCATGGTCACGGGCGTGACATGTGGGTCACGGGCGTGACAAGCCCGGGTGACCAATTCTGGGTTCGACGACATCGAACTGAGGTCGACGATCGACGAAGGGTGGTCACGCCCTAGGTCACGGGCGTGACATAGGGGTCACGGGCATGACAAGCCCGGGTGACCAATTCTTGGTTAGACGACGTCGAACTGAGGTCGACGATCGGTGAAGGGTGGTCACGCCCTAGGTCACGGGCATGACACATGGGTCACGGGCGTGACAGGCCATGAGGCAAATTCTGCGCCCGACGATCGTCTACCTGAGATCGACGATGGTCGAAGGAGTCACGCCCCAGGTCACGGGCGTGACACCTGGGTCACGGGCGTGACATGGCTGGGTTGAAAATTCTGCGCCCGACGATCGTCTCCCTGAGATCGACGATCGTCAAATGAGTCACGCCCTAGGTCACGGGCGTGACGGGTCGGTCATGGCCGTGACCAACCCGTGACCCGAAATCTTGGTCGATTTATTTCAATTTTTGGGCTTCCTAGGGTTCTACCACAACCAACCGACTCCTAGGGGTCTAACCGGAAATGGGATGTTACAAATCCCAATAAACAAAACAAAGATTTCGTCCCCGAAATCAAGGTTAAGCCTACGGGACTCTAATTGGGAAAAGAAGCTTGTAACATCCCATGAGAATTAAAGAAATTACATCTCTACGTTATGTTTGCTTTGTGCGGTTTCAAATCTAAGATTGATTCGCCCAATTAACTAGGTATATACACCCCAATAAACAAAAGATTAGCCCCTATTCTTGAAATTTCAGTTCTATTGGTTTAAAACAAGAAGGCAAATTGATTGTCCAGAGGGGTGGTGAGGTATACCTGACGAAAAAGTTCCGGGTATTTTTACCGCATCAAGTCCTGTGGCTCCCATGTATGCTCCTCCTGCCCATTATTGTTCCACAGAACCTTGACTAACGGAACCTTCTTCCGTCGCAAGACCCGCACTACTGTATCGTCAATCCTGATAGGCTCCAAGTTGACTGACCGATCCGAGGCCACCGGGCCATCTACCGAGGAGATCAGCTGCTCAGGGCATAGCAGAGCCCTCCAAAGTGAGGAGACGTGGAAGACGTCATGCAATCCCGCTAACTCCGGCGGTAGCTCCAGTCTATAGGCTAAGGGGCCGATCCGCTCCAGGATCCTATAAGGCCCCATATATCTCGGACTGAGCTTCTTCCGCCCACGCACCCGCGAAACTTCGTGCATCGGCCGTATTTTCAAGAAAACTCGGTCCCCCACCTGGAACTCCACTTGACGATGCCTCGCATCGTAGTATTTCGCCTGTCTGCTCTGGGCTTCCAACATCCTGTCCCGGATCAATCTAATCTGAGCATCTGTATCTCCCACAAACTCCGAGCCTAGTGCCTACGGATCCTCATCTTGAAACCATGATAGTGGGTTCCTGCACCTCCTTCCGTACAATGCCTCGTATAGAGCCATGCCTATGCTGGACTGATGAGCGTTGTTGTACGAAAACTCGACCAGTGGCAGTAATCTCTCCCAAGGCTCACCACGGTCCAAAATACACAGTCGCAATAGATCCTCCAGTGTACGGTTGGTGCGCTCTGTCTGTCCGTCGGTCTGAGGGTGAAAAGCTGTACTGAATGTCAACCGAGAACCCAGATGGGCCTGGACTGACCTCCATTCCCTGGATGTAAACCGCCCATCCCGATCCGAAACGATAGTCTTGTGCACCCCATGATAACGCACAAACTGCTAAACGAACCTCCATACTAACACACTGACCGGTGTGTCCTTTGCCACTGGAATGAATCTGGCCACCTTTGTTAGCCTGTCCACTATCACCCAGAGCGAGTCATTCCCCGCACGGGATCGAGGTAGCCCATGTATGAAGTCCATGGCAATATCCTCAAACTTCCACTCCGGCACCGGAAGCGGCTGCAGCAAGCCTACCGGGTTCCTACACTCCGCCTTCACGAGCTGGCAGGCCTCGCAATGCGTCACAAAATACGTAATATCTTTCTTCATACCCGGCCAGTACATCGTCCTCTTAAAATCCTTTACCATCTTGGTGATCCCCGGGTGTACAGAATACCGGCTGCAGTGAGCTTCCGTCAAAATGTCCTCCCGGATCCGTCCTCCTGCAGGTATGTAGACTCTGCCCCGGAAACACAGGAGACCATCCCTCAAAGAGTAGTCTCCTGTCGTGCCTTCCTCCAAGGCTCGGAATATCGGCTCAGCTCTTTCATCCAGCATCTGCCTATCTCTGATGCGGTCTCGAATATCATCAGTAGTAACCATCGATCCCAGGTACTCCTTGTATAGCTCCGGGTCATCCTCAGACAGTAGTGAAATCTGCATCTCCTCGAATGATCTAACCAGCTCCAAGGCCATCAACTGCGGGCCTACTCCTATCGTACTCGCTCTCCGGCTCAGAGCATCCGCGACCACGTTCGCCTTCCCCGGGCGGTAGTGCATGGTATACTAGTAGTCCGACAGAAACTCCACCCAGCATCTCTATCTGATGTTTAACTCCTTCTGGGTGTCGACGTACTTCAGATTCTTGTGGTCGGAGAAGATATCGCAATGTACTCCGTAGAGATAGTGTCGCCAGATCTTAAGAGCAAAAATGACTGCCCCCATCTCCAAATCGTGCACGGGGTAGTTCTGATCGTGCTGCTTCAACTGACGGGAGGCATAGGCAATTACGTGCCCATTCTGCATCAGGACATCACCCATCCCCTGATAGGAAGCATCTGTATACACCTGGAATCCCTCCTTCCCTGATGGAAGAGCAAGGATGGGGGCCGAGGTGAGACGATCCTTCAGCTCCTGGAAGGCAGATTCGCATCGTGGCGTCCAAATAAAAGGGGACTCCTTCTTCGTCAGAGACGTAAGAGGGAGGGCAATCTGAGAGAACCCCTTTACGAACTTCCGGTAGTAACCGGCCAGTCCCAAGAAACTTCGAACATCCGAGGCCGACTTTAGCGGTGGCCAATCCCGTACTGCCTGGACCTTCGCCAGATCCACTGCCAGACCTGCTCCACTGATGACATGGCCCAGAAAGGCCACCTCCTTTAGCTAGAACTGGCACTTGCTGTACTTGGCATACATCTCATGCTCACGCAGCTTCTCCAAGGTCAAGGCCAGATGTCTCGCGTGCTCCTCCTCCGTCCTTGAATATATAAGGATGTCGTCAATGAATACGATAACAAAGACGTCCAGATACTCTTCGAACACCCGATTCATCAGGGTCATGAATGCAGAGGGTGCATTCGTGAGCCCGAACGGCATCACTGTAAACTCGTACAAGCCGTATCTGCTGCTGAAGGCCGTCTTCGGGATGTCCTCCTCCCAAATGCGAAGCTGGTAGTACCCTGATCTCAGATCCAGCTTTGAGAACCAATGGGCTCCCTCCAGCTGGTCAAATCGCTCGTCTTTCCTTAGTAAGGGATACGTATTCCGGACTGTCAACCTGTTCAGAGCCCGGTAATCGATGCACAGTCGAAGGGTCCCGTCCTTCTTCTTAACGAACAACACCGGAGCTCCCCATGGTGAAGAGCTAGGCCGAACGAACCCGGCCTCCACTAACTCCTGTAGCTGGCTTCGAAATTCGACCAACTCCTTTGGGGCCATTCGATAGGGAGCTCTAGATACCGGCTTAGCCCCTGGTACGAGCTGAATCTGGAAGTCCTTCTCTCGGTGCGGGGGTAGCCCTGGTAGCTTCTCCGGAAACACGTCGGCGAAGTCCCGCACTACTGGAATATCTGCAATGGAGTCCTTGGCCACGACCGCCTCAAAAAGGACCTGATAAACTTCTTTCCCCTGTAGGTGGGCCTTAACGGCCTGCACAGACGATAGTAAGGTACGGCGTGCTGGTATAATACCTTCGATGACAATGAAGGAGTCGCCGTGCCTCACGGTGATCCTCTTCGCCTCGCAATCGATCTGGTCATGGTTCCAATACAGCCAAGTCATGCCCAGGATCAGGTCATAGTCCGGCATCTTCAGAACCGTCGCTGGTGCCTCAAACGCATTCCCGCCGATCCTCCCTTCCATATTGCAATGAGCAGAGGTCATTATCTCTGATCCATCGGGTAGGCGCACCCTCATCATCTTCCCGGTGAATGGCTCCACACCTGCCAGTCCTTTCACAAAATCCTCCGACACGAACGATTGCGACGCACCAGTGTCGAAGAGGGTGTGAGCGGGCTTGCCGCTAACGAAGACTATGCCTGGGGTAATTAAGTGTCTTAGTATTCTTGTTGCAGGTTTCTTCTCTTAATTTCTAACCAGGTTATGTCTAGAATACTAGTTTATATGAAAAAATTTAAAAGTACTGCCATACCTATGATTACATGCTCCGGGTTCCGGGGCTGTGTCAGGTCTAGAGCATACACCTGCTCCCTCTCTGGCCTGCGGCCTCGATCCTGAAATCCTCGTCCTCGGTCCTGTCCTCGTCCGCCAAACTGTCGGGGAGGTGGAGCGCCCTGCTGTACTGGTGGAGGTGCTCGCCTCACAGGGCAGTTCCTCTTGATATGCCCCGACTGGTTGCACTGATAGCATACCTGTGGCTGCTCTACTGTCCTTGGCATTTCCAGCATCTGTATAGGCTGGGGAGCCAATACCCCCTAGCTCCTCTGCTCCTGCCCAAACTCTTGACGTGGCTGATCCCCGTTCCTTCTCTCTCCAATAACCTGGCCTCAAGGACGGTCTCTACGTCCTCCAATCACTGTATCATCAGCCGGTCTCTTCCGGCTCCTCACTGTAAGCTGATCCGCCTCTCTCTTCTTAGCCATCTCCAGAATCCTGGCCAGACTCCCCTCTGAGACGAAAAGGAGGGCCTGTCTCATGTCATCTTGTAGCCCCTTATAAAACCTCCGGGCATAGCCAGCATCGTCTAACTTGTAGGCGTCCACATAGCAGGCCAGGTGAGTGAACTCCTGATAGTACTCCACCACAGTCCTGTTCCCCTTCCTCAATCGCAGGAACCTATCCTCCAGGTCATCCCTCGCCGACTGAGGTACAAAATGTCCCAAGAGCGCTGCTTTGAACTCCTCCCAAGTAATATCAGCGTAGTCCATCCCCGCAAAGGTGGTGTCCAGTTGAGATTTCCACCACCTCTTTCCGTCTGACTCTAAGCAGGAGACTGCCAGAGCGACTGCCTCCTCAGTAGGGCATCGAATCCCTGCCAGCATCTCGTAAATGGTGTCCAACCATTCCTCCGTACGTACTGCAAACTCCATCCTCTGGTAAGATGGAGGGGAAAGTCCCCGGAAGACAGTCATCCAATTGGCCCCGGGGTTTGGCTGTGGAGCCGGGGCTTGCTGAGCTCTGAAGGCCTCCATGATGGCCGTCAGTGTTTGCCCCATCTCTGTCTGCTGGAACGGAGCTGGAGCCGGCGGAGGCGGGACCACATTTGGAGCCTGGGGTGTCCCCTGCTGCGGTGTAGGGTTCATCACCGGCTACAAGTAAAAATTCCATTTGTTAGAGAGCGAATGAATGGAATTTAAGAAGAGTTAGGATGGACTTTCACATGTGATTTAACCTATGGGCACACCACTGCTTCCACTGCTAGTTTGTCCGCAAACTATGCTCGCCCGGTGGTGGCCCAAGGTTTTTGTGGATTACTTGTCTTTCGATCAAGGTATCCTCTAATACCACTTGTAAGACCCCATTTTTTTTCTTTTTAAACCACCGGGGTCTTAGCCCAAAATTGCCGCTTTGCGGTGGAACCGACTCACAGGATGGCAACCACTACAAAATGACAATTCTGCCGGCCCTTTTCGATCACAAGAGAGAGAAGTAATTATACATAAAATGTAAACAAGTCCACAGAAACATGTAAATAAAAGTGAAATCATATCCAGTCCATCAATAGATAAAAACAGGAAATAGATAAATGGGCTCGAGCCCAGTACATCAAAGTCCTCACTACAAATCACTCATCGCGGAAGCTATAAAACAACTAATCACTCACGGAGCTGGTCGTAGGTGCACCGGTGCTAGACTGTCCCACCTCCATGCGCACCGTACTCCGCTGGTGCTGGTCCCTGGACTACTGGTCCCTGTCTCCCATCCGGAGCTCCTGTAATGTTGTGGTTCGAAAACCATTAGTCATAAAGACTAAGCCTTATCATCCCCTACCCCTCCCACCACGGCTCCTAAGCACCGGGCGGAAAGGAGGAAAGGGAAGCTACAAAAGTGGAGAATAATCAAGCAGGTGATAGGGAAGCTAATCTAGTAGTTATTTAGAATGAAGTAGGTCTAACAATCCTACGGCAGTAAGTAATAAGGAGAATAATTAATAAGTAGCAATTTGTATAAAAAGGCAGCTAGAGAACAGTAAGTAAACAAGCAAGTAAATAAGTATGTAACCTTAACTTATATGAATACTCATACAAACTTATAAGTTAAGGGGTCTTCTACAAGGCTCCCATCGTATAAAAAGTCCCATACCGATTTATACGTTGGGGTGTCGGTTGTATGCAAATATGAGTGTAGTGATATGCTATGCCATGATTCATGCAAGTGCAACTCACGCACACGACTCCGTGCGCACAGACCTTTAGTTCCCCCTGTTCGGGCAGCTAGCTTCACTCCCAGGAACCTCCGTAGTGGCAAACGGAGACAGTGGGTCGGGCCCCCCACTCTTAGGCGGGTATCCACACTACCAGGCCTAGCCCTTCCGTACGCCCCTAGAAGAACACAACCTAGAGTATCCGCGTACTACTGCTGGCTGTACCCACCGGACATTCTTTGGCTAAGTGTCCAACACCGCCGAGTCAACGTACCGATGTCGGTGTGAACAACTATCAGATACCGAAAACCCACCACCTTTATTCTGTACTCGAACCCTCGAGCCCTCGGCCCCCTGGACAGTCCCATCAGTGCAACTACCTTCAGAGCTACCGTCTGAATGGAAACCAAACCAATTATTCTACCTTCCTAGCTAACGAGGTGTGTGTGTGCAACCCTAGTTATACTAGTTACTCTTTTAATTTATTATTCCTATGGTTTACGTTAGCCCAGGACTACCCCCGGCATACCCCGTGAAGGGCTCTCAAGGGGCACTAGGAACCAAGACGGCGGCATTACGACCCGAAGTTCCCTTTCGCAAGGCACTTATTGTTATTGGTTGATCTCCCTTAACCCGATCATCTTTTAGTTATTTTAGATCTAACCCTAGAGTATTAAGACTCTTCCTCTTCTTCCCGGGATGGACGATCTTTCGTCGTTCCCGTATGCCACTTAACCTTAACCAGTCTCACACTCTACTTATCCTGACTTCCCATGATGAACTTAATCTTAGAATGCCCTACCAACCAGTAACTACCAAAATTCCATTTCCCAAGTTCATTATTACTCTAGTTCAGTTTTCGTGGTTTTACTATATGCAGACCATCCTAAGCTATATGAGGTACACAAGGGGAGGTACTCCAAATTGTCTTCCGAATCTCCTATAATATTTACTGGAGGTCTACCATATCATAATTTGTCAAAATACAGAAACTTATAACTTTCCTAATTAATCTGATATTTATTTAATTTTCCCAAAGGATGGGCCACGGGTCATTTTAAACATGAACTACATGATCCTCCTAAGTAATGGCTTCCCAAAAATCATGATCATTAAATAACAGCAAGAAAACCTCAAATACAAATTTTCAGAATTTTACAGAAAGTATTTTGCCTCTAAATAATTTATCCAGTATAATCACGTTAATCCTACATAAAGAAGGAAGTACTGAAATTATTCATCGAAAAATTATAGAATAATTACTAATCATCAGAATGATATAAAAAAGATCTTTGTGCAAAGAATCATAATTTTACCAGCTTGCTAAACACCACTAAATATTTAATCAATATTCAAGGTAAAACATACTTAATGAAGCAAGCCTTAGAATTAAACTTCCAAAAATCCCATAAAAATTCACAGAGATTTAAAATCATAAAAAATGTTTTCTGCTTAAATTTCATCAATTTCCAGAAAGTGTGTATTCCATAATAAATTATCTAAGCAAATCATACAAGCTACTAAATCGTTAATGAAGTATCCAAAATAATGATCTTAAAATTCATAGTAAAATATCCAGAGCTTGTACCATCCCTATAATTCACTCTACCCAAATCGCATCACTTTTCGATATGATTTAGTGTCATTTCCTATCTCTACAAGTTTTGCACCCTAAACTAGGATAAGGTTTTTAGGTATCCCAACAGTCTCCAAATCTACTAAGATTTAATCCAGAGAACTATAATGGCCCTATGGTCCTCTTCACCAAATTTCGAGTCAATCCAAGGTCATTTGACCCCTTGACCTTCACAAGCCACCAAGATCCATCCTTAGGGTTTGGCCTTGGTTCTTGGGGCAAACTTACCCCGATCCACCTCAAACTCTTTGAGGGGGTGCTAGAGAATATTACTAGCCAGTGGTAAAAATCTCGGCCTCTGTTGAGGTGATTTGACCACTCAAATCTCAAAAGTGCACCTTTAACCTAAGACCCCTTATTAGGGCAAAACTTAGGTTTGATCACTTCTAATCCAAACCATCTCCAAATGAGATGAAAAATTATACAGAACCTTATGGTGAACCCAGGGACCACTCACCAAAATTTGGGAGGGTTTTGAAATTATTTAGCCATCTAATTATATTAATCTAGGATTATTGAATTTTCCTAAAAACTATAGAAAAATATTTCCCAAAAATCTTAATTTTTTGGATGGTACCTAGATATAGGTAAGGTTAGGCCACACCCCAAATTTCAAGTCATTGTGATGACTGGATTGGAGTGGGGAATTTTTCTAAGGTCAGGCTACCCTATGGGTAGAACTCACCAAATTGAGTGTCGAGGTCTATCCAGTGGTCCAAAATGCTTGAAACAAATTTTAAAATTCCCTAGACTCCAAGAGGCACAATATTGGTGTTGACCATTTTTAGGTATTTTTCCCAAATTATTTAAAGTGGCAGATATTTTCATTCAGAAATTGTTTTAAAAATAAAATCTAATTTAATGGCACTGTTCATCTTCTTCTACAGCCCGAAACCAGAGCCCTGAAAACTTAATTTCTATAGCTTTTCCAAAGCTATTTCCTGGCCATCCAGCCATCTCCCTGGCTGGCCACCACCACCACCGCCTCTGTTGAGGTGAGAGCTATCGTCAGGCGGCGGCCGTGCCGCCGGAGAGGCGGTTTCCAGCGAACCCGCCACCACGAAATTTTTGGAAAACCATGGAAACGCTCACCCGATCTGGCTCTTTTGAGCCCGATATCTCTCCTAACGATTTCTAAGATCTATCCGCAGAAGAAGAGGGAGGGGAGGACCTTGTTCGCGGGCTGGAGGCGTGCAGAGCGTCAGGAAACCATTGGCGCGGTGGTAGCGTCGCCGGAAATTCTTCAACAGCAAGGGGGAAATCTGAAATAGTTTGATGGAGAGTGTAACCTTTTCCTCTTGCTCTTATGAGTCTTTTATAGATCAGAAAGTGGGGAGGGGAAAGGATGAAACGTTCATGGCCATTAATATTTCCCTTAATGACATTTCGGTTATGGCGAAGGCAGTTGAAACGCTGGAGATGAAGAGGTGTTTGCCAGGTGGCGATTTCCTATTGGACCAACATTTCCTTAATTTATTAAATAATCAGAGTAGGAAACGGCCCATAAATACTCCTGGTGTAACTTCCCATAATCAGGGTTGATTACAATGTCGGTTACCGAAATTTCCAGTCTGGCTGACGTTTCGGCCTTGGTCACGGGCGTGACATATAGGTCACGGGCGTGACAGGCCCGGGTGACCAATTCTGGGATCGATGATCGTCGAACTGAGATCGACGATCGTCGAAGGGTGGTCACGCCCATGGTCACGGGCGTGACAAGCCCGGGTGACCAATTCTGGGTTCGACGACGTCGAACTGAGGTCGACGATCGGCGAAGGGTGGTCACGCCCTAGGTCACGGGCGTGACATGGGGGTCACGGGCGTGACAAGCCCGGGTGACCAATTCTGGGTTTGACGACATCAAACTGAGGTCGACGATCGGCGAAGGGTGGTCACGCCCTAGGTCACGGGCGTGATACATGGGTCACGGGCGTGACAGGCCATGAGGCAAATTTCACGCCCGACGATCGTCTACCTGAGATCGACGATCGTCGAAGGAGTCACGCCCCAGGTCACTGGCGTGACACCTGGGTCACGGGCGTGATATGGTCGGGTTGAAAATTCTGTGCCCGACGATCGTCTCCCTAAGATCGACGCTCGTCTCCCTGAGATCGACGATCGTCAAATGAGTCACGCCCTAGGTCACGGGCGTGACGGGTCGGTCACGGGCGTGACCAACCCGTGACCCGAAATCTTGGTCGATTTATTTCAATTTTTGGGCTTCCTAGGATTCTACCACAACCAACCGACTCCTAGGGGTCTAGTCGGAAATGGGATGTTATACAAGGCACTTCTCCAAAACTCGGCTCCAAAGATCTTACAACACAGATATCTTCAGATATCTCAGTCTCCTCCAAGACCTACATCAAGCACAAAGCCCTACCTAAGAGCAAGCTTGCTCCTACAACTCAGTGATCCAAAGATTACCTACCTTAGACTAAATTAATAGTCCTATAGCTCAGGCTAGGAGGTTAGCCCTATAACTCAGAGAGGATGACTCTCCTACAGCTCAGGAACAAAGACCCTACGTCACATCCCTAGAAGGATCCTACAACTCAGGAACAAAAGACCCTACCACTCAGAGTGAATGACTGTCTTACCTCAGGCAAACTGCCTTACCTCAGATCCACACAGGATCTTATCTCAGATAAAAAAATGATTCTACACTTAGCCTTTATAATAAGTCCTACATCCAGATCCAAAGTATCCTACAGTAAGACTAAGGTTGGTGTTGATTTGACACTAGAGAAATGATCTCTGAGCCTTCTTCTTCCTGAGCTGAGATAAACTCAGCACTAACATCTTCTCAATAACAAGAAAGATGATCTTTAGGAAATTGCTACATGTGCTAGAAGTAACTCAGAAATACAAGTTTTTGAACTTGCTGAAGAAGACAAATGAGTTGACAGTTCTTTATATTCTTCACTCAACTGACCTTGACTGTAGAAATCAGGTAGCTCTACTTCTTCTTTCTTAGAATTTTTTTTCTGAAATTGTTATTCCAGGTGAAAATCGCAACAACTAACTACTTGAACTTTTAGATTTGTGGGTTGAACTTTAGCTTCAAGCTCTGCAATAATGGCAAGAGGAAGTAGATGAAGTTTCGCCTCTTTTCGAAAAGATAAAACCTTAAAAGTTGATTTTCTTCCGCCGATCTAAATCCTTTTTTCTTCTGCCATCCAACGGCTCTTTGCCCCCGATGCAGGCTTGTACGCAAACACGGAAATAATGACAAGCACAAATTTTCTCTCTACGCCCAAATCCTACGTTCGCACAATACTTTCAACGCATTGCACACGTTATTAAATTTTATTAATTTAATGATAACGTACGGATAGCCAAACCGTTTAAAATCGAACAAAGGATATAAACTGATATTCTCTCAGGCTTAAATGACCCACCCGGTCCGATCGAGCGATTGTTGTACCAAAAGAGATCCACCAAAAATTATGATTTCGAAAATGGTAGATCTCTCCCAACAAAAAGAAAATGAGGTTCGTCAATTCTCTCAAAATTAAATAAATCAAGATAGACAACAAAATCGATCGAAGAAAACTCACGACTAATTCAATGCTATCAAGAATCAATGCTAAAGTATTCCACACAAGAAATTATCTAGAGGGAAAATTAAATCACTTGGAGGATGTATAAATTTTCGTTACCCCACTCGGAGATTTATGTTCTCCAAAAACTTGGATCGTTCGTCACCAGATCCACCAGAGTAATGCCGATGGAGAGAAACACGCCCGCCTTCTTCGCTTCACGCCGGATTCGATTCCTCAGGAGCACTTGGAGATGCTTTGGTCGAAAATCCTCAAGAGATGGAGGGGCTGGTCAGTTTTATGTTGGATGGTTGCTGATAGGATTTTGGTTGGTGGAGGAGGGTTGCCGAGAGGTGAGGAGGATTGAGAGGGTGGAGGCTTGGGGGAGGGCCAAACCCTAGAGGGAGAGTGGTGGTTGGCGGTTTGGAGAGGGAGGAGAGGATAGGATGGCGGTTTGTAGAGGGGAGAAATAGAGAGAGGCCGAAGATTCAAAGAGGAGAATTTTCAAGAGTTAGGGTTTCAAATTTTTTTCATCAACTTAATAAAAATATCAATAGCAAGGCCTTATATAGGCTTACAACAATGTTTGGCTACATGAAGCCCCAAATAAAAATAAAAAAGCACACATAAGTTTAAACATAACATGACAAAATAAAAATGCTCTCAAAATAACAAATAAATTCAATTAAATATAAATAGGTTATCTTGCACCGAGGACGGAGATTGTAGCGTCACTCCACAAATTCACGACTGCGCCACTAGTATTTGACTAAAGACGGAGAAAGATCTTCTGTAAGCATGTCGTCACCTTCTTCATCATATTGGGGGTCGCCGTATTCATCAAACCTCCCCCACTCAAAAGTACTCATCACCGATAAGTTGGTCTGAAGGTACCCGCGCTGAAGAGCATCATCCAAAAGAGTCACCTCCGATTCAAGAATCCAAGAGTCATCAGAAGCTGGACGATCACACCATCGAATCAAGTAGCGACAATCATCACCACTTAGAGAGGAGAGCACTTTATGTTTGAGGATCCTGTCAGGCAAAAAGGTGGCCCTTGGTAACCTTGGAAAAGCATTAGTCAAAGAAGGAGAAAAAGTTTCTATATCAACATTCAACGTACCTCCAGTGGAGACCAATGGAGAGAGTGATCCAGGCACAAGCTCACCACCCAACCCATTAGAAAACTCAGTGGACCCAATCAGACAGGCGGATAATTCAAGTTGTGGAGAAACATATGACATTAAATCAGAAACATTAAAATAGGGTAAATCCCCTAATCAGTGGGTAACTCCAAGAGATATGTGTTTTCTCCTAATTTCGTTAAAATTCGAGAAGGTCCAGCTCGCAAATTTGCCAACTTTTTTATAGTGCCCGAAGGTATCCGTTCAGGGACAAGATGCACCAAGACTAATTCCCCAACCTTTAAGTGAGATGATCTCTTATGTAAGTTAGCATGAGATTGATAAAATGCATATTGTGTGGTTAGCGCCTCATTAATGTGCTTATGTAATTTGTGGACATGAGAGGCAAAATATTGTGCAAATTGACTTGACTTAAAAGATGGAGGTAACAGAATCAAGTTAGGTGGCACTAGTGCTTTATATCCGTGCAAAATTTCATTTGGTGATAATCTTATGGACCTATTTTTTGAATTATTATACGCTAACTGAGCATGGGGAAGGATTAGGTACCACGTACTATTGTGGTCACCCACAAGACAACGAAATAAACTACCGAAACTTCAATTTCCCACTTCCGTTTGTCCATCCGTCTGTGGATGGTAGGACGAAGAAAATAATAGTTTGGTGCCCATAATCCTCCACAGGGTCTTCCAAAAATAACTAGTAAATTTCACGTCCTATCAGTTACTATAGTTTTTGGAACGCCCCGATGCCCATAACCTTCCTTAAAGGATAGTTTCGCTACATGTGACGCATCATTGGTCTTATTACACACAATAAAATAGGCCATTTTAGAAAACCGATCTACTATAATTAGAATGGAATCATGACGTCTAAACGTGACAGGTAGGCCTAGAATTAAATCCATACTAACATCTTCCCAAGGAATGGAAGGTCCCGCATAAGTTTTACTACCTTTATCTAAATGACACGCGCGACAACTTCCCATAATTTTATTAAGCGTTGACTTAAGGTCGGGCCAGTGGAACTTATCTTCTACTAACGTAATGGTGTTGTCTCGTCCGAAATGACCACCTAAACCACTACTATGTAATTCCTACACAATGAAATCTCGAAGGGAAGAAAAAGGAATAGAAAGCTTTGAATGCTTAAATTAATAACCGTCCCAAATATTATAAGATTAAATTGTAGTGGGACAGTTGTTTTGCGTGGAATAATAGATTTCCTTGAAATCCGGGCAATTAATTTACTCATCCTTTATCCTATCGAACACAATCACTTTCACCTTTAGCATAGACAACAATAACGAGACACGACTAAGAGCGTCCGCCACACAATTTAAAGGTCCCTTAAGATGTTTTATTATAAATGTGTACTCCTGAAGATAGGAGATCCATTTAGCCTTCCTTGGGCTAACCTTATTTTGGGAATTAATAAACCTCAAAGCCTCATGATCGGATAGGATAACAAACTCCTTAAGGAGTAAATAATGTCGCCAATGCTGTAGGCACCGAATAACCGCATAAAACAACCTTTTATAACTAGAATATTTTAATTTCGGCCCCGCGAGCTTCTCAATAAAGTACCTAATAGGATGACCCTCTTGACTCAATACACGGCCAATACCGACTCCAGACGCATCACAGGACAATTCAAAAACCTTATTAAAATCCAGTAATCATAAAAGAGGAGCTTCGGACATTCGGGATTTAATTGTCTCAAACGCTTTAGCGGTCGATTTGGTCCGCGTGGAATCTCCTTTTTTCATGCACTCCGTGATCGCTGCCTAGATACTACTAAAATCTCGGATAAATCGGCGGTAAAAGTAGCTAGGCCATGAAAACTCCAAACATCCCGTATATTGGTTGGTTCTGGCCAATCCTTAATGGCTAGGACTTTCTTAGGATCAACTTGTATGCCCTCCGAACTCACAATATATCCAAGGAACTCCACAGATGGAACACAGAACGTATATTTTTTAAGATTAACAAATAACTTTTCTTTCGCAACATGGTAAGTACAGTCCTTAAGTCAGTCTCATGATCATTCGTGGCGACGCTAAAGACTAAGATATCATCAAAATATATAACTATGAATTTCCCTATGTAAGGCTTGAACACTAAAGTCTTCAACCTCGAAAATGTACTTGGGACATTAGTGAGACCTTCCCCGAGTGCCAACCACTCATAAAGTGCGTCCTTTGATTTAAATGCCGTCTTCCACTCGTCTCCCTCCCTAATCCTGATTTGATGGTAGCCACTCTTAAGATCTAATTTATAAAAAATTGTGGCTCGGGCTTACATGTCCAATAAGTCGTCCAAATGTGGGATGGGAAACCTGTATTTGATAGTTATTTTATTAATGTCCCTGTAATCTACACACATCCTCCAAGAACCATCGTTATTAAGGACCAATAATGCGGGTACGACACAAGAACTCTTACTATGACGGATGAACCCCTTAGCAAATCCAAAATTATTTTTTGCAATTCAAGGTGTGCATAAGGTTAAGTCATTAATGGGGAAGGTTGGGCAACGAGGAACCCGTAACGAAATAAATCTCGATTTGAATTTCTCGTATGGGGGGGGGGGTAACTCGGGCAGTAAATCATCTGGGCAGACATCCTTAAATTCTTCTAAAAGGGTCTTCAATGCTATAGATATGTTCTCAAAAGAGGAGCTATCTTCTTTGACTTGCAAACATACTAATGCATACATGACACCATCTATAATGGTCCCGCACTCAAACTCCTTCTTACCTGTCAAGCTTAACATTTTTCTCGCTACAGACACAATCCTGTCTTTAGAATAGACCGAAGGATCCTTAGGCAGAGTAGTTTTTAAGATAATGGTCTTGCCATTAAATTTGAACTCATATATGTTGGCTTGCCCTAAATGAGTAACATCATGGCCATAAAGCCATGGGCATCCTAGTAGAACATGACATGTATCCATGGGGATGACGTCACACCAAACCTTTTCAGAGTAAGCCTGATGGTAAGGGGAACTAAACAACGCTTTGAAATCGGGAGGGATGTATTTTTTACCCATGCCACCTTATAGGGGTGAGGGTGCGACTCAGTAGCTTATAACATTCGGGACACCTGATTTTCAGATATCACATTCATACAGCTACCGCTATCAATGATCAACTTACACCACTTCTCTCCACTCTTAAAATTTAACGAAGAAATAATCGTCCTATTCCAGTCATCTAACGCACGTGGAGTAGCCAGAATACACCGCATGACCATCATATTAGCATCATCATCTATATCGCTTGGCACTCCTTCCGACTTGCAATCTTCTCCTGCTCATATATAAGCCCGACCAACTCAAATGAGGAATCTAAAAGGGCTAGGGGCTTGGGCTTGGTAGGACACTCACTAGCGTAATGACCCTGAATTCCACAAGCCAAAAAAGTAGCATTCGTTTTACTGACCCTTCCTACAGGAACACTCTCACCCCAATTGTTTTATAGTATTCCTATCAGTCACGACAACAGAGTTCGAGTAAGCGGACCAGAACTTACCCTTATCCTTATAGGTGGAGGTGGGGGTGGTCCTAAGATGGACTTTCCCTTCTGAAATGAGCGAATATTAGAATTGAAGACATTGTGCTTCTTAATATCCAAGGAGGCATTGAAAGTGGTGTTTAGGTCGGTGTGGCCATAACACAAAAGCTAACCCTGAATGTCGGGGTTTAACCCCTTACGGAACCTAAAGAGGCTGATCTCTATCATCTCTCTAACATCACACCCGACCATCATGTCCTTGAGAAGGCTCATGTACTCAGAGACCGACCTATTCCTTTGTTTAAGGATAGCTAAATAATCAAACATGTGCGTTTGATGATACGTAGGGACGTACTAGTCTGTCAGCATGGCCTTCATGCCTGCCCAACTAATGGGTGGTAAGCCGTTCATGGCACCAAGACGACATTCCTCAGTCAACCAGAAAATCTTGTCTCTACCTAATAGTTTCATCCTAGTAACTCATACCTTATCAACGTCAGTCAGCTTATACCATTCGAAGTAGTACTCTATCTGCATAACCCAGTCTAAGAAGACTTTGGGTTCACCCAATCCATCGTATGATGTGGGTTTGACTCAGATCTCCCTAATAATATCAAACTCAAAAGGTGCCTGGTTATTGTGAAACGGTGCACGCGATTCATGATCATTATTATTGTTATTGTTATGGTTATTCCCTTCATCACGTGGGTTGGAGGCTTGATTATGGGGAGCCGCTTGATTTAATCTAAATTCATGTAGCATCTCCTTAATCTCCGTCAATTGATCGGTGAACTCCTGGCAGTGTTCATCAATCACTGCGGGAACGTTACCCGCATCTCGCTCGTCCTCCATATGGGAGGTAGACTTTGAATAATTCGTGCCTAATCTATTGCGCATGCAAACAAAATAGTGGTTTTGAACTAAGGAAAATACAGTAGATGGAATTGTTTCCGCTTAATAACTAGGGTAGAAAATTTTTTTTGGATTTTCTTACTGAAAATAATTAAGAGATTATTAAAAAAAAATTGATTTGTTTGCAGAAAAATAAATATTTTAGGCCACTATTGGAAGACCACAACAGAAGTTTTTTTGTAAATTTAACAAATAAACGTGCAAGACAAGTGCGTGTTAACGTCCTAAGAAAAAGGGGGAGGGTGACAATTAGGAAATTGACACAAACCTCCCTCTGATACCAAATTGATGCAGCCTTCTACACGGACACGAAAATAATGACAAACACGAATTTTCTCACTACGCCCAAATCGTATGTTCGCACAATACGAGAAGTCTGTTTGTTCTCGAGAAGTGAAGTTTGTTTCGAGAAGTGAAGTTAGTTCTCGAGAAGTCATTATATAGTTCTCGAGTAATAGAAGGTATTTCTCGAGAAGCCAGAAATTATTTCCCGTAGACTTGTTCTTGAGAACCATACGTCCTATTCTCGAGAAATAGATACTTAATCTCGAGTAGTCTACTACTCAGTCGAGAAATGCAGTAAATTTTTCTAAATTTTCTTTAAGTCTAGACGGAAATGTTTTTCAAATCTAATCTCGATTCTTATTGGTCCACGTGTGCCATCAATTATGATTATGACCGTTAGGTTTGTCCTATAAAAAGGTCTTATCAAATTTGACTAACCCTAACACACGAAATCAAGAATTCTGAATCATTCTATTCATTCTAAATCGGGAAAGCTGCCGCTCTTCATCGACATTCTCGCCGCTGCTCTTCTCTGATTCATGTGATTAAGAGCAAGAAGAGATCAACAGATCAAGGCGTTCAATTTCTATAGATCCATCTCTTGATCGTGCTAATCCCAATTTTTCAGATCCCGAGATTTTGTCTTATCTTCTTCGATCCATTTCTGATAAACCTTTAAAGTTGAAGAAAGAAGAAAGGCTGAAGATTCAGATCTTAGACTATTTTGTTTGTATATTTTTATTTACAACATCTTTAATCTTATTGGAGATTTTGTCTCTGAGTTTTGTAGGAAGTTTTTTTTCTTCCGAGTGTAGATTCCATTTTGAAGATTGAGTTGTAGGGGTGTTCCTCCGAGTTGTAGGATTGGTTTTCAATCCGACATAATATTGAAGTAGCCGAGTCTAGTGTATTGCTAGATCAGTGAGGTGGAGAGTGCACGTACCCATGGTTGGGGAACCACTATAAATCTACTGTTCTCTGTGGCTTGTTTGTTTATTTTCTGCGCTGTGCTCTTTGAAGTTTTTATTCCGCAAAAAGACGTAGAACTCACCTATTCACCTCCCTCTTAGTGATTTAGGTAGACAACTAAAAACATCTATTAGTATCAGAGGGAGGTTGTTCATCAAAAAGGTTAACACCTTGAACAGATCTCCTCCTAGTTGTCTTTAGAGGATACAAGCATGTATAGAGTCAAGGATTTTGATAAGCTTCCTTTATGCACAAAGAATAATTTTGCCATGTGGAAAGAGTGAATAAAGTTCTTCATGGAAGCTGTAGATCCAAGGATCTTTTGATAGTGGAATAAGGACCCCATGTTCCAATGATAGCCTCCAACATTGACCCAACAAAGCAAGTTCCAAAGAAGCTCATGGATCTTGACAAAGATGAGATTGCACTTATCTCTTTAAACAAGAAAGCCAAGAATATAATCGCAAGTGCAGTTGATGATTCTATGTTGTAGAATCTGATTCACTACCAATTCGCCAAGGAACTATGGTAGTCTCTTATCGCCTTGATGGAAGGTACCAAATAGGTAAAGGATGATAGAAGATCCCTTTTGAATCAAAACTATGAAGCATTTAGACAAGGTCCCAAGGACTCTATTGCTGATACATTTGACAGTTTCTTCAAGTTTGTCAATGGGCTAAGAGTCAATGGCCGGGTCTTCACTAATGGAGAACTGAATGACAAGTTTTTGAGATCCCTGAATAAGGAATGAGACAATAAAGTCTGTGCAATCCGGGAGTTTTGTAAGTTGGCAGAGACTGACCCTCAGAATCTCTTTGGAAAGCTAATGTCATATGAACTGCAAATAAACTCAACAAAAGCTGAAGAAGAGAAAAGCCAGTCTTCATCTAAGGAAAAGTCTGTCGCTCTAAAGGCAATCATCTCAAGGAAGTCAAAAGCTGCATCTCCTGCTCCTGCACAGAAAGAGAGTTATGAAGAATCTTTAGAGTCAAGTACCTCGGGCTCAGAGCTATCTGAAGGAGAGTTTTCTCTTCTCTAAAGGCAGTTGAAGAAGTTCTTGAACAAGAAGAAATAGTGGAGGGGCAAAGATGCCTCGTTCAGAAGATCAAGTCATGATGGTGATCATCACAAGAAAGGCTCAAGTAGCCAAGACAGGTATCACTGTAAACAGAACAAACATATTTCTTCTGACATTGTTTGTTATTGTTGCAATAAGCTAGGACACATCATAGTCTATTGCCCTCACAAGAAGAAGTAAGGTGGAAGAAGAGAAGAGAAGAAGTTTTCTTATAATAAGAAGAAGACTGAAAGAAGCCTTGTGGACAAGAAGGCCAAGACCCTCAGTGACACAGACTCATCTGAGTCAGTGATGATGAGGAAACCTAATTATGGCTCATGGAACATACATATGAAGAACAAGAACCCCAGTTCACTAGGAAGGTAAATTCTCATACCCCTCTCTCAGAATAAGATGCTTCTGACCATGATCATGAGGACTGTTCGTCTGATGATGAATCTGAACTCATTAATCAATACCAAGAGTTGATTAAGTCTTATGACAAATATCATAGAGTCGCAAGAACTCAAGCCAAGGAGATTAAATCTCTTAAGGCTGAGGAGAGCACTCTTGAAAATGGAGGATAAGATCAGTCTAACTCTAGAGGGGGGGTGAATATAGTTTGTTAAAATAATTTTTCAAAATAAAACTTTGCAGAGGAAGAGTTAAGTTAATATACTATGTGTATTGTGATGCAGCAATAAAATAGAAGTAATAATAAAAAGAAAATAAAAGATCCATAGCACACAATAAAGAATACACACAAGCAACCAAACACAAGAAGCTATAGTGGTTCCCCAATACACCTGGGTACATCCACTCTTCTACCACCCTTGGTAGGAATCCACTCAGGATGAGTTAATCAGGTGTCCTGACACCAATGAGCTTTTGATAAGGTGCTCAAAAACCAAATCTAGATTTTTTGATAAGGTGTCTTGCTACCACTGATTTTTGACAAGGCTCTCAGAACCAAATTCGGAACTTTTGAAGGGAGTTTTGATAACCCTTTTACAACAGGAAAAGAAATTGGAAGAGGTGGAGTTGTCTTCTTTGTCTCAATCACTGAGAGAAGACTTAGTGGATTGATTGTGTTGTTAAAGCTCCCCCTGAGATGTAGATGGTTCAGGAGTGAGAGCTTTGCTAGGGTGATAGGCCTTCAGGAGCTTTAAATCTGCAGCAGAAGATGATTTCAGCAGAGGCTGAAATATGAATTGTCTGGAGTCTTTGATGTTGAAGCTATGAACACTTTTCAGTATGCTAATTTTCAATAAAACTCTTCAGGATTGATCACTTGATTTTTCACTGAGTTGATCTCTCTATCTGTGTATGTCTGTATTGAGAGTTTGTGTGTATTCAGTGGTTGTATGTCTCTTGATCTGCTGTTGGATATTTTATTCTCTGATGATCCTCTGTCCAAGATAGCCGTTAGTAGTCATAAATGTCTTCCATAACTATTTTGTCTTCTAGAGGAAAGTACAATAAACATTCTCTGAGAAATCCCCTGAAACTTGCTCTAGAATAAAAGAAAACGACTAACAAATCTCTTGAAATAAATGCTGAGAGAATTTGAAAAACATTCCAAAAGCTGACTAAATTTGAATCCTTAAAGTCGTCGATCTCTCAGAAAAACGTCGATCTGAGCTCTACGATCATTGAACTGAGCTCAGAGATTGGATTGAACATCAGACAGAAAACATCGAACTGAGCTCGAAGATTTTCGACCTGAGCTCAGCGACCTGAAGAATAAGCTGAAGGCAGATCGTCAATCTGAGCTAGAAGATCGTCGACCGGAGGTCGACGACTTAGCAGAGTTGAGCTCAGAGATCGTCGAACGGAGTTCGACGTTTTGTCGACCTAAGCTCGACGATAATTGTCTTTGTCTCAGCTCTAATTCTTGATCCTTGAATGGTCCTGGGGGCAGCTTCAAACCTAAGTTCTAAGACCTAGACTCATTCTAACTTGACCTTTTCAACTATACATCTAGGTCAAACTGATTTCCTAAAAACATAGTGATCCTTGCCCAAATTAGTAATAGGGTGTTCCAACAACTCTGAAGGAGGAAGTCGCAAAGATGGACTCACTCAGAGAAGAAGCCCATTTAGAAATCTAAGTATACCAAAAGGCTCTTGAGCACCTAAACCTAAAAGAGAAAATCATCAAGGAGGTTGGAAAAATAACTTGTCGCTGAAAAGAAAGTTGTTGAAAGTTTCTCCAAGCCCTAGACGGTCCTTCCACTTGTTGTTGAGTTCTCTACTCTTGCTAAAGGACTGGCTTAGGCTATATGGCTGCCCCTAGTAAATCTTCTAGGAGAAATAAAGCCCAAAGGATAAATAAGGCTACCAAGAAGGCTCTAGCCAAAGATAAGGGAAAAACTCCTCAATACCAAACTTTGTTTAAAAAGGTTATCCTTCCAACAAACGCATTTGATCTTGACTCATCCTACGGTCACTTTATCAGGCCTACTTATGTAGAGCCCATGTCTTGGTACCAAGAATGGACTCATCCCCGGAACTTTGGTGAGAGTGTCATTAAGGCACCTTATGAGGAGGTCACTCTTCAAGGCTACGACCCTTATAGTCATGGTCATAACATCAAGAAAGCTCCAAAAGTTGAACCCTTTGTGGAAAAGCCTCTCAAGGGGAAGAAGTCATGTGAGTGCTACCACCATGAAGCTTCTACCTCCAATTCTATTGCCCCTGCTACACCACACTCTCAAAAGGTCAAGCAGAAGGACTTTAGGCAAAGATACAACAGGTGTGATTGTTAGTGTTGTGGAAAAAATTGTCACTTTGACATAGATTGTTGGTTTAACCCCAGATATTATGAAACTCCTCAAGTTAATAATGTGAGAAAGACCACTCATAATGTTAACATACAAAGGGGGAGTATGCTAACTATAGACCAAGGATCCAAAAAAGTTTGGGTTCCTAAGGCAACTTGATTCTATTTTTGCAAGAATGTCCAAAGGCCACCAAAAATCCTATCTAGTATTTGGACAGTGGATGCTCTCGGCATATGACCGGTACTAGAAGCCTAGTCCAGAATAATTCTCTAGTCATGAACGGGTCAAAGGTCATCTTTGGATGTTCTGACAGAGGGATTACAAAAGGCTATAGTATGATTACTAATGTTAGTGTATCCCTCTCAGATGTGGCTTATGTTGAAGGATTGGAACACAATCTTATAAGTATAAGCCAGCTCTACGACAAATGATACATAATAGAATTTCATGCAGACAAGTGTTTTATAAAATCGGTCGATAACTTAGAGACATTCTATCAAGCACTCGTAGTAGAAATATATTTTGTTTAAATTTTATTTGCATAGACTCTTTTACGCCAGTGTTCTTTTTGGAAAAAAATAATGCGGCTCTTGATGACCAATGGCACAAGAGAATAACATATATAAATTATAAAACTTATAATAAATTATTTTCTCTTAATTTAGTACATGGTGCACCCAACATTAAGTGCATTAAAGATAGACCTTGTCACGCATGTGTAAAAGATAAGAAAACAAGGTCTACCTTTAAAAGCATTAGTGGCAAAGATTCTAATAGGTGTTTACACCTACTTCATATGGACTTGTTCGGTCCACTGCAAATTAGAAGTTTGGGAGGTAAGGATTATACATTGGTTATTGTTGATGATTACTCTCTCTTTGCGTGGCTATTCTTTCTAAAACACAAGTAAGATACCTTTGATATCTTCACTAATTTTGTCAAGCAAGTTTAGAATGAATACAGCTGCTCCGTTATAAAAATAAGAAGTGATAATGGAACAGAGTTCAAGTCTGGGGCCATGATAGAATTTTGTTAAAGTCTTGGTATCTTTCATGAGTTTTCCTCTCTTCGTACTCCTCAACAGAACGGAGTTGCTGAGAGAAGGAATAAAACACTCATAGAGGCTTACAGAACCATGTTGAGTGATGCCTGACTACTAGAATATTTCTGGGCTGAAGCCGTCAACACTGCTTGTCATGTGCAAAATCGAGCACTCATAAATAAGAACCATAATAAGACACCTTACAAACTAATAAAGGGCAGGAAAACGTCTATTTCATATTTTAAAATCTTTGTTAGTAAATGCTTCATACTTAATAATGAGAAGTATCACACGTCTAAATTTAGTGAAAAAAAGTTTTGAAGGTATTTTCGTAGGTTATAGTATCCATAGTAAGGCATATAGGAATTTCCACAAAAAAAACCCTGGTTGTAGAAGAATCCATTAATGTTGTATTTGATGAGACAAACATGCTGCAAGGTAGATCTTCTAGTGTGTTTATTGAAGATGCAGGTTCAAGACTGAAGGAATTAAGCTTGGATGAGCCGACAAAAGAAAAAAGCTCAAAAGTTCATCAAGATCACCACTCCAACCCCAATTGGAGAGGATGATTACCATGATGAGGAGTTCATTAGAGCTGATGAAGTCACTCTAGTGATAGAGGAAGCTCTAGATGTAAGAACCCTAGAGCTCAGACACTTGAAGGATCTCCCAATTAATCAAATCATAGGAGATCCCCAGGATTGTGTCAGAACTCATAGAGGTACAACTAATTTGTAATGGAATCGTCGCCAAGGGATACAGACAAGAAGAAGGAATCGACTTCGATCAGACGCATGCTCCAGTAGAAAAGCTGGAGGCAATCAGGTCTTTCCTAGCATATACAACACTTAAGTGCTTCACTATCTATCTGATGGACGTGAAGTCGCCCTTCCTTAATGGTGACATAAAGGAAGAGGTGTATATGGAATAACCTCCAAGTTTCGTTTATTATAACCATCCTGAGCATGTTTATCTTTTATTTAAAGCTCTATATGGTTGAAATAAGCTCCTCGAGCTTGGTATGAGACGCTGTCTAGCATTCTTCTTTAGAACAAGTTCATAAGAGGAAAAATAGATAAGATAATATTTCTTAAGGAAATAAAAAGAAAGATTTTGCTAGTGCAAATCTATGTCGATGATATCGTATTTGTATCTACTGACGACAACCTTTGCAAAAAGTTTTCCAAACTTATGCATGAAAAGTTTGAAATAAGCTGTATGAGAGAGCTAAAGTATTTCTTAAGACTTCAAGTGATGCAATCTGAAGATGGAATTTTCATCTATCACACGAAATTCACCAAGGAGTTAATTAAGAAATTCGGAATGGAGAACGCAACCTCTATGAGGACTCCAATGGGTTCAACTATGTATATAGACAAGGATGAGAAAGGGAAATCTTTTGATGAAACCAAGTATAGAAGCATACTTGGATCCTTGCTCTATCTTGCTGTGAGCAGTCTAGACAACATGTTTTCAACATGTGTGCGTGCTAGATTTCAAGTGAACTCTAAGGAATCTCACTACACTGCTTCAAAGTAGATTTTGAGATACCTTAAAGGTACACCAAATCTTGTCTTATAGTACCCAAAAAGTAATGGTACAGAACTAATTGGTTTTTCGGATACAGATTTTGCAGGAAGCAAAGATGATAGGGAAAGTACTTCCGGGACTTATCAATTCCAAGGAAGAAGGCTTATCTCCTGGAGCAACAAGAAGCAGAATTGTGTCTTAATTTCAATAACCGAGTCAGTGTATATCTCTGCAGGCAGTTGTTGTGCACAACTGTTATGGATAAAGAACCAGTTTGAAGACTATAACATGAAGTTCAACAACATTCCATTGTTTTACGACTCCTCCAGTGCAATTGCAATCACCAACAACCCAGTCTCTCATAGAAGGACAAAGCATATAGAGCTGAGGTACCACTTTATCATGGAGCATGTAGATCATGGAGACATCAACCTCCAGTATATTCCAACTAACAAGCAGGTTGCATACATTTTCACGAAGCCATTGGACAAGGTCAAGTTCTCGTTCTTCAAAACAGAACTTGACATGCTCAACAAAGAAGATTGAAGAGAAAGGTCTCACAGCAGAGTTAAAGAATCGGGCTACTTCAAAAATTCAAGATTTTTTTTTCTATGGACTTCATTTCTCGAGAAGATAGTCTTTACTTGAGTACTATAAACTTCTATTCGAGAAAGAAAGTTGACTTCCGAGAATTACATCTCGAGTACTAGACTATACTTCTCAAGTACTATAGATTACCTTCTCGAGTACTAAATTGATTCTCGAGAACTTCAGAACTTCTTCTCGAGTAATACAATTGACTACTCGAGAACTTCTTATCTTCTCTCGAGAAATGGCCTACCATTCGAGAAGTCTGGTGCCAATTTTATTCCTGAAGTTCATTTTTTTGATATTCGCACACGGACTCTACTACCGCCATATTTTCAGGTATGTTTTTTTTACTGTCATGATTTATGACTTATATAAATAGATTAAAGTCCGGAAAATCAAAAATCAAAAATTTCAAAACCCTTCTCTCGAGAAAAACTCTTCGCCTTCTCTGTCACCATCACCCTCTTGCCACCACTTCAGAATTTCTCTCAGTAAAAGGATTTCCATTCATCTCTCTCGATCATGGCCCCTCCGTCGAAGATTGAAATCAGCAGTGAACTTAATTTTACTGTATTCACCTACCTGCCAGATGATTTCCACAACCTTCTACTATTATTGGAAGCCGTTGGACTCTCATTTGTTTTGGGGCAGCCGTTTAAAATCTTACTTTCGGATGTTGAGGAATTTTTCCCAAATGCCAAATTTAAGAGGAATAGTAAAACTCTTAAGTCCAAAGTTCATGGAATCAAGGTCAAGCTATCTACTCCTATTGTCTCCATGCTTATTCAGTTGCCGATTATTGATGAAGAAGATAACCTAAATAAGGCAGATTATGATCGTGCCTTCAGTTTATGTGGTATACCTGCTGATGCTTGCACCATTCGCCGCACCAATCAAAATGCAGAGAGCAAACTGCTTGTAGATATACTTAGAAAAGTTCTTCTGTGCAGAACAAGTTCAATCAGTTTCATTACCAATGATTTCTTTGATATGATGACATTCGTTATTTGCATAAAGAAGATTCAGTGGGGAATGATGATTTTCGATAAAATCAAGGAAAGCATTAAGGCACCAAACTATGGCAGAATAATTTCTCTTATCCTTCATGAACACATGCCAGACGCATTTGATCTTTCTAAAGGTACTACTCTACCTCATATGAAGAAAGTTTCAATTTCCTCCATTCAATGAAGGGAGCTCAAGCTCCAAAACTCTGGTCAAGTTACAAAAGCCCATGAACCCCATTAGAATGAGGACAGGACCCCATCTTCCCCTCTATATAAAGTCACTGGCACTTTAGGTGCAGCTGCTGAGGGGGAGCCTGCTCAATCAGTCCTAGAGGCAAGCCACTCTACTCTTCCTCCAGATGTTCCTTCAGATGTTGTTGCTAAGAACACTCCTACACTCCTAGTTGACTCAAGTCTTCTATATGTTTATCTTCCTACTGAAGACATCCTTTCTGATGCACAAGTCCAAGAACAAGTTCTTACTACAGAGGATGATATCAATAGAATGATTGATGAACTCACTTCCACAAAACCTCCTTTCCCTCTACATGCAAAGAAATATTCTCCTCTAGAACCATATCCATCAGACCATAATTCTGAACCAGAATCCCCTCACCCTCAGTCTCCTGTTGTAGATGTACATGAAGAAGAAACATTTTTTATTTCTGATGAAAAATAAGATACTCTTGAACCAGTTGAAGCTCCCCTCAAGAGACTGAACTTCTCCCTTCCTACTATCCTTGGTGAGGAAGGAGATGTCTTCATTCATACCACCAAAGCCCAGATCTCGGTTATTATAGAAGAAATACCTCTCTAGTCAGCTCCATTAGTAACTCCTCCTCCTCCACCTCCTCAAGCTGAAGCACATTCTACAGATACCATTCTAGGCAAAATTGAGTTAATGTTAGCATAGCAGAAAACTTCTTTTGACAATTCTCTTAAAGTTGTAAATGAAAAAGTCACTGATCTTGAAAAATAGATGCGAAGAGGATTTGCTGAAATCCAGCACAATACTGATGAACTTTAACACCTGTTCAAAATAGGAGGGAAAGTTCTAGATCACATCATAACCAACATTGGTCTTGAGATGGATCAATCAGTAACTCTAGCAAACAATCAAATTCAATTGGAAAATAATGCTGATAGTCATAATTTCAAAACATGTGAAGAGGTTGGAAAATTCAAAGAGGAAGTCATAGACACCCTATCCATAGAAGTCAGAAAAGGGGAGAGCTTAGTAAAGGAATATGTAGAAAATTCTGATGCAAGAAAGCAGATAGAATTGGAAGGAAAGCTGAAATAAATACATGCTGATGTTAAGAATCAAATTGATGGTGTCAAATTCCATACTTATGATATAGCTGTTTGGATGCACAACCAAATATTTCCTGATTTTCAAGTTAATCCAAATCTTATTACACATCATCTGAATCCAATTGCTCAGCATCCTCCTGTCCAGAACCCATCATTCTCTCCAAGACCTGAAGTTTTTGATGCTCCTCCTCTAGAAAGCTATGCTCATGTATGGGAATCTAAACAAACTGATATGCCTTCTCAACCACCTCTTAATGTGCAAATCCTTAAGATAAGAAAGTATGGTGATGGTGCCTCTACTAGCAGGACCACTCCTAATCCTGAAGCAGAAAGAAGGAAAGCCCAAGAGATTGCTGAAATATGGAGCCCAACTTCAAAATCCCTAATCCTTGAGACTCTTAAACTTGTTGTTCATTATAATGAGAATAGGAATGATCATTATAGCTCATATGAATGGGATTTATTTGAGAAATCTTTAACTAAGAGAAGTTTATATGACAGAGAGTATGGAAAGAACAATCCTAAAGCTCCTCCTAAGCCTTCTAAATATTATCCTAAACCTTTCAGTTATCAGAAGAGGCCACAAGAGAAAAGGAGAAGCAGCAACAACAACAAAGCAAGCAGTGATAGAAGAAAATCAAAAGTTTCCTTATAAGATTTTGTGAAATTTGATTTTTCCTTGGACATTATATATAAATATAAATCCTTTAATTCTGAGGATCTAATTTTTCATTGCATAACATTTCTCTTTATTACTTTGTTTACAGGTCATTTTATTTATTTATCTTGATGTAATTCACCTTAGTGTAGAAGGTTCTGACTTCTATAAATAGGCGGAGATTTTTGGGTATTGTATCCACAAAACCTAGATTTGTATGAAGTTAACCTTAAACTAAGATGAATTAAGTTTGTATTTGATGCTATTTTCAAGTCTAGTGCTTGCCGGTAATAATTTCCAAGTATGTACCAATGTAAGTCAACAATGAGTCACCAAACACCGGACCATAAAATATAATCCCTCATTGTATGATCCATGGTGTTGACTCATGTGTTACCTCTCTATTGGGACACACTTCTTTTTCAAGTACTAAAGTTATTGGAGAAAGAATTGTTGATGTATACCTTGAAGAAAAATTCATTTTATGAAGTAAGAATTTTTTATAAATCCACTACTCGAGAAGTACATCTTTTACTCGAGTAGTGCTGAAATGATTTCTCGAGTTAAGCTCTGTATAGTTTTCGAGTAGCAGAAGATATTCTCGAGAAGGCCTTGTTTAGTACTCGAGAAAGTCATGCAGTACTCGAGTACTACTAACCTTCCTCTCGAGTTATCTCAAAAGTCATTTTAAACATTTTCTAACTGTTGTACTCGAGTAACATAAGCCATTACTCGAGAAGGCCAAGCCTCTTCTCGAGAAAGAAGAAGACCAGTACTCGAGTAATCAGAAGATAGGTTTCGAGAAGTCTACTTGTTCTCGAGAAGTGAAGTTTGTTCTCGAGAAGTGAAGTTAGTTCTCGAGAAGTCATTATATAGTTCTCGAGTAATAGAAGTTATTTCTCAAGAAGCCAGAAATCATTTCCCTTGGACTTGTTCTCGAGAACCATACATCCTCTTCTCGAGAAACCAAAACTTGTTCTTGAGTAGTCCATTACTCACTCGAGAAATGCAGTAAATTTTCTTGAATTTTCGTTAAGTCCAGAAGAAAATGTTTTTCAATTCGTATCTCGATTCTTATTGGTCCATGTGTGCAGTCAATTATGATTATGATAGTTAGGTGTGTCCTATAAAAGTTCTTATCAAATTCGACTAACCCTAACACACAAAATCAAGAATTCTGAATCGTTCTATTTATTCTAAATTGGGAAAGCCGCCGCTCTTCATCAACATTCTCGCTACTGCTCTTCTCTGATTCAAGCGATTTAGAGCAAGAAGAGATCAACATATTAAGGCATTCAATTTCTACAGATCCATCTCTTGATCGTGCTAATCCCAAGTTTTTAGATCTAGAGATTTCAGCTTGTCTTCTTCGATCCATTTCTAACAAAGATTCAAAGTTCAAGAAAGAAGAAAGGCTGAAGATTCAAATCTGAGACAATTTTGTTTGTATATTTTTGTTTACAACATCTTTAATCTTGTAGGAGATTTTGTCTCCGAGTTTTGTAGGAAGTTCTTTTTCTTCCGAGTGTAGATCTCGTTTTGAGGATTTAGTTGTAGGGGCATTGCTTCAAGTTGTAGGATTGGTTTTCAATCCAAGATAATAGTGAAGTAGTCGAGTCTAGCATGTTGTTAGATCGGTGAGGTGGAAAGTGGATTTAGTTGTAGGGGCATTACTTCAAGTTGAAGGATTGGTTTTCAATCCAAGATAATAGTGAAGTAGTCGAGTCTAGAATGTTGTTAGATCGGTGAGGTGGAAAGTGGATTTACCCAAGGTTGGGGAACCACTATAAATCTTGTCTTTTCTGTGGCTTGTTCTTTTATTTTTTGCGCTCAGCTCTTTGAAGTTTTTATTCTATAAAAAGACACAGACCTCACCAATTCACCCCCTCTAGGTGATTTAGGTAGACAACTTAAAACATCAGTAGATCTCTCCAAAAAAAAAAAAACAAGGTTCGCCAATCCTCTTGAAATTAAATAAATCAAGATAGACTACAAAATCGATTGAACAAAACCCACGACTTATTCAATGTTATTAAGAATCAACATTAAAGTAATCTACCACAGAAATTATCTAGAGGGAAAATAAAATCAGTCAGAGGAAGTAGAAATTTTTGTTACCCCACTCGAAGATTTATATTCTCTAAAAACTTGAATCATTCATCGCCGGATCCACCAGAGTCGTGAAGATGGAGAGAAACATGTCCACCTTCTTCGTTTCACGCCGGATTTGATTCCTCTAGAGCACTTGGAGATGCTTTGGTCGAAAATCCTTAAGAGATGAGGGGTTGGTCGGTTTTTTGTCGGAAGTTGGCTGATCGGTTTTTGAATGGTGGAGGAGGGTGGCCGAGAGGTGAGGAGGATTGAGAGGTTGACAGCTTGGGGGAGGGCCAAACCCTAGAGGGAGAGTGGTGGCCGGTGGTTTGGAGAGGGAGGAGAGGAGAGGCCGACAATTTGTAGAGGGAAGAAATAGAGAGAGGCCAAAACTTCAAAGAGGAGGGGGAGGAGAATTCTCAAGAGTTAGGGTTTCAATTTCTTTTCATCAAATTAATAAAAATATCAATAACAAGGCCTTATATAAACTTACAATAATGTTTGGCTACATGCAGCCCCAAAATAAAATAAAACAACACACATATGTTTAAACATAACGTGACAAGATAAAAATGCTCTCAAAATAATAAATAAATTCAAAAAAAAATTAATAGGTTGTATTGCACCGAGCGCGGAGATTGTAGCATCGCTCCACAAGGTCACCACTATGCCGCAAGTCTATGACTAGGGATAGAGAAAGATCTTACGTAAGCATGTTGTCGCCTTCTTCATCATGTTGGGGGTCGTCGTCTCCATCAGACCCATGGGCCCAGCTGATGCAACTTTTCTTTTTTATAGAAAAAGTCATACAGTAGGCCTGCGGCGCCATTTGTAGTGTATTGTAGACTTCCCGTAACAATTTGAACTTTGCTTACATTTGCTGACGTAAGCATATATTGACTTAGCCAAATTCACAGTTTCATTCCAGGCATTGAGCGCGTTGAGTGAATAGCCTTCACTCAACGCAAAAACCCTTTGCCAGATAATCTGCATTGTTAGGCATTGAGTGTGTTGTGTGAACCTTCATCACTCAATGCATTTGGACTTAGCTAATTACCTTTGCACCTTTAGGCGATGAGTGCGTGGAGTGAACAACCTTCACTCAACGCTTTTGTCCTTAGACAAACTTTCTGCTGATTGGCGTTAAGTGCGTTGAGTGGGCCTTCATCACTCAATGCTTTTGTACTTAATCGCTTCTATCTCTATAAATGTGTTGAGTGAGACTTCATCACTCAACCCTTCTGTACTTTGTCTGTCTTCTTGATGAGGCATTGAGTGAACTGCCTTCATTCAACGCTTCTGTACTTAACTGATTTTCTTGATGAACTTGCGTTGAGTGAGCTGTCCTCACTAAACGCATCTAGACTTATACAGATTTTCCTGTCTATATATTCTTAAGCTTTGACTAAACATTATCCTGTTGAATCTTTATTCTTTGGGCATTGACTGAGCTGTCCTCACTCAACGCTTCTATACTTAGCCAGAATTCTTGACAAATTTTTCAAATGCTTTGATTTCTTGAGCTTGACAATGCTTCTTTCTTTAGGCATTGAGTGAGCTGTCCTCACTCAACGCTTCTAGACTTAGTCAGATTTCTTCCTTGCCAATGCTGAAGCTTTGACAAACTGAGCTTTACTCGAAGCCTCATGTTATATGGCGTTGAGTGATCTGCCTTCACTCAATGCCCGTGGACTTAGCCATAAATCTGCTTTGCAAACAATTGGGCTTTGACTGTCCATGCTTTACTCAGCACTTGTTGGCATCTAGCGTTGAGTGAACTGGCTTCACTTAATGCCTATGAACTTAGAAAATTTTCTATCTTTCCAGCATCCTTCCTTGACATCTAGCATTCATTGAGTGGGCTTCTCTCAACGCCTGTGGACTTAGACAAATTTCTATCTCCCCACTTTTCTTCCTTGTAACCACCTGTCACAATCACTTGGACAACCTGTCTAAACTTGTTCCAAGGAACATCCTCCACATATTGAACTTGAACATACATCAAATATAATTATACTCTTAGTATTGATTGTGATGCCTATTCAAATCTAGGGAACATTGAGGGAAATATTCCCAACACAACTCTCTTTACTCTTGGGTGATCAATTCAAAATATGAGTCTCTCGGCTGGCTAAAAATGAAAACCTAAGTGGGGACTATATATCAATAATATAATCTCACTATGCTTAAATCAAGAGTAAATCGAAGGTCAATACTTTAAAAGATAATGAATGTTAAAACATCATAACTTGATCAACTCATCCTCAGATCATCGCGATCATGTACTAATGATGATTTAGTTACTCATAATAGTGTAGGAAATGAAAGTCATGTTAAGAATATGCATAATAAGAAAGAGAGAGAGAAAACGAATAAACAACTATTTTATTTCTTATTGAAAAAAGTTACAAAAAGGGAATAGAGATATTACAAATAGAGCATGTAAGAAGATTACAAGTGCGATAAAAAAGATTGCAAAAACATTAAAACATGAAAACATTAAGCTAAAATTCTCTAAAAATAAACTCCTAACAGCTCTCTAGAAGGCTCAGATCTGGTCATAGAACACTTGGAACTTGCTGGTATTTATTGAATGTTTTATAGGAAGTACACGCCCCCTTACACGCCCGTGTAGAGGGGGCATGTAAGGTTTGTTGACTTCTGCTGATTGAAATACGACGGGACAGTGATTGGCTCGGGTGTTTGGGTACATGCCCTAGTGACACGCCCGTTAGGCTGCGTGAAAGGTTCGGCGTGATGGGGACCCAGAGAAAGTCATATTGTGGCACTAAAAATCAGGACTTTGGGGTTCATGCCCCAGGGACACTACCGTATAGGGGGGCGTGTAAGTTGCAGCATGATAGTGGAGTTGGGAAAAGTCACGCTGAGGCGCATCTTCACATCTTTGCGAGACACGCCCCAGGTACATGCCCGTGTAAATGGTACACGGCCATGACTGGGGCGTGTAAGCTGGATTCTTCTTAAACATAGACTGGGGAAAATCTATGGCAGATTTAGTTACATGCCGAGAGTACACGTCCGTGTAGGGAGTACACGGTAATGGCACGTGGGCATATAAGGTGTGTTTTTCTAGATAAAACTTCAGATCATTGCTTCATTCCTATCGGTTTACACGTCCAAGGAAAATGCCCGTGCAGAGGGGTACACGTCCGTGACCTTGGGGCGTGTAAAGTGGAAAATGACCAAAAAGTGTCACAATCCTGAAATATAGAAAATAAATAAAGTTAGAATAAATTTTTATAAAAGAAACATTTATAGGCTCAAAATTCATGTAGTAAATAATTTAAAACAAGAAAATGTATAGATTTTCCCAAGTAATTTAAACTAAAATTAGTATCATAAAATTCCTTCATACTTATGCTTTGCTTGTCCTCAAGCAAAGAGATAAAACAAGCCAACATAAAAGTAACTAATCAAAAGAATTATTTATGTTACACACGAGTACCTTGCGAAATTCTTAGTAGGAAGAAAATGAATGATAAACATAAAGCTTTTACTTAATTATGAAGTAACACTTTAAAATCTTTACTAATAAAAAATCAATCATCAAAAATTTTCGCCAAAAGTGTTTACACAAATAAAAGCAATGTAACGAAAGAATAGTGCATTGAGTTATTACTATATCCTAAGAGACAAATTATAATCATATCAATCTAAGATCAAGAATTTAAACTTGTACCCAATAACTTAGTTAATCTAATCTTCTTGTCTACTTAACTAAAAATTAACATAGGAGCAAGAATCAAAAGGACATTATTAGGACCGAGACATGGCTTAGGTATATTATTAGGAATGATATTCAAGGATAAACCAGTGGCTAAGAATCACACTAAATCAAAGCATGAGTTTTATAGAAATTTTAACCATGAGGTAAGTATATGCAATTTTCCTTTTTTTATATAACATTTTTTTAAGCCATGCAATTTTTTCTTATGTAATTGGCCAAACAAAACCTTTTTCAAATAAAACCCATGTTTCTTGAATATTTTTTTTCTTTTGAGAATACCATTTTTGAAGTTCTCCAAATATCACAACCCTATCACAATCATGAAATTTAAATGAAACTCAAAAGATTAGTGTGAACAAATATGTTTGAAAAATTGACTTTGGTGAGATGATAATTGGAGCTTTCAAGTAAAACGTGGAAAAAGACTCAAAAGAGGCTAACTAAGGATTTATTTATAAAGTTGGCATGAAGGCTCAAACAAAATAAAAAATGGCCTAAATCATTTTCATGCTCCTAAATTCTTTTAAAGCTTAGGTTTTGAAAAATGTCAAATAGAATAAGTCCTAGATAACAAATAGAGACTAATGAAATTATCATTAATATAATGGTAATAAGTGTCTATGATAATTCACAACTACTATACTAATCCAAAGTTAGCATTACAAAATTTTTAAACAAAAAAATTAGTGGATGAAGAATTTTTTAAGAAAGTAAAGAAAATAAAAGAAGAAAATCATAAAGAAGTGCAAGATTTAGAAATTATTTCCAAATAGATATGCTACCTAAAATTAGAAACACAACATGACCAACAATTTACACATACAACATAGTTAGGGACAAGTATTAGAAATATTTAAAACAAGCTAAGTTTATATAAAAGATTTTGAGGATAACAAAACAAAAAGCAAGGTGTACTATTGATTCTTCAATTAGTCTAAACTACAATTATAAAAACTCGTTTTTTCTTTTTTTTTATCTATATATTCTTTTGTAATTTTTGAAATATTAGAAGGAAAACAAAAACCTAAATAGCTTAATATATATAATATAACTTTTTTAAGTGTTTAAAAACAAAGAGATAATATTTTTGAGATTTTTAAAGTTTTATAATTTTTTCAAATTTGTTTTAAAATAAGGAAAGAATTAAATGAGGAAAGACTCCCTCATACTAATAATTAAAAATTGTCCCCAATGTTTAAAGCTAAATATGAAGAGGAAAAAAAGATTAGATGGTGGGGGGGGGGAGATGGCTTCCCTGCTAGCAAAGGAGGGGAAGACAACAACTGAAATCATACAGAAAATTGTTAATATAACAAAATAATAATAGTAATAATAAGGATAACTATGGAGTGCAACTCACAAGCGCTTTGTTTAAGGTCGTGAGCTTGACCAACATGGTGGCAAAAGATTGTAAATTACGGAGTGTGAGGGCCTCGATTTTCCCTCCAACGGATCGCCCGTAAGGTAGGGTTTTAAATGATGATCGTTGTCTATAAAAGAGTCTTTTTCAAGGTGGGAGATAAGAACGGTCCCATATGACCAAACCTCTTTGACTTCAAAGGGGCCGGACCATCGAGATTTATGTTTTGCCGAAAAAAGTCGCAAACGTGAATTAAATAAAAGCACAAGATCACCCGGCTTAAAACTTTGTGGGTGTTTTAGCCATTGATCGTGATAAGACCTAACTTTTACTTTATAAAGGAAATTACTTTCATGCATATTCGCTCGACATTCGTCTAGCTGATTCAATTGAAATTTTCATAAATCAGCGGATAAAGTTGGGTCAAGTTTTAAAAATTTTAGTGACCAATATGCATGGTGCTCTAACTCAACTAGTAGATGACACACTTTGACAAAAACTAAGTGATATGGCATACAACCAAAAACGTTTTTTTACACCTTACGATAAGCCAAAAGCGCGTCATCTAACTTGATCGACCAATCTTTTCTATTTGTAGAAACTTTTTTTCCAAAATTCTTGTTAACTCCCTATTATTGACTTCCACTTGACTGTTATCTTTGGGGTGATAAGCAGTGGATAGTTTGTGTGTAATGCCATAATGTGTGAGTAATTTTTTAATTTGGGAGTTACAAGAGTGCGATCCCCTACTGCTAATCAAGACTCATGGAGTGTCAAATCTAGAAAATAACTTTTTCAAAAATCCTAGGACAAAAATCTTGGGATTCCGCCCACCTAGAGATATAAGCTACCGTAACTAGTATATAGTGATTGCCTAACGAAGAGGTAAAAGGTCCTACAAAATCTATGCCCCAAAGATCAAACAGTTCACATTCTAATAAATAAGTTTGAGGCATTTCAAAGGTGGCAGAGATATTACCTGTTCGTTGGCAAGATTCGCAATAACATACATTCGATGGATTACTTTGTGGTGGTGCAGAAAAATCACTTTTTGGTGGTGCAGAAAAATCACTTTGTGGTGGTTGTGGTTGTGCAGAAAAATCACTTTATGGTGGAGGGTGCTTAGCATTCGATGGATTACTCCACCAAAAATTCGGATGATTTCTTAAGGCAGGATTATAACTATTCGGAAAATTAAAACCAGGAGGATGAAAATTCGCAGCAGAAAAATTATTAAAAGCATTTCTAGGCATATTGTTAACAAAATCTAATTGTTCGGGTGAAGTAGTTGTAGATTCCTATACCTGAGGGGCGGAGGCAGCAGTCATCTCTGTTATCATTTTGCTTAATATTTCAACTTGTAGAGCGAGCTGGGAGACGTTGTCCACTTAGAAGATACCTGTAGGTTTGTTCGGGAGGGACCTAGGCACATTCCACTAATAAGTGTTCATGGCCATGTCCTCAAAAAGCTCAAGAGCTACTTCCGGGGTCTTATGATTTAAAGTACCGCCAGAAGCTGCGTCTATCTTTTGCTTTGTATTTTGATTTAGCCCTTTATAGAACGTCTGCACTTGTAACCATACAGGCAGCGCGTGATGTGGGCATCGTCTTAATAATTCTTTAAATCTTTCCCAAGTTTCATATAAGATTGTTGAGTCTATTTGTCCAAAAGCGGAAATGTCGTTCCTAAGTTTTGAGTTTTAGCTGGGGGAAAATACTTCGTCAAAAAATTTTTGGTTAATTCATTCCTGGTGGTTATGTTATTCTTAGGTAGAGTGTTCACCCACTACTTAGCTTTAGTTCTCAAAGAGAAGGGGAAGAGTCTTAGCCTGATTGCATCATTTGTGACACCATTTATCTTGAAGGTGTCACAAATTTCAAGAAAGCTTGTTATATGTGCGTTCAGATCTTCATCTTGAAGTCCATCAAATTGAACATACTATTACACCATTTGAATTTTGCTAGGCTTTAATTCGATGTTATTATTTGCTATAGCAGGGCGAACTAAGCTAGATTCTGTTCCCTCGAGATTCGGTCGTGCATAATAGGACATAGTCCTTTGGAAGGCTTCATCTACATTGGGTTCTTCCATTCTTAGAGTAGAGAATGACTCGGAGTCCTCAACCGACACTTGGATAGTAAGACCTTTAAATCGCGATCTTCTCCGAAGAGTACGCTCAATTTCGTGGTCCAAGTCCAAAATAACCGACAGACTCCCACGGGTCATGCACTAAAAAAGAGAAGAGAAGAAAGAGAAATAAAATAAACTAGAAAGAAAGACTAGAATTTTTTTTTAGAAATAGATATATTTTTTAGTTGATTAACTCCCAAACTTCCCAGGGACTACCCGGTGAAGGCTTCGCAAATTACTAGACAAGATAGCGGCACTTAAAGCCGCTTTGCCCTTTTCGAGAGAATTAGGTGGTGTAGAAAAATTGTGAAGTTGGTTACTATTAAGAGCGGTAATAAAATGTTTTTTTAAAAAAAATTTAAGAAAGAGGATGAGAAAGAGAAGAGATAAAATTAATAGGTTTGTGTTTTCAATATATCAACAAAAGTTGCTCCCCAGCAACGACGCCAAAAATATGATGGTCGCTAAGGTTCGAAGAAAATAAAAGTAACCGAACTAGCAATCCAATGAGGCAAGTATACCTATCGAACTGTATCTAGGGGACACAAGTGTCGTATTAAAATCCGGGAACTGTTTAGTACACTTACTCACACGAAGGCTATTATTTTATCGACGGAAAAACTAGGGTTTGAGAAACAAA
This sequence comes from Platanthera zijinensis, assembly GCA_039513925.1. NCBI lineage: Eukaryota > Viridiplantae > Streptophyta > Magnoliopsida > Asparagales > Orchidaceae > Platanthera > Platanthera zijinensis. The sequence goes on along the minus strand of CM077078.1, from coordinate 153,648,910 downwards.
TTGCAATTAAGGAAATAAAACTTGCTAGAAAGAGAACTACTGCAATTAATTAAAGGCCTATAAGAAGCGATTACAACGAAGGGATGAAAATATGAAATGGAAATGCACTCGATAAAGATTCACCTCGGCTAAAGTCGACTAACAAATGTTTTAAAAACATAAACTTAATAGGGTAAAGGTCCTTGACAGTGGAGGTTCCTAAAGCTTGAACACGCTTCTCTCGAAGTCATACTCAACTGAGTTTAGGAAGGTACGACCGACTCTCATCTAAATCGGAGGCTTAAAGCTCGCTTTACGCGGTGAACCCAACTATTGGATTTTACTCAATTCCGGGAGATTTGGACGTCTTCCTCTCTCGAGGGGTGCGTACAACTCCCTTTACTCTTGAATGCTCACTTCATTCTATCGGCCTCTTGGCTAGCCCAGAATGAAAGCAAAGGTGGAGAGTATATATCGATAATATACCTCCAGCCCATGAAAAATCAAGAGTAATTCAAGGCCTAAAACCTAAATAGAAAGGTAAATTAAAACATCATAACTTAATCACTCGAACCTTTGATCATCAAGATCGAGTACAAGGAGGATTAGTTAATCATAATGGATTGGAGGAGGGGGGATGAGTAGTAAAGCATTAATGAGAACACAAGTAAGAAAAGAGCAGTTTTATTAATAATGAAAAAGGGCTACACTTGCATGGAAATGAAAACTAGTCTATCATAACATTAAGCTAAAAGCAATTACAAGAGCTATTACAAAAGCTAAAACAAAAGAAAAACTAATCTAGGATTAAAAAAATTACAAAAATAAGAAAGAGAGAGAGGGAAGAACATGAAAAAGACCAAGAAATAAAGGGGCAGCACCTCTCCTCTCAACACTAACTTGCTGAAATGGAAGGGGGGGTCTGAATTTATAGGAAAAGCTCACGGGTTGGTCACGCCCTTCGACACGCCCTAGGGGGGGCATGTCAGGGGGCGTTACATGTACGGGTTCGACCTCCGGCTCTGGATTCTAGCGGGAAGGATGATTCCTTCTTTACGTCGGTGGACACGCCCTGGGTCTTGCCCGTGTAGGGGGGGGGCATGACACACATGTCAGGTCGAAATCATTGGTCGGAAATCCGTCAGTCATCGGAATAGGAGGGGGTCACGCCCTATGTCACGCCCGTGATGGGGGGCATGACAACACTATTTGTGTGCTGAGTCAAAATGGTAATTAATGCGGCGGTAGGCTTCGGGCAGAGGGCGACACGCCCCATGTCATGCCCCGTGTCACGCCCGGGGACACGCCCGTGGAGGGCGTGTAAGGGGGCGTGACAGCCATTTTTCCTGGTATTTTCCTCTGGCTTCTGGATTCCTCTAGAATAGGTGACACGCCCTCGGTCACGCCCTGGGAGGGCGTGACAGGGGGGCGTGTCAGGTCAATTTTGACAAATTTTCAGTAAATCTGCACAAAGAGAGAAAAAAGTTAGGGGCAATAAAATTAACATAAGAAAGATAAAAATAAAGCTTAAAATACAAGATTTGTACCTTATAAACTAGAAAAATACGATAATAGTTAAGGCTGTAAAACATATTATCATATGGAGTCTTCTTGCTCTATCTTAGCAGTTGGAGATTGATGAGCAGGGGATTTTGGAGATGGAATAAGAGATGGTTCTTTTGAAGGTTCTGCGGGTTGTTGTTTCTGTATGGAAGGTAAAGGCTCTTCGGAGCTGAGTTCTTCTATAATCTGATTAATGTCTTCTGTAGTATACAGTATGGTTTCTTGCACTTCAGTGTCTAACATGATTTCTTCTGGAGTGGTTGGAGGGAGAGAAGCAACAGCAGGTGGAGTTGGTATTCTTTCCTCTTGGATTGAAGGAGCAGGCTCCCCCTCAGCAGCTGCACCAGATGTGCTAGCAGTATGAGGTCGAGAGGGAGATGGGGTCCTTTCCTCTAGAGCTAGATGTTCATGAGCTTTAACAGACGGGGCAGGATTCAGTAATTTCAATTCCCATCTCTGAATAGAAGAGATTGAAAACTTTTTCATGAAATGGAGGGTTTTTCCTTTGGAGAAATCAAACACCTCAGGATTTATCTCATGCAACATCAGAGAGATAATCCTTGCATAATTAAGAGCCTTGATGCTCTCCCTTATCTTATCCAAAATCATCATACCAAATTAGAACTTCTTTCTTGAAACGATGAATGTCATCATGTAGAAGTTATCAGTAGAAATGAAACTTATGGAAGTGGTTTGACACAGTAAAACTTTTCCCAGAATGTCTACTAGTAGCTTTCCCTCAGCATTGAGGTATGGACGACAAATGTTCTTTATAACCTCAGAAATTCCACAGAAACTGTATGCCCGGTCATAATCTTGATCTGTGATATCATCTTCCTCATCAACCAAGAGCATCAGAAGGAGTGAAAAAACAGTGGTCTTGGTGAGCTTTATCTTAATCCCTTAAACTTTAGACTTAAGGACTTTCCGATTCCTCTTTACTTTGATATTCTTAAAGAATTCTTCTGCTTCTGGAAAAAGTATCTTACAGGGCTGCTGGAGAACGAATGATAAACCAATGGTGTCGAGAAGGATATGAAGATTACTGAAATCGTCTAACAACTCTGTAATTCCGCTGACGACGAGTTCACTGCCTATGCCGACCAAGGAATACGGTGCCACTTTTTCAGAAAACAAAGAGAGATCGATTGCTGGAAGAGGGCGATGGTGGCGAGCTCTTCGTTAGCGGTGGAAGACAAAGGGTCTTTCAAGAGAGGGGGATTTGAATTCGTGTATAATCTTGAAATCCGGTTTTTCTATTTATATAACCCTAATATTGATGATTAAGTATTTATACATAACGTACCTTATAATGAGGCGGTATAGACGTCGGGTTGCGAAAATGAAGTTTGAACAGAATTCAAAAAGTTATCTGCCTATTTCTCGAGTGGATCATCATTTCTCGAGTGACGGAATGACAGTACTCGACTGACATCTTTATACTTATCGAGAAGAGACTCAATACTCGAGTGATATCACTCGAGTGATTTTATGAGTTCTCGAGAGTTCAAAAAAGTACTCGAGTAGTCATTTCTGAGTTCTCGAGTTGTCATTATCTTTCTCGAGAAATGAAGTATAACTTTGAGAAATTTCAACTTTTTGACTTATTCCTTGATCTCTGAGCTGTGTTGTGAGTCCTCCTTCTCTATCCTTCTTAGTTGAGCATTCTAAGTTCGGTTTTGAAGAACGAGAACTTGGTCTCATCCTGCGGCTTCGTGAATATATCTACAATCAGCCTATTTGTAGGGACATATTGTTGATCTATATCCCCATGCTCCACATGCTCCCGGATGAAGTGGTATCGCAGCTCTATGTGCTTTTTTCGACTGTGAGAGACTTGGTTGTTGGCTATTACAATCGCACTAGAGGAGTCGCAAAACAAAGGAATGTCCTTGACTTTCATATTGTAGTCTTCAAGTTGGTTCTTCAACCAAAGCAATTGTGCACAATAACTGCAGGCAGAAATGTATTCTAACTCGCCCGTTTAGATTGCGACACAATTTTTCTTTTTGCTGCTCCAAGAAATGAGTCTTCTTCTAAGGAATTGGCAAGTCCCTGAAGTGCTCTTTTTATCATCCTTACTACCTGCAAAATCTGCATCTGAGAAACAAATAAGTTCGATATCGTTACTTCTTGGGTACCATAAGCCGAGATTTGGTGTACCTTTAAGGTATCTCAAAATTCACTTTGCAGCAGCAAAATGAGATTCCTTACAGTTCACTTGGAATCTAGCACAAACACATGTAGAGGACATTATGTCTGGTCTCTGGCAGGGAGAGTAAGGATCCAATTATATTTCTATACTTGGTTTCATCAAAAGGTTTCCCTTTCTCATCCTTGTCCAGAGACACTACTGAACCCATTGGAGTGCTAATAGAGGTTGTGTTTTCCATTACAAATTTCTTAATTAGCTTCTTGGTGAACTTAGTCTGCGAGATGAAAATTCCATCATCAGATTGTTTCAGCAGAAGCCCTAAGAAATACTTCAGCTCTCCCATACTGCTCATTTCAAACTTCCCTTGCATATGTTTTGAAAACTTCTTGCAGAGGTTTTTTGTCCGTAGAGCCAAAAATAATATCATCGACATAGATTTGCACTAGCAAAATCTTGCATTTTATTTTCCTATGAAATAATATCTTATCTATCTTTCCCCTTGTGAACTTGTTCTCAAGAAGAAAGGTAGACAGCGTCTCATACCAAGCTCGAGGAGCTTGTTTCAAACCATATAAAGCTATAGATAATAGATAAACATAATCAGGAAGGTTAGAGTCAACGAAACCTGGAGGTTGTTCCACATACACTTCTTCCTTATGTCACCATTAAGGAAGGCAGACTTCATGTCCATCTGATAGACGGTGAAGCCTTTAAGTGCATCATATGCAAGGAACAACCTGATTTCTTTCAGCCTTGCCACTGGAGCATACATCTGGTCGAAGTCGATTCCTTCTTCTTATTTGAATCCTTTGGCGACGTGTCTGGTATTGTTATTCATGATAGTTCCATCCTTGTCCATCTTGATCCTGTAGAATCACTTTGTCCCGATGACATTCTTACCTTTGGGTCTTGGAATAAGTTTCTAGACTTGACAATGCTTGAACTGATTTAATTCTTCTTCCATTGCCATTATCCATGATGCGTCTGAGTTGGCTTCCTCAAACTTCTTTGGTTCAACCTTTGAGAGAAAACTAAAATATAAATTCTCATTAGTAACACCTCTATGAGTTCTGACACCATCCTTGGGACCTTTCATGATTTGCTCCATTAGGTGATCCTTCAGATGTCTGAGCTCTATAGTCCTTGAATCTTGAGTGTTTTAAATAACAGGAGTGACTTCATCAACTTAGATGATTTCTTCATCTTGATCATAACCTTCTCCAATCGGGGTTGGAGTGTTGATTTTGATGAACTTTTCTCCTTTTTCTTCAATCGGCTCACCCAAATTAAGTTCTTTCATCTCTGAACCTGCATCTTCATTGAACACACTAGAAGAGTTGCCTTGCAGCAAGCTCGTCTCATTAAATACAACATGAATAGATTCTTCTACAACCAGAGTTTTCTTATTAAATACCCTATATGCCTTACTATGACTACTGTACCCTACAAAAATACCTTCAAAGCTCTTTTCACTAAATTTAGTTGTATGATACTTGCCATTGTTAAGGACGAAGCATTTGCATCCAAAGATTCTGAAATATGAGACAGTCGGCATTCTGCCCTTTAGAATTTCGTAAGGTTTTTACTATGGTTCTTGTTTATGAATGCTCAATATTGCATGTGGCATGCAGTCTTGACGGTTTATGCCCAGAATTATTTCGGTAGTGAGGCATCACTCAATATGGTCCTGCAGGCCTCTATGAGTGTTCTATTACTTCTCTCAGCTACTCCATTTTGCTGAGGAGAACGAGGAGAGTAAAACTCATGAAAGATACCTAGGCTTTCACAAAATTTTGTCATGGCCCCAGACTTGAACTGAGTTCCATTGTCACTTCTAATTTTAACTACGGAACAGTTATATTCATTCTGGATCTGCCTGAAAAAATTTGTAAAGATGTCAAAGGTATCTCACTTGTGTTTCAGAAAGAACACCCACGAAAAGCGCGAGTAATCATCAACAATAACCAACATATAATCCTTATCTCCCAAACTTCTAACTTGCAGTGGACCGAACAAGTCCATATGATGTAGGTGTAAACACCTATTAGTGTCTTTGCCAATAATGCTTTTAAAGGTATCCCTTTTTGGCTTTCCTTTTACATATGTGTGATAAGGTCTATCTTTATCGCACTTGACATTTGGGGCATCACGTACTAAATTAAGTGAAAATAATTTATTAATAGTTTTGAAATTAATATGTGTTAATCTCTTGTGACATTGGACACCAAGAGACGCACTAACTTTTGCCAAAAGACACACGGGTGTAGAGGAGTCTATGGAAATAAAATTCAAACAAAAGATATTTCTACTACAAGTGCCTGATAAAATCGTTTCTAAATTATCAACCGATTTTATCAATCACTTATTAGCATGAAATTCTACGATGTATCATTTATCGCAGAGTTGGCTTACTCTTATGAGATTGTGTTCCAATCCTTCAACATAAGCCACATCTGAAAAGGATAAACTACCATTTGTAATCATATTGTAACCTTTAGTGATTCCTCTGTCAGAACCTCCAAAGATGACCTTTGGTACGTTCATGACTGGTGAGTAATTCTGGAGATGGCTTCTTGTTCCGGTCTTATGCTGAGAGCATCCACTATACAAATACCAGATGGGAGTTTTGGTGGTCTTTGGACATACCTTAAATCACAAGTCAGTTTTCCATAGAAAACCAAACTTGTTTTGGTCCTTGGTCTCTAGTTAGCACACTCCCCCTACGTATGTTAACATTGTGAGCGGTCTTTCTCACATTATTAACTTAAGGAGTTTCATAATGTCTGGGATTAAACCAGCAATCTATGTCAAAGTGACCAATTTTGCAACAACACCAACCGTCAAATCTGTTGTATCATTGCATAAGGTTCCCCAGCTTTGCCTTTTGAGATTGTGGTCTAGGAGAGGAAGTGGAATTAGAAGTAGAAGCTTCATGGTCATGACATTCACATGACTTCTTCTCCTCAGTAGGCTTTTCTACAACGGGTTTAACTCTTGGAGCTTTCTCGATGTTGTGACCATGATTATAAGGTCCGTAGCTCTGAAGAGTGATCTCCTCATAAGGTGCCTTAAAGACACTCTTGCCAAAGTTTCGGGAACGATTCCATCCTTGGTAACGAGACTTGGGCTCTACGTAAGTAGGCCTAGCAAAGTGACCATAGGACGAATCAAGATCAAACATATTTGTCGGACCGATAACCTTCCTGAATGACGTTTGTTCTAGAGAAGCATTCCCATTCTCCTTGCCTAGTGCTTTCTTAGCAACCTTATTTCTCCTTTGGGATTTATTTCTCATAAAAGATTTACTAGGACCAGCCACATGGCCTAAGCCAGCACCTTTGGCCTAAGCAGAGAATTTAGCAACAAGTGGAAGAACTTTCTTGGTCTTGGAGAAACCTTCAACAAGTTTCTTTTCAGCTGCAAGTTGTTCTTCCAGTCCCTTGATTATTTTATCCTTCAGATCTAGGTGCTCAAGAGGCTTATTATGTTCTTCCATAGCATTATGGAAGTCTTTCTTGAGTGAGTCCATCATTACAATTTCCTATCTCAGATTGCTCTCTTCAGCCTTAAGAGATTTGATCTCCTTAGCCTGAGCTCTTGCCACTCTACGACATTTATCGTAGGATTTGATTTGCTCTTTATATTGAGACATGAGTTCAGATTCCTCGTTAGAAGAACATTCCTCAATTTCATGGTCAGAATCATCATATTCAAAAAGAGATGTGTGAGAGCTTACCTTCCCAATGAACTAGGGCTCTTCTTCTTCATCATTTTGTGCCATAACCCCAATTTAGTCTTCCTCCTCATCACTAGACTCAGATGAGTCTGTGTCACTGAGGGTCTTGAATTTCTTGGCTATCAGGCTTCTTTCGGTCTTCTTCTTATTGTAAGAAGTTTTTTTTCATCTCTTCTTCCACCATCCTTCTTCTTATGAGGGCAGTCAGCTATAACGTGACCTGTCTTATTGCAACAGTAGCAAACAATGTCAGTAGAATTATGTTTGTTCTATTTAGAGTTATACCTGTCTTGGCTACTTGAGCCTTTCTTGTAGCAATCAACATCGTGATGTGATCTTCTAAATGAGGCATCCTTTCCTTTTCATTGCTTCTACTTGTTCAAGAATTTCTTGAATTGTCTTGAGAGTAGAGAGAACTCTCCTTCAGATGGTTCTGAGCCTGAGGTGCTTGGCTCTGAAGATTCTTCTCCACTGTCTTCCTGTGAGGGGGCAGTTGAGGCAGCCTTAGACTTCCTTGACATGTCTGCCTTGAGAGCTACAGACTTCTCCATATATAAAGACATGTTCTTCTCTTCTTCAGCTTTTCTAGAATTGATTTGCAGCTCATATGACATAAGCTTTCCGAAGAGATTTTGCTGGTTAGTCTCAGCTAGCATTCCAAATCCACGAATAGCACAAACCTTGTTATCCCATTCCTTGGTCAAGAATCTCAAGAACTTATCATTCAGTTCTCCATTGGTGAAGACTTGGCCTTATACTTTTAGGCCGTTAACTATCATGAAGAAATTTTTAAATGTATCTACAATGGTATCCTTGGATACTTGTCGGAAGGCTTCATATTTTTGATTCAGAAGGGATCTTCTTTCATCCCTAACTTCTTATGTACCTTCCATTAAGGTGACGAGGGACTGCCACATTTCCTTAGCGGAATGGATGTAAATCATATTTTGCAGCAAAGAGTCATCGACTGCACTTGCGATGATGTTTTTGGCCTTCTTGTCTAAGGAGACAAGTACAATCTCATCCTTGTCGAGATCCATCAACATCTTAGGAACTTTCTTTGTAAGATCTATAGTGGAGATGGTCATAGGAACATGAGGAACTTCTTCAACAATCATGAAGATTCTTGGATCCACAGCTTTCATGAAGAACTTAATCCTTTCTTTCCACATGGGAAAGTTGGTCTTTATACATAAGGGAAGCTTGGCAAAATCCATGGCCTTGTCCATGCTTGGATAACTCAAAAGACAACTTGGGGCAGATCTGATCGAGGTGTTAACCTTTTAATGATCAACCTCGCTCTGATACCAATTGAAAAGTGTTTAGTTGTCTACCAAAATCACCTAGAGGGGGTGAATAGGTTAGTTGAGCGTCTATTTGCAGAATAAAAATTTTAGCGATCTAGCACAGAGAAATAACCAAGCAAACATAGACGACACCAAGAATTATACTTGTTCCCCAACCTTGGGTACGTCCACATTCCACTCACCAATCTAGCAAAGCACTAGACTTGGCTACTCCACTATTCTCGAATTTAAAACAATCCTACCACACGGAACAACGTTCCTAAAACTCTATCGACAAAAACTGATCTACACTCGGAAGATAAAAACTTCCTACAACTCGGAGAATAAAGCTCCTACACTCGGAGAATAATCTCCTACAATAATAAATTTAATTTATGAAATACAAACAGAATAATTTCTCAGATTTGGAAATATCTCTGCCTAGGTCTTCCTTCTTTAAATAGCGGCTCTATCAGAAAATGTCGAAGAAGACACAGCTTGATTCTAGATCTGAAATCCTTGGAATCACAGAATCTATTAAAGGATGTAGAGAGGAAAAACAATCTTGATATGCAAGTCGACTGCTTTGAATCTTCTTGAACAAAAGACCATAACAATTTGCACGATGAGCGGCGACGGCTTTCGATTAGGAAAGAGAATTCACGATTCAGATAACAAGGAATATTTCTTTTCATGCGCTTGTTGTTATTATGGTTATTCAAATTGATAAGACCTTATATAAGATCTCCCAAATAGTTTAATTTATCATTAATGACGACCACGTGGACCAATAACATCAAGGTATTTGAAAATAACGTCTGTCAGGGACTTGGCGATTTTTTCTGAACAGCTGACTGGATTACTCGAGTGAATGAAATATTACTCGAGTGCTAAGAATGGTTCTCGAGAGGATAACATCGAATACTCGAGAAGAATGTTTAAGGAAACTTTAGGTCAGAACTCAATATCACTCGAGTGGAATGAGGATTAATCGAGTGTTAGAAATGTTACTCGAGAAGATTAAATGAACTTCTCGAAAAAAAGACTTAGAGAAAAATTCTAGAAAGGAAATACTGGTTACTCGAGTACTGGATTTGGACTTCTCGAGAAGTAGACAGATTACTTGAGTACTGGAAGTTTACTACTCGAGTGGGGTAGACATTACTCGAGAACTTTCCTTCTGTCACTCAAGTCAAAGGCTCATATACTCGAGTGCTGAACTTGACTTCTGTTACTCGAGACAATCTAGTACTTACTCGAGTAATCAATATAACTACTCGAGTACTTGAACTTCACTACTCGAGAAAAATTATTAGAATTTTTTTGAGATGGAGAAACTAATAACTAGAGGAAGATAAGAGGTTTACTTGAGTAATGAACTTGGCATCTCGAGAACTTGATTCAAGCTTCTCGAGAACCATTTCCTTTACTCGAATTTTAGACTAGACCTACTCGATTGCATCTAAAGGTTCTACTCGAGTACTATAGTTCAACTCGAGTAAAACACTTAGAAGAATTTTAGTTTATGAAAACTTTAGTTTCATCCTTCTAAACAGCAACAAGTCTTCCTTCATCAAACCTAGTGCTTGAAAATGAAGTGTATCCCAATAGAGAGGCTACACATGAGTCAACACCATGGATCACACAATGAGGGATTACATTGTATGGTCCTGTGTTTGGTGACCCATTGTAGACTGACATTGGTCTACACTTTGCAATAAGTCCTGCAAACACATAACACAAGCAATACATCAAATACAACTTAATTCATCTTAGTTCAAGGGTGACTTCATTCAAATCTAGGTTATTGTGGATACAATACCCAACATACACGCCCCAGTGGCACGCCCGTGTAGGGGGGCATGTAAGGTTCGACATGGCTGGGCTCGACAAAAGTCGTGTTGCAGTGCCGTAAATCGGGTCTTTTGGGTACATGCCCCAAGGACATGCCCGTGTAGGGGGCGTGTAAGTTGCAGCTTGACGGTGGAGCCGGGAAAAGTCGTGATACAATGCATCTTCAGAACTTGGCGGGACATGCCCCAGCTACACGTACGTGTAGATTGTACATGACCGTGATTGGGCGTGTAAGCTGGATTCTTCTTGAACTTTGACCGGGCCGAATCTGTGGCGGATTTAGTAACACATCCAGAGTACACACTAGTGTAAGGAGTACACGGTCGTGACCCATAAGCGTGTAAGGTAGATTTTTCTAGATATGAACTTCGGACCATTGCTTCATTCCAATTGTATTACACGCCCAAGGTAGACGCCCGTGTAGAGGGGTACACGGTCATGACCTGGGGGCGTGTAAAGTGGAAAATGACCAAAACGTATCACAATCCTGAAAAACAATAAATAAACTAAGTTAGAATAATTTTAATAAAAGAAACTAATTATAGGCTCAAAATTCATGTAGTTTATTATTTTAATCAAGAAATTGTATAGATTTACCCAAGTAATTTAAACTAAAATGAGTATCATCACCCACACACACATGAGTGGCATACACACACACATGAGTCACACACACTCACACATGAGAGAGCTACACACACACACACACACATGATTTATACAAACGCACACATGAGTGACACACACACTCGAGTGCACGCACACTCGAGTGACATACACACACGAGTGACACAAGCACGCACATGTGACCCACATTCACACACGAGTTACACACACACACACACGAGTGAGACACACTCACACGATTGACCCACAGACACACACACACACACACACACACACGAGTGACACACACGAGTGACACACACGAGTGACACACACATGAGTGATATACACACACATGAGTGAGACACACACGAGTGACAAACACACACATACACATTAGAGTGACACACACACCAGTGACCTACACAAACACACACACACATGAGTGACAAACACACACACACACACACACACACACACACACAGACGAGTGACACACACTCACATGAGTTACACACACACACACACACACACATAAGAGTAAGACACACAAGCACGTGTGTGTGCATGAGTGAGACACACACACACGTGACACACACACGCACACACACACAAGTGACACACACACACACACGAGTGACACACACACACACGAGTGACACTCACACACCAGCGACACACACACACGAGCGACACACACACACACGAGTGACACACACACGAGCACAAACACACACACGAGTGACAAACACACACACACACAGACGAGTGACACACACACACACGAGTGACACACACACACACACGAGTGACACACACATACAAGTGACACTCACACACGAATGACTGTTGCACGCTAGCGTTCGAAGAAAATAAACGCAACCGAACTAGCAACCCAATGAGGCAAGTATACCTATCGAATTGTAGCTAGGGGACACAAGTGTCGTATTGAAATCCGGGAACTGTTGGCTCTGCTTACTCACACGAACGCTATTATCTTATCGACGGAAAAACTAGGGTTTTAGAAAATCTAAGTGCAAGGAAGGAAATAAAGCTCTACTAGAAAGAGAACTATAATAATTAATTAAAGTGCATAAGAAAATCGATTACTACGAAGGGTTGAAAATATGGAATGGAAATGCACTCGATCAAGAATCACCTCGGCTAAAGACGATTAAGAAAATGCGATAAAAATCTAAACTTAATAGGATAAAGGTCCTTGACCGTGGAGGTTCCTAAAGCTTGAACACGCTTCTCTCGAAGTCGTGCCCAACTGAGTTTAGGAAGGTCCGACCGACTCTCGTCTAAATCGGAGGCCTAAAACTCGCTTTACGCGGTGAACCCCACTATTGGATTTTACTCCAATCTGGGAAATTTGGACGTCTGCCTCTCTCGAGGGGTGCGTACAACTCCCTTTACTCTTGAATTCTCACTTCATTCTATCGGCCTCTCGGCTAGCCCAGAATGAAAGCAAAGGTGGAGAGTATATATCGATAATATACCTCCAACCCGTGTTTAATCAAGAGTAATTCAAGGCCCTAACCTAACAAGAAAAGATTAATAAAAACATCATAACTTAATCGCTCGAACCTCGGATCATCAAGATCGAGTACAAGGAGGATTAGTTAATCATAATGGAGTAGAGGAGGGGGGATGAGTAGTAAAGCATATAAAAGGAACACTAGTAAAGGAAGAGCACTTATATTAATTAAAAGGAGCAAGTTACACTAATGAAATTGAAATTACAAGTGCATGAATTAAAGTCCTATTCTAGCCCTATATTAAGCAAGAGCAAGAATACAATAAAAGCTAAAACAAACTAAGACTAAACTAGGGTTAAACAAAAATTACAAAGAGAGGGAGAGAGAGAGAGAGAAAAGCATAAAACTAGAAGAGGACCCAAGAACCAAAGGGGCAGCACCTCCCCCACTCAACCAAAGCTTGCTGAAATGAAGAGAGGGGTCTCAATTTATAGATTTTTTTCACGGGTTGGTCACGCCCTCCGACACGCCCTAGGGGGGGTAAGTCAGGGGGCATGACAGTATTATGTTGACCTCGGGCTCTGGTCTCTGGCGAGAAGGATCATTGCTTCGGTACGTCGGTGGTCACGCCCTAGGTCACGCCCGTGTTGGGGCGGCGTGACAGGCACGTCATGTCCAAATCATTGGTCGGAAATCCGTCAGTCACCGAAAAAGTAGGGAGTCACGCCCATGTCACGGGCGTGACTTGGGGCGTGACAGTACTGTTTGCGTGCTGTGGAGAAACAACATTTAATGCGGCGGCAGGATTTGCGGCAGAGGGCGACACGTCCATGGTCACGCCTGGTGACACACCTAGGGAGGGCGTGCCAGGGGGGTGTGACAGCGGTTTTGTTCGTTTTTCTATCCCTTCCAGCAGGAGTCCTCGGGATCGGGTGACACGCCCTAGGTCACGCCCATGGAGGGCGTGACAGGGGGGGCGTGTCAGGTGATTTTTGGCCAATTTTCTGGAACTCTGCAAAAGGACAAGAAAAGTTCAGTGGCAATAATATTTACATAAAAATGATAAAAATAAACTAATAATAGACATGATTTGTACAATATAAAATAGAAAATACGATAATAGTTTAGGCTACAAAACGTATTATCAAATTCTCCCAAGCTTAAGCTTTGCTTGTCCTCAAGCAAAAATATAAAAACTAGATATTTATAAAAAGGACTAATCAAAAAATTTTAATTATGCCTACACAAGTACTATGCGAAATTCTAAGTAGGGAAAAGGTGAAATGTAAGTCTAAATCAATTATTTAGGTATGGTAAAACTTTTATAAACTTTACTTAATAAAAACAAATCATCCAAAATTTTAACAAAATTCTTTAAATAGACTTAAGCAAAGCAACGAAAATGAAAAACACGCACTGAGTTGTTACTAGATCCAAGCAACGTATTATAATTATATCAATTTATTTAACAAAAATCTAGGTTTAAATCCAAAACTAAAACTGATTTACTTTTTTTTTCTTTTCTTAGTTGTTAAATAAAAATCAAAAAGCATGAATCAAATGGACTTAAATAGGACAGAAACGTTTGGTTTAGGAATATGATTAGGTGTGGAATTCATAGATAAACGTGAAGGTTTTAAAATCACACTAAATCAAAGCAAAGAGTTTCAAAAACTTTCATAAAAATATATATAGATTTTTTTTTCTTTTTCTTCTTTTTTCCATTTTTTTTCAAAACAAAGGCCATAAATATTTTTATTTTCCTTTTGAAATGGCCAAACAAAAATAAACATCACTTTTGAGCATACATTTTTTTTCAAAAACCTTTCTCCCCCAAAAATCACAAAATATCCTATCAAAATCGTCAAAATAATTTATGAAACTCAAAAAGGCTAGTGTGATTTGATAGGTTGGAAATTTTGGCTTTGGTGAAACTGAAATGAAGGGAGGAGTTATCAAATGAAATCGGAAAAAGGCTCAAAAATGGCTAACTAGTGGCAAAAGTTTTTAGGTTGGCAGAAAATCTCAAACGAAAACAAAAACGGCCTAAATCATTTTCACGCTTTTGAATTTATTTAAAATAAAGGTTTGAAAAATTTCAATAAACGAGTCCTAGATAATAAAAGAAGATTGAAGAAATTAACTTGAAAATAGAAATAATAGGTGACTTGGATCGTTCACATCTACTATGCTATTCAAAAGTTGACTTTACAAAAATTATTCAAAAACGAAAAAGAAAATAGTGGATGATGAATTTTTGAGAAAGTAAAGGAAATAAAAAACAAAAACCATAATAGAAATGCGAGTTTTAGAAAAATATTTCACCTTAACATGCTACCGTGAATTAGAAACACAGCATGACCAATATTTTACTTGTGAAACATAATTAAAAAGGACGATTAGAAATATTGTAATTAACTACGTTGTTTATAGAAAATTTTGAGTAAAATAAAAACAAAAACTAGGGGTATTATTTAAATACAAAAATGTCTAAACTATTCAAAAACACATATATTTTTTTTAATTTTGTGAAATATTCTATTTTTTTTGGATTTTGGAAATTTTGTTCTCTTTTTTTTTGGAATTTTAAGATATTTTTTTTTTTGGAATTTCAAGATATTCAATTTTTGTTTTTTGGAAATATTTAAAATATATACAAAGATAAAAATATTTACACTAAGCAAAAATGAAGGAGGAAGTCCTCCCCCAAGCTTAAAATAGACATTGTCCTCAATGGCTAAAGAAGGGGATTGGAGAAGGAGAGAAAAATAAAGTACAGAATTAAAAGATAGAATTGAAAGACAGGATTGAAAGACAGGTACTTCACCGGATTTATTTGCTGTGAAAGCTGAGTGATGCCGCTCCTCCGAATGTCTTCTTTGGACTTCATGATGGATTCAGTAACGTTGGAGCAGGCGATCGCAGAAGCTTCAGCTTGTCGGAGCCGTCCGAGGCAAAAATTGTAAAATAAAGAAAATAGAAAAAGATAACTTGGGTTGCCTCCCAAGAGCGCCCTTTGGTTAAAGCATCGTTGAGCTCGACGCATCAAAAAATAATATTGTCCAAAAATATTGTTGTCCAAAACTAATTTTTTTTTATAGCAAAAATTAAAAGTTCAAGATTAAAGTTCGTGAAGCAGAAACTTAATAATGTTTGGACTGACATCATCATCACCAGAGAAATACAGTTTAAGACGCTGACCATTCACTTTGAAATTACCCTTATCAAGGTGAGAAATTAAAACAGTTCCATAAGGAAATACTTCTAAAACAGAAAACGGGCCAGACCAGCGAGATTTTAATTTGCCCGGAAATAAACGTAAACGAGAATTATATAAAAGGACTTGGTCGCCCGGCTTAAAGTTTTTAGGGTGCCTTAAGTGTTTATCGTGTAAATGCTTCGTCCGCTCTTTATAAAGTTTATTATTTTCATAAGCATACGAGCGCCACTCATCGAGTTCATTTAGTTGAAATTTTCGAAGGTCACCGACTGAGTGGGGATCGAAGTTTAAAAATTTTAAGGCCTAAAAGGCGCGGTGTTCTAACTCTACGGGCAGATGACATGATTTTCCATAGACCAGCCGATACGGCGTACATCTGAGGGCGGTTTTGTATGCTGTTCGGTAGGCCCATACAGCATCGTCAAGTTTGGCTTACCAGTCTTTCCTAGAAGTTGAAACAGTCTTTTCTAATATTCTTTTTATTTCTCTATTAACTACTTCGACTTGTCCGTTAGTTTGGGGGTGGTAGGCAGTGGAAAGCTTATGCGTAACGCCGTATTTGGTAAGGATTTTTGAAAATTGCGCGTTACAGAAATGGGAACCTCTATCGCTAACGATCGCGCGTGGCGTACCGAATCTAGAAAATAATTTTTTTAAAAACGTGACTACAACTCTGGAGTCGTTCTTAGGAAGAGCTTAGGCCTCAGTCCATCGTGAAACATAATCAACAGCAACTAAAATAAATTTGTTTCCGAAGCTAGAAGGAAGGGGGCCAACAAAATCAATTCCCCAGAGGTCGAAAATTTCGCACTCTAAGAAATAATTTTGCGGCATTTCATTTTTATTAGAAATGTTGCCCGACCGTTGGCAACTATCACACCTGCTCATAAAGGCTTGCGCATCTTTAAACAAGCTAGGCCAGTAAAAACCCACGCAAAGCACCTTGTGAGCGGTGCGAGCAGCTTGATAGTGCCCACCTGTCGGACCTTCATGCAAATGTTTTAGAATATCAATTCCTTCATCATAAGAAACACATCTCCTTATCACTTGATCCGCACAAATTCTGAAAAGATGCGGGTCTTCCCAAAAGTAGTTCTTCAGCTCAGAAAAGAATTTCTTATTTTGCTGAGAGGAGAACTCTTTTGGGAGCACCCGGGCCACTAGATAGTTGGCGATGTGCGCGAACCAAGGAGAAGTAGATGTGTTAACTAAAAGCAGCTTCTCATCAGGAAAATAATCATTAAAAGATTTTTCATTTAATTTTTCTATAAAGGGGTTATCTAATCTGGATAAATGGTCGGCGGCCAAGTTCTCGGCACCTCGCTTATCACGGATCTCTAAGTCAAACTCCTGGAGGAGTAAGACCCAGCGAATCAAGCGAGGCTTGGCATCCATTTTGCAAGAAGGTACTTGAGGGCCGAGTGGTCCGTAAAAACAATGATTTTTGAAAGTGTAATGTAAGGGCGGAATTTATCAAATGCGAATACTACAGCTAAGAGCTCCTTCTCGGTTGTGGTGTAATTTTCTTGTGCAGATGTGAGGGTTTTACTAGCGTAATAGATGTGGTGGAAGTTTTTAGATATGCGTTGACCTAATACGGCTCCCACCGCAAAACTACTCGCATCGCACATAATCTCGGAAGGAAGGTCCCACACCGGAGCTATCATAATCGGTGCGTTAATTAACTTTTCTTTAATTAATTCAAAGGCAGAAATACAAGAGTCATCAAAAATGAATGGAGCGTCTTTTTCTAAGAGATGGGTGAGGGGCTTAGTGATCTTGGAGAAGTCCTTTATAAAACGACGATAAAAACCAGCGTGACCTAGGAAACTTCTTATAGCTTTTATGTTTGTAGGCGGCGGCAACTTCTCAATAACTTCTATCTTGGAAACGTCTACCTCAATACCTTTAGCAGAAATTTTATGACCCAAAACTAACCCTTCCCTCACCAAAAAATGGCATTTTTCCCAATTTAGGGCAAGGTTAGTTTCTTCGCATCGTTCTAAGACTTTTTCGAGGTTTTCTAAACATCTATCGAAGGAATGGCCGAACACAGAGAAATCATCCATGAATACCTCCATAATGCTTTCTACGTACTTGTTAAATTTTGCGAGCATACATCGCTGGAATGTAGCTGGCGCATTGCACAATCCAAACGACATTCTTCGGTAAGCGAAGGTGCCGAAGGGACAAGTAAACGTAGCTTTATCTTGGTCCTAGGGAGAGATGGGTATTTGAAAGTACCCCGAGAGGCCATCGAGAAAACAATAAAAGCTATGGCCGGAGAGACGTTCTAAAATCTGGTCGATAAACGACAAAGGAAAGTGGTCCTTGCGGGTGACGTCATTCAACATATGATAATCTATACACATACGCCAACCCGTCACCGTCCGTATCGGGATTAATTCATTATTCTCATTACTAACTACGGTTATCCCTCCCTTCTTTGGAACTTCCTGAACGGGGTTAACCCACGTACTGTCCGATATAGGGTAGATAATTCCTGTGTCTAATAATTTCATAACCTCGCCCATAACTACTTCTTTCATATTCGGGTTTATACGGCGCTGAGGTTGGATAGAGTTACGCGAATTATCTTCCATTAAAATTTTATGGGTACAGAAAGATGGGCTTATGCCCTTGATATCAGAAATTTGCCAAGCAATAGCCCGACGATGCTTACGTAGAACTAGAAGAAGTTTATCGTTTTGCGTATCCGTGAGGTAGGCCGAAATGATAACTGGTAACTTGGAATCTTTTTCTAAGAAAGTATACTTAAGGTGTTCAGGAAGTTCTTTAAGTTCTAGGGTAGGGGGTTCTTCATAAGAGGATTTAGAGATTCTTTCTTTTTCAAAAATAATATCTTCATAAACTTTTTTATAAGGAATGTAATAAGGGGTGGGGCTAGTAGCCAAGACGGCTTCTTGTAGCGATTCAGTGGGAAGAAAAGAGGAAGAACAAAAATCAGAACATTCTTTTTCAAACTCAGAAAGACAATCAGAAGATTCATCACTTCCCTGCAGCGATTCAGCGAGAAGAGAAGAAGAAAAACAAAAATCAGAAAGTTCTTTTTCAAAGTCTGAGAGGCAGCAGGAAGATTCATCACTCACGGCGTCTACGAAAAAACATGAGTCATCTTTTGCTAGGGTGTTCTTCATCGAAGGGGTGATAGAAAATGTGACTTCGTCGTCGCCTACTCGAAGGAAGAGCTTACCATTGCTTACATCAATGATGGCTCTGGAGGTGGCAAGGAAGGGTCGGCCAAGGATCAGGGGATCCTCGACGTCTTCTTCGATGTCCAAAATGAAACAGTCCACCGGGAAGATGAACTTGTCGACTTTTACTAAAAAGTCCTCCACTATTCCTAACGGGTACTTGACGGATCTATCAGCTAGCTGGATACTCATACGCGTGGGGTTAAGGCTACCAATCCCTAACTTTTTAAACAACGAAAAGGGCATCAGGTTTATACTCGCGCCTAAGTCGGCTAATGCGTGTTTAACAAAAAGATCACCGAAGACACACGGGATAGAGAAACTACCCGGGTCAGTGATTTTCTTCGGCAAACCATTTGTTAAAACGGCGGAGCACTCGACATTTAGCGTGATGTGCGAAAGATTCTCTAACTTCTTCTTGTTGGTGAGGAGGTCCTTAAGATACTTGGCATATTTCGGCATCTGCGAAATAGCCTCGTGGAAGGGAAGATTAATGTGGATTTGCTTGAAGATCTCTAAGAAGCGGGAGTACTGATCATCTTGACGTTTTCTATAAAGTTCAGAGCGGTATGGAGGAGTTGAATTATTTTTGAAGATGGGTGGTGGAGTGAGATTATTTTCTAAAGTGGGGGTGATTACTTCTTCAGCAGAGGGTGGAATTTTTAAAACGGGAGCAGAGCTTTGATTTTTAGAGGCGAGAGCGGAGCTTGCCTCGGGCTCTTCACTTGCCATATCGGAGACTTGCTTCCCACTACTAAGAGTTATAGCTTTCGCTTGCTCTCTCGGGTGGGGTTCGGTATTGGAAGGAAGAGACCCTGCGGGTCACTCAGAAATTATTTTCGCGAGCTGTCCTACCTGATTTTCTAGACTTTTTACGCTTCCGGTTAAAGTTCTTATAGTAGCGTCATTTGTGGTGATATATTTAGAAAGTAATTCCTCCAAGCTTGGAGGTTTTGGATAATTTTGAAGAGGTGGTGGTGATGGTGGTGCAGAAAAATCATTTTGCAGTGGTGGGCGCATCGCATTCGATGGATTACTCCATGAAAAGTTCGGAAGATTTCTTAAAGCAGGGTTATAACTATTCGGAAAAATAAAACCAGGCGGATGAAAATTCGCAGGAGAAAAATTATTAAAAGCAGTTCTAGGCATATTATTAACATAATCTAAATGTTTTGGAGTAGGGGTTTCAGATTCCCATACCTGAGGGGCGGAGGCAGCAGTCATCTCCGTGATTTTTTTGCTTAGGATTTCTACTTGCAGAGCGAGCTGGGAGACGTTGTCAACTTCATAGATACCTACAGGCTTGTTCGGGCGGGACCTAGGCACATTCCACTAATAAGTGTTCATGACCATGTCCTCAAAAAGCTCAAGAGCTGCTTCCGGGGTCTTATGATTTAAAGTACCGCCAGAAGCTGCGTCTATCATTTGCTTCGTGCTTTGATTTAGCCCGTTATAGAACGTCTGCACATGTAACCATACAGGCAGCGCGTGATGTGGGCATCGTCTTAATAATTCTTTAAATCTCTCCCAGGTTTTATATAGGGTTTCAGAGTCTATTTGTCCGAAGGCAGAGATGTCGTTCCTAAGTTTTGCAGTTTTAGCTGGCGGAAAATACTTCGCCAAAAATTTTTCAGTTAATTCATTCCAAGTGGTTTTGCTATTTTTAGGTAGAGTGTTAAGCCACTGCTTAGCTTTAGTTCTTAAAGAGAAGGTGAAGAGTCTTAGCCTGATTGCATCATTTGTGACACCATTTATCTTGAAGGTGTCACAAATTTCAAGAAAGCTAGCTATATGTGCGTTCGGATCTTCATCTTGAAGTCCGTCAAATTGCACATATTGCTGCACCATTTGAATTATGCTAGGCTTTAATTCGAAGTTATTATTTGCTATAGCAGGGCGGACTATACTAGATTCAGTTCCCTCGAGGTTCGGTCGTGCATAATAGGACATAGTCCTTTGCACAGCCTCATCTACATTGTGTTCTTCCATTCTTAAAGTAGCAAATGACTCGGAGTCCTCAACCGGCACTTGGATGGTAGGACCTTGAAATCGCGATCTTCTCCGAAGAGTATGCTCAATTTCGTGGTCCAAGTCCAAAATAACCGACGGACTCCCGCGGGTCATGCACTAAAAGAATAGAAAAGAAGAAAAGAGAGAGAAATAGGAAAAACTAGAAAAAAAACTAGATTAGAATTTTTTTTTCTTTTTGAAATAGATTTTTTTATATAGATTAACTCCCGAACTTCCCAAGGACTACCCCGTGAAGGGTTCGCAAGGTACTAGACAAGATAGTGGCGCTTAAAGCCCTTTGCCCTTTTCGAGAGAATTAGGTGGCGTAAAAAAATTGTGAAGTTGGTTACTATTAAGAGCGGTGTTAAATTTTTATTTTTATTTTAAAACTTTAAAGAAAGAGGATAAGAAAGAGAAGAGATAAAATTAATATGTTCGTGTTTTCAATATATCAACGGAAGTTGGCTCCCCGGCAATGGAGCTAAAAACTTGTTGCGCGCTAGGGTTCGAAGAAAATAAACGCAACCGAACTAGCAACCCAATGAGGCAAGTATACCTATCGAATTGTAGCTAGGGGACAAAAGTGTCGTATTGAAATCCGGGAACTGTTGGCTATGCTTACTCACACGAATGCTATTATCTTATCGACGTAAAAATTAGGGTTTTAGAAAATCTAAGTGCAAGGAAGGAAGTAAAGCTATACTAGAAAGAGAACTACAACAATTAATTAAAGAGCATAAGAAAATCAATTACTACGAAGGGTTGAAAATATGAAATGGAAATGCACTCGATCAAGAATCACCTCGGCTAAAGACGATTAATAAAATGCGCTAAAAATCTAAACTTAATAGGATAAAGGTCCTTGACCGTGGAGGTTCCTAAAGCTTGAACACGCTTCTCTCGAAGTCGTGCCCAACTGAGTTTAGGAAGGTCCGACCGACTCTCGTCTAAATCGGAGGCCTAAAACTCGCTTTACGCAGTGAACCCCACTATTGGATTTTACTCCAATCCGGGAGATTTGGATGTCTGCCTCTCTCGAGGGGTGCGTACAACTCCCTTTACTCTTGAATGCTCACTTCATTCTATCGGCCTCTCGGCTAGCCCAGAATGAAAGCAAAGGTGGAGAGTATATATCGATAATATACCTCCAACCCGTGATTAATCAAGAGTAATTCAAGGCCCTAACCTAAAAAGAAAAGATTAATTAAAACATCATAACTTAATCGCTCGAACCTCGGATCATCAAGATCGAGTACAAGGAGGATTAGTTAATCATAATGGAGTGGAGGAGGGGGGATGAGTAGTAAAGCATATAAAAGGAACACTAGTAAAGGAAGAGCACTTATATTAATTAAAAGGAGCAAGTTACACTAATGAAATTGAAATTACAAGTGCATGAATTAAAGTCCTATTCTAGCCCTATATTAAGCAAGAGCAAGAATACAATAAAAGCTAAAACAAACTAAGATTAAACTAGGGTTAAATAAAAATTACAAAGAGAGGGAGAGAGAGAGAGAGAGAAAATCATAAAACTAGAAAAGGACCCAAGAACCAAAGGGACAACACCTCCCCCACTCAACCAAAGCTTGTTGAAATTAAGAGGGGGGGTCTCAATTTATAGATTTTTTTCACGGGTTGGTCACGCCCTCTAACACGCCCTAGGGCGGGCGTGTTAGGGGGCGTGACAGTACTATGTTGACCTCGGGCTCTGGACTCTGGCGGGAAGGATCATTGCTTCGGTACGTCAGTGGTCACGCCCTAGGTCACACCCGTGTTGGGGGGGGGGGGCGTGACAGGCACGTCATGTCCAAATCATTGGTCGGAAATCCGCCAGTCACCGAAAAAGGAGGGAGTCACGCCTATGTCACGAGCGTGACATGGGGCGTGACAGTACTGTTTGCGTGTTGTGGAGAAACGACATTTAATGCGGCGGCAGGCTTTGCGGCAGAGGGCGACACGCCCAGGGTCATACCTGGTGACACGCCCAGGGAGGGCGTGTCAGGGGGGCGTGACAGCGGTTTTGTTCATTTTTCTGTCCCTTCCAGCAAGAGTCCTCGGGATCGGGTTACACGCCCTAGGTCACGCCCATGGAGGGCGTGATGGGGGGGGGGGGTGTCAGGTCATTTTTGGCCAATTTTCTAGAAACCTGCAAAAGGACAAGAAAAAGTCAGTGGCAATAATATTTACATAAAAATGATAAAAATAAACTAATAATAGACATGATTTGACAATATAAAATAGAAAATACGATAATAGTTTAGGCTACAAAACGTATTATGAATGACACACATGCGAGTGACACATATAAACACACAGACACACACACACGAGTGACACACACATAGACACACACACAGAGACACACATGAGTGACACACGCACACACACGAGTGATACACATGTACACATGAATGGCATACACACACACACACATACACACACACACACACACACTAGTGACACACATACACACACGAGTGACACACACACATGAGTAATACCCACACACACAAGTGACACACACACACTCACACGTTTGACATATACACATACGAGTGACACACACACATACATGAGTGACATACATATACATGAGTGACACACACACACACGAGTGACAAACACACAAAAAATTGATACACATACACGAGTGACACACACACACGATTTACCCACACACACACACACACGAGTGACACACACATACACACACACACACACACACACGAGTGACATATATACAAGTGGCACACATACACGATTGGCACACACATGACTCACACACTCACACATTAGTGATACACTCACACATGAGTGACACACACACACACGAGTGACACACACACATGATTGACACACACAGAAGTAACACATATAAGTGTGTGACACACACATGCGCACGCGCGCGTGACATATGCACACACACACACACACACACGAGTGACCCCACACACACACGAGTGAGACACAAATACACATGAGTGACACATACACAAAAATGCACATGCGTGGCACACACACACGCGACTGGCACACACAAAAGAGTGACAGACACACACATACACAAACACACACGAGTGACACATACACACGAGTGACACTGACAAACGAGTGACACAGACAAATGAGTGACACACACTCAAATGATATATACACGGGTGACACATTCACACGAGTGACACACACACACGTGCGACACACACACGAGTGACACACAAGCACGAGAAACACGCACACACATGGGTGATACACACACACATGAGTGACACACATACACACACACACACACACGCAAGTGACAAGCATATATGAGTGACACACACACACACACGTGAGTGACACACACCCTTGAGTGATACACACACACACAAGTGACACACACACACGCACATGAGTGACACACACACACACACACACACACACACACCTGAGTGACACACAAACTCACACGCACGTGCACGTGAGTGACCCTCAGCCAAGAAGAGCTTCTGTACGAATCTTAAAGACAATATGTACATTATCTTTTCATCTTAGTCCTCCAGCCAAGTAGAAGATGTGTTGAACTTATCTCCTCCTTTTTTACCTCATTAGACAACTGTTCATTACAAAATCTAGTCCTCCATATTCGTAATTAAGAGAGAATATGATCAAAGATATTTTTCTGTCGATCGACACCCTAGAAAGGATGTTCTAGCATGGTCTTTTCCTACAAAACTCCATTAACTCTCCAAAATCAAGCACTCTTGTGCCCGATGTCTCTCCTAATTTTTGACCTAAAGATTTAGCACCAAGGGAGAGGGTAGGAAGCTCAAATGATTTTCGGCCATAGATCTGGTTCTTCTCCTTTGCGGCATGACGATGCTTGACTTTCGACGACATGCTCCGTGCTTCATTCTTCCAAGAAAGATTCTGTCTCAGTTCTAGAGTGGCGAGGAAACATCTGGGAGGAGGAAGGCTTTACTCAGTTCTAGAGTGATGAGAAAATCCCTCCCATACCTTTGAATACATGTGCCACATGTCGCTTCCTTATTGTACCAAAACAACCTCCCAACTTTGGGAAGATCAAGGATTGGTCATAGGTACTTAATTTCACATGGGCTAAGTCATGCCATATGACTCATCGGAAGAAAATGGAAGGAGGAACCAGAGCAGGATATTTCGCACTTCTCACTGGACCCCACTTGGTTTTCCTAGCCGTAATACAAGACATTTTAGATTAAACGTTAAGTACATTTTTCAAGATAACTAGACAATTCGTCGAGTTCAATCGGCGATTCATCGAGTTTACTTGACCCTTCATCGAGTGACACTCAACGGTTCGTCAAGTCCACTTGACCATTCAAATCGTCGAATTCACTCGACCATCTATAGAGTTTTGTCTGATTCGACCTACATACCACCTCGTGACCTTGGGCTCTCTCTCTCTCTCTCCCAAAAATTCCTGCAGGGCTTAAGCCACCCAAGGTGACACAAAACATGAACAAGGGTTATAGCTCAAAATTGGACATAACACACGCACGAGTGACACACACATACAAACACGAGTGATACACACACATAAACACAAATGTGTGACACACACACGCACACACGAGTGACCCACACGCACACACGAGTGAAACACACACGAGGAACACACATACAAGAGGCATGCACACACTCATGCATGATCAAACGCACGCTCATGTGTTTAAAACGGTGTGTTATTTATCAAGAAATTTCAATCCATGCAAAGGGTCTGCCGGTTTGATCTTTCCTCATTCACGGTAGTAATAGCTGTGCGCAAACAAAAATGCACGGCCCGTGACAGATCATAATTTTTTTTGGCCAAACAGCAGCTCGTGCGATTTTTTTCTCGCACTGTTGAAATTAACCGTTCCTGAAGGAAACATATGACTAATGAAAAATATAAAATTTTTAGATAAAGATGGTACTCGTGTGATTTGTTCTCGCAAGGTCGAAGTCGAGCGTGAGTGACCAAAACGCACAAGAGGCAGCAGAGCACTGATTTTTCAGCACATGATCTCGCATAGGCAAATCCGCCCACGTGCGAAGGAATTTCACATAGTTGCGCGATAGGTGATCAAGATGATCAAGCTGAAAAAGGAGAATGCACAGGTGAAAGGTCTGTGCTTGAAGGAAAAACACACGACCGTACGAAATACACTCATTTCCAAGAAGGGAATGAGCTCTGCCCTAACGTTTCCAAAATTGCAATACGAACAAAAACAGGTAACGAGGAGCACCATGTTTTTACCCCTGGTAGAAAAGTGCACATTTGTGCACCACAATATGCAAAATGTGCACTTTGTGAGTGAATACAGAACTACATAAATATGAGTCTTTATCTTTATACTATAAGGAAGGAGCTATGTTACACCATGTGTAACATTTTTATCCCACAAAACCCTCATAAAACCAGCTATTGTTAATTAATTGGAGGGTATTTGTGTCATTTGGCCGGCTCAACACTAATTTAGGTTTTAATTCTTGTTGTTGCCCAATGTTCCGCCTCTCAAAATTGTGATAGCCGTGATGAGGTCAAATCCTTGATACATTTTCAACACTATTTCCTCTCCCCTCTCCCGTGCCCTTCCATCTTCTTCCTTACGATGAATCTACCGTCGATCTCCCTTCCTTCCTTTCTCATCCTTGGACACCGGCGACGGGCAATGCGGCGAAATGGGTAACTACCTCTCCCTCTCCCTCTCCCCTGCTCTAAGTTTTTATCTTCTTATCCATCATAGCCCTATTGCATCCACCATGTCTTTATTTCTCCCCTTTGCACTGTATCCACCGAAAGCAGGTTCCTTCTCCTCTCTGCACTTCAAGTCCCCTCTACAGTAGGTTCCTGATCCTCCTCGTCCACTATTCTGGAAATTATGTAGTTAGAGTCGAAGAGATCCTTCCAAACTCCTCCATCGCTATTGTAGTCATTTCTTAGCAGCGCTTGCTACTTCTTTGAAGGTAAGACGTCAAGAAATGCATCCACTTCTCTCGTACCTCCTGCAAATAAATTAATTTAGTGATCTCATTTCTATCCCCCTCCTCCACTAAAATAACTTTAAATTAAATATTGCAGGCTAAAATAACTTTAACATTTTTACTAATCTTCATCGTCTCTGTCTGTGTTGAAAGAGAAAATATAATTCTTCTTTTCATCTGTTCTGGAGTGCAAATCTGATGCACTGCATCTTATTCTCTTATTATTCTCACCAAAAATCTGAAATATTTCCCCCTCTCTCCAAATCTCAATTTTTTTGATTATTAATTTTTTTATACAATGTGTAAAGTATGCAAAGGAACTAAAAATATCACCAAGCATATGTTTTGCTGAAACATCAGGGCTCTTAGTATCAATTTTGATCTGCTTAGTATCAATTTTTATTGGCTCAAAGTCTGCTTAGTATCAGTCTTTGTTAACATGTTTGATAATAAATCTTGATGAAATTAATGTTGGCTCAAAGTGGCGTTGAGTGGAGTTAAAAAAATGCTGAAACAGAGGAGATAACCACTGTAATTTTTTGGTGTAACTCACCTGAGCAAAAAAGTTTGCTATCAAATAGAGTGATATAGAGAGGGGGAAAGATTTTGAAGATTTTGGGTTCCCTACATCAGATTAAAAAAACATGCTAACATGTTAGCATATTTTGGGTCCACCCATGGACGTTCTACAAAGAAAATTGAGAACAATAAGAGAATAAAATGCTCCGGCATACGAGTTGCTAGGAAAAAAAAGATACTAAGTGATTTTGCTAACTTGTGGTGTTATGCATTCCATCTTTCTTATTGTTATCATCATTGTTCTGAATTCTATCTTTCTAATTGTTATTGGAACTTTCTCTACTTTTATTTGTTAATGTCATGTGCAAGTGTCTTAAATTATTTTTATTTTTCAAAATTTTGATACTTCAAAATGATTTAACCATAATATTAGCCCCTCACGACCGATATTGCCGCCCATGACCGATAATGTCGCCAATATGAGTGAATGTCGATGATAGGAGTGAATGTAATTGATAGGATAAAATGTCGTCGAGATATAATCCCCCGACGAACATCGCCGCCACAACAAATATCGTCACAGCTGATGAAAGTCGCCGCCCCTGACTAAGGTTGTCGCACCCTACAAACGTCCTGTAAATATTTTATTATATTACAAGGAATAAAATATTCTTTATCTTCAATGAATTCAGCTTGCTCTCATTTTTTTCTTAAATTGTATAGATATAATGGATTTACTTTAATGTTGCTAAGGTTGTTTCATTATTTTGTAGCATTATTAATCTATATTCTAATTACAGTATGTCGAACATTTTATGTGGGATAGCTCTGTCAAACACAACAGTATCATTAAATTCAATATGTTTTTACAATGTCTTCTTCTCTACATCATTATTTAGTACTAACCAATTCAAATTGTTGAAGATTTTGATTTCACTCTTGGAAAATAGTTCACGTCATCTTGGATATTATTGAATCATGTTCATTATGATCTTCTGATGAGTCCGATATTTATTGTGTTTTTCGGACTCATATGGGCTTGTTTTAACGCACTTGCACTTCACTTTAAGTATGCTATCACTGATATTTCTTTTATTATGCTTTTCTCGATAAGGTCATTATTTAAGCCCATGGTTGTGCAGTTGCGCATTCTATTGTCGGGGGTATACACATGTTGCTCCTCATTATCTTTCTATTTAGTTTTGTTTGCATTTTGGTGCAGGAAGCTTGTGCTCCAGCCTTGTTTTATTTTTGTGCTGGTAGTGGGGATGTCCCAAAGTCCATTTTCAGTTCTGTGTAAAATGCATGGTCATGCACAGTTCTTCGCGCACGGTTCCAGTTCAATCGTGCATTTCACACAGCTTTCCTGGGGTATCTGTTTCTACCTGTGCGATTTGTTCCTGCACGGTTTCAGCCAAACCGTGCGAGAAAGAATTGCACGGCCTGCACCTTTTGCCTAGCTTTCTAGTGTTCTATGGTTAATCATGCATTTCGTTCACGCATGGGCAACAACGCCCGTGTGTGAGTTAAACGCACGGTTCCACTTTTTTCTCCTACATTATTTCGCTCTGTGTTTACCAATGCGATTTCGTTCACGCACGGGCAGAATCATCTATGCGCGAGTAAAATGCATGGGTAAACCTTCTTCTTCCTCAAGCATTATCTGCGCATGAATATCGTACGGTTCACGCACGGTCGTTTGCCAGACCGTGCGTGACTAATTTTTTGATCTTTTTCTCTTTAAGAGCAAATTTTCTGCCATTTGAGAGAGTTTTTGGACACACCTCTTCCAACTGATTTCTCCGCTGATTTCGGGTGAAACTCCGCCGTTTCACCTCCTCCCTTCATATTCCACCAAGGAGAGAAGCTCTGGCCATGCTCACGAAGCCTATATCTTATCGGCGATTGCTCTTGGCCTTCTCCTTCATCTACTAGCTTTGCATAAAGCTTTGACGCCATAACAGTCAAGCAAAAGGAAGCTTGCAACCTTCTTCTGAATCGTGACACGAAGAAGACGGGTCCACTGGAGGGTAGTGATCACCTTCTCTACCATGGATGCAGTTGAGGACCGATCTTGGACACGGTTTGATAACCCGAAAATTACTTCCGAGAATCCTCAGTAAGCCTTCGGATTCGGTCGATCTCTTGCCTTGTTCTTCCTTTATTGGTGTATATGTGTTGTTAAATATTTCTATGTAGTCGATTTGCACTTTGGTTGTATATGTTATGTGTTTTATGTCTATGTGATTCCTATTTCATTTTACCTGCTTAAGTTGCTTGTGTTACGCCATCTTTTCATCCGCCATCCCTCCGTTCTTGCCATTCTAGAAATTGCTAGAAGCGTGCGTAGCGAAGAGGTGCTTACGACCCTCAAATTTTGGTTCTTATGCTTGCCTACTCATCCATCAGCAAAGCGATTCGATGCATAGAGGCCCATGTAGTCTTCCATCCCGCCTAGCAAAGCGATGCATGACGACATTGTATAGGAGGAGTTGTTAGTGTTTTGCTTTATTTCTTCGCAACCATCAAAACCCTCATAGATAACTCCGACCTAAGGACTTCTATCTCAAGTCCTCCTCGATATTAACTCCCCAATTACTGTGTTCCATGAAGAGATTAATACTTGGGAAAGCCACCCATTTTATATTACTTGTGCGACCGGCACACTTGTCGTTCAAACGCATCAAGTTTTTCGCGCCATTGCCGGGGAACACAGTCGTGTGAGTTTTTGGAGAGGGAGATAATATATTAAAGCCTTTTTCCATTTGTGCATATCATCTTTGTATTTGCTATAGTCGATAGAAGTTTTATTTTTGCTTATTCCTTTTTGCCCTTCTCTGAGTTTTGATTTAGATTGCAGATCCGTGCTATTTTCTTTTTTTGTTGTGTAGCACTTTTTGGTAAATACTTTTGTTTGTGATGTATTTAGTTGCTGAGTACAGTCTACTTGATTCTTTGCGCCGAAGCATCGATGCCATGGCTGCTTTGAATGTTGAGCATTATATTAGATGTGTGTTATGTCAAGGTATAGGTCACATGGTGAAGGATTTCCCTCGCTTGTGCGAGCCTTCTCCCACTATTGGCGTGCCTGCATCAACCTCCCATTCACTGAAGACTGCTTTTGACAGGCCTACCAGGGTGTTGCCTTCCCTATACACTGACATCGCACTCCTTGCTCGCTCCTTGCTAATTGATATTACCGAAGAATCTCTCGCCGTATACAGATCTTTCATGGGTCACTCAGTTCCTTTTTACGAGCTTTCCTTGAGTGACGACGATCACTCTGGGGTTAGCTTGTGATAATTGGATATGGAACTCATGGATGCTCTTGAATGGGACGATGAGGTTGTTCCGGTCGTCGACTCGGTGGTGTCTGCGAATGATTTTGCGATGGGGACTGCTCATTCAATGCTTGATTTTGAGAGCAGCCTTGCCCTTGTGGGGTTTTTGTCGGAGTTAGCTACTCCATTTTTGAGTGAGTCGGCTGATGATGTCGTATTTATGGATGATTCGGTGCCCGAGGTTGCGCCGAAGTTTGATGATGATTCATCTATCTCCGACGGAGAATGTAGATCTTCGGAACACTTTTATGCACCCTGGTGGGATTAGGAATATTCCCTTTCTAATATGGAGGTTTTCACCTCCTTATTGGATGAGGCGGTCCCTCTTACCACCACGGACCTCTAGTTGTCGGATTCCCCCTGATACGACTCGTATGATACCGACGATGATCTATGCTTGGATCTAACTGAGAGTGAAGCCGGAGTCACTCTCCCATTTTCTGATTATATTAGTTATTCATCTATTTTATTACTTGATCCGCCTTCTTTATCTTAGCCTGTGCAGGATGAGTCTCCACAGGTACGGTGGGATGACAATGAGCCTGGTGCCCATGTCGTCGCCATCGCTTCCTGCATACCTATGGTGGACGATACCTTGCTAGGCAAGGATTTATTTTGTGGTAAGATGAGCGAGGACCAATGCTCTTCCTCTTCTTACTTCCTATTTCCTCTGCCTGCGAGGTGCCAGTATTATTATTTGGGCAGAGGGGTAACAGTTCTATCTTTGTATAGGTATCCGTTACCGCAATGGATAATGGAACAGTTACCTGTGCATTTCTCTTTTCATAGGCCTATTAGCTAGTACTTTTTTCATTTTTAATAAGTCGTGCTGGGATGACAGTAACCCCAGTATTTATGTAGGAGTAGGATTAACTAGTTAGTATTTACTGTTTTACAGTTAGCTTTGTGTGTGCTTGTTTTGAATTTTTTCTCTATTTCAATGCTTGCTTGTGAGAGTTTTATCTGCTTGTGCCTAATTCGAGAAGTGGCTTAGTCGATCAGGATATTCTTTGTTCCATTTGTTTTTATTTTTCTCACAGTTGTCGCAGGATAAGGCTTCCCGGAGAAAATGATGTGAATTGGCCTGTTTTTCCAAAACGCACGGTTGGGGAAAATTATGCGCGGCAAAAACGCACGACCGTGTGTTTTCTTTTATTAAAAGTGCAGGCCGGACATTTTTGACAGACGCTGGCCCTAATCTCGTGCGTCTGCTCAAGCGACGGCTTCGCCTCTTTCTTCTTCGACAAAGTTTCTTCATCCTCTTCCAAATCTTCCCCCATTTTTCCTTTCTTTCTCTTTCACTGTCTTTTCTCCTCATCGCCATGAGTCCTTTCAAGAAAGTGGTTAGCTTATTGCGCGATAAGGGTGTTGCTTCCTCCTCCTCCTCTACCTGTAATGTGGTTCTGAATGAGCCGAAAGGTTCTCCGGATGCTCATGTGGATTCTGAAGAGCTAGAATGGATGCTCCGTTTCGGGCGGCCGAAGATGATAACAAGGTTTGATCGTCTTGATCAAAAACTATTTTTTGATTTTCGTTTTGTTTCAGACGAAGAACTTGCGGCCGTTGGCATAAAGCTGGAAGTGGATCGCTTAATCGATGTGGGTTCATGGCGACATCTTTTATCCATTGTGGAGACGGGATTTCATGGACTCACTCTTGAGTTCCTTTCCACCTTCCGCATCTTAGAGCGACATGACATAGTTACTAGGGAGTCCACTTTTGTTTGAATGACAGCGCAATGAGCCATAATGTAGCGGGATGGTCGGATCATATTTACCTCTAAAACATGCAACATAGTGTCCCTCTCCACCTAGGCCGTGTTCTAGCGGACGATTTCCTTCACCAGGCCACATACATACCCTTGAAAGCCATCAGTGGTTCGCATTTTATTAGGCGAATTGCCAAGGGATTAGGAGTCTTTGAAACTTTTCCCGCCATGACTCCCATTTCCCGTGGGGATTTCATTTCTGTGACCATGATGACTGCCTTCAGGTTGGTGCGTCATGTTTCTTCTGGCAGTACGTGGAGTTACGTTATTTGTACTGTTGATCGAGCGCAGCCTACTGAGTCTCCTTCTGCTGCTGTGGGTTCTTCTTTGGAGTCTCGTAGGCTTGACGATGCTGCTCCCGACCATACTGTGCCTTTGGTCATTCTTATTTTTTTGCCCATGCCTCGCATCATAGGAGTTTCGCGCAGGATTATCCCGACTACTACGTGCGGCATTTGTAGATGGAAGAGATGATTCGCCAGCAACACAACATGACCGAGCGCATTGTTGATTTTCTTGGGGTGCCTCCTGCTTTCCCTGCTCGATCTTAAACTTCGCGTGCTCGTACTCCACCACCGCCTCTGCCTCCACCTCTGCCTTTTCCTAATCTAACTGAGTGATTGCTGCTATTCTACCCGGATTGGGGTGTTTGCTGTTCTTGTATTTTTTTTTGATATTTGTTTAACTGATTTTGTATATTACTTTATTAAGATGGTGCTTCGTAACAAGGGTGTCTATTAGTTATTATGTTTGCATTATCTATCTTTCCTGTGCTATTGTATTTAGTTTCATGAGATAGATGTGTGTGATATTATGTTTTGTACTAACTCACTAGTGTTGCTTAGTTTATATTGGTTATACCTTGTTTTACATTTTTGTTTGAGCTATTTCTGATGACTTGTTTTAGTCATCATTTTTGGTATAGTTTATAAGCCTAAATTCTTAAGTTTATTTATAATTTCATTTATTTTATGTTTGTTTTGTTTTATTTCTCATTAAATGCCTTTTATGATATATATTATAATTTATAACTTTATTATGTGTTTTCGTCTTATTATTTTATGTTTTATATTTTATGTTTTGTTATGTTATGAAGTTTAGTTTTAATAACATATATTATATTACTTATTTATGTTTTGTTTTTTTAAATAACTATTGTTATTTGTTTTGTTTTATTTGTAGGTTCAAGCCCACCAAGAAGCCCTCCAATATGATGCAAGTTCAAACTCTATGCAAGCATACCCGAGCCTATTGATGTAAGGCCAGCCACCTCATGCAAGCTGCCCACCATGAAGAACCCGATCCCTACAAGTGCAGCCCAACTTTGAGCAGCCCGACCACTCTT
Organism: Platanthera zijinensis; assembly: GCA_039513925.1. Classification (NCBI taxonomy): domain Eukaryota; kingdom Viridiplantae; phylum Streptophyta; class Magnoliopsida; order Asparagales; family Orchidaceae; genus Platanthera; species Platanthera zijinensis. The sequence goes on along the minus strand of CM077078.1, from coordinate 153,614,847 downwards.
GGAGCAGCCACCTAGTCTACCTGAGCCCACTACAAGCCATACAAGCAGCCCATGCAGCCCATGCAGCCCCCAAACCTCAAACCCGACCAAATACATGCACCTTCTTCATACATGAGGCCGGCCCCTCTTCATATATTGCATGCATGCACCTTGCCACCTCATTCATCTCTCTCCCCCTTTATTATTGTTTTCTCCCCACTTTATTCCTCATCCATCCCCCCTCTCTTATGTTTAATTTTCTTTTCATTTTCCTAAAATAAAATGCATGCATGTAGCCTCCTCTCTCTCCTTCCATTTATTATCATACATTGATCCTCCCATTCTCTCTCCCCTTCATCAATGAAATGCATGAACTTTCTCCCTACCTATGGCAAGCCACCCCCTTATCTCCCCTTATTCAATTCCATCTAGAACCTTCTCCCTCTCCTATAAAAGGAACCCCTTCCCTATTATTTTGTTGAGTAGTTTTTTTGTGAAGTGTTTGGAGAAGTTTTTATTGTAGTAGAGAGTTAGAGAGCAAGCTTCCATTTCAAGTATTTATTTTCTTGTCTTTTTATTTCATTTCTCCAAGCAATAGTGTAGTATTTTTCATCTTTTTATGTACTCTTATTCATAGTTTAATGATAATGCAATTTTCTTTTCTTTTGTTTTCTTCCTCTATCATGCGTAGCTAACTTTATTTTGTGCCCGATCGTGATAAGCTTTGCGATCAAATAACGCACCTTTTATTTTATGTTTGCATTTGTATTTTTCTATTTTTGATCCGACCTTGAATTATTTCGTATCGACTCTGTATTTCTTGTATACGGTAGTAGATTTCGATCTCATATTTGAGTAGTCGAGAGGATTGTGAATATGAAAGATCACTCAAAGAAGGAATGAGTTGAACGCAACCCTAGAGATAAGATGACGTAAATCCTCTAGATTGGAGTCAAATCCAATAGTGCGGGTCACTTCGATAATGCTACTTTAGGCCATTTTGACTTGAAAGAGATTTTGGTCAAAACGTCTATAAGTTAGGGGATTTAATGCTCTAGCGAGATTACTTCCTAATATCGGATCCGTCACGGTCTTAATAGAATTACAAATGCTAAACAAATTTATTCCGTTATTTTATTTCAAAGTGAATCGTCGATCGAGCACTCTTTTACAATAGTTTATTTCTTCTCTTTTAATTAAGTTTATTTTATTTTATTTTCAAAAATCATCAATCGTTCGGTAGGATAATAGAGTCGTTGTGAGTAATAGTACTTGCCTGCCCCGAGTTTTTAATACGACCTTGATACTACGATTTGACAGGTATACTTGCCTGTTCGGGTTTTAGCCAATCAAGTTTTTGGCGCCGTTGCCGGGGATTTTTTTGGCAATATTACGAAAGCATCAAATTTATTACTTCTACTAAAATTAAAAAAAATTAAAATTATTATTATTATTATTATATATATTATAATCAGCCCACATCATCTAATTTCAACCCAACCTAAATTCTCTCGAAAAGGGTAAGGGGCTTTAAGTGCCACCATTTTACCGAGTACCTTGCGAACCCTTCACCGGGTAGCCCTTGGGAAGTTCGGGAGCCAATCCATTAAAAAAAAAATCTATTTTTAAAAAAAAATATCAAAAAAAAATTTCTTTTTCTTTTTTGGTAACAGTTTATTTTTTTTATGGAATCATCATATTTTTGCGCTTCTTGCGGGTTGCCCAACCACTTTTATTCTGAATGTCTGTCGGGAACCCCTCCCTCTTTTGATTTTAATTTTTTTGGGGAAGGTCAAAATGGCCAATTTGACCCTTACTCCAATTTTTATCCTACTTGGGAGATGGGGAACCCGTCTTATTTTTCTTATGATTTTGCCCCGCAAAGCGCCGCGCCTTTTAATTTTAATTCAATCGATAATGAGTTTTTTGAATTGCAAACTTCTCTTGATAATATTAATTTGCATTTCAAAACCATTATGGATTATTTTTCTCGTGAGGCCGCTTCATTTTCTTCGTCTTCTTCTCCGTCTCATCCAATTTCTTCATGTATTGAGTCACCGGATATCCCGGCTTGTCTTGTTCCTCTCAAGGAGGATAACTATTTGGATATCCCGGATTGTTTCCTTCCTCCTTTGGAAGACACCTCTATGGATATTCCGGTGTGCTTCTTACCCGTTGAGGATGACGAGACGTCTCCCATTTCTCCTTCAGAAGACGTTTGTGATTCCATTTCGTTTAAATTTTTAACTATTCCAAATTTTTCTAGTTTTAGCGAGTCTTTTTCTTCTTCTTTTCTTTTAGATAATTCTTCTTTAGTTCTCCCTACCCTTTCTTCTCCTGAAATTTCACAAGACTCTCCTTCTCCTTGTGAAATTTCGTTTGATGCAAATTCTTTTTCTACTTCTTTTATTCCTCTTTCTATATCTTCTTCTTTTTATTCTTCTCCTTTTGACGACCCATTCTTTCCCATTTTACATATGACGGAGTTCTTCCGTAACTCCGTTCGTTCATTTGTGGGAGTCATTCCCATGAAGATTCCACTGCATGTCAGTGCGATTCTTCATTTCTTCTTTTTTTTACTTTACTCTCCTAAGAGCATACTTAGGGAGTTACCTCTTCACTTTTGTTATTATTTTCCATTTAGCTAACAAATAACGTCGGACTCAGACGACGTTAAACAAAGAGCGCTCTTTGGAGGCACCCCTTGCATATCATTTTTGTTCTTTCTTTTTCTTTTTGTTTTGTTTTGCAGGAATAAAACCCTCGGCGGTTCGTTTGGCTCCATCCTTTCCTCTCTTCCTTTGGCCTGAGCCGGTGTCCAGCTCAAGCATGGGAGAGCGACATCTGCATTCGGCCTTACGAATCCGGGGAAGTCGTTTTCTTTTTTTTAATATTATTTTATTATTATTTTATTTTATTTAATTTACTTTATTGCATCCCCCTCCCCCTTCTTCTTCCTTTTTCCTTCTTATTTTTATTTTTCATTGAGGACAATGCAAAATTTAAGCTTGAGGGAGGGTTTAGTTTCTTTCTTTCTTCTTTCCTTTCTAAAAAAATGTAATGCTTTTATTTAGCCTTATCAAAAACCCAAAAAATTAGAAAAATCAAAAATTACAAAAAAAAAATTATATTTCAAAAACCCAAAAAAATTTGAAAAATCTTAGAAAAATAAAAAAAATATATAATAAACCTCATGCTTAGCTTTTTGTTATTTTCAAGAATTTTTTTTGAGTTTTTTTTTATTTATAAGCATTTTATTTTATTTTGCTAATCTTTTATTTCATCATATTTAGTTAAATTTAATATTTAGTGATTTAGTTTTGAGGATAATCTTATGATTTTAATTTGCTTAGAGTAATTTATTTAGTACTTTTTCTCTTTTATTTTAAATAGTTTCAATTTTATAGTAATTTTGCTTAACAATTTTGGACTCCAATGACTATTACCTCATGCTTTTAGATTCTTAGGAAATCTCAATCTATTAGTAGTTGCTCTCTAGTATTTTAGTTTATTTTCTAAAATCTTGTTTAAACCCCTTGTCCTTACCCACTTCTCTTTTTCTTTCTTTTATTGTTAGATCATTTGTCATGAGAATAAGGAGATGTTTGTTCCTTATTCTCTGGTACACATATGCAACCCAAAAATGAAGAGAGGAATTCAAAGTTCATATATGTAGGGGGAAGTTATAGGATGTTAGTCTATCATTTTCTGGTATTACATATATATTTTTAAAAAAAATAATTGTGTGGGGTGTGAAGAAAAAAATAATGATGATCACCTCCAATCAAAGACCTCTTGATGTTAATTTCCTCCCCAAACCCCTTAGCCAATATTATTGTGTTAGATTTTAAATTAAAATATTGGGAGAGCATAAGTAGTAGGTAGCATCTTTTCCTTAATTTTCATTCAAGTTATGGTTTTTATAATTTCAATCTAACGTTGTTTGCACTTTACTCAAATTTGAATGCTAGTTAATTTATTAGAGAATTTTTGGCTAAACATTTCTCTCTTTTCACTTTAATTTCATTATTTAGGACTTGATTCTTAAATCCCAAAATTTTTATTTTTGGCTAGATTTTGGTGTAATTAAATTTTTTGTTTAATTGAAAATTTTATTAATTGTCTTATAAATATTTCTCCTACTTTTGCTCTTGAATAGCAAAAACCTAAGCATGAGGGAGTTTGATGACTTATTTTAGTAATCATTTTTTGTTTAGTTTATAAGCCTAAGTTCTTAAGTTTATTTATAATTTCGTTTATTTTATGTTTGTTTTGTTTTATTTCTCGTTAAATGTCTTTTATAATATATATTATAATTTCTAACTTTATTATGTGTTTTCTTCTTATTATTTTATGTTTTATATTTTATGTTATGTTATGTTATGAAGTTTCGTTTTAATAACATATATTATGTTACTTATTTATGTTTAGTTTTGTTAAATAACTAATGTTATTTGTTTTGTTTTATTTGTAGGTTCAAGCCCACCAAGAAGCCCTCCAATATGATGCAAGTTCAATCTCCATGCAAGCATACCCGAGCCTATTGATGCAAGGCCGGCCACCTCATGCAAGCTACCCTCCATGAAGAACCCGTACCCTACAAGTGCAGCCCAACTTGGAGCAGCACGGCCACTCTTGGAGCAGCCACCTAGGCTACCCGAGCCCACTAACAAGCCCTACAAGAAGCCCATGCAGCCCCCAAACCTCAAACTCGACCACATACATGCACCCTCTTCATACATGAGGACGGCCCCTTTTCATATATTGCATGCATGCACCTTGCCACCTCATTCATCTCTCTCTCTCCCCTTATTATTGTTTTCTCCCCACATTATTCCTCATCCATCCCCCCTCTTTTATGTTTAATTTTCTTTTCATTTTCCTAAAATAAAAAGCATGCATGTAGCCTCCTCTCTCTCCTTCCATTTATTATCATACATTGATCCTGCCATTCTCTCTCCCCTTCATCAATGAAATGCATGAACTTTCTCCCGACCTATGGCCGTCCACCCCCTTGTCTCCCCTTATTCAATTCCATCTAGAACCTTCTCCCTCCCCTATAAAAGGAACCCCTTCCCTCTTGTTTTGTTGAGTAGTTTATTAGTGAAGTGTTTGGAGAAGTTTTTGTTATAGTAGAGAGTTAGAGAGCAAGCTTCCATTTCAAGTATTATTTTCTTGTTGTTTTATTTCATTTCTCCAAGCAATAGTGTAGTATTTTTCATCTTTTTTATGTACTCTTATTCCTAGTTTAATGATAATGCAGTTTTCTTTTCTTTTGTTTTCTTCCTCTATTATATGTAGCTAACTTTATTTTGTGCCCGATCGTGATAAGCTTTGCGATGAAATAACGCACCTTTTATTTTATATTTGCATTTGTATTTTTCTATTTTTGATCCGACCTTGAATTATTTCGTATCGACTCCATATTTCTAGTATACGGTAGTAGATTTCGATCTCATATTTGAGTAGCCGAGAGGCTCGTGAATATGAAAGATCACTCAAGGAAGGAAGGAGTTGAACGCAACCCTAGAGATAGGATGACGTAAATCCTCTAAATCTGAGTCAAATCCAATAATGCGGGTCACTTCGATAATGCGACTTTAGGCCATTTTGACTTGAAAGAGATTTCAGTCAGAACGTCTATAAGTTAGGGGATTTAATTCTCTAGCGAGATAACTTCCTAATATCGGATCTGTCATGGTCTTAATAGAATTACAAATGTTAAACTAATTTATTCCGTTATTTTATTTCAAAGTGAATCGTCGATCAAGCACTCTTTTGCAATAGTTTATTTCTTCTCTTTTAATTAAGTTTATTTGATTTTATTTTCAAAAATCAACAATTGTTCGGTAGGATAATAGAGTCGTTGTGAGTAATAGTACATGCCTGCCCCGAGTTTTTAATACGACCTTGATACTACGATTTGACAGGTACACTTGCCTGTTCGGGTTTTTGCCCATCAATTTCGTAGGTGGCCTACCCTTGGTGCGGCGGGGTGAGCAAAAACATTTTGCAGGTTTGGCTTCGTGCTTTAACGCCGATAATCTGGTATGCTCATTTCCTGAGCATTGGGTAACCTCTTCCCCGACTTTACTTCATTGCTTTTATTGTAAATTGTGTGATAGGTTATTTAGTTTAAGTCTGGTGGGGGCGAGTCACGCGTTACCTGTGCACATGAACTACATTCACTTGCATACCTCAAGAGTATTTCATTTTCAGTTTTTATCATGACTGTATTGTGCACCTACACCGCACGAGTGCGCACTTTAACACACGCTCGGCCCAAGTTTAATTTATTTCTTTAGTGCTAACTCAAAGATAGTAGTGCTGGCTTAGGATTTTTGGATAGAGTGGTTCGAAACTCGTGCAGTGCTCCTAATCCAGTGCTCATGGTGTGTAGAGATTGTATAGATTCAATTTTTCTTTATGGTCGTAGTTTATACATTTCTGTATTCGTAAATATTGTTTGCACTACTTAAAATTGCTGAATCAGGAGTAATCGAACGGTATAGTAGGAATGTGTGTAGCCGCCATTAGCCTCGTATTGCTCGAGTCAGGAGGAAGGAGCATCTTTCTCGGTGACTAAGAACTTGCCCCAAGCTGCTCTCGAAGCTTTGGTGCTTGGTTAGTCGAGCGTGAGTGTGATGTAGGCCGTCATTTGTTTAGTTCGAGCCTTATACAATTCCCAACGTCTACCCATTGCTATCCCTATTGAGCCTGTCCCTTCCTTTGACATCCCTATGCCTCGCTACCAAAGCCTTATAGCCTCTCCTACTCGCACATCCGGAGGTGATCGCTCGGTTAGTTTGCTTTATTGTCATTTGTTTCCGTCAGGTTTGTACAGTTTGTGGTGTTTGTGCAGCTTGTGGTGTTGTCGTGTTATTGTATTAGGCCGTGACTATTTGGTTTAAAAGAGTATAAAAAAAGAAAGAAAAAAAAGTAAATGAAATGAAATTTCCAGGTTGGGAATAAAAAGAATATATATGTGGTTGTTAAGTTGTGAATTGTTTTTGGTTTTGTGATCATGGTAGGTGTGCACCCACTGCAGAAAGATCCAAGTCTGGTGGTGCGTTGCACGTGTCTGCCATTGTTTATAGCTGTGAGTGTTTTTGGGCGGTCCCATTTTGGATGTGCGTGTCCATCTTGTTTACCTTTGTCTATCCGGCCTTCGCCTAAGCCCTATTCTATCCTACAAGTCCTACCAATTCACGTTTCAGTCTGCCTAGCATCGTGGAGAGAGTGTGAACGGGCAAGCATATGGTTCCCGACATTGGTGGATTCATTTGGAGGTGATCCTGGGCCCCAGTCTTTGGCAATGCTCACCTCAGTGGCCTGCCTACTTTCTTCCTGCTTATGACTGGAAGATTCTCAGGCATTCCTATTTTGAGTGGCTGCAATATTTTTTTAATCCTGTTGAAATTTATATACTACGTAGCATTATTAAAAAGTTTATCTATTTTATTCTCTGCGCCAATGAGTATTTGATTTCTCGCTTTACTTTATTTTGAAATTTCTAAGCCAGCTAGCTATTTTCGAGTTCACAGAGAAATGATTTGCTTGGGACGAGCAAATGTTTAAGTCTAGTGGTGTGATGAGTTCGATATTTATAGTGTTTTTCGGACTCATCTGGGCTAGTTTTAATGCACTTGCACTTCACTTTTCGTATGTTATCGCTTATATTTCTTTTATTATGCTTTTCTCGATAAGTGCACTGTTTCGGCCAATGGGTGTGTAATTGCGCATTCAATTGTCGGGGGTATGCACATGGTGCTCCTCGTTATCTTTCTGTTTAGTTTTGTTTGCATTTTGGTGCTGGAAGCTTGTGCTCCAGCCTGGTTTTATTGTTGTGCGGGTAGTCGAGATGTCCCGAAGTCCATTTTCAGTTCTGTGTAAAATGCACGGTCATGCGCATTTCTTCGCGCATGGTTCTAGTTTAATCGTTTGTTTCACACAGCTTTCCTGGGGAATCTGTTTCTACCCGTGCAATTTGTTCCTACACGGTTTCGGCCAAACCGTGCAAGATGGAATCGCACGTCATGTACTATTTGCCTAGCTTTCCAGTGACCTGTGGTTAATCGTGTGTTTCCTTCATGCACGGGCAACAGCGCCCGCGCATAAGTAAAACGCATGGTTCCAGTATTTTCTTCTGCATTATTTTGCTCTGTGTTTACCCGTGCTGGAATTTAGGGTAAGATCTACCTTTACTCTAGAGAGGGGGGGGGGGTGAATAGAGTATATTAAAATAATTTTCCAAATTAAAAATTATTCAGCAGTGGAAGGCTCTATTTATATATATGTGTATTGTGCTTGCAGTAAGTAAAAACTAAGTAAGCAAGAAACAAATCACAGCACACAACAAATCAAACACAGTAACCAGAAGACACAAGGATCTATAGTGGTTCCCCAATCAACCTGGGTACATCAACTCTTCTACTACCCTAGGTAGGAATCCATTGCAGGAATATTTGATCAGGTGTCTTGGGCACCAATGGGCTTTTCATAAGGTGCTCAAAAACCAAATCAGATTTTTTGATCAGGTGTCTTGCCACCACTGAGTTTTGACAAGGTCTCAGAAACTAACCACAAAACTTTTGAAGGGAGTTTTGAGTAACCCTTTTACAGCAGAATAAAAGAAAAAGAAAGAGTTGATGTCCTTCTCTATCAACAGTCAAAGAGAAGACTAGTTGATTGTTGTTGTCAAAGCTCCCCCTAAGGTTTGTAGTTGTTCAGGAAGATAAGCTTTGCACAGAGTGATAGGCCTTCAGTATGTTTGAGATCTCCAGCAAAGAATGATTTCAACAAAGGCTGAAATGTGATGTGTCTGGAGTCCTTGATTGATGAAGCCTTGAACACTTGAATCAGAAGAGATCTTGAAAGAATAGAGGAATTCTTTTGTGTGTGGTGATCTCCTTCACTGTTGTATTCCTTGTGTTCTGTAAGAATTCTAACTTGTAATCCTGTAATACTTGTGTCTCAAAATCTATTCCTTAGAATAATAATAATTATCCTATCTATATTACTCTGAGATGATATATTGAAATTCAGTCTTCTAGATAGCCGTTAGCCAGTCATAAATGACTTCCTTAAATGATATTTGTCTCTGGAGGAAAGTCCTAAGAGACATTCCATTTAGTCTTCTTTGAAACTTGCTCCAGATTGATTGAAACGGCTACAAAATCTTTTGAAATAAATGCTGGATATGAATCAGATTGAATTCCATGACTAACTGAGTTTGAATTCATAAATCGTCGATCTCTCAAGAAAAGTCGTCGATCTTAGCTCAACTATCGTCGACCTGAGCTCAGAGACTAGAATTAGACTTGAGACAGAAATCGTCAATCTGAGCTCGACTATCGTCGACCTGAGCTCAAAGATCTTGATTTTGGCTAGAGACAGAAACGTCAATCTGAGCTCGGAGATTGTTAAACCGAGTTCGACGACTCGTTGAACTGAGCTCAGAGATAGTCAAACTGAGTTCGACGCCTCGTCGATCTGAGCTCGACGAGAATTGCCTTAAACTTATGCACTTGTATTCTGAACTAGAAGGTCTTGGAGGCAACTTTCAAACCTATGTTCTAAGCCTTAAACCTATTCTAGTTGACCTTTAAAACTATACAATGAAATCAAGCAATATCCTTAGGACATAGTGATCCTTACCCAAATCAGTAATAGGGTGTTCCAACACGTGGATGACCTTTTCCTGAAATCTTTTCTAGCCATCTTGTAAAATATTTTGGCCAGTAGACTCAATAGCTCTTCATTGCCTGTGACTTTGTCTTCAGGCTGTTCTTCTGTAGCTTTTAAAGCAATTGTCTTCTCCTTCCATTTTGCTGGAGAAGCTATCTTTTTCTCTTCTTCTCTATTCTTGATAAGCAGCTCATAAGAATTGAGCTTGCCCAATAAAGCTTCAGTGGTGATCTCATTTAGGCTTCTGGCATTCTTGATTGGCCAGATCCTTGAATCCCAAGTGCTGGGGAAGCACATTAGGATCTTATCATTGAGTTAAGTCAATGAGATCTCCTTGTCCAAGGTCTTCAGTTCATTGACAATTAGACATAGTCTGTTGTACATGTCAGCAACTGACTCAGTTTCTCCCTTCTTTAAATTCTCATACTGGGTTATGAGATGGGATCTTCTATCCTATCTTTCATCAACTGATCCTTACACAAGCTCAGATAGCTTGTCCCAAATTTCTTTTACTGAGTTGCATTCAGCCACTTTTTGAAATAAGTCATCAGACATAGTTTGAGCCAATATGTTCATTGCTTTGGCATCAACAACTTTCCACTTTTTGATTTCTGCAACTGTTCCTGAGGGGGGTGGAACAACACTTGTACTTGTAGTTGCTGGAGGTCTTGGACACACTGTAAAAATAGAATTAAAAATGTCCTCATCAATAGAATTCATGTATAATTTAATCCTTGCCTTCCAAAGTGCAAACTTAGAAAGATTGCACACTGGAGGTCTTGTGCTAGCATAATATTTGTTTTGTGCCATGGTTTTATATGAAAATAAATATAATAAAAGTAATAACCGTCTATTAAAGATTGATCTTATCAGAGATCTTTTGGTTCAGGTGATAGCCTGTAGGAACAACCAATCTGATGAGGATTTAGTTGTTAAATAACCAACCTCCCCTTGATACCAATTGAAAGTGAGGGTAAGATCTACCTTTACTCTAGAGAGGGGGGGGGGTGAATAGAGTATATTAAAATAATTTTCCAAATTAAAAATTATTCAGCAGTGGAAGACTTGATTTATATATATGTGTATTGTGCTTGCAGTAAGTAAAAACTAAGTAAGCAAGAAACAAATCACAGCACACAGCAAATCAAACACTGCAACCAGAAGACACAAGGATCTATAGTGGTTCACCAATCAACCTGGGTACATCCACTCTTCTACAACCCTAGGTAGGAATCCATTGTAGGAATAATTGATCAGGCGTCTTGGGCACCAATGAGCTTTCATAAGGTGCTCAAAAACAATATCAGATTTTTTGACCAGGTGTCTTGCCACCACTGAGTTTTGACAAGTTCTAAGAAACCAACCACAAAACTTTTGAAGGGAGTTTTGAGTAACTCTTTTACAGCAGAATAAAAGAAAAAGAAAGAGTTGATGTTCTTCTCTGTCAACAGTCAAAGAGAAGACTAGTCGATTGTTGTTGTCAAAGCTCCCCCTGAGATTTGAAGTAGTTCAGGAAGAGAAGCTTTGCACAGGGTGATAGGCCTTCAGTATGTTTGAGATCTCTAGCAAAGAATGATTTTAACAATGGCTGAAATGTGATGTGTCTGGAGTCCTTGATTGATGAAGCCTTGAACACTTTAATCAGAAGAGATCCTAAAAGAATAGAGGAATTCTTTTCTGTGTGGTGATCTCCTTCACTGTTGTATTCCTTGTGTTCTGTAAGAATTCTAACTTGTAATCCTGTAGTACTTGTGTTTCAAAATCTATTCCTTAGAATAATAGTAATCATCCTGTCTCAATTACTCTGAGATGATATATTGAAATTTAGTCTTCTAGATAGTCGTTAGCCAGTCATAAATGACTTCCTTAAATGATATTTGTCTCTGGAGGAAAGTCCTAAGAGACATTCCATTTAGTCTTCCTTGAAACTTGCTCCAGATTGATTAAAACGGCTATAAAATCTTTTGAAATAAGTGCTGGATATGAATCAGATTGAATTCCATAACTGACTGAATTTGAATTCTGAAATCGTCGATCTCTCAAGAAAAGTCGTCGATCTGAGCTCGACTATCGTCAACCTGAGCTCAGAGACTGGAATTAGACTTGAGACAGAAATCGTCAATCTGAGCTCGACTATCATCGACCTTAGCTCAGAGATCTGGATTTTGGCTAGAGACAGAAACTTCGATCTGAGATCGGAGATTGTTAAACCGAGTTCGACGACTCGTTGAACTGAGCTCAGAGATAGTCGAACTGAGTTTGACGTCTCGTCGATCTGAGCTCAACGAGAATTGCCTTAAACTTCTGCACTTGTATTCTGAACTAGAAGGTCTTGGAGGCAACTTTCAAACCTAAGTTCTAAGCCTTAGGCTTATTCTAGTTGACCTTTAAAACTATACAATGAGGTCAAGACATATTCCTAAGGACATAGTTATCCTTACCCAAATCAGTAATAGGGTGTTCCAACAATCTCCCCCTATTTTGGTTAGGATTACTATTTACAAGACATTGGAATTAAAAAGCATATAAGCATAAACAAAAGCAAATACAACATAGCAGAATAATGAAGTGCAACATTGCAGAAGCAGATATAAAGTCATAATAGATAGTCAGAAATAGATGTATATTGTCAGCTTACATAATTACTCCTTTCTTCTCTCATTTTGAACAATATTTCTCTTTTGGGATCTTGAGTTTCCTTCTTGGATCTTCTGCCATCAGCAGCACCTAGGGAGGTTTGATATTTAGGTTTGGGAACAATAGCATCTGGGTGCAGCTTCATATAACTCTCTGGATCAAAGAATTTTCTTGAGGAGTATCTTTCAAGTTCTTTCTTCCTTTGTTAAGATAGTTTAGTGATGTTTGAAGTATCTCGCCCTTGTTCTCTTGCTTTCTTTATTTGATCTAAGGCAGCCAATTCTTTCATCCTTTCTGTCCAAGAAAGAGGATTGTTCTCTGGATCTTCAAAGGGAACAGGAGGTTCATATCTATTGATTGTATTTGCAGGAGGAGCTCTTGAAGTAACAATTTCTTTAAGCTTGTAAGGGAAAGGACTAGAAGTTGAATCAATAGGGCCTTGTCCTTCCCTGTGATAGGGATGTTGTCTTGATTGTGCTCTTGAATAAACTCTGTATCCTTTTTGGTTTCCTCTGTACTGGCCTCTCCTGGATTGGTAGCCTCTTTGATGATACCCTCTTGATTGTGATCTATCTTGAGTCTGAGAGGAGCTTTGAGTTGCAGCATATGAGGTCTGTGAAGCAGAACCTCCACCAGTTCCTGCATCTGGTGAAGGAGGAGGAGGAGGATTATGGTGAGATGATCCTTTGTCATACTTTCTCTTCTTCTTCATTGCCTTCAGCTGGTTCCTTGAGAATTGCATCCAAGGTTCAATTATAGGACAGTCATGTAGAATTTAATAGGGAATGTCATTATCATCCTTTACTTTCTCTGGAGGAACTCTCTTCAAAGCTTTGCTTCTGGCTTTCCTTTTCCTTGAAATGGTTGCAGAGGAGTCATCAAAATCAGTTCTGAACTTGTCACTGTCTGAGCTTTGAGGATTGTCATACAATTCATCAATCCTTTTGATATACTCTTTCTGTTGTTTGGATTGTTCAGTTGAAGCAGCAGCAGCAGTGACAGAAGCAGTACTTACAGAAATAACAATACTGGCAGAAATAGAAGAGATAACAACACTAATAATTGGAGCAGCAACAACATTAGAAACAGAAATAACATCAATAGTTTCTGAAACAATAGCAGTAGTAACAGCAGGCTCATCAACAAGAACAGCAGGCTCTGAATCATTGGCCTCTTTCATAAACAAATCATCAGCAATATCACAACTAACTTCATCAGCAGCAGAATCAGCATTCATAACATTAGTAGCAGTAACACTTTCCATAGCCTTTATAGAAATGATATATGAAGATATCAGGCTGGGATCATAACTGAAAATAGGCCCAATGGCCTTAGTAAGGTCTTCAGCTTCTAGAGCTGGAAGACAACTGAAGTAAAGTACATCAAATACTGACAACAGTGACCTGAGGTCAACTGTTAGAACTAGAGCTGGGGCTGGAATCTCTGGCAGAATTGTCATAACTTCTTCTGAATCAGGCAGCATTTCTCCTTCATATGGCATCTCCCCCTGCCTGGATTCAGTATATATTGGATCAAGGCACCCCACAGAAGGGATTGCCTGAGGAGGAAAGAAAGAGGAGAGCCTGGCAGATAAGTCCTGTATAGACTTAAGGAGTGGAGCCATGGAGGTCTCCAGCAAGAGTGATAGCCTGGGAGCTAACATCTCATAAAGCTTATCTGCTAGAGCTGGAAGATCTACTTGCTCAAGGGATGCTTGAGTAGAGGTAGAGGAGAATGTGACAGAAGTTGATTGTGTTGGAGGAGCTGCAGTGATGTGGATAAATGATGAGGATGGTAGTATGGATGGTTGAGAAATGGGAATAGTGGTGATGAAAGTCACTGGAATGGAAATGGATGGGGTGAAAGATGGCTGTGCAAGAATATCCCGAAGCAATTGTTGGTAAGGAGTAGAGGATGATGGGGGCTCAAGGGGCGAGGAATGAGAATCATCCATGAAGGAATCATCTAGGAGGTTGAATGATGGAAGTTGGATGGATTAATCAATGTCAAGCGGGGGATAATAGTGTAGAGGATGGAATTGTTCTAGATGTGTTGCTGGTGGTGGTGAAGAGATGGATGGAGATGGAGTTGAGATGGGAGAAGAAATAGTGATGGGGGATGAAATGGAAATGGTGATGGTGGATGTAGGGATGGATGAAGAAACAATAGGTGGAGATGGTGGAGATGAGGAGGAGGCAGGCATTTCTTCCAAGGGGGCAGTTACCTGAGGGGAAGTTACTTGTACAGTCCTTGTGCCTGAAGTTGAGGTAACTGTTCTACCCCTGCCGGGTTTGGCAATTTTCCTGTCCCACTTTCCAAAGAGAGCACATGAGAGTCTCTTGGAGGCATTAATGTGCATGCCATTGGAAACAAGCAGTTGGGGGCGTCTGTTATGCAAAAAAAGGCCTAATATCCTCCCCAAATTAACAAAATTCTTGTTAATCTTCTTCTTAATTAAATCAAAGTATATTTCTCCCCAATTCAAATGTTTCTTATCAACTAAGGCACCCATCAAACAGAATTGATACCTAGATATAGTATCTTGAGCAGAATGCTTTGCCAGCAGTACCTTTCCCACAACATCTGCTAAGAATCTATACTCCATTGACAGATTTTTCTTAAGCAACTTATTAGGGTTTGCTGCTGAGTGACCCATTCTATCCAACATAAAATAAAATTCCTCTCCAGATAGTTCTACTGAATCATGCCTAGTACTCAATTGTAAAACTTCTGTTAGGAGAGCAGGAGTTAGGGATACCTGTGTTCCTGATATTGTTCCAATCACTATGTTCTGATCCAAGTTGTGTGCAGTATACACCCATTCCTTAATTTCATCTGCAGCCAATTTCATTCTTGTGGACATGATAGGAACCAACTGTTGTTCCTTGAACAGTTCCAGAATATCCTTGAAGATTTGATCACTGCCTTCGAATGAATCCATGTCGATGTCGAAGCCAGTGTCAAACTTCATCGTTGCTAAGACTACAACAGGGACGGCCATTGTTACCTGCAAAAACGAACAAACAAGACCAAGTGCAGATATGTTTGGAGGGAAAGAAAAGCTCTGCAGAAAGTATGAATGCACAAAAGAGAATGACGGCTGAAAAATGAATTTTATATTAGGGTTCGACGTAGAAAAGGAAAGATCGTTGAACTCAGTTCGACGATCTTGTCTTCTAAAGGAATCTGAAAGGTCTTCAACATCATCGATCTCTGTTCGACGATATTGTAGAGCGTCGAGCTCCGTTCGACGATCTTTGACCGGAAAGAGATAGCCTAGAACTCTCTGGAAAACGCTGAACTCTAGTCCACGATTTCTGAGAACGTCGATCTCCGTTCGACGATCTTTGGGAAAAATGTCGAGCACAGTTCAGAGATCAGAAATAACCTATATACACTAAAAAAATCAAGTTTTTAGCCTAGTCTTGGTCAATTTTTAGGTTTTAAAATCTTGGATCTTAATTTAAACTTCCTCCATCTAACATTCCTAACTTATTCAGGAAGAATGTGTGTTTCTTTTCATCCAAGATTTTGGTGAAAATATCTCCCATTTGCAAATCAGTTGGGATATATTGAATTTCAATTTTATTTTTCTCAACATTATCTCTTAAAAAGTGATGCCTAATCTCTATATGTTTTGTCCTACTATGGAGGACTGGATTTTGTGCAATAGAAATAGCACTGGTGTTATCACAGAATATTTTTGACTTATCTAAGTTGTAACCATAGTCTAGGAGCTTATTTTGAATCCACAATATCTGTGAGCAACAACTACCTGCTGCCATGTATTCAGCTTCAACAGTTGATGTGGACAAAGATTTTTATTTCTTACAAAACCAGGAGACAAGTATGGCACCAAGAAACTGACAAGTTCCACTGGTGCTTTTCTAGTCTACTCTACATCCAGCATAATTAACATCTGAAAATCCAGTTAATTTTAATCCTGAGTCTTTTGGATACAAGAGACTTAGATTTGGACAACTTTCCACATACCTAAGAATCCTTTTTACTAATGTTAGGTGTGACTCTCTAGGGCTTACTTGGAATCTAGCACATATGCATGTAGCAAACATTATGTAAGGTCTACTAGATGTAAGGTACAATAGAGAGCCAATCATTGCTCTATATGTTGTCTGATCAATGAGTTTCCCATGTTCATCAGCATCTAATACAACATTAGTAGGCATAAGTGTTTTCATGCAGGATGCTTCAGACATACCAAATTTCTTAACCAACTCTTTTGCATACTTAGTTTGAGAAATGACTATGCCATAAACATGCTGTTTGACTTGCAATCTTAGAAAGAAGGAAAGCTCACCCATGATACTCATTTCAAATTTAGAATGCATTATGTTGGAAAACCTCTTGCACAAATTTGAATCAGTAAGGCCAAAAATAATAGCATCTATATAGATTTGTACTAGTAGGATATTGGACTTATGGGTTCTAATAAAAATAGTTTGGTCTACTCTACCCCTTATAAAATCATTTTTCAAAAGAAAGCATACTAAGGTCTTATACCATGCTCTACGAGCTTGCTTAAGACCATATAATGCTTTATGCAATTTAAAAACATAATCAGGATGAGTTGGAGAGATAAAACCTGGGGGTTGTCTAACATAAACTTCTTCCTTGTTATCTCCATTGAGAAATGCACTATTTGCATCCATTTGATAGACCTTGAATCCCTTGTGAGCTGCATAAGCTAGAAATATTCTTATGGCCTCCAACCTTGCAACTGGTGCAAAGGTCTGGTCATAATCTATTCCTTCTTCTTGTGAGTATCCTTGTGCAACTAGCCTTGCCTTATTCCTTACAATGATTCCTTGATCATCCAGCTTGTTTCTGAACACCCATTTTGTTCCAATAATGGAATGATCCTTTGGTCTTGGCACTAGTTCCCAAACTTTGTTCCTTTCAAATTAATGTAACTCCTCTTGCATTGCAATGATCCAGTGTGGATCTTGTTCTACATCTTGTATGGATTGAGCCTCAATTTGAGATAGAAAGCAGGTGTGCATCAGGTTTTGGTTGACCTGATTTCTGGTTTGCACACCAGCTGAGATGTCACCAATCACTTGGGAGATCGGATGATCACTTGATGTTACTAAATCAACAGGGGGTATTGATAATTCACCAACCTGTGTTGTTGTTTCCTCTTATGGAACAATAACTGGCTCTTCAAGATAATTATCACCAAGATGTTGAGTACCAAGATGTTGAGTATCCTCTTCATCTTCACTACTTTCACCTCTTTATTGGATAGGTGAATGTGTTGTATCCTTTTCTATAATGTGTAGCCTGTCCAAATTTTCTGAAAGAGATCGTACCTGCAATGGTTATATGGTAGAAGTATTCTTCTCCTTATAAGACATGTTGGTTTCATCAAAAGTTACATGTACAGATTCTTCAATTTTAAGAGAAGTTTTGTTTTACACCCTATAAGCTTTACTGATCATGGAGTATCCCAGAAACACTTCTTCATCAGCTTTGGCTTGAAATTTTGATATGTACTTCTTGTCATTATTGTGTGTGTAACAAATGCAACCAAATTTTTTGAAATAATCTACTTTAGGTTTCTTCCCTTTCAGTAATTCATAGGGAGTCTTGCCCTTTAGCTTATGTATCAAACTTCTATTCAACACATAGTTTGAGGTGTTCACTACCTCTGCCCAAAAGGATAGAGGAAGGTGAGCATCTGTCAACAATGTAGTAGTAGATTCAATAAGGGTTCTATTTTTCCTTTCAGCAACCCCATTTTGTTGAGGAGTTCTAGGAGCTCAGAAAGTGTGCTTGATCCCTTCACTCTGACAGAACTCTTGCAAAAGAAGAGAATCAAACTCTGTCCCATGATCACTTCTGATCAGGGCAATGTGAGTATTGAACTCAATCTGTATGCATTTGAGAAACTCTGTCAAACACTTAAAGTTATCATACTTATTCCTCAGAAAGAACACCCTTGTGAATCTAGAGAAGTCATTTTCAACCACTAAAGTGTAAGATTTTCATCCTAAGCTTTGTACTGTAATGGGTCCAAAAAGATCCATGTGTAACAGATACAAGATCCTAGGTGAATCGCTCTTATTAAGTGACTTGAAGCTATTTTTAGTTTGCTTGCCTAACTGACAAGCCCTACAAAGTCCTTCCTTCTTGTAGGGGCCAGAAGGTAGTCCTCTAACAAGGTTGTCCTTGGATAGCCTAGCAATGGTTCTAAGGTTTATATGTCCTAATCTCTTATGCGATAGTTCATTTGGTTTACTAACAGAGTTGAACAAGCAGATATCTACCTTAGTTGAATAAAAATCTACAAGATAGATGTTATCTTTCCTTTTACCTGTCACCACAGTTGTGTTGTCTTCTTATCTGATTTTGCATGAGGATTTGTTGAATGTCACCTGGTAGCCTTCATCACATAATTGACTGATGCTGATTAAATTGTGCTTCAGTCCTTCCACATAGGAAACTTTCTTGAATGTGACTGACCCAATTTGGACTACACCATATCCCTTGGTCTTTCCAAAGTTTGAATCTCCAAATATGACTTTGGGTCCAAGATTGGCTTTGAAGGATGTTAGATTATCATTGCTTCCTGTCATGTGCTTTGAGCACCTACTATCCAGATAACATTGCTGGTTTATTATTGGATAGGTCTTCACCTGCATACATAATAATTTACTTGTTTTTGACCCAGTTTACCTTGGTCCTAGGTTGATAACCTTTAAATTCTGAAATAAAAGACATCCATGGTTGACTCTTATAACCTTCGGGATGATATCTCCTAGGAGGAATTATCCATTCAGCATAAGGGTTAAAGCTTTGGGATGTAGGACCTCTAGGATTGAATTTTGATTTACCCTTAAAATTTTGTTCAAAGCTCTGATCTATGTTCGACGATCTCTGAGCTGAGTTCGACGATCTAGGTTCAGATCGTCGAGCTCCGTTCGAAGATCGACTTTGCCAGAGTTCAGAGTTCAGAGATTGTCGACCTGAGTTAGACGATTCAGCTTGAGATCGCTAAGCTCTGTTCCGCAATCATCGAGCTCTATTCGACATTTTCTGTTGAGCTTTGTTTTTCTTAGGTAAATCAGGATTCTTCCTAGCTATCTCTACAACTCCCTTTCCTTTATCTGAGATAAACTTAATTAGGGTTGTTAATACTATAGGATGGCTGGATGAAGCACCCAAGCCTAGTCTACTATTAAGTCTTGAGTTCATTGTGCTTATGATGTCCATCAGTCTGATGTTTCTCCAATTGAGGGATTCTTCAAACTTCTTTGCCATGGATAGTTCACTTTTTAGTGAAGCTATCTCCTCTCTACAGCATTCCAACTCCTTAGAGAGTTTGAGGTTATCTGATTTAGAAGTGTTATGTCCATATAATTGATTTCTGAGAGAGATAATCTCTTTCTCAGACTTTAGCAGGTATAAACAAAGTGCCTTAAATTCAGATCTAAAGTCCTCTGAGTTGAAATTAAAAGAATCTATTACCTAATCTTCTTCAGATTCATGTTCAGATTCAGATTCTGACTCTTGTTCTGCATCAAAATTATGTTGAGAGACATTGATAGCTATTATGCAGAACTCCTTCTCTTGAGCATCATCTTCATCATCACTTGAGCTTGATGATGCCTCTGATTCTTCTTTAGTTTCACTCCAGGTTTCAGCTACAAATTCCTTCCTGGTGTGTTTGTTCTTGTTGGAGGAGGATTTGTCATTGTTTTTTCTTCTAAAGTCTTTGTCTCTTCTCCTTTCTTTCTTATCTTTATTGTCCTTATTTTTATTCTCTGGACAATCAGACACAATGTGGCCTTGTTTCCTGCATCCAAAACAAATAATTTCTTTGTTACTGGACTTGTCATACCTTGGCTTTTCATGGCCTCTGGATGACCTTTTCCTGAAATCTTTTCTAGCCATCTTGTAAAATATTGTGGCCAGTAGACTCAATAGCTCTTCATTGCCTGTGACTTTGTCTTCAGGCTGTTCTTCTGTAGCTTTGAAAGCAATTGTCTTCTCCTTCCCTTTTGCTAGAGAAGCTATATTTTTCTCTTCTGCTCTATTCTTGATAAGCAGCTCATAAGACTTGAGCTTGCCCAATAGAGCTTTAGTGGTGATCTCATTTAGGCTTCTGACATCCTTGATGGGCAAGATCCTTGAATCCCAAGTGATGGGGAAGCACATTAGGATCTTATCATTGAGTTCAGTCAATGAGATCTCCTTGTCAAAGGTCTTCAGTTCACTGACAATTAGACTGAGTATGTTGTACATGTCAGCAACTGACTCAGTTTCTCCCTTCTTGAAATTCTCATACTGGGTTATGAGATGGGATCTTCTATCCAATCTTTCATCAACTGATCCTGACACAAGCTCAGATAGCTTGTCCCAAATTTCTTTTGCTGAGTTGCATTCAGTCACTTTTTGAAATATGTCATCAGACATAGTCTGAGCCAATATGTTCATTGCCTTGGCATCAACAACTTTCCACATTATGATTTCTGCATCTTTTCATGAGGGAGTGGAACAGCACTTGTACTTGTAGTTGCTGGAGGTCTTGGACACATGGTCAAAACAGAATTAAAGATGTCCTCATCAATAGAATTCATGTATAATTTAATCCTTGCCTTCCAAGGTGCAAACTTAGAAAGATTGCACACTTGAGGTCTTATGCTAGCATAATCTTTGTTCTGTGCTATGGTTTTATATGAAAATAAATATAATAAAAGTAATAACCCTCTATTAAAGATTGATCTTATCAGAGATCTTTTGGTTCAGGTGTTAGCCTGTAGGAACAACCAATCTGATGAGGATTTAGTTGTTGAATAACCAACCTCCCCTTGATACCAATTAAAAGTGAGGGTAAGATCTATCTTTACTCTTGCGGGGGGGGGGGGGAGGGGGTGAATAGAGTATATTAAAATAATTTTCAAAATTAAAAATTATTCAGCAGTGGAAGACTTGATTTATATATATGTGTATTGTGCTTGTAGTAAGTAAAAACTAAGTAAGCAAGAAACAAATCACAGCACACAGCAAATCAAACACTACAACCAGAAGACACAAGGATCTATAGTGGTTCCCCAATCAACCTGAGTACATCCACTCTTCTACCACCCTTGGTAGGAATCCACTGTAGGAATAGTTGATCAGGTGTCCTGGGCACCATTGAGCTTTTGATAAGGTGCTCAAAAACCAAATCAGATTTTTTGATCAGGTGTCTTGCCACCACTGAGTTTTGACAAGGTCTAAGAAACCAACCACAAAACTTTTGAAGGGAGTTTTGAGTAACCCTTTTACAGCAGAATAAAAGAAAAAGAAAGAATTGATGTTCTTCTCTGTCAAAAGTCAATGAGAAGACTAGTGGATTGTTATTGTAAAAGCTCCCCCTGAGATTTGAAGTTGTTCAGGAAGAGAAGCTTTGCACAGGGTGATATGTCTTCAGTATGTTTGAGATCTCCAGCAAAGAATGATTAAAACAAAGGCTGAAATGTGATGTGTCTGCAATCCTTGATTGATGAATCCTTGAACACTTGAATCAGAAGAGATCTTTAAAGAATAGAGGAATTCTTTTCTGTGTGGTGATCTCCTTCACTATTGTATTCCTTGTGTTCTGTAAGAATTCTAACTTATAATCCTGTAGTACTTGTGTCTCAAATTCTATTCCTTAGAATAATAATAATCATCCTGTCTCATTTACTCTGAGATGATATATTGAAATTCAGTCTTCTAGATAGTCGTTAGCCAGTCATAAATGACTTCCTTAAATGACATCTGTTTTTGGAGGAAAGTCCTAAGAGACATTCCATTTAGTCTTCCTTGAAACTTGCTCCAGATTGATTGAAATGGCTAAAAAATCTTTTCAAATAAATGCTGGATATGAATCAGATTGAATTCCCTAAATGACTGAATTTGAATTCTGAAATCGTCAATCTCTCAAGAAGAGTCGTCGATCTGAGCTCGACTATCGTCGACCTGAGCTCAGAGACTGGAATTAGACTTGAGACAGAAATCATCAATCTGAGCTCGACTATCGTCGACCTGAGCTCAGAGATCTGGATTTTGGCTAGAGATAGAAACGTCGATCTGAGCTTGGAGACTGTTAAACTGAGTTCGACGACTCGTTGAACTAAGCTCAGAGATATTCGAACTGAGTTTGACGCCTCGTCAATCTGAGCTCGACAAGAATTGCCGTAAACTTCTGCACTTGTATTCTAAACTAGAAGGTCTTGGAGGCAACTTTCAAACCGATGTTCTAAGCCTTAGACCTATTCTAGTTGACTTTTAAAACTATACAATTAGGTCAAGACATATTCCTAAGGACATAGTGATCCTTACCCAAATCAGTAATAGGGTGTTCCAACACGTGCGATTCCCTTCACGTACGGGCTGAATCACCCGTGCACGAGTAAAACACATGGGTCAACGCTTATTCTTCCTTAAGCATTATCTGCGTGCGAATATCGCACGGTTCATGCACAGTCGTGCACCAGACCTTGCGTGACCAATTTTTTGATCTTTTCCTATTTAAGAGCAGATTTTCTGCCATTTGAGAGAGTTTTTGGACAGACCTCTTCCAGCCGATTTCTCCGCCGATTTAGGGTAAAACTCCGCCGTTTCACCTCCTCCCTTCATGTTCCACCAAGGTGTGAAGCCCCGGCCATGCTCACGAAGCCTACATCTTCCATTAATCGAAAATGTGAATTCTACCTGGCAACCTGAAAAGGAGTATTTCTTTTGGGTATTTGTTTACAACTGATGCCCTTTACAATAGTTTGCATCCATGGGATCCTTCTCCCTCTCAGATTCTAAAGCTCTTTCATTTCAATTTTTTCCATTGACCACCCACGCCCAATGACGTCGTCTATGACCAATGACGCCACTCACGACCATTGACACCACACACAACCACTAACGCCGCCCACGATAAATGTCACTGACCATAACAAATGTCGTCGCCCTATTGATCTCTGCCAGCAAGCAATGTCGCCTCCCTCGACTAATGTCGGAGGCCGCAACCAATGTCGCCGCCTGCAACCAATGCCATAGCCCCCGACCATTGTTGCCGCTTGCGACTAATGTTGCCTGCGACCAATGTCGATGCCAGAAAACAATGTCGGTGCCCGTGTCCAATGTCGGTGCCCGCGACCAAATTTGTCACTCGCGGCCAATGTCGCCGCCTGTGACCACTTCCACCGCCCGCAAACAATGTCGCCGCCCAGACAAATGTCACCGCCACCGACGAATGTCACTGCCCATGACCAAGGTAACCGCCCAAGACTAAGGTTATCGTACACGACCAAGGTCGTTGCACACGACCAATATTATCTCCAACGACCAATGTCGCCGCTCACAATCAATGTCGCAGCCCATGACCAATGTTGCAAACCACAACCAATGTTGCCGCCCACGACCAATGTCTCCCCCACTATCGATGTCGCACCCTCGTATGATGTCGATGCCCTCCACTAATGTCGCGCCCACGACAATGTCGCCGCCCACGATCGATGTCGTCATCCCTAACTGATGTTGCACACTACGACCAATGTATCCCCCCACGATAAATGTTGCGCACACGATAAATGTCACTCCTACGACAAATGTTGTCACCACAAAAAATGACTCCCCTATGAC
This sequence comes from Platanthera zijinensis, assembly GCA_039513925.1. Lineage (NCBI taxonomy): Eukaryota > Viridiplantae > Streptophyta > Magnoliopsida > Asparagales > Orchidaceae > Platanthera > Platanthera zijinensis. Next base: position 153,590,919 of record CM077078.1, on the reverse strand, counting down.
AAATTTCGCCCCCACAATAAATGTCCCCCCCCCCCCGAAAAATATCGCCCTCACGACAAATATCGCCCTCACGACAAATGTCGCTCCAACGACAAATGAAACCCCCACGACAAATATCGCCCCCACGATAAATGTCGCCCCCATGACAAATGTTGCCCGCACGGGGTCCCCCATGCACGACTGCTTGTGATCTAAAAGTGAATTGCAAGTGTGTGAAAATGAGCCCAGATGACTCCAAAAACCCTATATAAATCATACACATCTCTCTCGCAGACTCACCCTTTTGTTCCTCACGAGCAAACTATTTCCCATGTAAACCGGAAGAACAATAGCTGCCAAAGCCAATGGAAAGCAGAGTACTATGCAATGTCGCATACTAGTGTGCGTAGAAATCTAATAGAAGAAACTTTTAATTATACAAAATAGATTATAATTTTCTAAGACGCGTAAGTACATATTATTACTACTCATAAATTGAATCACAATGAATACTTGGGTAATGTGTAAGGAGAAAGTAGATTGGTCGCTAAGAAGTGCATTGCTAAAGACCGGAGATCGGGATAACCTCCAAGGAAATAAATCAATGATGATGGCCATATGCTCACCTATTCACACTCTCTCCACGACACTGGTTTGGTTCAAAACGTGAATCAATAGGACTTTAGGTTTTGAAAAGCGCTGGGGTTACAGTGGGGCATACAAAGATAGAAACGAAGGCTTGTCACACATAACCCAAATAGGCTAGCAACTATGAAAATTATCCACGCACCAATATAACTCAAGTGCACCACACCCCCTTTAATATTAAAACCATGGGTGTGTGTACCGCCTACTTCACAAATTCAATATTATTTTATTTATCAACATTTTCATTTCACAAATTTTTTTGTTTTTCTCATTTTTTACCTTTTTCCAAAAAAAAATTTCAGCAAGAATTTTCAATGGAGCACTTCCACACATCCACGAAACATACACCACATTTACATCCAACATATAAATAGAAATACAACTTAAGCTCATAGTTTGGTGCGCGATTAGGATGGGCTTTCATGCTTTGGTGATTTGATAGTGGAACTGAATAAAAAGGAAGGTGTTGGCACAAAGAGGCTAAGCAAAGATAGAGCATTAGGATCGGTGCAAAGTTCAATCGAGCCAAAGGGTGGTATATATCACGCTCACACTTTTAAACTAACGTATACCCATGCTTCGAGAGTCATTAGGGGCAAGTTCTTAGCTATGGAGAAATACTATCCTTCCTCCCGACTCGAGCAATATGACTATAGTAATTATCGACACACATCACTAACGCTATCTGCAGATTCACATCAGATTAACGAATTATGAGTAGAATAAATTGTGCCTACACAAATAGAAAAATATAAAACTATAAACATAAAGAAAATCTAATTATACTCGGATCTCTAAGCGAGATGCGGGCACTCGGCTAGGAGTACTATAGGAGTCAACATTGTACTCTTTCTCTTAATCTTATGCCTATAAATTTGCATTTCCTATAACACACGAGAAATAAATTATATTCGTGACGTATCAACGGATAAGCATGCACTCATATGGGTGTTGTTGTGTGCGGCATATTTGTAAATTCAAAATAACTAAAGTTGAAATAAAATACTTCTAGTATTAAATGAAAATGTTCACGTGCATGGGTAACAAGCAAAGTGACTCTCCCCCAGACTTAGACTAAGCAATCCTCCGCAAGATCTATCAATTAGAAAAAAAAATAGAGTTAGGGAAGAGAGTACTCAATGCTAAGAAATGATCGTACCAGAAGTCACAATAAAATAATCATTTACATTACCGCATCCGCCACAAAAAGATCCCTACCACCTGCAAGAAAAAGGCAAACTCCAAGCAAAAGCAAAGAAACTAAAATATTAGGGGATTAGATAAATCAAAACAACCAAATTTGGGTTGTCTCCCGGTAGCGCTTTTGTTTACCGTCCTTAAGCTGATCCAATTACGTATATTAACAATTATATAGAGAGAGTTAAAAATGTTCACCAAAAACTAAACAAAGTAATAAACAACACACAAAACATCCAAATCTCAGAAGCACAAGCAGCAACAACTAAACCCAAAAAAAAACAGTCCGGGGAACATCCCACGAGTCAGCTATACACTAACTGGCAGTGGTTCTTCCCAGCCACGTAATAGGGAAAATATGTGAAAGCTTTAGAGTCTAAGATAATGTTAACTCTCTTACCTCTTACCTCATCCTTCTTGCACCGGAGGGCAGCAAAATGCAAAGTGCGGTGCATATTATCTTATTTCTTCCTATCCATAGTTGGGGAGCGCCAACAATCGCCAATATCACGATCAGAATCATCAGTAACGTTTTAAAAATTGTCGGGGACATCCTTTCTTTACCCACAACGGGTAATAGATTTGCACATTGCACTTTTTTTCATTGTTTAGACATACATTTTGTGCTATCAAAAATACTTAGAGTCTTGGCAAGTGTTGGCAGGAACACCTGCCGATTCATCACTCAAACTCGCGGCCTTGTCACCTTCTTCCTTGACTTCAACTTTATTCACAAAAACAAAACTACGACCAACAACCTCCTCAACCAGATCATTCATTGCTTTAATTTGTTTTTCATCACAATTAGTTTCCAAAAGTTGATCAATCTCCACTAGGATAATTTCACCTGAACTACAAATTGTAGAGACACACACAATATAAAAAACTGAAACAAAATAATCATGATTTTCTTTCTTAGCATCGAGGTTCTTAGTTATAGGAGATTGACAAGGATGGTGTGTCTCATTGGGTGGTAAGGACATGCTACCATCGGCAATATGAAGATGATGTCACTCTCTTTCAAAAATTGGACACCCAAGATTGGAATGGGGTCATTCTTCATGGGTCCCAATACTTGGAAGTTCGTGACAACCACCATGCCATCCAAAACAACTTTAACCTCCTTCAATTCCCCTTTCGTCTTCACCACCGGATCATTGATGAGGACAAGTGATGTTTGTTCATCAACATTATTATCAAGGCTGAATTTTTCAACATCTTGTAAGGTAAGAACGTTGCGTGATGAACCCATATCACATATAGATGTAGTTTTGACATCATTAATCTTACATGTAACAACCATTTATCCACCATAACTACCAGTAGGGTGAAATAAACTCTTCCCCTTCTCCCGAAGATTTTTCTCCATTGTGCTCAAAAGTGCGCATTGAGCACGCTCAGATAAAACTTTGGCCAATTAGCCAATTTACTCTTCAAGATTTTACATTGATGCCATTTGATTAGACTTATTGGATTGGGCAATATAAAAGAAATTCTCCATCATTTCCTCAAGCACACTCTTCTTCGGTGCGGGAGCAGGTTGATTATAACCCGGATGAGGCAGCCTTAGTTGACTCTTGGAAGTCTACGCATCTTATTATGTTGACCCGATTGTGATCGTTGGTCTGCAACATTTTTATTCCAAGGGAAGTTTGGGTGATTTCTAACTTCTAGGTTATAAGTTGAAAGAGATAAGTTTTCTACCTAAATCACCTAGAGGAGGGTGAATAGGTGAGATGTGGTCCAAAAGCGGAATAAAAATTAACCACAAACACAAGCAAGTAAGCAAGCAATCACACAGAAGACAAGAGATTTATAGTGGTTCCCCGATCTTGGATACGTCCACTTTCCTCACCGATCTAGCAAATCTCTAGACTCGGCTACTCCACTATCTCGGATTGCAAACCAATCCTACATCTCGGAACAACGTTCCTACAAAACTCAATCCACAAAGGATCTACACTCGGAAGATAAAACTTCCTACCACTCGGAGATAAATCTCCTACAAAGAAAATTGTTTGATCAAAAAATAAAAACAAAAATAGCACAGATCTGGATCTTTGGCTTTGTCTTCTTCGTTGAGAGCTTTCGGCTTGGACAGAAATAGTTGAAGAAGACTTGACAGAAATCCACGGATCTGAAATCTGGAATCACAACGATCGAGTAGATATTTTAGAGATCGATGAAGCACGGAGTGATCGGATGATTCTTCTTGAGTCTGGATCACTAGAATCGGTAGCAGCGCTGAGAGAACGATGATCCAGAGCTTCTCTCGAAAACAGTAATGGCGGTGGCCGACGGGAGCTTAGGTTTTCGAAAAATCTTTCTTAATATAGATAGACAATATTATCGATTATATTTCTGTGTGTTATATGTATTTTGTCAAATCTGAAAGGACCTATTTATAGGCGATCTCCAACGGTCATAATAATAATTAATGATGATATGTGGGCCAATCAGAAAAGAGAAATTCAAAATACTCGGATAATCTGGACTTAGAAAAATTCAGGAATTCTGAACCAGTATACTGGAGAGAAATAATATACTCGAGTATAGAAGGTCTGCTACTCGAGTAGATAAGAGAGGAATATACTCGAGTAAGAGAGAAAACTACTCGAGTATCTAGGAATAACTACTAGAGTGACTTAGACATAATACTCGAGTATAAATCAAATCTAATCGAGTACTAAGTCAGACTACTCGAGTATAAAGCAGATAAACTCGAGTACTAAGCCACTTACTCGAGTATATGAATGATGTTACTCGAGTATGTGGATATGGAAAAATCCAGGCTGAGTACAGAAAGCTCTACTTGAGTAGATAATTGACTTACTCGAGTGACTAAGCATCTACTCGAGTATAAGACATCACTTACTCGAGTATATGAAAATCTACTTGAGTATAAACTCTTATACTTTAGTATACAGAGTCTTCTCGAGTATGTTTAAGGATCTACTCGAGTACTAAGTCACTTACTCGAGTATATGAGGGAAGTACTCGAGTATGTGGACTTAGAAAAATTTCTCTGAAATGATCTTCAATACTCCATAGTCCAGTAGTCCAAGTGCATGTAGATGAAGTGTACCCCCAATAGAGAGGCTATACATGAGTCAACACCTTGGATCACACAATGAGGGATTACATTGTATGGTCCTGTGTTTGATGACCCATTATAGACTAACATTGGTATACACTTGGCAATAAAGTCCTGTGTAAATACAACTCAAAGACAACATCAAATACAACTTAATTCATCTTAGTTTAAGGTCTGACTTCCTACAAATCTGGGGTATTGTGGAGACAATTCCCAACAATCTCCCCCTATTTGTAGAAGTCAGCACCCTCTATACTAAGGTGAATTACTTAGAGTAAGAAGAATAATGATAGCATATATCAATGAAATGTAAAGTAGTAAACTAGTTCGCAAAGAAATAATAAAAAGGAAAACCATAATCAGAATTATATATAGAATAAAAAAGTCCATATCCACATCATCATTCCCTCAAGGGTAAGCCTCTCTATATAATTTTGCTCTTTTTTGCTCTTGCCTCTCCAAGTAGCTGAAAGGTTTAGGAAAATAAGTCCTTGGCCTTGGAGGAGCAGCTGGATTGTGGAATCCCCATTGCTTATCATGCAGTCTGATCTTTATCTGGTATACATCATATGCTTTCCATTAAGAAAAATTATAAAACTTGTCTCTGCTTTCTCCAAAATCTGTCACCAACTTCAGAGTATCAAATATCGGAGACTTGGAGGTAGGACTCCAAACTTCGTCATGCACTATCTCAGGTCATTCCTCTTGAGTTGGGGCTGGCTCTCTTCTTGGTGTAGAATGGCTAGCAGATGCGCCATCACCATACTTCCTTTTCTTGCTGGGAGCACCCTGATCAGTAGGTCTTCTAGAAGAGGAAGCACCTCGATCAAAGTGTCCTGAGAGCTGGTAGGAAAGTCATCTTTCCAAACATCAGAATAAGATAGAGGAGGCTCAGATATCTCACCAGCAGGTCTGGGAGAGAAGACTGGCACAGCCTCTGGAATGGTAGCATAAACTTGAGCATCAGACGGAGGTTTTTCCTCAAGAGGATCTAGGCTTTTAGGAATGATGGTAGGGTCGAGCTTGAAATCTGGAAAATTCTGATTGTGTACCCAGACTGCAGTATCATATATGTAGAATTTGACTGACTGTAGTTGGGCTAGAATATCTGCTTTCATTTCTTTAACTGACTCATCCATGGTAGCTTTAGACTGGGCAGAGAACTGGGCAGAGATTTTTTCAACTTGTTCTTTCACTATTTTCTCCCCCTTGCTGATTTCTACAAATAGCTTATCAATAGCTTTATCTCTGAAAGTTCCAACTTCCTCACAAACCCTCATAACATACTCTTCAGCCCTTTTGTCCTAAAGAATTTGATTGTGTGACACTGTTTCAGCTTGTTCCTCACTTCACCCATACTAGTGATAGTATGGTTTATAGCTTTTCCACCCAATTGAAACAGTTTTCTTAACTCATCAGTATTTGCTTGGATTTCTACAAAGCCTCTACTCATCTCAGACTCAAGAGTAGAGACCTTATTATTTACTGATTTTAGAGAATCATCAAAGTACTTTCTCTGTTGTAGGAGCATCTGCTCAATCTTACTTAGAATATCAGAAGAACTGGAGGGAGCAGAGGTTGGAGCAGAGGAAGAGACAGGGGCTTGAGAAATAGAGGCTACCCATGGAGGAATTTCTTCAATTATAACTGAGCTTACAGCTCTCTTTGTAGGTGGTATGTAAACTAAATCTTTTGGATTTGTGAAAGAGGGGATAAGGAAATCCAGTGTCCTCAGAGGTGGCTCAACATGCTCTGGGGACATGTCCTCGTCATCGGAAAGGATGAAACTCTCATGCTGGTCTGGGTCTTTAGCAGGAGACTGAACAGGGGAGGGAGATAGATCCTTTGCAGGAATCTGATCTTTAGGTGGTTGATGCTTAGGAGAGAGAGTAACTAAAGCTTCTGGAAACAAGGGTTCATCGGATCTTAGCTCATCAATGAATCTGTCAATATCTGCAGTAGTAGACAGGAGGTCTTGTTGAACTTGTACATCTGATGGAGTATTTTCTGGAGGAGGAGGGGATGGTTCTCTGATTTGAGGTTGCTGAGATGGAGACACTGAATCTGGATGCTGAATACTAGATGAGGAAGGATCCCCCTCAACTATTGCACCCAAGGGGTCAATATTTTGATGTAGAGGAGGAGAAAGAATCCTGTCATCTGAAACACTTGGTTCTCTGGGGATATCTTCTTGGATCACAGGGGCTTTAGAAGCCTGAGCAGTGTTTTGAAGTTTTATCTCATATCTCTGGATAGAAGAGATGGAGACCTTTTTCATATGGTGGAGGGGAGTTCCTTTGGATCAGTTGAAAACTTCAGGATTAATCTGATGGAGAAGGAGAGAAATAATCCTAGCAAAATTTGGTTTCTTCACACTGTCTCTGATCTTTTCCAATAGCATCATCCCAAACTGGAACTTCTTGCGGAAGACGATCGCTTGCATTATGTCAAATATATTCCTTGAAATCTCTCTTATTGAATAGGTCTTGCACAGTATTACCTTAGAGATTACGTCCATCAAGAATTTCCCTTCGACGTTGCAATCTGCTCTGCTGAAAGAAATGCTTTCCGGGTCTATTCCACAGAATAATGTAGTTCTAACGGAATCTGCAGGACCTAGGGCATCCTCTTCATCTACCACCGGCAGTCTTAACAGAGTAGCCATGGATGTTTTATCCAAACGGATTTTTACTCCTTGCACTTTGCTTTTCAGTACCTTGCCGTTTCTCTTGATCTTTAGATTCTTGTAGAATTTTTCAACTGCTGGAAACAAGATCTTGCTTGGAGTCTGTAGGAGAAAAGTGAGTCCAGCGGTATCGAGAAGAATAAGGAGATTTCAGAAATCATCTGAGAGATCGGTGATTCCTTCGGGAACAAGTTCTTAGCTGATTCCGATCTTCGAGGAGGGAGCCATCGATTACTGTAGAATCCCGACTGTCTGGAACTGGGAGGCGAAGCACCGACTGATTACTCGAGAGAATGACTACCGTGGACTGGATTACCGTTTATATTCTATTTATATATAACCCTAATTAGGTTTAAGGAGGTATTAGAATGTAAATCATACCTGTTGGGGGGCCGCAAAAGTCTCGGTGTTCGAAAAGAGAAAAATGAAAATTTCAAAGTTCTGGAATTTCCGTATACTCGAGTAGATTTCGGCATACACGAGTATTCTTTTGGAACATACCCGAGTGGGTCGAAGACATACACGAGTAGTTTTTAAAACTACTCGAGTAGTTCCTGAAGTACTCGAGTATGTTTCCATGTACTCGAGTATGTGAAAGCACTTACTCGAGTATAGCACTTTGAAAATTATTTTTCTTGGAGGAAAAAATTTTACCTTCACCGATTTCTTTAACTCTGAGCCTTGAATGAATCCACCATCACTATTCTTCTTTGTTTAGCATCCCGAGTTCCGTTTTGAAGAAAGAAAACTTTGTCTCATCCAGCGGCTTAGTGAATATATCTACAACTTGTCTGTCTGTGGAGACATATTGTAAGTTTATGTCTCCTTCTCCACATGCTCCCAGATGAAATTATATTGAAGCTCTATGTGCTTTGTCCGGCTGTGGGAGACTAGGTTGTTGGCGATCGCTATTGTACTGGACGAGTCGCAAAATGGAAGAATGTTCTGGAACTTCATGTTGTTGTCTTCAAATTGATTCTTAATCCACAGAAGATGTGCACAACAGCTGCCTGCAAAGTTATACTCTGATTCAGCCGTTGAGATGGCTACAAAGGTCTGCTTCTTACTGCTCCAGGAAATAATTCTCCTTCCCAGGAATTGGCAAGTCCCAGAAGTGCTTTTTTTGTCGTATATGCTTCCTGCAAAATCTGCATCTGAAAATCCAATCAGTTCATTATCATTACTTCTTCGATACCATAAGCCAAGATTTGATGTACCTTTAAGATATCTCAAAATTTCCATTGCAGCAATATAGTGAGATTCCTTAGAGTTCACCTGGAATCTAGCGCATACATATGTTGAAAATATTATATCTGGTCTACTTGCGGTAAGGTAGAGCAAGGACCCAATTATGCTTTTGTACTTGGTTTCATCAAAAGGTTTCCCTTTCTCATCCTTGTCCAGAGACATAGCTGAGGCCATAGGAGTCTTCATAGAGGTTGCATTCTCCATTCCAAATTTCTTAAGTAGTTCTTTGGTGAACTTGGTCTGTGAGATGAAAATTCCATCCTCAGATTGTTTCACCTGAAGCCTTAAGAAATACTTCAGCTCTCCCATACTGCTCATTTCAAACTTCTCTTGCATAAGTTTAGAAAACTTCTTGTAGAGGTTGTCATCTGTAGAGCCAAAAATAATGTCATCGACATAGATTTGCACTTGCAAAATCTTGCCTTTTATTTCCCTAAGAAATAATGTCTTGTCTATCTTTCCTCTTGTGAACTTGTTCTCAAGAAGAAAGCTAGATATCGTCTCATACCAAGCTCGAGGAGCTTGTTTAAGACCATATAAAGCTTTCTGCAGTAAATAAACATGATTAGGGAAAGTTGAGTCAACCAAACCTGGTGGTTCCCTTACACACACTTCTTCCTTTATGTCACCATTCAGGAAGGCAAACTTTACATCCATCTGATAGACGGTAAAGCCCTTAAATGCAGCATAAGCAAGGAATAACCTGATCGCCTGCAGTCTTACCACTAGAGCATATGTTTGATCGAAGTCGATTCATTCTTCTTGATGATAGCCCATGGCGACGAGTCTGGCTTTATTCTTTATAATCATTCCATCTTCGTCCATCTTGTTCCGGTAACCCATTTTGTTTCGATGACGTTCTTACTCTTGGGTCTAAGAACAAGTGTCCAAACTTTGCAACGTTTGAACTGATTTAACTCTTCTTCCATTGCTAAAATCCAGGATGCATCTGAGTTTGCTTCCTCGAACTTCTTAGGTTTAACCTGTGATAGAAAACATAAGAGTCTGAGCTCTAGAGTCCTTGCATCTGGGATCTCTTCAGCCACTGGAGTTACATCTTCAGCTGGAATGAGTTCTTCATCTTGATCATCTATCTCTCCAATCGGGGTTGTAGAGGTGATCTTTATGAACTTTTCATCTTTATCTTTAGTAGGTTCATCCAGTCTGAGTTCCTTTATCTTTGTACCTGCATATTCAATGAGCACACTAGAGGAGTTGATTTGCAGCAAGCTCGTCTCATCAAATAAAATTTGTATCGATTCTTCTACAACAAGAGTTTTTCTATTAAATACTCTATAGGCCTTACTATGGCTACTGTAACCTACAAAAATACCTTCAAAGATTTTCTAGCTAAACTTGGTAGTGTGATACTTGCCGTTGTTAAGTATGAAGAACTTACAGCCAAAGATTCTAAAATATGAAATGGTTGGTTTCCTGCCTTTTAGAAGTTCGTAAGGAGTCTTATCATGGTTCTTGTTTATGAGTGCTCGATTTTGCACGTGACAAGCGGTGTTGACAGCTTCAGCCCATAAGTACTCTGGAAGTGAGGCATCACTCAACATGGTCCGGCAAGCCTCTATGAGTGTTCTGTTCCTTCTCTTAGCTACTCCATTTTGTTGTGTAGTGCGAGAAGATGAAAACTCATGAAAGATACCTTGACTTTCACAGTATACTATCATGGCCCCAGACTTGAATTCCGCTCCATTGTCACTTCTGATTTTGACTACGGAGCAGTTGTATTCATTGTGGACTTGCCTAACAAAATTAGTGAAAATTTTGAAGGTATCTGACTTGTGTTTCAGAAAGAACACCCACGCAAAGAACGAGTAATCATCCACAATAACAAACGTATATTCCATACCTCCAAAACTTCTAACTTGCAGTGGACCAAACAAGTCCATATGAAGAAGCTGTAATCTTCTATAAGAATCTTTGCCTATAATGCTTTTAAATGAACTCCTTGTTTGCTTGCCTTTTTATACAGGCATGGCAAGGGTTGTACTTAATGCACTTGACGTTAGGGGCATCAAGAACTAAGTTCTGAGAGAATAGTTTATTAATAGTTTTGAAATTAGTATGTGCTAGTCTCTTATGTCATTGGTCAGCAAGAGATGCACTACTTTTTGCTAAAAGACATACTGGTGTAGATGAGTCAATACAGATGAAATTTAGACAGAAAATATTTCTTCTTTGAGTGCCTGATAAGATAGTTTCCATGTTGTCAACCAATTTTATCAAACACTTATCAGCATGAAATTCAACCACGTATCCTTTGTTGCATAGTTGGCTTATGCTGATGAGATTGTGTTCCAATCCTTCAACATAGGCTACATCCGAAAAGGATACGTTACCGTTAGTTATCATACTGTAGCCTTTGGTAATTCCTCGGTCTGAACCTCCAAAGTTGACCTTTGGTCCATTCAACACTGGTGAAAAGTTCTGAAGTAGGCTCCTTGTCCCGGTCATATGCCGAGAACATCCACTGTCAAAATACAAGATTGGTGTTTTAATGGCATTTGGACGTACCTGTAATTCAATCACATAGTCTTAGGAACCCAAACACATTTGGGTCCTTAGTCTCGAGTTAGAATACTCCCCCTACGAGCATCAGCCACATGAGTGGTCATTCTCACGTTGCCAACTTGAGGAGTTGCAGCATTTCTAGGATTAAACCAACAATCTATGAAAAAGTGACCAACTCTACCACAGCACCAACAGCCAAATTTGTTGTATCTTTGCCTTCCAAACTCCTGCTTAAACTTCTTGGGAGGAGGTCCAGCCGGGGTAGCATTCTTGGAGGAAGAAGCTTCATGATGATGGCAGTTACATGAAGTCTTCTCCTTCAGAGGCTTTTCCACAATAGGTTTTACCTTTGGTGTCTTCTTGATGTTATGACCATGAGCATATGGTCCATAGCTCTGAAGTTGAATCTCTTCATAGGGTGCCTTGAAGACACTTTCGCCAAAGTTACGGGGGCGGGTCCAACCTTGGTACCTTGACTTGGCCTTCTCCGGGATCGGCCTACAGAAGTCTCCATAGGTGGACTCATAGTCGAATTGGTTCGTAAAAAAGATAACTTTCTTGAACGATACTGGCTCCAAAGGAGCTTTCCCTTTTTCCTCGGCTAAGGCCTTCTTGGAATTCTTATTCTTTCTCTTGGCCTTGTTTCTCCTAGAGGATTTACTAGGACCACCTTGCTAGCCTAGACCATAACCCTTGGCCTTCGCTGAGAATTCAAAAATCAGAGGAAGTATAGTCTTAGGCTTAGAGAAACCTTGCACAAGTTTCTTTTCAGCCGAGAGTTGTTCTTCCAACTCCATGATGATTATCTACTTAAGGTAAAGATTCTCAAGAGCCTTGTTATATTCTTCAATAGATCTATTGAAGTCTTCCTTGAGAGAGTCAGTCTTAGAGACTTCTTCTCTTAATGTGCTCTCTGCAGCTTTTAGAGATTTTATATCTATAGCTTGAGTTTTCACGACTCGGCGACATTTGTCGTAAGCCTTGAGTAACTCCTTATATTGTCCCATGAGTTCAGATTCATCCTCAAAGGGATAGCCCTCCTGCTCATTATCATCATAAGATTCTGAAAGAGGAGTGTGAGATTTTACCTCCCTAGTGAACTGGGGGACTTGTTCATCATCAGTTAAAGCCATTAGCCCAAAGTATTCTTCTTCCTCTTCTGCACTCGACTCAGATGAGTCAGAGTCACTGAGGGTTTTGCCCTTATTGGCTAGCAGGCTCTTTTCTGTCCTCTTTTTGGTGTAGGACTTCTTCTCTTCTCTTTTGCCACCCTCTTTCTTCTTATTGGGGCAATCCGCAATGACATGACCTGGCTTATTACAACAATAACAAACAAGGTCAGTCGAATAATGTTTGTTCGCTTTAGAACCATACCTGTCGTGACTGCTTGAGCCTTTTCTATGACGATCACCATCATTGCATGATATTCTATAGGAAGCATCCTTGCCTTTCCATTGCTTCTTTTTGTTCAAGAATTTCTTGAACTGCCTTGAGAGTAGAGAAAACTCTCCATCAGATAGCTCTGAGCCAGATGAGCTTGGATCAGATGATTCTTCTTCATTAAGTTCATGAACGGGGGCAGGAGAGCCAACCTTTGTCTTCCTTGAGCTATCTGCCTTCAGAGCGACAGACTTCTCCGTGGAAGAAGACCTGCTCATCTTTTCTTCAGCTTTTCTTGAGTTGATTTGAAGCTCGTAAGACATAAGCTTTCCAAATAGATTCTGTGGGTCCGTCTCTGCTAACCTTACGAACTCGCGAATGGTGCATACCTTATTATCCCATTCCTTGTCAGGGATCTTAAGAATTTGTCATTCAGTTCCCCGTTGGTGAAGACTCAACCATAAAATCTTAGGCCATTGACTATCTTGAAAAATTTCTCAAAGGTATCAGCTATGGCTTCCTTGTGACCTTGCCTGAAGTCTTCATACTTCTGATTTAGAAAGGATCTCCGATCATCCCTAACTTCTTCTGTGCCTTCCATCAAAGTCACAATGGATTGCCACATCTCCTTGGCAGACTGGCAATGAATAAGATTTTGCAGCATCGAGTCATCGACTGCACTTGCTATAATATTTTTAGCTTTCTTGTCCAGGGAGACAAGTGCAATCTCGTCCCTATTGATGAGTCCTCTTTATATACCTATTTTCGGACTCATCTAGGCTTATTTTCTTTTATTTGCACACCGTTTGGCGCCATTAGCACTTCTTTTGGTTCGCTACGGTTTTCCATGTCTTGTGCACATTTTTAGCCTATTTCTGTGTGTGTAGGTATTTCATTCTTGCTATGATTATTATTGTTTGTCTGTGACTGCCATGTCGACATCCCGTCCAGTTTTCATGCAGGTTCGGGGATCGTGTGGGCGTCCGGCATCAGACTTTCACCATTTTTGGCAAAGGAGTCAATGGTCGTGCGTTTTTACCCACGCACAACGATCGACCTCTTTGGCGCACGATCATTGGTCGTGCGCAGTGATGACCTCTCCTGTGAAAGTTCTGTCCCGGCATATCGCACGATCACCAGCCATACCGTGCACGATCACTGCTCTGCGCTGCCGGTCGTGCGCAGTCACACCTTGTTTTTCCATTTTGCTGCTTCCATATCGCACGATCACGGACCATATCGCGCACGACCACTGGTCGTGCGCCTGTGATCGTGCGCGCTGTTTAATTCTGTTTTCTATAAATAGCGCAGGTTTCGCCCTATTCTGGATCGCTCGACACTTTCCGCCGTATTTCATCCCCGACGAGTTTTTCCGCCGTCCTCCTTCATTTTCCACCTTAGGGAGGGTCTCCGGGCAAGCTTTCAACGCCAAATCATAGCCGGAGCTTCCTCTCGGCCTCCTCCTTCATCCTCGAGCTTCAAGCGGAGTTTTGACCTAGCTTTCTCCATCAAGCTAGGAGGAGCTGGAGCCGCAATCTACCGGGTCATTTCAACGAAGAAGACGGGTCCATTGGGAGTGAGTGACAGCCTCCTCTACCCCGGATGCAGTTGAGGACCGAGCTTGGACTAGGATTGACAACCCGGGATTCCAACCGTGAACCCTCAATAAGGCTTCGGATTCGGTCGATCCGCACACCTCTTCCTCTTGTATTTGATAGCTTAGCTTAACTCTTTGTATTGATGAAGTACACTTTATTGTAGTTAATGATCTTGCACTTTTTCATGTCTATGTGATTTGTGTGATTTTGTTATTATTGCTTGAGGTGCACCTTATTATTCCACCATCCATCCACCCTTGCCGCACTAGCAATTGCTAGTGGCGTGCGTTGCGAAGAGGTGCTCACGACCCTCATTCCGCCATTCTAACCACCTCATTCGCTAGCCTACTCGTCCATCCGCCAAGCGATTCGGTGCATAGCGGCCCGTGTAGTTTCCATCCCGCCTGGCGAAGCATCGCATAGCGGCGTTGCATAGGAGTAGCTTGTAGATTTTATTTCCTGTTTCCACAACCATCAAAACCCCCCATCATTACCGCCGACCCGAGTACTTCAATCTCAAGTCCTCCTCGACATTAACTCATCCCTTACTGTGTTCCTCAAGAGACCGACACTCGGGGATTTATTCCTAAACTTTATTACTTGTGCGACCGGTGCGCTTGCCGTATTTTCCACGCATCAAGTTTTTGGCGCCGTTGTCGGGGAACACAGTCGTTTGAGTTTTTGAAGAGGTAGATGCGAGATAGTCGCCCTTGTCCATTTGTTCATACCCTGTTTTGTCTTTATTTTAGTTTTTGAAATTGTTTACTTTATTTTTCCTGTCCCTTCCTTGTTTTCTTTTTTTTTTTAATATTGCAGATCCTAGTTGTTTTATTCTTGTGTGTAGTAATTTCCGGTAAATATTTCTGTTCGCGATGGATTCTGCTGCCGAGTGCCGTATTTTTTACGCTTTGCGGAGATGCATCGATGCCATGGCTGTTTCTAATGCCGAGAACTGTTTTCGGTGTATTCTATGTCAAGGTGTGGGCCATGTGTTGAAGGATTGCCCTCGCTTGTGCAAGCCTTCTACCTCTATGGACGCATCCGCAGCAGTCCCCTATTCGCGGGAGACTACTATGGATATGCCTACCAGGGTGTTGCCTGGCCCATACACTGACATGGCGCACCTTGCTCGATTTTTGCCCGTTGAGATTACGGAAGAATCTCTCGCCGCATATAGTTCCTTCATGGGTTCCTCAACCCCTTTTTACGAGCTTCCTTTGAGTGATCATTCTCACTCGGATGTTAGCCCGCAAGGAGTGGATCGGGAACTCATGGACGATCCTGTATGGGACGATGAGAGTGTTCCGGTCGTCGACGAGGTGGCATCTGCGGATGATGTTGTGATGGGGCCTGCGCATTCTATGCCTAATTTTGAGAGCAGCCTTGCCCCTCCGCAATTTTTGCCGGAGTTTTCTACTCCTTTTTCTTGTGAGTCGGCTGATGAGGCCGTTATTGTGGATGATTCGGTGCCCGAGGTTGCGCCGAAGTGGGATGACGATTCTGCTATCTGTGATGGAGAATGTGGATCTTCGGACCACTATGACGCACCCCGGTGGGACGAGGAGTATTACCTTTCGGATGCGGAGGTTTGCACCTCCCTATCTGACGAGGCGGTCCCCCTTTCCACCGCGGACTTCGAGTTCTCGGATTCTCCCCAATACGACTCATATGACATTGACGATGATCATTGTTTGGATCCTGCTGGGGGTGATACCGGGATCACTCCCCCGATTTCTGATTATTTTTGTCCTTCTTCTCTTTTATTCCTTGACCCCCCTTCCATATCTGAGCCTGTGCAGGTGGAATATCCACGGGTATGTGAGGTTGTCGATGCGCCTGGCATTTTTGCCGCTGCCGTCGCTTCCTACGAACCTGTGTGGGATGACCCCTTGCTCGGCAAGGATTCTTTTTGTGATGAGATGAGCGAGGACCAGGTCGCCTCCTCATCTTATTTCCTACTTCCTCTACCTGAGCTTTTCAGGTATTATTATCTAGGTAGAGGGGTAACTGTTCTATCGTCGTATCGGTACCCGTTACCGCAATGGATATTGGAACAGTTACCTGTTCATCTTCTCTTTCATAGACCCATTAGCTAGAACCGTATAGAATTTAATAAGTCGTGCTGGGACGACAGTAACCCCAGTAGTTATCTTAAATTTTCTGCATTTTATTTTTCATGTCTCGTTTTAGTGTTAGTATTTATTTTTGTATATTTTTTTTTCTTTTGTATTTGCGGAGCTCACCCCTGCAGGTATTCATGGAAACTACGCATTAGCGGGGTTGTGATTCTTCGTTTGGCGGGCCTGCTTCTACTTTTCATGCGTCTTCTGGTATGCTCACTAGCTGAGTATTGGGTAACCTCTTCCCTTAGCTCATTCTGATTTTAATTTCTCTATCATTTGATGTGTTGTTTAGTTTAAGTCTGGGGGAGAGCATGTTTACCTTTTGCACGTGCACATTTCTTGCGCATACTAGAAGCTTTTCGTATTTTATTTTGTTTATGTTCATTGCATCATACACCACTGCACCCACATGAGCGCGAGCTTAGCTGTTAGCGTGCCATGAGTTGAACTTGTATCTTTGTTAGATTTGGAAAATTTCTGTGCTAGTTTAGGATTGTGCGACGGAGTAAAATGTTGGCCTTGCTGTGTTTCTAGTCAACTGCTCTCGTTTTGTATAGAAATTTGTGTAGATTTAATTTTTTCGTATGCTTATAGTTCTATATTTTTCTATTTGCGTAAATATTTCTTATTCTACTCAAAAGTTGGTGAATCCGGTGTGAATCAAATGGTAGCGTAGGAATGTGTGTAGCCGCCACTAGACTCGTATTGCTTGAGTCGGGAGGAAGGATTATCTTTCTCGGTTGCTAAGAACTTGCCCCAAGCTATTCTTGAAGCATTGGTACACGGTTAGTCTAGCGTGAGAGTGATGTAGGCCACCTTTTGGCCCGGTTGAGCTTTGTACCCATTCCTAACATCGCCCTTGCTAGCCCCTTTGTGCCTACCCTTCTTTTGATTCAGCTCCACTATATTCGCCAAAGCCTCATAGTCGATCCTAGTCGCACACCCAAGTCGAGCTTAGTGTTTTATATTTTCATGTTGGGTTGTGATGTGGTGATTCTTATTTGTGAAAATGTGGAAATGCCCCCAAGTTTTATTTGCTGAAAATTGCATATTGTGAAAAGAAAATATTTAAAAGAAAAATATTTGAAAAAGAGAAAAAGAGAAAAGAAAAAGAGAAAGAACAAGTTTGATTGAAAATCTTTATTTGAGATGATTTGGATTTGGAGTAGGCGGTGCACACACCCATTTAGTAAAAGTTAAGTCTGGGGGTGTGGTGTACCCGTGTTTATTTTGTGGGCAGCGGTACTAGTTTTGTACGTTAGCTCATTTGGGTTAGGTGCATACCCTTCATGTTTATCCTTGTTTTCCTCACCGTAACCCAAGCCTCATTATTACCCGAAGTCCTACGGACTTGCGCTTGAGTTGACTAGTGCCGTGGAGAGAGTGAGAACGGGCAAGCTTATGGTTTCCGACATTGGTGGATTCCTTTGGGGGTAATCTTGAGCCCCGGTCTTCGGCAATGCTCACCTTAGTGGCCTGTCTACTTTCTCCCTGCGTAGAACCGGATGATTCACCGTGATTCTACTTTTGAGTAATAATAAATTTTTGATACGCATTGTGAAAAATATAAAATATTTTGTATACTTAAAAATTTCCTCTACTTTATTTTTATGCACGCGAGCATGCGACTTCGCATGGTACTCCGTTTTGCAATTTGTTTGTTAGCTAGTTCATTTTCCCCGTCTGCTTAGGTTTTGTTTGCTCGGGACGCGCAAATGGTTAAGTCTGGGGGTGTGATGAGTCCTCTTTATATACCTATTTTCGGACTCATCTAGGCTTATTTTCTTGTCTTTGGACACCGTTTGGCGCCATTAGCACTTCTTTTGGTTCGCTACGGTTTTCCACGTCTTGTGCACATTTTTAGCCTATTTCTGTGTGTGTAGGTATTTCATTCTAGCTATGATTATTATTGTTTGTTTGTGACTACCATGTCGACATCTCGTCCAGTTTTCCTGCAGGTTCGGGGATCGTGTGGGCGTCCGGCATTGGACTTTCACCATTTTTGGCAAAGGAGTCAATGGTCGTGCGTTTTTACCCACGCACGACGATCGACCTCTTTGGCGCACGATCATCGGTCGTGCGCAGTCATGACCTCTCCTGTGAAAGTTCTGTCCCGACATATCGCACGATCACCAGCCATACCGCGCACGATCACTGCTCGTGCGCTGCCGGTCGTGCGCAGTCACACCTTTTTTTTTCCATTTTGCTGCCTCCATATCGCACGATCACGGACCATATCGCGCACGACCACTGGTCGTGCGCCTGTGATCGTGCGCGCTGTTTAATTCTGTTTTCTATAAATAGTGCAGGTTTCGCCCTATTCCGGATCGCTCGACACTTTCCACCGTATTTCATCACCGACGAGTTTTTTCGCCATCCGCCTTTATTCTCCACCTTAGGGAGGGTCTCCGGGCAAGCTTTCAACGCCAAATCATAGCCGGAGCTTCCTCTCAGCCTCCTCCTTCATCCTTGAGCTTCAAGCGGAGTTTTGACCTAGCTTTCTCCATCAAGCTAGGAGGAGCTGGAGCCGCAATCTACCGGGTCATTTCAACGAAGAAGACGGGTCCATTGGGAGTGAGTGACAGCCTCCTCTACCCCGGATGCAGTTGAGGACCGAGCTTGGACTCGGATTGACAACCCAGGATTCCAACCGTGAACCCTCAATAAGGCTTCGGATTCGGTCGATTCGCACACCTCTTCCTCTTGTATTTGATAGCTTAGCTTAACTCTTTGTATTGATGAAGTACACTTTATTGTAGTTAATGATCTTGCACTTTTTCATGTCTATGTGATTTGTGTGATTTTGTTATTATTGCTTGAGGTGCGCCTTATTATTCCACCATCCATCCACCCTTGCCGCACTAGCAATTGCTAGTGGCGTGCGTTGCGAAGAGGTGCTCACGACCCTCATTCCGCCATTCTAACCACCTCATTTGCTAGCCTACTCGTCCATCCGCCAAGCAATTCGGTGCATAGCGGCCCGTGTAGTTTCCATCCCGCCTGGAGAAGCATCGCATAGCGGCGTTGCATAGGAGTAGCTTGTAGATTTTATTTCCTGTTTCCGCAACCATCAAAACCCCGCATCTTTACCGCCGACCCGAGTACTTCAATCTCAAGTCTTCCTCGACATTAACTCATCCCTTACTGTGTTCCTCAAGAGACCGACACTCGGGGATTTATTCCCAAACTTTATTACTTGTGCGACCGGTGCGCTTGCCGTATTTTCCACGCATCACTTATCCAAATCCATCAACTTCTTTGGGATCTTTTTGGTTGGATATATTGTGGATGCAGTCATAGGAACATACAGACCTTCTTCAACAATCATGAAGATCCGAGGATCCACAACTTCCATAAACAGTTTAACTCTTTCCTTCCACATAGGAAAATTATTTTTGGTGCATATAGGGAGCTTAGCAAAATCCTTGGTCTTACTCATGCTTGATACTTTACTAAAGACAATTTGGGAAGGATTAGATCAAGGTGTTAACCTTTTAACGATCAACCTCCCTCAGATACCAATTGAAAGAGATAAGTTGTCTACCTAAATCACCTAGTGGGGGGGGGGGGGTGAATAGGTGAGATGTGGTCCAAAAGCGGAATAAAAATTAACCACAAACACAAGCAAGTAAGCAAGCAATCACACAGGCGACAAGAGATTTATCGTGGTTCCCCGATCCTGGGTACGTCCACTTTCCTCACCGACCTCACCGATCTAGCAAATCTCTAGACTTGGCAACTCCATTATCTCGGATTGCAAACCAATCCTACACCTCGGAACCACGTTCCTATAAAACTCAATCCACAAAGGATCTACACTCAGAAGATAAAACTTCCTACCACTCGGAGATAAATCTCCTACAAAGAAAATTGTTTGAGCAAAAAATACAAACAAAAATACCACATATCTGGATCTTTGGCTTTGTCTTCTTCATTGAGAGCTTTCGGCTTGGACAGAAATAGTTGAAGAAGACTTGACAGAAATCCACGGATCTGAAATCTGGAATCACAACGATCGAGTAGATATTTCAAAGATCGATGAAGCGCGGAGTCATCGGATGATTCTTCTTGAGTCTGGATCGCTAGAATCGGTAGCAGCACTGAGAGAATGATGATCCAGAGCTTTTTCCGAAATCAGTAATGGCGGCGGCCGACGGGAGCTTAGGTTTTTGGAAAATCTTTCTTAATAAAGATAGACAATATTATCGATTATGTTTCTGTGTGTAATATGCAATTTGTCAAATCTGAAAGGACCTATTTATAGGCGATCTCCAACTGTCATAATAATAATTAATGATGACACGTGGACAAATCAGAAAAGAGTAATTCAAAATACACTTATAATCTGGACTTAGAAAAATTCAGGAATTCTGAACCAGTATACTCGAGAGAAATAATATACTCGAGTATAGAAGGTCTGCTACTCGAGTAGATAAGAGTGCAATATACTCGAGTAAGAGAGAAAACTACTCGAGTATCTAGGAAGAACTACTCGAGTGATTTAGACAGACTACTCGAGTATAAACCAAATCTACTCATGTACTAAGTCAGACTACACGAGTATAAAGCAGATCAACTCGTGTACTAAGCCACTTACTTGAGTATATGAAAGATGTTACTCGAGTACGTGGACTTGGAAAAATCAGGGCTTAATACAGAAAGCTCTACTTGAGCAGATAATTGACCTACTCGAGTGAATAAGCATCTACTCGAGTATAAGACATCACTTACTCGAGTATATGAAAATCTACTCGAGCATAGACTCTTATACTTGAGTATACAGAGTCTTCTCGAGTATGTCTAAGGATCTACTCGAGTACTAAGTGACTTACTCGAGTATATGAGGGAAGTACTCGAGTATGTGGACTTAGAAAAATTTTTCTGAAATGATCTTCAATACTCCATAGTCCAGCAGTCCAAGTGCATGTAGTTGAAGTGTACCCAATAGAGAGGCTATACATGAGTCAACACCTTGGATCACACAATGAGAGATTACATTGTATGGTCCTGTGTTTGATGACCCATTATAGACTGATATTGGTATACACTTGGCAATAAATTCCTGCATACATACAACTCAAACACAACATCAAATACAACTTAATTCATCTTAGTTCAAGTTCTGACTTCCTACAAATCTTGGGTATTGTAGGGATAATTCCCAATATAAGTGTTTGGAAACATAACATCCCGTTTCTGATTGTTATAAAAATTCAAAGTTTCAACAAAATTCATGTTAGAAAAATCAGTGGAAATCACACTTGTGGGGCATTCATATGAGTGATGTCCAGGATTGTCACATCCTTGGCATGATATCGCCATTACTTGAGCAAGGGTAGAGGCAGGACGCTTCAACAAAGCCATATTCTCGAATGTGGGTGGTGCTGATTCATCAAGTCACACCAAAGAACAAACTTCAAACAATCTCCTTGCTCTTCTGAGAAATTTCTTCCTACAGTCCAATATGTGTTATGGGAGGCGGTATCGTGCAAAATTCTAAACGCATCCTCAGGAGTGTGGTTCATTAATGTTCCTCCAGCCACAACGTCGATCATTGCATGGTAATTTGGCTTGATTGCAAAGTAGAAAATTTCTACTTGGTTCCACGGTTGATACTTGAAAGTATCTAGCATCTTCCTAAATAACCTAGAGTGGGTGAATATGTGATGTTTGTGCCTTTTAGCGGGATTAAAATTATCTAAAAATCAAGCACACAAACACAGAGATTTATAGTTGTTCCCCGAGTTGGGTACAACCACTTTCCCGCCTCGCCTATCTACCACACAATGCTAGATTCGGCTACTTCACCAATCTCAGATTTCTTCAAATCATACATCTCGAAGCCGCAACTCCTACAACTCGGAGATGACACTCCTACTACTCGGAGAACAACCTATCCTACAAATCAATCCATAACAAGATCTACTACTCGAACCACAAACAGATCTACTCACTCGATCAACAAATGGATCTACATACTCGGAGAAAAATTCTCCTGCAAGAGTAAATTAATATTACAATACAACAACGATTACAAGTCTTCGCTCCGACATTCTTCGTAAAATTAGATCTTGAATCTTGGAGAACTAGGAAGGTTGAAATCTTGAAGAACTTGAATATTAAGTCTTCACACGTCTAGATCTGGAGGAATAGAAGTCTTTAGAAGACAGCAATCTAGATGTAGAGGTCAATGAAGAAGATATCTTGTAGTGCTTGATGTATTTGACCGATCGTAATATTGCGTGAGGAAGGAGGCCGACGAGTTTGCAGATTTGGAATCCTTTTCTCGTTTGAATCGGTGATCAATTTAGCACAAAACAAGATTGTAAATAAATAAGAATATCCTTAGGTATTTATTGAGATAAACCCTCCAACGCTATAAAAGAAATTTCCCAAAATGAAATTGGAAATTACTATGCATGGCCGACAGAAACCCATGACTGGTTTTGAGAAATTTTCGGAAAAATGACCTAAGTCAAATTCATCGAGTATCGTCGAGTATCATATTGATACTCGTCGAATACATCTTGATATACGACGAAAATGACTTAGCTAAAACATCCCAGGCCGGCTGTACACTCAACACTATGGCGATAAGTCATACTTTACGAATTCGTCGAGTATCACCAGGCATACTCGACGAATTCTTTGATTATCGGTCAACAGACTCGACGTACTCAATGCCTTATATTCGACGAATTAGACTTGGAAAAATCTAGAGAAGTAGTGTCGACTAGACTCGATAAATTCGGTGTGTATCACTTAGCATATTCGACGAATCAGACGAGTATCGTTAGATACATTCGACGAATTCGACGATTATGCACAATGATACTCGGCGATTTTTACTTAACAGATTTTTCACAACTCCAATGTATTTACCCTAAGTATATACGATGAATTTGATGGGTATTGGTAGGTATACACGATGAATTTGTCATGTATCAATGATGATACTCGATTAATAAGAAGTATATGCTTAACCATACTCACCGAATTTTACATAGGTAAAATTCCTATTTTTCCTGGGTCGAACCCTTGACCATCCTTGAGCCTTCTCTTGTACTTTGGATAGAAGTACACCCCAATAGAGAGATTACACGTGATTCAACACTTTGCCCTACATGAGGAATTACATTGTGTAGTCCTTTTTTTACTTACCCACTGTTACCTGACATTGGTGTGTACTTAGAAATTAAAACCTGCAAGTATAATTCATCTTAGCTTAACTGGGCCCTTCTTCAAATCCGGGTTATTATGGATACAATACCCAACAATACACCTGCTAGGGGAATTTTCTCAATAGATCGATGAACCTCTCCCACGCGTACGATATAGTCTCATAATCATTTTGGCAAAAGATGGCAATCTCACGACGCGTGCTCATGGTCTTCTCTACCGAATGGAACTTGGCTAGGAACTTCGAAGATAAGGCATCCCATGTTGTGGTATCTCAAGGAGGAATGGTACGGAGCCATGTTTTTTTATCTATCGTGTAGGGAAAATGAGAAGAGTCTCAACTTCACTATATTGTCTGATATACTAGCATATCGGAAGGTGCCACAGATTTATGCAAATTCGGCCAAATGAAGATTAGGATCTTCACTTGGTAGACCCAAAAATTTGTCATTGTTGCGAATTATATTCATAATTGCTAGTATAATCTCAAATTCATTGTGGGCGATCGTCGGTCGAAAACCTGGGTACACACTCCAAACAATGGGATTGGTGTAATCTCTCATTGTCCGTATCCTTGGGCGAATCACATCATGATCGTTGGCATCTTGTATAGCCTAGGGCTCTATTTCTCCACTATGATTATTCTGATGGATTAGATTCCCCTGTATTTCAGCATTAGCTTGGCGGCTTGCACACAATATCCGCCTTATCTCGGGATCAAATTCAACAATATCACTAGAGCCACGACCATGCATACAAACTCATGGAACAAAAAAAATCAAATACGCAAAAATCTTTATAACTATTTTTCTGATTCGAAGAAAAACATGTCGCATGCATTTCCCGATAATGTTACCAAAAACTTGATATGATTACAGTAAGTGTACTGGTCATACAAGTAATATAAAATGAGGAGGAATTGGTGGATGGAATATTCGTAAAGAGAATAAAACCGAACTAGCAATCTAACTAAGCAAGTATACCTATCGAATTGTGGCAAGGGGACACACATGTCTTATTGAAATCCGGGAACCGTTGAGTAATCTTACTCACACGAATACTATTATCATATCGAATGATTCTTTTAGGGTTTGTTAAAAGAAAACTAATTTCAATTAAGAAAGGTAAATTTTGCGCTAAAAGAAAACTAACAAGGGTTTGAAACGATGATAAAGAAAAGCTCTTTATCGAGAATCACCTCGGCCTAAGTTGATCAAAACATGCGATAATAAACTCTAACTTTATAAGAGAAAGGACCTTGACCATGGAGGTTCCTAAAGCATGAACACGCTTTTCTCAAAGTCGTACCCACCTGATTTTAGGAAGGTCCGACCGAACTCTCGTCCAAATCGAAGGCCTAAAGCTCGTTTTACGCTGTGAACCCGGCTATTGGATTTCACTCCAATCCGGGAGATTTAACGTCTACCTCTCTCGAGGGGTGTGTGCAACTCTCTTTACTTTTAAGTGTTCACTCCAAACTACGAGCCCCTCGGCTAGCTAAGAGTGGAATCAAACATGGAAAATATATATCGATTATATATCTCCAAATATAATTTTTCAAGAGTAAATCAAGGTCTAAACCTTAAAAAGAAACAGTAACCAAAAGCATCCTAACTTAATCAACTCGAACCTCAGATCATCAAGATCGAGTACAAGGAGGTTTAGTTACTCATGGTGAAGTGGAGGAAGAAAAATGATGGGGAGTGTATGGAAGGAATACAGAGACAAAAACAGTACACAAAATTTATATTAAATTAAAAAGAGCTTACAACTTGGAATAATAGAAATAACACTTGCAGGAAAAGAAACTAAGCCTGCACTAAAGCAAAAACTGAAACTAAACTAAACTAAACTATTACAGAAAACTGAAATAAAAATAGGAGAGAGGAAGAACACTAAGGGAGAATTGAAAATGGCAGCACTTCCCCTCTCCCAAAATTCTGTCTTTTTTTCTCAAGGGTCGGGGGTCTATTTATAGATTTTCAAGGAGCAGGAAATGCCTTTAGCCATTCATGGGAGTTGACCTTGGTACGAGTTCTGGCGAGAAATGATGATTGCCTAGGTATGGGTGACGTGCATTTATGGCGGCAGTAGGCTTTTGTTAAAAAGCTAGACTTATCCTCTGGCAGTAGGTAAGCTCGACGAACTGGAGGAGAGAAGAGAAGGCTAGGTTGACGAACTCAGAGGAGATGGAGGGAGAGCTCGATGAACGGAGAAAAGAGATGGTGGACGGGAGGTCGACGAGCGTCGAAATGAAGGCTGAGCTCGACGACTTTGGAGGAGTTCGTCGACCGGAGAATTGAAGGCTGAGCTCAACGAAATGGCAGGAAGAACCGTTTTTCGAATGCAGAAGATGAGGTCAACGAACTGGAGCAGAGAAGTTGAGGTCGACTAATGTTGAACTGAGAAGGTGGGAGATCGACGAAATTGCTGAGGTTGAGGAACTTTGCAGAAGGTGTTGTTGACGAATTCTTGACTGAAGATGAGTTTGACAAACTCAGCTCGACGAAAACTGAGGTCGACGAAATTGGAGGAGCTTGAAGAATGCTGAGCTCGATTAATTGGGGTTGAAGGCAAAGCTTGACGAATGCTGTGGGCGTCCGTCGACCGCAGAATTGAAGGCTGAGCTCGACGAACTGGCTGAGCTCGACAAAATGAGCTCGATGAAATGAGCTCGATGAACTGGCTGAGGAAGTTCGTCGACTGCAGAAATGAAGGCTTAGCTCGACAAAATGAGCTCGACAAAATGAGCTCGACAAACTGGCTGAGGAAGTTCTTTGACTCTAGAACTGAAGGCTGAGCTCGACGAAATGAGCTTGATGAATGTTGCTGAGATCGACAAATTTGCTGAGAATCTACAAAAAGAGAAGAAAACATTAGTGGTATTAAAATATATACAAAACGAGGTCAAAATAAAACTTTAAAAACATGATTTCTATAATAAAAACTTGTTATTACCCTAGTAGTATAAACTACAAAATTTATTATGAAACTCCCCCAAGCTTAAGCTTTGCTTGTCCTCAAGTAAAAATATAAAAACTAGTTAACATAAAAATGACTAATCAGTAAAATTCTAATTATGCTAACACAAGTACAATCCGAAATTCTAAGTAGGGAGAAGGTGAAACGTAAATCTAAAATAATTACTTAAACATGGTTTAACCATTTATAAACTTTACTAACGAAAATAAATCATCCAAAATTTTAACAAAATTCTTTAAATAAATATCAGCAAAGCAACAAAATGAAAAAACCGCATTGAGTTGTGATTAGATCAAAGGGACATATTATAACTATAACAATCAAATAAAAAAAATCAAAATTTAAATCCAAAGTTTTACTATTTTACTTTTCTTATTTACTTAGATAATAAATAAAATTCAAAAGCATGAATCAAAAGGACTTATTAGGACTGAAACATTTGGTTTAGGCATATAATTAGGAATGGAGTTCAAAGATAAACCTTAAAGCTTAAAATCACGCTAAACAAAATTAAGAGCTTCAAAAATTTTCATCACAAATAAAATTTTTTTTCTTTCTTTTTCTTTTTCATTTTTTCTTTCTTCTTTTCAAAATAAAGGCCATAAATATTTTGTCTTTTCACTTTGAAATTGGCCAAAAGAAACAAACACTTCTTTTGAGCATACATTTTTCAAAAGTTTCTCCAAACATATCACAAAAACAATCCTATCATAATCATGAAAATTTTTAATGAAACTCAAAAGGTTAGTGTGATTAGATAGGTGGGAGCATTTAAGCTTTTGTGAAAAATGATGAGTGGAGTTATCAAATAGAATAGGAAAATGACTCAAAAGCGGCTAACTAGGGATAAAATTTTTTAGGTTGGCAAGAAGGCTCAAATGAAAACAAAAAAAGGCCAAAATCATTTTCATGCTTCTAAATTTATCTAAAGCATAGTTTTGAAAAATTTCAAAAAGCAAGGCCTAGATAATAAAAAAAGACTAATGAAATTATCTTGAAAATATAAGTAATATGCTCTTTGGATCGTTCACATCTACTACGCTAATCAAAAGTTTATATTACAAAAATTATCCAAAAATGAAAATGAAAAATAGTAGATGAAATATTTTTAAGAAAGTAAAGAAAATAAAGAATGAAAAAACCAAAATAGAAATGTGAGTTTTACAAAAACGCTTCACATTAAAATGCTACCGTGAATTAGAAACATAATTAAAAAGAACGATTAAAAAGATTATAATTAGCTAAGTTGTTATATGGAATTTTGAGAAAATAAAACAAAAGCAAGGGGTACTATTGAAATACTAAAATTAGTTTAAACTAAACAAATAACATATATATATATATTTGATTTTGAAATATTCTCTTCATTTGGATTTTTAAATATATTATCTTTTTTTTATTTTTAAAGATATTTTTTTTTTGGATTTGAATTTTTCTTTAAGAAGAAAAAGGAGAAAGCACTAAATTTTGTTTTATTTTTGATTTTTTTTCAGGGAAACAAAATAAAGAAAAGAAAAGGTTGAAATCCTCCCCCAAGCTTAAAATGGACATTGTCCTTAATGGAGAAAAGAGGGGAAGGAGAGAGGAAAATTAAAACAATAAATATAAAAGTACAAAATTGAAAAAAAGGTACTTCCCTAGATTTGCCAGTCGCGAAAGGTTGATTGTGCCGCTCCCCCATGCTTGTGCTTTCGAAATTCATGAAATGTTTTTTTTGGAATTTGAGATGCATTCAACAGCGTTGGAGCAGGCTATCATAGAAGCTTCAACTTTGTTAGAGCCATCCGGGGCAAAAAGTGTAAAATAAAGAAAACAGAAAAAAAAACTTGGGTTGCCTCCCAGGAGCGCCCTTTGTTTAAAACGTCGTTTGAGCTCGACGTAACAAAATAATATTATCCAAAAGATTATTGTGCAAAATATTAATTAAAGTTTTTAACAAAAATAAATATGCTCAAGTTAGTTTAATGTTTGTGTAGAAGAAACTTAACATTGTTCGGACTGACATCATAATCACCAAAAAAATAGAGTTTAAGACGCCGACCATTCTCTTTGAACTCACCCTTATTAGGGTGCGAAATTAAAATATTGCTATACGGAAAAACCTATTCAACAGTAAACAGCCCAGACAAATGTGATTTTAACTTGCCCGGAAATAAACGTAATCGTGAATTATATAAAAGAACTTGGTCACCGGCTTGAAGGTTTTTGGGTCCCTTAAGTGTTTGTCGTGAAAGCGTTTCATCTACTCTTTATAAAAAATTTTATTTTCGTATGTGTAAGAGTGCCACTCGTCGAGTTCGTTAAGTTAAAATTTTCTAAGGTCGCCGACAGAGTGGGGATCAAAATTTAAAAACCTTGAGGCCCAAAAAGCACTGTGTTCTAATTCTACAAGTAAATGGCACGATTTTCCATAGACCAACCGATACGACGTACATCCAATGGAAGTTGTGTATGCTACTCGGTAGGCCCATAGAGCATCTTCTAATTTGGTCGAACATTTTTTCTAGAGGTGGAAACAGTCTTTTCTAAAATTCTTTTTATCTCTCTGTTCACTACTTCGACTTGTCCGTTAGTTTGGGGGTAGTAGGCAGTTGAAAGCTTATGCGTAACGCATATTTTATAAGAGTTTTAGAAAACTGCGCGTTACAAAAGTGCTAACCCCTATCGCTAATGATGGCTCGTGGCATGCCGAATCGATAAAATAATGTTTTCAAAAATGTAATTACGACTCGGGCATCATTAGTAGTAAGAGCTTTAGCTTCAGCCCATCGTGAAACATAATCGACATCAACTAAAATGTATTTGTTCCAAAAGCTAGAAGGAAGTTGGCCAATAAAATTAATTCCCTAGAGGTCGAAAACTTTGCACTCAAGTAAATAATTTTGTGGCATTTCATTTTTATTAGAAATATTTTACGGCCGTTGGAAAATATCGCACCTACTCACAAAGGCATGCACGTCTTTAAATAGGCTTGGCCAGTAAATACCCGCATAAAGCACTTTGTGGGCAGTGTGAGCAGCTTGATGGTGACCACAAGTTAGTGTTTCATGTAAGTGTTTTTGAATATCTTGTCCTTCTTCAAAAGAAACACATCTCCTTATCACTTGGTCCTCACAAACTCTTAAAAGATGCTGGTCCTCCAGAAAATAGTTCTTCACCTCAGAAATGAATTTCTTCTTTTGTTCAGAGGAGAACATTTTGGGAGCACACGAGCTACTAAATAGTTGGCTATGTGTGCAAATCGAGGATAAGGGGATGTGTTAATTAAAAGCAGCTTCTCATCGGGGAAGAAATCATTGAACGATTTTTCATGTAATTTTTCTATATACGGATTATCTAATCGTGAGAGATGGTCGACGGCCAAATTCTCGGCACCTCGCTTATCACGGATTTCTAAGTCAAACTCCTGGAGGAGTAAGACCCAGCGAATCAGGCGCGTCTTGGCATCCGTCTTAGAAAGAAGATACTTGAGGGTCGAGTGGTCCGTAAAAACGATAATTTTGGAAAGCGTAATATAAGGACGGAATTTATCAAAAGAGAAAAAAATAGCAAGGAGCTCCTTCTCAGTTGTTGTATAATTCTCTTGTGCCGATGTGAGTGTTTTACTTGCATAATAGGTGTGGGGGGAGTTCTTAGATATGTGTTGACCTAATACAGCTCCCACCGCAAAACTACTCGCATCGCACATAATTTCAAAGGGAAGGTCCAACACCGAGCTATCATAATAGGGGCATTAATTAACTTTTCTTTTATTATTTCAAAGGTAGATAGACAAAGGTCATAAAAAATAAATGGGGCGTCTATTTCCAGAAGATGAGAAAGGGGTTTGGTGATTTTTTAGAAGACTTTTATGAAGCGGTGGTATAAGCCAGCGTGTCCTAGAAATCTTCTTATAGCTTTAACATTCGTATGCGGCGGTATCTTCTCAATTTCTCATATCTTATCTATGTCTACTTAAATTCCTCTCGCAAAAATCTTTTGATCCAAAACTAACCCTTCCCTCACCATAAAATGGCATTTTTCTCAATTCTGGGCAAGGTTAGTTTCTTTGCATTTTTCTAAGACTTTTTCTAAATTTTTTAAACAACTATCGAAGGCATTGCCAAACACAGAGAAATCATCAATAAACACCTCCATAATTATTTTTACGTACTTGCCAAAGATAGCGAGCATACATCGCTGGAATATAGCTGGCCCATTGCACAACCCAAACAAAATTCTTCGGTAAGCGAGGGTGTCGAAGGGACAAGTAAACATAGTTTTCTCCTTGTACTTGGGAGTGATGGGGATTTGAAAATACCCTGAGGATCCATCGAGAAAATAGAAAAAGCTATGGCCAGATGATCGCTCTAAAATTTGATCTATGAACGGTAAGGGAAAGTTGTCCTTGCGGGTGGCGTCGTTTAACTTACGAGATTCAATACACATTCGCCACACCGTCGCCATCCCTGTCGAGATTAAATCATTATTTTCATTACTAACTATAGTTATCGCACCCTTTTTGGGCACTACCTTGACAGGGCTAACCCACTTACTATCAGAAATAGGATAGATAATTTTTGCGTCTAACAGTTTCATAACCTTGCCCTTTACGACTTCTTTCATATTTGGATTTATACGGTGCTAAGGTTGGATTGAATTACGTGAATTATCTTCCACTAGGATTTTGTGGGTGCAGAAAGATAGGCATATGCCCTTGATATCAGATATCTGCCAGGCAATAGCTCGGTGATGTTTACGTAAAGATAGTAGGAGCTTATAATTTTGCACTTCAGTTAGGTAGCCTGAAACTATTACTGGTAGATTGGAGTCCTTTTCTAAGAAGGCATAACAAAGATGTTCGGGTAGTTCCTTTAGTTCTAGGGTAGGGGGTTTTTCATACGACGTCTTGGAAATTCTTTCTTTTTTAAAAACAATGTCTTCATATACTTTTTCTTTATACGAAAAATTGAAAGGGGTAGAGCTAGTGGCCATGGCAGTTTCTTGCAGAGATTCAATTGGAGGAGTAGAGGAAGAACAAAAATCATAAAATTGATTTTCACTTTCAAAAAGGCAATAGGAAGATTCATCACTTAAGGTATCTAAGAAGGAATAGGAGTCGTCATTCTCTAGGGTGTTGTTCATCGAAGGGGTGATAGAGAAAGTTACTTCATCGTCGCCTACTCATAAGAAGAGCTTACCATTGCTTACGTTAATGATAGCTCAGGAGGTGGCAAGGAAGGGTCGGACAAGGATTAAGGGAACCTCGATTTCTTCTTTGATGTCCAATATGACGAAATCCACCGGGAAGATGAATTTGTCGACTTTAACTAAGACATCCTCCACAATTCCTAATGCATATTTAACTGATCGATCGGCAAGCTTGATCCTCATACGTGTGGGGTTGAGGCTACAAATTCCTAACTTCTTGAATAACGAGACGGGCATCAGGTTGATACTCGCACCTAAGTCGGCCAATGTGTGCTTGACAAAAAGATCACCAAAGACACACTTTATAGAAAAACTACCCGGATCACTGATCTTCTTTGATAAACCGTTTGTCAAGACCGCAGAACACTCGACATTTAGTGTGGAATGCGATAAGTTTTCTAACTTCTTTTTATTAGTAAGGAGGTCCTTAAGATACTTAGCATACTTCGACATCTGGGAGATTTATTCATGGAAGGGTAGATTTACGTGGATTTGCTTAAATATTTCCATGAAACGGGAGTATTGATTATCCTGACATTGCTTGTTAAGTTCGGACGGGTATGGTGGAGTTGGATCATTTTTAAAGATGGGTGGTGGAGTGAGATCTTTTTCTAAAGCAGAGAGTGGAGTAATAACTTCTTTTTCAATAGATGGTGGAATATTCAAAATTGGGGCGGAGCTTGCCTCAGGCTCTTCGCTAACCGTACTAGAAACTTGCTTCCCACTCCGAAGAGTTATGGCTTTCGCTTGCTCTCTCGGGTTGGGCACGGTGTTGGCAGGAAGACACTCGGCGGGTCGCTCAGAAATAATTTTTTCGAGCTGTCCTAATGGATTTTCGAAACTTTTAACGGTCCAGGATAGAGTTCTTATAGTAGCGTCATTTGTGTTTATATATATATATAATGTAACTCCTCCAAGCTTAGATGTTTTGGATAATTTTGAATAGGTGGAGGTGATGTAGAAAAATCATTTTGTGGTTGCGGGCGCATTGCGTTTGAGGGATTACTCCACGAAAAGTTCGGGTGGTTCCGTAAAGCGGGATTATAACTATTCGGAAAAGCTAAACTCGGAGCAGGAAAATTAGCAGTAGGAAAATTATGAAAAGTGTTTCTAGGCATTTTATTAACATAATCAAATTATTCAGGAGTAGGAGTTGCAGATTCCCATACTTGAGGTACGGAGACAACAATCCTCTCCATTATCTTTTCAATTAATATTTCCACTTGCAGAGCTAGCTCGGAGACATTTTCTGCTTCAAAGATACCTGCAGGTTTGTTTGGGCGGGACTTAGGCACATTCCATTTATATGTGTTCATGGCCATGTCCTCGAAAAGCTTAATAAATACTTCCGGGGTTTTGTGGTTTAAGGTGCCAACGGAAGCTGCGTCTATCATTTGCTTTGTACTTTTATTTTGCCCGTTATAAAATGTCTGCACTTGTAACCATACAGGAAGCACGTGATGGGGCATCATATTAATAGTTCTTTAAATCTTTCCCATGTTTCATACAAGGTTTCAGATTTTATTTGTCCAAAGGTAGAAATATCGTTCCTTTGTTTTTCGGTTTTAGCTGGGGGAAAATACTTCGCCATAAAATTTTCAGTTAGTTGATCCCAGGTGGTGATGTTGTTTTTTGGCATAGTGTTCAACCATTGCTTAGCCTTAGTTCTAAGGGAGAAAGGGAAGAGTATCAGCCTAATAGCATCATTTGTAACACCATTGATTTTAAAGGTGTAACAAATCTCAAGAAAGCTAGCTATATGCGGCTTCCGATCTTCATATTGAAGTTTTTCATATTTCACATACTGCTGCACAATTTGAATTATGCTAGGCTTAAGTTTAAAATTATTATTAGCTATAGCAGGGCGAACTATGCTTGATTCTATACCCTCTTGATTCGGCCTTGCATAATAAGACATAGGCCTATGCAGGGCTTCCTCTACGTCAGACTCTTCTATTCTTAAGGTAGAAAATGACTCGGAATCCTCAACCGGTTTTTGGAGAGTAGGACCTTGAAATCGTGATCTTCTACGAAGAGCACGCTCAATTTCGTGGTCTAAGTCCAAAATATCTGACTTATTTTCGCGGGTCATGCACTAGCAGAAGAGAAGAAGAAGAAAGAGAAAAATAAACTAGAAAAAGAGTTACTTTTTTTTGAAATAATTTTTTTAATGTTTTAACTCCCGAACTTCCCAAGGGCTACCCGATGAAGGGTTCGCAAGGTACTAGACAAGATAGTGGTATTTAAGCCACGTTGCCCTGTTCAAGAGAGTTAGATGGTGTAGAAAAATTATGATGTGGGTTTCTATTAAGAGCGTTAATATTTTTTTGAATTTTTAAATTTTTAAGAAAGAGAGTCAGAAAGAGAAGTGATAAAATTAATAGATTCATTTTTTCAAATTATCAACAAAAGTTGCTCCCCGGCAACGGCGCAAAAAACTTGGTGGATGAAATATTTGCAAAGAGAAGAAAACCGAACTAGCAATCAAACTAGGCAAGTATACCAATCGAATTGTAGCAAGGGGAAACAAGTGTCGTATTGAAATCCGAGAAGTGTTGAGTAATCTTACTCACACGAAAACTATTATATTATCGAAGGATTGTTTTAGGGTTTGTTAAAAGACAAATAATTGCGATTAAGGAAGAAAATATTTGCGCTAAAAGAAAACTAACGAGGGGTTGAAACGATGATAAAAAAAAGCACTCGATCGAGAATCACCTCGGCCTAAGTTGATCAAAACATGTGATAATAAACTCTAACTTTATAAGGAAAAGGACCTTGACCATGGAGGTTCCTTTTGAATGAACATGCTTCTCTCGAAGTCATGCCCACCTGAGTTTAGGAAGGTCTGACCGAACTCTCGTTCAAATCGGAGACCTAAAGCTCGCTTTAAGCTATCAACCCCGCTATCTGATTTCACTCCAATCAGGGAGATTTAACGTCTGCCTCTCTCGAGGGGTGTGTGCAACTCTTTTTACTCTTGAGCGTTCACTCCAAAATACGAGCCTCTCAGCTAGCAAAGAGTGGAAACAAACATGGAAAATATATATCGATGATATATCTCCAAACATAATTTTTCAAGAGTAAATCAAGGTCTAAACATTATAAAGAAAAAAATTAAACTAGAGCATCATAAATTAATCAACTTGAACCTCGGATCATCAAGATCATGTATAAGGAGGATTAGTTACTCATGGTGAAGTGGAGGAAGAGAGAGGATGGGGAGTGCTTGGAAGCAAAGCAGAGACAAAAACAGTGCACAAAATTTATATTAAATTAGCAGAGCTTACAACTTGGAATAAGAGAAATAATACTTGTTGGAAAAGAAACAAAGCTAGCACTAAAGCTGAAACTGAAACTAAACTAAACTATTATAGAAAAATGAAATAAAAAAAAGAGAGAGGAAGAACAGTAAGGGAGAATTGAAAATAGCAGCACTTCCCCTCTAAAAAAATTCTATCTTTGTTTCTCAAAGGCCGGGGCTCTATTTATAGATTTTCAAGGAGCAGGAAATCCCTTTAGATATACACGGGAGTTGACCTTAGTACAGGTTCTTGTGGGAAATGAGAATTGCCTAGGTACGGGTGACGTGCATTAATGGCAGTAGTAGGCTTTGGTTAAAAAGCTGGACTTGTCCTCTTGCAGCAGGTAAGCTCGACGAACTGGAGGAGAGAAGAGAAGGCGAGGTCGATGAACTCAGAGGAGAAGGAGGGAGAGCTCGACGAATGGAGAGTAGGGAGGGTGGACGAGAGGTCAACGAACGTCGAACAGAAGGCTGAGCTCGATGACTTTGGAGGAGTTCGTTGACCAGACAACTGAAGGCTGAGCTCGACAAAATGGTGGAAAGAACCGTTAGTCGAATCCAGAAAATGAGGTCGACAAACTGGAGGAGAGAAGGTGAGGTCGACGAAAGTCGATCTGAGAAGGAAAGAGATTGACGAAATTGCTGAGGTCGACGAACTTTGAAGAAGGAGAGGTTGAAGAATTCTTGACTGAAGGCATATTTGACAAACTCAGCTCTACAAAAAGCTGAGGTCGACAAAATTGGCGGAGCTTGACGAATTCTGAGCTCGGCAAATTGGGGCTTAAGCTAAAGCTTGACGAATGTTGAGGACGTTCGTCGACCACAGAACTGAAGTTTGAGCTCGATGAAATGGCTGAGCTCGACAAAATAAGCTCGACGAACTAGCTGAGGACGTTCGTCGACCGTAGAACTAAAGGCTGGGCTTGACAAACTGGCTGAGCTCGACAAAAGGTGCTCGACGAATATTGCTGAGATCGATGAATTTTTTGAGAACCTGCAAAAAGAGAAGAAAACATTTGTGGTATTAAAATATATACAAAATGAGGTAAAAAAAACATTAAAAATATGATTTTTATGATAAAAACTTGTAATAACCCTAGTAGTTTAAACTATAAAATGTATTATCAGAAATCCACGAGTATCGATCTCAAAGGAATGCAGGTTGGGATGCATTATTCTTTTTCTTATAGAATTAATTATAAATATTTGAAAACGGAGCTTTGAGATTGGTTTGAAGATTTTCAAATTAAAAAGAACTAAAACTAAACAAGGTGGGTTGCATGTATCACATTGCAAGGTGGATGGAAACTACGCAGGTCACTATACGCTTCTTCATAAGGTTGATAAAAGGGTACTCAAGTTTATGAGGTGGAATTATAGGCGAATTTGAGGGTCACAAACACATCGCTAAGCATGCACATAGCAATTGCTAGTGCGGCAATCCATACAGCACAATGAGATGACATGTGAAAATGATAGCGCAACCTCAAATAAAACCAACAAGCAAACACAAAGACATGAGATTACCATTAATATCAATATTTTTAAGTGTTCATCATCAAACAACATGAAAAATCAAACAACAATACAACAACAAGAAAAAGGTGCGCAAGATACAACCAAGGCTAAGGACTCATCGCGGGTTCTTGGAAGGAATCGATGGGGCGTCACTGCATGCCCTTCCTCTATCCATGATTGATGTTCGGGGTATAAAAGGGATCTCACAACCTCTCACTTTACCCATCATCTTCGAATGACACGATTCTGCTACGTCTTTAGTAAGCTCTTATCCCCGATGCAATGAAAAATACTTCAGATCACTTTGTGGAGGCTTGGGATGATGAAGGCAGTCTTAGGCAAAGCCCTAATGGGGAGGAGATGGAGGAAGGAAGCCCAAAGCTCCTTTATAAGGTGGGCGGCGATGGAGGGAGAAACCTTGGTGAAATGGAGGGAAGATTAAGATTTAGGGAAAAACCTGAACGTAAATACAAAATTTTGTTAAATATTAACTCACATGGTCAAATGTATTGTTGTACATTTGAAACCATGCGATATTTATTTAGAAATTTCAATACAACCGTGCACAAACAAAAACACACTGATCGAATCGCAATATGTTATGGAAAAGAAGCAGCTCGTACGATTTTCTTCTCGCACGATTGAATTCAACTGTGTGTGAAGGAAACACATGACCAATAGAAATTATAAAAATTTTAGACAAAGCAGGTCGCTCATGCGATTTTTTATTACACTGTTGAAATCAATCGTGCGTGACCAAAACACGAGTTGTGGAAAAGCATGATTTTCGGCACATGATCTCACAGGAGAAAAGCTGCATGTATGCGAAGGAGTTTAACAGGGTCGTGTGATAAATGACCAAGAAGATCAAGCTGGTAAGGGAGAACGCACGAGCGAAATACCAGCACGTGAAGGAAAAATGCTGGATCGTGCGAATTACACAGATCATCAATAAGGGAATGGGCTCTGCCCTAGCGTGTTCAAAACCACAATACAAATAAAAAGAAGCAACGAGGAGCACCATGTGCTTACCCCTAGAAAAAAAGAGCGCAATTGCGCACCACAATGGGTAAAATGTGCACTTCGTGAGTGTATATAGAACTAAGTAAATATGAGCATTAATGATCTAAAAGTGAAGTGCAAATGCATAAAAACAATCCTAAATGAGTCTGAAAAATCCTATATAAATCATACTCATAACTTGTACACAAGACATCAGTTGTGGACCAAATAAGGATGTGGACTGATGGCCCATCGATTCCTTTCAAGAATCCGCAACGAGTCTTCGGCCTTGGTTGTATCTCGCACACTTTTTCTCATTGTTGTAATTTTGATTTGGATGATGTACACTTAAACCTATTGTTGTTAATGTTAACTTTATTGTCTTTGAGAAAATTTGTTGTTTAGTGTAATTGTTGGTGTGCCTCCATCCTCCATCTCGTCGTTGTGTTGTTTTGATTGTCGCACTAACAATTGCTAATTGCATTCTTTGGGAGGAGGTGCTTGTGACCCTCAATTATGCCAATGAATCCACCCCATCTGCTTGTCTACTCGGCCATCCTCCAAAAAAAATAGTGCATAGTGTCCAGCATAGATTCCATCCACTTTGCAATGCGGTGCTTGCGACCCGCTTAGTTGTAGTTTAGTTTAATTCTTTTTAATTTGCAAATCACCAAAATCATTTCAAACTTCCATTTTCAAATCCTTACAATTATTTTTTTAAGCAACAGAATACAAGCCCCAGCCTGCATTCCTTCGAGATCGATACCTGGGGTATTATCCTCATTTTATATTACTTGTAAGATCGGTACATATGTCTTAATCATAATAGTATGATCGGGCAAGTCTATGAACATCGTCCCTGATGAATTTCCTTGGAATCCGTCCTAGTAGTATTGAGCCTATAATAATACACTTAGCATTGCTACTCTCTCCCGCATTATAACTAGGTTAGATCATTAGTTCTTTCTCTTATGAGTGGATATAGCTTTTTGATAGTTAATTTAAATATATTGTAGTTATTCTATATGTTTAGAAATTTCTTCGAACTTATTTTTATTCCCCATGGGCATGATAATTTTTGATCCACTATCCTATTTCGATTTTTATTTGTAATAAACCTTTCTTACTCTCGGTAGATAATTGGATTGCTCTGGATGAGCAATAATTTAAGTATGTGGGTTTTGACGAGTGAATACCGTATAGTATGCTAGACTCTTTTCTAGCATAGTTTGCATGTCTTGTCGCCCATCTTTGTGTTATTTTCATATTGAAATCCATTAGAATTATTTTGTGTGTTTTTAGCACATTTGTGTTAGTTAGAGCATTTGTGTGCATTTCATCACTTGGTGAGTTCTATTTTCCCTCCCTTTTTTATTTATGATTTGATAATTATTTGTTTAGACTGTGTGGATGTATTCCCTATTGTTTTTGGGGTGTTTTCCTGCAGGTACTAGTGTGTGTGGTAGTTTAACCGCAAATCTCGACTATTTTTCATGTAGGAGACTAGTCCTCATGCAATTTTCTTTGCGCATAATCATTGACCCCCACTATGCATGACCACAGGTCGTGCACAGTCATTTGTACATCACCACGATCGATGAGAGAGTCAAGTCCTCAAGTGAATTTCTTCTCGCACGATCACTGTCCCCTCTCGCGGTGCACGACCGCTAGTCGTTCAAGGCTTATTATAAAAAATGACACGTGAAACACACGAGTATTAGCTGTACGTCCACTGGTCATGCGATGTAAAAGTTTTCCCCCAAGACCTCAACTTTTTCCTGCCAGTCTTGATTCCTTCTCGTACGAGCATTGACCATTTCCTTCTCCCACAGTCACTAGTAACTTCTCTTCTAATATTTGATGATGGTGAAATTGTTATATGCTTGAACTTATTTTATTTACTATGAAAGTATTTCTCTTGTTGTCCATTTTGTTGGAGTAACTTAGGCGGCCTCGCGCTTGTGAATATTATTTCCTTCTTTTTTATGTGATTGTTGAGTTGTGAAGAAGAAAATGTGGTTGAGTTTCCTAGTTTAGGCATGAGCGTTGTAGCAAATTGGAGGTCTATGAACCACAAAGGTGCGAAGCGGTGCTTGCGACCCACATTAGTGTTAAATTTATTCCCTGTTCTAGATTACTTAAAACTTAAAGATACCATAAATATGACTTTAAGAGACTTAAATCTCAAGTCTCTCCTAGAATTTCAATCCACATTTTCGTGCTCCATGACAGATTCAATACTATGGAGTAACTCCCTATATTATTATTATTACTTGACAACAATAGTGGGTGAACTTTCCCCTGTCCTTAAATTTATGTCAATAACAAATAATATGGTTATAGTGTGTGCATAAATATATTCGTAATGTGTGTGTATATACCACATAAATTGGCTACAATGTGCGAATACCCACAAAACTACCTATAATAGGTGTGCATATTATAAATAAATTGGTTATGATATGCAGATAACCGCAATACTATCATAATCGCTTAATTACAAAAATACAACCATCATGACCTATAAAAGGGACCCTAGACCCTCCTTTCATTCCATCTGGTTTCCTACACACAAGTGGGATCCCAAAGAATACATTAAAGATATCCCTGCGCGCTTGAAGGAATCCTAGAAGATCTTTGAAGACCTTTGAAGAGATTTTAATGGGATTCAAAGACCCAATTAGGATTGCACTATGCGCATAGCATTCTATACATCACACAATGCATATTACACACTACACATTTCGTCGAACACCTTGCACCTCATGCGTTGCGCTGAGAACATCATTCCAAAAGACTTGACTCATAGCTAGAATAAGAGACCGACCCCAGAACGTTCCAAGCGCACTACTCCTGATTCCAAGCATCAGCAGTAGACTCTTATATGTTGCAAGCACAGTGATCCCAGTAAAATAATTTGGAAAATAATTTACTCCACGAACGGTAGCCTGTTAGCCTCAGAGCTTCTTTTTGTTATCTTTATTTACAAATGTAATGAGAGGCGGCTTGTAGCCACTCGAGTTCTCTATAAATCTTGTAGCAAGCAAACAATTTGTGGATAGTTTGTGGATAAGCAGGCCGACATGCCAACGGATTGACCTGCGAGCAGAGTGGTGGAGTCTTCATGGCTGGTGCTGGGTTAACTGGTGTTACTGTGGGTTGAGAAGAGACTAAAAGCTGGGCGATTACGACTAGGATATAGTTAAGTGAATCGAACTGCTAAGCAATTTCTTTGCGGGCCGTCTCTAAGGACTCTGAGAGGGAACCCTCCCAAGGTATGGAGCAAGCAAAGTCTTGGGTGACATGGTGGTCTGACATTTCTTAACCATGAAATTCAACGACAAATAAAAATCGGAAGGTTGCGTGTTTGTTCGTTTGATTCCAAAAGGGCACCTCCACGATCATCATGCTTGTGGGGTAAATTAGAAGGAGCGGGAGCAAGCTATCAGTTATTGTCGGTTAGAGAATGCAGATAAGAGAGAGAGAGAGGGGGCTGCTAGCAGCGGCAACACTTGAGTTAGCCCGCTGCGGCAAAGAATATTTTAACGGCGATGGGCTTTCCTTTGATTAGGAAAAGAGGGTTATAGCTGTTAATGGAATAGAACCCGAGCGAATGGGTGGCCACTAGAGACTAGGTTTTAGATCGCTGCCATAGACGGCTAAGATTACCATCTGCCCTAGTATAGGATAAATGGGCAGTAGTGACCAGATACAGGGAGAAGGAAAAGGAGTGTGGCGACCTTACCGTATGGCTAGGTTGTCAGCTCTGAGTCTGATCGGCTTCTCCCCAGCGGCTTCTGTGATAAGGAGATCTGCGGCTAGGCGGATAGGCGGCTAGAACTTGGCTAACCACCGAGACTTGAGAAAATCCAAGAGAGCGGTCTTTCTTGATAAACATAGGGAATTTGTATAGGCCAAAAGTAAATATGATCATATTTAGAATTGGACTAAGATCAATGTTGTCAAGATCATATAATGGTCATTTTGTTAAGAAGCACACAACGATATCGTCATGTTCACTCAACTGAAGATGAAGAAATCTGTATAATGCCCCAAATTTCTTGAAAGCATGAAAAAGATGGTCACTGGAGGTTACCGCCAAGCAGTAGAGCTAGCGCTGGGGGTATCCAGCTAATTTAAAATATCAGCATCTCTAGAAGGTACCGCTCGACGGTAGTGTGATATTGCGTTGCGGTAGCCAATAAATTAATTCAAACATTTTCTCTGGACGGTACTACCCGACGGTAGTGATACAACATGGTGGTAGTGAGCTATGTGTCATGATGTGTTGAGGTGGTCATTGAGCGGCAGGGCGGTGCTGTATGAGAACACCATCGTCGCCTAAGTTACCACATAATGGTAGCGGGTTACTGCACGATAGTAGCTATTTTAAAATGAAATCTCAATTGAATCGTGACCATCCATTCCTTCTGAGCTTGAGATCATGTGGTTGAGAGTACAACCCATATTGATAAAGGACTGAGGTATTTAGTTTCACCTCATTCTCTCACTCACACAATCTCTCTCATGCATTTTTAGAAGAGAAGGAAGAGGAGAGAAGAAGAGGAAGGAGAAGTTTAAACCAGCCCTAGGGAAGATCCTGTTAAGTGTTCTTGTGATTGGTGTAGCAAGCCAAAGCTATATCCATGGAGAGGAAAGCATTGCAGTCATTTTTATTCGGATCAAGTGCAAGATCATGGCTCATAAATAATCGATAGGGTTAACAATCTTCCTTTTTCTATCCCCTACCGCACGACGGTAGTGCTAACACAGGCGGTAGATCCCGGAGAGCTATGTTTGTGAGACTTATCTCTTCGAAACTAGGTGGCCAATATATTGTGTTGTGAGCTTTATTGCCCAATTTTGGTGGTCGTTATTGCCAACCTAAAATTATTGAGTTGTGAGCTTTGATTGCCCAGCTTTGGTGGACGTGACTGTTAGCCTTAAATTTTAGAGTTATGAGTTTAAAATGTCCAGCTATGGTGGTCATGAGTGCAATGCTTGAAACATAACCTAATTATGTATTTTATGAATGGGTAAGCGGAGGCTGGCCCGAATCGTGGTTTGTTGCGCCCGAGGATTTGAGCAATGGGTTGTGGTTTATCTTTACCAACCCTATGTCGATCGACTTGGAGTGAGTCACTGTAGTGAATGATAGAGAATGTCTTTGACTTTGTCGTAGCTATAGGTGAGTCTTAGGCTTCGGGCCGGAAACACTATTAAAGCTCAAACAAATGTTGAACCGTCACATAGTACGGTTGTGGGCTTGGGAAAGTCCAAAAAATAGAAATTATGCCCTGAGTGCTTGAGGTGTTTGGCCATGCGTGCCAACCTCTTTGGTTAATTGTTCTTAAATTGCACGTTCTGATGCCATTATATATATCCATGTTGCTTGTTTATAGGGAAGGAGCACCGACACACCGAGAGAGGGGTGGATTGATTATAATTTTATGAACTAATGCTGACTGTTTCCTTATTTTGCCACCTCTTAGTGGATTGTCCATGTACAGGTGCTGGAGAGCCTGGTAGGAAGTAGCGGGCAGATTCCCCTTTGAGATGTGCTAGCCCTCGAAGGCCAAGAGAAGCATGTTTTACTATTTTCATATGTGGTAGGCTTGTGCATCGTTGTTTGAAAAACACTTTTAATGGGAAAACAGTTTGTACAGCGTTAAGTACAAACCACTGTGTGCTTTTTATATATCATTCCTACAGTTTGTTAGTTAACATTCCTAGTGTTGGGTTCTAAGTATATTTTTAAATACTTATGCTAGAATGCAACTC
Source organism: Platanthera zijinensis (assembly GCA_039513925.1). Taxonomy (NCBI): domain Eukaryota; kingdom Viridiplantae; phylum Streptophyta; class Magnoliopsida; order Asparagales; family Orchidaceae; genus Platanthera; species Platanthera zijinensis. The sequence goes on along the minus strand of CM077078.1, from coordinate 153,547,487 downwards.
TGAGTTAGGATGCGTTAATTAATTGGTTTGAATGTGTAATTTTGCTGATCTGTTCTTGGAATATGGGGTGGGACCCTGATCGGACCTTCTGTTTTATTCCTCGTGATTGATGAGGGTGTTACAATTTTGTATCAGCTTCTGGTGTCGATCTTTCTTATTCAAATTTGAGGTCGAATTCTTTTAAGGGGTCGTGAGCACTTGAGTGCATCACTGTTATAACATGAAAGAACCCTTGAATCCCTATTAGGAATGAAAATGCACATGTTTGTGGAACATGCATGTTCCAAATAATTGTTTTTTTCAATTTTGTATGTCGTTTAATTGGGTATTTCACGATTATAAGTGACTAAAAGCGGTGAGGGAAGTCTCAATCCCAAAACTTGGTAGAGAGTAGTGCACTAACTGAGGTGCCTATATATCTTCCGTCTACAGAAATGATTTTGATGATAGCTGATGTGGTCTTCACAATAATCAATGTTCAACCTAAAAGGTAAGTGCAACCCCCTGTCACTGTTGTGGCGTCGATGTAAGTTTGTGTACTTGAGTAGATTTTAAAAAGAAGAGCCTTGAATCAGCAGTTAAACATGTGTTTGGTACAAGGAGCGCACACGGTTGATGAGTACTTACATGCATTTGTCAAGATGAGACAACATGCAAAGTTAATGTTTAAAAATGAGGAGACTAAGATCAACAAGTTTTATAATGGCTTGTGCAATAATTTACGACTTCTACTGGTGGGTCCAAGGTTAATTGGATTCCATGCCTTAGTGATGACAACTCGGTCTTTGGAAATGGACATGGAAATAGTCAAGTCAAAGAAAGAGTTTAAAGTACCGAGTTTGGGAAGTCTTGATAAGGAAGGTGGAGGAAGAAGGCTAGGTCTGCGGGACCAGCTTCTTCTAATATTTCTGAGGTGATGACAGGGCAAAGTCTACTCATTTGCTACACATCTAACAAGGTGGGACATATGACTCAAGATTGTTGGCGTGGTCATATAAAGGTGGAGAAAAAGATGGGTGCTTTGTATGCTGAAAAGGTAAAGGTAGTGGATTCAACTGCATACCAAGCGTAGTCCCATGCATATAATTTTGGCCAACAGGAGGCCATTAAACATTGTTACGTAATGATAGGCTTTGTCCTAATTTTGGATTGTCCGGCAAGAACATTTTTTGATACAGTAGCCTCTCATTCCTCTCTGTCTGAGGACTTCGTGGTGCGTATCAGAGTGCCTTCTTTTGTATCGATGGATTTATTGGATGTATTGTTATCTAATGGGTGCTTGTTGCGCGCGGTTAGAGCTTATTGTGTTAAGGTACGAATAAGAAGTCATGATTTTGGATTAGAAGCATCAGTACTACCGATATCTGAGTTTGATGTGATCTTTGATATGGACTGACTCTGGAGCAGTGTGTCTGCATTTATTACAACTCAAAGTCAAACAAAGGTTAAAACACCAAACGCGATACTAAATTCACTGGTAAGCAAGGATCGAGCAAAAAACTGATGTCTTCTCTCCAAGTGGTCAAGGCAGTTTGGAAAGGCGCGGAGTTGTTCTTCACTCTATTGAAGTCAAGTTTTAGTGGCATTCCCAATGTGTAAGAGGTTTCAGATGTGTTTCCTAAAGATCACTATGGGATTCCACCTCAGCAAGCGATCAACTTCACTATTGTGTTGGTTCCAGTATGAAACAAGTGTCACGTTCACCATAGCGTGTTATAACAAAGGAGGTGCAGAACTGAAGGTTAAGTTATAGGAGTTACTAGAGCAAGGATTTATACATCCAAGTATTTCTACTTGGAGTGTACCAGTCCTCTTTCTGAAGAAGAAGGATAGAAGCTTGCGTCTATGCATTCACTACCATGAACTGAACAAGCAAACAAAGAAGAACAAGTATCCAATTATGTGAATCGATGATTTACTTGATCAGTTAGTTGGATTGAATGTCTATTCGAAAATGGATTTGATGTCAAGCTATTGTCAGGTGAGGATTCGGGAATGTGATATTCCCAAAACAGTGTTTTGTATACGCTATGACATTATGAATTTACTGTGATGCCTTTTGGGCTCACTAATGTGCCATCAGTGTTTATGGACTAGATGCATATGTTTGTACCTATTTATGATCGACTTTATTGACTACATACTGTTATACTCTAAGTCAAAAAATGATCATACAAGTCATTTGAGTTTGGTTTTGCATATCCTGAGGAGGAATCAACTCTATGTCAAGCTCTCAAAGTGTGAGTTTTTGTTATCGTCAGTGGTATTTCTTGGTCATGTGGTTAATCGAGAGAGTATTGAAGTGGATCTGGAAAACATAGTTGCGATATGAGAGTGGCCTATGTTGACTACTATTGCAGAAGTAAGGAGTTTTCTTGGACTTTCCGGCTATTATAAGTGCTTCGTAGAGAACATCTCGAGGATTGCTTTTCCTCTAACTACGTTGACAAGAAAGGATCAGCAGTTCGTTTGTATGCCAAAATGCTCATGACTTTTGAGGAGTTGAAGAGTCTTCTGACCATGATGAATATTTTGTGTTCGCCATGTGGTGCAGAGTGCTATGAGATCTACATCAATGCCTCATGTAGCGACTTAGGCGACGTTCTGCTATAGTACTGAAAGGTTATAGCTTATGGATCACGCAAACTGAAAGTGCATGTGAGAAATTATCAGGTTCATGACTAGGAATTGGAGGACATGATATTCGCTTTTATGCTCTGGCGACATTATTTATATGGCGCGAATGTCGACATCTTTATGGACCAAAACAACTTAAAGTATATGTTACATCAGAAGGATCTGAATATGAGATAATGAAGTTTGATGGAGTTCTTTGGGGACTACACCTTTGAGATTCATTACACAACAGGGAAGGAAAATGTAGTTGCAGATGCGCTAACTCATAAGACTCCAACACAATCAAATTGGTTGCAGATGCATAATGAGCATCTGATTCGTGAGTTGAAGTATTTGGACATCTCTTGTATTGATTAGAGGATGAGTGTGGATGCATGCTTAAATTTGACGTAGGTGCAATATGACCTCACAGACAGGATTCGACGGGCGTTGGAGCTTAACGAGAGCATAAAGCATTTTATGGTAGAAACCGTGGATGGGTCAATTTCAAAGTTTTCTATTGACAATGGTCTTTTGTGGAAGGATGGTCAGTTGTTTGTCCTAAATATGGGTTAATTGTGGGAGGAATTTTTGTACGAGACACACTTTACAAAGTACTCAATCCAAACAGGGAACACAAAAATATTTAAGGATATGAGAAAGTTGTTTTGGTGGTCATGGATGAAGTAGAACAAAGCTCTTTATGTGGCGAAGTATCATACTTGCGGCTAGTAAAGACTGAATAAAAAAACCTCGATGGTTTTCTGAAGTCGTTACTATTGGAACCGATGTTTCACATTCCTTGTGTTTGAGAATATCAACTACCAGGTTGTATTTTATAACGTCTTGTGTTGATAGAATATGCAGGGCGATTAGTGCAAGCAAAGAAAATCTCTTCTTGAGATACTGTCGGGCGATAGGAGTTACAGCTGGGCGGTAACTGTAATTAAATGGACATGGAGCTCAGGAAGCTATCGGAAAACGCTAGTACTACCGCCCGCGCTAGCCCAATGAATTAAATCGATATGGCGTTTGGGAAGGTATTGGAAAGCGCTTGTACTACCGCGTGCGCTAGCCCAGTGAATTAAATCGACATGGTGTTAAGGAAACTATCAGACAATGCTAGTTGTTACCGCGCCGCGCTAGCTCACTCAACGCCGCATTGAGAGCATTGAGAAGAAAAGCATTGAGTCCGTCAAGATAGTGGTGTTGAGTGAATGCTACCACCAGGCGCTACCACTTACCACGTTGCGCTATCTGTTCGACAAACATCGAGTCGGGTTCGTCGAGCTACTGACCTACCGCCAGGTGGTACTGCTTACTGCTCCGCGCTAGCTTCTCACCGAATATCGACGCGCTCTTTCCTGAAACTACAATTATTCATTTTAATTATTTTTCTAGATTTATACACCAGCTATCACAACAAGCGCGCGAACCTACTATCGGGCATTAGTCTTACCACCGACATTATCCTTTTTTCATGAATACGTATAAAAGGCCGCCTTGGTTTTAGTGCACATTAACAGAAGAACTGAAGAACGACGAGAGTACGTGAATTCTAGGGTTCGACTGCCTTCTTGTGCTCCGTTCCAAGAGTCTCCGTCGAAGAAGAAGAAAGTCGTATCTCTCCCGTTCGTGAACGAAGAACTCTGAATATCCAAGATCTACATCAACTATGAAGAACCGACCGGTTGCTAGCAAATGGAGATCTCAAGCACTTGTCGTAGATCGCTCAATAGAGACGTAGTCAAGAGGGAGAACTTTAATTTTTATATTATTTACATCTTTTACCCTTGTACTCCCCCATGCCTAGACATTTGCTTGCCCTCAAGCAAATAGAAATAAAAACTAGTGAGAAGCAAAAAGAAAGCAAAAGATATATATTTTTTAAGTTCTATAGTTAAGAAAAACAAAACATGAAAAATTAAACTATCCTAATATTCATATTGTCAACTAGTGGGGTGAGAAGTGCACAATAGAAAATTTGAAAATGGAACCCTAAAAATCTCATTAAAACATAAGAAAAGTCTACTAATTTCTAAATCTAAAAAACAAGGCATCCAAAATAAATGAAAATAAGGAAAACAAAAGTAGAGGTTCTAAATAAACGGCGCATTAACAAAATTCTAGGTTGCCAGATAAACATTAACCCTAAAACACTCCAAGATAACCTCCAAAGAAATCCATCAATGATGGTGTCCATAGGCTTGTACGTTCACACTTTCTCCACTACGCGAATTTAAGTTCTAAGATCATTAGGACTTCTATTAGGCATTAAAACTTGGCTTAGGTAAATGATTAGGTAAATGGAATCAAAGATAAACATGAGGGCTTTAGGCACTAAACCAAGGTGAGCTCAAAAATAAACAAAGCATAATAAAAATGAGAAATAACAAGTATGTCATTTCTCCAATATGAAACTACAAAAACAAGGCCATGAAAATTTTATTTTGTAAACTTGGCCAAACATAAACTTTTTTGCATTTATTTTTTTTTTATTTTGATTTTTTTCTTTCTAAATTTTTTCCTTTTTGAATAACATTTGATAAGAAAGCTCCAAAAATAAGCTTGAGAATTTCCTATTCATTTCCAAAATAATACCCCTCCAAAGAAATAATTTTTAAGCTCAAGTTTATAGTGCAAAAATAAGAAAGGTATTTGACTTTGGTGAACATAATGAAATGAAAGGTGGAGCTAAAAACAAAGAAATTAAGGAAAAGGCCCAAAATTGTTTTGCAAGGGTTTTGTTTTTGGTGGGCAAGAAAAGCTCAAACTATTCGAATGGTGGTCTAAATCATTTCTAAAGAACGTAAAAACGGCGCAAATGCTTCGAGAGTAGCTTGGTACAAGTTCTAAACACCAAGAAAGACTACCCCGCAAATGAAAAAGAGCAAATGATACATAGCAACTATTCGTAAGCAGCAAACCAAATAAGAAGACATAACTACAAATTGATAACTTATAACGTAAAAACCAGATCCCTCTATTTAAGAAAAAGAAACTAATGGAACTGAACTATGCTAAAATGATAAGTTTAGAAAATATTTTCAAAGGATTCTACAAAGAACTACAAAAACCGCACGGGCCTACACATCACTAGAAGAAACATAAAAATAAAGATAGAAATAATTTTCGATTTTGTTTTTCAAATTGATTTTAGCACACTTTTTTTTATTTTTGTTTTTCTAATTTTTTTGGGTTTTATATTTTATAATTTTTTTGGATTTTGAATTTTGATGACATAAAATACTATACTAATTTATTATAATTTTTTCTTCTTTTTGAAAGAAGAAAAACAGAAAGAAAAGACCAAAAGAAACTAGACCCCCCCCCATGCTTAAATTCTTCATTGCCCCAATGAAGAAAACATAAAGAAAAAGAGAAGGGGACTGAGAAGAAGAGAAAAGGAAAAAAATGCAGGAAAATAGGTAAATAAAAAGAACAGGACTTCCCCGGGTTCGTGAGATGAAGGCGGATGTCGCTCCCCCATGCTTGCTTTTTAGAGTACTTGATCGTCAGCAGGTATGACTTGATCCATGTGATATTAGCAGTGGCAGAGCGGCGACCACGATCATGGACTTGATTGGCCTCCGGTAGAAAGAGCAAAATAAAAGAAAAAAATAGATAGTCCGTGGGCAGATGCCCAATAATGTTTTTTATTACAATAGGTCAAAGTCCGAATAAAAGAGAGTTTCGTAATAATAATAATGATGTCCAGAAATAAAAGTGTCCATAAAAAAAAATAAACTAAGAGTCCAAAAGAAGATTCTCCTTTGCAGGAGTCACAGAATCATTAGAAAAATAGAGCTTAAGTTTGCGTTCATGCACTTTAAATTCACCCCTCTCCGGGTGCGAAAGTAACACAGTTCCATCAGAAAAAACATCCTTGACCGCAAACGGTCCAGACCAACGAGATTTAGATTTTCCAAAGAAAATGCGTAATCGTGAATTTAAGAGAAGAACTTGATCGCCTGGTTTAAAATTTTTATGGTGGCGGAAGTTCTTATCGTGATAATTTGTTTCTGCAGGGTCAGGTGGTTTTTCAAAATAATTTGGCAAATTTTTATCATTTTCAAAAATAAGATTTTTTTGTCCAAAATCAGAGTCATTTTCGAATATTGCTTGTACGGACATAATAGTGTTTTCAAAAATAGTTGATGAGGGTCCAAAAAAAGAAGAAGAAAAATCATTTGGAGAGAAATAGGAGTCTTCTTTTAAATCATCAATGAAAAAACTAGAGTCATCATTTTGTAAAGAGTTTTTCAACGATTTATTAATATCAAAAGTTACTTCCTCATCTCCTACGTGCAGAAAAAGTTTTCCCTCACTCACATTTATGATTACGCGAGCGGTGGCTAGGAAAGGTCGACCAAGGATAAGAGGGACCTCGCTGTCCTCTTCAATATCGAGAATGACAAAATCCACCGGGAAGATGAATTTGTCGACCTTCACTAACACATCCTCAACGACTCCTAACGGATACTTAATCGAACGATCGGCTAACTGTATACTCATGCGTGTAGGGATGAGAGTGCCCAAACCTAGCTTTTTAAATAAAGAAAAAGGCATCAAGTTGATGCTCGCTCCTAGATCCGCTAACGCGTGTTTAACGAAAAGATCACCAAAGATGCAAGGAATAGAAAAACTACCCAGATCGTTTATCTTTTTAGGAAGAGTAGGGTTTTTAACGACCGCCGAGCATTCTTCATTTAACGTTACATGCGATAAATTTTCCAATTTTGTCTTGTTCATTAATAAGTACTTCAGATATTTCGCGTACTTCGGCATTTGACTAAGCGCTTCATGAAATGGCAAATTAATGTGAATTTGTTTGAACATTTCAAGGAAGCGTTTGTACTGATAGTCTAGTTTTTCCTTCCTAAGTCGAGCCGGATAAGGAGGTGGAGGAAATTCTTTTAGAACAACTGGATCATCATTTTGAAAATCATTTTTTTCTTTTTCAGAATTAGTAAAAACAGAGATATCTTTTTCTTTTTCAAAAATAGATTTTTCATTCTCAAGTTTTAAGTTATCACTTTCCGTGGGGGTACAAACAGGAGGGATAATCACCCTTGGCTCTTCCCTTGTGGTGGGCTCGTTAACAACTTTATCGCTCCGAAGGGAAATCGCATTTGCGTGTTCCCTTGGGTTAGGCTCAGTGTTCGAGGGAAGAGTTCCAGGTGGTCTCTCATAAAAAGCCTTGGCGAGTTGGCCGACCTGATTTTCTAAGTTTTTCATTGATCCCGTTAAGTTTCTAATAGTAGCATCGTTCGAGCTTATATACTTAGCGAGGATCTCTTCTAAAGGGGAAGGTTTTTGAACATTTTGTTGTGGTGGTGGTGGTGGTGGTGTAAAATCATGCAGTGGGCGTACAACATTAGCATTATTACTCCACGAGAAATTAGGATGGTGACGCCATCCAGGGTGATAAGAATTAGAAGAAGAATTAAAACCAGGAGGAGAAGAAAATTTCGAAAAAGCAAAAAAATTGTTCGCAGAAATATTTTGAGCAGGCCTGGGTATGTTCCCCAGATAATCCACCTGCTCGGCAATAGCAGCATTTTCATATACCTTAGCGGCAGAGGGAGCAGTCATCTCCGAGATCTTCTTGTTGAGCATTTCCACTTGCAGCGCCAGTTGCGTCAACGAATCCACTTCATATATACCTGCAGGTTTAGACAGGCGAGTCCTAGACGAATTCCACTGATAGGTGTTCATCGCCATGTCCTCGATAAGCTCAAGAGCGGCTTCCAGAGTTTTGCGGTCTAAAGAACCAGCGGAAGCGGCATCTATCATCTGCTTAGTTTCTTGGTTTAGCCCATTATAGAATGTCTGGACCTGCAACCATACAGGCAGAGCATGGTGTGGGCATCTTCTAAAATGTTCTTTGAACCTCTCCCAAGTGTCATAGAGGGTCTCAGAATCAATTTGAGAGTATGAAGTTATATCATTTCGCAGCTTAGCAGTTTTAGCGGGGGGGGGGGGGGGGGGGGGGGATAACGAGAAAGAAATTTTTCAGTTAAAATGTTCCAAGTAGTGATTGATCCTCTTGGAAGAGAACTCAACCACTATTTGGCTTTGGTTCTTAGGGAGAAGGGGAAGAGTCTTAGCCTTATAGCATCGTCTGACACACCATTAATCATAAAGGTGTCATGGATTTCAAGAAAATTAGCAATATGCAAGTTCGGATATTCATCTTGTAATCCGTCGAACTGTACATATTGCTGCACCATTTGTATGATGCTAGGCTTAAGCTCGAAGTTATTGTTCGCAATCGCAGGTCGAACAATACTTGATTCAGTCCCTTCCAAGTTGGGTCGAGCATAATCGGACTTGGTCCTTTGCTGAGCCATTCCTGGGTTAGGGTCTCCCATCTCAGAATTAAAATTGCAATCCCCGTTGGAATCCTCAACCGCTGTTTGAGAAGTGGAAGCCCCGAATCGTAGTTGTCTCTGAAAGGAGCGTTCGATTTCCGGGTCCAAATCAACAAGTAGCGACGGATTCGCTCAGGTCATGCACTAGCAAAGAAAACGAAGGAGAAGGAAAATGAAAGCTTGGAAAAGAAAGAAAAAGAGAAGAAAGGATTTTTTTTTTTTGAAAATAGATTTTTTTACGGCTTGGCTCTCGAACTTCCAGAGGACTACCCGGTGAAGGGTTCGCCCGGTACTAGGTAAAATGGTGGCGCTTAAAGCCCCTTACCCTTTTCGAGAGATTTTAGGTGGGGTAGAAATTAAAATGAGGTGGGTTGATTATAAATATTTAAATATATAGAAATATTTTTTTGATTTTTGTAGAAGTAATAGCGCAAGCGTTTTCAAAATATTGACGAGAAAACTCCCCGACAACGGCGCCAAAAACTTGATGGGCTAAACCCGAACAGGAAAGCGTACCAGTCGAATTGTAGTACCAAGGTTGTATTTAAACACGGGGTTGTCAATTACTGCTACTCATTCTTGAAATATTATCCTACCGGAAAATAGTTGGATTTTGAGAATTTTTTAAGTAAACTGAATGATAAATTGCGAGACGAAAACTTATATAAAAAAGTCTAGCATTCGATCATTGATTCACCATGAAATGAAACGAGAAAATCAAAAGGCATAGTTTTAAATTTGCAAATCCAACTCGGCCGTGACGGATCCGAAAATGAGACAAAATCTCCTAGAGCATTAGGCCTCCTAACTTTTAGACTCTTTGATCGAAATCTCTTTTCAAATCAAAGAAGCCTAAAGTTGCATTATCGAAGTGATCCGCACTATTGGATTTGACTCCAATCCGGAAGTTTACGTTGTCCTATCTCTAGGGTTGCGTTCAACTCCTTCCTTCTTTGAGTGATCTTTCACATCTGCGAGCCTCTCGGCTACTCGAATATGAGATCCTAAGCCTACTACCGTATACCGGAAATACGGAGTCAATGAAATAAAAATCAAAGAAGGACCGAGTAGAATTAAGAAAAAATAAAACTATAAAATAAAAATAATTCTCATTTCAAATCATGGATCCTCATGATCAAATGCTAAGAGGAAATTAGCTACGCATGACGGAGAAGAAAACGACAATAATAAAAGGAGAAGACTTCATATTTCTTATAATAGAGGGAAAAGAAGTACACAATAATGAAAACAAAATGATACTACTAAAACAAAATGAGAATACAAGTAAAGCAAGGAACTAGAAATTAAAAATTACAATAAGACTCTATTGGTTGTACTCTCCAAAGCTATCTCCAAAAGCCAACTCTCAATCCAACCTTTCAATCTTACTCCAAAAAAACTAACTCCTCAAAGCATGGGTCTTGGGTTCCTTTTATAGGAGAGGAGGGAAGCATCTAGAAAATGTGGAAAAAGAAGGGGCAAAAGGGAGGGAGAAATGTTCATGCATGTTATTAATGAAGGAGAGAGAAATGGTAGAGTGCATGCATGTATTTAATGAAAAATGTAAAATATAAAATGGGGGGAATGAATGGAAAATAAAGGAGAGGAGAGAGATGGTAGGGGCCGGCAATAGGGGGAGAAATGTTCATGCATGTTATTTAAATGAGGGGAGAGAAAATAATATGATTCATGCATGGAAAGGTGGCAAAGAAAAAAAAATAATAAATGAGCGAGATAGGGTGTGGCTGGCCTATGTGGGCTTGAATGGGCTTGTACGAGGGCTCGGGTAGGCTGCTCTTGAGGGAGGGGCTCGGGTTAGAGGCTAGGTGGGCTGCTTCGGGCTCGGGTAGGGCTGCTTTGGTGGCTTGGGCTGCTCCAATGCTTGGGGGCTTCTACATAGGCTCGGGTAGCAGCTAGATGGGCTGCTCTTGAGGCTCGGGCTGCACCATATGCTTGAGCTGCAACAAGGGCTCGGGTAGGAGGCTTGGCTGCACCAAATGGAAGTGGGCTGCACTTGAGGGAGGGGTCGGCCACCTATAGAAAGAAATAAAACAAAACATTAGTTAATTCATGATATAAAATTAAATAAACTAAGCATAACATTAATCATTATATCATATTAGTTAAGTAAACCTAAACTAATATAAAGATAATAATAATAAAACATAACATAAACATAACATAAAATAAAACAAAACATAAGTTTATAACATATAGTAAAATAATAACCAAACATAAAATAAGACTATAGATTTATAAAGAAATATAAAACAACAACATTCAAGTATACAGAAACGTAAAATTATAATAATACTTTGGAAATGAGCTACTAAATTACCCCAAAAAAGGATGACTAAGACTAGTCATCAGTTAGTCTTACCACCGACATTATCCTTTTTTTCATGAATACGTATAAAAGGCCGCCATGGTTTTAGTGCACATTAACAGAAGAACTGAAGAATGACGAGAGTACGTGAATTCTAGGGTTCGACTGCCTTCTTATGCTCCGTTCCAAGAGTCTCCGTCGAAGAAGAAGAAAGTCGTATCCCTCCCGTTCGTGAACGAAGAACTCTGAATATCCAAGATCTACATCAACTATGAAGAACTGACCGGTTGCTAGCAAATGGAGTTCTCAAGCACTTGTCGTAGATCGCTCAACAGAGACGTAGTCAAGAGGGAGAACTTTAATTTTTTGATTATTTACATCTTTTACTCTTGTACCTTTTCTTAGTTTCTAAATCTTGTGTAGAGGAAAATCGACCGGTAAGGGTCGTCGGAATCCGGGTTGGATTCCACTGTAAATTGTCCTGGGGATAAGGACGTCTAGATCGGGAGGATCTAACGAGGATTTAAGACCCTTCCTTGCGTGGAGGTAAAGAGCCGGCTCGAAGACTGTTCTCTGAGGGAAAAGGAGAGAGCCAACTGGTCTTTGGAGCGGATCGATATAGAAAACAAAAGATTGTTTCTACTCATCACCTTTGATCTCCGATGTCACGGGGATCACAAGTTTGTAACTGTTGAAAACATTTGTAGTTCTAATTCTTGCAATGAAAAATATTTTATGTTTAACGCTTCTGTGCAGTTTTAGATTGTAAATCTCTCTAGTGTGCGTGGGTCTCCAATGGGAATTTGGCCCAGGAAAACAAGATCTATGGACTATTGTCGTGCGCTAATAAGTTAGTGCCCCGCGGTAGCTTCCAGTACTTGTCTCTCTGAACCAAAATATTTTGAATTTCTGAATAACGTCCAAACTATATTCACCCCCCCCCCCCCCCTCTAAGGTTGGCCACTAGATCCAATAAGTAGTATAATAGGGAGGTTACTTTTTAAGGCTTAAAATCCTGAAGTAAGAAGGCCAACTCTGTTCATGCATTTTTAGAGGGAAAAGGTGTGAGTAGACCTCCACTCTTTGAAGGGAGTTACTATTGGTGATCGCTTTCCTCTTGAGAAAAGGAGCCGAACTAGAAATCCAACAAGACAGGTATACCTATCGAACTGTAGCTTGGGGACACAAGTGTCGTATTGAAATCCGGGAACTGTTGAGTAAACCTACTCACACGAAAACTATTATCTTATCGAAGGATGGCTTTAGGGTTTGCTAAGGGAAAACTAAATGCACTTAAGAAAGGAAATATTACACTAAAAAGAGAACTAATTGCAGTTAAATAGATAACTAATAAAAATGATTACAACGAAGGGTTGGAACAATGAAATGGAAAAGCACTCGATTGAGTAACACCTCGGCAAGAGTTGATTAAAAATGCGATAACAAACCTAAACTTAATAGGGTAAAGGTCCTTGATCGTGCAGGTTCCTAAAGCTTGAACACACTTCTCTCGAAGTCATGTCCAACTGAGTTTAGGAAGGTCTGAGCAAACTCTTATCCAAATCGGAGGCCTAAAGGTCGCTTTACGTGGTGACCCCACTATTGGATTTCACTTCAATCTGGCAGATTTGAAAACTATTATCTTATCGAAGGATGGCTTTAGGGTTTGCTAAGGGAAAACTAAATGCACTTAAGAAAGGAAATATTACACTAAAAAGAGAACTAATTGCAGTTAAATAGATAACTAATAAAAACGATTACAACGAAGGGTTGGAACAATGAAATGGAAAAGCACTCGATTGAGTAACACCTCGGCAAGAGTTGATTAAAAATGCGATAACAAACCTAAACTTAATAGGGTAAAGGTCCTTGACCGTGCAGGTTCCTAAAGCTTGAACACACTTCTCTCGAAGTCATGCCCAACTTAGTTTAGGAAGGTCTGAGCAAACTCTTTTCCAAATCGGAGGCCTAAAGGTCGCTTTACGCGGTGACCCCACTATTGGATTTCACTTCAATCCGGCAGATTTGAACCTCTGCCTCTCTCGAGGGGTGTGTGCCACTCTCTTTACTCTTCAGTGTTCACTTCAAACTACGAGCCTCTTGGCTAGCTAAGAGTGAAAATAGAAATGGAAATTATATATCGTTGATATAACTCCAAACATGAATAATCAAGAGTAAATCGAAGGCCTAAACCCTAAAAAGAAAAATTAAATTAAATGAATCATAACTTAATCAACTCGAACCTCGGATCATCAAGATCGAGTAAAAGGAGGATTAGTTAATCATAACGAAGTTGAGGAGGAGGGATGAGTAGAAGAGCATTAAGAACACAAAGATAAAAAGGGGCACTTTATATTAATAATGAAAGAGAGCTACAACTTGAAAGGAAAGGGATACACATGAAATGAAATAAAAACCTAAGCTGGCATAACATTAAGCTACTAAAGCAAGTACAAAAGCTATAAAAAAAGCTTACACTAAGTTAGGGATAAGAAAAACACAAAATGAGAAAGAGAGAGAGAGAGAAAGCTTGAAAAATACTAAGAAATAAAAGGGCAGCGCCTCCCCTCTCAAATCAAAACTATTCTGGATACAAGGGGGAACCACTGTATTTATAGGCAAAATTCTCGGGTTGGTCACACCCTCTATCATGCCCAGGGAGGGCTTGTTAGGGGGGCGTGACATGCACACAGTTGACCTCGGGCTCTAGATTCTGGCGAGAATGATGATTACTTCTGTACATCGTTGGACACGCCTTTGGCCACGACCGAGTAGTAGGGGCATGTAAGGCATGTCAAGTCTCAATAATTGGTCGGGAATCCGTCAATGTTCGAAAAGGTGGAACATGCTCTAGGGCCACGCCCTTGTATGGGGGGGGGGGCGTGTCAGTACTGTTGATGTGCAACAATGGGAAACACTTTAAATATAGCAGCAGACTTCGGGATGAGAGTGACACGCCCAGGGAGGGCGTGTCAGGGGGCGTGTCAGGTGGTTTTTCTCTGGAAATGGCTACTAGCTGCAAAATTCCTCTAGATCAGGTGACACGCCCAGGGAGGGCAAGTCAGGGGGCGCGTCATGGCAATTTTTGGCTGAAAATTCTAGAAACCTACAAAAAGACATGAAAACATTAATGGAAAAAATATATACATAAGGAGGTCAACATATAAGCTTACAAGACATGATTCGTGCATTAAAAACTAGAAAATACCCTAATAGTTTAGACTATAAAATGAACTATCAAATTCCCCCAAGCTTAAGCTTTGCTTGTCCCCAAGAAAAGATATAAAAACTAGATAACCATAAAAAAGTGACTAATCAAAAAGTTCTAATTAGGCCTACACAAGTACTATGCAAAATTCTTAGTAGCGAGAAGGTGGAACGTAAACCTAAAATAATTATTTAAACATGGTTTATATTTTATAAACTTTACTAACAAAAATAAATCATCCAAAATTTTAACAAGTTTCTTTAAATAAATTTAAGCAAGGAAACGAAATGAAAAAATGCATCGAGTTATTACTAGATCCAAGCAACACATTATGACTATATCAATTAAATAACAAAAATTTAAATTTAAATCCAAAACTAATACTGATTAACTTTTCTTTTTTACATAGCTAATAAATAAAATTCAAAAGTATGAATCAAAAGGACTTATTAGGACCGAAACGTTTGGTTTACGATTATGATTAGGAGTTCAATTCAAAGATAAACAAGGAGGCTTTAAAAATCACACTAAAGCAAAACAAAGAGTTTCAAAAATAAAATATTTTTTTTCTTTTCAATTTTTTTTTCTTTTCAATTTTTTATCTTTTTCAAAATAATGGCCATAATTAATTTTTCTTTTCATTTTAAAATTGGCCAAACAAAAGTAAACACTTCTTTTGAGCACACTTTTCCAAAAACTTCTCCAAATATATCACAAAATAACCCTATCATAATAACGAAATATTTTTAAATGAAACTCAAAAAGGCTAGTGTGATTAGATAGTTTGGAAAATTTGGCTTTGGTGAAAATGAATTGATAAGTGGAGCTATCAATTGAAATTGGAAAAAAGCTCAAAAGTGGCTAACTAGGGGTAAAAATTTTTAGGTTGGCAAGAAGGCTCAAACAAAAACGGTCTAAATCATTTTCATGCTTTAAAATTTATCTACAACATAGTTTTGAAAAATTTCAAAATGTAAGTCCCAGATAATAAAAGAAGATTAATGAAACTATCTTGAAATAGAAATAATAGGTGACTTGGATCATTCACATCTACTATGCTAATCAAAATTCGACATTACAAAAATTATCAAAAAATGAAAAGGAAAGTAGTGGATGAAATATTTTTTTGAAATTAAAGAAGATAAAGAACGAAAACCATAATAAAAATGCGAGTTTTAGAAAAAAACATTTCACATTAACATGCTACCGTGAATTAGAATCACAGTATAGCCAACGTTTTACTTGTGAAACATATTTAAAAAGAACGATTAGAAAAATTATAAATAGCTATGTTGTTTATATGGGATTTTGAGAAAAACAAAACAAAAGCAAGGGGAACTATTGAAATACCAAATAAAACTATGTAAACTATTAAAGTAAAAACACAGTAAATATTTTTTATATTTTGAAATATTCTCTTTTTTTGGATTCTGAAATATTTTCTTTTTTTTGGATTTTAAAGATATAAAAATAAAATAAAGACAAGAGAAGGAGGAAATCCTCCCCTAAGCTTAAAATAAAAATTGTCCTTAATGGAGAAAGGTGGGTAGAGAGAGAGAGAGAAATTAAAACAGAAATGAAAGTACAGAAAAAAACTGGTACTTCCCCGGATTCATATTCACGTAAGTTGAGTGATGCCGCTCCCCCATGCTTGCGCTTTGGATCTTCATGAAATGTCTTCTTTGGACTTCGTTATGGATTCAACAACGTTAGAGTAGTTGATCGCAGAAGCTTCAGCTTATCAGTGCCGTCCGGGGCAAAAATTGTAAAATAAAGAAAACAGAAAAATAACTTGGGTTTCCTTCCAAGAGCGCCCTTTGTTTAAAACATCGTTTAAGCTCGATGCAACAAAATAATATTGTCCAAAAATAATTTGTCCAAAAATAATAAATAAAAATTTAACAAAAATAAATAGTCTTAAGTTACAGTTTGTGCAGAAGAAACTTAACATTATTCAGACTAACATCATCATCCCCAGAAAAATAGAGTTTAAGACGCTGCCCATTTATTTGAAATCGCCCTTATCAGGGTGTGAAATTAAAATAGTACCAAATGGAAAAACTTATTTAATAGAAAACAGCCCAGACCATCGCGACTTTAACTTTCCAGGAAATAAATGTAAACGAGAGTTATAAAGAAGAACTTGGTCGCCCGGTTTAAAGTTTTTTGGGTGCCTTAAGTGTTTGTCGTGAAAACGTTTTGTCTGCTCTTTATAAAATTTTTGTTTACGTAAGCGTAAGAGCGCCACTCGTCGAGTTTGTTAAGTTGAAATTTTATGAGGCTACAGACAGAATGGGGATCGAAATTTAAAAATCACAAGGCCCAAATAGCGCGGTGTTCTAATTCTATGGGTAAATAACACGACTTTCTATAAACCAACTGATACAGTGTATATCTGAAGGCGGTTTTGTACGTTGTTCGGTAGGCCAATAGATCATCGTCGAATTTGGTTGACTAGTCTTTCCTAGAAGTTGAAACAGTCTTTTCTAATATTCTTTTTATCTTTCTATTCACTACTTCGACTTGTCCGTTAGTTTGGGAGTGGTAGGCAGTTGAAAGCTTATGCGTAATGCCAAATTTAATAAGGATTTTTGAAAACTGCATGTTACATAAATGTGAACCCCTATCGCTAATAATGGATTGTGGCGTACCGAATCGAGAAAATAGTTTTTTTAAGAAAGTAATTACGACTCGGGCGTCATTAGTAGGAACAACTTGGTCTTCAGCCAAACGAAAAACATAATCGAAGGCAACTAAAATGTATTTATTTACAAAGCTAGAAGGAAGAGGGCCAACAAAATCAATTCAATAGGGGTCGAAAATTACGCACTCGAGGAAATAATTTTGCCGCATTTCATTTTTATTGGAAATATTTCCCGACCGTTAGCAACTATCACACCTACTCACAAAGGCTTGCGCGTCTTTAAACAGGCTAGGCCAGTAAAAACCCGCACAAATCACCTTGTGTGCGGTGCGAGCAGCTTGATCGTGACCCTAAGTCGGTCCTTCATGCAAATGTTTTAAAATATCCAAACCTTCTTCATAAAAGACATTTCTCCTTATCACTTAGTCCGCACAAACACGGAAAAGATGTGGGTCCTCCCAAAAATAGTTCTTCAACTCAGAAAAGAATTTCTTCTTCTTTTGAGAGGAGAACTCTTTTGGGAGCACACGAGCCACTAAATAATTGGCTTTGTGTGCAAACCAAGGAGAAAGAGAAGTGTTAATTGAAAGCAGCTTTTCATCAGGAAAATAATCATTAAAAGATTTTTCATCTAAATTTTCAATATAAGAATTATCTAATCGTGAGAGATGCTCGGCAGTCTAATTCTCGGCTCCTTTCATATCACGGATTTCTAAGTCAAACTCCTGGAGGAGTAAGACCCAGAGAATCAGGCACGACTTGGCATCCATCTTAGCAAGAGGATATTTGAGGGCCGAGTGATTTGTATAAACGATAATTTTTTAAAGCTTAATATATGAACGGAATTTATCAAAAGCGAACACTACAGCTGGGAGCTCCTTCTCGGTTGTGGTGTAATTCTCTTGTGCTGATGTAAGTGTTTTACTTGCATAATAGATGAGGAGGAAGTTTTTAGAAATTCGTTGTCCTAGTACGGCTCCCATCGCGAAACTACTCGCATCACACATAATTTCAAAGGGAAGGTCCCATACCAGAGCTATAATAATGCAGGCATTAATTAACTTTCCTTTGATTAATTCAAAGGCTGATAGACAAACTTCATCAAAAATAAATGCGGCGTCTTTTTCTAAGAGCTGTGTAAGAAGTTTGGTGATTTTGGAGAAGTCTTTTATGAAGCGACGGTAGAAACCAGCGTGTCCTAAGAAACTTCTTATAGCTTTCACGTTTGTAGGCGGCGGAAGTTTCTCGATAACCTTTATATTGTCTATGTCTACTTCAATTCCTTTTGCAAATATTTTATGACCCCAAACTAACCCTTCCCTCACCATAAAATGACATTTTTCCCAATTTAGGCCAAGCTTAGTTTCTTCGCATCTTTCTGAGACATTTTCTAGATTTTCTAAACAACTATCAAAGGTATCACCGAACACGGAGAAATCATCCTTAAATACCTCCATAATGCTTTCTATATACTTGTCAAAGATAGCGAGCATACATCGCTGGAATGTACCTGGCGCATTGTAGAATCCAAACGACATTCTTTGGTAAGAGAATGTGTCGAAGGGTCCAATAAATATAGTTTTCTCCTGGTTTGCGGGAGAGATGGGGATTTGAAATACCACGAGAGACCATCGATAAAACAGTAAAAGCTATGGCAAGATAATCGCTCTAAAATTTGATCGATGAACGGCAAGGGAATGTGGTCCTTGCGGGTGTCGTCGTTTAACTTACGATAGACAATACACATTCACCACCCGTCACCGTCTGTGTCGGGATTTAATCATTATTTTCATTTACAACTAAAGTTATCCCTCCATTTTTTGGCACTAACTGAACAGGGCTAACCCACTTACTAACAGATATAGTGTAGATAATTCCTGTGTCTAACACTTTCATAACCTCTCCCTTTATGACTTCTTGCATGATCGGGTTTATACGGTGCTGAGGTTGTGTGGAGTTACGTGAATTATCTTTCATTAAGATTTTGTGAGTGCAGAAAGATGGGCTTATGCCCTTAATATCAAATACTTGCCATGAAATAGCTCGGCGATGCTTACGTAAAACGAGAAGGAGTTTATCATTTTGCACTTCAGATAAGTAGGCTGAAACATAACTGGCAGTTTGGAATTTTTTTCTATGAAGGCACACTTGAGATGTTCAGGAAGTTCCTTAAATTCTAGGGTAGGGGGGTCTTCATACGAGGTTTTTTAAATTCTTTCTTTTTCAAATACTATGTCTTCGTAGACTTTTTTAAATGGAAAATTAAAAGGGGTGGGGCTAGTGGCCATGGCGGTTTCTTATAGACATTCAGTAGGAAGAGTTGAGGGAGAACAAAAATCAGAAAATTCATCGTCAAAATTTTTGTAGGAAGATTCATCACTTAAGGTATCTAAGAAGAAATAGGATCCATCATTCTCCAAGGTATTTTTCATTGAAGGGGTGATAAAGAAGGTCACTTCATCATCGCCTACTCGAACGAAGAGTTTACCATTACTTACGTCAATGATAGTTTAGGAGGTGGCAAGGAAGTGTCGGCCAAGGATCAAGGGAACCTCGACGTCTTCTTCGATGTCCAATTTGATGAAATCCACCGGGAAGATGAATTTGTCCACTTTGAATAAGACATCCTCCACTATTCCTAATGGGTACTTAATTGATCTATAGATGATCTTGATACTCATGCATGTAGGGTTGAGGCTACCAATTCATAACTTCTTGAACAACGAGAAGGGCATCAGGTTGATACTCGCACCTAAGTCGGCTTATGCGTTCTTTACAAAAAGATCACCAAAGACACGCGGAATCGAAAAACTACCGGGATCACTAATCTTTTTTGGTAAGCCGTTTGTCAAGACCTCAAAGCACTCAACGTTTAGTGTGACGTGCGACAAGTTCTTTAACTTCTTTTGGTTTTTTAGGAGTTCCTTAAGGTACTTAGCATACTTCGACATCTGGGAAATAGCTTCATGGAAGGGTAGGATTAGGTGGATTTGGTTAAATATTTCTAGAAAGCGAGAGTATTGATCTTCTCAACATTGTTTGCTGAGTTCGGAAGGGTATGGTGGAGTTGAATTATTTTTAAAGATGGGTGGTGGAGCGAGATCTTTTTCTAAAACAGAGAGCGGAGTGATAACTTCTTTTTCTGCGGGTGGTGGAATTTAAAAATAGGAGCGGTGCTTGCCTCAGGATCTTCGCTAACCATACCAAAAACTTGCTTCCCACTCCAAAGAGTTATAGCTTTTGCTTGATCTCTAAAGTTGAGCTCGGTATTGGAATGAAGAGACACTGCGGGTCGCTCAAAAATAATTTTTGCGAGTTGTCCTACTTTATTTTCTAGATTTTTAATGCTTCCGCTTAAGGTTCTTATAGTAGCATCATTTGTGGTTATATATTTAGAAATTAACTCCTCCAAGCTTAGAGGTTTTGGATAGTTTTGAAAAGGTGGAGGTGGTGTAGAAAAATCATTTTGTGGTGGTGGGCGCATTGAGTTCGAAGGATTACTCCACGAAAAATTTGGTTGGTTCCGTAAAGTTGGATTATAACTATTAAGAAAAGTAAAACCAGGAGCATGAAAATTCGCAGCAGAAAAATTATTTAAAGCATTTCTAGGCATATTACTAACATAATATAATTGTTCGGGAGCAGGAGTTGCAGATTCCCATGCCTGAGGGGCGGAGGCAGCAGTCATCTCCGTTATTTTTTTACTTAAAATTTCCACTTGCAGAGCAAGCTGAGAGATGTTGTCCACTTAAAATATACCTGCAGGTTTGTTTGGGCTGGAACTAGGGACATTCAACTTATATGTGTTCATGGCCATGTCCCAGAAAAGCTCAAGTGATGCTTCCGGAGTTTTGTGGTTTAAAGTACCACCTGAAGCTGCGTCTATCATTTGCTTTGTATTTTGATTTAGCCCGTTATAAAACGTCAGCACTTTTAACCATACATGTAGCGCGTGATCGGGGAAACGTATTAACAGTTCTTTAAATCTTTCCCAGGTTTTATATGAGGTCTCAGAGTCTATTTGTCCAAAGGCAGAAATATCGTTCCTAAGTTTTGTAGTTTTGGCTTGCGGAAAATACTTCATCAGAAATTTTTCAGTTAATTGATCCCAAGTTGTGATGCTCCCTCTTGGCACAGTCATCAACCATTATTTATCATTGGTTATTTGGGAGAAAGGAAATAATCTTAGCCTATTAACATCATTTGTGACACAATTTATCTTGAAGGTGTCACAAATCTCAAGAAAGCTTGCTATATGTGCATTCGGATCTTCATCTTGAAGTCCGTCATATTGCACATACTGCTGCACCATTTGAATTATGCTAGGCTTTATTTCAAAATTATTATTAGCTATAGCAGGGCGCACTATACTGGATTCTGTTCCCGCTAGATTCGGTCGTGCTTAATAGGACATAGGCCTATGCACGACTTCCTCCACGTGGTGTTCTTCCATTCTTAAAGTAGAAAATGACTCGGAATCCTCAACCGGTATTTGGGGAGTGGGGTCTTGAAATCGCGATCTTCTCTGAAGAGTACGCCTAATTTCATGGTCCAAGTCCAAAATAACTGACGGACTCCTACGGGTCATGCATTAGAAGAAGAGAAGATAAAGAAAAAGAAATAAATAAACTAGAAAAAGAGAAGCTAAAATTTTTTGAAATAGATTTTTTATGTTTTAACTCACGAACTTCCCAAGGGCTACCCATTTGAGGGTTCGCAAGGTACTAGACAAGATAGTAGTATTTAAGCCACTTTGCCCTTTTTGAGAGAGTTAGGTGGTGTAGAAAAATGGTGATGCGGGTTTCTATTAAGAGCGTTAATATTTTTTTTATTTTAAATTTTTTGAGAAAGAGGATGAGAAAGAGAAATGATAAAAGTAATAGGTTTGTGTTTTCAAATGATCAACAAAAGTTGCTCCCTGGCAAAGACGCCAAAAACTTGGTGATCGCTTTCCGCTTGAGAAAAGGAGCCGAACTAGCAATCCAACTAGGCAAGTATACCTATCGAACTGGAGCTAGGGGACAAAAGTGTCGTACTGAAATCCAGGAACTGTTGAGTAAAACTACTCTCACGAAAACTATTACCTTATCCAAGGATGGCTTTAGGGTTTGCTAAGGGAAAACTAAATACACTTAAGAAAGGAATTATTACAATAAAAAGAGAACTAATTTCAGTTAAATAGAGAGATAATAAAAATGATTACAACAAAGGGTTGTATTAATGAAATGGAAAAGCACTCGATCGAGAATCACCTCGGCAAGAGTTGATTAAAAAATGCGATAATAACCTAAACTTTTTAGGGTAAAGGTCCCTGAACGTGTAGGTTCCTAAAGCTTGAACACGCTTTTCTCAAAGTCGTGCCCAACTGAGTTTAGGATGGTCCGACCAAACTCTCGTCCAAATTGGAGGCCTAAAGCTCGCTTTACGCGGTGAACCCCACTATTGGATTTCACTCCTAACCGGGAGATTTGGACGTCTTCCTCTCTTGAGGGGTGCATGCAACTCTCTTTACTCTTGAGTGTTCACTTCAAACTACGATCCTCTCGGCTAGCTAAGAATGAAAACAGAAATGGAATTTATATATCGATGATATAACTCCAAACATGAATAATCAAGAGTAAATCGAAGGCCTAAACCCTAAAAAGAAAAAGTAAATTAAAAGCATCATAACTTAATCAACTCGAACCTTGGATCATCAAGATTGAGTAGAAGGAGGATTAGTTAATCATTATGAAGTGGAGGAGGAGGGATGAGTAGAAGAGCATTAAGAACACAAAGATAAAAAAGGGGCACTTTATATTAATATTGAAAGAGAGCTACAACTTGAAAGGAAAGGGATACACTTACAATGAAATAAAAACCTAAACTAGCATAACATTAAGCTACTAAAACAAGTACAAAGCTATAATAAAAGCTTACACAAAGCTAGGGATAAGAAAAACAAAAAATGAGAAAGAGAGACAGAGAGAGAGAAAGAATGAAAAATACTAAGAAATAAAAAGGCAGCACCTCCCCTCTCAAACCAAAACTATTCTAGACACAAGGGGGTTCCACTGTATTTATAGGCAAAACTCTCGGGTTGGTAACGCCCTATATCATGCCCAGGGAGGGCCTGTCAGGGGGTGTGACATGCCCGGAGTTGACCTCGGGCTCTAGATTCTGGAGGGAATGATGATTGCTTCTGTACATCGGTGGACACGCCCTCGGCCATGCCCGTATAGTAGGGGCATGTAAGGTACATCAAGTTTTAATCATTAGTCGAAAATCTGCCAATCGTCAAAAAGGTGGAACATGTCCCTGGGCCATGCCCATGTAGGGGTGGCGTGTCAGTACAGTTGACGTGCAGCAATGGGAAACACTTTAAAATGCAGCAACAAACTTCGAGATAAGGGTGACACGCCCTGTGAAATGCCCAAGAAGGGCATTTTAGGGGGCGTGTCATGTGGTTTTTCTCTAGAAATGGCTTCTAGCAGCAAAGTTCCTCTAGATTAGGTGACACGCCCTGTGACACGCCCAAGGAGGGTATGTTAGGGGCGTGTCATGGCAATTTTTTGCTGAAAATTCTGGAAACCTGCAAAAAGACATGAAAACATTAATGGCAAAAATTTATACATTAGGAGGTCAACATATAAGCTTTGAAGACATGATTCGTGCAATAAAAACTAAAAAATTCCCTAATAGTTTAAACTACAAAATGAACTTTCAACTATAGTAACTTGAAAACACACATGTAAATCTTTCTGATGACTGAAAGCAAGGACGTATGGGCCATGATAGAGACAAAGTACATTGCACAAAATGTCACGGTTGGGTATAAAGTCTTAGAAAAACCACGAGATAAGTGGGATGAGTAGACAAGATTAGATGTATGAATAATGCCAAAGCCATGAACTCATTATTTGGTGCCTTTGACAAAACTTAATTCAATAGAATATGTAACTGTAAGACTGCTTATGATATATGGCGTCTTCTTGAGCTCACTCACGAAGGTACTTCGCAGGTGAAGGAGTTGAAGCAATTCCGACTCGAATCCAAATATGAACAATTCCGGATGGAGATTGACGAGCATGTGGACATCATGTACATGTGATTTACTAAGATCGTCAACGCCTCAACATCTCTTAGAAAGAACTTTCTAAATGGTTACCTAGTGAGGAAGATTGATGGTTAAAATGACGGCTCTTTGTTTAATTATGAAAGTGGAGGTGGAGGTGATTTTATTTTATAAAAAAGAAGAGCATTTTATTTTATTAGAAACCGAGTTTTAACGAGAGGTAGGCAAGTGAACCTATCCCGTATAGTACAGGATATTTCGGTGCGGAATATCGAGGTCGTATTATTCTCGGGGCCGGCTTAGCTATTTCTACTCTTTTCCTGAGAGCCTATTATTTTACCAATAATATTTTAGTGTTGGTTATAAAAATGAAAATGACCTAAAAATAAAAATATATTAAGTGCATAATAATAATAAAGCATAATAATAAAAAGCATGTAATAAATGCAGCAGGAAATAAATGCAGAAGGCCGATGAAAAACACAGCACGACGATATCAGAAAGAGAATTGAACAAAAATAACTTTTAATAAAAAGTGATCCTAAATTTCAAATTAATTAAGGAAAACTCTTGGTCGTGGAGGTTCCATAAACATGAGCTCACCTTGGTCTAGGAATATCGCTCACCTGAACGCTAAGACTATTCGACCGATCACTAGATCGACGAAGGATTCTTCTTAATGCTCACCTGAACCCAATCGGGTAGAGTCACGCGCCACCTCTCTTGAGGGTTAGCACGGAGCTCTCTTTACCTAATGGTGATCGGTACATACGCACGGCCTCTCGGCGTTGCGTATAGATACGGAAATAGAGCCCGCATATCGATATGCGGTCCTACGCGTCGTTAACCTGGGGAAAACCTTAAGAAATTTAATTAAACTAAAAAACAGGACCTTCAATTATTTAAAGCTACTTTATCTGTCCTAATGCTCTTCGATATTGAGAGCTAAGGGCGGTTAGCCACTCATCGGAATGAGGACACTTAGGCTAGAAAGCGATTAAAGAAAGCTGTAAATAAAGCAGGAAATAATGCAGTAAAGGAAAGCAGAAAATGGCGAGTCCAACTCAAGTGAGTAGGGCTAAAAAAAGCAATAAATGCCAATCCCGGCTCAAATGAGATGGCGGGGGTAAATTTATCTCATACACGCACGCACTCTACAGAAATGAAAACGCACACACGCACTCTACATAAATAGAAACACACACACGCACACAAAGTTTTCCTACTCAAGTGAATAGGAAGAAAATGAAAGCAATAAAAAGACAAGTCCCACTCAAACGAGTGGGCGGGAAATGAAAGCAGAGCGCCATTTAACTCTTAACGAGTAGGCAGAAATAGATGCGCACACACGCACTCTACGGAAATTAAAATAAAGCTATAAAACTAACTTATACACACACGCACACTTGCAAAAATCAGGAAAAACGAAGTGCTCTAAAAATTAAAACAACTGCATTTCTACCGCTAGAATGCGGTAGAAATGCATAAAAAGAGAAAATAAAAATTAACCGAGCGAAAAGTTTTTGCAAATAAATGCAAAATGAAAGTTGGCAAAAAATTAAAACGACTATATTTTTATTCTTATATTTTTATAAAAACTCCTAAAAAGTGAAAATAAAGCTAAAAAAAGACGAAAAGTTTTACGATCCTAAAAAGTCCTAAGTTAAAGAAAATAAAAAATAACACTTTTAAAGGAGTTTTTATAAAGCTATTAGAATGAAAATAGTAAAGATAAAACAAGCTAAACCTAAACAAGTTGCATGAAAATAAAATTGCCGGTATAACGGCTAGAAGTGTGGATTAATTCCTAAGCTAAACAAGTTATAAAAGCTATAAAATGAAAACAATAAAAGAAAAGCACAAAAAAAAGGAAACTAAAGATCACTTAAGTAAGGGTGCTTCCAAATGAAAATTTCATACCATGAAAAGAGAGAAAAAAACAAACATTATATTAAATAAAAAGTTATTACAAAGAAGTTAAAACAAGAAAGCTAATACAAACTAAGAGAGAGAGGGAGAGATTCTCCTTACATAAGCATTAGAAGTCATTTGGGTAGCACCTCCCCTAAGCAAAATGGTCAAAACGTGGACAAGAAATGCTTTCTGAAAGCTTTTATTTATAGACAAAATTTCGGGTGTGATACGCCCTAGGTCACGGGCATGACAGGGGGCGTGTCAGTCAGAGCCGTGTTTGACTTGGCATCTTTGGCGAGCTTGCTTCATTCTGGAAGGTCGGGGAGTTGACACGTGTCGGACACGGGTGTGACAGGCTTCGGACAAGGGCGTTACAGGCTTTGGTTGACGATCTTTGAGCGCTGACCGATGATCTGGAAGCATCTTGAAGGAACACGCGGCGGTCACGGGCGTGACAGGCCTTGTCACGGGCATGTCGGGGGGGGGGGGGGTGACTTGGACAACTGGTAGTTCTGATGTCGGCAGCGTCGAGTGTTAAACAAGCATTGAGTGTCGACATCGACATAGGCGTGACGGGTCTTGGACACGGGCGTGACTGGGGCGTGTCTGGACGGCGTTGAGTGTTGAACAGTGAAATCGTGGAGTGTTGACTGGCGAAAGGTATTGAGTGCCTGACACCGGCGTGACAGGCATGGTCACGGGCGTGATAGGGCAAAAAAATATTTTTTCTGTAAAATTTCAGAAAAACAAAAATAAACTAAGTTAGAAAATATTTACAAAAAATATGTCATTTTATTAAAGAAAACAAATAAAAATAAGTCAAAAATAAACAAAAATGACTTATATAAAATACTGAAATATAGGTATATTTACAACTCATCAAATACCCCCATACTTAAGCTTTTGCTATTCTAGAGCAAAAGTTGTAGATGAACCTATAAGGAATAAAAAAGAATCCTAAATTTAACTAACACTTAAGTTAATTATATGAAAGATCGAAATGAATTTTCGGGGTTTCGGAATTAAATCCTAAATTATGAAACTGTTATAAATAGATGAACCATTTCAAAAAAATACTTCTAAATGGAAAAAAAGAAAGCGAAAATTATTTTTGTTAGTTTAACAAAATTGGATTGGAATTATAGAAAAACTTTAGCTAAAAAGAGATTGATAGGAAATAATTCAATTTAAAAATTATGCTCCAAAAAAGATTTAGATCAATTTTAGAATCATGAAAATTGGCTAAGTTCTTTGGTGGTTATGAAGAGGGCTTTGATTTTTGAGGCGAGGTGATTTTTTCTCGAACCTCCATAATGTTTTTTTGAATAATTAGGAAAATGAAATATTATTTTCCTAACATTTTTTTTTCATAAATAAAAATAAACCCAATGAATATGTATGGGAGTAATAAATTTTATCCTCTTACTCTATAACATATAATATTTTTAATTATTCGGTGGCTATGTTTACGGGACGAAATCTTATCCCCATTGACATAAGATCTTTTAAGGGTGAGTGGAGAATCATACCAAGTAAGGCATGAAAAAAAAAGGTGGAAGGGATTTTTTCTATTTCAAAAAGAAAACTAGAGTTTAATAAAAAATTTTGAGAACAACCTTTTTAATTTGAACGTTCCTACGTTTCTAAAAGCATAAGTAGAAATAATATAAAATCCATAAATGTTATTTTCTAACATAAAAATATACTTTATTTCAAAAAATAAGAAGTGTGTTGGTACCCTAGGTTTTGATTTTAGTACAGTCCTCTCTTTCTGTCTCTTGACCCAAGATTTATCTATGGTCAAAGGTAAGTTGATAGGTTAGATTCTCTAGTTGTGTAGAATTGCTTTTCCAGATGAATATTTGGTTAAGTAGTTTTTCGTTCGACTATAGTCGAACGTCGCTCGACTATCGTCTATCGGCTGATCGACGATCGTCTATCAGTTGGTCGATATTCTGTCTGCGTTGATAGTTCGATTATCTATTGATAGGTCGACTATCTGTTTGCTTTGATAGTTCGACTATCTGTTCTGATAGTTCAACTATCTGATAGCTCAACTATCTGTTGATAGGTCGACTATCTGTTTGCTCTGATAGTTCGACTATCTGTTCTGATAGTTCAACTATCTGATAGCTCGAATATCTGTTGATAGGTCGACTATCTGCTTGCTTTGGTAGTTCGACTATCTGTCCTGATAGTTCAACTATCTGATAGCTTGACTATCTGTGTTGCTTCGATAGTTCGACTATCTGCTTGGATAGTTCAACTATCTGATAGTTTGACTATCTGTTTTGTTTTGATAGGTGCACTATCTGTTGATAGGTCGACTATCTGTTTTCTGTGATAGGTCGACTATCTGTTTTGCTTTGGTAGTTCGACTATCTGTCCGGATAGATCGACTATCTGATAGCTCGACTATCTGTTCTGATAGGTCAACTATCTACCGAGGTAGTTCGACTATCTTCTTTGATAGTTCGACTATCTGGATCGTTCGACTATCTATCCGATAGGTCGACGATCTCCGTGCGTCGGTCGACGATCTCCGAGGGTCGTTCGACGTTTTGCTGTATGCTCTTATTTAGTTTTGTCGTCTTCTTTGATGTGACTAATTTCATATTTATTTTGGCATATTTTATAATAGATTATCTGAATAATTTGTGACATTATTTCCATGTAATATCAGTTCTATTCTATATGCATGAGCTAATCTTTTCTGACAAAGTTGTTTATCTTATAGCTGAGATATGCAATCTGCTTTATCTGCCAGGCTGTCCTTTATAGCCGTTAGACTCAAAAAGTCTTCCTTGGCCGTAAAGAGTTCTTTCTGATGTGACTTTCTCTTATATTGTTTCATTAGAAGTATTTGCAGCTTCTTAGAAAACTTTATCCTTTTATAGGATATCTGTCTGCAGTATTTTTGTTTTGTTTTATGCTTTTTGCAGCCCAGCTTGCAGAGTTTAGAAAAAGACAAGATTCAAACTCAATTAGAGCTGTTGCTGCTGCTGATACATAAAGACTTCTTTGAAGAAGAAATCAACTAGTCCACATAGAAAAGAGATCAACTAGTTCTCAGATAAAAATTCATTCAGCAAGCTTACAGCAAGATCAAGTTTAACTACTCTCAGCAATCTTCACTCAACTGAGAAGTGTTAGCTCTTCTGCTCTTCTTTAACTTGAGTTCTCGTGTTTCCAGGAAGTTCTGACTCAGAGATCTTTTGAAGAAGAAGAAGAAGATAGCTGTTAGAAGATTTTCATTTCTTATTTTATATCTTCTTGTAGTTTTTCCTTCAGTATTTACTGAAGTCTTTCTGCACTGAAGCAAGACTTCACCTGGACGTTCTTTGAGCCAGGGGGAGCCTTGATTCTTTTAGAGCTGTCTAGCTCAGTGCAAGTTATTATGCTTCTCTAATCTATTGTAAAATAGAGAAGACACCTTAACCTCCTTTCCCCCTCCTGTACAGGGTTATTACTCCCTTCAAAAGTATCCCTTGGTGGCAGGGCACCTAATCAAAAACCTGTGTTTGGTTTTTACAAACCTGATCAAAAGTCTAAAAGGTCTCTTGATCTAGCTGAAGCAGATCTTGTTGGTGGCAAGGCACCTGATCAAAAACCTGAGTGGATTCCTACCTTGTTGGTAGAAGAGTGGACGTACCCAAGTTGTTTGGGGAACCACTATAAATTCCTTGTGTCATCTGGATTGCTTTATTTAATTACTTGCATTGTGACTGTGATTAGATCTTAACTAGGTTTGCTAGTTGCTGGATAGGATCCAAAGCTAAACTGTAATTACAGTTAGCTTTAGTTTGTGCACAACATTTGTGTTAGGTTCTAAGGTTTAATCTTAAATATCTATAACTTTCATTCCGCATTTGACTCCAAGGGAGTTGAGTAGAAAGTCAACTTTGCTAGTGCAATTTTTGATTACTCTATTCACCCCCCCTCTAGAGTAGTATCTATCCCTTCTCTTTCAATTGGTATCAGAGGGAGGTTGATTGACTGAATAGGCTAACACCTAAGTCACAAGATCCTGATAGATACCAAAGTTTATAGATATTCACTTTAACTATCATGGCCCAGTCTAAGGATTATTCTAGCACCAGACCTCCAGCATGAAACTTGGCTAAGTTTGGCATCTGGAAGGCAAGGATAAAATTATATATGAATTTTATTGATGAAAGTATTTTTGCTTCTATTTTGTCAGGAGCACCATGAGTACCTGCTGCTGCCACTGCCTCATCATCAACTGATATGAGTGCAGTGACTCCTCCAGACTACAATGATGAGTACAAAAAGGCAAAGATAGCAGATGCCAAGGCAATGAACATTCTGGCTCAGACAATGTCTGATGAAGTATTCCAGAAGGTTGCTGACTGCTCCTCAGCAAAAGCTATGTGGGATACACTGAACCAGATTATTGCTGGTTCAGCTGATGAAAGGAAGGATAGGAGGTCCAACCTTATCTCACAATATGAGAATTTTAAGAAAACTGATGCTGAATCAGTTGAAGCCATGTACACAAGGCTCAGCTCAATCATCAATGAGCTGAGGACCCTTGACAAGGATATTTCATTGATAGAGGTCAATGATAAGATTCTTATGTGCTTCCCTAGCATATGGGATCTGAGGATCTGGCCTATCAAGGAGGCCAGAAGCACAACAGAAATCTCAACAGAAGACCTTCTCGGCAAGCTCAAGTCTTTTGAGCAAGTGCTGAAGTCCAGGGAAGCAGAAGCTAAAGCAAAGACCCCAACTCCTACAAGAAAAGAGCAAAACCTTGCTCTTAAAGCTGCTGACACTTCTGAAGGAAGCCAGTCAAATGAGGAACTGATGACATTATTTGCCAAAAGGTTTCTCAAGATGGGAAGGAAGGAATTCAGAAAGAAGTCTTCAAAGTATGAAGAAAATCCAAGGTATGATCGCACCCCTTCTAAAGAAATTATCTGCTATGGTTGCAGGAAGCCTGGACATATCCTTCCAGATTGTCGAGAGAAAAAGAATAAAGAAAAGAGGAAAGATAAGGATCAGCACAGGAAGCACTCCAAGCCATCCTCCTACAAGAATAAAAAGAAGGAGAGAGGCTTTGTCGCTGAAACCTGGAGTGATTCTGATGAGGAATCCTCTTCCTCAAGCTCTAGTGAGGATGAAGAAAAAAGAAGGCAAAGGAAGTTTGCCTAATGGCAATTGATGCCTGCAGCAATCATTCAGCTGCAGAGATTTCAGATTCAGATGAAGAAATGCCAACAGAAGATGAGGTACTATCTTCTTATGATTTCACTTCTGCAGAATTTAAATTAGAATTTAAATCTTTATGTTTAGATTTAATTAGTTCTGAAAAGGAGATTAAAGAACTTAGACATAGGCTAGCTAAATCAGAAATCATATCTATTGAAAACATTAAGTTAAAGGAAGATCTCACTAATTCTAGTGAAGAAAATAAATTTCTTAAGAATGAGTTAGCTAAATCCAAAAGGTTAGAAGAGTCTCTAAATGGTAGAAGCCTTAAGTTGCTTGAAATAACTTGCATGTCTAACACTAGGACAGGCAATAACAAATTAGGCTTAGGAGCATCTTCTAGTGAACCCCCAATCATTCTTAAAAACCATCTTTCAACTCCAGTGAATTTTATCTCAGCTGATGGGATAAAGAACACTGAGCAAGTCAATCAAGTAAATAGAGCTTTAAATAAAGCTAAAAGAGAGAAAAGAAAACAGAAATTTAAAGAATTACAAAAAACGTCGAACGCCCCTCGACGATCTCAGGCTCAGTGGTCGAACGAAGCTCGACGATCTGAGCATCTATCGTCGAACGTCGATCGACGATCGCAAGCTCAGTGGTCGAATGGAGATCGACGATCTGAGCAGCCATCGTCGAACGCTGGTCGACGTTTCCAATATGAATTTCAAAATTACACCCAGAACCTTAGAAACCAGAATATGAATAGAAACCCTAGGTTCATTGACCCATCATCTGCATGGAGAATCCCACCTAGGAGATCTTACCCTTTAGGTTATCACCCTCAGCCTGCTTATTCTTTTATTTCCAGTTTTTCTTATGTGAAAAACAAGGGACCCAAGGTTACCTGGGTCCACAAGATTTAAATTGTTTTATTTGCAGGTGAAGACCTATCCTATCACTCAAAATAAGTGGTATTTGGATAGTGGTTGCTCCAAGCATATGACAGGAAATAAAGAACATCTGTCAAAGTTCAAGGCAAAGCTTGGCCCAAAGGTAATCTTTGGAGATTCAAGCTGTGGTCAAACGGAAGGCTATGACAGGATGACAATTGGAGCTGTTACATTCAAGAGAGTTGCTTATGTGACTGGACTGAAGCACAATCTAATATCAGTAAGTCAATTATGTGATGCTGGATACCAGGTATCAATCTCTAACTCCCTTTGTAATATTACTTTAAATAATAGTGTTGTATTGGTAGGCATTAGACAAGGTAACATTTATTTAGTAGATTTTAACTCAACTGATTCTGAAATCTGCCTGTTTAATGAAGTAACTAATAATAACACCTTGTGGCATAAAAGGCTTAGCCATGTTAATCTCAAGAATATATTTAGGTTATCTAAACACAACCTTGTTAGAGGTTTACCTTCTTGCCCCTACAAGAAGGAGAGCCTATGCAAGGCTTGTCCGCTAGGCAAGCAAACCAAGAATTCTTTTAAATCAATAAATAAAAGTGATTCTCCTAGAATCCTGTATTTATTACATTTGGACCTATTTGGCCCAATAAATGTACAGAGTTTAGGAGGGAAGTATTACACCCTAGTCATTGTAGATGACTTCTCTAGATTCACTTGGGTGTTCTTTTTGAGAACTAAGACCGATAACTTCAAAGCCCTTACAGATTTTCTATTATGTGTGCAGACTGAGTACTCTACTCATGTGGCCTTGATCAGAAGTGATCATGGTACTGAGTTTGACTCTCTTCTCATGCAAGAATTCAGTGAGAGAGAAGGTATCAAACATAGCTTCTCAGCTCCTAGAACTCCCCAACAAAATGGGGTGGTTGAAAGGAAGAACAGAACACTAATTGAAGCTACTGGCACATTGTTGGCAGATGCTAATATGCCTCTTTCCTATTGGGCAGAAGCTGTTAGTACAACCAACTATGTCTTGAATAGAAGTCTGATACACAAGCTTAAGTGTAAAACTCCTTATAAGTTACTTAAAGGAAAGAAACCTAAAATAAATTATTTTAGAGTTTTTGGCTATGTAGTTTATATTCATAATAACAATAAAGAATATCTTAGAAAGTTTGAAGCAAAGGCTTCAATGGGAATTTTTCTAGGATATTCCCAAGTAAGAAAAGCTTATAGGGTATTTAATAAATCATCTTCTAAAATTGAAGAGTCTGTTCATGTGTCCTTTGACGAATCCCAAATGTTTTACAAGGAGAAGGAAAATTCTCCTTCCTCAAGTTCATTACAGGTACAAGAATCTTCCAAAGATGTCTCTCAAAAAATCCTCCATCTTTCAACTCTTCATATCACTGAATCAGACAGTGATGAAGACATTGCTGAAGCTGTTGTTGTTCCACCAACTGTAGATCAAATTCCTCCTGAGGAATTAATCCCAACTGTTGCTGAAGATCACATCCCACCTGCTGATGTTATCACACTTAGAGATCACCCCACATCTCAAGTGATAGGAGACATATCAGCTGGTGTTCAAACAAGACATCAGTTAAGACAGTATGTGATGCATGCTTGTTTCCTCTCACAGATTGAGCCCCTCACCATTAAAGATGCAGAGCTAGATCCCCACTGGATCATTGCTATGTAAGTGGAACTCAATCAGTTTGAGAGATGTAAAGTTTGGACTTTGGTTCCAAGACCTAAAGGCCAACTGATCATAGGCACCAAGTGGGTGTATAGAAACAAGTTGGATGCAAATGGCATCATTGTAAGGCATAAAGCTAGGCTTGTAGCTCAGGGCTACAGACAGGAGGAAGGTATAGATTATGACCAAACCTTTGCTCCTGTTGCAAGGATAGAGGCAATAAGGATCTTCTTAGCCTATGCAGCCTACATGAAGTTTAAGGTTTTTCAAATGGATGTCAAAAGTGCTTTTCTTAATGGTGAGCTAAAGGAAGAGGTATTTGTTGAACAGCCACCCGGTTTTGTTTCTTCAACTCAGCCCTCACATGTATTCAAGTTACAGAAAGCTCTTTATGGACTAAAGCAAGCTCCCAGAGCCTGGTATGAGACTTTAGCTAGTTTCCTGTTAGAGCACAACTTTACTAGGGGAGTAGTTGATAGAACCCTCTTCGTCAAGCACCACAAGGACACAATCCTGTTAGTTCAAGTGTATATGGATGACATTATTTTTGGTTCCACTGATCCCAAACTGTGCAAAAAGTTTTCTAACTTGATGCATTCCAAGTTTGAGATGAGTAGTATGGGTGAGCTGTCTTACTCTCTTGGTCTCCAAGTAAAGCAAGATGCTGATGGCATCTTCATATCCCAATCCAAATATGCCAAGGAATTGGTAAAGAAGTTTGGGATGGCAGATGCTTCAGCAATGCATACACCTATGGCTACTAATGTAGATATTGATTCTGATAATCAGGGAAAGCCTGTAGATCAAAAGAATTATAGGGCCATTATAGGTTCCCTATTGTATTTAACTGCAAGTAGGCCAGACATAATGTTTGCTACATGCCTTTGTGCTAGATTACAGGTCAACCCCAAGGAATCTCATCTGATTCTTCTCAAGAGAATTTTGAGATACCTGAAGGGATGTCCAAATCTAGGACTTTGGTACCCAGCTGAGTCAGAATTTGAATTAATTGGATATTCTGATTCTGATTATGCTGGTTGTCGAGTTGACAGGAAAAGTACCTCAGGAACTTGTCAGTTCCTAGGAGAGAGATTGGTCTCTTGGTTCTGTAAGAAGCAGGCCTCTGTCTTAACTTCAACTGCAGAAGCTGAATATATAGCAGTTGCTAGTTCTTGTTCACAGATCCTGTGGATACAAAATCACCTTTTGGATTATGGTACTCACACAAGAACACTAAAATCATGTGTGACAGTACAAGTGCTATCTCTATTGAACAAAATCCAGTCCACCACTCTAGAACGAAGCACATTGAGATTAGACACCATTTCCTGAGAGATTGTGTTGAAAAGAACAAGATTAGCCTTGAGTTCATATCTACAGACCTTCAGAGAGATGATATATTCACCAAGCCCTTAGATGAACAGAAGCATTTGTTCTTTTTAGTTCAACTAGGCATGATCAATGGAAGAGACTAAGTGTGACTATCTGCCGTGTTGAAACTTGCTTGAAGATCGTCGAACGATGCTCGAAGATCGTTGAACGGATCAAGCCTATCGTCGACCTATGATTGATGATGGCTTATCTGCTTGAAGATCGTCGACCGACGTTCGAAGATCGTCGAACAGGTCGAGCTTATCGTCGATCCATGGTTGACGACAGCTTGTTGTTTGTGAAGACAGAAATAGTCGAACGATTGATCGACCACTCTGCTTCAGGACCGATCGTCGAACGACCGTTCGACTATCATCTCCAGTATCTTTTAAATAGATCGACGATCGCTGTTTTAATATAAAGCCGATAGTCGACCTAGGTTAAAAGATAGTTGCTTTTATCGTCGACGGAGAGCGTCTTTTCGCATTCCGTCTTCCCGCTTGCTCTTTGTCTTGCGCTCCGTCCTCACCGTCTCTCTCTCTCATCTTCTCCAGTTTTTTTTTCGATGGCGATTGCTCCAGCGCTTCTTGCAGTGGTAAAGTTTGATGCCGGTTTCAGCGTTGATTTCGACGCCTTCAGCTGTTGCGAACCAGGGATAGTAGAAATCCTAAATCTGTGCAGAGATCAAGGACTAGAGAGACTCATGTCCTACAGGATAAAGATAAACACTCAAGAGATCAAAGAGTGGGCCTTCACTTCATCGTCGACTGATGATTCGATGACCGGAACAATTAGCGGAGAAGAGGTAATATTAACTCCCGCTATTCTGACTGAAATTTTTAGTTTGATTAATGGTGAAGAAGAGTATGAGCAAGATGCTCCTTAGTTCGGAAGAATGTTAATAGAGCTGGGACATGCCGAAGGCATCCCCTCCAAGCTGCTCAAGGTGAATTTCCCGTTCAAGATCAAGTTTCTTGCGGAAATTGTTGGAAAAGTGCTACTGGGAAAGCACTCAGCCCACGATAATATTACAAGGCAACAATTTGCACTAATGTGTGCAATTGTTAATAAGAAGCAGATAAATTGGGCTGGCATTATGTTTGATTTAATAAGGAAAAAGAATGGAAAGAAAGAGGTTACCCTAGGAAGGGTAGTTGGTATTTTTCTGAAGGAGAAATACCCTCACCTGCTTATGTCAGCCGCCACCTCCATCAATGCGAGTAAGAAGATGGATCCTTCACTGTTCTCAACGTGGAAAAGGACTTTCCTGAAGCCCGCTCCCGCAGGGGTTGCTCCAGTTATATCTGAGAGCACCAGGACTGTCGCAGTCACTCCCCCCTTCTAGCAGCTGGCTCAGCAAATCCATCTCTTCCATCTTCTTCATCAGCTTTGCCGTCTACTGCAGTTGAAGTTCCTTCAACTTTAACTGAAGTATGACATTCTACTTCTCCTCCTGCATCTTCTCTCCCAACTGATCTTGCTGGGATTTCTCAACCCAGCTTTGATTTGTTGGCGTCTGAAATATCTTCTCCAGTTCATTCTCCAATTCCAACTCCTCCTCACTCTCCAATTCTATCTTCAGATCATCTTGATCACCCTGCATCCACCCATGCATCTCCACATCATTCTCCAGCTCATATTGAATTTACCACCCCTGCTGTTCTTCCACCCTCTACAATTCCTCAATCATCTTCATCATCTTCTTTTGATATAACTCCAGCATTTATTACTAGCATTGTGGAGTTAATTACTCCCTCAATCAAAACTATGATTGATGAGGCAATTGCTCCCCTTGCTTCTTTTATCTCTTCTTTGACTGCTATAATTCAGGCACTCTCAAAGTCTGCTGAGCCCTCTTCTTCTAGGGGCCTGGTTTCAGTCTCTACTAAAATCAGGCAGGGGGAGATTCTTGATGAAGATATCTCAGAGCAGCCTTTGGCCTCCCCTCCAGCAGTTCATCTTGTAGTAACAAAGAAAGCAACAGAAGACTCAGCTCCTCCTCCTCTATCTGAAAAGGAAATATCTGATGCAATCATGTTGACAGAGTTTGTAGTAAAAGTTTACTTAGAAGAATCCTCAACTCCCTTGGTTGCCCAGTACCTAGAAGGAATTATCACCTCCTTTCTAGATGATTTATGGGAGTTAGGAAACACTGAAGGTATGTCTCTTTTTCAATTTGTAGATTACTCAATTGATATGATAGTATGGGAATATCTGGAAGGGTTGATTAGATGTCATTTAGCAAGATTTTATTCCTAATCCTACAGATATAATGGAAGAAGTAGTAATTGTCCAAGAACCTGAACCTGAACCTGCTCTAGAGATTCTAGATGTTATAGAACCTGAGCCTGAACCTGTATCTGCTCTTGATGTCCAAGTGGTTGTAGAGCCAGTAAGTGAACCTGCTTCTGAAGTTCAACCTGAACCAGAAGCAGCTGTTCAAGTTTCTGAAGCTGCTGAACCTGCTCAGCAAGCAGTGCAAATTGAACTGGTCCCCACGACAGTTCCTGAGCTTCAAGAAATGGATTATTAAAGTCAAATTGAAAAATCTTCTGTATGGGATGATTCCCCAGGATTGGACTTAGATACTCTCCTAGCACAGGATGCCATGGAAGAAGAAATGGAAAGAGCTTCTTTAAAGGAAAAAAGAAAGAGCTCTGAAAGATGCTGTTGACCCATATGATCTACCTATCTCTTCAAATTCTGAAGAAGAAATTGATTCTGATGAATCTGCTGAATCTAAAAGAAAAAGGATTGCTAAGAAGAAAAGAAAAGCTGTTGCTCCTCCTCCTGCTAATCCAGATAATGATACACCATATTATATACTGAAAGGGATTGATCCAAAGTCAAAAGACTTCCAGCATTGGATGTGGTTTTCTAAAAATCAGCAAAAGCAAAGGAAAAAGGCTAAGAGGTATGACCCTCCTGCTCCTAGATGGAATACTAGAGGTCCTCCTCTTCCACCTCCCGGTGCAGGAGCCTCAGGAAATTTATCTTCTAAATCTGCTTCTCAATCTGAAAGATCAAATCCATCTCAATCTGCTCAAAGGAGAAGTTCTCAAGGTTTCCAAGATAAAAGCCAAACTGGCTATCAAAGGCCTGATTCTGTTATAGAACAAGTTAAGGAGGTAGTATATCAAAGACCAACCTTTTCCCCTCCTCCTTCTCCAAAGAAAAAGGTTCCATCTCAAAAGCCAGTTCATACTAAGAAAGATGTTCCAAAAGGTAAGCAAATTATTTTGTAACTGAAAATTCTAGCAAGAACTTTGCTAAGTATGCTCTCTCTTGTTATCTAGTTAATCAAGATAAAGAACCAGTTGACACTTCTTCTGAGATTATTTATGAAAGCCCAGAGCTTGATCCTAACTTTAGGATGGCACGTCTTCTTGAACTGGTTGGAGCAGCGCAAATCAGGAAAGCTAAAGAAGAAGGAAAGGACACTGCAGGATTGACCACAATGTCTAAATTCAGAAAGAAGGAGCTCGAAAAGTTCTAGGTCAGACCTGAGATGTTTGATCCTTCAAAATATATGGAAAAGCATCCTGAGGTAGTGGTCCCAAGAAAACCTGAATTGAAAATTATTGGAGAACAAGATTTGAAGCTATCGAAGAAAGAAGCTCTAGATCCTACAAGGAAAATTACTTTTGTTTCTAGCTCTTCTAATCCTGAATCTAACTCTAAAGCACCTTAATTTTTCATTGACTGACAGTTAATTTTTATCTGATTGATTGATGATATCTGCTTAGTTATTTCCCTTTATGGATTTTATTTACTCTCTGTAATTAGTGTTGTTTGTTTTATTTGTTGAGAGACTTAACTCAAATAGGGGGAGATT
Organism: Platanthera zijinensis; assembly: GCA_039513925.1. NCBI lineage: Eukaryota > Viridiplantae > Streptophyta > Magnoliopsida > Asparagales > Orchidaceae > Platanthera > Platanthera zijinensis. The sequence goes on along the minus strand of CM077078.1, from coordinate 153,508,354 downwards.
GTTGGTACCCTAGGTTTTGATTTGAGTTCAGTCCTCTCTTTCTGTCTCTTGACCCAAGATTTATCTTTGGTCAAAGGTTAGTTGATAGGTTAGATTCTCTAGTTGTGTAGAATTGCTTTTCCAGATGAATATTTGGTTAAGTAGTTTTTTGTTCGACTATAGTTAAACGTCGCTCGACTATCGTCTATCGGGTGATCGACGATCGTCTATCAGTTGGTCGACGTTCTGTCTGCGTTGAAAGTTTGACTATCTATTGATAGGTCGACTATCTGTTTGCTTTGATAGTTCGACTATCTGTTCTGATAGTGCAACTATCTAATAGCTCGACTATCTGTTGATAGGTCGACTATCTGTTTGCTCTGATAGTTCGACTATCTGTTCTAATAGTTCAACTATCTGATAGCTCGACTATCTGTTGATAGGTCGACTATCTGCTTACTTTGGTAGTTCGACTATCTGTCCTGATAGTTCAACTATCTGATAGCTCGACTATCTGTTGATAGGTCGACTATCTGTGTTGCTTCGATAGTTCGACTATCTGCTTGGATAGTTCAACTATCTGATAGTTCGACTATCTGTTGATAGGTCGACTATCTGTTTTGTTTTGATAGGTCGACTATCTGTTGATAGGTCGACTATCTGTTTTCTGTGATAGGTCGACTATCTGCTTGATAGGTCGACTATCTGTTTTGCTTTGGTAGTTCGACTATCTGTCCGGATAGATCGACTATCTGATAGCTCGACTATCTGTTCTGATAGGTCGACTATCTGCCAAGGTAGTTCGACTACCTTCTTTGATAGTTCGACTATCTGGATCGTTCGACTATCTGTCCGATAGGTCGACGATCTCCGTGCGTCGGTCGACGATCTCCGAGGGTCATTCGACGTTTTGCTGTATGCTCTTATTTAGTTTTGTCGTCTTTTATGATGTGACTAATTTCATATTTATTTTGGCATATTTTATAATAGATTATCTGAATAATTTGTGACATTATTTCCATGCAATATCAGTTCTATTCTATATGCATGAGCTAATCTTTTCTAACAAAGTTGTTTGTTTTATAGCTGAGATATGCAATCTGCTTTATCTGCCAGGCTGTCCTTTATAGCCGTTAGACTCAAAAAGTCTTCCTTGGCCGTAAAGAGTTCTTTCTGATGTGACTTTCTCTTATATTATTTCATCAGAAGTATTTGCAGCTTCTTAGAAAGCTTTATCCTTTTATAGGATATCTGTCTGCAGTATTTTTGTTTTGCTTTATGCTTTTTGCAGCCCAGCTTGCAGAGTTTAGAAAAAGACAAGATTCAAACTCAATTAGAGCCGTTGTTGCTGCTGATATATAAAGACTTCTTTGAAGAAGAAATCAACTAGTCCACATAGAAAAGAGATCAACTAGTTCTCAGATAAAAATTCATTCAGCAAGCTTACAGCAAGATCAAGTTTAACTACTCTCAGCAATCTTCACTCAACTGAGAAGTGTTAGCTCTTCTGCTCTTCTTCAACCTGAGATCTCCTGTTTTCAGGAAGTTCTGACTCAGAGATCTTTTGAAGAAGAAGAAGAAGAAGATAGCTGCTAGAAGATTTTCATTTCTTATTTTATATCTTCTTGTAGTTCTTCCTTCAGTATTTACTGAAGTGTTTCTGCACTGAAACAAGACTTCACCTGGACGTTCTTTGAGCCAGGGGGAGCCTTGATTCTTTTAGAGCTGTCTAGCTCAGTGCAAGTTATTGTGCTTCTCTAATCTATTGTAAAATAGAGAAGACACCTTAACCTCCTTTCCCCCTCCTGTACAGGATTATTACTCCCTTCAAAAGTATCCCTTGGTGGCAGGGCACCTGATCAAAAACCTGTGTTTGGTTTTTAGACACCTGATCAAAAGTCTAAAGGGTCTTTTGATCTACCTGAAGCAGATCTTGTTGGTGGCAGGGCACCTGATCAAAAACCTGAGTGGATTCCTACCTTGTTGGTAGAAGAGTGGACGTACCCAAGTTGTTTGGGGAACCACTATAAATTCCTTGTGTCGTCTGGAATGCTTTATTTAATTACTTGCATTGTGGCTGTGATTAGATCTTAACTAGGTTTGCTAGTTGCTGGATAGGATCCAAAGCTAAACTGTAATTACAGTTAGCTTTAGTTTGTGCACAACACTTGTGTTAGGTTCTAAGGTTTAATCTTAAATATCTGTAACTTTCATTCCGCATTTAACTCCAAGGGAGTTGAGTAGAAAGTCAACTTTGCTAGTGCAATTTTTGATTACTCAATTCACTCCCCTCTAGAGTAGTATTTATCCCTTCTCTTTCAAAGTGAAATGAGAAATACAAGTTCCCTATAATAAGAAAAAGACATAAAAAATTCTTTAAAATCTTAACCCCAGAAATCTATGTCTATCGAGCTACAATTAATAAACGAATAGTAAATAAATAATTAATTAAAATTTGCTTATAAATAAACTCGAAACGATTATTTTTGAGAGCAAAGAGGTTAAGAAATGAGCCATTTGAATTATTTAATTCAAGATAATTTTTTTTATTTTTATGAGTTTTTCTAATTTTTTTTCATATTTTGGGGTTATTTTTATTTTTTTTAGAATTTTTTAAAGGTTATGCAAATTTTATTATTATTATTTTTTGTGAGTTATACAATTTTTTTTTGAATTTTTGATTTTTTGAAATATTTACAAGAAGAGAGAGAGAATTTCTACAAGATAGGAAAGAGAAGGGGAAAGAGACGAGAATATAAACAAAATATATTTACAAAGTAACAAAAAAAGGGATCGCACGCGAACAGACTTTTTTTGTGGTTGGTTCGATGAGTCAAACGTCGCAGAGCGATGTTTCATTTTTATTATTATTATTATTATTATTATTATTATTATTAAAGCATGAAAATATATTTTTTTGAAGTTTTTAATATTTACAAATTTTTTTGGGTTTTTGATTTGGTGCAGAAAATAAAAGAGCAGAAAATAGGAAACACCCCCATACATAAGTCCAACATTGTCCCCAATGTTGCACTAAGTATGAGGAACGGGATATATATAAAAAAATGACTAAGCAGTTATGTACAAAAAAATTAAAAACAGGGGTTTAGAAATCTTCCCTAAAATTGTGTTCGGGGAAGCCCGTTAAGTATAGCCCTGCAAAAGTTAAAGTAAAAGTAGCAAAAATAAAACATAAAAAAAATGAAAAAGATAAATTCGGCGAAAATGCGCGGGTGATAGGGGGCAAGTGAGTGTGACTCGTAAGCTAACGTCCTAGCTAAGAGCGTGACCGATATGCGATCCCCTAGCGCTCACAATAGTGAAGCACGCCGAAACGACAAAATAAATATATAATTAATTTTTTTTGTTTTATATATATATTTTTTAGTTTTTTGAATTTTTTTAGATTTTTAAGTTTATGTTTTTTTTGATTTTTTTTTAAAATAAGAAAATAAGATGAAAATAAGTTAAAGGCAAATAAAAAAAAGAAAAATGAAAGATATATATATATATTTTTAATTTTTAATTTTTTTATGAAAATAAAATTTTTCATCAATTTTTTAATTTTAGTTTTTTTTTAAAAAAAATTTATAGTTTTTAAGTTTTTTTTTTGTTTTTAAGTTTTTTATTTTTTTAAGTTTTTAGTATTCTTATTTTTTAAAGTTTTAAGTCTTCTGATTTTTTTTTAAGTTTTTTAAGTTTTGATATTTTTTTTTATTTTAAGTATTTATTATTGTTATTATTATTATTATAATTATTATGAATATATATATATTTTTTTGGTGGCCATTTTGTTTATTAATAGAAATAAAGGGTAAAATTAATAGTTTTCAGGAATTCAAAATTATAAGTCGAAATTTTCCCCGGAAACGGCGCAAAAAACTTGATGGTTAAAAATCCTAGGTTTCTTATTAATGAAATGAAAGTGGTTTTATTTTTTTTATAAAAAAGGTGGGGTTTTATTTTGTTTTAAACCGGGTTTTAATGAGAGAAAGGCAAGTGCACCTATCGCATGTAGTACATGATATTCCGGTGTGGAATATCGGGGTCGTATTGTTCTCGGGGCCGGCTTAGCTATTTCTACTCTTTCCATGAAAGTCTATTATTTTACCGATAATATTTTAGTGGTGGTTATAAAAATGAAAATGACCTAAAAATAAATATATATTAAGTGCATAATAATAATAAAGCATAATAATAAAAAACATGTAATAAATGCAGCAGGAAATAAATGCAGAAGGCCGATGAAAAACTCAGCGCGATGATATCAGAAAGAGAATTGAACTAAAATAACTTTTAATAAAAAGAGATCCTAAATTTCAAATTAATTAAGGCGGAGACTTGGCCGTGGAGGTTCCACAAACATGAGCTCACCTTGGTCTAGGAATATCGCTCACCTGAACGCTAAGACTATTCGACCGATGGCTAGACCGACGAAGGATTCCTCTTAACGCCCGCATTACGCTAAGAACCCCACTATTGGGTGGGGAACCCAATCCGGTAGAGTCACGCGCCTCCTCTCTTGAGGGTTAGCGCGGAGCTCTCTTTACCTAAGGGTGATCGGTCCATACGCACGGTCTCTCAGTGTTGCATATGGATAACGGAAATAGAGCCTGCACATCGATATGCAGTCATACACATCGTTAACCCGGGGCAAACCTTAAGAAATTTAATTAAACAGAAAAACATGACCTTCAATTTTTTAAAGCTACATTATCTATCCCGATGCTCTTCGATATTGAGGGCTAAGGGCGGTTAGCCACACATCGGAATGGGGACATTTACGCTAGAAAGCGATAAAAGAAAGCTGTAAAGAAAGCAGGAAATAAAGCAGTAAAGGAAAGCAGAAATTTTCGAGTCCTACTAAAGCGAGTAGGGCTGAAAAAAGCAGTAAATATGAATCCCGGCTCAAATGAGTGGGCGGGGGTAAATTTATCTCATACACGCACGCACTCTACAGAAATGAAAATGCACACACGCACTCTACATAAATTGAAACACACACACGCACACAAAGTTTCCTACTCAAATGAGTAGGAAGAAAATGAAAGCAATAAAAAGACAAGTCCCACTCAAACGAGTGGGCGGGAAATGAAAGCAGAACGCCATTTAACTCTTAACGAGTAGGCGGAAATAGATGCACACACACAGGCACTGTACGGAAATTGAAATAAAGCTTTAAAACTAACTCATACACGCACGCACACTTACAAAAATTAGGAAAAATAAAGTGCTCTAAAAATTAAAACAACTGCATTTCTACCGCTAGAATGCGGTAGAAATGCATAAAAAGAGAAAATAAAAATTAATCGAGCGAAAAGTTTTTGCAAATAAACGCAAAATGAAAGTTGGCGAAAAATTAAAACGACTATATTTTCATTCTTATATTTTTATAAAAACTTCTAAAAAGTGAAAATAAAGCTAAAAAAGACGAAAAGTTTTACAATCTTAAAAAGTCCTAAGTAAAAGAAAATGAAAAATAACACTTTTAAAGGTGTTTTTATAAAGCTATAAGAATGAAAATAGTAAAAAGAAAACAAGGTAAACCTAAACAAGTTGCATGAAAATAAAGTTGTCGGCATAACAGCTAGAAGTGCGGATTAATTCCTAAGCTAAACAAGTTATAAAAGCTATAAAATGAAAACAATAAAAGAAAAGCACAAAAAAAGGAAAATAAAGATCACTTAAGTAAGGGTGCTTCCAAATGAAAATTTCATACCATGCAAAGAGAGAAAAAAACTAACATTGTATTACATAAAAAGTGATTACAAAGAAGTTAAAACAAGAAAGCTAATGCAAACTAAGAGAGAGAGAGAGGGAGAGATTCTCCTTACATAAGCATTAGAAGTCATTTGGGCAACACCTCCCCTAACCAAAATGGTAAAAAAGTGGACAAGAAAAGCTTTCTGAAGGCTTATATTTATAGAGAAAATTTCGGGTGTGACACGCCCTAGGTCACGGGCGTGACAGGGGGCGTGAAAGTCAAAGCCGTGTTTTACTTGGCATCTTTGGCGAGCTTACTTTGTTCTGGAAGGTCGGGGAGTTGATGTCGGTCACGGGCGTGACAGGCTTCGGACACGGGTATGACAGGCTTGGGTCGACGATCTTCGAGCGCTGACCGACGATCTGGAAGCATCTGGAAGGAACACGTGTCGGTCACGGGCGTGACAGGCTTGGTCACGAGCATGTCGGGGGGGCGTGACTTCATCGACACGAGCGTGACTGGGGCATGTCTGGACGGCGTTGAGTGTTGAACAGCAAAATCGTTGAGTGTCGACTGGTGGAAGACGTTGAGTGCCTGACACGGGCGTGACAGGCATGGTCACGGGTGTGACAGGGAAAAAAAAATTTTCTATAAAATTTCAGAAAAACAAAATTAAACTAAGTTAGAAAATATTTACAAAAAACAAGCCATTTTATTTAAGAAAACAAATAAAAAAAGACAAAAATAAACAAAAATGGCTTAAATAAAATACAGAAATATAGGTATATTTACAACTCATCAAATATCCCCATACTTAAGCTTTTGTTATTCCAGAGCAAAAGTTGGAGATGAACCTATAAGGAATAAAAAAGAATCCTAAATTTAACTAACGCTTAAGTTAATTGTAAGAAGGATCGAAATGAATTTCCGGAGTTTCGGAATTAAATCCTAAATTATGAAAGTGTTATAAATAGAGGAACCGTTTCAAAAAAAAACTTTTAAATGGAAAAAAAGAAACCGAAAATTATTTTTGTTAGTTTAACAAAAATGGATTGGAATTATAGAAAAAACTTTAGCTAAAAAGAAATTGATAGGAAATAATTCAATTTAAAAATTATGCTCTAAAAAAGATTTTGATCAATTCTAGAATCATGAAAATTGGCTAAGTGGTTTGGCGGTTATGAAGAGCACTTTGATTTTTGAGGCGAGGTGATTTTTTCTCGAACCTCCATAATTTTTTTTGAATAATTAGGAAGATGAAATCTGGGAGTGCCTCTATGTTTGGGAGTTCAAAAAATTCATGAAGAATCCCAAAAAGCAGGGACAATTCAAGAAATTCCTGAAGAGAGGAGCTGGAGAAGGCAGAAGGTAGAACAAGCAATCGAAAGAGATGGAAAGCAATGATGAGAAGTCTCAGCTGGAGTGCTACCACTGCCACAAGCCTGGGCACCTAAAGAGAGAATTCCCAAGACTCTAGAAGGAGGAAAAAGGAAAGGAAAGCCGGCACAAAGGGAAGAAGAAGGTGCTGAAGGTGATCACCTGGGATGATGATGGATCTGCAGAGTCAAGCACCACAGACTCCGTTAGTGAAGACGAGGATAATCTATGCCTTATGGGAAAGAATCAAGAATAATCTGACGATGAGTCAGTGTCCAGAGTGACACCGGGGTAACTCCACCTACTTATACAGAACTTCTTGAAATTTATGAAAATTTAGTTGATAAATTAGAAAGCATTATTTCTAAGAAAAATTCCTTGGGAGTCGTGAATAAGAAAATCAAAAAGAACTTAGATAAATTGAAAAGTGAAATTTAGAACAAGAAAAGAGAAGATCAAGTATCTAGAGTGCTCTCACTTGATGACAACGATCGAAGAAAAAAAGGCAAGTCTCTCCAATTCATCGGTGAGAACGAATAGTCTCATAAATGAAAAGAATGTCTTGGAGATGAGACTTCACGTATCTCTTGCCAAGGTACAGGAAGGCAAGAAACATTTTGCCAATCGATGTCTGATGCTTGTGACTAAAAACACCGCCCTAAAGGCGAGAATCCATGATCTTAACTGTGTTATCCAAAAGTTGGGAATAGGACAAAAGTATTTAAATATGATGTTGGGTGCACAATGTCATGGATCAGGGAAGTTTTGACTAAGATATGTGAGTCCAACATCACCACCTAGCGGAAATCACTATCATTCCAAGCCTAAATCCAAATTTAATAAATCTAAAGATAAGGTTAAAATTTCTGGAGGTCTATCCCAATCCTCAAGCAAGAGATCAAGCAACTAGATAAAAGCAGCATCCACTGCTTACTATTTGTGTGCAAACTTTCATAAGTTTGGTCATACATCTGGCTCGTGTTTGAGGAAAGGTGCCAAGAAAAATACGCAAGTCTGGCTACCAAAGTCTTCTACATATCATATGGGTGGGACAACTTGGGTAACCAGAATTTTACCCTCATCTTATTTTTAGGTCTTTTGGAAGGCTAAGAACACAAAGAATGTTTGGTCCTTGGACACTGGGTGCTCCAACCACATGAAGGTAGATAAAGACAAGTTCCTCAGCCTGGAAACAAAGAAGGGTGGAATGGTGACCTTTGGGGACAACAGTAAAGAACAGATACTTGGAAGCGGCACTATAGGTTACAAGGCATTTTCTATCTCTAATGTTCTGTTTGTAGATGTACTTCAGCATAATCTTATCTCTATTAGCCAATTATTTGATAAAGGTCTAAATATAATATTTTAGTCATCTACAAACACTTGTAAAGTTATTGATGCCAAAACTTCTAGTGTATTACTTGTAGCTCACAAATATCATAATGTTTAGTTTCGATGATATTTCTGCATCTAATTTGAAATCCCTAGTTACTAAGAATGAGGAATTAGATCTTTGGCATAGGAGATTAGGACATACTGATAGCAAGCTTATTGTAAAACTATCAAAAAAGAAACTTGTTTGGGGACTTCCCAAACATAGCGGAAGTTTAAATGTCTTATGTACTCCTTGTCAAAAAGGCAAATTTCTTAAAACCTCTTTCAAGAACAAAACTGTAGTTTCCACGTCTAGACCACTCGAACTCATTCAAATGGATATGGTTGGAGCCCTTAGTACGTGTAGTCTAGGTGAAAAATGATACACCTTCATTGGCATAGATGATTCATCACGTTATTGCTGGATGAACTTTCAGGCAAATAAATCTGATACTTATAGTTAATTCTCCAATCTCTGCACATGACTTCAAAATGAGAAGGAGCTAAAGATAAAATGTATTAGATCAGATCATGGAGGAGAGTTTCAGAATGAGGACTTCTCAAACCTGTATGACCCCTGAGGAATTAAGCACGAATTCTGTGCCCCTCGCACTCCATAATAGAATGGGGTTGTAGAAAGGAAGAACCACACTCTTCAAGAATTAGCTCGCAACAATGCTCGCCGAGTTCGGCTTACCTCGATCTTTATGGGATGAAGCGGCTAACACGACAAGCTATGTGATGAACCGAGTCATACTTCTCCCTCTCTTTAAGCGAACTCCATATGAGCTGTATTTTGAAAAGAAACCCTCTGTATCGTACTTTAGGGTATTTGGTTGCCCGTGCTACATTCTTAACACTAAGGATAATCTAGGAAAATTTGACAAAAAATCTTATCTAGGTACCTTCTTAGGATACTCGAGCAAGGGTAGGGCCTATAGGATCTACAATAAGAGGACCATAGTGGTTGAAGAATTGGCTCATGTGCATTTCTATGAAAATTTCCCAACTAACGAGCCTAAAGCAAATGAAGAGGAGGTTGAAGAGAGTGTACCGATAGGAAATGAAGGTGATGAGATAATCGTGGAGAGTGAAACTAAAAATCTTAAACAAGGTTATAGTCATCCGAGTTACTTAATTTTTTCAAAGCAACATCCTCATGATCTAGTCCTAGGAGAGCCATCTCATGGAGTTAGAATTCGGTCTACACTTCATTAGTCATTCTAAAACTTGTGTTTTATATATGATATTGAACCCAAGAACATCTCAGAAGCCTTAAAAGATGAATCATGGTTCTTGGCGAAGAATGAGGAGCTGAGCTAATTCGAGCGAAGTAAGGTATGGTTGTTAGTGGAACGTCCAGATAACCATCCAGTTATAGGCATAAAATGGGTTTTCAAAAATAAACTTGATGGCGAGTCTTGGATTATAAGAAACAAAGCTATATTGGTGGCTGAAGGTTAAACTCAGATAGAGGGTGTGGATTTTGAAGATTCATTTGCCCCAGTTGATCGCCTTGAGTCCATCTATATGTTTATATCATTTTCTAGTCATAAGCAAATTAGTTTATACCAAATGGATGTTAAGAGTGCCTTCCTAAACGGATATATTAAGGAAGAGGTATGTGTCAAGTAACCACACGGTTTCATGAATGTCGCCTACTCAAACCACGTATATAAGTTGGTGAAGGCCCTATACGGATTGAAGCAGGCACCCCGTGCTTGGTACGACATGCTCACTCTTTCCTCTTAGATCATGGCTTTAGGATGGGTAGTGTGGACATAACCTTATTTAAAAAGACCTAGAATTCAGATCTAATTATTCTATAAATCTATGTTGATGATATCATTTTTTGGGCAACAAATGAAAAGATGTGTGAAGAAATTGTCACTCTTATGAAATCTGAATTTGAAATGAGTCTAGTAGGAGAACATACCTATTTATTAGGATTTCAGATTTCTCAACGCAAAGAGGAATTTTTATTAGTCTATCAAAATATATTAAAGTTATGCATGTGTGTTTTGGGTATGAGAATATGAAACAAGTTAAAACTCCTATGAGTGCCTCTCTTAAATTAGGAAAAGAAAAAAGTGGCATTTCTATCGATCAGACTGTGTTTAGAGGTTTGATAGGATCATTGTTATATTTGAGTGTTCTAGGCCAGATATCACCTTTGCGGTAGGTATGTGTGCTTGGTACTAAGCCGACCCTAGAGAGTCTCATTTGAAAGTAGTAAAGCATATTTTTAGGTATCTTATAGGAAAATCGAACCTTGGAATCTGGTACCCACATACCACCGATTTCACACTTCATAGGTACTTAGACTCAGAATTTGTCGGATGTTCACTTGATCGCAAAAGCACAAGCGGTACATGTCATTTCCTTGGCCCGGTACAAGTCTCCCGGTCAAGCCACAAACAGAACTCGGTTGCTCTCTCCACTATTGAGGCTGATTATATTGCCTTAGGAAGCTGTTGCGCTAGAGAACTATGGATGTCTCAAACATTAGAATACTTTGGCCTCACGTGCAGGAATGTTACACTTAGATGCGATAACAAGAGTGCCATAGACTTGACATATAATCTAGTACACCACACTAGATCAAAACATATTAATGTGCGTCACCACTTCATTCGCGATCATATAAAAACAGAGAACGTGAGTTTAAGTTTCATTAGCACCGATGACCAACTAGCAGACATATTCACCAAACCACTCCCAGATGCACGTTTCTCTCTACTTCGACTCGAGCTTGGCGTTCTGGATCTCTCATCCTAGTTATAGTTATTTGTGTAGTTTTTTTATGTTTTTTTGTGCGTATCTACTTATGAGTTGCTCATTTGAGTTTTTTTTTTAAAAAACCAACAAAAAGAAAACAAAAAAAGGGAATTGACTTTCTTTGTAATGTTTTTTATCTCTTTTTAAAAAAAAACAAAAAAACAAAAAATATAGAAAACCCAAAATACAAAAAAAAACTAATGTAGAAATATACTGCTCTAGGGCTCATATGAATGCGACTTAAACCATAACGCATATGTACAATGTTGAGTTTAGGCTTTTAATCTATGCAAACATTGTCCTCCGGTCATAGTGGGTTGAATCTATAAGTGCTTAGCTATTGAGTGCGACAAGACGAGTTAGTGCTTGTTGACTATGCCTCTAAGTATGTGTGAGGATTTATATAGGGTAATAACCTCACACATTCCACACATCGCTAGACGTAGCACTCAAGAAATGCTCGATTTACCTGTTATAGCTCGTGACATTGTACCTTAACTCGTTAGAAATACTTTGAATAATCAATGTCACGATACCTATGTGCTTGTATAAAGATTAAAACCGTGGGCAAAATCTCTTGTGCTAAGGTCTTATGTATACAAGTTAGAGTGTATCTATCTAAGTGGATAGATTTCGATTGACTTGGGCCTCCTTAAACTCAAAAATATCTAAAAAGTGATAGCTCAAAGCAAACAAAAGGAAAATTATGCAAGCTATCAAATATCATGTCAAGAACCCCCCCCCCAAACACTACTCATTCCTCCTAATAAGTCTTCATGAGCATTGTGAGGCAGAGCACCTTGGTTCAAAGAGTCATTTCGATCTTGTGCATATACCCACAACTTAAGCTTAGTGCCCCTAGTTCAAATTCTGGTATGACATAGATAGATATATAAAGTGATCATTCACTCTATTTCTCTTGTGTTTGTATTCAAAGATCGAGATAAAACATGTAGCATATGTTATTTCTACTTGGTGTTTTCTCTCTATTGATGCTACACTTACACGTTATTGCCTTATCTATGACTTCCGCGCAAAAGAATTGGACTGAAACTATATAATCTATTTTTTAGCACAGTACGTACTAGCACACGATTTACACTCATGACGTTTTAAATGTTTGTTTCACTTGATTACTTCCTTACTCTAATAGCATTGTAGACATACTCATTGTGTGCTTAGTTTAGTCTGTGCTATCAAATTCATATGAACTCTGAAAATTGATTTTATCTGTCTGTGTACCTTACTCCATTTTGTGACCTATGTGCTTACAATTCTCTGATATGTATTCCATTTTGAGTCACCTTTATGAATATCTTTTCTAACTTTACTTTATGTGTGCACTATCTGCTATTTGTCTAAACGCTCATCATATCTTCTATTTTTCATCCTGCATGTCTGGTTGCCCTTGCCCATCTTTTTGATATTATCAAAGGGGGAGAATAAATTGTTCAAGAGTATGCTCATGAGTATGAGTCACGTGTTAGTAGAGGTCACATGTAGGGGGAGCAAGTTAATAATGTGTGCACATAGATAGCGGGAGCATGTCAAACAAGTAAATAGGGGGAGCGTGCATATAGGGGAGCTATATAGAGAACCTGGAACCTAATGTTAGCTTATAACTCTTATTCGGTATATGCACTCTATCTCATTGTTATTTCTCATGAACGGGAATTGATTTTATAAAAAGGGGGAGTTTGTTGGAACTTATGTTTCACATTCCTTGTGTTTGAGAATATAAACTCCCAGTTTGTATTTGATCACGTATTTTGTTGATAGAATGTGCAGGTTGATAGGTGCAAGCAAAGAAAAATCTCTACTGGAGATACCGTCGGGCGATAGCAGTTATCGTTGGGCGATAGTTGGAATTAGATGGACATGGCACTTGGGAAACTATCAGAAAGCACTAGTACTACCGCCCGCGCTAGCCCAATGAATTCAATTGACATGGAGCTCAGGATGCTATCGGAAAGCACTGGTACTACCGCCCGTGCTAGCCCAATGAATTAAATCGACATGACACTCGGGAAGATATCGGACAGTGCTAGCAGTTACAGCGCCGCGCTAGCTCACTCAACGCCGCATTAAGTGCGTTGAGAAGAAAAGTGTTGAGTGCGTCGAGATAGTGGCGTTGAGTGAATGCTACTGCTAGGCACTACAACTTACCGCGTCGCAGTATCCGTTCGACAAGGGTCGAGCCGGGTTTGTCAAGCTACTAACCTACCGCCAAGCGGTAATGCTTACCGCACTGCGCTAGCTACTCAACGAATATCTACACGCTGTTTCCTGAAACGACAAATATTTTTTTTAATTATTTTTCCAGATTTAGACGACAACTGGCAAAATAACCGCACGAACCTACCGTCGGGCGCTAGTCTTACCGCAGGCGGTAGCCTTTATTCATGAAGATGTATAAAAGGTTGCCTTGGTTTCAGTGCCCATTAACAAAAGAACTTAAGAATGACGGGAGTACATGAATTCTAGGGTTTGGCCGCCTTCTTGCGCCGTTCCAAAAGTCTTCGTCTAAGAAGAAGAAAGTCGTCTCCACCTGTTCGTGAACGAAGAACTCCGGCGATCCAAGATCTACATCGACTACGAAGAATCGACCAGTTGCTAGTAAATAGAGATCTCAAGCACCAGCCGTAGATCGCACAACAAAGAAGTTGTCAAGAATGAGAACTTAATTTTAAGATTATTTACATCTTTTACTCTTATACCTTTTCTTTGTTTCTAAATCTTGTGGAGTGGAAAATCGACCGGTAATGGTCATCAGAATCCGGGTAGGATTCCGTGAAAAATAGTCCTGGGGATAAGAACGTCTAGATCGGGAGGATCTAGCGAGGCTCTAAGACCCTTCCTTGCATGGTGGTGAAGAGCCGGCTCGAAGATTGTTCTTGGAGGGAAAAGGAGAGAGCCAACCAGTCCGTGGAGCAGATCACTATAGAAAACAAAAGATCGTTTCTACTCATCGCCTTTGATCTCCAGCGTCAAGGGAATCACAAGTTTGTAACTATTGAAAACATTTGAATTTCTAATTCTTGCAATGAATAATATTTACTGTTTTACGCTTTTGTGTTGTGTTAGATCGTAAACCTTTCAAGTGTGCGTAGGTCTCCAAGGGAATTTTGCCCAGGAAAACAAGATCTGTGGACTACCGCCACGCGCTAACAAGTTAGTGCCTCGTGGTAGATTCCAGTACTTGTCTCTGTGGACCAAAATATTTTGAATTTCTGAATAATGCTCCAAACCTTATTCACAACCCCCCCCCCTCTCTAAGGTTGGTCACTAGATCCAAAAGTTACCAATACCAGAGTAGAAGATTGACGACATATCTATGGATATCGTGCATGGTTTGTTGAGATCACAATGCTGAAATGATGTCATTTGCGTGATCATGGACCGGTTGACAAAAGTGTTACACTTCATTCAAAATTGAAGGGGTGATTAGGTGGAAAAGTTTGCCAAACTTTAAGTTGAACAGATCGTACAATTGCACGGTGTGCCCTATAACTTTATTAAACACAGAGATGGGCATTTAATATCAAACGACTGAAATATTTTTCATTAACTGTTAGGTACAAAGTTGAAGGTTAGCACAACCTTTCATCCTATGAAGGATGGTCAGACTGAGAGGGTTAACAGAATGATGGAACATATGCTTCGCATGCGCGCCTTTGATTTAGGGAAGAGGTGTGAGGACCATCTCTATATGATAGAATTCTTCTATAATAATAGCTACCAAGCAAGTGTTCAAATGGTACATTTTGAAACCTTATACGGTAGGAAGTGTCGTACTCCCATGGCTTAGGTAGAAATGGGTGAATCAAAGTTGTTTAAACGTAAAAACTACGAAGATACTGATTGCTCAAGTAGACAAACAAAGTACTAAAATGTCAGACATCGAAACATGGAGTTTACGGTGGGTGATTGGGTACTGATAGAGAAAATCGTATTCTCCAATCCATACTCGATTAAGGCAAGTGTACCTATCGAAATATAGCATAGGATATGAAAAATATCAAGGTCGTATAAAAACTCGGGGCAGACAAGTACTATTACTCACAACGACTCTATTATCCTACCGAACGATAAATAAATTTTGAGAATGAAAATAAACTAAGCTTAATTAAAAAGAGAAATAACTATTGAAAAAGAGTGCTCGATCGACGATTCACTTTGAAATAAAATAACGAAATAAAATAGTTTAACATTTGCAAATCTATTAAGACCGTGACGGATCCGATATTAGGAAGTAATCTCGCTAGAGCATTAAATCCCCTAACTTATAGACGTTTTGACCGAAATCTCTTTCAAGTCAAAAAGGCCTAAAGTCGCATTATCGAAGTGACCCGTACTATTGGATTTGACTCCAATCCGGAGGATTTACGTCATCCTATCCCTAGGGGTGCGTTCAACTCCTTCCTTCCTTGAGTGATCTTTCATATTCACGAGCCTCTCGGCTACTCAAATATGAGATCGGATGCCTACTACTGTATATCGGAATACGGAGTCGACACAAAAAAATTCAAGGAAGGATCAAAATAGAAAAATACAAAATGCAAACATAAAATGAAAGATATTATTTTATTAAAAAGATCCTCGTGATCGGGCACAAAAACTATTTAGCTACGCATGATTGAAAGAGAAATAACAACAATAAGAAAAAGAAATTTCATTTGCATTAATAGAAAAAGGGGTACAAAATAATAATACTAAAAAGACAAGATAATATTGCACTAAAAAAAAGACTATTACAACAATGAAGGAAGAACACTTGAACTAGCACTCTCTACCAAAACTAAAACTTTAGACTAAAACTACTTAACTTCAACAAGAGGGGAAGGGGTTCCTTTTATAGGAGAGGGAGAACATTCTAGATGGAGGGAAGATAAGGGTGGCCGGCCACATATGTGGAGAATGTTCATGCATGATATTAAATGAAGGTGGAGAGAGGAGGTATGGATGCATGTATGATATAAATGAAAAGAGAGAGAAGGCTACATGCATTGTATGATAATAAAGGGAAGTGAAAATAAAAATATAAAATATAAAGGGGGAGATGAATGTGAATAAGAGTGGAGAAGAAAATAATAAAAAGGAGAGAGGGAATGATGAATGAGGTGGCAAGGTGCATGCATGTGATTTAAAAGAAATAAAAATGGAAAATGCAAGGGGAATGAATAAGAAATAAAGAGGAGAGAGGGGGGAGAATGCATGCATGAGAGGGGCCGGCCACATGAATATATTCATGCATGTGTTGGGCTCGGGTATAGGCTATAGGAGTAGTGGTGCTGCTCATGAGAGGTGGGCTCGGGTAGGCTTGATGTGGGCTGGCCGAGCTTCATAAAGGGGGCTGCATGGTGGCCGGGCTGCTCCATATTGATCCATATAGGCTTGAGGGCTGCACCATGTTGAAGGGGCTCGGGTTGGGCTTGTAAAAAAGCTGCATGGAGCGGCCGGGCTGCTCCAATGGATCCTACAAAATAAAACAAGATTATCATTAGACACATAATATTAAATATAATAACAACAACAAATGAAACTAAACATCACATAATATAATGTAATCTAATAAAACATAAATATAATAATACTAACACACTAAATAAAACAATTAACAAAACATAAACAACAAACAAATTAAAACTAAACTTCAAAACCATATAAAACATAAAATAATAAGATTAACATAACAAAAAGGACATTAAATGAGAAAATAAAACAAAACATACATAATTTAAAACAAAATTATAAATAAACTTTAGGGATTCATGCTTAAAAACTATACCAAAAACGATGACTAAAAATAGTCATCAAACTCCCCCATGCTTAGGCTTTTGCTATTCCAGAGCAAAAGGAAGAGAAATATTTATAAGGCATTATATAATTTGTAATTAAACTAAAAATTTATTTACATCAAAATCTAGCCAAAATTAAAATTTAGGGATTTAAGAACCAAGTCCTAAATTATGAAATTAAAGTGAAAAGAGAGAAATATTTAGCCAAAAATTCTCTAATAAATTAACTAGCATTCAAAATGGAGTAAAGTGCAAACAAAGTTAGATTGGAATTATAAAAACCATGACTTAAAAGAAACTTAAGGAAGAAGACAACCTACTACTTATGCTCTCCACATATTTTAATTTAAAGACTAAGAAAATGATATTGGCTAAGGGGGTTTTAGGGAGGAAATTAACATGAAGAGGTCTTTGATTGGAGGTGATGAATTTTATCCTCTCACCCCACTCATTTTTTTGTTTTTTTTAAATAATATATGTAATACCAGAAAATGATAGACTAACATCCTATCCTTTCCCCCGACATATATGAACTTTTTAATTCCTCTCTTCATTTTTGGGTTGCATATGTGTACTAGAGAATAAGGAACTAACATCACCTTATTCCCATGACATATGATCTAACAAATAAAACAAAAAGGGAATTGGGTAAAGATAGGAGTTAAACAAAATTTTAGAAAATAAACTAAAATATTAGAGAGCAACTACTAGTAGATTGAGATTTCCTAAGAATCTAAAAGCATGAAGTAATAATAATTGGAATCCAAAATTGTTTTAAAAAAATTACTACAAAATTGAAACTATTTAAAATAAAAGAGAAAAGGTGCTAAATAAATTACTCTAAGCAAATTAAACCATAAGATGATTCTCAAAACTAAATCACTAAAAGTTAAATTTAACTAAATATGATGAAATAAAGATTAGCAAATAAAAAATGCTTATAAACTAACTCAAACTAAATTTCTGAAAATAACAAAAAGCTAAGCATGAGGTTTATTATATTTTTTTTGATTTTTTTGACAATTTTTCATTTTTTTTTTGAAATATTATCTTTTTTTGGAATTTTTGATTTTTCTAATTTTTTTGATTTTTGATAAGGCTTAAATAAAAGCATTACTAAAAAGAACTTAATAGAACTATACTTAATAAAAAAGAAAACAACAAAACCCTCCCCCATTCTTAAACCTTTCATTGCCCTCAATGAAAAATAAAAACAAGAAAAAGGATGAAGAAAGGGGAGGGGGGATGCAATAAAGAAAATAAATAAAAAAGAAAACGACTTCCCCGGAGTCGTAAGGCCGAATACAGATGTCGCTCCCCCATGCTTAAGCTGGACACCGGCTCAGGCCTAAGGAAAAATGATGGAGCCAAACGAACCGCCGGGGTTTTATTCCTGCAAAAACAAAACAAAAAGAAAAAGAAAAAGAAAAGGATAAGCAAGGGGTGCCTCCCAAGAGCGCTCTCTGTTTAACGTCGGCTGAGCCCGACGTTATTTGTTAGCTAAATGGAAAATAAAAACTGAAATGAAGTGGTAACTCCCTAAGTATGCGCTTAGGAGAGTAAACTAAAAAAAAGAAAAATTGAAGAATCGCACCGATATGCGGTAGAATCTTCAAGAGAATGACACCCAAAAATGAACGGACGGAGTTATAGAAGAACTCCGCCGTATGTAAGAGGGGAAAGAATGGGTCGTCAAAAGAGGAAGAATAAAAAGAAGAAGAAATAGAAAGAGGAATAAAAAATATAGAAGAAGAAATTTCATCATCGGAAATTTCACAAGAAGAAGAAGAGTCTTGTGAAATTTCGGGAGAGGAAGGGGAAGAAAGAACTAAAGAAGAGTTATCTAAAATAAAAGAAGAAGAAAAAGAAGATTTGCTAAAGAGAGAAAAATTAGGAACAGTTGAATTTGAAAGCGTAATGGAATCACCAACGTCTTCAGATGGAGAAATAAAAGACGTCTCGTCATCCTCAACGGGTAAGAAGCACACCTGAATATCCATAGAGGCGTCTTCCAAAGGAGGAAGGAAACAATCCGGGATATCCGAATAGTTATCCTCCTCGAGAGGGAAAAGACAAGCCAGGATATCCGGTGATTCATTACATGAAGAAATTGGACGAGACGGAGAAGAAGACGAAGAAAAAGAAGCGGCCTCACGAGAAAGACAATCCATAATGGTCTTGAAATGCGAACTAATATTATCAATAGAAGTTTGCAATTCAAGATACCCATTATCGATAGAATTAAAATAAAAATTTAGAGGCGCGGCGCTTTGCGGGGTAAAATCATAAGAAAAATACGGGTTTCCGCCTCCCAAGTAGGATAAAAATAGGAGTAAGGGTCAAATTG
Organism: Platanthera zijinensis; assembly: GCA_039513925.1. Taxonomy (NCBI): domain Eukaryota; kingdom Viridiplantae; phylum Streptophyta; class Magnoliopsida; order Asparagales; family Orchidaceae; genus Platanthera; species Platanthera zijinensis. Next base: position 153,488,997 of record CM077078.1, on the reverse strand, counting down.
GCCACTTTGACCCGCTCCAGAAAAATTGAAATCAAAAGAGGGAGGGGCTCCCGAAAGACATTCCGAATAGAAGTTCTCGGGCGACCCGCAAGAAGCGCAAAAATACGTCGATTCCATAAAAAAAAATAAACTGCTACCAAAAAGAAAAAGAAAAACTATTTTTTTTTTATTTGTTTTTTTTTTAGATATATATATATATTTTTTAAAATAGGTTTTTTTAATGAATTGGATCTCGAACTTCCCGAGGACTACCCGGTGAAGGGTTCGCCCGGTACTAGGTAAAATGGTGGCGCATAAAGCCCCTTACCCTTTTCGAGAGATTTTAGGTTGGGTAGAAATAAGATGAGGTGGGTGGATAATAATAATAATAATTATTATAATTATAATAATTTTTTTGTTTTTTTTTAGTAGAAGTAATAAACTCGGTGCTTTCGTAATATTGCCAAAAATTTCCCCGGCAACGGCGCCAAAAACTTGATAGAGAAATCGTATTCTCCAATCTATACTCGATTAAGGCAAGTGTACCTATCGAAATATAGCATAGGATATGAAAAATATCAAGGTCGTATAAAAACTCGGGGCAGGCAAGTACTATTACTCACAACGACTCTATTATCCTACCGAACGATAAATAAATTTTGAGAATGAAAATAAACTAAGCTTAATTAAAAAGAGAAATAACTATTGAAAAAGAGTGCTCGATCGACGATTCACTTTGAAATAAAATAACGAAATAAAAAAGTTTAACATTTGCAAATCTATTAAGACCGTGACGGATCCGATATTAGGAAGTAATCTCGCTAGAGCATTAAATCCCCTAACTTATAGACGTTTTGACCGAAATCTCTTTCAAGTCAAAAAGGCCTAAAGTCGCATTATCGAAGTGACCCGCACTATTGGATTTGACTCCAATCGGAGGATTTACGTCATCCTATCTCTAGGGGTGCGTTCAACTCCTTACTTCCTTGAGTGATCTTTCATATTCACGAGCCTCTCGGCTACTCAAATATGAGATCGGATGCCTACTACCGTATACCGGAATACGGAGTCGACACAAAATAATTCAAGAAAGGATCAAAATAGAAAAATACAAAATGCAAACATAAAATGAAAGATATTATTTTATTAAAAAGATCCTCGTGATCGGGCACAAAAACTATTTAGCTACGCATGATTGAAAGAGAAATAACAATAATAAGAAAAATAAATTTCATTTGCATTAATAGAAAAAGGGTACAAAATAATAATACTAAAAAGACAAGATAATATTGCACTAAAAAAAGACTATTACAACAATGAAGGAAGAACACTTGAACTAGCACTCTCTACCAAAACTAAAACTTTAGACTAAAACTACTTAACTTCAACAAGAGGGGAAGGGGTTCCTTTTATAGGAGAGGGAGAACATTCTAGATGGAGGGAAGATAAGGGTGGCCGGCCACATATGTGGAGAATGTTCATGCATGATATTAAATGAAGGTGGAGAGAGGAGGTATGGATGCATGTATGATATAAATGAAAAGAGAGAGAAGGCTACATGTATTGCATGATAATAAAGGGAAGTGAAAATAAAAATATAAAATATAAAGGGGGAGATGAATGTGAATAAGAGTGGAGAAGAAAATAATAAAAAGGAGAGAGGGAATGATGAATGAGGTGGCAAGGTGCATGCATGTGATTTAAAAGAAATAAAAATGGAAAATGCAAGGGGAATGAATAAGAAATAAAGAGGAGAGAGGGGGAGAATGCATGCATGAGAGGGGCCGGCCACATGAATATATTCATGCATGTGTTGGGCTCGGGTATAGGCTATAGGAGTAGATGGGCTGCTCATGAGAGGTGGGCTCGGGTAGGCTTGATGTGGGCTGGCCGAGCTTCATAAAGGGGGGCTGCATGGTGGCCGGGCTGCTCCATATTGATCCATGTAGGCTTGAGGGCTGCACCATGTTGAAGGGGCTCGGGTTGGGCTTGCAAAAAGGCTGCATGGAGCGGCCGGGCTGCTCCAATGGATCCTACAAAATAAAACAAGATTATCATTAGACACATAATATTAAATATAATAACAACAACAAATGAAATTAAACATCACATAATATAATGTAATCTAATAAAACATAAATATAATAATACTAACACACTAAATAAAACAATTAACAAAACATAAACAACAAACAAATTAAAACTAAACTTCAAAACCATATAAAACATAAAATAATTAGATTAACATAACAAAAAGGACATTAAATGAGAAAATAAAATAAAACATACATAATTTAAACAAAATTATAAATAAACTTTAGGGATTCATGCTTAAAAACTATACCAAAAACGATGACTAAAAATAGTCATCAGGTACATCTCAAGATAAAGTCATTCAAGGATGTATCTGGAATTCGATGCTTGAAAAAGCAGAGTTCGAGATAGCTTGGGCAATTTGAAATCGTTGAGCGGATGAGTGAAGATTCCTATCAGCTAAATATTTATACAGAACTCAGTGGTTTGCACGATGTGTTTCACATATCCGTACTGTAGAAGGCTATGCAAGAGCCTACGCAAGTTGTTGTTGTTGATCAAATGCCAGCCGATAGTGGGTTCATGACGAAAGTCTAGCCCATTCGAATCGAGGACACAAAGATCAAGCGATGCAGAATAAATAGATTAGAATGGTCAAAGTTTATTGGGACAACTATATCCTTGAGGAGTTATCATGGGACTGCGAGCAAGCCATGCAAGAAGAATTCCCTGAGCTGTTCTGTGTAGGTACATTATTTATGTTTTGGTACTTCTGTGTTGTTTCAAGTAAGTGTAATTTCAGGACGAAAATTCTTGAAGGAGGGGAGATTTATAATGCCCCAATTTTTTTGAAAAAAAACAAAAAGATGGTTGTTGGAGGTTACTGTCAGGCGGTAGAGCTAGCGTTAGTGGTATCCAGCTAATTTGAAATACCAGCATCTCTGGTAGCTACCACTCGACAATAGTGTGATACTCCATTGCAGTAGCTAATGAATTAATTCAAACATTATCTCTACACGATACAGCCCGACGGTAGAGATACAACTTGGCTATAGTGTGCCACTTATCATTACATGTTAATGAGGCCATTGAGCGGTAGGGTGATGCTAGATGCGACCACCGCCGATGCCTACTTTACCACGTGATGGTAGCAGGTTAATGCGCGGCGGTAGCTATTTTGATATGAAATTTCAATTGAATCTTGGCCATCCATTCCTTCTAAGCTTGAGATCATGTGGCTGAGAGTACAACCTAGATTGATAAAGGATTGAGGGGTTTAGTTTCAACTCATTCTCTCACTCGCACACTCTCTCTTACATTTTGAGAAGAGTAGAAAGATGAAAGAAGAAGATAAAGAAGAAGAGGAAGGGGAAGGTTAAACTAGCCCTAGGGAAGAGCTTGAGAAGTGTTCTTGTGATCTGGGTAGCAAGCCAAAGATAGATCCGTGGAGAAGAAATCACTGCGGTCATTTGCATCTCGATCAAGTGCCAGTTCATTTCTCCTAAACGATATACAAGGATAACGATCTTCCTTCTTGGCCATGTGAAGTTCTTAATTTGACATAGTTGCATAATGTCCCACACTAGTTGGTGAAGAGCGAAGGGATTTCCGACGGGTCGATACAAAGTATCCCTGGTAGAAATTGCATATAGAATCCGGAATCGAAGTACGGAATAAGCATGCTATGAGAGGCCCATTTAGATAGATTGGTCTGGATTGATGATTGTTATCTTTTGTTTGCGTGCCGGAGAAGACTCCGTGTTAAACATGTCAGTTATTTTCTTAAATCCATTCATCTACGTGAATATTCAAATAAGCTTATCTGTGATTACAATCTCATGACATTCCAAATATATTAATCCTAAGATATTAAATTTCTTGATTAGATAATCGATACTTCAATTCATATGACAACACAGACAATCAAGGGTAAATTTGTGTAATCATAAGAACAGACCAAGTAATTTAAGTTCAATGATTACAAGAGAGAGATCTCTAATTGCCTTAAATAAGCAGAAGCTGGCAAAGGCGGTCAACTGGCGCAATGTTAACAATCTTACTTCGAACCTATATATGAACAGAAAGAATGATGTTGACATAAAGGAAACCAAACTCTAGCATATACAATTATTTATCGCAAGACTCAAACAAGGGAGGGGTTAATAAATTTACCTCCCTCAAAAGTGAGGGGAGAGGAGAAACACGCGGAGATGGAGACTTGACGGGCTTTGGCTTAGGCAAAACCTAATTAGGAGAGGGCTTCTTTCACGAACCGCCAATTAAAGCGACGAATGACGCTTGAAATCACAAATACCTAAAGGTTAGACGATTACAATAGGGGAAATAAATTATGAATCACAAAATATATGAAATTGGAGCGCAAACTTTCCAAGAAAATTCATGGAAATTTTAATAGAGATGAACTAGAGGAGATTCTTACCAATAGGAATCAAATCATGGACCAAAGAAGAGAGGGGAAAAAACCCTAGGCATTTTCAGCCCTAGGATAGGAGGCTGATGTTGCTGCCCTATGAGAGGAGGCTGTCACGGTTCGGGAGGAGAAGAAGAGGTGGCTGTCGTCGGCCTCTGGTGGATCTCTCGACGACTTGAGATGGAGGTGGAGCTGCAGGCAACATCTGCCAAGGAGGCTGGGAAGATACGCCGCCACGGGAGGAGGATAAGGAGTCGACGGCATGTGACGGAGGAGGATGTAGAGGAGGCGTCGATGCTAGAAGCAGGAGGCGGGGAGACTCGCAGCTTCATGCGGGGCAATGACAGATGTGGGAGACGGAATCGAGATGGGATCGGGAGAAAAACCCTAGTCGACGGGTTGCGGTGGGAGAAGAATCGGAGCAGGAGAGGATTTTCTGCGGGGAAAAGGTGTGGGCCGGCTCTGGTTAAGTATGTTTTTTTTTCTTCTCATATTATTATTTTATTATATTATATTTATATAAGAACCGGGTTGTTACATATTTGATGTTGTTTTTTCTTGTTACGTGCTTGCAGGACTATATTACTAAGTACAAACCATTGTCAGCTTATAGTGTGTCTTGAAACACAGGACTATACCTTGTAATCCTTCATTGTATAAGCCAATGTGTTGACTCACGTATGATATCTCTATTAGGTTATACTTCTACTTCAAGTACATAAGAAGAAACCAAGAAGCAAAAATTTGGTTCTTTCAGAAGAACATTTTTCTCCATGTAAAATTCGTCGAGTATAGTAGTGAATAATCGTCGAATTCGTCGAGTATACTCTTGAATAATCGTCAAATTCGACGTGTATACTTACTGGCACTCGTTGAATTCATCGTATTTACTTATGGAAAAATTTCTGGGTTCGTGAAATATATTTAATTAAAAATCGTCGAGTATCTTCTTATTTATCGTCGAATTCATTGAGTGTATCTATCGATACTCGTCAAATTCATCGAATATATATGTCTGTTGGAAATTGTCTCCACAACACCTAAGATTTGTAGGAAGTCAGACCTTGAACTAAGATGAATTAAGTTGTATTTGATATTTTGTTTGAGTTGTATGTATGCAGGACCTTATTGCCAAGTGTATACCAATGTAAATTTATAGTGGTTCACCGAACACAGGACCATACAATGTAATCCCTCATTGTGTGATCCAAGGTGTTGACTCACGTTATAGCCTCTCTATTGGGATACACTTCATCTACATGCATTTGGACTTATGGACTATGGTGTATTGAATATTATTTCAGTCTGGAATTTTTGTAAGTCCACATACTCGAGTAGTATCCTTCACATACTCGAGTGAGTGACTTAGTACTCGAGTAGATCCTTGGACATACTCGAGAAGGACTCATTATACTCGAGTATATGAGCCTTTTACTCGAGTAGATTTTTTTACTCGAGTAGGTGATATTTATACTCGAGTAGATGGTTAGTCACTCGAGTAGTCTATGTATTATACTCGGTAGAGCTTTCTGTATTTAGTCTGAACTTTTCCAAGTCCACATACTCGAAGTACTTCCTGATATACTCGAGTAAGTGACTTAGTATTCAAGCAGATTTATTTTATTCTCGAGTAGTTTCTCAGGTACTCGAGTGATCCTTTGTTTCTATTCGAGTAGGTATTTCTCTGTACTCGAGTATTTAAATTCTTTGTACTCAGGTATGTTCTTCAAGTTTTCTTTTCTGAGAAGTACTTTTGTGATTACACTCAAGTATATTTTCCCATACTCAAGTAGGTCTTATCTTACTCGAGTAGTTATTTCCTGCTATACTCGTGTAGTTTCTCTAGTCACTCGAGTAGTTCTTCCAAAGATACTCGAGTAGTTTCTCTCCTTGTACTCGAGTATATCCCTCTCTTATCTACTCGAGTAGCAGACCTCTTATACTCGAGTATATCATTTTTCTTGGGTGTATTTGTTCAGATTTCCTGGAATATTTCTAAGTCGATATTCAATGGGTATTTTGAATTACTCTTTTCTGATTGGTCCACGTGTCGTCAATAAAGATTAGTTTTACCGTTGCAGCTCGCCTATAAATAGGTCCTTTCTGATTTGACCTAAACAACAACATTTTTTTCTTTTAAGAATACAGAGAATATTAAGGAAGAAATTTTTCCGAAAACCTAATTTCTCTCAGCCGCCACGGAAAGAGCCCTTGATCGTACTTCTCACAACTACTGCTGCCGATCTCTAAGTCTCAAGCGATCCAGAATCAAGAAGAATCATCTGATCACTTCGTGCTTCATCGATCTCTGATATTTTGATTTGATCGTGGTGATTCCAGATCTCTGATCCGTGGATTTCTGTCAAGACTTCTTCAACATTTTCTGTCCAAGCCAAAGCTCTCAACGAAGAAGACAAAGCCAAAGATCCAGATCTGTGTTATTTTGTTTGTATTTTTCCTCAAACAATTTTTTTGTAGGAGATTTATCTCCGAGTGGTAGGAAGTTCTATCTTCCGAGTGTAGATCTATTTGGGATCGAGTTTTGTAGGTACGTGGTTCCGAGGTGTAGGATTGGTTTGCAATCTGAGATAGTTGAGTAGCCGAGTCTAGTGATTTGTTAGATCGATGAGGAAAGTCGACGTACCTAAGATCGGGGAACCACTATAAATCTCTTGTCATCTGTGTGATTGCTTGCTTACTTATTTGTGCTAGTTGCTAAATTTTTTATTCCACATTAGACGCACATCTCACAATTCACCCCCTCTAGGTGATTTAGGTAGAAAACTTATATCTTTCAATTGGTATCAGAGGGAGGTTGATCGTTAAAAGGTTAACACCTTGATCTGATCCTTCCCAAGTTGTCTTTAGAGAAGTATCAAGCATGAGTAAGACCAAGGATTTTGCCAAGCTCCCTATATGCACCAAGAACAATTTTCCTATATGGAAGGAAAGAGTTAAACTCTTTATGGAAGCAGTGGACCCTCAGATCTTCATGATTGTTGAAGAAGTTTGTATGTTCCTATTATTGCATCTACAATTGTTCCAACCTGACAAGTCCCAAAGAAGTTGATGGACTTGGATAAGGACGAGATTGTACTTGTCTCCCTGGACAAGAAAGCTAAAAATATTATAGCAAGTGCAGTCGATGACTCGATGCTGCAAAATCTGATTCATTGTCAGTCTACCATGGAGATTTTGCAATCCCTGATGACTCTGATGGAAGGCACTGAAGAAGTTAGGGATGATCGGAGATCCCTTCTAAATCAGAAGTATGAAGTCTTCAGGCAAGGTCACAAGGAAGCCATAGCTGATACCTTTGAGAACTTTTTTGAGATAGTCAATGACATAAGATTTTATGGCCGAGTCTTCACAAATAGGGAACTGAATGACAAATTCTTAAGATCCCTGACCAAGGAATAGGATAATAAGGTATGCGCCATTCGATAGTTCAGAAGGTTAGCCGAGACGGACCCGCAGAATCTATTCGGAAAGCTTATGTCTTACGAGCTCCAAATCAACCCAAGAAAAGCTAAAGAAGAGATGAGCAGGTCTGCATCCAAGGAGAAGTCTGTCGCTCTAAAGGCAGATAGCTCAAGGAAGACAAAGGCTAGCTCTCCTACCCCAGCTCCTGAATCTGATGAAGAAGAATCATCTGAGCCTAGCTCCTCTAGCTCAGAGCTATCTGATGGAGAGTTCTCTCTACTCTCAAGGTAGTTCAAGAAACTCTCTAACAAGAAGAAGCAATGGAAAAGCAAGGATGCCTCCTACAGAAAATCACGCAATGATGGTGATCGTCATAGAAAAGGCTCAAGCAGCCACGACGGGTATGGTTCTAAACCGAATAAACATTATTCGACTGACATCGTTTGTTATTGCTGTACTAAGCAAGGTCACGTCATTGCGGATTTCCCCACAAGAAGAAAGAGGGTGGCAAAAGAGAAGAGAAGAAGTCCTACAGTAAAAAGAGGACAGAAAAGAGCCTGTTGGCCAAGAAGGGCAAAACCCTCAGTGTCTCTGACTCATCTGAGTCAAGTGTAGAAGAGGAAGAAGCCAACTTTTGTCTAATGGCTCTAACTGATGATGAACAAGTCCCCAGTTCACTGGGGAGGTAAAATCTCACACCCCTCTTTAAGAATCTTATGATGATGATGAGCAAGAGGGCTATCCCTCTAAGGATGAATCTGAACTCATGGGACAATATAAGGAGTTACTTGAGGCTTACGACAAATGTCGCCGAGTCGTGAAAACTCAAGCTATAGAGATAAAGTCTCTAACAGCTACAGAGAGCGCCTTAAGAGAAGAAGTCTCAAAGACTGACTCTCTCAAGGAAGACATTAATAAATCTATTGAAGAATATAAAAAGGCTCTTGAGCACCTTGACCTTAAGGATAAAATCATCAAGGAGTTGGAAGAACAACTCTCGGCTCAAAGGAAACTTGTAGAAGGTTTCTCTAAGCCTAAGACTGTACTTCCTCTGATTGCTGAATTCTCAGCTAAGGGCAAGGGTGCCGGTCTAGGCCATAAAGGTGCTCCTAGTAAATCCTCTCGGAGAAGGAAGTCGAAAAGAAAGAATAAGGATGCCAAGAAGGCCTCGGCCGAGGAAAAAGGGAAAGCTCCTTTGGAGCCAGCCTCGTTCAAGAAAGTTATCTTCCTGCGAACGAATTCGACTTTGAGTCCACCTATGGACACTTCACTAGGCTGATCCCGGAGAAGCCTAAGTCAAGGTACCAAGGTTGGACTTGCCCTCGTAACTTTGGAGAGAGTGTCTTCAAGGCACCTTATGAAGAGATTCAACTTCAGAGCTATGGACCTTATGTTCATGGCCATAACATCAAGAAGGCAGCAAAAGTAAAACCTGTTATGGAAAAGCATATGAAGGAGAAGACTTCATGTAGTTGCCATCATCATAAAGCTTCTTCCTCCAAGAATGCAACCCCTGCTGGACCTCCTCTCAAGAAGGTCAAGCGGGAGATTATAAGGCAAAGATACAACAGATTCGACTGTCAGTGTTGTGGTAGAGTTGGTCACTTTGCCATAGATTGTTGGTTCAATCCTAAAATTTTGCAACTCCTCAAGTTAGCAACGTGAGAATGACCACTCATGAGGCTAATACTCGTAGGGAGAGTATTCTAACTCGAGACCAAGGACCCAAACATGTTTGGGTTCCTAAGGCTAAGTGATTATAATTGCAGGTATGTCCAAAGGCCATTAATACGCCAATCTGGTACTTGGACAGTGGATGTTCTCGGCATATGACCGGGACAAGGATTCTACTCCAGAACTTTTCACCGGTGTTGAACGGAAAAAAGGTCATCTTTGGAGGTTTGACCGAGGAATTACCAAAGACTATAGTATGATTACTAACGGTAACGTATCCTTTTTGGATGTAGCCTATGTTGAAGGATTGGCACATAATCTCATCAGCATAAGCCAACTATGCGACAAAGGATACGTGGTTGAATTCCTTGCTGACAAGTGTATGATAAAATCGGTTGACAACATGAAATGATTTTATCAGGCACTCAAAGCGAAATATTTTCTGTTTAAATTTCATCTTTATTGACTCCTCTACACCAGTATGTCTTTTAGCAAAATATAGTGCATCTCTTGCTGAACAATGGCACAAGAGACTAACACATATTAATCTCAAAACTATTAATAAACTATTCTCTCAGAACATAGTACGTGATGCCCCTAATGTCAAGTGCGTTAAGGACAACCCTTGTCATGCCTGTATAAAAGGCAAGCAAACAAGGAGTTCATTTAAAAGCATGATAGACAAGGATTCTAATAGAACCTTACAACTTCTTCATATGGACTTGTTCGGTCCACTGCAAGTTAGAAGTTTGGGAGGTAAGGAATATACGTTGGTTATTATGGATGATTACTCGCGCTTTTCGTGGGTGTTCTTTCTGAAACACAAGTCAGATCCCTTCAATATTTTCACTAATTATTATTAGGCAAGAAGTCCAGAATGAATACAACTGCTCTGTAGTAAAAATAAGAAGTGATAAGGGACTGGAATTCAAGTCTGGGGCCATGACAGAATACTGTGAAAGTCAAGGTATCTTTCATGAGTTTTCCTCTCCTCGCACTCCACAGGAAATTGAGTAGCTGAGAGAAGGAACAAAACACTCATAAAAGGCTTCCGGACAATGTTGATTGATTGCCCTCACTTCCAAGTACTTCTGGGCTGAAACCGTCAACACTCATTGTATGTGCAAAAGCGCTCTTTCCACAAGAACAAAAGATCCAGACAACCATACGAACTTCTAAAAGGAGAGAACAACCAAAAATCAAATTTTAGCAATCTAAAAGGTTGAAGTGCTTGACCTAAGCTCCAAGTATCCTAGATCTTCAACACAATGTACAAAGTAAAGGCTCTTGATTGAAGGCAAATTGTAAGATAATATTAAGATGAAA